>OX422216.1:298283162-299773162 GCA_949130495.1 Sambucus nigra | reverse complement strand
AACGGGAGACTTGTATTCATAGTTCCAAAATGCTAGGATTATGTGCATAGAAACTCCCACTGCCAATTAGAAAAGCATGAAAAAAATGTGAATATTGAAGTTGTTTCATGTAACATTTATATATATATATATATATATATATATATATATATATATATATATATATTAAATGTTCCAATAAACAATACACTATCCCGATTCATATCGGATCAAGAAAGAATGCCCCTAAAATCGTATGGTCATGTGTAAAGATAAAGATAAACAAAAATATATGAAAAGAAGTAACACAATCACAAAGTGAAAGTTTTGATACATGATAGTAACCTGTTAGATGAAAAGAAACCAGAGAAAATAAGATAGAAAAATCTTATTTGATATTTCACGATCCCGGTCTCATATATATAAAGAGGGGAGAAGAATGGTTAGGAACCAATTGGATTGCTGGAGAGAGAATCATGTCAGGCTAGAGATTGTGTTGCAAGGTTCCGTATTAGAGTATTATAAAGAGAATTAATTATTATTAAAATCTCTAATATTATTGTATTAGAGGTATAATATAGATATATATTGATTCCGACATAAAGTTATTGCTTGGACAATTCAAAAGTTGAAGAAAGCTTTTTACTAATCAATCGGTAGTCAAAATCATTCCATTCGGGATCCCTTATTCTATCAAAGTGTCAGATTTCTAAATTTTCATGAGACCTTCACCCCCCCACCCCTGAAATTCCTTTTAGAGCCTATTGAATATATATATATATATATACACACACTAAGGTATGCTCGTGCCTCAAGTCACGATGATAATTTTCCAAAGTATCAATGTGAACTCCATCTCTACAAAACATTTAGGAAAAGTTTGGATGCACCCACATTTAGGGAAAATTTAGGGAAATTTAGGGAAAATTTAAGAAAAGTTTGGATGCACCCACATAAATGAATTCATCCAATTTTAAATTGACAAACATGTTGAAGATATTAATCAAAGGTCAATATGTAAATAAAATTAAACAAACAAATTCATAAATCCATAATCCCATAACTCAAACCATAATATTCTTTAACCAAAATAAAGTTCTCTGATGACTTGTGATAGTATATGAGATGGACAATGGATTAACCAAATAGAAAGTTACATAATCCGGCAATTCAACATATAACCAATAAAATTACATAAACTGATTGGGCGTATATCCCCACTATTTTTTGGTTTTTAAATTTTTGGAATAGTCATAATATTAGTGGATGTCCAACTTACCGGGAGATCCTCGCCAACAAAAAAGAATTTAACACGTTATGAAGATCGTCCTTGATTATATGCCAACATTATTTGAAGATTGTACCATTGAAACCATCCGGGCCAGCACTCCCGTCACTGTTCATCGAACAAATGGCCTCGTGAATCTCCTCGTGTGTTAGTAATCTTCTTAACAAAGAATTATCTTCTATAGATGTTTCATTTGGAATAAAGTTCCATAAAAAATTTGTTCCTCAATCTTTTCCATACCCCCTGTTGGCTGACACTTTGTTACACCTTTTAGAAGTTGTTGTACACGATCTGCCAGCTAAGGCAACAGAGGAAAAATTGGATGCACCTACTACATAGCTGCTTGCATTTTCAGCAATGTTGGAACTTGTTGTCATGACTCTAGAATTGCTACTGTCCGCTACAGTGCCCAGAACCTTCACCACAATGATTTTTGGTTTCTTTCTCATCGCAACTCTAAAATTTCATATGCTAATTTAAAAATTGTAGAAAAATATTAATCCAAGGATTCAATCTTTAAAATAACACTTAAAAAGAAAATCAGAATGAATTTTATATAGACATTTCCCTCTATATAGACAAATATCAAAGCCTCAAAACACCTGATTGAGATGAAATTTACCTTGTATTCAATACCTTATTGAATACCATCATATACTACACCAACTGATTGAATACCACCAACTCTAAAAATCAAAGTAGAGTGAGATCCCACCATATACTACACAATTAGGTATTTAAGGACAATGTAAATTTCCTTTTGTTCTTCAAAAATCAAGTCAACTGACCGTTTCAGTTGAAAATTAAGTTATACTATTATTTCAGCAAAATATGATACTAATTTTCCGCTTATGATCATACAAATGAGTATTGTATATTTAAAATCAAAATAGTTAGAAACCTTGGATCAGATCTAGCAAAAACAGAACATAGCATCAAATCAAATAGGGGCCAACAAATTGGAGGATGCTAGTTGGGTGGGTCTGTATAGAAAATAGCAGTAAAGATGAACATTCGGTACTCGTTTCATAAAGCCTAGAAATCAAGCCTCATCAAGTCTCCATCAAGAAATGTGTGGTCCAAACCAAATGAAGGGTTCTTCAAGCCCAAGTGGTATAGGTGGTGTGGTTAGGGATTATAAAGGAGTTTTCATTGTAAGTTGCAATCTGGCCTAGTGTGAGAAAACATCTATTCAAACGATGAGAAGAATTCTATTTTATCATATCTATTTTATCAAATATGCGATAATAAATCAATAGGTATGGGTTTAAAAAAAACAAAAGATTAAAAACGTATACCCCAAATGATGAGAACAAATATGTTTTATCAAAGTTGTTTGATCAAATATGCAACAATATATCAATAGGTCTAGGTTTAAAAAAATAAAAAGATTAGAAACGTATTGTGTAGTAACCCCAAAAATACCCCAAATGATGAGAACAAAAATTGTCTTCTCAGAACAAAAATCTGCAACAATATATCAATAGAAATGATTAGAAAAATAAAAGGAAAAAGCAATTAGAAAAATCTGCAACAAAAATTATCTTCCTTAGAAAAAAAATCTGCAACAATATATTAAAGAACAAAACGATTAGAAAAACAAAAGAACAAAACCATGAGAAGAGGTATAGGTAAAAAAAATACCTTATTGTTTATCGTACAACCAAAACGATGAGAAGCATAATGGGTTTGAGCAAATCTTCTACCCCAACCGGAACAGATCTTTAGATACAATTACAAAAAACCCAACATTTAGTGCCAAGAAACTCTAAGTACTTAGGCAAAATGAAAATCAAAATTAGAACACGTGAATAGGACGTTCCGAGTTCTTATACTTTGGTCACTTTAGATATGAAACCAAAATCAAAACACACACCACCAAACACATGAATACAACTCTGTAAATAAAAATATAATTAAAAATATAAGAAAGTAACCGCTGACCCAAATAACCCACATTCTTCATAACCCATTGTTCAGTCGCTGACCCAAAGAACCTCTGTGTTGAATATCTTTAGAGAGTGCGACTTGGTATGTGGTTTTGAGGGCTTGGAGTAGGATGTTTGGTCCCTGTGGAGGTAACTTGGTTTGAAGAGTGTGGTAACCAAATGTAAAGGGATGTATGGTGAAAGTTATCACAGAGAGGGTACTTGAGTTGAGGCTGATAGAGTGTGTGTAAGTCGAAGACTTTAAATGAGCAGTGTTTTTTTCTTGAGTCGTGTGCCCTGTCTTTCTTTAACTTCAAGCATTTTAAATCATAAAATTCAATCCTAACCATCCATTATCTAGAAAAAAAACTCCCTCCTCCTCCTGTATTAATTAGTGAGAAAGAAAATAGGGGAATCCAAAATTTAAGGTGCAAAAGAGGAAAAAGTCATCTAGATGACATCATCGATCAATCTTATGACATACATAAGTTTCCTACTTTATTGTATGTATATATATATATATATATATAAGGAGTACAATCTTTTACTATTCTATAAAGACAAATTAATTAGGGATCTTGATTTGGACATCAAGGTAAGAAAGAAACGGTGCAGATCAATTCATACCTAGCTTCTCAAATAAGCTTTAGATCTACCACTTCCCAATGCAACATTGAATTATACTGCCTAAATAACCCATTTCAGTTTAGCTTGAAACCCATTTCATTTTGAATGCAATCCTAACCCTCTCCATCTCCCTATCCATATTCGTATCCCTATCCCTATCCCTATCCCTCTCCCTCTCCCTCTCCCTCTCCTGGCTCTGAAAAAGTAGGGTGCAATCTTCATTATCTTCTTCCCACATCTTCATTTTTTTCTTTGTTGATCATATCTTTTTTCTTTTAGGCATGGTTTATTTCTCTCGGCTCTGAAAAACTAGGGGTAATGATTCTTAGTTTTTTTATTAGTTTTTCTTTTAATTTAATTAATGTAATTGGTGTTTTCTATTTACTAAAAACATTCATTTCAATATTAAGCTTAATTAATAGGGTTACTAAGGATTTTCTTTACTGTTATATTTATTTTTTTCCTTTTTGTGCTCATTTCATTATCTGTGCGTGAGCATTAAAATGGGGGTTTGTGGTTTAAAATATGAGTTTTATTTTTATTTTGGAGTTTTTGGCTTCAATTAGTCTTGAGTAAAGGTCAAGTTGTGTATGATGATCAAGGAGGGCTTTCTTATTATATTTTTATGGTTTTGTAGGTTTTCTTATTATTCTATGTAGGGTTTGTAATGATTAGGACTTCTACCTTTGTTAAGTGGTGAGTAATTTTTCTTAATTTTCACCACTTGTTGCGTCTCTAAATTCTTTGTATTTTTTACCTCTCCTTTCTTTGTACTTTTTGATGTGTTACAGGGATAAGAGAGACCAATACACAAGATGGGGTTGTGATTGAAGGTTGTTGATGTGGGTTTGATCCACAGTCTCAAACTCACCATTCTAAACAACAAAGGATACAAGAAGAAGACATGTAAGTTATATTTCAAAGAGATGGTGGCCTCAATAAGGGTTAAGAATCTACTTTTCCTATTTTCTTTTATTTTGATTCATCACACAATGGTATATAAACCTTTTCTTTTGTTGTGTTGAATTGAGAGATAATATTTTTTCTTTCTATATGGGAGATAGACTTTTTGTGTGATGTTAAATATTAAATTATAAGTTTTGAGTATATTCAATCAGTATTTAAACCATTACTTTATTACTGTTTTTTATTTCTTGGTATTGACATGGTTATTGTTTTTTTTATTTGGTTAAAAGTAAGAACTCATGGTTTATGTATCTTGATTTCAAAAGTATAGAATCATGGATCTTTTATTATGTTAATTTGGAGGTTGAGCAATCTAAGATTTTTATTTTTTATTTACAATTAACTTTTTAGTTGCTAGAAGGGGTGATCGATATGGTGGTTTGGGTGGAGGATCTGGTGGCTATGTTTTACGTTCTTGAACTTTCTAATTCCCATATATTTGATTTACTTTTTTCAGGTGAATTATGGCTTGGGTTTAATAAGGAGTAGGTTTATGATACAAGTAGGTGTCTAGATTTTGCCAACAACTAAGAATTAATAGCTAGATTAAAGCTCACACCATAAATTATAATATTTTGTTTACACCTCAATATCATTCCTCTTTAATTTGAATGTGTCTCGGTTGTCAAGGCACTCGAGCCCTCTGACACATTTGTAACAACCCTCGATTCTGGGAGGCTCATTTTATACTAATTTTACTTCATAAGGTAATTATATAAAATGTGGGGATTGGAGTAGATATTAATTTAATGAATTTGAAGTTAATATTTACTATTTTGATGCATATTTACTGTAGGTGAAAGTAAATATCATCGGGTTGCATGTTTGCAGTGTCAGGTATTTAAACTGACATTTTAATTTAAATGATATTGGAACTCGAAATAATTTATAAAATTTTCGGATGCCTATTTAGAGGGTGTAGTTAGTCCCGGATGGTGCGAGACAGTCAAAATAAGTGCCATATTGTATTTTTGGGTTCCGGGCACTTTTGACTGGTTTTAACTTAAATGCGTATCTGGGGAGTCATTTTAATGTGGTGTTAACCATTTAAGTTGGGAATTTTAACCTAAGCCACGATTTTAGTCTTCTAAATCCCTTATTTTTCCCCATTTTTATGTCTTGAACAAAGAGAGAAAGAAAGAAAAAGAGAATAGTGGAGAAAGAAGAGAGAAATGAAGATTGAAGATGGGAGATTGCTTCTACCACCAAGAAATCTGAATTTACAACCATAAGGCAAGTTTTCTACTTGCTAATATGTGATCTAATTTGAATAAATTGTATGATGGTTGTGTATTTGCATTTATGGATCAAAAGTGAATTTGTGGGATTTAAACCCTAATCTTTATTTTGATGAAATTGGTGGATTATAATGGTTATAAATCATGTAGGATAATCTTTGGGTACATAAAGATTATTGGTTGAGTTCAAAATAAAAGATATTTAGGATTTGGGAAAAGTCAAATTTTCACTTGGGTTAAATTTTGGAAGAAGGAAGAACTCTAGGTCTGCTACGATCGGTCGACCGCGGTCTCGGACCGGTCGATCGGGCCTTCGGGGGCAGGCCTGCTGCTTTCCCACAAAGGCATAAAATTATTTTGCGGTCGACCGCGGTTCCTTGACCGGTCGACCGACTATACCATTTTGAGCTTTCTGCTTCCTTTCGTACGTAAAACCTTGAGTCGCGGTCGACTGCGGTCTTGAGACCGGTCGACCGGTCCCCTGTTTTTCACCTTTAAAATCTTATTTTGTTTCCTAGATTTATTTTCTTCAATAGGGACTAGGATCCTTCTTGAATGAAGTAAATTTAGAGTTTTAGAGTCCTAGATGATTTAGCTATCCACCCTAATTTAGAAATAGGATAGGGGCGAACTGTTCCGGGGTTATGCCAATTAATGTTAGGGCATTCTTTCTTCTAGTTGACTAAAATAAGACTAGGAGATGTAGTATTACATTTGAGAGACCTTAGAAGCTCAATAGAGCTATGATCCGTCTTGATGGTTATAATAACTTCACAAGTAAATCTTGGGAGAATAGATTGATATTTCATTTATTCATTGAGGTTGTAATACCGTTATGATATACGTATGGCTCCGGATAATAAGTTATATCATTTACAAATAAAGTAAATGGAAAAAGGTTTCGGATATAAATGAAACATGTACGTGGAAATGGTATTGATTTTAGTAAATGATAATTTACTTAATCATGAACTCGGTAAATGATAATTTACTTGATTCTTGAAAAATGATAAATAAAATGGTTGTTACACACCTCTCTAAATGACATCATAAGGTAAGTTCGCGCGCTTGGTGATGCCCCCTGGCTAGTGAATGCAGAGTGGATATAGTCCATAGGCCATATGAGCGATTAGGTTATATTTTCTGTGCTGGTGAGGAGATTCCGGGTGTGCTCTTGACTCTCCCACAGGCATATAGCTGCTTCTCGACGGTTGCGTTATGAGCCCAGGTTGTCTTCTATAGATAGGCCCTGGAAGATGATGGTCATTTAGGGGCGTGCCCAGTGGGGAAACTCAGAGGGGCGGTCTTATAATCGTTATATGTATATTAATATAACTATTCATAATCAAGTGGGACTTGATGTATGAGATATGCCATAAAGAGCATGATGTAGTGCCATAAAGAGCATTTGTTGATAATAATATTCCTGATAAGGAATGGTAATGCCAGGATGGGCACGTAATTAAAATAAAAGCCACAAAGAGCTTAAAATTGAGATAAAGCCATAAAGAGCTTATAGTTATAGATTTATTTTCCTGTTGAGGAATAAACTATGACATGAATCGGGGTATATGATAGAAGTTTTATTTATGTTAATCTTTCCTTTCCCCTGCTTAGTTAAAATTAAACTCATGCTTTTCTTTACTGTCTTAACCTATGTTTTAAAATTGTGTAGATAGATTTTATTCTTCCTAGCATGATGATATTCATAACTGACATACTCTTTATTCATCTGGTAATCATATAGAACCGGGCCCTGACCCGTTTACACATCTTGTTGCATATGCATCTTGTCTCTGCTCAGGTACTCCTCCGCAGGGATGCCTGATTTGAATTCCTATTCTGATGTCCTCGGCGAGCCGTGATGCATTGCGGGTATTACGGGTCACAATTGGTATAGACGTTTTCATTTTTGTATTATAGTTAAGATCAAGTCTTTTATTCGGGCGAGGTGCCCAAGCTTTTGTAAATGTCTAATGAAATGTAATAAGTAACTTATTGAACTTGTGTATTATTGGAGTTTCAGTTGGTGACCGGTATCATATTCGGTCTTTTATTGTATTCTTGTTGTATTATTTTTATAAGTCTTGGGGTTTCCCTTATCTTTCAGGAATTGGGTTGTTTTTTTTCATTTATTTACTTTCAAATCAAAGTTTTTGGCAACCCGTTTTCTGAAATATTGGGTGGTTATCCTGGATACTCTATATTTTTATTGTGATGCTGAGAATGATTCCATCTATGATTCCGTTATATTGGAGTATTGGGCTGGCCACCCCCTATTTTGGTGAGAGGGTTGTCACAACATTCAATCCCACTCTCTCTCTTCAAGAAGAAGAGTTCAAACTATATTCTTCACTTTCTACAATTTTCGTGATATAATAGGCAAATTGGAATCTTCATTTTCTTTTGTTTCCTTCATGGAATAGGTTCTTTTATGAAGAGGTTATGACTGCTTTAGATATTCATTCACTTTTTGTATTCATTTGGGGGAAATTATTTATTAAGTTTCATCTTTATTCTTAAACGTTTCATTGAAATGTGGGCAGGGGAGGTATTGAATGTATTAAAAGTCAGAATTTTTACTAGATGTCAACAAATATATACACTCAACATGGTTGTTTGCATGTCCATGATCAAACTTACAGTTTAATTGGATGTAATTACTTGAAAATCCTAGCTTAGATACGAGGGAAAAAATCTAGAAATTTTGTTCATGTAGTTAGTTCTTTTATTATTATTTTGGGTTTATGTATTCAATAGTAAGATTTTATATGATTTAGGGATGAATCTCCAATAACGATCATGTGGTTGACTACGACGCACACATATGTTTTTATGAAGTAACAGTTACAACAAAGTTTGGTTTTATGTAGACTTTGTGTTTGATATAGTTCTGAAATGAATATGTACTCATTTACTTAGACATTTTCATACACACCTACTAGCATTTTTTTCTTCACATGGAAATCTTTTATACATAACACCATTCACAGGTTGAATAATTTGATTTTCAATTTCAGTTTAAAAAAGAAGTAATATCTTAACAATAGAGGAGGAGAGGACATATTGCCATTTTGTTACTCTCTTTTTATTCATATGTTGCCTCTTCAAAGGTATAATGAAGTTGCACTTATTTGAGTAGAGGGAATAAATTATTATTTTTTGATGAGATTATATTGTACTAGACGACCGGTAATTGATCTTAGTTTAATACACATTATTTGTTTACAACATTCATGGATATATCCCGAATTCAAATTTGGATCCTCAATGAATTTAATGTGGTGTTTAGTGATTTGATATTGAATATGGATATGGATATATACATATATGCAACGCAACGCATGAGGATCTTTACGGAGATGCAAGAAACAAAAGCTACACAATGATGGTATGATGAGAACTTGGTTTTTCAGTCTGATTACTAGGTTTCACATTTTTTCCCGATCTATACATTTTACTATCATTGTTTATTTAGTTAAGCTCTTCATTTTTTATGTATCTTTCAATCTGGCTATCATTTTTTAGTCTGTCACATATGATTTTTTATTAAAAATTTATAAGTTTTATTGTTGGATAGCATAAGATCTAAGCTAATTGGGTACTGGAATATTTTTGTGTTACGAACTACAAAGCATGAAAAAATTATTGTATTAATATGAAATTAAGGTTTATTATTTTTGTTGTATAAACTTTTTGATTAGTGTTGTGTACTTATTTGGACTTAGTTCAATCAAATTATGTACTTAGTTGTATCTCTACAAAAGAAATTTTGTGCGGCTTGGTAAACAAACTAATAAATATCTCTCATATTTTGAGTATCCTCATAGATGCATTGATGAACAGTGACTTTTTTTGTTGTCAAACCACCTCTGATTTATGTTTTTACACAATTTTTAACATATACAAGTATGAATAATAAAAAAAAATAACGTTCACACATTCTGCTTTCTGTAGAGTATCACCATTAATTTAATCTTAAGTGGAGAATCATAGGAAAACTTCAAACCTCACAAATCTTCATTAATTATTTGATGTCAAAACTTAAGTTACCATATTCTATATTGTAGATGTATAACATTTACGAATTTTTTCATGTCAACTGTGATATCATCGCAGAAATAGGTGTGGGTTCAAAAGTCAAGTTCGAGTTCTTAATGTTTTTTAAATGGTAAGGTTCAACTACCATTGTCACTTATGTTTGGAATGAAATACAGTTCTACTGTTTTCACCACCACCACCCCTATTATCACAACTGTTTGATTAGTACACGTTCAATTAATTTGTCATTTAATGTTAAAATTTTCCTATTAAAAACATACATTGTATTCTAAAAATAGGATTTTGCTGGCCATCCTAATTCTACATAGGTAAGAGGATCCCATCCCACATATATTTTCCTTTTGTTCTTAGTCTCATCGACCAGTTGTTTACAACTGTCAATACAATTGTTGTTGCTGCTGAGTTGAAACTGAATATGTTATCTTCAAAGATAGGCCAAACTATCTCCAAATCTACTTCTTTAATAAACTTTTGAGTTGAAATTGTACTGTATCATATTGTTATAATTTTTTCAACTTTAGTAATTATTGATTCTTAACTAATGACAAATTGTGTTCGTTAACACTTGATCCTTTGCTAAGATCCTCTTCTTTTGCATCGATTTGCGTTGGTTTTTCGTATTCATAAACATTTACAAGTGATATAGATTGTTCTTGTTTCTATTTATATTGATTGGTGGTATATAAACAGTTATATTCAATAATTTAAACATGAGCTTCAGTATCATAAATTAAATCGGTTCCTTCCACCTCTATTTATATTGATCAATGATATATATGTTTCATTATTTTCTACGGTATCCCTTTCAATTTTTACTATTCTCAGGTCCAAATTTATTACTAATACTAATTATCTTTTACTTATATTTATTTCCCTTCCTAATATATGTTTATTTATTACAGGACTCATTGTAGGATTTTGTACAACAGTTATACTTATTAAAAGTTGTAAATTAGATTGTTATTTGAGAGTAAGTGGACTTTTAACCTTTTTCGTAAGAACTATGAAGCAATGATATCTATAAAATATTTTTTTTCCTAAAGAACATATTAGAATAAGGCAATTTAGACACCATCATGGGAGCGCTTTACACGAGTAGAGGTTGAAGACTTCATTGCGGCGAGCATAGGATAGCAGAAGGGAGATCATCATGTGAAGAGCAAAGGTGGGTATAAACAGATTATTGTGGGGGAAGAAGAGGGGGAGGTGTGAGTAGGAAGGGAATGGAGTGAAGTTCAGTATAAACAGATTGTTGTGCAAGATGAGGAGGCAATTTTTATTTCCATTTTTTTAATATTTATAATTTCACCATAAAATGAAATTTTAACTTTTTATTGTTTTATTTAAACTCGTGTTTTTGGGGTTACAAAGGAGCACTTCTTGAAAAATTCTAATTTCGTATAAACTTGGGTTTGTTTGAGCTTTAACTCAGGTTTGTTTTATTCTACTTGAAAATTTTAGATATGTTAGCCAGTGTAACATATCTAAATTAGAATTTTTCAAGTAGTGCTTCGAAGCAGTGCTTTAAAGTAATTAGAAATTTTTAAACAGTGTAACATATCTTCACAACCACAATACTAATGTAAGAATTGGTGTTTATACAAATAATTTATTTCAACTCCTGGTAACGTTCAAGTATAAGAATAATGGCAATTGATTGAGATTTTGAACGGTATAAATAATATTTTTTTATTGACTAAGATTGGTGAAAAAAATATCTGATAGCATCAGTTTGAATGGTGTCTATTTTTTATAGGTTTTATTTTATGTGTTTGTTGTAGCTAAAAACTACACCGCTTTGTTATTGGTACGTTAAAATTTAGTTTTCATTCGATGATTATGTTTCTTTTTTCAGGTAAGTTAAGCAACATTTTAATGTGGAAAGCAAAGATTCGGCGAGAATCACTACACCAAAAAGGCTAAATTGTCACCTTTGAGCCGACCTGACCCTGAAAAAAAAATACGTATTTTTTGTCACGGTCAATGACCGTGACAAGTCCATGACAACGGTTTGTCACGATCATTGACCATGATAAGTTCATGACAATTGATGTTATCATGGACTTGTCACAATCAAAGACCGTGATAGGCCCATGGCAACTTTCTCAGTAAAAAAACCCTACTTCCTCTTTTTTTCCTTTGTTTTCAATTCCCCACTTTTTCTCTCTCGCGTGACTACTCTCTCTCCCTCTCTACGTCTTCAGGTGAGTTTTTTATCTCTCTCTTTCCTTTGTTTATGTGTTTGTGTTTATATGTGTATATGTGTGGGGGGGTGTATATACAGGTGGGTGGGTGGGCATGGGTGTGTCTACGTGTGTGTGTGGGGGGGGGGGGGCAGTGGGAGTGATGAGGGAGAAGTGGGGGTGGGGGTGGGGGTAGGGGTGTGTGTGTAAGTGTGGGGTGGCAGTGGTGGGGCAGTGGGAGGTGAGAGAATCAACAAGTTGTTGTTTTGAATCCATTTTTTTGGGAGTTTAGAGGTGGAAGAAAATGGGGAGATATATGAAATTGATTGTGTTTGGTTTTGGTGTAAGAGATTTTTGTGTGTCATTTTCTAATTTGAGGATCAATATACGAAATGTCAATGTTGTTTGTGCGTGTATGTTTTCGAAAATAGTATCAATATTGTTTGTGGACTCCATACTTTGCCCAAATAGTAGTTGTTTTATGTCAATGACCGGATTTAACATGATAAGAAACAAGGTAAAGATATGAGAGTTAAAATACAAATAAGAGAATATATTTTTCAAAAATATTTAAAGGGAATCTAAATTCAGCATCTCTATTGATATTGAATTTAATAGAATTGCATATGTATTAAAACATTTATATTGAATTCAATTGAACGCAGTTGGACAAGTTGGATTACTTGAACACGTAGATATTTAAATTCTTGCCTTACTCTCTCATATTAAATCCTAATTAAATTGTCTTAATAACTACCTTATCTATATAAAAGGGTATCGCGCAGGGTGGGGGGTCATTTTTTGGATTTCACTTTGGTTAGACATTCCACGCACGAAGTTTAGTGATGGGAAGGAGTGACAACTCAAACCTTTAATATGATTAACATGATTTTAATGTAGTATTTTATTTCACGAGAAGTCACATAGTGTTACCATCCCCTTAGCTCCTTATGAAATGGACTAAAACATATGAAATTCTCTAAACATTAATAACCTTATTAATTTGTATACATTGTAATTCTATAGGACCCATTTCTCTAAATTGAAATTGAATTCTAATTAGTATTAATATTGGTATAAATTGGTATAAATTGAAATTGAATTTGAATTGGTATTGATATTGGTATAAATTGGTATAAGTTTAGTTCTTATGCGTACTTTAAATTAAATGAAACATACTTTAAATTACATAATTAAATGAAACATACTTTTAATTACAAAAAATGTGAATAGATACTATCCTTCTAGTTCTTATGCGTACGCATTCGATATCTATTTGACTCGTTCGAGAGACATAACCCTTGTAATGAGATCTCTCGAATTGTTCTGTTTGGACAGGTTGGGACTACATAGTTTTGTATAATAATATTCTTAGTGGCTTAAACTTGTTACTTTGGGAGTAAGTTCTGTAGTCGTATCTTAATATTCTTTGGGTACATACTAGATGATGCAATGTTAAGTCTTATTTCAATTAATAAATTGAAATAACACTCACACTTGTGAATATATGTCACGTACTTGGAGAGCTATGGCGATATGCTTTCGAATTTTCCTCAAATTGGAACGGTGTGCATGAGCTGTTAAGTATATTATAGAAATATGCGGTCTTGAATGGGATAGGACCACTCACCCTTTAGAGGAGATGTAAGAAATAGGAATTAATATTATAAATTGAATTTTAATTTCAATTTTAAATTAAAATTGAATTTGAATTTGGATTTAAATTTGAATGCGCGAATAAATTTACGCATAAAAACTAACCTTCTAGTTCTTATGCTTACGCATTCATAATAGGTAATGAATTTGTGATTGTTTGTAGTAGCTGTGATGGGATATCCTAAATACAAAGAGTGGATGGGTGAGATAAATAGATTAAGGGATGCATTTCGGATAGGTGCTAATGAATTTATGAAATACACAAAGAGATGTCATAATGATGAAGAGTTCCTGTGTCCGTGTGCTTGGTGTAAGAATGCTAAGGTAGTTAAGTGGAAAATAGTAGGACTACATTTGTTAAGATGAGGTATGCAACATAGTTATCGAATTTAGATTTTTCATGGGGAACCGAAAGTTCCTTTTGTCCCCGAGCAACCTTTATAATAACCTTCAATAAGTAGGATAGATGTACAAGGGGAGGGTAACAATGTAGATCATAATATGTTAGAGGATTTAGTTGATGATGCGTATTGAGTTCATCAAGTGGAAGAGAATGAGGTCACTGATGATGTACAAGGTTTAGGTGCTTATGAAGATATCGGGAAAAACCTTGGCGAAGACTACCAAAGTTTAAAATTTAAGGCGAGTCAGTCGTTATACTCTGGCTATGAGAAAGATCAAATAACTTTGCATGCCATGGATAGTATGCATAGTTTGAAGACACAATATGGTTTGTCTGGCAGTAGCGTGACAGGAATTTTAAATTAGGTGAAGGGCTTGCTACCCAAGAAGAATACTCTTCCAAATAGCTATCATGCCATGAAAAATAATTTGAAAGGTTTCGGAATAAAGTATAAATCAATCCATGCATGTGTGTGTATATAACTACATATTATACTAAAAGGAGTACGAAAATCTCGATCGATGTTCGGTATCCAATGAACCTAGATATATCCAACCTACTGGCAAGAAAGGCACAAGATCAAAAGTACCTCAAAAAGTGTTGAAATATTTTTTCATTGGGCCTAGATTAAAGTTGTGTTTCAAAGTACCATGGATAGCCGAGGCAATGGCTTGGCATACTAAGGAAAAAAGAAGGGAAAATATCATGTTCCATCCTATTGATTGTACAGCTTGAAAGATGATGAATTTTGAGTATCTCATTTTTTTCTCAAGAATAGCATAACATTTGTTTTGCGATATCAAAAGATGGTTTCAATCCATTTGGAAATTTAAGTGCCAATCAGAGTGTATAGCTAGTGATCATATCCACACTCAACCTCCGTGCTTCACAGTGTATGAGACCTAAATTTTCGATGTTGTCTTTATTAATCCCTGGGCCAAAGGCACTAAGTGAGGACATCTATGTCTACATGGTTCCTACGATAGAAGAATTAAATGAGTTGTGGTAAGAGGTTGTACAATCATTTGACTCTTTCAGAAAATAAGAGTTTACGCTGAAAGCTATGTTAATGTGGGCAATTCATGATTTTGCAGCTTATGGGACATTATCCGATTGTGTAGTACATGGTTATTTAGGGTGTCCTATTTGTGGAGAGGAGACTGAATCTCTTCATATCCTTGCTAGCTCAAACAATGTATAACATTGCCATAGGAAGTTTTTAACCCCCTCCCCCCCCCCCCCCCCCTTATAGTCTTAGATTTGAGAAAGGTACCATTTTTTTATTGGGCGGGGTTGAATATAGGCTATGGCCGAGAAAACTTTCGGGCTTAGAAATTGAAAGTAAATTTTAGGCTTGTGGGCCTAATATGCCAGGGAAAAATCCTATATTTAAGAATGCAGGCATAAGAAGAACCCAATTGGGAATGAAACTGAGACAAGAAAGGCATGGTCTATGAGGTCAATTTTTTTTACTAGCCTTATTAAAAGAATAAACCGATGCACTATGTATTGGATGTGATGCACGCGGAGAAGAACATCGTTGAACATATTGTGGGCACATGCCTTGGGGGAGTAATTCGAAGGATGGAAAAAATGCACAAAAAGACCTTAAGGCTTTGAAACTTAAGCCACAATTATGGTTGAAAGAAAATAGTAGGGGAAGAACAATAATTTCCCTTGGTGCATTTTCTTTGACAAGTGAGGAAAGAAAGGTGATTTTAGACACAGTATATAATTTGAAACTTCCATCTAATTTTTCGTCCAACTTGAAAAGTATTGTGAATTGTGTTACTCATGATTTACATAAGTGTAAGTCCCACGATTGGCATGTGATCATGCAATTGGTTCATCTATTGTTTAAGCATTGTTTCTCCAAGCACAAGGATTTGTGGAGGGCTTCCAAATTAGTATTTGCTTCTCACTTTAATGTGAGAAGGTAGTCAATAGAGGTCACATAGTGGCCGCAAAATTGGCGGTGAGCAAAGATATTTGTGTCTTAGAGAAGTACTTTCCCCCATTAGTTTTTACATATGTGTTCACTTGTTGGTACACCTATGCGACAAGGCACTTCCTTGCAGCCTAGTTAGATATCTATGGATGTATCCGTTTGTAAGATTGATGAAAGTTTTTAAAGATTACGTCAAGAATACATGATACATTGAAGGATCAATTACAGAGGAATACATTATCGTGGAGTCATCAATCTACACTCAAGAATGTATGCCTGACTCGACCAACGTGGATAACAATGATGAGTTCGTCAATGAGGGTGGTCATGTGATGGGAAAACTAGTGAAATTAACGAGTTTTCAACATGAACAAGTAGCTCGTTATCTATTTGACACACATGAATATGTAGAAGAATGAAAAAAGTAAGTTTAAATTATTTTAACTTTTATATTATTTTAATTTTTACATGATTAATTTTGTAATATGTTCATCACGATCTATGTACAAAATATGAAGCCTGTGAGAAAAAATAAAAGACAAAAAACAATGGCACAATCAGACAATGAGTTTAAGTTATGGTTGTCACTCGAGGTAATTATAATGAAAATGGTTGTTATTAAATGTCACATTATAAGAAAGCTTTACAACTAACCTAGTTAATTTATCTATATTCTCAGCTCTTAAAGATGGGTGATGCGACATCAAGGCTTGCTCGTCTAGCCAGTAGACCCTTATTTATGGAACAAGAGTACAAAAAGTATCGATTGAATGGCTATATATTTGGTGCAAGGGTGTATGAGGTAAATACAAATGTGCAAAATTCGGGCATTTCATACAAGGCTCTTACTTTCTTTTGAGCGAGCGTGAAAGATAAAAACCTCGTTGAAGCTGAAATGACATACTATGGTGTAATTCAAAATATATTTGAATTGGACTATGTAAACTTCAAAGAGGTTGTATTTTACTCTGATTGGGTAAGATTTTAGGATAAAAATGCTTGTAAAGTTGATCCTGACACTAATTTGATCATGGTTGACTTGTCCAAGTTAAAGAGCAACGAACATGTGAGTGATGAGCCATTTGTTTATGCTTTTCAAAAGGTCAAGCAAGTGTTTTACTTGGAGTATATCAACAACGAGTCGTGGTCAATCATCCTGCATGCGCGGAAGCATCTGAACAATAGCGTGAATGACTTGGTTGCACCTACTGAATATCAATCCATTTTTTATGATAACCCAAATTTGAAATAATTTTTAGATTTGTACTAAGTATTCAAATTATTTGTAAAGACCAATGGATGTATTATCCTAGTGCTTTATTATTATCGGACGATAATTTAATGTTTTTTATTCATTTGTGCTTGATCATTTTAATTCTTGTAATAATCAATTGAATATGTTATTTATAATTTTAATCAATTTAAGCATTAATTCAAAGTTCATGACCCAGGAATGTGTGTGAGTTGGGGGAGGGGGCAGTGTGCGTGTGTATAAACTGAAATTGGTATTGGTATAAATTGGTATTATTATTGGTATAAATTGAAATTGATATGAATTGATATTGGTATTGGTATGGGTTGTTATAATCAGATTTGCGCATTAATTCAAAGTCTATATACATGTTTGTACTAATAATAACAATTTTTTAGAAAATGACTTCATCCGGGAGCCGGAGCAGAGGTGATGAGGGATCTTCGGTCAGTAGGGCCCCAAAATGGGGCAAATTGGGGTCCGCCGTCGAGAATAAGACGTCATTATTGGATAGAGCGCTAGAGTTGCTGAATGCGATTGTTAGCCCGAGGTACACTGATTAGAGGATCATGCCTATTGACCTCAGGTTGAACATTTGGGGGGGCACTACAAGCAGTGTATTTATATTTATATTTATATGCAACTAACACTTACTTTCTTTTCGGTTTGTATTTGTTTTACAGGAACAATTAGGCCTGCCCCCACATATCTGTGACACCAAGTTGAAACAATTGAGGGTTCAATATAATACATGGAAGAAGAATTTTGCAGGCACGGTACTTTGGGAAGATCCGGGAGTCCATTCTGAGACTACATGACACCGTCCCCCCTAAGGAGTCGATCTAATTGGTACATTGGAAAACTTTTATCGACAATGAGACCGATGAGTGGAAATTGGCATCTCCCCAATCGTGGAGGGACAATTGGGCAAAAAAGTTCGACGTGCACTACTCCGAGAGGATGTCTTACGCCGAGGTGGAGCACAGGATGGTAAGTTTTTATTTTTCTTTAATTTTTGCTATTCTAAGTTAGGATTACTTTGCGTTACTTAATAATTTTATATTGTTTTATTTCAGGACGCGAGAGTGGTCGTGGGGGTAGGCCACATAGGCTCGATGACTATGTGGCAATTCAGACGAATAAGGGAAAGGACAAGGAGGTGGCCTCGAGCATCGAAGCAACAATTGTAAGTTATAAATGTTTAATTTTTTAATTATGTTATAATTTTTTTATTTACTTAATTAACTAATCGTGTACTTTTTATCTTTTCAGGCAAAGCTTAAGGAAGTGCATGAGTCGCAGTCTGATCCCAATAAAGCATCTTTGGCTACGGACTCACTCAGCCAAGTGCTCGGGGAGGATTACAAGGGGAGGACTAGGGGGTGATCTCGTGGGTGGAGAAGTCTAGGATCATCAGAATGGAGACGAGAAACACCGGGTTGGCACATAAGGTGGACACCCATGACGATAAGCTATTAAGGTTGGAGGCAAAGGTCCTAGATATATACGCCTTCATGAAGCATCAATTGGTCAAGGGCAAGGGTAAGGAGAAGGAGGTAGAGGTAGACGAGGATGAGGACGCCACTACTTGATCGCCTATACACACGAACTCGGCGTCATATGATGATCCATTTCCCATCGTGACCCCCACCAAGCGGCCTATGTCAACAATCGGTTGGTCAAGCATGCATCTACTCGACATATATTGTGGGGAGACGATAGAGAGGGGGTTGCGGTATCCAAGATTCCTCACGGGTATGCTACTTCATGGACATCCTCTCCAAGAAATTGAGGCAAGAGTGCGCATCACGCATGTGGTGGAGGGAAAGGAAAACTCACATTTGTGGTTGTGTGAACAATGAGGCATTCAACATATTATGGGGTATCTCAATTCATATATCGTGTGGCCTTCCTTCCTCCTCCTACCTGCTCCTTCTTCATGACATTATTTCTGTCTTTTTATTTGGATATTTAGATATTGGATTGTATTTGTATTTTTTTTATTTTAGTACATGTTGGTTTGGATATAGATATTTTAATTTCTATTTTATTTGGATATGAATTATATATTCCACGATTTGATATATTATTTCTATTTTATTTGGATATATACTATTTGAACTGGTACAATTTTGTTATAATAGGTACAAATATACTGTTGTGTAGTGGCACTGGCCATACTGCCCAACAGTTATTTTCAATTCTACCCAGAATTGTCACAGCCAAAAAGTGTGACAAGTCCATGATAATGAAATTTGACACGGGCTTGTCATGGTTTTTGACTGTGATAATTTCTTTTGTTTTGTCACGGGCTTGTCATGGATTTTTACCGTGACAAGTTCGTGACAAAGGCAATTGTCACCCCCAGACTTGTCACAGTCAAAGACCTTGACAAATTGGATTTGTCACGATCAAAGACCGTGATAAGTTAACTATTTTGGTGTAATGAATACATATGTGAAACATGAGCGCAACTTCCAGAGACTTTCACACTTCATTGTTGTCAAGATTCAATGGGTTTTCAGAAACTAAAATGAAGATGTTTAAGGTTCACATTTGGAACTTCCAACCGAATCTGAAACTTGAGTTACAGAATCAAGCGAACTTTTTGAGATTTTCACTGGTCATTGCTGTCAAGGTCTGTAAATGTCTTTTCTCGAAAGAACTCATATAACCAATTCGAAGATGGCAATTTTGGATCCATTCATACATTTTCAACAGGTTGGTCGATTAAAATATGATGATGTTGCTGATTATTGAGGAGATCAAAACCAAATCAATTTAATTCGGTGTAGACGGTAATATGAGAAATCCACTAATAGAGAGATAAATTTCAAAGTTGGTGTTTGTGTGGGTGTTGGAGAAAATTATCCCTCTCCATTGGCACATTTTTTAGTATTAGTATAGCATCTATTATATGTCAATTTTGTTTCATGGTTCTTAAATGGATGTTTGAGTTTTCTATTTGGCTTTAATAGATCAATGTGAAAATTTTATTGATCTGGATTATATTTCAGTACTCAGTCTGCTAAGTTATTTGGACAGACTATGACTATTATTGTTGTAGTATTTTTTTTACTTCTTATACAGGGTGGATAGTCCTATAAACAAAGAAAATTCTGCCAAAATTTCTACATTGTTTACATTTATATCTGTTGTAAAATATACTTTTTGACTTAAAGTATAAATGATTCAATACTTTGGAATTTTTTCTCCGTGCCATTCTACTAATATATATATATATATATATATATATATATATATATATATATATATATATATATATATATATATATATATATATATATATATATATAATAAGTTACAAAGCTTATGTATGTCGTAAGATTCAACTATGACATCACATGAGGAATTTTTTTGCCCTTCTTATTTTACCCTTGAAAATTTTGGTTCCCCCCTCTTTTGACCCCCCACTCTAAATTTTTTTCTCCTTTTATTCAAAATTCAAACATAAGGGTAACAAAGTAAATTGCACCCTTCAAAACTTATGTCATTTCTCCCTACCACACACCAACAAGCACACAAACCCGTTCTCCACCTTCTCACAACACAAACCATATTCTCTCCCATTATCAAGGAAAGAACTAAGCAGTCACTCTCTCCATGGATTCAACAACCAACCTCTCCCTCCAATCCAAACCCAATCCATCTCACCCCCTTTCGGATCCGGCTTCCCAAACGCTGTCTCAACTGGAACCAACTTGACCCTTTACTAACTAGACAAAAATGGAGAAAGAACGGGCGAGTATGATGGCGCCGATGAAGATGAGTTTCATCGCACCTCCTGGCTCTGGTTCTGACTCACTTTTTTATTTATTTTGAAGTTTCGAATTTTTGCGATTTTAGCAGATGGGTTCCTATATTTAGGTAGGCATTGATATCATGAACAAATCTGAACCCAAATGAAATTGACGGTCGTGAATATACAATACAAATAGGGGTACTCATTTATTTATTAAAGTAACACCATACTCATTTTTTGTTTTGTTTTTACAGGTATTATCTTTTTTTTACATCTTTGTCTCTCTCACCATCATTTAAGGTATAGTTTTTCATGTTTAGTTCGCGTGTTATTAGGTTTTAATTAACTAGAGTTTGCAGGGGTGCAGTTTTGCATTGTGTTCTAATTGTTTTAATTAACTACCATTTCGTAAAATTATCCATCATTAATATACCTTTGTTACACACACAAACACAATCGCTGTGACCGTGCAATTTCTTTTCAAATCTGATGGTGTGATTTTTAGGTTTTTGGTTTAAGGTATGCTCCATACTCTATATCGTTTTATGAGATGGTTATTTGATGGCTCATTTTTGTCAAACAATGATATTGATTTTGATTATGTTTCAGATGAAAAAACTATAGAACCAAATCTTGGAGGTCGACTCGAATATCTTAACATGTGTGTGGGGAGAGTTTTCCAAAATGGGTGGGGGAAATTAGGTTTTTTTGAAATTTTGAATTGGGTATCTCTACATGTGTGTTTATGTTTTTTAATTTGATTTTGAATTGGGGTTTTTGAATTCGAAAATGTATTTCTCCTTTAAGCATTTTATGTATTTTTGAAATGTATTAGAATTTTTATCACCATATCATTAATCTTTTAGAGTTTTGTATATCTCTTAGAGTTTTGTATGCTTTTTTTCATGTATTATCAAGGTGTGGAAATTGTATGCTTTCCACGTATTTGTGAAAATGCCCAAATGTATGTTTACATTCTTTTGTGAAATTGTATATGCACTGTCATTGTTTCCATTGTTGATGTAATTGTCCACCACTAATATAACTTTGCAGATCGCATTTTAGTTACCCACCACCAAGAATGTGAGGACCATCAGAGAGTGCTCGAGTTATGGGTACAATCCATCTCCTTCAAATTTATATTTTTGGTGTTAGATTTCCTTGGTTTCGAGATCAATGTGGCTTGGTTTCTTCAAATTAGGGTTTGCAATTGATTTTATTGTTTAATTGTTAAGCCTCTAACCCTTTACCCGTGGCAAATTAAATGTATTTTCTTCCATCAGGGTCTCTTTAGTTCTAAATTACGGTTTGTTGGGTTCTAAATCGGGGGCTTAGCTATTTAATTTCTATTTTATACTATTTTTTCAGCTACTCATATATATATATATATATATATATATATATATATATATATATATAGAGAGAGAGAGAGAGAGAGAGAGATGTGTGCGTATTTGTATTTATTTTATTTCCCCATTTTAGTGTGTAATGTACTCGAGTGGATATTTCATATAAATGTTCATAAAATGATAAAATGCCCATCGTGGCCTACACGAGGCATGTCGTAGGCTCAAAACATGTCGTGGACCTCGAGAAGATAAAGAGACACGTAATTACTTTGGTGCTTACTTTTAGTTTATTCAAAGATGATAGTTTAGTTAATCCATCAAAGATGCACTTTGGAATTGATTATATTTTTTTTATAAATTCGTTCCAATCTCAATTCATTACAATCCATTTGTGTTGATTTTGAATGTTTGTGTATTCAATTTTACCTAATATGTTTGAGTTTGCATGTTCGATTGAGTTCGATATTGGTTATGATTCTTTTCGATGAGTCATTATTTCTAGCTTGGATCCGAATGTGTTCCTATTGCTGCTTAAAATGGTTTGTTTAGCATTATCTTAGTTCCCCATAAATCGAACTCTAGGTTAGTTACTTGATTTGTATTACAATTTTAAATCTCGCCATTTTATTTAATAAGTAAGTTATTTCCATTGCTACTATGAGGGCAATAATTCAGGATTCTTTGGGTGGCGTAGATCCACAACTCCCAAACAAGCATTAATGGACGCAGAGTGAAGGTTGGGTCTGGTTTGAAAATTGAAATGAAGAAGAAAATGGGAGACGGTGAGCATCCATGTCTCATAGTTGATAAATTTATCTCTCCCATTATCTGCAAGGAACTGGATTTCATGCACAAGAGCTGCAACAGAACAATTTCTTATTTTAGCAGTTATGGCACAACAATGGCACAACGATGATAATTGAACTTATCTCAAACTATGTGACTTTGCGATAGTGTGTTATTTGAGCAGTTATGGAGTGGATTTTCGAGGACTGTTTCACTACCAGGATGCGGAGCCAAGAATTATATACCCCATGGCCGGTGACATTGTGATGTGCACCGCTGACAACCTAAATGACTGGAAACATTATTGGAGGTGGAAATGGGGAAACACTACTCTATTTGAATTTTTAGAGTTTTATTTTTTTATTTTCTATAACAATTCAATTATAATCCTTTTTTTTAACTACAGGTGATTTAATTATTAGTCACTTGAAATGTGATTCGGGTTGAATGGCATTAGGTATCTCTTTTATGCCTATTTTTATGTAATTCGTGAAGTGGAGTCCATTAGCTTCATTCATTCAAGCTATGTATGTACACACTGTAACATGCATGAACACTCTTTCTATATAGATGCAACATGATATAGATATGTATTTATAGGGTTAATTGAGTACTATGATTTTAACAATCGAGTAGGATGGTTTTTCAATTTCATCCAAAACTTTGTTATTCTGGCAAAATAATATACACAAACATAAACAAATTTTCTTCTTGTTGCTTCGTGCTTTAATTCTTGCTGCTATGATTATTTGGGGTATGGAGCGTCCACCGGTAAGGTAAGTAAGTTTCCATCAGAAATTTATTTATCACAATATCTATTTACCTTGAAAGTATGCTTATAACACTGATTATATTATACCCAACGTTGTCCTTGATGAAGAAGTCGAAGTAATCCTTCCCAAAGATGATTATTCCCTTACCAAAATACATATGCATTTGATGTATAGCTGTGGAGTTTTAAGGAATGGGAATATTTGGTTCTATATAGCGATGCTACTGGTATTTTATTTGATCTGTACAGGTAATTTTTCTACTCAAATTATGTTGATATTAAACTATATTTCTGCTTGGAGTCCTGCTTATTTGGCCACATTGATAGTTTTAAAAGACCCTCAACAAATGGGATATAACTATGATGATGAGAAATAACCCCCTTTGGAAGTGGCCTTCCATATGTATAAAATTTCAATGTTCATAGCTACAACTGTGTATCTATTTGCAAATCCTTAGACTGAAAATTGTCATTGTGATACTTTGCTCAGGTTTTATATTATGCCTAAAAATCCATGTAGATGTACGCGATTTGTCGAAGTGGCTTTTCTATTGTTTTTATAAAAGCAGCCTTCACTATAATCATTTTTATAAATTGTATCTACTATTTGTATCTTCTGCATATCATCTTTATAAATTGCAACAGGACATGATTCAATTAATGTCAACGCAGCATCAGAAGGTGGTGCTAAGTAGTTGGGAAGGAACCAACATCTAAAAGATATACTTCCAAGGATCTTGAGTCAAATGTTATTGGTTGTTCAAACTCTGAATCCTCGAAGTGGTGATACTGAATGACTAAAAGCCTTAATTGATAATCCTCCTAACGTATCCAATTAACATGTTACTTATTTATTGTTCCCATCAGTTTGTTTTTCCCATTAGTTCCATTAATCACTCATGTACATGTTTGCATTTCTTAGAACATATTTGTTGATTTATATAAAATAAGAATGTTTTTTCAATGCTTTGTACATTTCATGTGATGTCCCTCTTTATTTCTTCTACATAATACATACGCACTACAAGTTATCATTGTTATATTTTTATTTAATTAAAAAGTACATTTTGTTTCTTTGCAACTTTACAATGAACTTACAAATTATAGAAATGCACCCTGAACATTTACTGCCATGTCTTTAGTTATTACACCTTACTCTGTTCTTATTTAAAAATAAGTCATTCCTTTATTTCATGAAGTCATTAATTTATTTCATGAAGTGATATTTCCTTTATTTCATAAATTCATATTTCACATAGAGTTATAATATGTTCATATATTAATGAGATTGTAATATGTTCAGATATTTATGAGATTTTATTATGTTCAAATGATCAACTCTATTTTTTATACTTCTATTTCTTTTTTAAATAATGTTAACTCTTACTATTATCCTCCTATCCCACTTTGTTGAAGAAACAGGTTAGGGGGGCTGCTCAATTAAAAACATCAAGAATATTTTGGAGGTAGTGATGATAGAGTTATACATATGAGCAATACCAGGCTGTGTTGAAGTGAACCGTGTCCAACCAGCCTAGCTCCTTGCCCAATATCGCCTTTGAGCATGACTTGAACGGATAAAATGTGCACGATAATGGTCTATACTCTCTATAACATGTGTTTTTCATTTGAGACGAATGAATAAATTATACACCCAGGTTTTTCAATTGATTTTGTAATGAATAAATTAAGGACCGGACTACTTTGTGCTTACACCCATGTTTAACATTTTTAGGTCTCGAGCAACAGGATTTTGTGATAACATGTTTTATCATAATCTCAGCTATGTGGATTCATGCTGGCATCTCACTGCCGTCGTGTTGAGGTTATGTATGCGTGAGTGTTACTCATATTTATAGTTCCACAGAAGTCTATTAATTATGTAGATTCAATAGATGTTTTTCTCGAGATTGTATATTCATTAGCACGTATAATTAATGGTGTGGTTTGAGACTACATAGTTTATTGTTTTGGGGTTAAGTACATCACGTACTCTTTGAGATAATTTATTTTTTGATCTTTACTAAAAGTATTACTGATTTTCTACCTTATTGTTGATACCAAAATTAATATGCTGATGTGGACGAATAATACGAAGACACGTGTCAATCTACGTGGCACAATAGCAGCGAGGAAGTTCATTTCCCGACCAACCATGATTCTTTCCGAGCAACGAGGATACACCGAGGAACTCTAGCGCTCCGAGGTACTCTAGCGCTCCGAGGAACTCCTGAGCAACGAGCAACTATGGCGGTCCGAGCTGCACCTCGGTCGTATCATTAATTGCCAGATAATCAACAATTCAAATATTCATTGAATGCTTATATTCTTGACGCGCACGCTGCATTAAATGTATTACCCTTTCACACGTATATCATTTAATGTATCGAACCTTTCATGTACAGCCTCAAGGCTATAAATACCTTGTATCAACCCCATTCAAAGGGACGGGAATTTCTGGAGAGAACTTGTAATCAAGAATTCTGCAAACATTCAGCAATAACATAACAGTGGACGTAGGCTTTATTCCTAGCCGAACCACTTTAAAAATCTTTGTCTTATTTATTTATCTGTGATTGAATAATTAGAGCAATCTAGTTTTTTACATCAACAGATTGGCTCCGTCTGTGGGAAACGACTGTTACTATCGTTTTTCGCAAAAATCATTTATTATCAATGGCAGATAATCCAGAATCCAGTAATCGAAATGCTAGAAATACTGGAAATCTTCCAAATCCATCTGCACCTCCAGATCTGGCTGGAATTATGACAAATCTACCTCAAGGACAAACCGCCATGCAAGAATCTATGAGGCAACTCATTCAAACTCTTCAAGGCGGTGCACCTACCTATTCAGAACAACGGATTGATTGTGGGCAATCACGATCCAGACGTACTGGGTCATATCGCAATGGAGAACCTAATGATTCTTCTTATCAACCTGGGCGAACCTCATCGATACGGGCTACGGATACAGATCAACGTATCACTCTCTCTCCGGAGAGAACTAGCGCTTTAGAAAGATTAAGCAGGGTGTCTCCTTTCAGTCGATTAGGACCAAGGAGGAATATGAGTCCACCTAGAGCTCCATCGAGAAGTTTGCGGCCACCATCACGTTTGAGAGAAGGATCAGCACAATCACGACCAACTACTCGTCGAGATAAATCTCAGGAAGCTACGTCAGAGCAATCAATTGCTCGGACTAAGCGACCTGAGGAAGGAAACGAAGCATGGAAAGGTTCCATTCAGTGGTTGGAAGATAGACTGGGAGAAATGGCTAAGGCAAGAAACCCCCTACAGAGAACTTTTGTTCAAGGGACACCTTTTGTACAAGCCATAGTGGATTTTCCTACACCATCGAAATTCAAAGCACCTGTGGTGACCCCCAAGTACGATGGAAAGACAGATCCTATACTTCATGTAGAACAATACCAAGCTGCTGCCGACATCTATGCCGTCCCCGACGAGATGAGGTGTAGAGCATTCTCGGGAACTCTTACCGGATCTGCACAAATATGGTACAATAATCTTCCTCGGGGTAAGATTTCAACTTTTATTCAGATAGCCGAGCTGTTCATTGGCAATTTTTGTTTTGGAGCAAAACCGGTAAAGCGAGTAGCACACTTGCTAAGTGTTAGGCAAAAATCCGGTGAAAGTACTAGAGATTACATAACTCGTTTTAATAAAGAGAAGTTGGAAGTCATAGATTACGAAGAAAAGACAGCAATCACTGCTTTGATGAGTGGTTTGTTGCCTAATAAGTTATACTACACCTTGGCCAAAGATCCACCTAAAACTATGTCCGAATTGATGGCAAAAGCAGCCAAAATCATGAATGTCGAGGAGGCTATGTCTGCGAAGAAGAATATGGATAAAGAAACTAAGATGGAGGTCGACAAGTCTAAGAAGAAAGATCAGAAAGGTAATGGTGGTGACAAGCACTCCAAGAATAATAGGACGTCATGGGAAGTCCTAAAGAAGTACGATAATTATACTCCATTGAAAATGGCTATTAATCATGTTTTAGAAGAAATCAAGAACAGCGAGGAAATCAAGTGGCCAGAAAAACTGAGGACGAATCCTGATCTGAGGAATAAGGCCAAATACTGCAAGTTTCACAAAGATCATGGTCATATGACCAAAAATTGCATAGCCCTTCAGAACGAGATTGAAACGCTCATCCGAAGAGGAAAATTATCAAAATATGTAGATCGCAGGGGTGAGAGGAAGAATGATGATAGAACTAGAGAAAGATCTAGATCTCCTCATCGTGCCAAGGAGAAAAAGAAGAGGGACCATGAAGATGATCCAGATGATGACCCCGATCTTCCCAAGAAGCCAAGGCAGCCTGCACGAGAGGTATTTTCCATACGTTTTGGGTCATTTGATTGTAATGTTATTACATGAGGAGATGCAGGAGGAGGAGACCTTACTGCAGAAAGAAAAGCTTACCTCAGAGAGGCTCAAGCTTGTTCATATATTCAGCTAATAAATCTGGCCGAGGATGATCGTCCGAGGAAGGTAAACAAAGAAAAGCTAGTGATTGGTTTTTCAAAAAATGACCTGGCAGGTGTTCTTTACCCTCATGATGATCCTTTGGTGATCAAAATGAGGATGAAGGACGTGGTCATTTCAAGGGTGTTAGTAGACAACGGTAGTTCGGCAGACATCATGTATTATTCATGCTTTGATAGCTTGAATTTGAAATTATCTCAATTGGAACCTTATCACAGACCCCTTCTGGGTTTTGCTGGCGAGAAAGTTTTTCCACTTGGGACGATCAAGTTGGATATACTCATTGGAACTTGGCCTGCTTGTCGAACAGAAAGAATACGCTTCTTTGTGATGGATAAGAATGTGCAGTCAGCCTACAACATCATTATGGGAAGAGTTGGATTGAAGAAGTTCGAAGCAGTTCCATCTACAGTACATCAGTGTTTGAAATTCCCAACGAATTTTGGAGTCGGAATTATGAAAGGTGATCAAAAAGTAGCTAGGGAATGCTATTATTCGTCTGCCGAGCAAGAGGAACTTGAAGAATCAAGGAAAAAGACTACTACTTACCAAGCGGAGGAAGGTACAGAAATTGAAACTCTTGATCCTAGGGATGAATCTCAACTTGTAAAAGGACAGGTGGTGGAATCTACAGAAAATATTATTCTGGACGACGAGCATCCTGAACGAGTAACCCAGATAGGATCGTCGTTGGATGTTTCAATAAAACAGGAGTTGATAACTTTCTTGAGAAATAGGAAGAATACTTTTTCTTGGAGTCATGAAGACATGCCAGGAATAGATCCAAACTTCTTATGTCATGAGCTCAATGTGAATAAGGAGTTCAAGCCTGTGAAGCAGAGGAGAAGAGTGTTTAGTCCCGAGAAGAACCAGGCCATACAAGAGGAGGTCGAGAAGCTCCAGAAAGCCCAATTCATTGAAGATGTAAAATATCCAGATTGGTTGGCAAATATGGTAATGGTAAAGAAGAAGAACAATAAATGGAGAATGTGTGTTGATTTCACTGATCTTAACAAGGCATGCCCAAAAGATCATTTTCCATTGCCCAGAATCGACCAACTAGTGGATGCTACCTCGGGACATGAGCTGCTCGGCTTCATGGATGCATACTCTGGCTACAATCAGATCAAAATGAAACCTGAAGACAGGGAAAGTACTTCTTTTATTACCCCAAGGGGAACTTATTGTTATAATGTTATGCCTTTTGGTTTAAAAAATGCAGGTGCAACATATCAGCGGCTGATGAACAAGGTTTTTGCCGAACAAATCAGTTGCAATATGGAAGTCTATGTCGACGACATGCTTACCAAAATCAAGAGAGCTACTGATCATCTAGTTGACTTAGGCCAGACCTTTGATCAACTGGATAAATACCAAATCAAGCTCAACCCGACGAAGTGTACCTTTGGAGTACGAGAAGGAATGTTCCTCGGATACATCGTCAACCAAAGAGGCATTGAGGCGAATCCAGAAAAGATCAAAGCTCTTTTAGGGCTACGATCCCCAACGACGAAGAAAGAAGTACAGAGTCTTACAGGACGAGTTGCAGCGCTCAACGGATTTGTATCCCGAGCAACTGATAAATGCCTCCCATTCTTCAAAACACTGCGAAAAAGTTTTGAGTGGACTGATGAATGTGAGAAGGCTTTTCAAGACTTGAAGAAGTATTTGGGAGCCCCACCATTGTTGTCTAGGCCAATAACAGGAGAAAAGTTGTACTTGTATCTGGCAGTATCAGAGAATGCAGTCAGCTCGGCGTTGATCAGATTGGAGAATGGAGTCCAGAAGCCAATTTATTACACAAGTAGAGCTTTCCGAGGTGCAGAAATCAGATACCCAAAGCTAGAAAAATTGGCATTAGCGTTAATTGAGGCAAGTAGAAGAATGAGGCCATACTTCCAGGCCCATACCATCATCGTGTATACCGACATGCCGTTAAGACAAGCCCTTCACAAGCCAGAAAAATCAGGAAGTTTGATGTATTGGGCAATAGAACTCGGTGAATATGATAATGTGTATGAACCCAGATCATCATTAAAGGGGCAAGCTGTAGAAGATTTTATAGCAGAGTTCACATACCCTGATACCCCCGAGGAACAAAAGGTACTTGCTGACCTACCTGTGGACGATACAGGATCAACAGACACAGGTCCAGACCAACTAAGGTTGGTAAAAGGACTTGTGGATGTAGAAAAATCATCATATTCAAACCCAGACCAACTCCGGTTGGTAATAGGGCACGAACATATGACCAACGAGGAATGAAAGATAACAGGGGATGATGAAAGAAAACAGCAGATATTTTACCGAGGAGTTCTGACAGATAAGAAACTTGAAGACGAGTTACCTACATGGAGATTATATATAGATGGATCATCTTGCACAGCTGGTTGTGGAGCAGGGATTGTTTTAAACACCCCAGATGATATTGACATGGAATATGCCTTGCGATTCCAATTCAAGGCTTCAAATAATGAAGCTGAGTATGAGGCCATGATAGCAGATTTTCATTTGGCGAAAGTTATGGAGGCACGGCAAATAATTGTTTTCAGTGATTCTCAATTAATTGTGAATCAAATGATGGGAATATATGCAGTCAAGGGAGAATTAATGGGGAAGTACCATGCAAAGGTGATGGAGTTATTGACAGAATTTGATGCTATTCAATTGGTGAGAATACCGAGGATGGAGAATGCTAGAGCAGACGCATTGGCCCGATTAGCGTCAGCTACGCGCACCGAGCTGCGAAGAACGATACCAATTGAAGTATTAGAAAGTCGGAGCATAGAAGAAGATCTGACGGTGAAGATTATTACCCTTGATTTAGGACCATCTTGGATGGATCCTATCAGGGCATACATTGAAGAAGGAGAATTACCGGAGGACAAGCTAGCTGCCAAGAAATTGAAGTATAAAGTTGCTCGGTATGTGTTAACTAATGGTGTTTTGTATAGACGAGGAATTATGGCAGGTTTGCAGAGATGTGTGCATCCATCAGAAGTCAAGGAATTGGTTGAAGAAATCCATGAAGGATCTTGTGGAGCTCATGTAGCAGGTCGGACACTTTTGCAAAGGGTAATGACACAGGGATATTACTGGCCGAAGATGAGGGCTAATTGTATAGCCTATACCAAGAAGTGTGATAAGTGCCAACGTTTTTCCTCCATCCGAAGAACTCCACAAGCATTGTTGACACCCATAACTTCACCTTGGCCATTTGCCATGTGGGGGGTTGATCTGGTTGGACCATTGCCGACGACCCGAGGAAGGTTCAAGTACCTCGTCGTGGAAGTGGATTACTTTACTAAGTGGGTGGAAGCTGAACCACTAATTGATATGACGTACGAGAAGGTATATCAGTTCATTTGGAAGAACATCATTTGTCGATATGGTCTCCCCCATGCTTTCATCACAGGCCATGGAACACAATTCGATAATGAAGAATTTGCTGCCTATTGTCATCAGTCGAACATTTTGAAGTTTCATTCAGCACCAGGCCATCCCCAAAGCAATGGACAGACTGAAGTGACAAACAGAACATTACTAAATGGTTTGAAGAAGAGGTTAAATGAAGCTAAAGCAAATTGGATTAATGAGCTCCAATCAGTACTATGGGCTTACCGAACAACTCCCCGAGCAGCAACTGGAGAATCACCATATATGCTAGCATTTGGAAGTGAGGCTGTGATTCCTGCCGAGTTGGGTCTCCCAACTCATAGAATGCTGAATTTCAATTCCCCAGTCAGCGATTTGATGAGAAGACTGGATTTGGATATGCTCGAGGAGGTTAGAGAAGAGGCAGCCATTAGGAATGCTGCTTACCAACAACGTACAGCTCTGTTCTACAACAAAAGGGTGAAGAAATGTGACTTAAAAGAAGGGGATTATGTGCTAAAGAAAGTCATTCAGAAGCAAAATAAGTTGGAAGCAAACTGGCATGGACCTTACCGACTTACAGAGGTTGTTCGACCAGGAACTTACAGAATAGCAACTCTAGAGGGAGAAGAATTTAAGAATGCATGGAATGCTGAACACCTGCGCAAGTATTATCGGTAATGTAAAATGTAAAGCATTTCCTTCATTATGAATAAAACGAGGATGTTTCACCATTTTCTTTCTATCGAAAGTTTTTCGGGGAATACTAGTGTGTAATACACTACGCACAAAAAATACTCCTTTGGTTAGGAGGCGACACTAGTGTGACCAACTACGGTTGGTAAGATATCTAGTGGACAGTTCGAAAGAACCAAAAAATACTCCTTTGGTTAGGAGGCGACACTAGTGTGACCAACTACGGTTGGTAAGATATCTAGTGGACAGTTCGAAAGAACCAAAAAATACTCCTTTGGTTAGGAGGCGACACTAGTGTGACCAACTACGGTTGGTAAGATATCTAGTGGACAGTTCGAAAGAACCAAAAAATACTCCTTTGGTTAGGAGGCGACACTAGTGTGACCAACTACGGTTGGTAAGATATCTAGTGGACAGTTCGAGAGAACCAAAAAATACTCCTTTGGTTAGGAGGCGACACTAGTGTGACCAACTACGGTTGGTAAGATATCTAATGGACAGTTCGAAAGAACCAAAAAATACTCCTTTGGTTAGGAGGCGACACTAGTGTGACCAACTACGGTTGGTAAGATATCTAGTGGACAGTTCGAAAGAACCACTACTACTCCTTTGGTTAAGAGGTGTACACCAGCATGATCAATTACGGTTGGTAAGATAAAAATATACTCTCACATTACAACTTATGTTGGTCGGGAGGTAAGATTATTACAAAAGTTCCTCGAAGAACAAAACATTCCAAAATGAACCAAGTATGGTTGGTCGGGGATAAAAACCCACTAACTGTAGTTGGTCGACGAGGATAAATTATTGACCTTGGTTGGTCGGACACATTTTATGAAAATATTTGAAATTGAACCAAGTATGGCTGGTCGGGGATAAAGACCCATCAACTGTAGTTGGTCGACAAACATTATTTATCCACCCTGGTTGGTTGGAAACAGTTTGAACATTTTATACTCATTACTTTATTATTAAGTGATTGAACAACATTGATACTTGTAACTTTTTATTAAGTTGCTCGATGAACAATATTATTGTTATTTTTTTTAAGAGATACATATGCACAAATATAAAGGTGTTTGATAAACACAAGACAACAACAAAATTCACATAAAATGAAAGTCTTTTCATTAAAATTCAAAATAAATTACAGATTACATGAATGTACTAACTACTACATTGATATTCCTATTCTATTGGTTTCTTGCCCTTTGCTTTAGAAATAGGCTCTTCGCCAGCAGGAGGATCTTCCAGGAAAATGGGAGAATTAATAAAGTTCAAGTCCTTCAACATTCTGACATTCATTATTGAAGGTGTCTCCATTAGATGCTCTGGACGAGATACTTCGATTTGGGAATGAAGGCTATAATCACCGAGGTATTTTGAAATTAAGCTATGAGGAATGGAACGAGCTGGGATCCAGGTCATGTCCAATTTAAAAGGTGTCACAGGTAAGTCTAATAACCCTGGAGCATGATAATCCCATAAAAAATGCCCTTGCTCCAATTTTAACACACCCAGTGCGTTCAACCACCCCTGCTTATAACCTTCATTGTTGGCATGTTCAATACGAGCATCCAAATGAACAAGAGCTTCATTATATCCTGCCATCCAGAATTTCATGGGTTGCTTATGAAATTGAAAGGTTAATTAATCCAATTGTTCGAGAAGGTTTTTGGCAAAAAGATCCTTAGTATGTAGAGCAGACTTCGTTGCAGTAAGTTGATCTTCCAAGGATAGATTTTTCTTGGACATTTCTGATAGAGCTCGATCTTTGACATTTAATTGGAATGCCTGAGTTTCCAAAGTAGATTGGGTACGAGCCTCTTCGACATTACGACTAAGGACTCTTGATCGACTCCGAGCAGCGATTGGAGAACTTTGCTCCTCGGTAAAATTTTGAGCAGCTCTTCCTCGCCCCCGAGAACCTCTACCTCATCCCCGAGCAGTCCCAGAAATAGCAGATCTTCTTAAGTCATCCAGTTCTTGCCTTAATTTGGCATTTTCGACCTCTAAGAACGAGAAACCTTCATCAGTAACTGGCACTAAAGCAGTGGAAGATGATGCTGCAGATTCATACTGAGCCAACTTTTTCTGCAAATTATTGTTCTCCTGTTCCAACAACTCAGCAATCTGCCTACAGGCCTCAACTTCACCTTTTAGAGTTCTTTCCCTAATATCATATCCAGCGAGGATCTTTTTATGGCCTGTTTCAGAAGAGAGCTGCTGATATCTATTTTCATATTCCTTATGCAGCAAAGCAGTTGATTCATTATGTTGATTCTGAAGATCTTCCAAGCTACAATGAAGTTCCTCGATCAATTCGTAGTATGCCACGTTATTGGCCACAGATCTATCAAGTAAATCCTTCAGGTACCGGTAAGCCTCAACTGCTTGTTCTGAGGCATCGTGACCAAGGATGTCGACAATCTCTGATACACTTAGGTCTGTATGACCAGCTTTATAATATCCATTGCATTGTCACATCAACTCAGTATTAGGAGCAGATATCAATTCCATTCTGGCCAAAAACTAATAAAGAAGAGGAAGCAGGAGTTAATAAATAAAAGCAGACAGAGTATCAATAATGAAGAGGAACGAAGATGTATTTTATTAGATCATCAAAAGGTTACATTGTTCGATTACAAGTAATGAAATATAGAAATGATACCGAATAACTTCACACCTTTTCCTTGTCCCCCAAGACTTTCTCGGGAGGCTGGGACGAGGAGCTTGGTTGCTCGGTAGTAACAGAGACTTGATCGGCAGGAATCTTCTCAGGAGGAGGAGGCATGAAAGAAATGTCTTCGGTGACAGAGGGTTGAGAGGCAGAGACCTGATCACCCATGGCTATAGAAGATTCATCAGAAACAGGCTCATCTTCTTCTTCCTCCACAATTGCTGGAGGAGGACCAGGGAGGTGTAGTTGGAATAGCTCAGAATCGTCTTTAATCTTCAACTCTTGCAGAGCAGCTACCCAGCCATCATGGAAGTATTTAAACTTCCCATATTGAACTTGGGATGTCATTGCAACAATTCCCTTATCCCATCCTTTCTCCCAACCAGCACTGAAGGATTTTTTTACTGCAACCTTTCTTCTCAATTTCTCCGAGGAGAGCTTCACGTCCAATTCTTCTTTTTTACTTTTGATATCTCGTAGGGAGAGCAATTCTTCCTCTGCCTTCTTCAGTTTATCCTCAAGCTCTCCAAAATTCTTGAGCTTGTCGTCGTATTTCTGATGCTCAACCTCTAAACTTTTCACCTTTTTCTCCAAACCCTTGGAGATTTCGACCAACTTCACCTTCTCGGCCTCAACTGCAGATAACTTTTTCTCCCAAACAGCCTTATCCTCATTATATTGTTGGCGAGATTCTTTCAAGGATTGGGTCAAACCCAGCAGAGCATCCTCTACACCTGACGAGGAGCTTGAAGCTTTAATAGCTTCATCTTTCTTCACAATATTATTGAAACAGTTCACCAGCTGAAAGAGGAGAAAAACAGTAAGTCAGTGCAAAAATATAAATACTCAGAGAAAGAAAGAAAACCCAGAGTATGAGAAATTTACCGAAGCAAGGTGACGAGTAGCTAGGGATGTCAGCATATCCCTGGAAATATTTTCATCAATTCCTTGGACCTCGGGTATGATCCAAGTTTTTACCGAGCTCATTGTAGAGCTCGGAGGGATGATGGTTGGAACACCAACAACACCAGATGGTGGGGAAGAGGCAGTTTCAGCCAAATTAACCAAAGATGATTTCCTCAATCTTCTCAATGGGACGTCAACAACTTCAACCAAGGAAGAACTCTTGGTCGGAGAGATGGTAATCACTTCCATGGGAGCAACTTTCTTGCTCGGAGCCACTAGGGGCTTCTCGGCAGCTTTAGAGGGTGCAGCATCCACTTTCTTAGTCCCCTCTGGGACGTCAGTTTTGCTTTTCTTAGCCCCAACAGCAGAAGTAATGTCATCAAAGAGAGCAGGAGGAGCTCTTTTCTTACCCATCCTTTGACTTAAAGGAAGATGAGAATCTGAAGAAGAGTCTTCTGGAGTGGAAGCTGGCTCAACAGGGCGAGCAGTATAAGAAGTTGTATAACTCTTATACTGTAGCAAATATGATGCAGACCTGATGTGCTCGTCTGCAACGTTCTTATGCAAACCCCAGATAAGTTTCAGATGCTTGATATTAACCTCTGATTCTTTTGGAGTTTTTCTTTTGCTATCAACTGCAAATAAATACATAATGAGATATCAGTCGTACATTTTGTCAAACATGATGAAAGCATAATTTCATAAGAAAAATAAAATGAAAAATAAACCTATCCCGTTGCCATATGGGGGGCATCTGGGACCATTGTATACTCCATCACCAACTAAAGGGGCATATTGCCAATTTTTTATAACCAACCCATGTTCAAAATAATCTCTATTTGAGTCAGGGAGGTTAACTACAAGAGCCCTATTCAGAAACCTAGTTTTTAAGTAATAAATATTATCAAGAGTGGCCCACTTATAGCAGTACATAATTTCAGGGATCCCTATACGAGTCCCATGACTTATATTTAATTTATGCACCCCATTAATTATTCTCCATGAATTTGGGGCTATTTTTGCAGGAACAAGATCAAAAAACTGACAAAACTCGAGACACAAGAGAGAAGTTAGAGCGGAACTTTTCAATGTCCCTCAGCCAGACGAAAATAATTTTGAGGTTCAGAAAGTTCCTCCAAGATTACCCAAGATGGGATGGAAAAGTTAGAGCGGAACTTTTCAAGAGATTCAATAATGTAAACCATGATGAATAAAAGAAGAAGGAAGAAAATCTTACAGGAAGGAAGGAGGTCTGCTGAAAACTAACGAAGGAAAAGATGAACGCACAAGAGAGAAGGAGAGAATAGAAAGCTTGAATGCAGAAAATTGGGAAAAGTAGAAGACGGTATGGTTACCTAAGAAGTTTAAATACTTTGCATTGGGAAGCGGCGAAAGAAATGATTACCAAAAAGAAACTACTGAACTTCCGGCGGCTAAAAGGACAAAAACTGCACGGAGATCGAAGCGCTTATAAAAAATTCAAAAAAAAGGCGGAAGCTGCGAAATGATAAGGAAATTTGAACACAATGTTCCTGAAACCCAGGAAAGTCATTTAATATTGCCATATACCGAGAAAGAATGTTCCATACTCCTCAAAGTTCGAAATATGAAACATTGGGGGCTTCTGTTGATACCAAAATTAATATGCTGATGTGGACGAATAATACGAAGACACGTGTCAATCTACGTGGCACAATAGCAGCGAGGAAGTTCATTTCCCGACCAACCATGATTCTTTCCGAGCAACGAGGATACACCGAGGAACTCTAGCGCTCCGAGGTACTCTAGCGCTCCGAGGAACTCCTGAGCAACGAGCAACTATGGCGGTCCGAGCTGCACCTCAGTCGTATCATTAATTTCCAGATAATCAACAGTTCAAATATTCATTGAATGCTTATATTCTTGACGCGCACGCTGCATTAAATGTATTACCCTTTCACACGTATATCATTTAATGTATCGAACCTTTCATGTACAGCCTCAAGGCTATAAATACCTTGTATCAACCCCATTCAAAGGGACGGGAATTTCTGGAGAGAACTTGTAATCAAGAATTCTGCAAACATTCAGCAATAACATAACAGTGGACGTAGGCTTTATTCCTAGCCGAACCACTTTAAAAATCTTTGTCTTATTTATTTATCTGTGATTGAATAATTAGAGCAATCTAGTTTTTTACATCAACACTTATGTTTGAAAATATGAACTCTAGATTTTTCCTTCTTTAGTTGTCTCTTATCAGTTAATCTATAAAATATGTTTTAGTTTTGCATTCTTACTTATTTGTTCTCCGATGTATTTTCAGTTGGTGGCTTAATGCTTTCACCACTACGACATTACGAAGATCATCAGATAAAGGGAACATCATTAAATGATTTTGAAAATCGATTTTTCATTGTTAAATGTAGTTAGCTGGAGTTGTTATTCAAACTATGTTAATTATATTTCATTGATTAGTTGTTGCACAATGTATATAGGCACAATGGCGATGAGAATCTTGGATTTGAAAAAATGTGTTCTATAAATTTGCAATTCAATTGTTGTGTGGATCAATCTACTAGAATGGTTAAACTCGCAAGAAGTATGAAAATAATGCAAAGTGTTTCCATTTAGTGGTTGAATGTTTTAGTTTCAAATTCATTATGTATTTTTTGCTTATAGACTGAGGTATGAAAATTTATATTATATAATGGGATTTACTTGGTATGAGAAATGACTGCTATGACATTGACCTGTTGCAATTTTTATTGGGCCTTTTTATTATGCAATATTTATAGTACGTGTCTTTCAATTTCATGTTGGAAGCTATTCAACAGATTAGACCTGGAATGAATAAAGATCGTAGAATTTGGCACTTCTTAAATTCATAATTTTCATTTGCTCTGTTTTTTTTCCTATTTGGCATTTGAGTTTATGAATACATTAGGTGTAATTGTTTCTCTAATTTGTTTGTCAATCAAGTATCCAACATTGGAGTACCATGCCATTGACATTGGAATTTAGGGAATTTTTCACAAATAATGTTTAATCGACGATTTTGTTTATATGATCTCCTGGATTGACTTTTAGTAGTGTTGTTGGGTTATTTTTTGTTCTTAAAATAAGTGGATAGTCCTATAAACAAAAGAAATTTAGCTCGAAATTTCTAAAATAGCCTACATTTTTTTAATTATAATATAAACTATTTTACAAAAAATTATAGTCAATTAGGGTCCGTTTGTTTGATGTTAGGCAAAAGTGTTGGCATGGCAAAATTTGTCCTAACAATATTTGGCAAAGATGATTTCGTGTTGTTTGATAGGTTTTATTTGCACGCTGGCAAAAATTGAATTTGCCATCTTTTTGTGTTTGATATGCATAGTTTGTCTACTGAAAGACACTTATTTGCCTACTCATGTTGTTTGATAGCTAAAATTTATCCTGGTAAATACAAACTTTGCTAATATAATGTTGGCAAATTCTTGTCATTTTTACTCATTTGCGTTATAACCAATAAAAAGATTTGGACTAAATGTATATTAAAAAATATTTGATGGACTTTTTGATAATTGATCATTTATTTAAATTGACCATTTTATATAATTAAATAATTTATGCAATCAAATGAGCCGTTTTTTTATGAAAACTGTTCTTTTTAAACTTTTAAACAAAACAGTTTTTTGTAAGATTTTTTCTTGAAACATTACAAACACCGTCCAACTTTTTGTTTATAAAAATGTTAAATAAAATTTATAAAATCATATTATATATAAAAAAAAAAGTTGTCTTATAAAGAATAAGGATTTAAAAAAAATTACATCCAACTAATTTCGTTTAAAAAAATGTCCAGTTGTTTTTTTAATTAAAATATCATCCAATTTAAAAAAATAACAAAAAAAGTTTTTTTTTTAACTTTTCTACAAAACAATTTTTTGTGAAACTTTAAAAAAAATGTTATAAACAACGTTGAACGTTTTGTTTATGAAAAACATAGAAACTTTTTATAGATCCTCATTTAAAAAAAATATCTTATGAAAATTACAGTTTTTGAAAAATAAAATTACATACAACTATTTTTTTTAGAAATGTCCAAATTTTAATATTTTTTAATAAAAATAGTGTCAAGTTTTTTTTTTAAAAGTTACTTCCAGCTATTTAAAAAAGTTACATTCATTTTTTCAAAATGTCCCATTTTTTTTTTAATAAATATAGTATCAAGTTTTGTTTAAAAAAATGATGAAAACAGTTTTATAAGGACGTAGCAAAGCAAAACACTTGGCAAATATTTTTCACCTAAAGACCAAAGCAAAAATTCTCCACATTCTTGGGTAAATATAGTCGGGTGAGCATTTTTGGCAAATTTTGCACAAGGCAAAAATGGCTATTCAACACTATGTGGGTAAAAGAGTTGGCAAATAACATATCCCATGGTAAAAAGTGTGTATCAAACGGATTCTTAAATACTTTGGAAGTATTCATCGTGCCTTCAGAAAAATTGATCACGATTCATGCTATAATACAAAACTTTAATGACTTGATCACGATTAATACTTCAAAAAATTATTAGCGTGCCTTCCGATACGGACATATCCTAATATATATATATATGTGGGACAAGGAGACAGAGCTAGGTTGTACTCATGAGCGGACCACAGCTTTCTCATGGAGTGTTTTGGCAGATTCCAAGCTTTGTCTTCAACCATTGCTCTCAACTTGATTATGACTCTTCTTTAATCAAAGAAAAATATCACATTATATACATAATATGGACAAAACATGACCCTGTTAACAAGCAACATTCTTTAACTATGTGAGGGTTTAAACAATATATAATTAATTAAAAAATATATTTTCCACACAAGTATTGAATAAACTACTATTATATACTTATTATTATACTAAGTAAAGAATGCTTTATAAATGATTATACGTAAAAGTGTTACATAATTGTTTGCAAATACATGAAGCTAAGTTTTAAATTGTTTGTGATATCTATGTGCCCATGTCGAGACATACTTGTTTATAATTAGTGGGTAACCATATAATTAAAGAGAAAGGGTCTCATCAAGTAAATTTCTGTACATAAAACACGAATTTATATAGTAAACGTGTGAAGCTTTATTTATAATAATCTGATGAAATAAAGAAAAGATTTAACAAAAGATGAAAAAAATTAAGAGAATGACATTTAAGGAAAAAACATATCATTAAGGTGGAGAAATAATGGCAGTGCGGCCATTCAGGGCAGAGATCTCATTATTTGCACAAGGCAAATCATATCTTGCACCCAAAACATTGAACTTAAATCTCTCTCTCTCACACATATACATAGATATGTATTTAATTGTAAAATGATTAATGGACCCAAAAGCAATGCAGTTCCTTGATAATCTTGGCACTAGTCTCTCTATACTGATATATATGTGGGAGTCGGAACACAAGAAAGAAAGTATAGGATGGTTACATATCTTTTTACTTCACTCAACCGTTGCTTGGGAGAGTCAATCTCTTTCTGTCAACGAAGATGATGATGACGATGATTGTTGGGTCTGCTTTCAATTTTTTTACCCTACCATTAATATTACCTCGTTTTTTGTTATACTTTTAAATGAATCTTCTTCTGTCTTTTTGAGGAAATCACGTGAAAAAGCAAAGCTGCATATTAAGGGAAGGGGGCACACAGAATAAACGTTGCAGTTATTGATTCAAACTTTTTCCCCGTGAAATAAATTTCTCCGCCTTTATCATTACACTTGATTAGAGCCGGTGAAATTTTCAGTCTCGTCATACTTATTCTACTTATTAATCGAGTCGATGAAATCTTTCTCCGTTTTTATTTTTTACGTTTTTCAAAGTCAATCTTATTTTATTAATTAAAAAACACTTAAGATCCGATTGACAATTCAATTTCAAGCTATGGAAATAAAATTCGAAGGCTAATTATAATTTTATAAAATTGAAATTGTCCTTTCAATTTCAAGCATTGAAATTAGATTACCAAATGGACCCTTATTGAAGTTAAAATTCCCACATCCAAAATATAATCTCCAAAGTATCGCATCAAAATATATTAATTTTATCATGATCTTTTGCACCAAAAGATATAAAATTAGTGATCTTCTTTCATTGTTTATTAGTCATGGATATTCTTCTTATTTCAATTGGCCTACAAAATTTACTTTATTGCCAGGTAACATGCTTCGTTTACACGATAAATGATGCGAAAGGTATTTTGATTGAGTCAATATTATCAAATGTCCTATTTTACAACTCAGCGCGTTAAAATGATTAACATATCTCAAAAATATTTTTGACAGATAATAACCTCATTTTTTGCAAAAATAAAATCATCAAATCTTTAAAAGTCCATAACTTCAAATCTATCAGTCCAAAATTCACAAAATTTATATATTTAGAATTTACTCGTCAAGAACTATCAAACAACACCCATATTCAATATTTTTTTTACGAAAAATTGAAACACTATAAAACCTCTATTTTTTCGACGAAAACTCCATTTTTTTCGGGAGGAAAACCCTTCTTCTTCATCTTCAGTGATGGTACCTTGGCGCAGACCAAAAAAATAAAGAAATTGATGAAGAAAGAAAGAGAAATAAGGAGAGATCAACACTCTGGCAGGAATTCCGGCACGATTTTTCGGCAAGCAGTTTTCGACAAGTCTGGTGTGGGGTAGGTGCAGTGGGGTGGGGCTGCTACAGAGAATAGGGTTATATGTTTATTTTTAGAGAAAGAGATTAAGTGGTTTTAAAATGAGTATAGATGAGGAGTACATTTGTCTAAATATATGTGGTCTATCATGAAAAAAGACTTGATACATTAAAAAAAGTCAATGAAATTTTCTGCACCTTTGACCCAATAAATGGGACTAACCCATAATAATGCCTACTCTATATGATGACGTTGGATATTGACAGAGAATTAAGTAAAGTTTATGAGATTTATATTGGTTGACCCAAAGATTGACCTACATTTGCAATGGGGAAGAGGGATAATTCCATCATATCAAAATACGAAAGTTATAAAAGTTTTATGACAAGTTTTCAGTGGACTCACGAGTTCAGTGTTGGAAAGTGTAAAAAGGATTAATGAGCATAATTTTTTTAACTAATATGAAAATTGACAAAATAATAAAATTATATTTTATTATCAACAATTGTATTATGAAGATACCACAGTTAAATGTTTTGAAATTCCAAGGGCTCACATTTTTTTCACATTCATCTGCACAAGGAAAAAGATCATGATGTCTAACAGAGATCCTTGCCAAATCCGTAATTAAGCCATAAAGATCATAGATACCTCGTATAAGGGCTCACCGTAAATGCTCACTAGTTTCATTTCATCTTAAGAGCACAACTCAAAGACCTCAAAATAAACGATTACAAGTCGCGGGACTACATAATAAACCTTATCATGATGATAATTGACCTCCAGAGACCCAATGATTCCTCTTCTGTGGAAATATTAGCATGACGTATAATAAAACCACTCTTAGAGAAGCCTCCACAGTCCCATACCCCTCAGACATTTTGTTAAGCTCATGTAGCTTCTCTCGTGGGGAGGTAAAAAGAACAGTCATTGTTCTGCCTATTGCCACCACTCACTTCCACCATCATTGATACTCTCATCCGCATTAAATCCTCCAATAAAATACCTTACACCACTTATAAGACATTCTCCCACACTCCACCATACTACAGTAGTCGTCAGACCTCAAGGAAGCCCTAACTATGCTGCAGTCCCCTCATTCTCTATCCAAGGGAATGAATTTATAGGGGAGGCTTGTGAAGGGTTAAAGCCAGGTTGAACAAAATTGAAATAAATTAAGCAAGTTATTCAAGTGAGAGATACACCAAAGGATTAACTAATATAGTCTTAAGCGATTGTCATATACTCTATAAATCCTCTATTGGTAGACATTAGTAGGATCTCTCTAGACTGTAAAACAATCTTAGATCCCCTTCACTAGAGCTTAAGATCTTTCTTGATTGTAAAATAGTAATTTATAATCTAATATACAGAGCAACAAATTTTACATTGGATGTAGGATTATCAATTGAGGTCTGAACGACTCTATATACTTATCTATCACTTTTACATTTCTCCCCTATTAACCTGTCTGAGGTCCTATGGGGAGCACATGTTGGGTATGAGGGCTCAATAATTTTAACACCCACGAGTTTGGCGTCGTCAGTTGAAATGAAAGTTCCATCCAATCAATAATCGTATACAAACTTAGCTTTTGTTGGGATGATAACCAATGCCATATACTACCTAAAGAAGCTTCAATAACAACTCAACGACGTCTTGAGGAGACTTCAGTTACCCCCTATGATAGAGGGACTAGCCATATATGAACATAGCGTAACTGGGGCAAACTATGAGCCACAGTTGGAGAGAGAATTATCAAGATGAGATGGATATATCTCCACAACGATTTTTGACTCGTATCCCGGTTAGGGATAGGTTATCACTACTAGGAGATCAATCCCAATGATGTTACACTGTGGTTAGGTACAACGAGATAAAAAAGATGCAAGACGGTTTAGGGAACTTCCTTAGTCAATATAAGACACAAACTCCCAATACTACAGAGTTGTACCTATAGATAATGTTATCTATTCTCTAACGAGATCTAACACTATCGAGCCCTTAAATTTGGGTACAACTCGATGAGGGGATTATTCTTTTTCAGATATGTATATTGGTATTCCTTTTTATGACCATAGATCTATTTTTTATACCCAAGTGATGTTACCTTACCTAAATAGTGTTGAAAAACACAAAAGGCGGTGCCCCCCTAAAGGTAGGTAACTAGGGAAGAGTTTTATTCATTTATTTCTGTCTTTTACACCTATAATCTAAGACTTATTACCAAGTTGGTGATACTTTCACACATGAAGGTTATTTTCCCTTGGTAAATTCCTAGTAGTCACATTTTGTGTATATTCTATGAAGTGATCTCAGGTTTTAAGCCATATGTTGGGGGTACCCCCTGCCACCTGAGGGATGCGGCCAGATAGTTTTATTTCCAAAAAATCGCAGAATTCCTAAGATAGTTGAATCCTTACAACTTTTATAGTTCACCTGGGAAATTCCTTTTGATATGACCGCGTCAGTACTTGCATATGTGCCTCAGGTCACAATCACAACAGAAAAATGTTGTAGATAGCAAAAGACTGCATACATGTTACTATGCTTAGTTTTTCCTGAATTCTCTAGCTTCTCACCATTGTCTGGTTGATCTCAAAATATATATTTCTAAAAGACCAACACAGCATAATCCATGGAGAGAACCTTAAAGATAATCACAAAGCAGAGTGAAGAAGTTTCTCTGTTATTGAGCTACATTGATCACCTGTAAGCCTGTCAATCAACACTCCAGGATCAGGTTAACTTCCTGACTCAAAGGGTTCTAACACTGGATTTCGCGGCCTTCACCTTAACATAAGTCGTGGCAGCAGAAGATGCACTCTTCAATTCTATAAAAAAAAAGGTCGAGGCAAAAGAAGCAATTGTTGCTGCCAAAGTTCAGAAGAGGAAGTTGGACTAGCCAAAGCCAAAGAAAGGCTATGAGACATATACCCCGTTGATTTACCAAATTGAAGACATTTTGGAGCATATTAGAGAAGATAAATTGCTCTATTGACCTGAGAAGATGGGGTCCCCTCCTCATAAGAGGGATCGGGCCAAATGATGCAGTTTCCACAACGATCAGGGCCACGACACGAACAATTGCCACACCCTGAAGAATGAGATCGAAAGGCTCATCAAGAAAGGAGTGCTTAAGTGATTCCTAAAGGATGCTTAGGGGGTGCAGCCGATACATGGGAGGCCGCTTATCAGATTCCAACCTTATTATCTATTTATTCTAATTTTACTCTACTTGAACTCTATATGTGAAGCTCTTTATAGCTATATCTCCCAGAATTTTATATTTTGTTAAAGTCATATATATATATATATATATATATATATATATATATATATATATATATATATATATATATATGAATGAATGGAAATCGTTAGTCATATATATATTTTTGCTTTCCTAAATAAAAATCTAATGAAATACCTTCATCTTAAATAGATGTAATGGAATGTGATGACCAATTATCCCGGAGATTATTTGGTTATTTCGGGAGGAAAGATCTATTGAGGAGACGACCCTGATTGGCAGTTTTCACCCCTAATGATGCAAGGCCACGGGGGCTTATAACGCCCGTTCTTAGCTTTAGATGCTTTAGTTAGCCATGGGCGCTTATAATGCCCGTTCTTATCTCTTGGAAACTTCAATTAGACACGGGGGCTCACAATACTCGTCTGCATTCAGGATGTTTCAATTAGCCATGAGGACTCATAATAACCAATAAGGGATGGCTTGATATATATCCAATTATAGTCGTGGGTGGCTTGATAGTGAACCCAGCCTAGAGAGGCTTGATAGTTCCAAAGAAACTTCAGTGGATGATGGATAAGGAACGTGAACCAGGGACACATTTGTTCGATGTTGTGGAAATAATTCTCAATCGCCAACAAGTCCAACAATCACTGTTATTTTCTCTCAAGTGTTGCAGAAAGTAGATATGGGCCAAAGACTTAATTATTCGCGACATGAGAATTTGTTGCCCAGAATCCACCTATTCAACACTGTTGCAGCACACATAAACAAGAGTTTCATTCAAAGAATTTGACTACAACATATACAAAACTAATTCGTTAATGCAAACAGTTGCATAATCAAGCTATGAAGAAGTTGCGGCATTCAAGTTCTATTATAAAATGCACATTCAACAAGAGGAAATGGGTGATAGGTTGTCATAGTCTTATGATTAGGGTTGCAGTCCGTTATGACTTTGATGCGGACTCTTGGTGCTAATGTCATTTTTAAGAGAGATCCAAAAGGATATTCTTGCAAAAAGAGCAAATTAAAACATTCAAGCATTCAACACATTTAAGACGAAGAGTAAAAGTTAATGTGCAAACTAATGGTTACTAAATAGTGATCAAGATCTGCAGCCTTTCCAAAAGTGGTTGCAGCCCTGAATGATTACAAAATATGATGATTAATGTTTAGTAATGCTAAGGGTATGGGGGAGTTACAAAAATGTGATGTTCAATTCATTAAAAAAAGCAATAGATTATAAGGACAGTCACCTATGAGGCTGCATTATCCTCCTCATCTTCAGGATCATCATCTGCTACGGTCTTTGTTTCCTCACCTATCGTGGCTGCAATCTCCATCTACTTTGCTCTCTCTTATGTCGTAGCCCTCAGTTCGGCCATGCATTCCAAATGCTCAGCATCACTGAGTCCCCATGCCATGATTTTTTCCTTTGATTCTTGAAATTTTTTTACCACCCTATGCCTAAGCTCCTGGAAGCCGTGGAGATAGCCTTTGTTATTTGTAATGAAGAAGTCTTTTGATTTTTTGTATGCAGCCAGAGCATCATCCGCAGCTTTTATCAAGGTTGTGGCATGGGTCTCCTCCTACTGATTTAGGGATTCGTCATGATCCTTATATTTATGTTGGAGTGCGGAGGAGCTGCTCTGCTCTAACTGATCATATTTTAGCTAGAGAAGGTTAAGTTTACTCTTAAAAGAGTTCGCTTGACTGGGAGCCTCCTCAGTCTTAGCCTCCTCAGCAATATGAAGGGATTTTTCAGCCTCGGAGAAATTTAGTACGGCCTCATCTTTTGCCTTGGTGGCACCCTCTAAGTTTATTTTGGTCAGTTCTAGTACTGCAACAGAGGATTTCTTTCTTGCCTCAAAAGAGGTGGCCTTGGCACTTTCCATATCAGTTTTATGAACTGACTCCGTAATCCGATATAACTTAAACAGGCCTTCGTATTTTGCCCTTTGGGACATAACAACGTTTGTAGCCTGAAATTTTTAAAAGAGGGTTAGTACAAAAGAAATAACTACACGGTTGAATAAAATAAAGTGCTTACCCACAACAGGTTGTGGAGGTCATTTTCCACTAAGTCTTTATGGTCTTCTTCTACCAGGAGATCCAAGTTAATATTATCTGCAACCTTTCTCATTCTTCTGACCGCCCTAGCAGTTGTGTCCCATGAAGAACTGGGATCACGTTGCCTCGATTGAGGTCGCAGTCTCGCAGATGACCATCAGGGCCCACTCTTGCCCTACTCTAGGGAGTTAGTAAGTTGGCATTAATTGCCAAAATGTCTCGCGGCGGAGGAGGGGGGGAGCCAGAAATTGAAACATGCAAGAGGTTGTGCCCACCTTGAAAGTCCCCATGGGACATTATTCCTATCGTGGTAAGTTGATCAGCAATGTAATCATCAACCTGCTTCTCTCCTGTCACAACAACATTATCAGGGGCCGCAGATTTCTCTGTAGGAGGAATTACCCTAGTCTCTATTGCAGAAGTTTGTTGTGGGGGCTCAGCAGTTGGCTCATTTGTAGGGGATGCCTCCTTTTGTGCCCTTTTCCTCTTTTTCCCCTTTTTACGGGCTTGATTAAGGGTCGCGGCATCCTCATCCTCATCCAATAATTAGGCCGCCAGAAGATCACGGTCAATCTCCTCACCTGAAATTATGAATAGTTATTATAGATGTGAGGAGGCTACGGAAAGAATATTAGCAAAAGTATTAGGTAAAAATTTTCCTTCTGCAGTCATATTCTTGGGGATCGCTTTGGAAGAAAAGTATCCTTGTTCCAGAATGGAGATAGAAGTGACCAGTTCAGAAAACTTCTTCTCCGAATCAGCTAAAAGGCTTGTGTCCTCAACCCTCTTCTCTTGATTGTCGCTAAGTTTCAGGTTGTTAATATCTGCAGCGTGAGAAAATGTGAAGTGTTAGTACGAGCTAAAAGATTAAAGTCACAAGGATTAATATGGGTCGCAGACAGCACATACCTTTTTTGGACGAACGTCCCCAAGTCTGTAGCATTTTAACATATTTTTCCCATTTAGTTTCTTCTCGGCCGATTTCCCAACTGTCCACAGATACAAAGAAATACTCATCCTTCTAGTTTTTCACACTGGTAGGTATGTCGGCGTACAAATACCTATCACCACTCCGCAATGTGAAATAGTAATACCACGGGAAGTTTTTAGAGTTTTCCTTATATCTTTATCAAGGTGATTTTGCCAAAGCACCAAACCAATAAGGATTCCCCTCCAACGATTGGGGTTCAGTTGGGCAAGGGACAAGTTCATGGAACGCATTATCCTTGTGATTGGCACAGGAACAGGAATCCACAGCCCCAGAATGAAGGCATGGAGAGGAAAGCAAATAACATTATGAACCACAGAATATGACTTTTATTCTGTAGAAGGAAGTGTACAGATTATTCCTTCAGGAAACTCAAATGTTGCGGCAACATCAACAATGCAGTACTCATTCATAATGCACTTATGATTAAGAGCGGTATGGGCTTTTTCAAAGGACTGACCACGGATAGAAGTTTAGCTAGGGGATTCCTAGTTCAGGTGGGACAGTCGTTGTCCCAGAAGTCACCACAGATGCTACTTCTGCAAGAGGATTATTGTTGGATATTTTATCTTCCTCCATAACGTCTACAGCCTCTCTAGTATCCCTACAGTTCAAGGAATCCGTAGAGTCAGAATCAAGGATGATGCAGTTGGAGCAGTCTTTAAGCAGACAAGGCCTAATAGCCTTCAAAGGCTTGACAGATGGGATCTCAGGAGGAGAAATATGAAAATAAGTCATACAGAAGTCGTCCAGGAAATATTGAGGGTTCCAAGTCATAGGGCTGCAGCAAGACCTGAAAAACAGAAGGGCTCCGCAACAAGGTATCGTAGCCACTATGGTTAGAGAAGCCTTTTAGAGGCTGCGACAGATAAAACAAGCATAGAAGTGTAGAAAATTTAAAGTCAGTTGCAGCCAACTAATTCTAAAAGGCTTAAGATAATTGGTTTAAACGCCTAAAGCAAAAAATTACTACAAATCCTAAAGAAACCATTTACTCTAAGCACCACAGAAGTAGTTTTTCAAGTTCAAGATGTAGACTGGAGCTAAGATAAGGAATGACAACAGGCTACATCAAAGTCATACTACAAGCCGGGTCTAAATACACAAAGAATTAATTTGGATGAAGTACGTGTTCGTAAAGATTGAAAACCCATGATTCTAGGGTTTTGGCCAATAACATCAAGAACACGTTCTTGGTGTTCTTAGCCAAAACCAAATTCAAAATGGGATCAAGTTGTGGATCAAAACCCAAAAAAATTAAATTTCTATTCTACAATCCAATTCAAACACCTCAAGTTACCCAACATATGTTAACCTACAAAAGATTAATACATCTACCCAAAAATCCATAAATGGTACCAGACATAGATTAAGGATTACAACAAGATTTTTTCATATTAAATCCTAGATGTTTTAGTAAAAAAGCTACATGTCCTACCAAACGGTTCAATATCATCAAACCGTAAATTTCTATAACAAATTCAAAAATCAGAAGCGAAGCAAAAGGGGTTCTCAATATAAATTTGGCCAGAAAAAATGATTAACAAATTGCTCTTGCAAAATAGATTAGAATGACAGAGTATAAGAAGATAAAAGGTTAACAAGAAAGGTTACCTAGAAATGGATGAAAAGTGGAGAATCGCTGGTTGCTCAGCTTCAACTCTGCTTCAAACCACCTTGAACCACCACTAGGCACTCGCCAAAAAACTCTAAGATGAAACTAATAGAACATCGCTCTCAATGTGCTCTCAAGGTTTGGAAAAGGTAATGATCATCACGGCCAAAACCCATTTATATAATAGGGCATGAGAAGGTGAAGCGCCATTTTGCAATAACCGTGGCAACACTTGAACATTAATAAAGCCGCAGCCCAAACTCGCCAGCTCTTGGCACCACAGCTTGGAGGCTTATTGATATGGCCAATATAGTCCCAATTATCGCGAAACATTAAATAAGGTCCGCTACCTAGGATCAGATAGGTTACAGCACTATATAGTTAGCCTTGACTTTCATTAGTCGTTGCTTGGCCTCTGATACGCCACGGAACCCCCTATTTCTTGGCCACTTCCTGGGATTAAACATGCCGCAACACCCTTCAGACTTGCTAATGCCTGGGCTCAAACATGCCCCAACCCTTACTCATACACGATAATTACAAAATGTCCATATTCTAAAATGATTCCTCATTCTTCATACTTATCCATATGTTACGTGTCCTAAGAACGTGACACCATCCTTATATCTCCTATAAATAGAGGTGATCACCTCATGATTAGGGACCAATAAAAGAATTACCCGGTGAATCCCTACCAAAATATCTACACTACCTCTGTCTCTAGAGCTACACATACTTGGGGGATTACCAGTCCGCAGTCGATACACAAACTGCCTTGCAGTTCACATTCGGTCTACCCGAATTCACTATACTCATGTATTATCTTCTCCTCTCTTACTTGTATGCCGCTTTAGGCCCAATCATATTATATTGTACAACACATATAATGAGAGTATGGAAATAAAGTGGATGTAGGCTCATTTTTATAGACGAACCACTCTATATCTTGTGTTATTTCCCTTATTACTTACTTTACTTTTACTCCAAACTTGATATGATGCTTGAGAACGACTTGTGTCGATTTCTCATATCATTAGTGGAATCTCGAGAATACCTACCTCCGTCCTAGCCCATAAGAGCTTTAAAGGATAAGAAGGACAAGTCAAAGTACTATCATTTCCATAGAGACTACTAGTGTGATACTAATGATTTTTTTTAATTAAAAAAAGATGTAGAAGGAATAATGAAAATAATGTATCTCAAGGAGTTCGACAAGGACGTTGGCAATTCTTCGTGTAACAAAAAAAATGATGTCCCTATGATCGATGTGAAGCATTTAACGATGGTAAAGCTTCTTCCATAACCTGAAAAACTCATCTCAGGAGAATGAAACATAAAGGAGTGAAAGTCAACAATGTGTATCACTAGAACCAATCACCAAAAAATCACCCATAGTGATCTTTCTATATTCACATCCCCACATGATGTCCCTTTAGTTATCACTATGATCATGGGGGATGCTAATATGAAGAGGGTATTACATGATACTTAGATCTTAACAGACATCTCGTTCCTCCATGGTCTCAAAGCCATGGTTCTAACCATGAAGCAATACCACCCATTACCCCTTTTCTAATTCATTTCAGTGGAAAATAAACATATTCCATAGGGTGTCACACATTTCCCCCAATAGTTGTTCCAGGGATTTTTTTCCACCATTTGTAACAAGTTCCTCATGGTATATTTACCCTCATCCTATAACATAATAATGGGAAGACGTTTGCTTAATGAGTTAGATGCATTTATGTCAACCCGGAGGATGGTAATGAGGTTCTCAACCACGATGGGTATGGGCGAAGTTTATGAGGACCAGAAGAAAGCTAAGGAGTGTTGCAGTATTTCCATGAAAGAAAAGAAGAGCCAATTATAGAGTAACTGTAAACATCCTGAGATCCTAAAAATCTCCTAGAGAATACTTAAGGTCCTTACTGAGGTTCCGCCTTCTCCAATTGATATGTCTGATCTCCCATGAGAGATCTTATTAGTGTGGATACTTTAGATCCACAAAATAAAGAGAAGGAACAAAGAGGTTAACTAACTGAGTCCCTTATCCCCATTTCCATTGATGAAGAATATCCCACCAAAGTCATCCAAATTGGGGATTATTTGAGCTAATACCATAAAGAGGAGTTAACCTAATTCTTATAAGAAAATTTGGATGTGTTTTCTTAGATCCACTCAGGAATGATTAGGTTAGATCCTGAAGTCATAGTCCATCACCTCAGCATGTACCCAAACCACGGGCTAGTACGTTAAAAGAAGAGGTTTTTTAAGCCTGAGAGAAATACATCTTCATAAGAGTTTGATAATCTCGTAAAAGCCAATTTCATCAAAGAAGTGCAATATCTATAGTGGATTTCTAACGTGGTGTTAATTCCTAAGCCCACCAAGAATTAACAGATGTGTGTCGAGTTCACTAATACTAATAAAGTTTGCCCTAAGGATTGTTATCCCTTTCGTCACATTGGCATATTAGTGGATTCCACTACTAGTTACAAGATCATGTCCTTCGCAGAAGGTTACAGCGAGATCAGAATGGCCCCTATAGATGAGGAAAAGATCTCATTCATCACATATATAAGTACCTAATTATCTTGAGTTATGCACTTCAGGCTAAAAAAATACAGGTGCTACTTATTAAAGAGTGGTGAACTCCATCTTTAAAGATCTTATCGGCTAGTCGAGGAGGTCTATGCAAATGATATGCTAGTCAAGAGCTCGTAGGCTCTGAGTCATATGAAAAACCTCAAGGAGACCTTTTCCATCCTGAAAAGAAATCAAATGAGCCTCAATATGAAGAAATGTGCTTTTGGGATAGCTAAAGTCATGTTTATGGGCTTTATGGTCACCGAACATGGCATAAAATTAAATTCACAGAAGATCCAAGGTTTATTACACCTAAAATCTCCTAGAATAATAAAAAAAAGTCCAGAGCCTTGATGGAAGAGTTAGTTCTCTCAATCATTTTGTCTCCAAAGCCATAAATAAGTTCTTTTCTTTCTTTAAAATACTGAAGAAGAGCTTTCAATGGACTCCAGAGGTTGAAGAAGATTTTTTGAATGCCTGAAAAAGTATTTACGATCTCCTCCCATATGATCCAAGACCATCACTAGAGAAGACCTGCACGTATACCTTGATTCCTCCCTAAACACAATTAACTCATCTTTGATTAGAGAAAAATATAAGGTTCAATACATTTTGTATTATGTCCCTTTCTATCTGATTACCTCTTGGAGACGTGTGAGTCCTTATTTCCCATTACACACCATTGAGGTCATGATGTATTGACCCCTCTGAGAAATCCTACACAAGTCATATACATCATGAAGGATTGTTAAGTGTTTTGTGAAGATGGGGAAATTTGAAACCAAGTATTAACCACGAAGTTTCATTAAAGCTCATCCTTAGAAAATTTTATCGTAGAGTTCATCATCTTATAGTAGGTATAGGAAAACCTCAAGAGCTTAAAAAAATAAGTCATTCTGACTAAATTCCCTAAGAATCTATTATTCCAAAAGATAAACCTAATTTTTCAAAGTGGGTATTGCATGTGGATGGATCTTCTAACAACTCATTTAGTGAGGTTGAACTTTATCTTCTCATCCTAGATGGAAAGTAGGTTAAGGATATCACCAACTCTTAATCGGATGTCAATCAGATCAATGAGAGCTATTAGGCCAAAGGAAACTATGGCCATACGGGTTCGGATTCCTCCAACGCATGCAGCTTGGGCCCCCTTAATTATCAGGACGGTGGGGAGGAAGAAGGAAGGAAAGAAGGCCCCCTCGAGTAGCTTAAAAAATGAGCACTCGAATCTCGGATTTTACCCGAGACACCTACGTAGCTTAAAAAGGAATAAAAGTCAACACAGTTCGCATATAACATGGGGGTGGGGTTTATCCCATAAATCCAACCGGGGACTTTTCGTATATGTGTGTGTGTAGAAAAGGTTATTTTAGTGTGGGAAATGTAATGATAAATCCCTATTTGGAATTTACAAGCAAACCCTTTTTTTTTTCTTATTTTTGAGCTTTTTATAGAAAATATAGTATGTGCAATACTACTAATAAAAAGGTTGAATATTGATATATGTGATCTAATAAAGATGAAATGGTAAAGTAAGAATTAAATAACTAATGCGAAAATAAGAGAATTTAAAGAAAGAGTGAAAGGTTTGGACTTTCTTTGGAAGCTTTAAGGTTAGTCTTGTCGAAGGGATGATCTTGCAAGTCAATGAAGGTGGTAGGAAGAGAGAGAAGGGAATTTTTCCAAATTAGGTAAGGAAAGGATGGAAATGGAATGTGGGGGGGGGGGGGATTTTTCAATATGGAAACCACGTTGACTTCGAAAGAATGTTGTTGAGATCACTGAGATGGATGTTTCTGAAGTACCTTTCAAAGTGAGATCACGCTCCCTTTATATAGGGTAAAGAGGGATGCCGATCGACATTATCATTGACTTTCCTATCAGTAGAAAACCCCAAACACACTGTCGATAGGTAGGTAAATGGGTTTTCCATTCGATAGTCTCATGCAAATTTTTTGAAAAAATGGTCATAAAACTGAATTCATGAGTTAAAATCGTGCATGAGATGAACCATTGGAAAATGTATTCCGAGGACTTTAAGAATCCATTGGGCCACACTCAGGTTCAAGAATTAACTCTGATCAAATGGGGCTCAAAAGCGCCGGATGGTCTTTTGGACAAGAGGAAAATAAATCATTTGTTCGAACCATAAGGTCGATTAATGCAGGGAGCAGACCGTTAAAAAGGTTATGCAGGGACCTTTGATGTTACAAAGAGCTTAGCTCGGTTCGACAAGTTAACCTTGGTCAAATAGGGCCTAAAAGTGCATGATGACCTTTCGGAGTAAAATGGGTCGTTCATCCGTACCATAAGGATGATTCGTATACGAGGCAAACCGTTAGAAAGGGTATTTAGAGTCCTTCAAATATTCATTCAGTCTCATTTGAGTTGAAGAGTTTACAAGAGTCAAACTGAGCCCGAGAGTGCTCGGTAGTCTTCGAATCAATTTTTGAAGGAAAATAGTTCGTTCGTTCGAACCGTAAGGACGATTCGTGCACGGCGTGGACCTTTTAGAAGGGGATTCAGGATCCTTCAAATATTCATTGAGCTTCCACTCAAATGAGGAAGTTGATTGGGGTTAAAATGGGGCTTAAGATCACCTAGTGGCCTCTAGATCGATACTCAAAGTATGACCTGGGTTTTATGGTGAAGGAGGAAGTGCTAGGGACCTAATGAGATACTTAAGGGGTCCGAGGATATAGTTTCTACAGAGCCCCTCAACGGGTGAGCTTGAAAGGTCGTCGAATAGACATCACATGGAAGTTTGGAAAAGAAGTCAATTCTTAGGACCAAAGGGAAAAGAATGACCGATTCAGAAGGTCGAGGATGACCGATTCAAAGACTCGAGGTCGATTATGATGACCTAAAGTTATGACGATTATTTTTTGTAGATGGGTTAATTCTAAAGACCTAAAGTTGTGGAGATTGATTCTGCGGGTCGTGATCAATTCTGAGGACCTAAAGCTATAGACACCAATTTTGCGGGTCGAGGTCAATTCTGAGGACCTAAAGTTATGGAGGCCAATTCTGCGGGTTGATGTCAATTCTGATGACCTAAAATTATAGGAACCCATTCTACGAATTGAGGTCAATCATGAGGACCTAAAGTTGTAGGTACCATTTTCGTAGGTCGAGGTCAATTTTGAGGATCTAAAGTTGTAGGGACCATTTTTGCGGGTCGAGGTAAATTCTTAGGACCTAAGGTTATAGGGACCGATTCTATGGGTCGAGGTCAATTCTGAGGACCTAAAGTTGTAGGGATCGATTTTGCAAGCCTAACGTTATGATGCGAGGAGTTATTCTCCTTAGAAATTTTTACCTCATCTTGGGGTTGCAGATGCACTTGTTGTTCCACTGAGGATTGTTTTATTTTGAGACTCTACCAGGGAAAGGTTTACCCTTAAAACATCTGGTTGGGGATAATGCTTCTTTGAGAGGTTATAACTTTGTTAGGAAATGTGAGGGATTTTTATTTCAGGCGCTTACTGAAATTTCCCTAGTGGACGGGTTGGGAGAAAGTTTAACCTGGAAATTTTGTTGGGAGAATTAGGAAGGTATTATTTTGTAATCCTGACGGGGAAGCATTTGATTTGAGGTTAGAGTTTTCCTGGGGAAAACTTGAGGATATTTTGTAAGGGAAGCGTTTATTTTGAGGTTGGGATTTTATTGTGAAATTGTAGTAGACTTGGGATGCGGGCGCAAAATGTGTTAAGGGTAGGTTAGGGTATATGTTGGGGATAAGAGCGTCATATTAGTATTGCTGGTGATTTTGGGAGTTTTTAATGGATTTAGTGTTCCAAAAAATGGTTTTCTTGATGAAAAAATGTTCCAATATTTGTTTGGCATTTTTAGAAATTTTTTGAGAATTTTTTTTTTTCTAGCATTTTTGTACGAAATTTGTAGGTGTCTGCCGATCGACATGCTATAGGGTTGCCTTTTGGCAATGGAACGGACTCTTGGGCTTCCTTGTGAAGAGGAACATGCAGGTGCTGAATAGTATGTGCATGGGGTCTGCCGATCGGTATGTCGTTTAGTCCCCTAAAAAAATGGTCGATCCCTCCTTATTTTTCACATCTTTAAACTTTTGAATCTTCTACTTCCTCTCTCTAAAAATGTTTCTAAGTCCTTTCTTCTTCAATACTTAAAATGGAGGGTTGTTCTAGCGAGTGATACAACTTGGAGTGGATGAACATTAACAACTAGGCTGGACAGGAGTGGTTGTCTAGGTTGCCCCTTGCCTTGGGTAGCGAGAATGCTTTTGATCTCTTTGATCCAGTAACTAAGGAGAGCTTCCTTTTAAAGGATTCTTTACTCCATCGTTCGTCTAGAGTGAGGAATCCTAGTGTCTATGTAAGTATGGTGACCTTTGGTATTCCTTTTTATTTTTTCTTAGTTTTCTTGTGTTGATGAATCGCCTTTTCTTTCTCTTTTGCTTTGGTAGACCGACATAGATCCTTTGAGCATTCGTTCTAGGAGACGACTGGGTTGAAGGATGTTTGATACTTCTTTAGGTAATGGTGCGCTCGATGGTGACTTCTGCTGGTTTTGGCCGTCTAGCGTAGGCCTTGGATGAGATGTCGCATTCTAATGTGGTGTTGTGCGCTTTGGGAGAGAGGTGGTGGGACACTACCCACACATTCCATTTGGGCTTCGGGAAGATTACTGTTACTCTCATTGATGTTCAGCAGCTGTTGGGGATAGATTGTGAGGGTGTGCAGATACAGGTGGACCGTATTGTAAGGGTGACGCCGGAGGCGGTTCAGGCGGCATTAGGGGATATGGGTAGGATCATTTTTGGGGATTCTATTCGCATCTCTTCTCTTCGAGAGTTGCTCTTGAGTACATGGATTGATGAGAATGATTGGTAGCAGGTGAGACAGATGGCCCATTTATTCATTTTGCTTTTATTGGGTGGTTTTCTGTTGCTGAAGAGTGACGATGTCATTCATCTTTGGGTTTTTTTCATTTTTGAGAATGTTTTCTGACATCACGTTCTATTATTGGGGGAGCCTGACTTTGGAAAAACTTTACTCTTCTTTGGATTCATTCAGTAGGTGCTTCTAGCAGACTTTTTCGGGAGCCACGTACCTTTTTGAGATAACTTTCACATTTTTTTCTTCTTATGTATTTCCTCACATTTTCCTTGAGTTTCTTCTTTGTTGATTCCTGCAAGCGTAGTTCTATGAGATGATTAGGATCGACGTGGGGTTGATGGATCTGAAGGATGTAGATTTGGGGGAGTTATGTCGGATGTACCGGTGGCGGAAGTCCAACAGGTGATCGAATCAGTCTTTATCCTTAGCAACGGTGCGGCAGGCCCTAAACATGCTGACGAGTGATCAGGTTATTTCATCTTTCTTTTTAATCCTCTTTTGGCATTGTCTTTCCTTCTTGAATATTAATATTTTATCGAGGATTTTAGGTGACCTTTTACCCTTAGGGGATGGCTCCTTAGCATACAGGGGTGACGGGTATGCATGTACAGATGCACCGATTGATGGCGCATGAGTTTGGGTACGCCTGGTACCCGGGAGTGAGGGTGGTGTAACAGAAGATGGAGTATGAGGTGGTGGTCCTACCAGCGTTGCCCCCAATGTATATGAGGCAGGTTAAGGAGATGTCTACCAACACTAGGGCGGAGACGATGGTCGGTGAGGCCTATACGCTCTACACGGACACAGTGGTGAGCTATGACTAATCAGATTTCGTGATGAGCTGGTTGATGCCCTCTTGTATTTATGACATGGTTAATATGCCTTCGCCCCCTATGGCTTTAGGTAGGGGTACTAGCAGTCCATTGGGATCTACCCACAGTACGGATGGTGGTATGTCATCGGCGGCAGAAACGACAGACGAGGCTCCGATTATTTAGATCACTCTACCTTCATATAATTTCCAATTGAATATAAGAGGTACACTGAGTATGCCGCACCATCCTAATGCATCGACATCAGGGTTGATAGGGCTTACGAATGATGTCTTTCTACCTAAGGTGTATTTTCTCTTTTTTTTTCTTGTCTTTGTTGATTCTTTCTTTTCTTTTTACTGACTTATTGGTCTTTTGTTTCTTGTTTCTTTACTTCCAGTACGTTCGGGTTTCGACTAACTAGAAAAAGGATATCAAGGACTGGGTGGCCTCTGTGACTGCATATTTTAAGGACTCCATTCCTTCTTATTTGGTTCCGTCTGCCTCCTTGGATGAGGGATCAAATTTTAGGAATGGAGTTTCTACTGCTCGTCGTCGGGGAAAGCGTATCCACCGTAGAGGGTGAGGCTTTGAGAGAGAGAGATTGTGGGTTCGGGCTGAATCCCATAGTTTTGCATTTTCTATATTTATTTTCTCCTGGAAAGATGTAATCAATGATAGAATATATATATATATATATATATATATATATATATATATATATATATATATATATATATGGAGGAGATTTTTATCTTTTCTTGCTTTAATGGCATATGACGGATGTTTATTTAGAAAAGGAGAGCTAAATTAACTAGTGGAAAAGGTAAAAATGGATAAGTAAAAATAAATAACCCGTGGTTTTTTAAAATAAGTATTTCTTTTTTTGAGAATTTGATTTTGATAAAAAAAAGGAAAGATAAAATTTTCTAAAATATGGGTGTTGTTGATCGGCACACCCTTTGTCCTGCCTATCGGCATATGGATCAAGTCAAATCACTCTAAGGATTTGATTGCACTTTTTTGCAGACCAGAGTAGTTTATAGGATAGGAATTCATTCAGACTCCTCATATCCTTTATCTTTTGCCAAGTCTTTTGTGTATAAAAGGAGAGATAAGGAGTGTAGTTTTTCCATCCATACCCACTTTCTTCTTCTTGCTTCTTGCTTCTTGCTTTCTATTCCATTAATACCCCAAATGGCTCTCCCGATGCATGCAGAATTTTTTCCTACCTTGAAGGTATAGAGGCCATGTGCTTGTATAATATGGATTATGAGGCTTTTAAATTACGTCGAGTCTCCTTATGGCATAACAGAGCCATTGATTGGAATATGCTAGCAGTGGTGGCACGGTTCTGGTTCCCTGAAGAATGTGTTTTCCATTTCATCTTAGAGATTTGCCTGACCTATAAAGAATTCCCAGCCATGTTGGGAATCAATACCAGTGTAGCAGCAGCTATGCCTGAGTTTTCTCGGTTTCCCCCGGCGTTATTAGCAGAGTTGCTCCATATTTACCCTTTGGTGGCTTGGCCGTTGGTTACTGGGGGCATGATTTTCCTTTGGACTGTAATGCATTTTGTGTGCTTGAAGGATTTAAATGATGTTGGATACACCATACTTTTTGCCTTAGGCCTTACTTCGAGGCTCTTGCGGGTAATCGGAGATTTAATGGTGGATCCCCAGTTGGATGAGATGATAACATGGATGTCTTACCGTCGCAGTCATGCAGCGATAATACAGGCGAAGACTATGAATGGTCTTGATACTTGGAGGGAAGGTTTCTCTGATTTTCTAAGGGGGAGCCCGATGATGTTCTTTATATGGCTAGCTAAGAGGTCTCGTTTGGCTATTCATCTTGAGTATCCCTTGGCAGGTGTGCCAAATTTCTTTGATTGGTACTTTATTAGTTTTGGCCCATCTGTGGAGAACAGTGTTAATTAGTTTGTGGAGCACGGAGCCCGGTGTCGTCATTGGTTGGTGCCATAGTGGGGGGAACTTCAGCCACTTTTGTAACTGTGAGAGTACCGATATGCGCGATTAGTGGGCCTACTGTAGACTTCATTATATTTTCCTTGGAGGCTTCTACATCAAGTTGGATGGGAGAAAATCGTACCTCCTTAGACACTAGACTTATTTTCGATGGAGAACTTGAGTGAATCCATGTTCATGAGGTTAGGTTCTCTGTGGGAGAATCATCGGTCGTCAACCCGTACATCTCAATCTGTAGGTAGGCTACGGCATATGTTCGAGGACTATCCTGAAATGGTTGTGGAAATGAATAGTGGTGAAGATCCTGGTAGAAGAGACTGACCTGAGATGGTTTGTTCTTTTTGACACCATGGAAGGGGTATTAGTGGGTTTTTTCGGGCTGGTCAGGGCCTATCGCTCCATAGAGCGTACGGAATATAAATCAGGAAGGGAAAATTTGGGGACCTTCGAGGGCTGATGATGATGAGGTTGGGTCTTTCGATAGTTACATATAGGATTTTTGTGAAGCTGGGATTATTTTGTGTGAATCTTTTAGGTGGCATTGGTGATTGGGGTGTTTTTGTATTTGAGATTTGGAAATAATTTTGTGAAGTTTGGCTAGGTTTGTTTAGATACAATTTGGTCAGCGGAGATGGATGGTTTGTTTTAACTCCTTTCCCTGAGACTTTATGTAATGGTATTGAACTTCCTTGTTTGAAATAAAATTTTGTTCATATTGTTGTGCCTCTTGATGAGTTTTACATTTGAGTTATCCATACCAATCTCTAAGGCATACATAAACCTTTTTTCATGTAAATAATAAAATGAACCATTGTTGTCAAAGGTTAGAAAAGAATAGCATTTTGTGAAAAAGAAGGGGATTATGCCCATGTAAGGTGTACGATCTGTCTACGTACCTTTAGGGTTTTAAAAATTTATGAGTTCCATTTTGAAACCAAAAGGTTTTTTAGAGGATCAGGCCCCATGTAGTTCTAGGTAGAGAGAAACAAAGAGAGATATTTTTTTGTAAGAATAAAAGCGAGATGAGAAGAGTTGTAGTGCACCGAGATTTTGGACTAAGGATAGAACTTCTTGAAATGATCCAGGTTGACTGGACGTGGCATCTATTCTCTATTGAGGTCTGTGAGCATAGTGGCATCTCCTGAGAGAATCTTCTTTACTATATAGGGTTCACTCCAATTCAGTTTGAATTTCCCTCTGGGATCCCAGACAGGTTTTATGATATCCTTAAAGTCAAGGTATCCTTTTTGGACACAACGGTCCTCAACTTTTCGGTTGAATGATCGCACTATTCGACGATGCTACCCTTGTATGTGGTATAGAGCTTTCAGCCTCTTTTCATCCAAGAGTGACAGTTCATCAAAGCGGCTCTAACGACAGTCATCCTTGCTAACTCTTCTCTCAAGCATAACACGTAGGGAAGGTATTTCTAGCTGAACGAGTAGGACTGCTTCCATGTCATATAACAGAGAGTAAGGGATAGCCCCAGTAGATGTCCTGACTGAAATGCGGTGTCCCCAGAGGGAGTAAGGGATCCAATTGTCCTAATCTTAGCAACTCTCGATCATTTTGTTGATAGTGTCTTTGAGGTTTTTATTGGTGGCTTCGACTACACCATTGGTTTGGGGTCGGTAGGGATAAGATTTGTGTCTTTGAATCTCGTATTTGTCAGCCAGTTCTATGACCTCATCTTTGAAATGTAATCCATTATCTGATACCTACTCGTGGGGAACCATGTATCGACAGATGATGTTATTTCGAATAAACTTGGCTACCTTCTTGGCATTCAGTACTGCGTATGAATCGGCTTCGACCCATTTGGTGAAGTAATAAATGGTGACCAGGATGAACACATGATCATTCGAAGCTTTAGGTGTGACCTTCCCTATGATGTCAATGCCCTGGGTGGAGAATGGACAGAGAGATGTCATGTTGTACAATTCTTGAGGAGGTAAGTATTGGAGATTGGCAAACTGTTGGCATTTGAGGAATCTTCAGGCATAGGCGGTGCAATCCTTAACTATAATGGTCTAATAGTAGACTTGACGGATAATCTTCTTAGTAAGCATATAATCATTAATATGGGGTCTGCATTCCCCGTTGTGGATCTTCTGTATCATTTCTTCAATTCCATCTTGTGCAATACAGTGCAAATGGGTTCCATCGAATTTTCTCTTTAATAGTGCTTTGTCGCAGATTATATACTGGGCAGCCAATTTATGAAAGCGTGCACGGTCTTTCTTTTTAGCATCTTGGGAAACCTACCATGCCTGAGGAGGCATCAAATGTCATAATACCAGAACTCGGAAATATCATAATCTTACTCTATTATGATTTCAATGTGGTACCATTGGGTTGGCATAGCTTATCTTTGGACTAGGAAAGGGGCTATCGTTATTCCCTCGAGCACATCGACCATGGAGGCTAGGGTAGCAAGGGTGCCATCTAAGTTGTTCTTTCCATGCACTACACCAAAATGGGCAAATTGTCACCTTTCAGCCGGCCAGCCTTGTCAAGGTCACTGACCGTGACAAAAAACATGCGTTTTTTGTCAAGGTTAATGACCGTGACACGACCGTGACAACTAATTGTCACGGTCAATGATCGTGACAAGACCATGACAAATTTACTTGTCACGGACTTGTCACGGTCAATGATCGTGACAATAATTTAAATACTTGTCACGGTCAAAGACCTTGACACGACCGTGACAATGTTCGCAGCAAAAAACCTAACCCCCTTCTTTTTTCCCTCCCGCGTCGTTCCCTCCCTCTCTCTCTCTCTCGACGCTGCTCTCTCTCTCTCTCTCTACTTTCAGGTCGATTTTCTCTATCTCTCTCTCTCTCTTCCAGTTTTATATATATATATATATATATATATATATATATATATATATTTGTGTATATTTATGTGTGTATGTGTATATAAATATGTGTGTGCGTGTGTGAGGGGTGGGGCAGGGTGGGGGTAGGGGGTGGGGCGGGGTGGGGTGGGGTGGTGGAGGGTGGGGTGTGTGTGTGTGTGTGTGGTGGTGTGTGGTGGTGTGTGGTGGGGGAGGGGGTGGTGGAGGTGGAAGGGGGTGGGGTGGTGTGTGTGTGTGTGTGTGTGGTGTGTGGTGGTGGAGGGGGGCAGGGGGTGGGGTGGGGTGGGGTGTGTGTGTGTACGCGCGTAGGTGTGCGTGTGTGTGACTCATTCAAAATAAATATTTCATTCAAAAATATTGGATAATAATTGATATTTTCATTTAAATTGATAATAATTTATTCATGAAATTAATTCAATTAGTTAAAACCCTAGATAATTTTTTAACAGAATTTGATTATATTATATAAAGTTTAGTAAATTCACAAAATGTTGCCAATTGTATATTTTTAGGAATATCATTAGTTAGAATCCATATACATGCATGTTGTTAGAAATTCTTAACTTTAATTCTCACTTTAATTTGTAGAATCTCTGTACTTGGTTGGATTGATCCCTTTATGATAATGAAATTTATGCTCCAATTATAATTATCTCATGTCATAATTTTATTGATAAACAATATATGTAGTTGTCACGGTCGTGGTGGGGGGAGGGGTGGGGGTGGGGTGGGTGGGGGTGGGGTGTGTGTGTGTGTGTGTGTGTGCGTGTGTGCGCGTAGGTGCGTATGTGTGCGTGTGTGTGTGGAGGGGGAGGGGGGCAGGGGTGGGGGTGGGGGTGGGGGTGGGGCACCCATTTAATAACTTCTAAAATATTTGCAGAAAACATAATATTATAAAATTGAAACGAAATGGTATTGACGGAACTTACACATACGTTATGTACTGTGCTCTTACGTTGAAAATTATTAGATAGAAAAAGAAAAATATAAAGTGAGATAACCTTATAATCTAATTAGGCTAATACTTGAATTTATTTTTCCTATAGAACAGCTTAGATAGTGTGTGTGTGTGTGTGTGTGTGTGTATGTGGTCAATACATGAATTTATTTTTGTATTTGAATTAACCATGAATTTATTTTTGTATTTGAATTAACCCATTATATGAAACATACTTGAAATTTAATATAGTGCGCATAGATACTAGCATTCTAGTTCTTATGCGTACGCATTCAATAGCCCTTAGACCCGTTCGAGAGTCATTACCCCTGTAATGAGATCTTTCGAATTGTCCCGTTTGGATAGTTTGAGACTGTATAATTTCTGTATAATATTCTTATTGGCTTAAAGTTGTTACTTTTGCAGGAAGTTCTGCAGTCGTATCTTAAAGTTCTCAGGGTACATACTAGATTGACAAGTGTGACTGTTATTTTAATTGACCAATTGAAATAACACTCACACCTGCCAATCTACGTCGTGTACTTGGAGAACTAAGGGGATATGCTGTCGAATTTTTGTCAAATCGTAACAATGTGCATGAGTTGTTAAGTATATTACAGAAAAATGCATTCTTGAATGGGATAGGAACACTTACCCTTTAATAGGATAATTAAACATACTATAAATCTAAGTTTTGTTTACCTTTAATAGGTGTTTAGTTGTGGTAGCTGTGATGGGATATCCTAAATACAAAGAGTGGATGGGTGAGACTAATAGAATGGGGGATGTGTTTCGCAGAGGTGATAACGAATTTGTGAAATATGCAAAGAGATGTCGTAATGATGAAGAGTTTCCGTGTCCGTGTGCTAGGTGTAAGAATGGTAAAGTGTTTGAGTGGAAAACAGTTGAACTACATTTGTTAAGATAGGGTATGCAAGATAGTTATCGATTTTAGAGTTTTCACGGTGAATTGAAAGTTCCTTTTGTCCCCGACCAACCTTCACAACAATCTTCAACAAGTAGAATAGATGAAGAAGGGGATGACGTAGATCATAATATGTTAGAGGATTTAGTTGATGATGCGTACGGAGTTTATGAAGCTGAGGAGAATGAGGTTACTGATGATGTAGAAGATTCAAGTGCTCGTGAAGATAACACGATAAAACTTGACGATGACTACCAAAGTTTAAAATTTAAGGCGACCCAACCGTTATACTCTGGCTGTGAGAAAGATCAAACAACTTTACATGCCATGGTTGGTTTGCAAAGTTTGAAGACGCAATACAGTTTGTCTGGCAATAGCGTGACGGGAATTCTGAAATGGGTGAAGGTCTTATTACCCAAGGTGAATACACTTCCAAATAGCTATCCTGTTATGAAGAACAATTTTAAAGGTTTGGGAATGAAGTATAAATCGATTCATGCTTGTGTGTATGACTGCATACTATACCGAAAGGAGTATGAAAATCTCGATCGTTGTCCGGTATGCGATGAACCTAGATATGTCAAATCTACTAGTAAGGAAGGCACAAGCTCAAAAGTGCCTCAATAAGTATTGAAATATTTTCCCGTTGGGCCTAGATTAAAGTGATTTTTCACAGTACCATGGATTGCAGAGGCAATGACTTGACATGCTAGGGCAGAAGTAGGGGGTAATATCATGCGTCATCCTATTGATTCTACTGCTTGGCGGAGGATGAATTATGAGTATCCCGATTTTGCTCGAGAACAACGCAACATTCGTTTGGCTATATCAACAGATGGTTTCAATCCATTTGGAAATCTGATCACCAATCAGAGTGTATGGCCAGTGATCCTAGCCCCACTCAACCTCCCTCCTTCACAGTGTATGAGACCTGAATTTTCGATGATGGCTTTATTGATACCTGGGCCAAAGGCACCAAGTGAAGACATTGATATCTACCTGGCTCCTTTGGTAGAAGAATTAAATGAGTTGTGGGAAGAGGGTGTGCAATCATTTGACTCTTTTAGAAAAGAAGAGTTTACGCTGAAAGCTATGTTGATGTGGGCAATTCATGATTTTCCATCTTATGGGACATTATTCGGATGTGTAGTACATGGTTATTTGGGGTGTCCTATTTTTGGAGAGGAGAATGAATCTCTTCGTCTATCCTTTAGTTTAAAAAATGTATACCATTGCCACAGGAGGTTTTTACCCCCAGCTCATAGTTCCAATTTTTTATTGGGCGAAGTTGAACATAGGCTACCGCCGAGACAACTTTCGGGTTCAGAAATTGAAAGTAAATCTTCTGAATGTGGCCCAAATATGCCAGGTAAGAATCCCAAATTTAAGAATGTCAAGCATAAGAAGACCCCAACTGGGAATGAAACTGAGATAAGAAAGGCATGGTCTCGGAGGTCAATTTTATTTGTCTTTCCTTATTGGAAGAAAAAACCGGTGCGCCATGTATTGGATGTGATGCATGCAGAGAAGAACTTCGCTGAACATATTGTGGGTACTTGCCTTGGGAGGAGTCATTCGAAGGATGGAGAAAATGCACGAAAAGACCTTAAAATGTTAAAACTTAAACCACAACTATGGTTGAAAGAAGATAGTAGGGGAAGGACAATAATTCCCCCTGGTGCGTTTACTTTGACGAGTGAGGAAAGGAAGGTGCTTCTAGACACAATATATAATTTGAAGGGCCCATCTACTTTTTCGTCCAACTTGCAAAGGATTGTGAATTATGTTACTCATTATTTACATAAGTGTAAGTCCCACGATTGGCATGTGATCATGCAATTGGTTCCTCTATTGTTTAAGCACTGTTTCTCCAAGCACAAGGATTTGCGTAGGGATATTATGCAAATTAGTATTACCTTCTCCCTCTTGTGTGAGAAGGTAGTGAATCGAGAACACATAGTGGCCGCAAAATTGGTTGTGAAAGAAGCCATTTGTGTATTGGAGAAGTACTTTCCCCCAGCATTCTTTGACATAAGTGTTCACTTGTTGGTACACCTATGCGACGAGGCACTTCTTTGTGGTCCAGTTAGATATCGGTGGATGTATCCGTTTGAAAGATTGATGAAAGTTTTTAAAGATTACGTCAAGAATACACGATATATTGCAGGATCAATTGCAGAGGAATACATCACCGTGGAGTCATCAATATATACTCGGGAATATATGACTGACTCGACCAGTGTTGATGACACTGATGAATTCCTCGATGGTTGTGGTAATGTGATGGGAAAACGAGTGAAATTAACGAGTTTGCAACATGAACAAGTAGCTCGTTATCTATTTGACACACATGAAGATGTCGAAGAATGGAAAAAGTAAGTTTCGAATATTATAATGTTTAACATTATTTTAGATTATTTTATACATGATTAATTTTGTAATATGCAGTAAATATGAAGCCTGTGAGAACAATAAAAGACGAAAAACAGTGGTACAATCAGACAGCGAATTTAGGCTATGGTTGACACAAGTGGTAACTATAATGAAAACAGTCGTTATATAACGTTACATTACACTCAAATTTTACCACTAATATAATTAATTTATCTATATTCTCAGCTCCTAAAGATGGGTGATGCGACATCAAGGCTTACTCGTCTAGCCACTGGACCCTTGTTCGTGGGACAAGAGTACAAAAAGTATCGATTGAACGGTTACATTTTCGGCACTAAAGTGTACGAGGAAAGTAGAAATGTACAGAACTCGAGAATTTCATACAAGGCTCTTACTTTCTTTCGAGCGAGCGCAAAAGATAAAAACCTCGTTGAAGCTGAAATGACTTACTATGGTGTAATCCAAAATATATTTGAATTGGATTATATAAGCTTCAAAGAGGTTGTATTTTACTATGAATGGGTAAGAGTTGAGGATAAAAATGCTTGTAAAGTTTATCCTCTCACCAATTTGATCATGGTTGACTTGTCCAAGTTGAAGAGCAACGACCACGTGAGCGATGAGCCGTTTGTTTGTGCATTTCAAAAGGTTAAGCAAGTGTTTTACTCGGAGTATATCAACAACGAGCCGTGGTCAATTGTTCAACACGCGCCAAGGCGTCTAAATAGTAGTGTGGATGACTTGGTTGCTCCTACCGAATATCAATCCATTTTTGATGATTCCCCGAATTTGAAACAATTTTTCAATTTGTAATAAATATTTCAATTTGTACCGAAACATCCATTTTTAATGCTTTTACTTGATCTGCACTTTATCATTTTCACTCTTGTGTAGTGTGCGTGTGTGGAGAGGAGATTAATACATAAATATTACAACTACATCTAAGTTTTGTTTATACTAATCCATGAATATACGCTTCTTACCTTTAATAGGTGATTAGTACATAGTTATTTGGGGTGCCCTATTTGTGGAGAGGAGACTGAATCTCTTCGTCTATCCGAACACTAAGAAATGCCATAATCCTATGGAGCGATGCTCTGCAAATTCCTCCCAATCGTTATGTAGCCAAACATCACCAGTTGAAGTTGTCAATTCCACTTTCCATACCCCACCACTTGGAACTTCTAGCAAAACATGGGAGACTATTGAAAGGTGGAATTGACAACTTCAACTGCTGATTTTTGGCTACACAACGGTTGGAAGGAATTTGCAACGCATAACTCCAAAGGATTATGGTATTTCTTAGTGTTTAGATAAGAAGAGAATTATAGTTGACACGATTGCCCGGGGTACATTAGTTGGAAGGAGGTGCCATATGAGCTCAAGTTAGTTGTTTGAGTGACACTACAGGTAATGTATTTATATTTATATGTCGATTTCGATTTCAATTACGATTTATATTTATCTATATTTGAGGGGCGGATACTAATTTTACTTTATTTCAATTCAGGGGATAGGGAGTGGCCCTAAGGGTAGGCCATAAATTCTCTATACTTATGTGGCTATTCGGAAGAGAAGGGAAGGATAAGGAGGTGTTCCCGAGTGTCGCGGTACAAAATCTCTTTTCCATGCAAATAGTTTGTAGATTTGAGATAAAATGATGGTGATGTTGTTTCTTTTTAAAAAGCTTCTTATTTGAATATATATTTGCATTATCTTTAGTTTGTTCGGATATATGATGTTTGGAACAGGTACAACGTTGCTATAACAGGTATAAATATACTGCTGGGCAGTGGCAGTGGCCATACTGCCCAGCAGATTTTTTTTAAATTCTGCCCAGAATTGTCATGGTCATTGACCGTGACACGTCCGTGACAAAAGGTTATCACGGTCAATGATCGTGACAAATTTTTTAAAAAGGGTCACGGCTTTGTCACGGTCATTGACATTGACACGACCGTGACACAAAATTCGAGTTTTGTGTCAAGGTCAATGACCTTGACAAATGGGCAGATTTGGTGTAGTGATGGGGAAAGTAGTAGAAGGTGATATCTTGGAACTCAGAGGACGAATCTTTTTGGTGGGCATAGAAGGGTAAGAGCTTTTCATCTTTAACTTTCCATCTTTAAAGGACTTGGTCGACGATGAGGGTGGAATCCCCATAGACATCTAGGTGTTAGATACCTTTCTTGAGGGAAACTTGGAGGCCACAGTGCATGCCTCGTATTCGGTCATATTGTTTGTGCAGGGGAAATATAGCTTTATGGAAATCGGATTGTGAGAGTCATTTGGGGCGACCAGGGGTATCCCAATGCCATATCCTTTCTTGTTGGCAGTGTCGTCAAAGAACATTTGCCATCGGAGGTCTTCCTGAGAGGTGAAGAGGATATCTCCGTCTAGGAATTTGTAGATCCAATTGTCAGCCTCTTCCATGGGGTAGTCAGCAAGGTAGTTGCAGATAGGTCTCCCTTTCATGGATTTCTGTGTGACATATACAATATCGAACTCATCTAGTAACATTAACCATTAGGCCATTTGTTTAGACATGTCGATTGAGTTTCTCAGTAGGTATTTGATAGGATCCATTCTAAACACAAGTCTAATGGGAAAAATGATCATGTAGTGCCGTAACTTTTGTGTGACTCGGACTAGGGTGGCGCATGCTTTATCCAAGGCAATGCAGTTGAATTCTTACCCTGCCAATTTTTTACTAGCGTAGTAGATGGCCCTTTCTTTGTGGGATTCTTCAATGTATCGATCTAACAAATCCCCTGTTGTGGTATCTGTTATGGTCAAGTACAAGAGTAGAGGAAGACCTGGTTACGGAGCCATAAGTATCAGAGGTCGGGTAAGATATTGCTTGATTGTATGGATGTCTTCCTGAAAGGTCTCATTATAGACTTTGGTAGAATAATTCCGGAGAAGTTTGAAGATGGGTTCGCAATAGAAGTCAGATGGTTGATAAACTGACTTATATATTATAATTTTCCCAAGAATCCCCGGACTTCCTTATTCATTTGGGGTGGTGGAATTTCTAGTATAGCTTTAAACTTGGCGAGGTCTACTTTGATTCCCTTTTCACTGACCATAAATCCCAAAAGCTTTCCTTTTTTGACGCTTAAAATGCATTTATGTGGATTTAGCCGTATTTGGTATCGCCGTAGTCATTCGAAGAACTTTCAGAGGCCATGCACGTGACCTTCCCGAATCTTAGACTTAATAATCATTTCATATACATACACTTCGATTTCCTTGTGTATTAAATCATGCAAGATGATTGTGGCAGCCCTTTAGTAGGTAGCCCTAGCATTCTTGAGCCCGAATGGCATAATCGTGTAACAAAAGGTTCCCTTGGGGGTGATGAATGCGGTTTTCTCCTGATGGTCAGGGTGCATCTGAATCTGATTGTATCCAATAAATCCATCGACGAATAACTTAATAGCATGGCTTGTCGTATTGTCCACAATCATGTCGATGTTGGGCAATAGGTAATCATCCTTCGAAGATGCTTTGTTCAAATCCCAGTAGTCGACGCACATGTAGACTTTTCCTCCTAATTTCGATACGGGTACAATGTTAGCAAGACATGTGGGATATTCGATCACTCGAATGAAGCCTACAGTCAACTACTTGATTACCTCTTCCTTGACTTTGAATGACCATTCGTTGTGAAACTTTCGCATCTTCTTCTTGACCGGCTTTCATTCCGGGAGAGATGGGATCTTATGGTAAGTTATTTCGAGATCGATGTCGGGGATGTCGTCGTAGGACCATGAAAAGACGTCCATAACTTCCTTCAGTAGCTCTTCTAATTGCACGCGCTCATGCTCGTTAATGGTGGACCATATCCTAATCTCGCGTTGTTGGCTGTTAGAACCGAGATTGATAAAAACATTTTCATCCTCATTAATTTAAGTGCGGTTATGTTATTTATTATTAACCTTATTAATATTAATTAAGAATTATTCATTTGAAAAATCATCATCATCAAGAGTTTGATTAGAATCAAGACAATTAATGTAAGGCATGGCAAGATACTCAAAATACCATTTATTTCACTTTTCGAAAAAATAGCGTTGAGAACCTCATCAAAAGAGGTCTCAATTACATTATTATCAGGAGGAACAATAATAGATGAAGAGATAGGGTAAACAACAAGGTTTAGTTGCATCTCAGCATGTGATACTCGTATAGCATTCCAGTTAAGAAGAGGTTCATCAACGACCTTGATCAGAGTGGACGGGTCCGACGGTGTAGCATCTGAATAGATCATACAGAGAGTCAGCCCAATGTCTATAGTTCGAATATTGGACTGATTATTCCCTGACTCAGTTCATCATCTGAGCAGTCAAATTCATCCCTCCATTTGGTGGAGATTATGTCTTCTTGATAAGAGAAATTAATGCATTCCATGAACTCAATGTCTTCCTCATATAAATCTTCCCACTCAACGATGAGGTGTAGGAGTGAAGGGACCAATCTCCTTTGAAGCTTCAAAACAGTGATGTGACACCCCGCCTAATTAATCCCGGGTGATCAGTCCTAAATCAAGTTAGAACAGGTTTCTCATTTGGTCCATTCTTAGCATCACTGTCGTCTTATTTAATTACTAACCACCTAAGTGAGAAAAATAGACTGGTGCCAATTTTTATCTTTCATTATATAAACAAACACCCATGCGGAATATAAAACTAGATAACAATCACAGATAACTGAATTAATCATCCACAAGTAAAAATAATTGACCGAATAAACCAACGGTCCAAATAATAAATCCCATAAAGACAAGAATAAACTCCCAACAAGTCTAATACAAATAAATGGAAAGTGAGCAACATGCTCGAATACTAATCATTAACTTCTATATTTAAGAATGAAGAATGAGGCATCTATCAAAACCCCGCAACATCCACATATGCTACAGCAACGGATCCCTGGAATAAAGTCAAGGCTGGCGTCCCTGTGGTTGGACACCTAAAAGGTTTTTAAAAGTTTTTTTTTATAGCAAGGGTTAGTACCCAAAACATTTGAAAAACATTTAACAAATGATTAACTTGCAGTAATAAATAAATATGCATGCTCTTCATATTTTTAGTTAACATCGCACTCTCTTGAGGACTTCCTTACCCTTCCTCTATTATACCCTACGAACGCTTTAATTAAATTACCTAGTTACTCATCTCATGACTAGATAATTAACATAGTTCCTTTATACCCACCCTACTCTAACTGAGTATGTAGTGATTATGATTTTTAAGTTATTAGTAACATCAACTTAACTAAATCATTTCCCTTTTTAACTTCATATAACTTCTACACTTTTTATACATGTGAAATAACTCATATTTTTCATTAATAGCCCGTCTATAATTAATTATCCAATTATATACTTATAATCATATTTCAGCATTCACAATCATACTGTAATATATATAACAACTTGCATCCTCCCGAGCAAAATACTCCCGGAACGTAAATTCTATAAAGTGCTATCCCACTAGGTACAATCACATAGCCTAGTTATCCCAAGTCAGAATTTTCACACCAACTTGATAAAATAAAATAATTGGAGGCGGTCATATTCCTTCCCTGAAAGTGAGATGTCCCTCACCCATATAACGGACGCTATGACTCACCCTACTCCTCAAGCTAGGGGATTCATCCACTACGCGCAACCTCCCCCTATAGCACTATAGTAACAAATATCTAATCACTGATATTAATTGTGCACACCATATATATATACTAACGCCTCCGTATATATATAAATATAAAAGTCCCGGCTATACCGTTCGCTAAAATTCGTAACATAAGCATATTAAAATTATTAAGAGTTTATGGTCCAACTCTAAATATTAATTAAATTGCACTTTAATTAATTTAGTTATTTTTGGTGTCGCCCCCACCATAAATTTGGACTTACTCCCGTAGCCCAAAATAAATTTACCCGAGTCACAATTTCCGACTCTAATTTATTAGCCTCAAACCCTAATTAATTTATCTACAATTAATTAGATCTAAGCTCATGTATTTAATTTCTCAATAATTAATTACATAAGATTTTTATATAAATTTTCCCTCTTATATAACCAACTGGCGAAACTGCCAGATTCTGGCGACCGTCGATCGATCGACCCAGACCGTCGATCGATCGATCGAACAGGTCTTCGTTGGATTAGAAACCTTATTAGGACTCCCCAGAAAGTCCACTACAATCATCAATTCGTCCATAAACTACTAATCCATAATTTTGGGGAAAAATCTGTCTTTATCGTTAAAACCATTTTCATTCCAACTTTCTTCATCAAACTCGTTCTAATTTATCCAGATATCCTTCTAACAGATACACATCAATATTCCATTATCAGATTTTTACATAAATCCTTATAAATTCCGGCAATCAGATTCATGTTTTCTTTTGTATTATCAAAACCCCATGTTTATGTAATGAAATCCCAAAATGAATTTTAATTCATTACACCACATAAATACGAATTGAAAGACAGATTTAATGCTATTGCAAGTTATTCACTTGCCTTAGGTTTCATAGTGTCTGAATATGCGATGGATTCCAAGGTTGAAGATGACCTTGTTGGCTCTTTTGAGATCCCCAATTGGCTTTGGCTGCTGCTAGGGTTTCCTAACCCTTTAATTCCTTTCTCTCCTTAAGCTCAGCCAGCCCTTATTTCTTTTTATTAAGTTAATTAATCCATTCCCGTTTTTTGACTAATGGGCCAAGCCCAAGTGACCAAAATGCCCCCGAGTGGGCCCGACTATGTCTAAAAACGTCCCGTGACCCGTTTACTACCCCTGGGTACACTTTTCCGACTATCTCGGCCCATCCGGACTCAACGGTACGCTCAAAATTTGCATCCGAATTAATTTATATAAATACTTATCCCCCACCCAATATAGTCTATACCGACTTCCGGATGTGATAAGTACATACCTCGTCATTAATACTCAAAACGACGAAATTACATTATTACTATTCACTCAGTAAATAATTTTCCCTAAATATTAACCATTTAATCCCAGATTAATATTCATATATTATTCTATCATAATTAATTATTAAATTACAACACACTAGTAATTTAGAATTTCCGAATTAATTAAATTTTAAATGTACCAAAAATACGAGGTGTTACATACTCCCCCCCTTATAAAGGAATTTCATCCCCGAAATTAGATCGTACTTGCGTTGAAAAGCTCTGGATATTGTTCCCGCATATCCTCCTCCCGCTCCCAGGTAGACTCGTCAACATTGTGATGACCCCACTGTACTCTAACCAATGGAACAACCTTGGATCGTAATTTCCGCTCACTATGATCCGGAATAGCTACCGGCCTCTCCTCATACGAGATGTCTGGCTGTAAGTCGATCTCCTCGAGTGGAACGTGCCAAAAGTCTCTCTCGCTCCTTCGATATTTCTTCAGCGATGCCACATGGAATACATCATGTATCCGCTGAAGATGTTCGGGTAACCCAAGCTTATACGCCACCGGTCCCACCCTCTCAATAATAGGGAAAGATCCTACGTATCGCGATGCTAACTTACCCTTCTTGCCAAACCTCATCACCCCTTTCATTGGGGATACCCGGACTAAAACCTGATCCCCAACTTCTAGCTCCACATATCTTCGAGAAGCATCAGCATAACTCTTTTGCTTGTCCTGAGCTATCCGAATTCTTCCTCGAATCAACTCTATCTTGGCAGATGTCTCCTGAACAATCTCCGGCCCTAAGAGTTTGTTGTCCCCCACCTCTAACCAACAAACGGGTGAACGACAAGGTCTCCCGTACAGTGCTTCAAACGGTGCCATGCCAATCGTGAATTGGTAAGAGTTATTATACGCAAAATCTACCAAAGGGAGATATTTCTCCCATCCTCCCCCGAAGTCCAAAATGCACATTCTGAGCATGTCTTCCAGCATTTGGTTAACTCTCTCAGTCTGTCTGTCAGTCTGTGGGTGATACGTTGTACTCAAGCGCAACTCCGTGCCCATTGCCTCCTGAAAGCTCTGCCAAAAGTGGGCGACAAAGATTTTGTCTCGGTCGGATACAATATTTATAGGTACTCCATGCAGCTTAACAATCTCTGCTATGAATAGCTGTGCATAACGCATCGTCTCGAAGTCTGTGCGTACCGGCAAAAAGTGGGCCACCTTAGTCAACCGATCCACAATAACCCATATGGAGTCGTGACCCCTCTGCGATACAGGTAACCCTGTGATGAAGTCCATGGAGATGCTCTCCCACTTCCACATGGGAATTTCTAACGACTGTAGCATCCCTGATGGTCTCTGGTGGTCAACTTTCACAAGCTGACACGTGGCACATTTCGAAACAAACTCCGTTATGTCCCATTTCATCCCTGCCCACCAATACTGCCTCCTCATATCTTGGTACATTTTATCCCCACCGAGATGCACCGCAAATTTCGAACCATGGGATTCTGTCATAACAGCGTGCCTCAAATCCTCATCCTCTGGCACCATTAAACTCCCATTAAAGCGTAGGCCTCCTTCTGAGCTAATCGAGTAACCCTCTGCTCCCTCAGCTAACAACTGGCCCACCCTATCCCGGAAAATCTGATCCTCTGCCTGAGCCTTCACAACTCGCATAATGATCTCGGGTGTGATGGATAAAGCTGACATGCAAGCCTTGGCTACGTCATCCTCATATTGAAGTTCTCTCCACTTCGCTTTCCATACCTCTGCTATCTCCCCAGTCGGCCTTCGGCTCAATGCGTCTGCTACCACATTGGCCTTACCAGGATGATACTGAATATCAAACTGGTAGTCCTTCACGAATTCTAGCCACCGCCTCTGCCTCATATTCAGATCCTTCTGTGTGAAGAGATACTGAAGTGACTTGTTATCCGTGAATAGAGTAAACTGCTCTCCTAGAAGATAATGACTCCATATCCTCAAAGCAAAAACGACCTCTGCCAACTCTAGGTCGTGAGTGGGGTAATTCCTCTCGTGGGGCTTTAGCTTCCTGGAAGCATAAGCTATATCCCTTTCCTCCTGCTGGAGCACACCCCCAAGACCCCGTAAGGATGCGTCTGTGTAAACCCGATACTCTAGCCCTCCCTTTGGCAATGCAAGCACAGGTGCAGATGTCAACTTGCCCTTTAGCTCGTTGAATGCTAATTGACAACTATCATTCCACTTGAAAGGTACTCCTTTTCGGGTCAGATTCGTCAAAGATCCTGCAATCTTAGAGAATCCTTTAATGAATCGCCTGTAGTAACTGGCCAAACCCAGAAAACTGAGCACCTCGGTCGGTGTCGTGGGCTGTCCCCACTCCCTCACCGCCGACACCTTATTCGGATTCACTGCAATACCCTGATCTGACACGACGTGACCAAGGAACTGTACCTCCCGTAGCCAGAATCCACGCTTCCCTAATTTGGCATAGAGCTGATGATCCCTAAGTGTCTGTAAAACCATGCGCAAATGCTTTGCGTGCTCCTCCTCGGTGCGTGAGTAGATTAGGATGTCATCAATGAACACGATGACAAACTGATCTAAGTACTCCCTGAAAACCCTGTTCATGAGGTCCATGAACACTGCTGGTGCATTGGTGAGCCCGAAGGGCATCACCCTAAACTCATATGATCCATACCGCGACAAGAAAGCGATCTTAGGAACATCCCCCTCTCGAATACGCAGTTGATGATACCCTGACCTCAAGTCGACCTTGGAGAAGTAAGACGACCCTCTCAATTGGTCAAATAAATCATCAATTCAAGGCAACGGATATTTATTCCGTATCGTCACCTTGTTCAGCTCCCTATAATCCACGCACAAGCGGAGTGAACCATCTCGCTTCTTCACAAACAACACCGACGCACCCCACGGCGATGTACTCCGCCGAATAAAACCCTGACCCAGTAGTTGCTGAATCTGTTCCCTCAATTCCCGCATTTCTGAAGGGGCCATTCGGTAAGGTGCCCGAGCAGTCGGCCTCGTCCACGGTGCCAAATCGATAACAAATTCGATTTCTTTGCTGGGCGGTAATCCTAGTATCTCCTGGAATACATCTTCAAAGTCCCTCACTATAGGAATAGAGTCTAAAGGAACTACCACCTCCTATGAGGTTTCCTCCTCAATGTAGTATAAGTGAGTGCGCGACCCTCCCTCAGGAAGCGGCATTGCTATCAAGAACATCTACTGTCCCGGAATGGAGAACACGATTGTCCTCTCATAACAATCCACCGTAGCCCGGTAACCTGCCAACCAATCCATGCCCAAGATGACATCATACCCCTCCATATCTAACACTAAGAGGTCTGCTGCTAAACTAAGCCTCCCAATCAAAATGTCTACTCCTCGACAAATCGAGCGAATCAAAGCCCCGCTGCCTACTGGTGACTCTACACTCATACAGAGGCTACCCGCTGTCTCTAATAACCCAGCCCGTTTAGCAAAATTAGATTTAATGAATGAGTGTGATGCTCCCGTGTCAAAAAGAATGCTACCGTCATGACCATGAATGAAAAACATACCCTCAACCGCTAGCGGCGCCTACTGTGCTGGAGGATTGGGAACATCCCGAACGTTGTACGCACGTCCGTAGTGCATCTGCCCCTGCTGCTGTGGGCGGGTGGGGCTGGTGCTGCTGGCGGCATCTGACCCTGTTGCCCCTGCTGGGCACCCTGCTGCTGGCCTCTGCCCCTCTGCGGACACTCCCTCTTGAAGTGTCCTGGCTGGCCACAGGCAAAACAGTGTTTCTGGTCGTCACCCTGCCGTTGGCCCTGACGTTGCTGGCCCGGTTGGCCTCCCCCGTTGTTCCCTTGGCCCTGACGGCCCTGAGGAACCTGCTGTTGCTTATTAGGGCCTGGTTGCCCCTACCTGAACCCCTGTCCTCCCGGTCGGAACCCACCAGGCTTAAACTTCTTAGCCTGATTCCCTTGCTGAATGATGACCTGCTGTTGTGTGCCACTCGTTTCACTACTAGTGATCGCCTTGCCCTGCTGGCTCGGCTCACCTGCCTTCTTGTTCCCCTTAGCATGGAAACGATGATCCTGGCAATGTACAAGTGCGGCATTAATGACATCTGTATAAGTCACTAACGCCGTATTTCCAATCAAGTGTTGCCTGATTCTCCAGGCTAGGCCATCCATGAACTTTGACTTCTTCCACTCCTCATCGCTCACCTCATTTGGCACAAAGTTTGCCAAACGGGTGAACTCCTCCTCATATTCTGCTACTGACCTGTCACCCTGTACCAACTCGCTAAATTTCTTTCTCATCTCAGACTCTACTGCTGGAGGGAAGTACTTGCGGTCAAACCGCACCCAGAATTCAGAAATCGGCATCGAATCCCGCTCCTCAGTGGTGGTTACGGACTCCCACCACTGTAAGGCTTCCCCTGACAGACGAAAGGTAGCCAGCATCTGTTTCTGCACCTTTGTACCCTCTAACATGCGCAGATGGCGCTGAATGTTCTTCTTCCAGTCACAAGCCTCGACCACATTGGTGCTACCTCGAAACTCAGGTGGGTGACCCTTCTGAAAGGTCTCCCTCACTCGCTGCCAAGATGGTGGCCCCACTGGAGCCTGAACTGCTGGAGCCAATGGAGGCGGTGCCTGGGGCTGTGGAAAATGAGCTTCCATAGCTCGCATCGCTGTCTCGACCGCTTGGGCCACTATCACTGCCACCTGAGTGGTAGAAATCAACTCGGGTGGGGGTGGTGGTGGCGGTACATGTGGCTCCTAGAGAGCCTCCCTCACCTTATCTCTAGCCTCAGCCCTCTCCACTCTCTGTCTCTTTGGCGGCATCTAAAATAGATTGAATTGTATAAGTACACAATTTATACAAAAACAAATAGCAGGAATACGATATCTCACAAGCGGAAAATATAATCAACAGTCCTAATAATAGGGCTCTATAACAACCGAACGCTACGCTGAAACGTAGAAAGCCGTACAGATCCTAAGGACACTAGAACCTGATGCTCTGATACCATCTGTGACACCCCGCCTAATTAATCCCGGGTGATCATTCCTAAATCAAGTTAGAACAGGTTTCTCATTTGGTCCATTCTTAGCATCACTGTCGTCTTATTTAATTACTAACCACCTAAGTGAGAAAAATAGACTGGTGCCAATTTTTATCTTTCATTATATAAACAAACACCCATGCGGAATATAAAACTATATAACAATCACATATAACTGAATTAATCATCCACAAGTAAAAATAATTGACCGAATAAACCAACGGTCCAAATAATAAATCCCAAAAAGACAAGAATAAACTCCCAACAAGTCTAATACAAATAAATGGAAAGTGAGCAACATGCTCGAATACTAATCATGAACTTCTATATTTAAGAATTAAGAATGAGGCGTCTATCAAAACCCCGCAACATCCACATATGCTGCAGCAACGGATCCCTGGAATAAAGTCAAGGCTGGCGTCCCTGTGGTTGGACACCTAAAAGGTATTTAAAAGTTTTTTTTATAGCAAGGGTTAGTACCCAAAACATTTGAAAAACATTTAACAAATGATTAACTTGCAGTAATAAATAAATATGCATGCTCTTCATATTTTTAGTTAATATCGTACTCTCTTGAGGACTTCCTTACCCTTCCTCTATTATACCCTACTAACGCTTTAATTAAATTACCTAGTTACTCATCTCATGACTAGATAATTAACATAGTTCCTTTATACCCACCCTACTCTAGATAATTAACAACTTGCATCCTCCCGAGCAAAATACTCCCGGAACGTAAATTCTATAAAGTGCTATCCCACTAGGTACAATCACATAGCCTAGTTATCCCAAGTCAGAATTTTCACACCAACTTGATAAAATAAAATAATTGGAGGCGGTCATATTCCTTCCTTGAAAGTGAGATGTCCCTCACCCATATAACGGACGCTATGACTCACCCTACTCCTCAAGCTAGGTGATTCATCCACTACGCGCAACCTCCCCCTATAGCACTATAGTAACAAATATCTAATCACTGATATTAATTGTGCACACCATATATATATACTAACGCCACCGTATATATATAAATATAAAAGTCCCGGCTATACCATTCGCTAAAATCCGTAACATAAGCCTATTAAAATTATTAAGAGTTTATGGTCCAACTCTAAATATTTATTAAATTTCACTTTAATTAATTTAGTTATTTTTGGTGTCGCCCCCACCATAAATTTGGACTTACTCCCGTAGCCCAAAATAAATTTACCCGAGTCACGATTCCCGACTCTAATTTATTAGCCTCAAACCCTAATTAATTTATCTACAATTAATTAGATTTAAGCTCATGTATTTAATTTCTCAATAATTAATTACATAAGATTTTTATATAAATTTTCCCTCTTATATAACCAACTGGCGAAACTGCCAGATTCTGGCGACCGTCGATCGATCTACCCAGACCGTCGATCGATTGATCGAACAAGTCTTCGTCTTCTTCGCGAAGACAGGGCAGCCATGGATGAGATTTCTTAAACCCTAATCTCTTCTAACATGAATTTTAAGCCTTTATGACACCAGTACATATTAGAAACCTTATTAGGACTCCCTAGAAAGTCCACTACAATCATCAATTCGTCCATAAACTACTAATCCATAATTTTGGGGAAAATTTTGTCTTTATCTTTAAACCTATTTTCATTCCAACTTTCTTCATCAAACTCGTTCTAATTTATCCGGATATCCTTCTAACAGATACACATCAATATTCCATTATCAGATTTTTACATAAATCCTTATAAATTCCGGCAATCAGATTCATGTTTTCTTTTGTATTATCAAAACCCCATGTTTATGCCATGAAACCCCAAAATGAATTTTAATTCATTACATCACATAAATATGAATTGAAAGACAGATTTAATGCTATTGCAAGTTATTCACTTGCCTTAGGTTTCGTAGTGTCTGAATATGCGATGGATTCCAAGGTTGAAGATGACCTTGTTGGCTCTTTTGAGATCCCCAATTGGCTTTGGCTGCTGCTAGGGTTTCCTAACCCTTTAATTCCTTTCTCTCCTTAAGCTCAGCTAGCCCTTATTTCTTTTTATTCAGTTGATTAATCCATTCCCGTTTTTTGACTAATGGGCCAAGCCCAAGTGACCAAAATGCCCCCGAGTGGGCCCGACTATGTCTAAAAACGTCTCGTGACCCGTTTACTACCCCTGGGTACACTTTTCCGACTATCTCGTCCCATCCGGACTCAACTGTACACTCAGAATTTGCATCCGAATTAATTTATAAAAATACTTATCCCCCACCCAATATAGTCTATACCGACTTCCGGATGTGATAAGTACATACCTCATCATTAATACTCGAAACGACGAAATTACATTATTACTATTCACTCAGTAAATAATTTTCCCTAAATATTAACCATTTAGTCCTAGATTAATATTTATATATTATTCTATCATAATTAATTCATTAAATTACAACACACTAGTTATTTAGAATTTCCGAATTAATTAAATTTTAAATGTACCAAAAATACGGGGTGTTACAAGTGAGTAGTTTGAAAATGCTACAGATCTCGTGGGTCTGTCGAAACATGTCTATCATGATATGTACCATGTCGTCTAAACTGACTTCTTCTGCTGTTATGATCCGTTCAACTAATTCTCAAGCCCATTTTTGGGCTTCTATGAACAAGACACTGAATTTTTGACAGTCGATGGTCATCTTGGTGCGCAATTTCAGCCCGAACTCCAAGAGTTTTCTCAGAACAATCGGTAAATCCATATCTTTCCCTTCGGATCGGGTGTGGATGACAATGTAGACCTTTGTGAGGAGTGAAATATGGGCAAACTTTGAGCGGTTTGGGTGAGATTAAGGGTATGATGGGTTCTTTACTGGGCACAATTTGGGTAGATGGTTCGAATTCTAAGTCATTCTCTAGAAAGATGGCATTTGCATGAGTTGGAAGTGTTTTGTGAGTGGTTTTGAGTTTAGGATTGGATGGTGGGGTGATGATACACCTGACAATTAAACCTTGGATCACATTCCGGATATGGAAGCACTGGTGAGTAGTATGGCTGACAGACTAGTGGAAATCACAATGGGAATCTATATTTAAGTTCTTGGGAAGTGGGTTTGGTAATGGACGGGAGTCCAAAGGTTTGATGAGTTTCGGGTTAACAAGGCCTGGTAGAATTTGGATAAGGGAGCATGGATCTCGGTGTGTTCCTTTTTATGGGGTTAGGGCGGTTTTTTGGTGCCCAAGAGGTAGTAGGCTGGGAGATATTATTAACGGTTGAGACTGTGGCACTAGCAGGCTTCTCATACTTTCTAGAAATGGATTGTCCCGTCACCTTCTCGACTCGTCTTCTACCTTGGTAACACTTTCTTCAATTTCTACATCCGTTTCCCAGAGAGCTCGACAGTGTGGATAATACTAACCTCCCATAGTTGCTTGAATATGGGGCAGGAAACTTTTCTTCACGATATGGACTTATTCTTCTTCTTCTTCTTCTTCTTCAAAAGGATGGTTGGTCATGGTGGCAGCTTTTTCTCTCCATCTTACTATGAAGCTACTGACAATTTCCCTCGGGTTCTTCTTAAAAAGCTCTAGATTATGGTGTGTAACCTCTAATTCTTCGTTGTACTTGTACTGTGATAAGAATTCCGGGGTGACATCTTCTCAACTATGGATTTTAAATTTTTCGAGGGATAGGAGACAATAGAGAGCAATTTCTTTCAAAGTTTGTTGAAACATCGGGGCCATTATCTCTTTAGAGGCGCCAAAAAGGGTCATGACGTGATAACTACAAAGGTGCACAATTTGGGACCCACTGCCCCCGAGCTTCTCGATGGATAGCATCTTGAACTTCTCCAGTAATCTTGCTTTGGGTTAGGGAGACATGTGAGTGTAGTCCATGTAATTCCCGGATATTCTGACTTGGTCAAATTTCTGGGATAGAATTTTGAGGTCTTCATTTACCTTGTTTAGTTCTTCCTCCTTGGGATCAACAGGCACTGGCAAGTTAGCCCCTAGTTGGGCAAGGTTTGGCATAAGGGCTGAACTGGCGGCGGCCCATTGGCAGGTGGGGCACACAGAGGATGTTGATATTCTTTTGGGACCAGATAGGCTCAGGAACGGGTGGACTCATGGCACGAGCAAAGAGAACCTCGAGTTTTTTTGGAATCTAGACCCGATTTTGTTCCTTCTCATGGACATTTGTTTGAAGGTTATCAATCTTGGAACTGAGTTGGATGAGGATTGTCATCAAATTAAGCTGCACGTTCAGTGCTTGGTCGATACTTTCCATGAAAAAATGGTGAAGGTCAGTTCCGAACTCAAATGAAGTAGCAGAGGAACTAGCGAAGCATCTTAGCGGTTTGACGGAAGACAAAAGCCAATAGGGAGCCATGTCAATAATCGGATATGCGATCAACTGAGGAAGGAAAAATGATTTGAATTTATTTTTAAAAGAGGAAAGAAATAATTTGTTTTTTTTGGTATTTTTGGATAAAAGAAGAAGAAAAGTTTTTGCATTTTTGATAAAAGGGGGGAAATATTTTTTAGTTTTTTGAGAAAAATGAGGAAAAATGAGAGAAGATTCTCAGCATGATTACTATTATTATTATATTTTCACTTGTATTAGGTTTACCTAAATGTAAAAAATAAATGTCGGATGGGACCCGAGCCTGGGAAAATTGGGTTCGAAAAATAGGTAAGACATGGTTTCACTTATTTCCAAGCTCATGGATAGGGTCCTATTTTTAAAAATAATGAAATAGCGCAAAAATTTGGATGGCAGCTCGACCTGAAATTTCAGCAGAGTTTCGTGTATCGACTAGCAAACTAAATATGAGTGTCCTAGGTTTGAAGCCTATATGAGGTTTATGCAATTATTGGGTTAGTGGAACGGTTCCCCTATTTGGCATGAATTCCTCGATATACTTTTTACTTTTGAGGGAAATTGGTATGTGTGGATAAGCCATTTGATATACCTTAATGTCCATGAGTTGCCTCACTATATACCTCGTGGAGATAGTACGCATGAGAGTGAATTCGATATACTCGAAGTACATGAGCGAGTTCCCTGCTATATACCTCCAATCGTGAGTTCAGTCAAGCGGAACGATGCGGGGGGAACCGTTCAATATACGTCGAAGGTACTAGGACAATGGAAGGTGAGAGTCATAATGCTTAGGGTAACTGTTACCTATCGGACCAATGCCCATCATAAAGTGACCCCCCAGTATGGGAGAAATTTTTTGTCAATATTGCAATGCTCTTGGTGAGGCAGTGTGAAAAAATGCATGATTCTTTATTAGTATATTATGGATAGAGAGTTTTTTATTTGGCATAATGAGTAAAAGGAGCACTATACTAATGGGTAAGAATGTACAAGTATCATGAAAAGTAAATCTAACATGGAGAATGAAGACTCTACTAAGCATGGATACATGTGAGTGAGTGATATGTGAATATATATAAGTGAGTGTATGGTAGTGAGCCTAAGAATGGATTAACTATAAGTGGCGTGTGATATGTGAAAGTGAGCATGGATATGTACAAGTGTGATAAGTGGAGGTGTGTGCTAGTGAAACCTAAGCATGGATATTCTAATTGGTGTGTGAAGCATGTGGGTATAAGTGATCCTATATACAAGTGTAAGTAGTGTGAAGTGTAAATGGAGGGTATTTTCAAGTGTGTGAAGTGAAAAGTGAGTGAGTGAGGGGTTATATAAATAATAGGTAGATATATACAAGAAGTAATAGAGGAAAAAGGGAACATACATATAGGTGAATACGCACACATGAAGACAATAATAACACCCATGTAAAAATAGAGTCTAGTCCTCTTATAAAAATTTACCCAACGGAGTCGCCCTTGTGGCCATCCCATCTTGGTCGCTCGATTCACGCGTGCACGGGGTATCACACCCTTCCTCGGGGAACTTCGATTGTCGTCAATTAGGGTGATGTATAGAGATAGAGTCGACATCCAATTTTGCACGAAGCATCAAAAAGAAATGTTTTAGCCTCGAGAGAACGACATCAAATACATACTGAGGCTTGCAAAACTAATTAGTTCAAGAAGCGTAGAATAAGTTACGGAATGGGAACGTTTTAGGCACCCATCCCTCCCTTTCAGTCTATCATGGTCATGTGTTATTCTTATCCTTAATAATTCCTTGAAGTGTGTGTGTGTGTGTATGTATAAATAGAGAGAGGAATCACTCGACTTGCATCATGGGTAAAGGCGGAGTTAGGTCATCCATAAGAGTGTTTAAAAAATATAATGTGTGCGTACGTCGGCTTACCAATCGTTTATAGAAGAACGATGGTATGCGTTTGATAAAATGTGGGATTTTACCCGAGATGCCTACATAGCCTAAAAAGGTTGAATATTAATATGTGTGATCTAATAAAGATAAAATACTAGAGTAAGAATTAAATAACTCATGCAAAAATAAGAGAATTTAAAGAGATAGTGAAAGTTTTGGACCTTCTTTAGAAGATTTAAGGTTGATCTTGATTGTTAAAGGTTTGCTCTTACAAGTGGGTGAAGGTGGTAGTAGGAGAGAGAAGGGAATTTTTCTAAACTTTGTAAGAAAATGATGGAAATGGAATGTGAGGGAGAGGTTTCAATACGAAAACCACGCTGACTTCGAGAGAATGTTGATGAGATCACTAAGAGGGATGTTTCTGAGGTACCTTTTGAAGTTAGCTCATGCTCCCTTTTTATAGGGTGAAAGGGGTGCCGATCGGCCTTTTTTGCTTGACATGCCTATCGGCAGGCAACCCCAGACACACTACCGATAGGCAAGGAAATTAGTTTGCCATTCGATAGTCTCATATAGATTTTTTGAAACACCAGTCATAAAACTCAATTTGTAAGTCAGAATCGTGCCTGGGATGAACCATTGAAAAGGGTATTCAGAACCCATTAAGAATACAGTGGTCTTCTCTCGTGTTCAGGAATTGACTGTGGTCGAATCGACTCGAAAGTGCCCAATGATGTTTTAGATAAGAGGAAAATGGATCGTTCATCTGAATCGGGGCAAAGTGTTAAAAAGGTTATGCAGGGCCCTTCAATGTTCTGAAGATCTTCACTCAGTTTAGAGAGTTGAACTTGGTCAAACGGGGCTCAAAAGTGCCCGGTTACCCTTCATAGTAAAATGGGTCATTCGTCTATACCGTAAGGCTGATTCGCGCATAGGATAGACGATTGTAAAGGGTATTCACATCCCTTCGAAGATTCATTTAGTCTCGTTTGAGATAAAGATTTTATGGGAGTCAAACGAAGCTCGGGAGTGCCCGGTGGTCTCCAGATCAGTTTTTAAGAGAAAATGGTTCGTTCATCCGAATTGTAAGACCGATTCACGCATGAGGTGAACCGTTAAAAAGGGGATTCAGGGCACTTAGAAGATTCATTGAGCTTATTATCAGGCGAGGAAGTTGATTGGGGTCAAAATGGGGCCCGGGGGCCTCTACATCGATACTCGAAGTATGACCTAGGTTTTATGGTGAAGGAGGAAGTGCTAGGGACCTAAGGAGATGCTTAGGAGGTCCAAGAATGTGGTATCTACTGTGTGTGTGCATATGTACAATATAAGTGATGGGACAATGGAATCATCCATCTCCTATCCTGAAAGGGATGGAACAGATTCATCCGTAGGAGGGTACCTAAAAATAATGAGAAAAATATAACGTAAAGTTGTGTTGAATCACAAGTCGCTATGAAAGAGCGAATGTGTACGTAGGATAAGTCACACGTATATAGGAGTCTACAACTTACAATATATATATATATATATATATATATATATATATATATATATATATATATATATATATATATATATATATATATATATATATATATATATATATATATATATATATATATATAATGAAAAGGGTGAACTCGAATCTCGAGATTGGCCCAAGACCTCGACGTAGCCCAAGGATCAGTAAAGTCCACATAGTTCAAAAATAGCATAGGAGTGGGGTTCAACCCATAAATCCAAATGTGAGACTCCTCTTATGTGTAAGTGAAAAAAATGTGTTTTAAAAGTGAAGACGTAAAAATGGAAGTTTTGCTTTTAGAGTTTATGAATAAACACTCTTTTTGTCTTTTGGGGGATTTTTTATGAACGTAGGTTATGTACAATGATACTAATAAAGAGTAGAGATTAGTGGATGTGATATAATGAAACAAAAGCACAAAATAGAAATAATATGAAAACACTAAAATGGATAAACTAAAGAAATGAGTTAAGAAATAGACTTCCTTATGGATGCTTGTTGAGGACTTTGGAATGCAAGCATGCTTATTTTGAAGCGGTATAGAAGTGATGTAGAGAGGTGGGGTGAATTACCAAGTGGGGTAAAGAGGTGAGGTAAGAGAATATGGTAAAATGGACTTTTTGGGAAAGGGAAAGGCTTTGATTATGAGGATAATTTTCTCTAATTTTCTAAGATGGGTACAAGGTGTTGTGGTAGGGTGAGGTCATGGCCTTTTTTATAGGATCCAAGTGTAGTGATGATCGCCAAAACCCTTCTCCATCCTATCGTCATAACTCATGTCTTAATGGATAAGGAAAAGTACACCCTACTGATAGTCAAGGTGTCTATAGGCAGTCTAGAACGGACTTTTCAAAAAGCAGTCATAAAATGCAAATCGTAAGTTTGAATCGTTCATAGGGTAGATCATTAGAAAGGTAATTTAAATCCCTTAAAGAATCCATTGATCCACTCCTGAGTCTAGGAGTTTACCCCAGTTAAGCGAGGCTCGAAAGCACCCGATGGTCTCTAGACGAGAGGTTTTTGGAGGAAAATGAATCGTTCGCCCGAACTGTAAGGACGATTCGCGCTCCGGATGGATCGTTGGAAAGGTAATTCAGTGCACTTTGATATTTAATTGAGATTAAATCGGTTCTAAGACTTGACCAAGGTTAAATGGGGACAAAAATGCATGATGACCTTTCAGAGTAAAATAGATCGTTCGTCTGAGCCATAAGGCTGATTCATGTATGGGACCGACCGTTGGAAAGGGTATTCATAGACCTTTGAAGATTCGATGAGATTCAATCAAGATGAAGAGTTAATCAGAGTCAAATAGGGCTTGAGAGCACCCATTGGCCTCCAGATCAATACTTAGAGTAAAACATATCATTTGTCCAAATTGTAAGGCCGATTAGCGCAAGGAACGGACCATTGGAAAGGGTATTTAGATCCCTTCGAATTTTCATTGAACTTCACTCAAGATAGAGAGTTGACCAGCATTAAATGGGGCCCGGGATCACATTATGACCTCCAAATTAGTATTCGAAGTATGACCTAGGGTTTATGGTGAGTGGATGAGTGCTAGGGACCTAAGAAGGTGCTTGGGGGGGTCCTAGGATGGGGTGTCTGCAGAGTCCCTCTATGGGAAATCTTGAAACAAGTGAAGACCATCAAAATATAGACACCACATCAACGTTGGAAAAGGGAAACGAGGTCAATTCTAAGGACCTAAGGGATGGGGGTGACCTATTCAGAGGGCCGAGGTCAAATCTAAAGACATAAGGAGGGATGATTGATTCAGCAGGTTGAGGTCAATTCTGAGGACCTAAGGGGTGTAGCGACTGATTTAGCGAGTCAAGGTTAATTTTGAAGATCTGAGGACCTAAGGGGTGTAGCGACCGATTCAGTGGTTCAAGGTCAATTTTGAGGACTTAAGGAGTGTTGAGGTCGATTATATGGATTGAGGAGTGTAGTGACCGATTCAGTGGGTCGAGGTTAATTCTACGGACCTAAAAGGGGATGACTAATTCTACAGGTCGAGGTAAATTTACAAACCTAAAGTTGGGATTACCAATTCTAGGGGCTGAGTTCAATTCTTCGGACCTAAAGTTGCAATGACGATTTCTTCGAGTCGAGGTTAATTATGCAGACCTTAAGTTATAGTTTATGGGGAATAGCTTCGATGTAGAAATGTGATGTCTTACGATTCCTGCTGAAGGTGTAGAAATTTTAGGTGCAGGCACACCATTGGTTTCGTTGGGGAGTATCTTGATGATAAGAACGTGAGGTTGATCCAGCTGGTGACTTTGAGAGTATGTAAGGGGCTTAATACTCCAAAAGTAGTTTTCCTTGGGGAAATCATGTTGTGTTTTTCAGTGATTTTATGGGAATGTTTAGGAATTTCTTGAGCAATTTTTAAATTCTTCCAGAATCTTTAGAATGAAAATTTGGAGGGGACTATCGATAGGCAGGTATGGAAGGTGCCTATTGGAATAGGGCATGGTCTCTTTGGCTTCTTGGGGAAGGCAAAAGTTCACTTCCTACCTCCGTCTTTTCTACAGCTTTAAAACTCTACTTCTGGGTAGATTATTGACTCTTTGTTAGGTATGTAGGTTACCTTATATCCTTGGAGTATTCCTTCGGGGTCCTCGGGGGCTATGGGTGTGAAGGTGTAGATAAGGAGGTTATTGGTGCATAAGTTTAGGTACATCCGATACCTGGAGGACATGGTGCAGCAAATTGGGGAGGGTGTGCTGACATCCATTTCTAGTTATTTCGTTTCTGGTTTCTCTCAGATACAGCGTTATGACTAAGGGAGCTTGGTATTAGCGATGTTGTATGCTTGATTTAGAGACTTTCTTTATACATGTAAAGAGAGACTCAAGAAGTAAAAAATTATGCATCTTTTGTTTGATTTTCTTGGTTTTGGGGATTAATCTACATGCACTTTAATTTGATGTTGAGGCTTTGTTTTGATAAAAAAAAGCAGGGAAAATATGTCTTTTGGAATTTTTGAATAGAGGAAGACCTTGGAGGCTTGGTTTCACAGAGCTTCTCTTTTAAGGGATTTATTTTTTAGAATAAGTAGAAAAATATGTTTTTTTGGAATATTTAAATAGAGGAAGGCCTTAAAGGCTTGGTTAGTATATGGATAAGAAGATAGAAAACTTGATGTAAAGTGGAGCTAATTGCCTTAGTTGGGTTGTGCTAAATTCGATGTGTCGAAGGGAACGTACTGATAATGGATTTGCCAGTGCTATGGCCCTGGGATTGACTACAAGGATTTTTTTATGATAGGTGACCTGATGGCTGATCCTTAGGTAGCCGTAATAGTGGCATGGATGTCTTACTGTTGTAGTCCTATGGCGATGGTACTCGTGGAAACCTTAAATGGTCTTGATGCTTGGAATGAGGGTCGTTTCAACTTTTTATCAGGGAGCCTGGTGATGCGATTATGTGTTCTTCTGAGAGGTTTTGCCTAGTAGCCCCCTGAGTATCTCCTGTCGATTGTCCTTAACTTCTTTATCAGGACCTTCTTCATTTTTAGCCTTTGAATAGAGAAATGGGTTAATCGATTCATGGAGCATAAAGCCCGATGTCTTCGTCAGTCTGTGCCATGGTGGGGGGGACTTACAGCCCATTTTAAGGTTAAGAGAGTATCGGTATTTGCGATTAGTTGGCCTTCACCAAACTTCCTTATATTTTATTTGGTGGACTCTTCGCCAAGTGGGGTAGGAACAGATAGTGATTCCTTGTATAAACAACTTCTTCCCTATAGAGGACTTGACCGAATCTTTAGGAATGATACTGGGACCTTTATAGTAGTGTCATCGGTCGTCTAGCAGTCCGTCACAATCTATTAGAGAGGATTGGTATTTGTCTAGGGATTATCTAAAATAGTTATGGAAGCGATTAGTTGGGAATATTTTGGATGTGAAGACTAGGTAAATGTGGCTTATGGCTTTCGATACCGTGGATGAAGGTATTTTGGTCTCGACGAAGCTTGTTAAGACGTACCGCTACATGGAGCGCATACGAAGCATCAATCAGGAATGGGAGGCTTTGGGGGCTCCGAGAGCAGGCAATGATGATAAGCCGGGACCATCTGAAGATTGAGGGAAATATTTTATGAAGCTAGGGAATTTTAATTGAGGGTGGTTTTTGTTAGTGCAGGCATGTTTTAGGATTTTTATGTGAAGCTAGTTATTGGTAGGTTACTTTTATAGGTTATTAGGGTAAATTTATTTTGGTTTTGTAATTCCAAGGGGAGTGGTATGTTTGACTCCCTCCACTGATATTTCATGTAAAGGTTGTGTTCCTTGATTTGAGAATAAAAACAATTTTGATCATATATTGTTTCACCTTTGATGAATTTTATGTTTGAACTATCAATACCAATAGATAAGCATACATAATCCTTTTGTTCATGTAAATGGTGAGATGGATTGTGGTTCTCGGGGATTAAAAAAGAGCAGTATTTTGTGAAAAAGAAAGGACCGCGCCCATATGTCTCATATGGGATTCCTGTAGACCTCTGTGGGTTTTAAAATATCACGAGTTTCATTTTGAAAATAATTATTTTTACAGGATTAGGTCCCACTTAGTTCTAGGTAAGGGAAATGGAGATATTTTTTTTAGAATTGAAGGGGTATGAGAAGATTCCTAGCACACTGAGAGTTCGGATTAAGGGTAGAATTTCCTAAGATGGTCCAGATTGACTGATTGTGTCATTTCATCTCTATTGAGATCTGTTAGAATACCGGTGTTGCTTGACAGGATTTTATTCATGATGTAGGGGCTGCTCCAATTAGGTTTGAACTTCCATATGGGTACCAAATAGGTTCTATAATTTCTTTAAGGGCATGGTCTACTTCTTGGACACCGCGATCTTTGACTATCCTATTTAATGATCATGTTATTCGGTGATGGTAACCTTGTTTGTGGTATAGATACTTAAGTCTCTTTTTATCTAAGAGTGAGAGTTTGTCATGGTAGCTCTGATGGTAGTCTTTTTCACTGACCCTGCTTTCAAGCATGACACATAGAGAAGTCACTTCTTGTTAAACATAGAGAACTTCCTCCATTTTGTATACTAGAGATTAAGGGGTATCCCCGTGCGTGTTCTGATAGATGTGTGGTATCCCCAGAGAGCGTATGGTATCTGATTGTCCCAGTCTCTATAATATTTGGTCATCTTGTTGATAATGGTTTTGAGGATTTTATTGGCGGCTTCGACGGTGTCACAGGTTTGGGGTCAAAAAGGAGAAGACTTGTGTCTTTGAATTCCATACTCGTTGACCAGTCATGTGACCTCATCTTAGAAGTGGAGTCCATTGTCTGATACCAATTAATGGGTAACTTTGTATCGGCACATGATATTCTTTCAGAAAAACTTGGCCACTTTCTTTACACTTAGCACCGCATGTGACTTGGCTTTGACCCATTTCTTGAAGTAGTCAATGACGACAAGGATAAACGTGTTCCCATTGGAAGCTTCGTGAGTGATCTTCCCTATAATATATATGCCTCGGGTTAAGAAATTCCATGGAGAGGTCGTTGTACAATTCTCGAGGAGGCAAGTGTTAGAGGTTGGAGAACTACTGGTACTTAAGGCATATTCGAACATAAGAAGTGCACTCTTAAACCATGGTAATCCAATAGTACCTTTAATGAATAATCTTCTTTGAAAGCATGTGACCATTCATGTGGATCCCACATTCGCCACTGTAGATTTTCTACATTATTCCTTCAATATTAGCACTTACTATGCAATGCAAATGGGTTCTATCGAAGTTTCTGTTAAAAATTACTTTGTCATGGATAATGTATTAGGCAGCTAGTTTATGGAGGCTCGCACGATATTTCTTATCTACATCTCTGAGATACCTACCATGTTTGAGAAGGCGCCAAATATCATAGTACCATAACCTGTCCATATTAGAGTCTTCTTCGGTGACGAGCTCAATGTGGTAACATTGGGTGGGCATAGCCTATTGCTGAACTATGAAAGGGACCATTGTTGTTCCCTCGAGCGTATCGACCATAGAAGCCTGCATTGCAAGGGAATCAGTTAGGATGTTCTTTGATCAAGGAAGGTAATGGAAGGTGATATCTTTGGACTAGAAGGAGAGATTTACTAAGTGGGGTGGAAGGGTAGGATCTTCTTGTCCTTAACTTTCTATTTTCTAATAATTTATTCGATAATGAGGGCAGAGTCCCCATATATGTCTAAGTGCTTGATGCCTTTCTTAAGGGCGATCTTGAGGCCTATGATGAATGCCTCATACTCGCTCATGTTGTTGGTGCAAGAGAATTCTAACTTGATTGCAATGGGGTGTGAGAGTCATTCGGGGTGATCAGGAGTATCCCAATGCCGTATATTTTTTTGTTCGCAGCTTCATCGAAGAACATCTTCCATCTGAGATCCCCCAAAGAGGTGAGAAGAATGTCTTCGTCTGGGAATTTAGAGACCCAAACATCAGTTCCTTCCATAGGATAAACAAAAATGCAGTTGGAGATGGCCCTCCCCTTCATGGATTTTTGCATGATGTACACAATGTCAAAATTGACTAGCAACATCAACCATCGGGCCATTCGGCTTGATAGAGCAGGTTTCTCTAATAGGTATTTTATGGTATCCATTCGGGATACTGGTCTGATGGTAAAAGTAAGCATATAGTGTCGTAATTTCTGTGTGATCCAAACTAAAGCGATACATTCTTTCTCTAAAGCAGTGTAGTTGACTTCGTACCCACCCAATTTTCGACTAACATAGTAGATTTCTCTTTCCTTATGGTATTATTCAATGTATTGGTCTCGTAAAGACCCTACGGCTCAGTGATGGTTAAGTAAAGGAGGAGGAGAAGACCTAACTGCAGAGGCATGAGTACCAGATGTCGAGTGAGGTATCGCTTGATTTGGTCAAAGGCTTCTTGGTAGGCCACGTTCGACACTTTGGTTAAATCCCTTCGGAGTAGTTTAAAACTGGGTTCACGTATAGAGTTCAATTGGCTAATGAGCCGACTGATGTATTTTAATTTACCCATTAATCCTCGTACTTCCTTCTCCGTTTGAGGTGGTGGCCTTTCGAGTATGGCTTTTAATTTAGTGGGGTCCACTTCAATTCCGTTCTCACTGACCATGTGTCATGACTTCGACCCAAAATTAGTAGTAGGGAGCGAGTGTCTTGACATGCCACCAAGGCGATAAATATTCTTGATTTAATTATTTCCTTAAATAAATGCAGAAAAAATACAATCACATAGTTATGAATCGTAAAATACTGAAAGTGAAGGAATTACATCATCAGAGCTTTTTACAGGAACTTCATTTATATTAAAAGTAACAAAACAAGTTACAACTTAAGAAATAATTTAAAACTTATTATAAGAGAGCCAAACTTTCTTTATATGATCAAACCAACATTTTATTTAAGATAACAAAAAGAGCTGTAAAAGCTGAATCTTTAACATAGTCCTTTTACGTACCCTCCGCGAGCCTATTTATTTCCTGAAAAATAGTTATTTATGAAACATCAGCTAAAAGACGAGTGAGATTTAATCTCTAGACATTCCAGGGTTTTCAAAAAATTGATACCTATTCAATTTAGAATACAAGGCATATATAGAGAGAGAGATAGGAATTTACAGTAATATATATAAAGTAACTGACAGTATATATTTTCAGAATAAGCAGTTCAGAACAGAACAGATAAGCGAATGAACAAAATGTTAATAATTTAGTTTTAAATTTTAATGGCCACGTACTCTCTAATACCTAGATAGACAGATAGTGTCACCATATGTTTCCACCCGATAACAACACAGACAGAAAATCATGATCTGTGAAACAACGCCTTGTTTAGGGCACACCATCGATAAACCAGTTGGGAAGGTACCACCCAAATATTTTTACCCGGTAGTAAAGGCCAACATAGTAAGAGAGTTTCCATAGGTCGAATCAATAATTTCAGAATTCAAATCAGATGTAAATATCGAAAGAGATATACACATATAACAAATGACGGGATCATCAATATCAGATGTATTTTGAGAATAAAAGCATTTCACAAAATATATGTAGTTTGCATGATATCATATAATCAAAATACACAAGGAATGTCGTAGAGTACTCACTTAAAATAGAAGTACGAAGTTATAGATACAGAGTCTTGGATCGCTCGTTAATCTTAAGACAAAAATTCTTCTTAAACTTTCCCGCACTTTCTCTCACTATTTCTCTATGATATTTTTAATTAATTTCGTGTAAATACTAATCCTAAAGTCCTTATTTATAGTTTTCCAAAGTTATTAGGGTGTTGACATGTGTCTCGATGTCTAAGCATTTATTTTGGTGAGTCGACGTTAGCGCGTCGCGTAACGGAGTTGTCTTGCAGTCTTAATTCACCAGACAGCAACATGTGTTTTAACTCTTTCTAAATGCATGACATGTGTTTTATCTTTTCCTATAAAGGCGACACGTGTGGGGTGGAGGTGTCAAAACCAAGCATGAGGTGTCAAGTTATTAAGGGTATAAGGGTCATTTTACACATGAAGGGTATTTTAGTAATTTTACACCATATATTTTCAATATTTCTTAGAGGTCCTTGGAAACATTTTATTTATAAAATGGTACTTTATATCTTTTCATTTATTCCTTGAAACTTTCATTATTTCAAAATTAAGTCCCTAAAGTTTCATAAAATTATATTTTCTCCCGAAACTTATCTTTTAACTTAGAATATGCTATTAGACTTTGATTTGATCCATTTTGCTGAAGAAAAAGGTCATTTCAAGGTGTTTAAGTCTTCCTAACTATCTCCCCTTCCAACTAATCAAAACATAACACATCGTGTGATAATAATACAAAATACAACTTATACGATGGACAGATTTGCCCTTATTTTGTAATTTTTTTATATCTTCTTTATCGAACCTCCGTTTAACACACCGTTTATTGTGTTACAAACCTAATTCATATATCTACAACTTTTTATTTTTTACCTCAAGTCAATTTTTATATTATAAGGGTCAAAACTAGTCTCCAACATGAATATTCGTACAGAAAACTTCAAAAAATTTATATTTGTAACTATTTTGATACTTCATGATTTATGAATGTAGGTTTAGACTAAAATAAATTATGAACAGTAATAACACATTATCCATATCACATATGTAATATTACAACATTTAAAACAACTATATATGAACATATAAAATTGGGGTCATTACATCCTACCCTCCTTATAAAAAGTTTGGTTCCCAAACTTTACTTACATTAATTTTCAAACAGGTACGGATAACGCTCTTTTATTTCATCTTCCCGCTCTCATGTTGCTTCTTCAATGGAATGAATATGCCATAAGACTTTGACCAATGGAATTAGCTTAGTTCGTAATATTTGATCTTTATGGTCCAAAATTTCTACTGGATGCTCAATGTAGGTTAAATATGCTCTAATTTGAAGAGGTTCATTACTTAAGATATGTGTTGGATCTGGGACGTATTTCTTCAGCATTGGCACGTGAAACTCATTATGCAGACTAGATAGTTCAGGGGGTAAGGCTATTCTATACGCGATAACTCCTATCCTTTCAAGGATTTCATAACGTCCTATGTATCTTTGACTCAATTTTCCTTTCTTCCCAAATTGGATTACTCCCTTTGCAGGTGATACTCGCAAGAACACTCCTCTTTGGAATTCCAACTATTGGTGGCGATTGCCGACATAACTTTTTTGAAAGCTTTGAGAGATTCGAAGTCGATCTTGTATCAATTTTACCTTCTCTATTGTGATTTGAATTAATTCTGGTCCCAATAATTTTCTTTCTCCAACTTCTACCCAACATGCAGGGGAACGAAACCTTCTACCATAGAATGCCTCATATGGAGCCATTTGAATACTTGCTTGATAACTATTATTATATGCAAATTCCACTAGTGGTAAATGATCATCCTAATTCCCGTTCAAATCAAGTACACATGCCCTAAATATATCCTATAAGGCTTGAATTGTTCTTTCGAATTGTCCATCTGTGTTAGGATGAAAAGTGGTGATGAAATTCAATTGTGTTCCCATGGATGCTTGTAGGCTTTTCCAAAACCGAGACACAAATCTAAGGTTACGATCAGAAACAATTGAAACTGGGGTTCCATGAAGCCTAATAATTTCCCGCACGTACAACTTAGCTAACTTTTCTAAATAATGGGTAATCTTAATGGAAATAAAATGAGCAGATTTAGTTCACCTATCAATAACTAACCAAATAGAATCATTCCCATTTGAACTCCTTGGTAAACCTGTCATAAAATCAATATAATATGTTCCCATTTCCACTTAGGGATAGGTAAGGGTTGTATTAATCCTGCTGGTTTATGATGTTCATCTTTTACTTGTTGGCAAACTAAACGCTGAGATACGAATTTGGCTATCTCCCTTTTCATGTTATTCCACCAAAACATGTCTCAAAGATCCCTATACATTTTTGTACATCCATAATGAAATGTGAATATTGAGTAATGACCTTCCTCCAAAATTTTCCTCTTTAGTTGGGCATCACATAGCACACACACTCTATTTCCAAACCTCAATATATCATCTCGTATTGAAAATTCAATCTTCTTCCCTTTAATAACTTCTTCTCTAATCTTCTTCAGTTGTGGGTCATTTACTTGTGCAATTTTGATCATTTCCATCAACATGAGTTGTACTTGTAAGTTTGCGATTATTCCTCCTTTACTATAAATACGTACATCTATTTTCATACTTCTCAAATCCTTCAACAGTGCTTCCTGGCTTGTAATAAAATACGCTAAATTTTGTGTAGACTTTCTACTTAAAGCATCAGCTACTATATTTGCTTTCCCTCGGTGATAATGAATATTTAAATCATAATCCTTCATTAATTCTAACCACCGCCCTTGTCGCATGTTCAACTCTTTCTGATTAAAGCTATATTTCAACTCTTATAATCAGTATAAATCTCTCATGTCTCACCATACAAATAATATCTCCAAATCTTTAAAGAAAAAATTACTGCTGCTAATTCTATGTCATGGGTTGGATAATTTTGCTCATGTGATTTTAAGTGTCTCGAGGCATAAGCTACTACTTTTCCATTTTAAATTAGCACACATCCAAAACCATTTTTAGAAGCATCACCATAAATCACAAATCCCCCTGTCCCAGAAGGAATAGTCAAAATTGGGGCAGTTACTAATCGATTCTTATGTTCTTGAAAACTATTCTCAACTTCCTCAGACCATTCATATTTCACCTTCTTTTGGGTTAACCTAGATAGAGGTTTGGCAATGCTAGAAAATCCTTCAACAAATCTTATATAATAACCTATTAATCCAAGAAAACTATGAATCTCCGTCACATTAGTTGGTCTATTCCAAACTAGTATAACCTATATCTTTTGAGGGTCAACCGATACTCCCTCCTTGGAAATGACATGTCCTAGAAAAGAGATGCTAGACAACCAAAACTCATACTTCTTTAATTTCGCATATAATTTCTCCTTCCTAAGGATTTGTAACACTGTTGCTAAATTCTTTTCGTGTTCTTAAATACTTTTGGAATAAATAAGGATGTCATCAATGAAAACAACCACACACTGATCCAAATATTTCCTAAACACCATATTCATCCTATCCATAAAAGTGACTGGTGCATTAGTTAGTCCAAATGGCATCACAAGAAATTCATAGTGACCATATCTAGTACGAAAAGTTGATTTCAAAATATCATCTTCCTTAATCTTTAATTGGTGATAGCCTGATCTAAGGTCAATCATAGAAAATACTTGCGCACCTTATAGTTGGTCAAACAAATCATATATACGGGGTAAGGGGTATTTATTCTTAATGGTTGCCTTATTTAGTTCACGATAATCTATACCAAGGTTCTAAAAAACTCGGGGCGTGATTGAGGCGTGGAGGCCAAGCCTTAAGCCTTAGAAGCCTAGGCGGGCCTAAGCGTAAAAAGGCGTGAAAAGGCGTTTAGGCCTTCTTAATTTATTTTAATATTTTTTAACCATAACAAGGTTATTAAAATACAAAAATTGCACATATCATAAAAATATGTCTGAATATATGCAAATTAAAATACTATCTGATTATTTTGGATAAGATAATGGTTCGGTTTGTAAAAAAATTCTTTAAAAGGCGACATCGTTTCACTAAGGCATTGTTGTTTTTAGAAAAAAAGTGCGTCGTAAGGGTTTTACCAAGAATAAGGCGTGAAAAGCGTAAGGCGGGGCGTTTATCCCAAGCCTTAAGCCTAGGCGTGCCTAGGCGTGCCTAGGCGGAGCCTAGGCGGGTTTTTTAGAACAGTGATCTATACATAACCTCATCGTCCTATACTTCTCTTTAGCCAAAAAAAAAACTAGAGCACCCCAAGGGGATACACTTGGTCTAATAAAACCCTTGTCTAACAGATCTTGTAATTGAACTTTTAATTCCCTTAATTTTAAAGGTGCCATACGATAAGGTTGTTTAGAGATTGGTATAGTTCTAGGAATAAGGTCAATCGTAAACTCTACTTCTCTACTAGGAGGAAGACTGGGTAAATCATCTGGAAAATGTTTAGCTATAGGAATATCTTTTAAACTAGGCTCTTTTGTTTGTAAATCAATAACACTTGCAAGGAATCCTTGACACCCCTTCTTAAGAAAGCTACAAGCTTGCATTGTAGAGATAATATGCATGGGAGATAGGATGCCAGTTCCTTCGAAATTAAATTCTAGTTGGATAGAAATTTAGAAAGTAACTCTCTTCTCAAAACAATCTACCTTATCATAATACGATGCTAACCAATCCATCCCCAAAATGACTTCAAAGCCTTTTATGTCTAAAACTATCAAATTGGCGAATAGTTTATGACTATTAACATATATAGGGCAAGACTTATATACTAACATTCCCATCAATAACTGACCCGAAGGAGTAGAAACATGTATGGTATGATTCAAGAGTTCAGGAATATTAGGAAAGAGGTTAACAAAACGTATAGACATAAATGAATATATAGAACCAGGATCTATTAAAACTTGAAAAGGTTGGGCATATATAGAAAGTGTACCTGACACTACTGCGTTAGAATCTTGGGTATCGAAAAGTGCAAAAACTCTACCCTATTTTCCTTGGTCCTTCTTTTCTCGTAAAGGATGTATCGAAATCCTTGTTGGGGTTGGGTTATCTTTTATCTGATGTCCTTTCTGTCCACATCTAAAACAAGCCCCTGTATCCTTGTAACAAGGTCGTCCTCCATGCATCTTCCCACATCACTGACATATCTTGTTATTAAACTGTTTGTTATCACTAGCTCCCCCAACATGGGATGTACTCCTAAAATTATTTCTATTATTTGGATTCTTCCTTATTTGTGCCACAAAATTCCTCTTACCATCTCTATTTTGATTTTACTCCTCGCCATTTCTTCCTCTTACCATCAAAATTTTTATGTTTGTAACTAATTTGATAGTTCATGATTTATGAAGGTAGGTTTAGACTAAAATAAATTATGTATAATAATAACACATTGTCCATATCACATATGTAATAATACAACATTTAAAACAACGATATATGAACATATGAAAGTGGGGTCATTACACCATTAAACCTTAGAGTTTCCCATTAGTGACGCCAAAAATGCTCTTTTATGGTTAGAGACACATATGGTACTATCATTATCTCTCAAAAAATTTCTAGAGGGCGAGCATGTGACCTTCTCGAGTCTTGGACTTGATGATCGTGTCGTCAACATAGATCCTGGGGGTCATGAAGGAAGTTTTATCCTGTTGGTCAGGGTGCATCTTGATCTGGTTATAACCAGTAAATTTGTCGACAAATGATTTGAGTGCTTGGTTGGAAGTATTATCCACATTCATGTCGATGTTTAGCAATGGGTAATAATCTTTCGGGGATGCCTTGTTCAGATCCCAATAGTCAATGCACATGTACAATTTTCATCTCGACTTCGACATGGGGACGATGTTAGAAGTCCATGTATGGTATTCTACTATATGAATGAATCCCACATTCATCTTTTTGACTACCTCCTCTTTAACCTTGAGGGACCATTATGTTTCAAGTTTCCTCAACTTTTGCTTGACTGGTTTACATTCTAAGAATGTCGAGATCTCATACTGAGCTATCTCTAGGTCAATTTTAGGAATGTCATCGTAGGACCATGCAAAGACGTTTATGAACTCTTTCAGTAGTTCTTCAAATTGGTCCCGCTCATGCTCGTTAAGGGTGGAACCTATCATAATCTTGAGTCGATGGCTACTAAAATCGAGGTTAATAACAATTATCCCATCGTTATTACTTTGAACAAAATTATGTTGTTTATTATTTTCCTTATTGAGATCAGTTAAGAATTGTTCATTTAAAAAATCATCATCATCAAAAGTTTGATCAGAATCAACGCAATTAATGTAAGGCATAACAAGATACTCAAAATCTTTATTTATTTCATTTTTAGGGAAAAAAGTGTTGAGGACCTTGTTAACAGAGGCCTCGGTTAGATTTATATTATGAAAAAATAGAAATAGAAACAGGTGTAGAGATTTCTTGAATAGGATAAACAATAGGGTTTAACTGGCTTGAGCAGGCTGGACTGGGATAGCATGCCATTTTAGGAGAGGCACATCATCAGTTGTGATCTGGGCGAATGGTACCGATGGCACAGAGTCTCGGTGGATCATGTAAAGACTCATTCCCAGTGTATACAGGTCAAAGTATTAATTAGATTCTCTTATTTCAGAGTTCTTAGTGATTGCCATGTTTTCTCGATCAGAGGTTACACTTTGGGATTTTGGTCTTCATCCCAAGTGGGTAAACCTTCGCTGTTAGATTCGGCATTTGAACTTTTAAAGTATCAACCCCAATTAGTGGTGACGATGTCTTACTGCCAAGAGTAATTAATTCTCTCTACCACCTCTATGACTTCATTATATAAGTCTTCCCACTCATTGGGAAAGTGCAGGGGTGAAGGGACCAGTTACCCCTGAAGTTTCAAGGCTATGAGTAACTCGAAGGTGATGCATATTTCTCCTATCTAACGAAATGGATTGGCTATGATCTGTACAATGTCCTCTGGACTGATTTTCTCAATGGGAACCACCCATTCATCTGATTCTCGAACCCACTTTTGGGCTTCCATGAACAGGACATTGAATCTCTAGTAGTCGATGGATGTTTCTGCGTGCAATTTCAGACCAAACTTTTGGATTTGGTCTAGTACAACAAGTAATTCCATGCCTCCCCCCTCTGATTGGGTGTGGACAGTGATACAGGCTCTCATAAGGAGTGATAGAGCTTAATCAGGAAGGCATGTAAGGTGAAGGAGAAAGGATGGCCAAATGTTGAGAGATTTGGGTGAAACTATGGGGGTAATGGGCTCCTTAACAAGCATAATTCTGGGTAGAAGGGTCAGATTCGGGGTTACCAGCCTTGGTACAGCATAGAGATAGCTTAGCCATCAGATCTGGATGAACATTCGATGGTTGGTCGGTGTTATCCATGAATAGATTATGGAGGTGGATCTCAAATTCAGTTGAAGTAGCAGAAGAAGCAGCGGAGCTTCGGGGTGGTTTGCTAGAAGATCAAATCCAAAAAGGATCCAGGCCAAATTAGGAATGTGATCGACCTGAGAGGGAAAATGTTTTCAATTTATTTTGGAAGAAGGAGAAAAGGGAGAATTTTTGGTATTTTAAAAAAGTAAAGAAAATGTTTTGGGTATTTTTTGGTTTTTGAAAAGGAGGAGAAAACGTGAGGAATCTCAATATGGTTATTATTTTTTTTTTAGGTTTTCACTTGTATTATATTTACCTAAATGCAAGAAAAATTTCGTATAGGACCCGAGCCTGGAAAAGATAGGGTTTAAAATATAAGACACGGTTTGTCTTATTTCCAGGCTCACGGACAGGGTCCTATTTTAAAAATGGACAAAATGGCGCAAAAATTCGAGTAATATGTCGACCCAAAATTTTAGCAGAGTTTCGCATGGTAACTGGAAAACTAATTATGAGTACCCTAAGGTTGGCACCTATATGGAGCTTATGCACTTAGTGTGTTAGTGGAAGGGTTCCCCCCTTTGGCATGATTTCCATGATATACCTCTTGCCTTTAAGAAAAATCATTCATCAATATGTGTGTACAAGACATTTGATATACATGGGTGTATGTGAATTGGCTCCCGATGTACCTCGTGGGGATGGTACATGCGAGAGAGAATTCGATATACTCAACGTATGTGAACGAGTTCGTTGCTTTATCCCTACAATTGTGAGTTCAGTAAATCAGTATGATGAGGGGGGAACCACTCGATATGCGCCAAAGGTACGAAGCCTATGGAAGGTGAAAACCATATTTCTTAGGTTAACCGTGCCCCAACGAAGTTGGCACCCATCACGAAGTGACACCCAGTACGGGACAAAAATTTTGTTCAATATTTCCATGCTCTGGTAATTTAGTGTGCAAAAATGCATGAATCCTGATTAGTATCATATGGATAGATTTCTTTTATTTCCATGATAATTAAAGGGAGTACTACTATTATGAGGGAGACTATACATGTATTATTAAGAGTAAAACTAGCAAGGATCATGAAGACTATACTACGCATGGTGATAAGAGGAGCATGTGAATATACAAGTGAGTGATATATATATGCAAAGAAAGTGACATGGGAATGGTTTGAGGGATCATGTGAATATACACAAGTGAACGTGTATGCTAGTGAGCCTAAGCATGGATCAACTACAAGTTGTGTGTGAGATGTGTAAGTGAGCATGGGGATATATACAAGTGAGAGAAGTGAGGGCATGCTCTAGTGAAGCTGAGCATGGCTAATCTATAAGTGGTGAGTGAGAGAAGTGTGGGTAAAAGTGAAACTATATACAAGTGTGAGTGAGTTAAGTGAGTATGGAGAATATATATAAGTGTGTGAAGTGAGAATAGAGAATATATACAAGTATGTGAAGTGAGCATGTACGAGTGAGTGAAGAGTGATATGTACATGAGAAGAGAGCATGTTAGAGATAAGCATGAGATAAATATATAAGAAGTAAGTAAAGGAGTAAAGGGAACATAAAAGTGGGAGCATATGTACACATGTAGAAAAAGTAGGAGAGCAAAGAATAACACCCATGTAGAAATAGAATCTAGTCCTTTAAAAGATCCCCAGCAGAGTTGTTGTTATGGCCATCCGAGGTCGGGAAAGATGATTCCCTCCCTCTCTCTTTTTTTCCATTTTTGCGGTCCATCCTCGGATATAAAATTGGTTGTTGTCAAATGGGAGTAACATGAAGAGATAAAGTTACCAACATATTTTTCTCAAAACAAGAAAAAGAATGCCACTGCCTCAAGAGAACGGCATTAAGATCAAACTGATGCATGTAAAACCAAATAGTTTGAAGGTCCAGAGACAAAGTTATAGAATGAAAAGTTGTTAGGCACCCATTCCGCCCTTTCGCTCTCTCATGGGATAATGTAAATCTTCTCCTTTTTACCTCCATGATGTGTGTGTGTGTATGTGTATAATATGAGTCGTGGGACAATGGAATCATCCAACTCGCATCATGGAAGGTGTTGATACCAAATTTAGTCTGCTGACGTGGATAAATTATATGGAGACACGTGTCAACCTACATGGCACCTACAAACACTTTTAATGAACAACACACTGACTCGGAGGGACTTAAACTCCCCGACCAACTCAGGCATTCCGAGAAACAAGTGTTCTCCGAGGAACTTCATTATACCGAGCAACTTAGCGTACAAAACAAGAAAATCAAAGAGACGACTGCGCGTTAAATGCTCATTATTATCATACAGATGTACATGACTACTAGACAACAGCGCATTGTCCTTTAATTTGTACAGCCTCAAGGCTATAAATACATTGTAACCTCCTCATTAGGGGGGGGGGACGAAAATTTCTTAGTACATCCATTATCGAGAATTCCGAACAAACAGTCAGTAATAACAAAAACAGTGGATGTAGGCCATTATTTCAAGGCTGAACCACTTTAAAAATCTTTCGTCTTCTTTATTTTATTTGTGATTGACTAATTAGAGGAAATCTAATTTTTTACATCAACAGATTGGCGCTGTCTGTGGGAAACGACTGAAATTATCATTTTTTCATCAAAACAACTCATCACCAATGGCTGATAATCCAGAATCCAGTAATCGAAATGCTGGAATTCCTCCAAACCCTTCTGCTCCCCCAAATTTTTCAGATCTGGCTGGTATAATGGCTAATTTAGCCCAAGGGCAAATGGCCATGCAAGAAACCATGCGTCAACTCATACAAACTGTTCAAGGCGGAGTGCTGGCTCAATCAGGGCAACGAAGTGTTCAGAGAAATACTTATTTACCCTCTTCGCGAACTAGGCGAACATTATTTCAAGAGGAATCTTGATCCAGATGCACAGATTCATATCGTACTGAGAGATCTAATGATCCTTCTTATCAGCCTGGACGGACTTCCTCGGTACAAGCTATAGACACTCAACAAAATATCACTCTATCTCCAGAGAGTACAAGTGCTCTTGAAAGGTTGAGTAGAGTCTCTCCTTTCGATCTTCTGGGTCCTAGGAAGAATAGAAATCCCCCTAGGATTGTGTCGAAGAACTCTCAACAACCATTTGATTTAAGGGAAGGATCTTCCCAATCACGACCAACTTCTCGTCATGAAAGGTCCCAAGAGGCAAATTCAACGCGAACAGTTGCTCGAACCAGTAGGCCCGAGGAGGGAAATGATGCATGGAAAGGCTATATTCAGAGGTTGGAATACAGATTAGGGGAAATGGCTAAGGCCAAGAATCCTCTACAAAGAACTTTTATCCAAGGAACACCATTTTTTACAGGCAATTGTGGATTTTCCCACACCATCAAAATTCAAAGCTCCTATGGTGATGCCTAAATATAACGAAAAAACTGACCCTGTCCTTCATATAGAACAATACCAAGCTGCTGTTGATATCTATGTAGTCCTTGATGAGATGAGATGCAGGGAATTTTCTGGAACTATTACCAGATTTGCTCAAATGTGGTACAATAACCTTCCTCGGGGGAAAAATGCGACTTTCTTTCAACTAGCAGAACTATTTATTGGGAATTTTTGTTTTGGAGAAAATCCAGTCAAACGAGTAGCACATTTGCTAAGTGTTAGACAAAAGACCAGTGAAAGCACTAGGGACTATATTACTCGTTTCAATAACGAGAAACTGGAAGTAATTGATTACGAGGAGAAAACAGTAATTACTGCTCTAATGAGTTGACTGTTGCCCAATAAGTTGTACTACACTTTAGCCAAAGACCCACCCAGGACCATGGCAGAACTAATGGCAAAAGTAGCCAAAATCATGAACACCGAGGAAGCCATGGCTGTGAAGAAGAACGCAAACACTAAAGAGACCAAGGTGGAAGATGGTGAAACTGAAAAGAAAGATCAGAAGAACAATGGTGGTAACAGGCAATTGAAAGCAAAGAAAACACTGGAAGAAATGAAGAAATTTGGAAATTACACTCCTTTAAAGGTAGATATAAATCATATTCTAGAGGAAATCAAGAATAGCGAGGAGCTAGCCTGGCCAGCAAAAATGAAAGCAGATCCGAACAAAAGAGACAAGTCCAAATATTGCGAATTCCATAAAGACCATGGTCATACGACCAAACAGTACATAGCTCTTCAAAATGAAATTGAGGCACTTATCAGATGCGGAAAATTGGCTAAGTATGTTGATTGCCAAAATGGTGGAAAGACCAACGACCGAGGAAGAAGAAGATCTAAATCTCCTCATCAAGCAAAAGAATACAAGAAAAGAAGTCATGAAGAAGTTCCAGAAGATGATTAAGATGATCCCGATCTCCCCGAAAGACACCAGAACGTGAGGTATTTTCAATTCGTTTTGGATCATTTGATTGTAACATTATTACAGGTGGAGATGCAGGAGGTGGAGACCTTACTGAGGAGAGGAAAGCTTACCTCAATGAGGCTCAAGCTTGCTCGTACATTCAACGAATAAATCTAGCTGAAGATGATCGCCCAAGGAAGGTAAATAAAGACAATTTGGTCATTGGTTTCTCTAAGAACAACCTAGCATGTGTTCAATATCCTCATGATGACCCATTGGTGATCAAGATGAGGATGAAGGAAGTAGTGATTTCACGAGTATTGGTGGATAATGGTAGCTCAGCAGATATCATGTTCTACCCATGTTTTGATAGTTTGAACTTGAATCTAGCCCAATTGGAGCCCTATCATAGACCTCTCCTCGGCTTTACTAGCGAGAAAGTTTTTCCGCTTGGGACGATCAAGTTGGATATGCTCATTGGTACATGGCCTGCTTGCCGAACAGAAAGAGTACGCTTTTTTGTAATGGATAAAAATGTCCAATCAGCTTACAATATTATCATGGGAAGAGTAGGCCTGAAGAATTTCGAAGCAGTCCCATCTACCGTACATCAGTGTTTAAAATTCCCAACTAATTTTGGAGTGGGAATTGTGAAAGGCGACCAAAAAGTAGATCTGGAATGCAACTATTCATCAGCCGAGCATGAGGAGCGTGAAGAATCCAGGAAGAAAACTACTACTTATCAGGTAAATGAAATAGAAGATGTGGAGATTGAAACTTTACACCCAAGAGATGAGTCTCAGCTCGTTAAGGGCCAGGTAATGGAAGCTACCGAAAATATCATTTTGGACGACGAGCATCCAGAACGAACAACTCAAATCGGTGCATCACTAGATGTATCAATAAAACAAGAGTTGATAGCATTTCTAAGACGCAGAAAGCAGACTTTTGCATGGAGTCACGAAGATATGCCAGGGATAGACCCAAATTTCCTATCTCATGAGATCAATGTGAACAAGGAAATCAAGCCAGTGAAGCAACGAACAAGGGTATTCAGTCTCGAAAAAAACCAAGCCATACAGGAAGAAGTAGAGAAATTACAAAAAGCCTTTTTTATTGAGGATGTTAAATATACTGATTGGCTAGAAAATGTGGTAATGGTGAAGAAGAAAAATGACAAGTGGAGGATGTGTGTGGACTTCACTGATCTTAATAAAGCCTGCCCAAAGGATCATTTTCCTTTGCCTCAAATCGATCAGTTGGTGGATGCTACCTCGGGACACAAATTGTTTAGTTTCATGGATGCTTATTCTGTTTACAACCAGATTAAAATGAAGCCTGAAGACAGGGAGAGTACCTCTTTTATCACCTCAAGGGGAACTTAAATTTTCCTCGTGCGAGGTGTTGGTGCCTCCCACGGGGCCATTTAGGGACTGTTTTGGGTTTTCACCCTCTAATGCCATGTTTTTAAGCCTAAGTCCTCATATTTTCAAATTACCGTCGTATTATCAAATTGGGAGTCCCGTGGCTGCGCCGTTAGTTCCTACGAGTTACATTGGTCCTATGGGAGCTATTGGTCCCTCCAACGTGGTCGTGCGGGGGCTATTTCGAATTTTCACCCACTAATGCCATATTTTGCTTAAGTCTAGAAACATGAAAATTATCGTCGTATTCTCAAATTGGGACCCATGATAGTGCGGTCAGTTCCTACGAGTTATATTGGTCCCGTTCGAGGTGTTGGTGCCATTTACGGGGCCATTCGGGGGCTGTTTTGGGTTTTCACCCGCTAACGCCATGTTTTTAAGCCTAAGTCGTCATATTTTCAAATTACCGTTGTATTCTCAAACCGGGAGTCCCATGATAGTGCGGTCAGTTCCTACGAGTTATATTGGTCCCGTGCAAGGTGTTTCTGCTACTCATGGGGTTGTTTTGGGTTTTAACCCGCTAATGCCATGTTTTAAAGCCTAAGTTCTTACATTTTCAAATTACCATCGTATTCTTAAATCGGGAGTCATGTGGCTGCGCAATTAGTTCCTACGAGTTACATTGGTCCCGTGAGAGCAGTTGGTGCCTCCCACGGGGCTGTTCGGGGGCTATTTTGGGTTTTCACCCACTAACGCCATGTTCTGCTTAAGTCTAAAAATATTCAAATTATCGTCATATTCTTAAACCGGGAGTCCCGTGATCGCGCAGTAAGTTCTTAAGAGTTATATTTGTCCCGTGCAAGGTGTTGGTGCCACTCACGGGGTCGTTCGGGGGCTGTTTTGAGTTTTCATCCACTAACGTCATGTTTTTAAGCCTAAGTCTAGAGTTATGTAACTTATCATCGTATTCTCAAATCGAGAGTCTCGTGATAGCACGGTCAGTTCCTATGACTTATATTGGTCCTGTGCGAGGTGTTGGTGCCACCCACGGGACCGTTCGAGGGTTATTTCGAGTTTTCACCCACTAACGCCATGTTTTTAAGCCTAAGTCTAGAATTATGCAAATTATCATCGTATTCTAAAATCGGGAGTCCCATGATAGCGCGATCAATTCCTACAAGTTATATTGGTCCCGTGCAAGGTGTTGATGCTACTCACGGGGCCGTTCGGGGGCTGTTTTGGGTTTTTACCCGCTAAGGTCATGTTTTTATGCCTAAGTCCTCATATTTTCAAATTACCATCGTATTCTTAAATCGGGAGTCCCGTGGCTATGCAATTAACGAGTTACATTGGTCCCGTGGGAGCAGTTGGTGCCTCCCACGGGGCCGTTCGGGGGCTGTTTCGGGTTTTCACCCACTAACGCCATGTTTTGCTTAAGTCTAAAAATATTCAAATTATCATCGTACTCTCAAACCAGTAGTCCCTTGATCATGCAGTAAGCTCTTAAGAGTTATATTGGTTCCGTGCGAGGTGTTGGTGTCACTCACGGGGTCGTTCGGGAGCTGTTTCGAGTTTTCACCCACTAAGGCCATGTTTTTAAGCCTAAGTCTAGAGTTATGCAAATTATCATCGTATTCTCAAACCAGGAGTCCCGTGATAGCGCGGTAAGTTCCGATGACTTATATTGGTCCCGTGCGAGGTTTTGGTGCCGACCACGAGACCGTTCGGGGGTTGTTTCGAGTTTTCACCCACTAACGCCATGTTTTAAAGCCTAAGTCTAGAAATATGGAAATTATCATTTTATTCTCAAGCCAGGAGTCCTGTGATAACGCGATCAGTTCCTATGAGTTATATTGGTCCCGTACGAGGTGTTGGTTCCTCTCACGGGGCCGTTCGGGGGTTGTTTTGTGTTTTCACCCACTAACGCCATGTTTTTAAGCCTAAGTCCTCATATTTTTCAATTACCATCATATTCTCAAACCGGGAGTCCCGTGGCTACGCGATTAATTCGTACGAGTTACATTAGTCCCGTGGGAGCAGTTGGTGCCTCCCACGGGGCCATTCGGGGTTTGTTTTCGGTTTTCACCCACTAAATCCATGTGTTGCTTAAGTCAAAAAAATATGCAAATTATCATCGTATTCTCAAATCGGGAGTCCCGTGATCGCACGGTAAGTTCTTGCGAGTTATATTGGTCCCGTGCGAGGTGTTGGTGCCACTCACGGGACTTTTTTGAGTTTTCACCCACTAACACAATGTTTTTAAGCCTAAGTCTAGAATTATGCAAATTATCATCGAAATCTCAAATCGGGAGTCCCGGGATGGCGCCATCAGTTCCTACGACTTATATTGGTCCCGTGTGAGGTGTTGGTGCCACTCACAGGACTGTTTGGAGGCTGTTTTGAGTTTTCACCCTCTAATTCCACGTTTTTAAGCCTAAGTCCTCATATTTTCAAATTACCGTCATATTCTCAAATCGGGAGTCCCGTGGCTGCGCGGTTAGTTCCTACGAGTTACGTTGGTCCCGTGGGAGCTGTTGGTGCCTCCCACGGGGCTGTTTCGGGTTTTCACCGAGTAATGCCATGTTTTGCTTAAGTCTAGAAATATGCAACTTATCATCGTATTCTCAAATCGGGAGTCCCGTGATTGTGCGGTAAGTTCTTAAGAGTTATATTGGTCCCGTGCGAGGTGTTGGTGCCACTCACGGGGCCATTCGAGGGTTGTTTCACATTTTTATGTTTTTAAGCCTAAGTCTAGAATTATGCAAATTATCGTCATATTCTCAAATCGAGAGACAGTGATGGCGCGGTCAGTTCCTACGACTTATATTTGTCTCGTGCGAGGTGTTGGTGCCACACACGGGACCGTTCGGGGGCTGTTTTGAGTTTTCACCCACTGACGCCATATTTTTAAGCCTAAGTCTAGAAATATACAAATTATCATCGTATTCTCAGACCAGAAGTCCCGTGATAGTGCGGTCAATTGCTACAAGTAATATTGGTCCCGTGCGAGGTGTTGGTGCCACTCACGGGGCCGTTTGGGGGGCTGTTTTGGATTTTCACCCGCTAACGCCATGTTTTTAAGCTTAAGTCCTCATATTTTCAAATTACCATTGTATTCTCAAACCGGGAGTTCCGTGGCTGCACGGTTAGTTCCTACGAGTTACATTAGTCCCGTGGGAGCTGTTAGTGCCCCCCACGGGACCGTTCGGGGGTTGTTTTGAGTTTTCACCCACTTACGCCATGTTTTTCTTAAGTCTAAAAATATGTAAATTATCATCGTATTCTCAAACCGGGAGTCCCATGACCGCGCGATAAGTTCTTACGAGTTATATTGGTTTCGTGCGAGGTGTTGGTGCCATTCACGGGGCCGTTCAGGGGCTGTTTTGAGTTTTCACCCACTAACGCCATGTTTTTAAGCCTAAGTCTAAAATTATGCAAATTATCATTGCATTCTCAAACCGAGAGTCCCGTGATAGTGCGGTCAGTTCCTATGAGTTATATTGGTCCCGTGCGAGGTGTTGGTGCCACTCACAGGGCCATTCGGGGGTTGTTTTGAGTTTTCACCCACTAACGCCATATTTTTAAGTCTAAGTCTATACATATGCAAATTATCATCATATTCTCAAACCGGGAGTCATGTGGATGTGCAGTCAGTTCGTACGAATTACAATTGTCCCGTGTAAGGTGTTGGTGCCACTCACGAAGCTATTTGGGGGTTATTTTGGGTTTTCACCCACTAACGCCATGTTTTTAAGCCTAAGTATAGAAATATGCAAATTATCTTTATATTCTCAAATCGGTGGTCCCATGATCGTGCGGTCAGTTTATACGAATTACATTGGTCCCATGGGAGGTGTTGGTGCCTCCCACAGGGCCGTTCAGTGGCTGTTTTGGGTTTTCACCCTCTAACACCATGTTTTTAAGCCTAAGTCTAGAATTATGCAAATTATCATCGTATTCTCAAACTGGGAGTCCCGTGATCATGCGATCAGTTCCTATGAGTTACATTGGTCCCGTGCGAGCTGTTGGTGCTACTCAAGGGGCTGCTTGGGGGCTATTTTGGGTTTTCACCCACTAACGCCATGTTTTTATGCCTAGGTCTAAAAATATGGAAATTATCGTCGTATTCCCAAACCGGGAGTCCCGTGATCGCGCGGTCAGTTCCTACGAGTTACATTGGTCCTGTGCGAGGTGTTGCTGCTACTCACGAACTTTGGCCGTGAGGGGGTTATTTTGGGTTTTCACCCACTAACACCTTATTTTTATGCCCAAGTTTTAAAATATGCAAATTATCATCGTATTCTCAAATCGGGGGTCCCGTGATCGTGCGGTCAGTTCCTACGTGTTACATTGGTCCCATACGAGGTGTTGGTGCCACTCACAGGGCTGTTTCAGGTTTTCACCCACTAACGCTATGTTTTTAAGACCGAGTCTAGAAATATAAAAAATTTGCATCGTATTCTCAAACCGGGAGTCCCGTGATCACGGGATCAGTTCCTACGAGTTACATTGGTCTCGTGCGAGGTGTTGGTATCACTCAGGGGGCGTTCGGGGGTTGTTTCGAGTTTTCACCCACTAACGCCTTGTTTTCAAGCTTAAGTCCTCATATTTTCAAATTATCATCGTAATGTCAAATCGGGAGTCCATTTATCACGCGGTCAGTTCCTACGTGTTACATTGGTCTCGTAAAAGGTGTCGATACCTCTCACGGGACCCTACGGGGGTTGTTTCGTGGTTTCGCCCTCTTCGCCTTGTTTTTAATCCATATAGCAACTATATATGGCCTATATAGAATCTATATATGGCCATATATAGCAGGTCTATATGGCTATATATAGCAGTTATATAGGCTCATATATATCTGCTATATATGGCAATATATAGCTGCTAGATGTGGCCATATATAGCTGCTACATAGCTGCTATATATGAGCAGATATAGCTGCTATATAGCCATATATAGCTGCTTTATATAGCTCCTATATATGGGCATATATAGCTGCTATATATGGTCATATATAGCTGTTATATAGCCATATATAGATGCTATATTGGCATCGTTGCCTAACTGAATCGATCCATTAGTGGTTCGCATAGCTTCCTAATTGATTAAATGTTCTGCATTTAGGGGGTTTGGTATATAGTTGCATACACAAATTACTGGTATATAACTAATAAATTTTCTCCTTTATTGGCTGGATTTAGTGGTTTTTCTGTACTGTTAAGCTGAGTATCAGTGTGTTCCATGCGGTTATCTTCGGAGGTTGCGATTATCTTGAAGAATTAGTGTGTAATAAGTTCACAAGTTAATCATAATAATGAATTAGTTTGGAAATTAAGATTTTTTAATTAGATCTTATATGTTGAAAAAATGCTAGATCTAGGTCTTACATTAGTATAAATTTGAGTTCCATTTGCACATGTTAAGTTGACTTGTAAAGCATTTCAAGAGTTATTACATATATTGTAATTAACTTGATCAGTTAATACTGTAAAGCTGTTACAATTACTATTAAGCATTTCAAGAGCTATTACAAATACTGTTAGACTAAGCATTTCAAGAGATGTTACAATAGTTGTTACAAATATTGTAATTTTCTCGATCAGTTAGGTCAAATCAGTTAGTCTTTAAAATATTGATCATCAGTTATGATTGGGTTGTAATTTATAGGTTTGTTATTACATTATTGATCGATACACAATTATAGATGTAATTGTGTACTAAATCAGTTCGATTTGAGATCAGATTGAATTGATTGATCAGTTTTAAGATCGAATTTTTATATGTATGTATGGTGTTTTGGTTGTAGGTATCGTATGAGTAGGAAATACAACTGATGCGATTTGCTAATGATTTTGGTCGTGCTTTTTTAGTTGTTAGTTCAGCTCTGTTTCCCTGGGCCAAGTTGTTCCGAGAGTCAACTATTACCAAGATTGCAGATGTGAGTAAAACTTTATTTTTGGAATTATTTCTTTTAATAAAATTAACATGTCTATGGATCACCTAGTGTCATTTCAGTTTACATTGAAAATGTGTTCCTTCATTATCTTTCTATCATTTTGTCATTTCAGTTTGTTACTTTCTAAAAGTTGTTTGTTACTTTATAAAGTTGATTAATATTTATTTTAAATATTGATCTATGGTCCTTATTAAGTGAAAATATTTTCACTTAATATTAGTTATGATCACAGAAGTTGTTCATCATTTTAACAAAAGTTGATCTGATCACAGTCCATTGATACTGCAGATTACCATTACAGTTGATCTTATCCATAAGGCCTTCAAATTCCAGCATATGTGGATTCAGGATTCTTCATTTTTGGAGATTATTTCAGATTGGTGTTGGTTTTTAGTTTCATTTTAAGTACTACCTTATTTTGAAGCGTATGCACATTTATGTAAAGATGTTTTTACCACACTTAGTTTAAGTTATACTTTCACTCGTCTCTTCTTTTGTTTGGTATCATATGTATCCTTCTGTTTTATGTTTAGTTTACTCTAACTTATGTAGAGTTGGATGGAACTTCGAGGATTTAGAATATTTTTAATCTTTGAAGATGCTTTTTCATTAAAAAATTTAGATTGGTGTGTGCGGTATGTTTATTTAGTATCTATCCAGTTTGTGAGTGTTTATTGAAAATAACGCTAAGGATTGCCATTCAAATAAAGTTTTATAGTTGGTCATGACTTATTATTGGGGAATGCATTGTGTAATTGGGTTATTGGTTAAGATATATACTTTACTCAGTTATGTGCGTGTATATAAAACATATGCATCTATCCTAAAATTGTGCTCTTAAAATCTGTGCTAGTATTTATGCATATATATCTAATATATGTTATGTCCCCTACTAAAGTTGTCATTGAAAGGCTGCATAATTTAATGGAAAAGTTTTTTTGGAGTTCAAATTATGGGGAGAATAGGCATCGATGGTGTAAATGGGAGGACATTACAAGGCCTATAAATGGAGGTGGTCTGGGAGTCAGGAACTTCCATATATATAGATAAGGTAACCAGGTGACGTACTTTTTAGAGAAAATGGGAAGTAAAGAAGGGATCAACCATTTTTCACCCTCTAACGCCTTATTGTTAATCTTAAGTCCTCGTATTTTCAAATTATTATCGTATTCTCAAACCGGGAATCCCATGATCGCGCGATCAGTTTATACGTGTTACATTGGTCCCATGAGAGGTGTTGATGCCTCTTACGGGACTGTACGGGGGCTATTTCGTGTTTTCCCCCATCTAACACCTTATTTTTAAGCTTAAGTCCTCATATTTTCAAATTATTATCGTATTATCAAACCGGCAGTCCCGTGATCGCGTGGTCAGTTCCTATGAGTTATATTGGTCCCGTGAGAAGTGTTAGTGCCTCTCACGGGACCGTACGAGGGTTGTTTCGAGTTTTCACCCACTAACGCCTTGTTTTCAAGCTTAAGTCCTCATATTTTCAAATTATCATCGTATTCTCAAATCGGGAGCCCTGTGATCACGTGGTCAGTTCCAACGAGTTACATTGGTCCTGTGCGAGGTGTTGGTGCCACTCACGGGGTCGTTCGGGGGCTGTTTCGGCTTTTCACCCACCAACGCCATGTTTTTAAGCCTAAGTCTAGACGAATGAAAATTATCATCGTATTCTCAAATCGGGGGTCCCATGATCGCATGGTCAGTTCCTACGAGTTACATTGGTCCCGTACAAGGTGTTGGTGCCACTCACGGGGTCGTTCGGGGGATATTTTGGGTTTTCACCCACTAACGCCTTATTTTTAATCCCAAGTCTAGAAGTATGTAAATTATCGTTGTATTCTCAAATCGGGGGTCCCGTGATTATGCGATCAGTTCCTATGAGTTACATTGGTCTCGTACGAGGTGTTGGTACTACTCATGGGGCCGTTCGGGGGCTGTTTCGGCTTTTCACCCACTAACGCCATATTTTTAAGCTCGAGTCTAGAAATATGCAACTTATCATCGTATTCTTAAACCGGTAGTCTCGTGGCTGCACAGTCAGTTCCTACGAGTTACATTGGTCCCGTGGGAGGTGTTGGTGCCACCCATGGGGCCGTAGGGGGGCTGTTTTAGGTTTTCACCCACTAACGCCATGTTTTTAAGCCTAAGTCTAGAAATATTAAAATTACCATCATATTCTCAAAATGGTAGTTCCGTGGTTGCGCGGTAAGTTCCTTCGAGTTACATTGGTTTCGAGCGAGGTGTTGGTGCACTCACGGGGCCGTTCGAGGGTTGTTTCAGGTTTTCACCCGCTAACGCCTTGTTTTTAGGCCTAAGTCTAGAAATATGCAAATATTGATCCTATTCTCAAATCGGGGGTCCCATGATTGCGCGGTCAGTTCCTATGAGTTACATTGGTCCCATGCAAGCTGTTGGTGCTACTCATGGGGCTATTCGGGGGTTGTTTTGGCTTTTCACCCACTAATGATATGTTTTTAAGCCCAGGTCTATAAATATTGAAATTATCATCGTATTCTCAAACCGGTGGTCCTGTGATCCCGCAGTCAGTTCCTACGAGTTACATTGGTCCCGTGTGAGGTGTTGGTTCCACTCACGGGGCCGTTCGGGGGCTGTTTTGGCTTTTCACCCACTAACGCCATGTTTTTAAGCCTAAGTTTAGAAATATGCAAATTATCGTCTTATTCTCAAATCGGGTGTCCCATGATCGCACAATCAGTTCCTACGAGTTACCTTGGTCCCATGCGAGGTGTTGCTGCCACTCACGGGGCCGTTCGGGGGATTATTTCTAGTTTTCACCCACTAACACCTTATTTTTAAGCCCAAGTCTAGAAATACATAAATTATTGTCGTATTCTCAAATCAGGAGTCCCATTATCGCGCAATCAATTCCTACGTGTTACATTGGTCCCGTGGGAGGTGTTGGTTCCTCTCACGGGACCGTATGGGGGTTGTTTCGTGTTTTCCCCCTCTAACGAATTATCATCGTATTCTCAAATTGGGAGTCTCGTGATTGCGTGATCAGTTCTTAGGTGTTATATTGGTCCCACGAGAGGTGTTGGTGCCTCTCACGGGACTGTACGGGGGCTGTTTCGAGTTTTACCCTCTAACGCCTTGTTTTCTAGCTTAAGTCCTCATATTTTCAAATTATTATCGTATTCTCAAACCGGGAGTCCCATTATTGTGCGGTCAGTTCCTACGTGTTACATTGGTCCAGTGAGAGGTGTTGGTTCCTCTCACGGGACCGTACGATACCCCAGTAAGAAGAGATGGTGACTCAGACGAACATGACGAAGACGATCTAGACCTCCCGCCAAAAGATGACAACACCCCAGTGAAGATGGTTGGTATGATCTCTTTTGGAATTAGTACCATATGCGGAGGACTTACGAGGGGTGGTTCTGAGGTTACTGACAGAAAAGCTCATGTGGCAGAGGCCAAATCAGTGGCCAAACTTGAAGTGGTGAACCTGACGTCTTTCGAGACTACACAGAAGATAAAGAAGGTAGACATGGACACTCTCGTAGTTGGGTTCTCTCGACTCGACTTTAAAGGCATCCTAGCTCCACATGATGACCCTTTGGTAATCATAATAAGAGTTCATGGATGTGAGGTACAGAGAATTCTTGTAGACGGAGGAAGTTCAGTAGATGTGATGTTCTGGCCCTGCTTCAAAAGCCTAGGCCTTAGTAGAGCTAGGTTGGTACCCTATCATCATCCATTAATGGGGTTTAACGGTGAAAAGGTCCATCCACTGGGCATGTATGAGATGGACATCCGAATGGGAGATGAGTGGCCTAAGAGGTTAACCCGGAAGATCAATTTTTTTGTTATGGACGAAAATGTCTTCTCGGCCTATAACCTCATCATAGGAAGAGTATCCCTGGCAGAGTTTGAAGCCGTTTCATCGATAGTCCACGAGATGCTTAAATTCCCGACCCCCTATGGGGTAGGGGAAGTGTAGGGTGACCAAACTATGGCACGAGAATGCTACTTCAACTCGGTTAAAGAAAGAGAAGCTCATAAGAGAGCAACTACCACATATAATATTGGCACACTCGACCCTAGAGATGAAACAAAGTTAAAGAAAGGAGAGTCCACGAAAGAGGTAGAATCCATTGTCCTCAATGAGGATGAACCGAAAAAAACCGTCCAGGTCGGCAAAGCCTTAAAAGCAGAGATCAAGGAAGAGCTGATAGACTTCTTAAGGAAGAGGCAAAGCGTCTTCGCTTGGAGTCACGCAGACATGCCTTGCATCAACCCAGAGGTTATGTGTCACAAACTCAGCGTGACTAGGGATGCAAAGCCAATCAAGAAAAGATGAAGAGTTTAATCCAGGGAGAAGTATGGTGTCATCCGGGAAGAAGTAAGGAAGTTGGAAGAGGCCAAGTTTATCATGGAAGTCATATATCCGGAGTGGCTATCAAACTCAGTCATTGTGCCCAAAGCTAATGGAAAATGGAGAATGTGTGTAGATTTTATTGAGCTGAAAAAATCTTTCCCAAAAGACAGTTATCCCTTACCTCGGATAGATCAGATGATAGATGCTACTGCAAGGCATGAGCTCATGAGCTTCATGGACGCGTATTCAGGATACAATCAGATCTTTATGGATGTTGAACACTGAGAAAAGATAGCCTTCATTACAGACAAAAGGACCTATTGCTACAAGGTGATGCCCTTCGGTCTGAAAAATGCAAGGGCAATGTATCAACATCTTGTGAATAAGATGTTCGAAGAACAAATAGGAAAGACTATGGAGGTGTATGTAGACGATATGTTAACGAAGAGCTTAAAGGCCAGCACTCATGTGGCAGACCTGGAAAAGACCTTCAATACTATGGACTTGTACAGAATGAAGCTCAACTCTACGAAGTGTGTCTTCAGGGTAGGAGCCAGGAAATTTCATGGATTCATTGTCAATCAGAGGGGAATAGAGGCGAACCCCGAGAAAATCAAGGCTTTACTCGATATGAAGACACCAAGGAGTATCAAGGACATGCAAAGGCTCACTGGAAGCGTGGCTGGGCTAAACAAATTTGTTTCCAGGGCTACCGACAAGTGTCTTCCATTCTTCAAGGTGATTAAAAAGGCCTTCGAATGGGACAAAGAGTGTGATGAGGCTTTTGATCAACTCAAGTGCCACCTGGGATCTCCCTTACTCTTATCTCGGCCAATAGAGGGAGAGAGTCTGTTTGTTTATCTAGCGGTCTCTGAGTCGGCTATAAGTGCGGCCATTATACGGGAAGACGTTGGGGTACAAAGGCTTGTATACTTAAACATTAAGGCCCTTCAAGGGTCTGAGCAGAATTATCCTCGGATATAAAAGTTGGCCTACGCCCTGATACATGCTTCTAGGAAGATGAAACCTTACTTTCAAGCCCATCCCATGGTCATCCTCACCGACTCCCAATTAATATAGGTCCTTCACAAGCCTGAGAAGTCGTGTAGATTAATGACATGGGCCATTGAGTTAGGGGAATATGACCTCACATATCAGCCTAGGGACGGCCATTAAAGGGCAGGCACTGGCAAATTTTATCGCAGAATTCACATGGGAAGAGGTCAAAGTTGAGAATAATTTTGAGACTGCAAAAGAGTCAAATAGCAAGGTCTTCCGACACCTGGAAGAGGTTAGGACCAAGGGAGCCAGAGATGGAATAACCGAGAATAAGGAAGATCGGTACCTCTTCAGGAAGGTAATAATGTTAGAAGGTGGATTCTCATCAGATAGAGACATCTGGAACATCTCTGTCGATGAGTCCTCTTGCGAAAGTGGGAGCGGTACAGGGTTGATACTCACAGCCCCGGATAGTACTAACATCGAATATGACCTAAGGTTTAACTTCAAGGCATCAAACAATGAATCAGAATACGAGGCCATGATAGCAGGCCTCTCCTTAGCAAGGACCATTAGTATAAGACGACTCCTCCTTCACAGTGACTCAAGGTTGGTTGTTAATCAAGTATTGGGAGTTTATGAGGTCAAAGACGAAAGGATGGCCAAATACCTGAAGAGGGTGAGAACGATACTGTAAGGATTCGAAGAGGTAAAGATGAAGAGAATACCTCAGTAAAATAACAGTCATGCAGACGCATTAGCAAGGCTAGCTTCGACGATGAGGACTGATATCAGAAGGACAGTCCCTGTTGAGATCTTGCCTAAAGAAACCATTGAAGAAGAAGAGGCCAGTAACCCTTGCCTTAGTTTGAACCTAGGGGACTCATGGATAGATCCTCTTATCAGATACATTAGAGAGGGTGTGCTACCGGAGTGTCGAATTTAGAATAGAGGAAGTTGAGGTACAGAGCTGTAAAGTTCTCAATAATAGGAGATATCCTATATAGGAAGGGATTCCTATTACCTCTCCTCAGATGAGTTCATCCCACCTAAGTTCCTCACGTCCTACAGGAGGTGCACGAGGGTTCTTGCTCCAGTCACATAGGAGGGAGACCTTTGGCGAAGAGGATTATCATGCAAGGATATTAGTGGCCGACCTTAGCCAAAGATGCTACAGCCTATGTGAGGAGATGCGACAAATATCAGAGATTCTTCACTATCCCATATCAACCTCATCAGCCTATGACATCAATCAGCTCCCCTTGGCCATTCGCGGTATGGGGAGTTGACTTAGTGGGTCCTCTTCCAAGGGCTATAAATAATTACCGATTTCTAATAGTTGCCATCGATTACTTCTCCAAGTGGGTGGAGGCAGAGCCGATGATCACGATTATAGAGCAGAAGACCTTCCAATTTATTTGGAAGAACATCATATGCAGACATGGCCTCCTAAATACCCTCATTTCGGACAATGGAACCCAGTTCAAGAATTCTTCCCTGGAAAAATACTGTGAAAGAGTTGGGATAAAGCAATTTTTTTCTTCTCCTGGCCGACCTCAAACAAACGGTCAAACTGAAGTCACAAACAGAACGATCCTTAATGGGATCAAGAAGAGGTTAGAAGAAGCTAAAGGTAAATGGACCGAAGAGGTTTAGGATGTTCTATAGGCCTACAGAACAATGACTAGGATGCCAATAGGGGAAACCCCATGTATGTTATCACATGGCTCAGAGGCCATCATACCAACAGAGGTGGGACTCCCTACTCATAGGGTTCAGACTTATGACCCTGATAAGAATGGGGAGGAGAGAAGACTCGACCTAAATTTGATTGAAGAGATAAGGGAAGACGTAGAAGTTTGGCAGGCATCTTACCAGCAGAGAACAGCAAAATTCTACAATCAAAGGGTAAAATCAAGACCCATGGCTGTAGGGGACCTAGTGCTGAAGAAGATATTGCAGAAGGCAAACAAGCTTCACCCAAATTGGCATGGTCCCTACAAAGTGATTGAGGAGGTTGTACCCGAAACTTACAGGCTAAAGAACCTTGAGGGGGAACCTTTTTCCAATCCCTGAAATGCTGATCATTTAAATAAGTATTATATATGATGCTGTAAGATTTTGTGTAAATACATCATCTTATGAAGAGATTATTAATGATAAGATCATTTTCCATATCAATTCTTGGTTCTTTTTGCTTGAATGGTGAATATTCTATGGGGATAACATCTTAGCCGATGACATCAGACCTTATAACATCATGATTTGGTGACAAGGTCTGAGGTCAGACATCATACTTGGATGACCTTAGACCCTTAACATCATTAATTCGGTGAATATTTTATGGGGTTGACATCTTAGTTGATGACCTCAGACCTTATAACATCATGATTTGGTGACAAGGTCAGAGGTTAGATGTCATACTTGGATGACCTCAGACTCTTAACATCATTAATTTGGTGAATATTTTATGGGGATAACATCTTAGTTGATGACCTAGGGCCTTGTAACATCATGACTTAGTGACAAGGTCAGAGGTCAGACATCATACTTGGATGACCTCAGACCCTTAACATCATTAATTTGGTGAATATTTTATGAGGATAACATCTTAGTCGATGACCTCAGACCTTATAACATCATTATTTGGTGATAAGGTCTGAGGTCGGACATCATACTTGGATGACCTCAGACCCTTAACATCATTAATTTGGTGAATATTTTATGAGGATAACATCTTAGTCGATGACTTCAGACCTTATAACATCATGATTTGGTGACAAGGTTTGAGGTCAGACATCATACTTGGATGACCTCAGACCCTTAACATCATTAATTTGGTGAATATTTTATGAGGATAATATCTTAGTCGATGACCTCAGACCTTATAACATCATGATTTGGTGACAAGGTCTGAGGTCAGACGTCATACTTGGATGACCTCAGACCCTTAACATCATTAATTTGGTGAAATTATTCATGGGGATAACATCTTAGTTGATGACCTCAGGCCTTGTAACATCATTAATCTGGTGAAAAGTTATATTGAGACTTCAGAATTGAACACATTGCATGGCAAAGAAATCATTCAATAAATATTTCAATAAGTGAAGAAATAAAGCCCTACATAGAGGTTGACACATTAAGTTGAGAGTCAATGCAAAAATATAAAGTGACAAAGTTTATCAGAGGTTACAAATATAAAGTAATTAAAGTTATTCAAAGCTTCACAAAAAAGAATTAAGTATTGGCAGCCTCAGGGTTAGTGGACACGTCTGCATGTCCCTGGACGAAGGTGGCTACTTCCACCCCATCATCTTGGGCACCGACATCTTCAGTCGTGGCGTCTCCTTAGGGGGAAGTCTCGGTAGGGGAAGCAGATCCCTCCTCCTCAACTTCCTGCAGAGCCTGAGCAAAATTGGGGTCGGTATAACCCAAGCCGATGAAGTCAGCTGCTGTCAGGCTCCCTGATTCCTTTTCCTTTATGGCAGCCCATTTGCCAGTATCCTTGACCCCTCTCTCCAGATACTCAAAGCCGAAACTGACAAACTCATCAGAGACCTTGTATTCCTCCAAGATCTTCTCGGAGGCATCATCCAAGGCATCCTTGACAGCCACATCGACTTTACGCTGGAGAGAGTCAGCCTGAGCCTTCAGGGCAGCGTTATCGTCTTCCCTTTGCTTGTCCATGTCCTTCTAAATCCCCTTCACACTGGTCTCAGCCTTCTTCAGAGCAGCCTTCAGACGTTCCACTTCAGCGTTTAAAGTGGCCTCATTCTTCTCGGCCTCTTGGCCCTTCTCAATTAGAGGAAGTTTTCCCAAGGTCCAGTTGATATAGTGATGCATGCTGCAAAATATGTGTAAAGATATCTGTCTAAGGTCTGATATAGTTCAAATGCCGATGTTACACATTCAGAAGATATAGTTAAAGGTATTACTTGGATAGTAGGGTGAAGAGAGAATTCAACCAGCAGAGGCTTATCTAGGGAGCGATAAAAATGCTTGTCAGACTCGGTCATGACACCACCGATAGCATCTAGGGCCTTCAGACTATGGCCAATGACACTTTCACCAATCTTCAACTGCTCAAGATGAGCAATCAATGCATCCTCAGAAGAAATAGGTATGGTACGATCCTCCTTGTTCTTCTTCTACCTCTGACCTTCAGGGGAAGGGCCGATATATTTTCTCCTCTTAGTAGCCTCAGCCCTTGAGGTAGATGGAGGGGGAGGAGAGGCATTCATACCAGCTTTCTTCACAAGCTTCGTGAGACTGGGGGCCTCCATCTCCTAGAGTTCATCAGATATTCCTTTTGGGCATTCTGCAGAACATAAAGGTCTGAGTTAGAAAATCAGAGATACACAAATTTAAAGGTATAACTTGTAAATAATAAAGTGACTTACGAAGCTCTGACAGAGGACTCCTCCTAAGCCCAGTCTTAGAGAGATAGTAGGGGGTCATCAAGTGTTCGAATTTGATAAGAAGACTGTGCTCCCCTGATCCTGAAGGTCTTTGACCCTCTAAAGATTCTGTTGGCTTAGCCCAGGGTCGGCCCTAGCAGCCATTGTAACTTTCCCCACTTCAGGGGCATTCTCGTCTCTAATGAGGAAGAGGGGGTACATAGACCAAATTCCCATAGCCCCGATGCAAAGAAGTAACGTGCCTTCCAATTATGGTTAGAGGTTTGGGTGATCTTCAGCATCTTTTTATTTGACTTTTGAGCTAAAAAATGATAATATCTCGGATGATTCCTGGCAGATGAGGGGACATAACACCCCGTGAAAACTTGGACTGGAAGGTCTGTATGATGGACAACCCTCCATAGGAAAATAGCACCAATTATCACCCTCCAGGCATTATGTGACAACTAGGAAGAAGCCAAGTTGATGTTGGCCAATATAGCCCTGATGATGGGATGAATGGCCAGACAAAACCCTAACTTAAACTTCTGGTCATACAGGCAGATCTCACCATCCTGTCCGTCATAAGCTCTCTCTTCCCATAGAGGTCTCTTGAGTTTTATAGAGGGTCTTATAGAATATAGGTTTCTGAAGGCCAGAAGGTCGACCTCGCTGACAGTACTCTCTATCTCTGTCGCCTTAGAGCTGTCAACATCACTCTTAGTACCATAGTCATCATCTGGCTCAACGTCGGCCTGAGCAGACACTGGGGTACCCCTTGGAAACCTCTGAGCGAACTCAGCTCCTGTGACGGCCGACAAGAGAATGGCTTCAAAAATTAGTGGAACAGATACACTTAGTTTAACAACTTCAACATTTGAGGAGGACTGGGATGTGCCAGACTCAGCATGAGACGAGATGCGACTCAAAACCTCAACTTGATCGTGGACCTGATCTTGCTGAGTTGAGAAATACATGGCCTATTGAAAAGAGTCCACAGACATAGGGTCTGAGGTAGATGCCTTAGACTCAGACATTGGAAAGGGTTCAATAGGGACCTCTGATTGGTTAACTGGTTCGGTTGGTTCAGGGTATATGACCTTCAGAGGTGGTGGAAAAATAGGCCTGAGGGGGAACGCCTATGCCCTACGAGCTTCCTCTTGGGCTCTTTCTATTTGTCTAATTTTATCTAAGGTCTTCTCCCTAAAAGAGGGGAATTCCTCTAAGAGTTGGTAAAGGGGTCTCAGCATATGAGGCATACCCTACACTTGTGGCTCTAATTCCTAAATAAACAGGATTGGCAATTTGGCTAAGGATCAAAACTAGGTTTTAAGCAAGAACAATGAATGAATAGTTCACCAAAAAACTCATAGGTTCATCAGAAAATGCTTAAGCTCACCGAAAAACAAAATGAATGGAAGAATGAGGCAGAAAAAAGTAACAAAAGGAGAGGAAGGGGAGATAAACAGTACCTGGGAGAATTTGTGAAGAAGAAAGAGAGAGAATTGCAAGAAAATCCACCCAGTTCCTTAAAGAAAGCCCTTGTAGAGAGAGAGAAAGTTTCAAGCGAAGAAATGTAAAAATGAAGAAAAAAGAGAAAAATGGGGGGTTTAACCCTCAACACCCAATGCACGCGTCCCAAGGCCCATCATTGCCTTGGGAGCCCAAAATAGAGCCAATATCATCACCCTTGTCAGGCACGCTTCCTTCTCTAGAAGCTGACACTTGTCAACAAAGTATTTAACACCTAAAGAAATTCAACCTCGGACAAACATACCCCTTAGGCACCTGGTCACACAGGTAACTAAGGGCTAGGGGTGATTGATACGCCCTATATGTACCCAACTGCTTAGAGACATCAACCTCGACCAAGGAGATAACCAAGGTTGGAGGGGTCATAGATTGGTAGCCAGCAGTTTCGTCCTAAGAAAGGTCGGCCATGGCCGACGTTACTAGTCTCACGTTCAGACAGTAGTAGAGATCTTCATGATGAACATAGGCAGACTACTCATCAGGCCACCTAAGGTTAACAAACTCGGCTGGGGATCAGTCGACGTTCCTGCTACATTAAAATCTCTTTACCTCAGCTCACCCACTAAACCAAGGTTACCACCTCGTCCTCTTCTAGGCCGAGGTTGGGACCACTCGAAGATGGCTGACCTCACAATTCACCATGGCTCACCTCGGCTCTCCTGCTGAGCTAAGGTCACCACCTCGTCCTCTTCCTGGCCGATGTTGGGATCACTCACAGATGGCCGAGTCCTTATTAGCATGCATATTATTGGGTACACATGTACACAATCAGTTATAACCGAATCATTCCCCCCACGTGAGGGAATATTGAGGTCATCATTATCTACATAAGATCAGCCAAGTGTCATTCCCATGATGGTTCGATCCTCATTCACATGTTCATTACATGCCAGGGGGTACATTACACCCCCACAGGCAATATATATAGAGGTCATCCTCTACCTTGTAAAGGATCCGAAATTAGCAACCCTAGTTGAAACTCTGTCTAAATATACAGTAGAGAAATAAAGTTTGAGAGTTTGTATCTAATTCCATTAGAGCCCTCATACAGTGATATTAATCACACACTTGCATAGTGGACGTAGGCCTGATTGGCTGAACAACTTATATTCCAGTGTTAATCCTCTTCTCCTCACCTCCTTCTACTATATACCCTTACACTGCCATTGTTAACATTGAATTGAGCTTACAAACACCTTGAAGGGTGGTGCTATTTCCAGCATCATCACTTACATCACTGTCATAAAAAAAAATTATTTATTAACACCCTAATAAATAATTCAGCTAAGCGTCAACACATTTAATTTTTCTTAATTTAAATTTCATTGTAAAGGCCTTAAGCATAAAAACCAGTTTATGAATAGTATAATGATAAATAAAACAACCCATTCAAATGAGTTATGCCAACTAGATTACTCAATCCAAATAAATATCCACAACTACCGTCAACGTAATAGATAAAACAATCCTAAATAAACAGAATACTGAAATAATAGAAAAGTAGGAAAGCTTTCTCAAGTCTAAACGGAAATCTAGAAGTGGCCGACACATGCCCTAAATAAAGAGAACTAGGACAAAAGCTGAGGAGTCAAACAAAGAATCATCTATGGAAAAGACCTAGAATTCCCACATAAGCTGCAGCACGTCAAATCCAAGGAACCTACGCCTGACGCCCCCTGTGGCTGGGAACCTGTAATATATATATATATATATATATATATATATATACCAAGAAGAGGAAATATGATAGGTAACGGGTCAGAGCCTGGGTGTAAAACATCTTTAAAAATAGTTTAGCAACTATTTTAAATGCTTACTAGTTTATATGACACACATGTTAGTACGCGACAATCTCTTGAGAATTCTCCCCTCTCATCTAGTGTGCATGCCTATCATACTACTAAAATGACTCATAAGCCTAACCTAATTCTCCTCCCATAAATTCTGATTCACGAAATCATATGTCTATGATTTATTTGAAATACCATCCTCTTAAGGCCCATTTAAGTCAATTTTATATTTCTCAATACTACTGGGAATTGTCAAGATCTTACTATAATGAAAAGCATTTATTCAATATTTATCTACTTATACGCATAGTAGAAGAATTCCAAGTATATGCATATATATAAATTACTCATACAATATATATATATACTAATCAACACCCCACATAAAATCTATGGAGGTGGCATACTCTGCTATCTAATCCCTGTATCTCTCGTACAAAAGGAAAATACTAGTTTGAAATCACTCTCGAACTGTATTAACACAATACACACATAATGGAGGCGAAGCACAGTTCCAAGTCACTAAGAGGTCAGCACATACCCTCACGTCTCTTAGGACCGTCTAATTATCATTCTCTGATAGCCTGTACCAAGGAATCCTATGTTCTAGGGCACAAGTCAGTATCCCCCATAAAGGTCCCATCGAGATAAGACTATCCTGGTGCAAAAACCTCCGTGATAGCAAGTAGAACGGGTATGATTATACACAGATAAATATCAGTATATATATACACATGCACTCAGTTATATTTATATTTTCCTGTTGTTCTTTTTTGGGTACGCCCACGACCCGTAATCATATTCTATCCATACGTGGCAAAAATCACCCAAGTCCTACGTATAATTAACCCATTTACTTTTATTCTTAATTGACGCCATTTCATGAGTACTTCTCATCCCTGAAAGTGTTTCCTTTTACTAGATGTAAATTTAGTAGATTTACCCTCACTAACATACTGATCTAAGTCTTTCTTGAGTCTCCCAATACCTCATTTAATGTACACACGATTTCTAATACATTTTATGCCCTCGTTATCCCACGGATACATCTCATATAAAGTTGCTTCTTCTGGACCCTATTTAAACTCTACTGGTCCTTACCATGTCCCATTATGATCTTTAAATTATCTCCAAGGGTTCCTACACATTTTAATCGAATTAACTGACAAAGGAAGAATTATACAATTTCCAGGAAGGGTCGATCGATCGATGAAAATGGGCCGATTGATGGATGAGTCGATCGATCGACATTCTTGAGTCGATCGATCAAGCAGTTTTTGCCCAGATTCTGCAAATTCATCCCTACGGGTTTCCTCCATTAAACTTCACCAAATCAGCATTAGTGAGTACCAAACTCCCAACCAAACATAAGGATCATTATATAAATGATTATAAATGATTTATTATGTAAAGTTTACATTAATTCATCAAGAGTAACTATCAATTAGGTTAATTCAAGAAATTATTCTCAAAACCTAGTTCATCTAATTTTCTTAAAATTCCTTTAATTTCCAGATTCTTATCTCTATTGGACATTCATCCTATATGATTTCTACTCCAAATAGAGATATCAATCTCCCAAACAATAATATATTTTTGTTACACTTAAGATAATTAATTCCTACACTAGCATGGATGTGATATCAACTAAATAACAACAAGTTAGAATACTTGCCTCAAATATGAAGGTATGATTCTCAGGTGTTCATGGGTATGGTTGCGTCCCTCGTTTCCCGATCTATGCGTTGGTGGTGGAAGATGGCAAATATGGTGCAGTTTGGTTGATCTCCTCCTTAGAAGGCTTCTCTCTTCCTTAGCCTCTCTGCAACTCTACAAATTCTAACCCTCCAGGACTCTAACTCCCATCAGATATAGCCCTTCAATTTTCGTCCATAATTAAGCCTTAAAAAGGAAAATTACTAAAATGCCCTCTTGGGTTACCGGTTAGGCCTAAAAACGTTCCGAGATCCAAACTAAACCCCCAAGTACAATTTTTTAACTATCTCGACCCTTTCGAACAAGTTGGTGCACTCAAAATGACCATACGGGTGACTTATAATTTAATTACTTTATATTCCATTAATTTAGTCCCGACACGACACAAGCGCGTCCCGACTTAAATTCTATAATTATCATTTTATTGACTCGCGATAATTTTAATAAATACAATTCTATGTATTGCTTTACTCATTAAGTAATTTCCACCAAATAATTACTAACTCTTATCACGCTAGTAAATATTTATTTTAAAATTCGGATTAATATTAAATAAACTTCATCCCAATTTAATTTAATAAAATCCCCATAATAAATGCCATAAAAATACGGGGTATTACAGTACGATCCTTGACTATCTTTTCAATCCTCGTGCTTTTCTTAAGAGTTTTTGTATACAGTGTGTGAATGTCAGGAAGGTCATCATTTTCGGAGTCTCTAAGTGTGAAGTGTGCATTGTCCCCTAGCGGTTCATTTTTACGACTCACACACCCATTGACATGAGCAAAAGAGCGTTCCCTTTGACTCACACACACGCCGTTTGAATCATTATCAACATTCTCAAGAAATAAGGTAGATAAACTAATAGGCACAATATTAGTCATAGTGTGAAAATATTCCTCATCATCATTGTAGATTATCTTAGCAAAGAATGACATACAAGGGTCAAAAGTGTTAGATGACTCAGGTTCATCATTTTTAGAGTCAATTGAGTCATCCCAAGTCTTGCTTAAATGAGCTCTATTATGTTTGTGAATTTTGTCTAAGTTAACTCTACAGTCACTAGACATGTGTCCTAACTTTCCACATCTATATCATCCATCATTTTAAAGGCCTTTCTCAGGTTTATTGTGATTGTCAGACTAGTATTTGTCGTGTCTTCTCTCATGAGGCCTATTATTGGATTGATTTGGTTAAGTAGGTTTTCCTTGTCTTTTAGCTATTTTATTTCGAAAGTTCACAATTTTCTTAAACCGTTTAGACATTAAGGCAATCTGATTATCCAATGTATCTAAATTACGATCCTTATCAGAGTATAAGTCAATATTAGGTATGCTAAATTTAGATGTGGTCAACTTAGATGAAAAAACAAGATTAGAGGTAGACTGTCTCTTTTGTGAGTGGGTTAATTGTTTCTTAAATTCTAATTTCATTTCCACAGTTCTCAATTTGCTACTAAGGAGTTTAGGTGAAAATTTTTTATCATCCATCTCCTCAATTATATATCTCTTATTATCAAATTTTTGTGGAAGTGATCTTAGAATTTTAGAGACAAATTCCTTTCTATCATAAATAATCCCATTAGCATGAAATTTTGTCACAATGTTTGTCAGTCTAATATAGAAGTCATCAAATGACTAAGTCTCGGTCATGATCAAGGAATTATACTACTGGATTAACATTTGAGTTTTAACAGCTTTAACTTTGGTATCTCCCTCATGTGCAGTCACTAAGGTGTCCCATGCTTCTTTAGAGGTAGAACAAAATGATATCCTTTTAAATTCGTGTTAATTAATAGACATGAATAGAGATTTTTTGCCTTTATTGTTATTAAGTGAAACCTGTTTCTTTTATTTAGTGAATTCACTTAGTAACTTTCTAGTCCTCACAGTACATCCTTCAGAGATTTGTTTAGTAGGAAAAGGGCAACCATTTTCAATAACATCCCAGACATCATCTCCCATTGTCCCTTGGATGAATGCAACCATCCTTACCTTCCAGTAAGAAAAGTTAGTTCCATCAAAGAGAGGGGGCCAAGACGAGTTACCTAGTTTCTCAAATATGTTGTCCACAATTGTTTTTGAGAAACCAATTTCAAAAACTCAAGATCTAAACAATTTTTTTGAAAAACCAAACTGAAAGAGTGCGCGTGCGTTCAAATAGAAATATTATTTAATTAAACTCAGTTTTATCAATTAAGTCCTAAACATGCAGCTATATGTGATTGAACAAGATGATGAAACATGCAAGAACATTCAAACACACATATTTGAGGAAAAATCGCCCAAAGGAGCAAAACCATTTATTTTCATTATAATATTGTAACATATAATTTCTCGGATTACAATGAAAATATAGTGACACAGAATTACCCGCAGGCATCGGATCTGTAGTCGGCGGCTGGAAATTTCCCTTTCTAGGAGGGTAGCAATGAAGAAAAATAACAGTCTTCTCCACAAGGGTATGAGTAGACACACGATTGTGTTCTTGGGTTGCAAACAGATTCACAAAGGTTTGGAATGTTGTGTAAATCAAAACATGAGTCTTGGAACTCACAAAGGTGAAGACTTAGAGTTTTTGGACTCTGAAAATTGTTTATGAAAGTCTTACTAAACACCTCCCCGGAGTTGGTTTATAAAGGAAAAACTGGGCCTGAAAAATCACTGCACGATCTGTTCGAATTTATCCCAGGCGGACCGGTCCGGTATGGATGCGAATCGGTCCGAGGTCGGACCGGTTCATTTTCTCAAGGATCTTCTTCGGTTCACATTTGATCCGGGTTTACTGGTTTCTAAACAAAGCGGATCGATCTAGATTGAGGAGGATCGGTCCGGAGGGGCGGACCGGTTCTTTTTCCAAAAGGGGCGGATCGGTCTGTGGCGGACCGGTTCATTTTTTAAAATAAGCGGACCGGTCCAGCTGTCCAAAAAATTAATTCCTTGATTTCTTTGATATTCGGATCCATTGATGACAATGCAAGCTTTAATATCTTCAATGGTGTAATGGCGTACGACATACAATTGATAATGGATAAAAAAGTCCTTACAAATCTCCCCCTATGTCTATGCCGGTACATACATAAAAAATAAACATCCGAATTATCAAATATTAAAATGCCTATACAAATCTACCCTTCCATGAACCCAAAACTGAAAAGGTACAAATGAATAAGACTTCGTTGTTTGTTCTTCAACTCTTCAGGAATCTTAAGGCTTTCCTCATCAGGGTGTGCAATTCAGAGATCATCAAAGTAGTACCTACACACATGAGACAAAGCCAATACCAAGTGACGTATCGAGTTTGAAATAAGATAAACTTAGATACAAATTATGATGAAATCATACTTTATCAAATCTCAAAAACTCAAACCTCCCCCATAATGTGATAATTCTTTCTCCCCCTTTTTATGATGTCCCCAAGTAGACAATAGAGAAGAATAAATCAAACAAGAAAAATCGGGGTGTCAAAAGGAATATGCAACTATTTTTAAAGTTTTGCAAAAAATTTCAAACAGAACAAATAAAAAGTCACACCATGAACGAACACAAAACAACCAAGTCGATTAAAGCGGAAATGTAGAGGTGTGATAAAATTCGATAGGAAAATCAATGCATACAAACATGACATATGTGCACGATGAATATCGGATACTCCTAACGAATGAACTCAAAATCTTCCTTTGGTGTAAAAAATGTGGTAATATGAGACATTGACTCAATCAAATCAACAAATCAAAGATCAAAGTGATTTCTACACCAATAACATCCAAAACTATTTCATGCTTTTTCAGGACTTTCAAGGAAGTGCAAACCCGTTTATATTCTCCAACCAAACTCCCTCAGATATATATTTTGAATTTAGGCGATCTAAATTCTCAAACTTTGGAGAATTGATGGCGAAACCTAGTGGCCCATATTTGGCATGAATTGCTTTTTATTGCCTTTAACTATTTTTTAGCTCTTTTAACCTCTTTGGACCCTGGATAATAAAATTCCTCAATTTTTTAGGTCCTTTTTAACGGTGGCTTATAATCGCAAAGGCTAAGTGAACCTTTCGCAGCCCTTCCCCATTTGCAAATAAACACACCGTCTCACCACAACGGTTTTTACATGCATTCCAATCTTGTCAAGTTTTATCGCATATGGTTAGTTGTGTAGACAGAATTGAGTTGGAAACACTCAAGTCAATATGTGATAGACAAGTACAATAATCAAATAAAGCCGTGCATGTGTGCAATAAAGGAGATGGGAGTCAAACATGTAGAAAGATATCACTAATTGATACGACGCAAATATTGCGATTTTCATCCGTAGAACCTACGCATTTTAGCCCCCTTGGGTGCCTTAATAGTTATATTTAAGCCCGTTAACCAGACAACCTCGGTTTATACTGTTAACATGCTATATGAGGTATAATTGGGCTTTTGTAGGTATTTAGGTACCAAGTATGGGATCCGGACGCATTCTGCGCAATTTTCATACGTAACCGCACGTTTAAGGGCAATCCGGTCATTTCAAAGTTTGGGCACCTGGCCCGACATCCACACGGAAGTTGTAGCTCTCCTAGATAGCTTCATGTGACCTTTAACGGTGCATGATTTCTAGTTCGTATGGCATAGTTACGGCGATTTGAGCGGAGTTGGATTGTATGCCAATGCATGGGAAATTGCAGGCTGCCACTGCTTGATCGATCGATCGAGCCTGAGGGTCGATCGATCGAGCCTTATTATTTTTGCCACGATTTACACTCTCGATCGATCGACCACAGGGGTCGATCGATCGATCCCCTGTTTTTCCCTGCAGATATTTTCTTTATTTTCTTTCTTCTTTTCTTTTATTCCAACTTACTATATAAGCTAGTTTTTGTTGTAATAAGAAGAGATTGAGACTCTCATATTCTGATTTAGATAGTTTTAGTTAGGGTTTGGTTTGGAGAGTTCATTTTCTCTTCTTCTTGGATTGACAACCCATGTGGTTTTGTAAGATTGAACTATTCTCTTCCTCTCCATTAATATAGTTTGTTCTTCATTCTTTCCTTGCCTTGTAATTTAGTTTCCATGGTTTCTAACTAGTTTACATGCTTTAATTCTTACTTTCCTAGTTTAATTAACATAATTTAGTTTAGTTCACTATGCACCCTTAGATAAATAGGGTCGTGATTTCATTTCCGCCATTTTCGGGCCCCGAGCTCCAAAAACTAGGTTTCGTGCAAAATCACGTTTAATTGAAATCGCGTGTATTAAAGTTGGATTGTTATGCCTTTAACTTTATTTGTCATGCAACTTTAGTGTTTATAGCGACAATCCGAATTTAATCTGCGTGCGACCATTTTCCATCAAATTTTTAATCTCGCAACTTTGGCTTAAATTGCTTATTGTGTGATGTTTATGCTTAATTGAAAATGCTCGATTAAATTGATTTCGAGCCTTAACTCTAATTAGTAGTTGTTTCGATCCGTGTGGTATGATGCGATCCCGACCCTCGCTTTCCTTTAATTTAGCGTTAACTTCTCTTTTTATTTATTCACCATAACCAACCATCACCTTTTCATTTATTTATTTTACACTTTTATTCCTGAAGTAATTAAAACAATTAACATCTAAAATTCAATCACTCCCTGTGGATTTCTTACGATACCCGACTTACCGCTGTGCTTGCTTATCAAGTGTAGTAGTAGCTTAGGTTTTATTTGTATCGCGGCGGCGAAACACATGACGATTGTGTCCTCACACGAACACACTTTTTCCGCCCGATCACTAATCACGTCTCAAAGACTCCAAACAATGTACATCACATGGATGAAATGTTGTAGCGTATCAAAACTCTATCAAACAGTCACATGGATAAATGGAATGAAGTTGTGACTCGGCTATCTTAAATGCTCATCCATAAAAGGTGCAAAGAAAATACAAAAATCTTTTTATGTTTTTTTTAAAAAATTTATGAAACGAAAATCTTTTTGGATTTTTCAGAAGAATAAATAACTAGTTGTACAATAAAGCACTAATACATATAAAACAAACTAGGAATAGGAAGCATATGATATGAACATGAAAAACCATCATATCCTAGTCAAAGACCAACCCCTCAGTCAACAGTGCAAATCCCCAAAGACTTCCTAAGACTCTCAAATCTAAGGGCATCTAAAGGTTTTGTGAAAATATCGGCTAACTGATGGTCGGTGGGTACGAAACTCAAGGATACGACTTTCTCCTCAACTAACTGACGTATAAAGTGCTCGCGTATCCTGATGTGCTTTGTGAACGAATGTTGGACTAGATTGTGGGATATGTGTGTCGCGCTCGTGTTATCGCAGGAAATGGTCATAGTGTCGTGTGAAATCCCATAATCCTCCAGTATCTGCTTCATCCACAAGAGTTGCGTGCAACAACTCCCGGTGGCGATGTAATCAGCCTCCGCAGTGGACAAAGAGATAAAGTTTTGCTTCTTGCTCATCCAGGAGACAAGAGCAGAACCAAAGTAGAAACACCCACCAGAAGTGTTCCTACAACCATCTACATCCCCAACCCAATTAGCATCTGAATTGGGAGACAAACGATCATTGGTATCAAAGGAATACCGAATACCATATGAGAGAGTCCCACTAACGTATTTGATAATACATTTTACAGAGAGTAAGTGTGACTCTTTTGGAGATGCCTGATATCACGCACAGATTCCAACACTAAAGGCTATGTCGGGACGAATGACAGTCAAGTAGAGGAGACTACCTTTCATACTCCGATATAAGGTTTGCTCTACGTCCTTGCCTGAAGTGTCCTTACTAAGCTTGATAGAAGTACTCGTAGGTGTACGTGCATGCTTAGCGGAGTATAAACCAAATTTATTCACTAGGTCTCTAGCATACGTGGATTGGGAGATGAACATCCCATCCTCTAGCTGACTAACTTGGAGACCAAGGAAGAAGGTAAGCTCACCTACCATGCTCATCTCAAACTCACTTTTCATCTCCTCCTTAAAGTGATGACCATGTTGGGAGCAAGTGGATCCAAAGACTATGTCGTCCACATAGACTTGGGCAACCAAAATAGCACCATCATCTCTCCTTATGAACAACGTCATATCAACTCCCCCTCTCTTGAAGCCTCGGGCTAAGAGATAGGAAGTAAGCCTTTCGTACCAAGCACGGGGTGCTTGCTTAAAACCATGCAAGGCTTTCCTCAGATAATAAACGTGTTCAGGGTGCTTGGGGTCTTCATCTGCAAACAACGAGGTAATCATGTCCTATTATTATAGTTATTACGGTTATTCTAATGATTCATACTTTGGGGATAGTTTTCAAGTTTTCCATTTTGAAGAGTTTCTTGAGTTTGAAAGACTTGAAAACATTTACCGGAATGAAAATCGTTATTGGGAGCTTGAGTTGGATTCATTATTCGAATCCAATAACGATTCTTATTTCATTACTTTCGAAGACGAGTTTCAACCAAATGAGGAGTCCGAGGCTCTTGAGCCGAGGAAGCCTACTTTGGAAGAAACTTTGCTTCTTTACTCCCAAGGTTTGGAAAGCCTAAATGATGCTGGAAGGAGACTTGGTGCACTTTGCGATGAGATGAATTCTTATGCACAAAACAAAGAGGAGGTGAAAACTTGTGTTTCACCTCAATTTTTCAAAGAATTTCTCATCGAGTGTGAATCTTTCTCCACGAAATTCTATCTCCTTCCAACGATGAGTCGATTGAGATTGAATTTGTTTCATCACCATATTCATTTTCCGTGATCGAACCATTAGAATTACCGGTTGATTCCTATGAGTTGGTAGAAACTTTTAAAATTTCTACACTTTTTGCCGATGAGGACTCTTTACCGGACTTGTTTTCAATGGATGGTATCCCGACGTGTGCACCATCTCCCATTCCGTTTGAAAAATCTTTGGGAGATGAGTTAACTTTTCTTGGACCTCAAGTGTACCTTTCCCCCTTATTATCCAAATCCCCCATCGTCAGCCCAGAATTTCAAATTGGCGATGGTTCATTTCTTTTACCGCCCACATGCCTTCCGTTGTTCAAACGGAATTCCTATTTTTTGGGAGGCATGCATGTTCGGGAGGGTCCACCGTTGATCCGTCAAATTCAAATTGTGTTTTGGATGGACGCTCAAAAGTTTAAACTTTTGGTATATACTTAATTGCACATCCTAAGTGTAGGTTGTATATACTAACTTCTTCATTTTTGTTTTTCTTAATTTTAGCCTACTATAATTAGTTAATCTCTTTTTATTTCTTTTTGTATGCCTGGTTCTGACTCTTTTGTAGGTTCAACGGACTTGAATTTGCGGAGACTATGCATCCCGGCACACATTTCTTAAGAAAACAATCAAAAAAATCACAAAAACATTTTTTTCCTTTGTTTTTCACACGCGCATTCTCACGCATTTGCATATGTTTTTCTTTTCTTTTTTTTTCTTTTCTTTTTTATTTTTCATTTTTTCGTGACCATGCGTGTGTGTTGCTCATTGTACATATTTTTATTTTTTTTAGCATAGGCCTTTTTGTGTGTATATGTATGCCTATGTGTAATTATTTTTATTTTATTTTTATTTTCATTTTTCTATTTTTATGTATATATATATATATATATACTATATATATCGTTGTTTTATATTTAGACCCCATATTTATCCCTGAATTGTAATTCCCCCCCCCCCCCCATTTAAAAAGGATGCAGTGTGCCAAGGCTGGGCTCGATCGATCGATCGAGAAGGTTAAAGACGAGGGCTGCTATTTTTTTCCCTCTTTTCTCTTATTCTCTCCTCTCCTCTCTCAAACCGATTGTGCCCTAGTTTTTTCCCCACACACATTTATTCCTTTTTCTTCCAATTACTACACATCCAAGGTATAATCTTCATTACTCTTACATGGATTTGTAGCTTTTGTTAGATTTGTGTCACTAATTACATGTTTTTACCATTTCTTGACATATGTTTGAATGTTGGTGTTTACCCCCTGATTTTGTTTTGTTCCAACTGTATTTTCTCATGTTTCTTGTTGTAAATCCACTCATGAACAAGTTTAAATTGCTGCGTTGTTGTTTTGTTCATGAGTGGGGTGATTTCGTTGGTTCAAATCGGTATTTTCAACCTTGACGCACATTGTGCACGCCAAGTGTTCGTCAAAATGCTTAAAACAGATTTCAATCCATTTTTTGACGCACACTTGGGTGATTTTCATGCCTTGTCGCATTCCGACATTCTTTACCGCAATGTTGCATATTTTCACCTCGGTTTTGCACACTTGCACCACCATTTCAACTTTTACACTACTAACCATAAATTGTGCTTACACTTTGCTTTGTATTGTGTAATTCTTGTTTTGTAGGTTGAAATGGCACCGAAGAAATACTCGTCTACTAGGTGTGTGCCCGTTGGGGGTGTTGATGGTTTTCGCTCCAAGCAGGAGCGGGATTGGTTTCGTGTGCACTTTCATACATCCGAGCGACCACTTGGTTTTCACTTTGCGTGGGTCCTTGAGGAGATACCGAGGGAGGCGCGTGTTCTGTTGCGCCGTCAGGGGTGGGAGCCCTTTCTTGCTACTAACGGGCGTGTCAACGAGGAATTGGTCCGAATATTCTACGCCACCTTAGTGGAGGTAAAGAGCAGCAGTGGGCCGACTACATATGAGGCCATGGTTCGTGGGGTGAGGATTCCCTTCAGCATATCAGATTTTGCAGATTTTATGGATGTTCCTCTCCCCGCGGATTCAGTCAGTTTTCTTGATGGGACTATTTTCGGTCGAGGGACATTGATAGAGGCCCTTGCACCGGGCGAGGCATGGAAGAAGGGTGCTTTCTGCTCGGCTGCGATGGAGGACTTGCCTCGATTATTACACTACATCAATGTCCATTCCTTCATGGTGACGAACAACCGGTCTGAGGTTCGTCACAAGCATACCGCATTGATCTACACAATGATCAATGGCTTGGGCAGTATCAGCTTGCCCAGTATTTTTCTAGACATGATGTGCGCTACTGCGAAGGAGATTGCTTGGAGATATTCCCTTCCTTTTCCTGCCCTCATCACGAAGATTTGTATTTCACACGGTTGCCCAGAGTTGGACGCTGACCGTAATCATAACCCACTCGGGTTTCTCTCTAAGGACAACATCTCAAAAATGCTGAAGCAGGAGTGGGGGCAACCGGCGGGTAACAGACAGAGGGCAGAGATGGTTGACTTGCTGGGCGACAAGGAGGATGAGATACATGAGATGGAGATGGGTGAGGGTTCTCACGTGCCACACACCGATGATGATGCCCGCTTTGCGGCATTCTAGGCCGTGCAGGACCAGCGCTGGGAGGAGACCCAGCTCAGGTGGGTGACTTGGGAGTCCCGCCTGGATCAGCAGCAGGCTCAGCAGGAGCGGTTTTATGCCGAGCAGCAGCAGGAGTGGGTCGTGCAGAGGCAGGCGAGGGCACGGCACAGACAGGATTACCGGATGATGCAGCGGATGATGAGAGATCTTTATCTGCAGCGCAGTGATTCTGACACACCATTGCCTCCTCATTTTCAGGACCCCTCTGAGCCTAGTGGTTCTGGCCACTAGGTTGTGGCTGTACTGGGCTATTTTTGTATTCCGTGATCGGATAGTATATTGTACTTTTTATTTTTAGTTTTATTTTTATTTTTATTTGTATTTCTTTTATTTCAGGAGTTGTAATGTATTAAGTGGTTTTGTATTGAACTTATGAAATGAGAAATGAAAATGTAGTTTATGGTTGTTTATTGGATTTTGATGTGTGTGATCTTCCATTTTATAAAATCAAAAAGTTCACCATCAATTTATCCAGTATTTGCACTTCAGCCCCTCTATATTATTGTGACTTGTGACATAGATTCTCTTAACTTAATACATCAGTACATATTCTTCATATGCTTTGTACTAACTTGTTTTGCATCTTCATTTGGACTTGTACTTATGGAGATCGCTCCACATTTGGGTAATATCATTATTTTCCTTGCTTTGTGTTGTGTTCTTTAATGGACGCATTGGGGACAATGCAACATTTAAGTTAGGGGGTGTAGGATATTCTATCCATTTTGTTGTTTAGTCCTTGGATTTGATTATAATTTAGTTACAAAGCATGTTTTTGTTAAAATTTTGAAAATTTTCAAAAATATTTTCTTTCTTTTTTCTCCTTTATTGGGCATTTTTCCCTTGTTTCCGATGATAAATTTTAATAATTGCCTGATCAAGTAGACAATTCAACGATGCATGTTCTCGATTTTAGAAGTTATTAGATTTTAGTCCCTAAATTATTGATATTATGAATAACTTCATGAATTAAACTTTAATCCGTGAACACATGCACCATTCTTGTTATATTGATTTGGTTTAAGATTTTTACAACTCGGTATGCTTTTGATGCATTGTACATACTTACACCGAGTGAGATTAGAGACTTATCTTCATTTGTGAGTGTATACACTATTCTTTCGTCTTTGAAAACATTGAATTCGTCGGTAATCTCTTTATTCTTTCATTGACCGTTCATTAATTGAGTTCATACCTGAAATGTGTTACTTGAGCATGATTTTCAAATATTGTTTTGACTCGAGAATTGCGTATACTTTGTGAAATGATCATAGGCCTTCTTTGTATATCACCCATATGACCTTGACCTCACCTTTTATATGTTCCCTAGTCAACCCACTTGAGCCTAAATACTAGCCTTTCTTTTCATTACCCAAAATCCCATATCCAACTCCAAATTGGAGTTTTATACCATATATATTACCTTACATACCCTTGTTTGGATTGTTTCTTGGAATTGAATGTTATTATTGTTGTGTGGTTGCAATTTGAGTATGAAAAGAGTAAGAAGTGAACAGAAAAAGAAAAAAAAAGAGTGAAAAAGAGAAAGTTGAAAACAAAAGAAAACAAAAGAGAAAAAGTGAGAAAAAGGAAGAAAAGAAAAAGAAAGAGAAAGTTGTTTATATTGTTTGTAGTGTTTCAATAAGCTTTTATTACTCTCTCGATTATTATATCTAATGCTCGTTTGGACATCTTTGTCCAATTTTGATATTGCCCGCATCCTTCCCATTATTCCAAGTTTTCATCTCCGAACACTTCGAATCCGTACATATACCTTTCATTTCGTACCCTAACCTAGCCTACATTACAACCCTATACAAGTCATATGTGATCTTAAGTAGATGTAATTCAAATGTTTAAATAGTTTTGATAATCTGTGAAAATGCAGTTCGCCTCTTTTATATGTGCGGTATCCTTTCACTGAGATTGCAATTTTTATTTCCTATATAGCGTTCTTCATTTGTGACATGTGTGCGGCCTAGTTTCCATTTACATTTACTCTTTATGCCCGCATGTCCCGTGTATTACCTCCCTTTTCATAGTGAATTCATTTGTTGAGTGTGATGCCCGTGAGGATTGACTTTTATGCATGCTTTGATATTTAGTATCCGAGTTATTTAAGGTTTTTGCCAAATCATACTTTGCATATGCTCACTCCCCTCCCACATGTTAGAGTTTCAATTTATTGAGGTGCATTCGATAATGTTAATAACTACGGACTTCTCATGCGAATTCGTTTGCTATGATAATAACATGTTGAAATCTTGTTTGCACTGATGAGTTTGTCTTACTTGATTGGGCATATTTTGAGGAAACTTTATGATGTTTGTGCATTCCATCACTGAAAACCCTCACGAGACGACACTCGTCCACCAGGGTAACCTAGGGGTTTAACGGCTTATTGCATACGCTAAATGCAATCGAATCGCCCGCGAAAGTGGCCTTATCTTTTTATTTCTTTTATACCATACTTTTGTACTCTCTCCTGTGTTGGTTTACTTGTTCTTCTTGTTGCATCCTATTTCATTGCTAGGGACTAGCAATGTGTAAGTTAGGGGGTGTGATATGACACAAATATTGCGTTTTTCATCCGTCGAACCTACGCATTTTAGCCCCCTCAGGTGCCTTAATCGTTATATTTAAGCCCGTTAACCAGACAACCTCAGTTTATACTGTTAACATGCTATATGAGGTATAATTGGGCTTTTGTAGGTATTTAGGTACCAAGTATGGGATCCGGACGCATTTCGCGCAATTTCCGTACGCAACCGCACGTTTAAGGGCAATCCGGTCATTTCACAGTTTGGGCACCTGGCTCGACATCCGCACGTAAGTTGTAGCTCTCCTCGCTAGCTCCGCGTGACCATGAACGGTGCGTGATTCTGAGTTCGTACGACATAGTTACGGCGATTTGAGCGGAGTTGGATTGTATGCCAATGCATGGGAAATTACAGGCTGCCACTGCTTGATCGATCGATCGAGCCTTATTATTTTTTCCACGATTTACACTGTCGATCGATCGACCACAGGGGTCGATCGATCGATCCCCTTTTTTTCCCTGCAGATATTTTCTTTCTTTTTTTTCTTCTTTTATTTTATTCCAACTTACTATAGGGTCGGGATTTCATTTCCGCCATTTTCGGGCCCCGAGCTCCGAAAACTAGGTTTCGTGCAAAATCGCGTTTAATTGAAACCACGTGTATTAAAGTTGGATTGTTATGCGTTTAACTTTATTTGTCACGCAACTTTAGTGTTTATAGCGACAATCCGAATTTAATCCGCTTGCGACCATTTTCCATCAAATGTTTAATCTCGCAACTTTGGCTTAAATTGCTTATTGTGTGATGTTTATGCTTAATTGAAAATGCTCGATTAAATTTCTTTCGAGCCTTAACTCTAATTAGTAGTTGTTTCGATCCGTGTGGTAGGATGCGATCCCGACCCTCGCTTTCCTTTAATTTAGCGTTAACTTCTCTTTTTATTTATTCACCATAACCAACCATCACCTTTTCATTTATTTATTTTACACTTTTATTCCTGAAGTAATTAAAACAATTAACATCTAAAATTCAATCACTCCCTGTGGATTTCTTACGATACCCGACTTACCGATGTGCTTGCTTGTCAAGTGTAGTAGTAGCTTAGGTTTTATTTGTATCGCGGCGGCAAAATACACGATGATTGTGTCCTCACACGAACACACTTTTTCCGCCCGGTCACTAATCACATCTCAAAGACTCCAAACAATGTACATCACATGGATGAAATGTTGTAGCATATCAAATCTCTATCAAACAGTCACATGGATAAATGGAATGAAGTTGTGACCCGGCTATCTTAAATGCTCATCCATAAAAGGTGCAAAGAAAATACAAAAATCTTTTTATGTTTTTTTTAAATTTTTATGAAACGAAAATCTTTTTGGATTTTTCAAAAGAATAAATAAATAGTTGTACAATAAAGCACTAATACATATAAAACAAACTAGCAATAGGAAGCATATGATATGAACATGAAAAACCATCCTATCCTAGTCAAAGACCAACCCCTCAGTCAACAGTGCAAATCCCCAAAGACTTCCTAAGACTCTCAAATCTAAGGGCATCTAAAGGTTTCGTGAAAATATCGGCTAACTGATGGTCGGTGGGTACGAAACTCAAGGATACGACTTTCTCCTCAACTAACTGACGTATAAAGTGCTCGCGTATCCTGATGTGCTTTGTGAACGAATGTTGGACTAGATTGTGGGATATGTGTGTCACGCTCGTGTTATCGCAGGAAATGGTCATAGTGTTGTGTGAAATCCTATAATCCTCCGGTATCTTCTTCATCCACAAGAGTTGCGTGCAACAACTCCCGGTGGCGATGTACTCAGCCTCCGCAGTGGACAAAGAGATAGAGTTTTTCTTCTTGCTCATCCAGGAGACAAGAGAACAACCAAAGTAGAAACACCCACCAGAAGTGCTCCTACAACCATCTACATCACCAGCCCAATTAGCATCTGAATAGGGAGACAAACGATCATTGGTATCAAAGTAATACCATATGAGAGAGTCCCACTAACGTATTTGATAATACATTTTACAGAGAGTAAGTGTGACTCTTTTGGGGATGCCTGATATCACGCATAGATTCCAACACTAAAGGCTATGTCGGGACGAATGAGAGTCAAGTAGAGGAGACTACCTTTCATACTCCGATATAAGGTTTGCTCTACGTCCTTGCCTGAAGTGTCCTTACTAAGCTTGATAGAAGTACTCATAGGTGTACGTGCATGCTTAGTGGAGTATAAACCAAATTTATTCACTATGTCTCTAGCATACTTGGATTGGGAGATGGACATCCCATCCTCTAGCTGACGAACTTGGAGACCAAGGAAGAAGGTAAGCTCACCTACCATGCTCATCTCAAACTCACTTTTCATCTCCTCCTTAAAGTGATGAGCATGTTGGGAGAAAGTGGATCCAAAGACTATGTCGTCCACATAGACTTGGGCAACCAAAATAGCACCATCATCTCTCCTGATGAACAACGTCATATCAACTCCCCCTCTCTTGAGGCCTAGGGCTAAGAGATAGGAAGCAAGCCTTTCGTACCAAGCACGAGGTGCTTGCTTAAAACCATACAAGGCTTTCCTCAGATAATAAACGTGTTCAGGGTGCTTGGGGTCTTCAAACCCTTTTGGTTATTCCACATACACTTCCTCCTATAGAATTCCATTTAGAAAGGCACTCTTGACATCCATCTGATATAACATAAAGCACAGATGACATGCGAAGGCGAGTAGTAAGCGGACGGACTCAAGCCTCATAACAGGAGCAAATGTCTCCCCAAAGTCTACACCCTCTATCTGTGTGTATCCTTGAACGACCAACCTAGCCTTGTTTCTGATTATGGTACCATTTTTATCCATTTTATTCTTGAATATACACCTGGTACCTATCACATTAGTCTCACTAGGTCGGGGAACAAGTTCCCAGAAATTGTTCTTTTTAAACTGAAGCAACTCATCATGTATAGCAGATATCCAGTGTTCATCCTTGAGTGCTTCTTTGTGATTCTTGGGCTCGACTTTCGACGTGTAGCAAAAGTGGCTAACGACGTTCTCTAGCTGAGCACGAGTCTTGACCCCTAGAGTGGGATCACCAACAATGGCAGAAGGGTCATGACTCTTGTGAACCCAAGCAGGAGTGTCACCTAGCACAGGAGTAGGGTCCACTAAGTGTGGGTGAGGGATAAGTAAGTCACTACCAGAAAAGTCATCATCCTCACACTGAAGGTTAGGATCAATAACCGTCGGAGGTTCGTCATCTTGCACGATGACGTTTATTAATTCCATAAACTTAGAGATCTTCAGGTTAAAAACCCGGTACACTCTACTATTCGATGAATATCCTAAAAATATTCCCTCGTCGCTTCGGGAGTCAAACTTTCCTACTTGCTCTCTATCCCTAAGGATGTAGCATTTACTCCCAAAAACACAAAAATATGCAAGGTTAGGTTTCTTTCCAGTCCATAATTCATAAGGCGTCTTAAGTGTGTGTGGACGCAGGTAAACCCTATTCACCGTGTTGCATGCAGTAGACACTGCCTCTGCCCAAAATCTCCTAGAAACATTACGACCTAGAAGCATAGATCTAGCCATTTCCTGGATCTTCCTATTCTTTCTCTCAATAATCCCATTTTTCTGAGGAGTCTTCACAGCAGAAAACTCATGTTTGATCCCAAGGCTATCAGAGTAGAGATCTACGGTTGCTTCCTTAAACTCTGTGCCGTTGTCACTACGGATCCTATTAATAGTAACTCCGTGTTGATTTTGTAGGACATGGCACTTGGTCATTAAAAACTCTACAGCATCGAATTTCTCCCTCAGAAAACCTACAATAGAATATTTGGAGAAATCGTCGACCATCAGGAGGATATACCTCTTACCACCCAAACTCTCAGTACGAGTAGGACCCATAAGATCCATGTGAATCAGCTCAAGTACTCGGGAGGTGGTAATGGAATGCAACCTCCTATGAGGGCTCCGAATTTTCTTTCCCAACTGACAGGGTCCACAAACCGTGGAAGTTGACTTTCCCTGATATGGTAAGCCACGTACTAGGTCCTTTTTTACTAAACGAGTCAAATATCTAACGTTCACATGACCTAGACGTTGGTGCCACAAATCCATAGGAGTGATCGTGGCACTATTGCAGACAAGTGAGGAAGTGGGCACAGTCCCATAGCAATTATCCTCGTCCTCACCCCTTGCACTAAAAGTTTACCGGCTTGATTGTAGACATTACATGCGTCGCGATCAAACTTTACTGCAAAGTCAGCATCGCACAGTTGGCTAATGCTGAGAAGGTTTGCTTTCAAACCTTTGACGTACAAAACATTTTCTAGATTAGGAAATCCTGGCAACTCTATAGTACCTCGTCCTACAATGATACACTTGCTCCCATCTCCAAAGGTGACTCTGCCCTCCTTATACTCCTCTAGGTAGGTAAAAAATGAGGCATCACCTGTCATGTGTATGGAGCACCCACTATCAAAATACCACTGTGAGGTATTATGTTCTTTGAGAGAAACATGAACAACAAGGGATTTCTTATCTTTCTTAGGCACTGAATAAGTGGTAAACTTTTGTTTACCCTTGTTGTTGTTGGTTTTAGCCGGAATGTGAGAAGCATTCACTGACGACAAAGACATCAGTCAAAATTCCTACATTAAACTCTGTGATGTGGAGGCTAAAAACTCAACACGCTCTCTCAGACTGGCAAACTCATCAGTATGACGAGATGGAGAAGAAGTACGTCGTGTCTTACCCACATGATAAAAAGAAAATTTTGCTTCTCTAATATTGATTTTTGTCGTTGTGCAACTTCTCTATCCATCAAAAATTCCCTTTAACCTACAAAATTATAACAAAACTAGTGTAGAGGGTAAGTAAGGGAGTCAATCCATATCTAAGGGTGAAACAAAAAATTGGAGAGGACATATATAGATTCATTTGCATTTCATTATATTTTTCTATTTTTACTTTTTCTATTTTTTATGGATTTTTCAAGGGAATATTAATTAACTAACTATATACTAAATTTTAAAGTACTACTAAGATGTAAAAGCTAATAAAAAAATGAGGTAAATAAAATTGTGCTAAAAAGTAAACTAATTAAATTGGATTCATGAGGACTTCAAAATTTCATCTCATTAATGGGAGATTAGCCCTCCATAATCATCATCCACAAATATAAGATATACAAATAAAAGCATGAGAAGATTAAACTAAAAGTAAAAGAGAGGAATAGATCAAACCAATTTAAGCCTTGAATTGGAATGGAATCTTCAATTACATCATCAATCTCTCAATTACAATTCCTCACTCATGTATTTATTGAATCTAAACTAAAATTTACAAAATAAAAATAAAAAGGATAGTGGATCAATTCATAATGGACAATTAAATAATAAAGGAGATATGCTAAAAATGCAAATCCTAAAATTATAAAATTGTACATTAGAATTCACCCAAAGAAATAAATTCTAGATCTTTACTTTATATTGAGATAATTGCTAAAAATGCAAAATCTCAACATAAAGGAATGGGTTAGAATTTACCTCCCATAAGCAATAAATTCAACTACATCAATCTATTATGAAATGATTTTCTAAAATGCAAAAATTCATAATTGATGGCTGGGGTGGAATTCATCCTAGAAATAAATTTCACTACACACCTCTATATTGAGATATTTGCTAAAAATGAAAATACTCTCTAAAGAGGGGTGTAGAGAAATTTATCACACAAAGTGTAAAAACTAAATTGGAGATCTCTTGCAAATGGGTCATCCTCTTCAATTTATACAAGGCATGGAGCATGGGGGTATTTTTGGGAATTGGCTTGGGTGTGCGTGGGAATGGTGAGGTGAGGGTTAACATGTGCATGGGGTATTTTAGGAATTGGGAACACATGTGTTTTAAATGGAGGTGTGAGGTGAGGATAAATTCAGATTTGGTTTGAGGGGTATTTTGGGTGTTTGGTTAGAAGAGGTTAGTTAGGGGGTATAATAGGTAAAATGGTTAAAAGGTTTAATGGGTTTATTGGCACATGGGGTTTTTGTCTTTTGGTTTGCTTTGGAAGATGTGGAAATCGATTTGGGTAAGTGGCTTTTGGAGAAATGGGTTCTTGGTTCACATGGGAAATGTGTGGAGGACATGGGTTGAATCAGACAGGAGCAGGGGTTAGAACAGGGGGTCTCGGGTTGAGTGGTCCGGTTTGGCGGGTTTGGGTCGACAGGGTTCCGCCCGGGTTGTCTGGGTTTGTGGCTGATGAGGAGAGAGAGAGGTCGAGTTGGAGGTGGCTATCCACCGGAGGGACAACGCAGGATCGAATTGGTCTCACGCCGCCGGACAAGGGGCGACGGTAGGTGGGTCACCGGAGCTGGTGGGATGTGGTAGTTTAGAGGTAGAGAGAAAGTGAGGTTGTTTGGAAGATGAGGGTGAGGGTAATTTGGTGTGGTAAGGTATAGGGAAGTATTGGTGTGGGTGAGTATGAGGATAGGTAGTGTTAGGGTGTAGGGTAATTGGTGTGAGGTGTAGGGAGTTTATGTGTGTGTGTGTCAAATTGTGACCCTTAAAAATAAAACTAAAGTTAACTAAAAAAACTATTAAAACTAAAATTCTAAAAGTTAAATTCCTATTCTAAAAATAAAATAAAGATTCAATTAAAAAAAATTTAAAAATAAAAAGAAAATTCTATTAAACTAAAAAGAAAATCCTAAAAAGAAAATGTAAAATCAAAATAAACTAAAAATAAATAAATACTAAAAAATCTAAATCCTAATAAAATAAAATAAAACTAAAACTAAAAACTAATAGAATACAAATCAAAATAAAATTATACTAAATAAAATATAAAATAGAAAAATAGAAAATGAAACAAAATAAATCTAAAATAAATCCTAAAAATAGAAATGACTCAAACTAAAAATCTAAAAAATAATAAAATGACACAAACTAAAAATCTAAAAATTGATAAAAGGGCACAAACTCAACACACACGTGGTTTAAGGTAGGTTTAGGCTAGGCTTAGGCTCGGGTAAAGGTTTAGGCATGTTTAGGGATAAGGTATTTAACTCCATAAAACGCACAATTGCCTTGAAATACGCATTTGAACACCGCAACGTGCATTCGGCCTACAAAATAAACATTTAAGCACATAAGACCCGTATTGTCGAGAATTAGCAACTAAAGTACGCTATTTGGGGTATAAATTGTACAGTTTTGGGTGCTTATCACCACACTATAGCAAAACTCCCTCGGGTGGCCTTTTCTTTTGCAATATGTACAAAAGAACACAGTCTTAGGCGGACCTTGGTTTTCTTTTCTTGGTCGAACTCTCCTTCGTGGATTTTGGCGATGACCATAAGGAGTAGTAGTAAACTCAGGGACTGGTCCTGGTGCAATTTGGGACGTGGAGGCACCATCCTAACCAATTCCCTACTGATCACCAAAACCTAAAGCGGGGTCGAGGACCATCTTTCCCATCTTTCCAGATCTATCCTCGATTTGAACCTTGACTTCCCGTGCTCTCTCAAGATCCTAAGTAAGCTGGGCAACAAGGGCTTCAAGTTTCTTTCGAGACTCCACAGAGGAATGGAGCTCACTCGTAATACTAGCCACTTGTTTAGTCAAGTCCCCTTTCTCTTTCTCAAAACAACTATCTCTCTCTCTAAACAAACTCTCTTTTTCAAAACAGGCAGACTCTCTCTCTCTCTCTCGCTTTCCTTAAATCTTCCTCTAAAGAGGTGATCCTAAGAACTAACGCTTTATTACTCTTTTTAGTTTTAAAGGACTCAGAATATAGCTCGGCGTAGGCGCGTTGAAGATCACTCTCGCTCTCACTTGAGTCATCCTCCCCCTCACTCACATCGATCTCACTGTCAAGGTGTCCCTGTGATCCATCATCCTCGTCGTCGTGAGGTGTACTAGAAGCGTTCACATGACTAGCCATGAATGCGGTGAAGTTACAATCATGCGGTGACTCGTCTCCAAATTCCACCGACTCGACCTCACTGTCGTCACTAAGGGTAGCATTGAGGACAATTTTTGCCCTTTTCTCTGTTTATCCTAGTAGAGCACTCAAAAGCTCTATGGCCCCTACCATCGCACTCAAAGCATCTCTCACTTTCTTTCATAGGAGGATCTTTAAAAACTTTTTCATTTTTCTTTTCAAACTTATTTTTCTCAAACTTCTTTTTATCTTTAAAATTACCATTTTTCTTGAATTTGAGAATTCTCTTGAATTTTTTAGCAAAAAGGGCCAAATCATCTAAATCAAAATCACAGTCAGAATCAGACGTATCTGTCTCTCTTTTTCTAGTTGACTCTCCCCTCTTTCTTGTTGACCCCTCACTCTTTCTTTCTAGGGCATTAAGTGCAATTCCCTTATCTTTAGGCTTAGCAGTTTTAGGAAACATATCAATTTCATATGTTTGTAAGTCGCCTACAAGCTCTTCCAATTTTAGCGTATTTAAATTACTCATAGAATTTAGCACAATGACTTTAGGGATAAAACGCTTGGGCAGAGAACGAAGAATCTTTTTAACAACTCTAGCATTAGGAATATGTTCACCAAGATTATAGCTAGTGTTAACAATGTCTCAAAGACTAGAATAAAAATCATCAAAACATTCAGTTACATGCATGGTGATGGTCTCAAATTGAGTTGTTAAATTTTGAAGTTTAGACTCTTTCACAGCATTCGTACCTTCATGGGTAAGTTGCAAAACATCCCATGCCTCTTTTGACGTGGTGCACGTAATTATACGTCGAAACTTGTCAGGTGTGACGGATCCGAAAATGGCACTTAATCCTTTAGAACTTAATCCTTTAGAATTGAATGATGACCATTTAAATTCTTCTTCAGTCCAAGAAGTGACAGGTTTTAAATTGATCACATTATCAACAGTGACAGAGGGAGGTGTCCACCCTCTTTCAACCAAGATCCAGACACGTTCACCAATGGCTTATAAAGCAGATCTCATGCTGGCTTTCCAGTATGAATAGTTTGTCCCGTCAAAAACTGGCATTTTATTGTAAAATTTCTCCATTATGAACACACTAGTTTTCAAAAGATCAATTTTTCTGAAAATTGATATCTTAGAAAAATTTTGCAGAAAATTACACGGTAAAGTTGTGTAATTGGCTCTGATACCATTTTGAAAGAGTGCGCGTGCGTTCAAATAGAAATATTATTTAATTAAACTTAGTTTTATCAGTTAAGTCCTAAACATGCAGCTATATGTGATTGAACAAGATGATGAAACATGGAAGAACATTCAAACACACATATTTTAGGGAAAATCCCCCAAAGGGGCAAAACCATTTATTTTTATTATAATATTGTAACATACAATTTCTCAGATTACAATGAAAATACAGTGACACAGAATTACTCGCAGGCGTCAAATCTGTAGTCGGCGGTTGGAAGTTGCGCATGCGTTCAAATAGAAATATTATTTAATTAAACTCAGTTTTATCAGTTAAGTCCTAAACATGCAGCTATATGTGATTGAACAAGATGATGAAACATGCGAGAACATTTAGACACACATGTTTGAGGAAAAATCCCCCAAAGGGGCAAAACCATTTATTTTCATTATAATATTATAACATACAATTTCTTGGATTACAATGAAAATACAGTAACACAGAATTACCCGCAGGCGTCGGATCTGTAGTCGGCAGCTGGAAGTTTCCCTTTCCAGGAGGGCAGCAATGAAGAAGAAGAAGAAGAAGAACGGTCTTTTCCACAAGGGTATGAACAGACACACGATTGTGTTCTTGGGTTGCAAATAGATTCACAAAGGTTTGGAACGTTGTGTGAATCAAAACATGAGTCTTGGAACTCACAAAGGTGAAGACTTAGAGTTTTTGGACTCTAAAAATCATTTATGAAAGTCTTACTAAACACCTCCTCGGGGTTGGTTTATAAAGGAAAAATTAGGCCTGAAAAATCTCTGAACGATCTGTTCGAATCTATCCCAGGCGAACCGGTATGGTATGGATGCAGATCGGTCCGAGGTCGGACCGGTTCGTTTTCTCAAGGAGCTTCTTCGGTTCACATTCGATCCGGGGTCTACTGGTTTCTAAACAAAGTCGATCGGTCCGGATTGAGGCGGATCGGTCCGGAGGGGCGGACCGATTCCTTTTCCAAAAGGGGCGGATCGGTCCATGGCGGACCGGTTCATTTTTTAAAACAGGCGGACCAGTTCGGCTGTCCAGAAAATTGATTCCTTTATTTCTTGTATATTCAGATCCATTGATGACGATGCAATTTTGAATATCTTCAATGGTGTAACGGCGTATGACATACAATTGATAATGGATAAAAATGTCCTTACACAAACCTATGATACCAATTAAAAGGAATACCACTTAAGTCGTTTAATTCAAGATTAAACTATCTAAATGGTTCCGAATAGTTTGTTGCATAAACGCTTTTCTTAAAATAAGTTTTAAACACAAGATTTGTATAACAATATGAACGAGTTATTTCAGTTATAGGTAAAACAGTTTTGAAAAACAAAACTTTAAGAAAAATAAATCAACACAGCCTTAAGAAATGGATGAGAGGAAGAGGAAGTATACACAAGAAATTTTAACATGGTAAAACCCCGCCCAATTGGAAAAACATCCACGGGGTCCTCTAGGTCACAAAAATATCCACTAAATATGAATAACAAGTTATGAGCTATATAACAATCAAGACACACAATCAGACCTAAATTAAGTTCAGAGTTTGTACGAACTCCTTTGGCGTTTTTTGATTTCTCCCAAGGTTCTAATGTTACTGGTGTTCTCCCAGCTTCGTAACTTTACTCGTTTTATCTTTACGTCAACTCTAAAGTCAATTATCTCAATACTAACACTTTTCAATGTAGTAGTGTGAAGGTGTATGTAGTGATGTGGTCTAACTCACATGCATGAAACAAATCATTAAACATGCAAGATTTCCAAAATCAATTTAGTTAAACTAATGAGACTTTGGATCTTTAAAATATCTGTAGATCAAGAGGGAATCTTGATATAAAAACTAACCAAGATACTATACACTTTCTTTATTTTAAAATATGTACTTATTTCATAAAATGTGAAATATTTGAAAGTGAAATCCCCAATCAATATCTCAACTAGATCTAAGTCTGAATATTTGAGTAAACTGAAATTAGAAAGGATTTTGTTAGTTTAGGGTTTGAAATCAACATAACAGTTTGAAAATAATCAACAAAAATAAGATTTCTCGAAATAAGAAATCTATACGAAGATCTATCTAAGTGAATTGTATCACAAATTCTTAATCTCAAGATTATATGAAAAGAAATAGAGATCTAACCAACGTGATTAAGTTGGGAAAGAGATAAAGAGCTATAGAGGATAAAATTCTCAAATCTCAAACTGATTAACTCTCTGAAAAGGGTTTTCTGGTGAGATTTGGGCTGAGTTAGGTTTAGGGTTTCATTTCTCTCTCCAACTCTTTCTCTCTCTCTCTAGATCTTTCTCTCTCTCCAGTTTGGACGATGGGAAAAAGTCTCAAATGGATGAGCTAAGGTCGCTTATATAGTGAGCGCGGAAGGATCGAGAATCTCAGAGACAATCCAATGGTTGGGTTTAATTTTGACCGTTTGACTATCAATCTAATGGTTAAAATAAAGCGGTGAAAATAGCCAACATTGAATGGTCAAGAATAATTCTCTTGGATTAAGTATAAACACATGAAGATAGTTGATAACATCGATCCAACGGTTATCAAAGAAACACAATTATGTGAGATGGAAGAAACACATAATCAACTAACGAGATAGCAGCACATGTTGCAACAATACACGCTGCAAAATGAGTACCATTTTAATTAAATTTTACACCCTGAAGTCTATAATGCTTTTGGTTTCTACCCAAGCAAACTTTAAACCATAAACATAAATTGCACAATAGCCCCTAAGGTTTATATACAACATAATTTAATTTCTAAAAATCATTTAAAAATATTAGAAATTATTTAACACATCCCAAAAATAGTAGAAAATTAATTTTAAGGGATTTAACTCACACATAACAAAATATAACATGAGACAATGTATGTATGCAGTCCTAGTGTGTGGTGTTAGTATACTACCTTTAGGAACTTGTAGAGGAATTAAGTGTAGATTCTGAGGTTCTTTGGTAAACAAGGATGTGACTCAAATTTTGTCACTATTTCCAAACTAGATGAGCACCTATATAATATAGACTCAAGTAAGTCAAAGATATAGGGTTGTTCAAAGATGTCCACCAACTAGTATCAAGTAAATTTTATCCATGTATGTGGACTTGGTTTAAAAGGATGAGGCTAAGAAAATGAGGTTGTTTGTCAAGGGCCTTAACCTTAGCATCCGGCAAGTTATGGTTTGCTTAGATCTACCAAACTTTAGAATAGCAGTGAACAAGGAAATCATGCATTATCTTGAGGCAAAGGACGACGAGGACATCGATGAGAAGAATAGGGAGACCAGTGGGTTCAAGGGTAGTGGAAGTATAAAGTTTAGGAGCAGTGCTCGAGACGTCTTTCTAATGTTAAGTTCGTTATGGATGTTCGTTCATCTTCTTCTCAGTGTACCATTTATTCGAACCCTATAGTGCCTACCAAAAGGATGTGTTGTGAATGTGTGCCCCTAATACACTTTAAGAAGGAATTCCTGCAGAGAGCACCTGGTAACTAGTAGGGCAGTCAGCAGACTGTGAATTATGTACCTAGAAAGAGTTTTAGTTACAGGGGGCCACCCAACCATAACAGTTACCATCCAGCTATCTTCATCTAGTAAGGCATATTATGGATTGTTCACATCCAAGTCAGACTCAGAGAAGTTGTGAGCAAGGTCAGGTACCAAAGGTCCATAGTAGTAGGTCCAACCCTAGATGCGCTTATTCCATGTCCCACTTTGCAGCTTCTTCTAATGATCCATCAATTATGGAAGGTGTGATTCTACTGTTCATAACTTGGGTAAAGTCACTGTTTGATTTAGGATAATCACATTATTTTATCTCGAGTCCTTTAGCATTTAGGTTAGGTTTATAGGTATATCATTTTTACCCTCCTATCTTCATAGGACTTATGATCGACTACTGCATAGTTCCCGACAGGGTTTGTCGCAGTAGCATAGTCATGGCTAGAGGTTATATTCTGGAGAATGAATTGGCTATCATGGACATGGATGGGTTTGATGTGATCCTCAATATGGATTGTTTATCATTTTTTGATGCTACTATGGAATGCCATTGACATAGTGTCTATGTGTCTCTCCTAGATGGATCTTGCCATCAATTTAGTAGCAAGCTGGATGTGGGTTATCCTTAAATATTTTCTACCATGCGAGAGCATAAGAGGTATTTTGATTGGCTGAGTAGTATGGTGGCTCAGGACAAACCTAATCAGATGTTAGTGGATTATCTAGTGGTGTGAGAGTTTCCCGATGTGTTTTCGGACGATCTTCCTAGTTTACCCCTGCATTAGGGCATCTCAAATATCTCCACACCACCTCATCGGATGGATCTCAAGGAATTACAGGAGTTGAGAGGTCAGTTAGAAGAGTTGACTAACAAGGGTTTCATTCATCCTAGTGTATCTCTATGGAGGGGTCCAATCCTCTTTTCCAAGAAAAGGACAACTCCTTACAACTTTATATCGATTATAGGCAGTTAAACAAGGTGACTGTAAAGAATACCTTATTCCCAGTATCAATTTGTTTGAATAGTTGCATTCCGTAGGTTTTTTATTATTGAACTCCGATCCAGGAATCATTAGTTACATGTTAGAGAGGAAGAAATTCATAAAATAACATTTCTAATGCGGTATGGGCATTACGAGTACTTAGTGATACCCTTCAATTTGATGAATTCCCCGATAGAGTTCATGGATTTAATAAAACGTATCTATTATCCATATTTATATTGGTCTATTTAGCTTTGGATGTAAACCATGAGGAGCACGACACTGCAGGTGCTCAGGGAGAATCAACTATTCTCCAAATTTCGCAAGTGCGAGCTTTGGATGAATAAGGTCAAGTTCTTTGGCCATGTAGTTTCCAGTGAGGGAATTTTCGTTGATCCATCCAAGGTCAAGGTTGTTATGATTTGAGATAGGTCGAAGACAGTTACGGAGGTGCACAATTTTCTTGGTTTGTCTAATTACTACAAGAGATTTGTTCAAGATTTCTCGAAGGTTGTGTTGCCTCTCACTCTATTAAAGCGAAATGATATTTTCTTTTAGTAATCAGAGGATTGAGAGTCAGAGGATTTGAAGGTTAGGATGATTTCGACACCCATTTTTATCCTCCTAGAATGAGGCAAGAGGTATACCGTGTATTGTGATTCTTTTGAATTAGGGCGTGACACAATGTTGATACAGAATTGTCAGGTGGTCACTTATGTATCCCATCCTTTAAAGGTTCATGAGAGGAACTACCCAACCCATGACTTGGAGTTATCTGTGGTGGTGTTGGCGCTGAATATCTGGAGATACTACCTGTACGGTGAATGGTTTGAGGTATATATGGATTAAGAGCCAGTGGTACATTTTCACTCAGCGCGATGTAAACTTCGTTATAGGAGATGGATTGAGTTGATGGAAGACTATGACTTTTCCTTGGAGTATCAATTCGACAAAGCCAATGTGGTGGTTGATGCTCTTAGTCAGAAGTTTGGACTCACTTTGTCAACAATGAAGTGTTACCGTGAGAAGATGTTTGGCGAGTTACAAAAGTTCAACTTGCATATCCAACGGGGTGATGATAGGGCATATCTTTGGGGAGTGGTAACTAGACCTCTCATTCAACATAACTTGTTAGAAGCTTAATTATGTGATCCTGAGTTTGCACATTACTGTAACTATATCTAAAGTGGTGAAGTGTTCGACACTCTCACTAGAGACAAGGATGGGGGCATGCGATATAAGGTTGATTGTTTCGATCGTCAATGAACTTCAGGATGAGTTGATGGTGGAGGCCCATCACTCAGGCTTCAGGATACATATCGGTGCCAGTAAGATGTATAATGTCCTATGAAGATATTTTTGGTGGTATGGTATGAAGAAGGACGCGGCGATGTATATGGATAAGTTCTATAATTACGAGCAAGTGAAAATAGAGCACATGAAGCCAGTAGGGCTGTTGTAACCATTATCGATTACAGAGTCAAAGTGGGAGAAAATTCTGATGGATTTTGTCACAAGCTTACCACAGTCCAAGTGTGGTCACAATGAGATTTGGGTTATAGTGGATCGTCTTACGAAGTCTGCACACGTTTTGCCTATTAGGGTTATGGACAACATGTCTAAGTTGGTAAGGTTGTATGTCTGAGAGATATCCCATCTTCACAACTTCTCGCTCTTGATCGTCTCAAATAGGGATCCCCGATTTGGGTCTCGGTTTTGGAAGAAGATTCATATAATAACCGAGATTTTCAAATCTGTCAATCGACCCTATTCACCAACAATCATTGTTTCAACCCTTATAATATATTCAAATTTAAAAGTCTTATAAGAAGAATGAAACTATACTTGACACCCTACAACTTTACTAAATTAACTTGGACCCCCTAAAGTTTTAATAATTGCAAAGTAGCCACTGAAAACTTCAAACCAACATAACCTGACCTATAGTTAACCCCTAAACCTCAACTTTATGTCAAATTAATCCTTTAGACTTCAAATAACACGAAATTATAATTTTCTCCCTTGAAACTGTGACACCCCGACTAATTAAATACCGGGTAGCTACTCCTTTATAAAATTAATTCAAAATGCCAAGTTGGCTCAGTTAATAGCATCACTGTCGAAAACATTTTTAAAGATTACTAACCACCTAGTATTTAAAAAGTAAGTGCCAAATTTTATTAAATCTGATTAACATGCAACAAGAGTAATGAATAACTAAATAACACCATTCACCATACTGAAGTAAAATGAATAACCATCACAATATGTAAATAAAACCTGGAGGAAAAACTCCTCAATACAAATCCCACAACTGATAAGTAAACTGAAATAAATAACTAAAACTGAATACTGAGCAATACATGCTAGAGTCTGAAAACTAAAATGTAAAAATGTCTAATAGAATTGGGCAACATGCCCTACAACTGATAGATGCTGAGACTGGAATCCAAATGAGAGAGGCGTCTAAAAGCAAATCCCTGTAGCTTCCACAAATAGCTACAGCTCGTCACCTGAATGAGAATCCTATGCTTGGTGTCCTTGTGGCTGGGCACCTAAAATGGTTTTACAAGAAAATATATTTGAAAGCAAATGGGTCAGAGCCCGAAAGTGGAAATCATTTTAAAAACCTGCAAGTGCTTTAAAAACATTTAAAACATTAAATGCAAAGTACATGTTAGGACGTGCACTCACATTAAATTCTCACCTCTCGACTAACTGTGCACTCCTAACGTAATTACCCATCTATAACTACCCTTTCCACTAGCTAAGTGACAACGTAACTAGCTAGACTACCAAAGGTTCTACCCATTTTACTCAGTTAATTTAACATAACAATGCTCGTAATTAAATAGAGGTTTAACGTAAACTCAGTTACTAAATATGCCATGGATATAACTATCAGTTAACTCATTATATAGCTCGAACCAATACCGTAATATTTTTACAATATTAACATGAGGATTCCCATTAGTATAATGTATATTATTCACATCATAAATATACGATACAAGCACCCCGCAATCTAAGCTGTAGTGCACACATACTCTGCTATCCATCCCGGTACATCACGTACATAAGGATCACATATTCCGAATCTCTCAGGAATAGTTCAGATAACACAAATCACAAATAGTGGAGGCGAACACAGTCACCATCACATGGGTCACGCACATACCTACGCTCCCATGGTCATGCAGACTTATTAATATCACAATAAGTCCTTCTATGATCTATGTTCATCAAGGTACCAGTCTATATCCCCCCCGTAGGCACACAAGGATTAGAGGGTCCTAAGCGAACGTAACCTCCCGTGATAGCAAGTATGGTAGGTATGTCATACACATAAACTATATACTAAGCATTCACACATCTTAGATATCACCATTTAATAAGGTATAGGCTACATCATAATACCATTATTCCAAACTTATGTATTTCAAGTTATCCGAATATATAATTTAAATAGTCGACACGTCTCACGTTGTAATTCCTTAAACTTAAAACCTATCTCAAATAGACTATTAAGTCTCCCATAATTCTCACATATGACATCTTTATACCTAAGGTCGTTGTTTCTGCCCCAAACCTTATTTCATCAACTTATTCCAATTGGTACTATTAACCCAATTATTATCTCACATAACGAATTTCATTTATTTAGAATAATTCCTCGAATTGCATTCTAATTAAAGTCCACTATAATAATCACACCTACTGGTCTTCCTTAAGGGTGAGGGTATTCATAAGTTCTCCAAACATATTCTCCGAGGGTTTCCGCCATTAAAATCAAATTAAGGAAAATTTTACTCATTCTGGGGAGGTCGATCGATCGACCTATGAATATCGATCGATCGATCTAGTCGATCGATCGACTGATGAATGTCGATCGATCGATCGAACAGGTATGGCTACGGACTGCTTCGTTCTGCAGATTTGAAAACGTCCCAAAACTTATTTCTAACGTATGATTCTCAAATATAACGTTATAGTAATGTCATATAACAATCCTACAATATTACTAACGTCCACAAACCACTGATTCAACATCTAAAGGCTACATATGGGTCAAACTTCATCAAAAACCTAGTTTCCAGATTTTATCTCAAGAACATTCATAAACTTCATCTTAAATCCATTTTTGGTATAACAAAAGTCGATAATTCTCTTAATATAATCTTCCAGTAACATTCTACATGCAACCTATATCCCAAAATTTATACTAATAACTCCAATCTTGTGGGTTTTTCATTATCTTCAAAGAACATACAAAATTTTTGAATAATCTAACATGGAAGAAACATTCTCCGAAATTTAAATGGAATAAATCACTTGCCTTGATTGTCTCTGGATTTGGTGTTGGATTTGTAAGCTCTTTCTGCAGATTTTCTGCAGAATTCCTCCTCTTTCCCTTCCTTTCTAAGCTTTCTTCTTCCAAAGGTGGCTATGGTGGCTAGGGTTTCCTTTGGGAGAGTTGGAAGACTAAATGATAACCTACGTAGCTTTCTAGGTTAATAAGGGTTGGTTATGGGCTTAGTGGGCCTTATCCACATCAGATTTAATTAACCAAATTTTCGTCACTTTTAATTCCTCAAAACGTGAAATTACCAAAATACCCTTTAAGTTGCCGGTATGGCCTAAAAATACCCCGGGACCCAAACTATACCCCCGGCTAGTGTTTTCTGACTATCTCGACCCTTCCGGACGCGATGGCGCACTCAAAACGACCATACGGATTATAGATTTTAAATTCACTTTTTATTATCGAAATATTATACCGTGACGCGGCGGTCCCACGCGTCTCAACAAAATTTCTAAAATGCCGTATATAAATCCCACGACAAATTTTATAATACCAAGTTCATATATAATCATATATGCACAAAATCAAATACCAATTCGCATCACATTAGTATTTATAACCCGGATTAATTTTCAATTAATACGCAATTTAATTAATTAATCCCAAAATAAATATAGTCAAAAAAACGGGGTATGACATACTCCCCCCCTAATAACTGAATTTCGTCCCGAAATTCGAAACTAAAAAGTACCTGCTAAAAATAGCTCTGGATAACGTTCGCGCATCTCATCCTCGCGCTCCCATGTGGACTCCTCGACATTGTGATGTCGCCACTGAACACGCACTAACGGGACTATCTTTGACCGCAGTTTCCTCTCGCTTCGGTCCAAAATAGCAATTGGCCCCTCCTCGTAAGAGCTATCCGACTGGAGGTCGATGTCCTCCACAGCAATGTGAGAATGAGCCAAATTATCTCTAAGGTATTTCCTCAGTGAGGAAGTATGGAACACGTCGTGAATCCGATGCAAGTGCTTCGGTAGTCCCAGTCTATACGCAACCGGTCCTATCCGCTCAATAATAGGGAACGGCCCCACATACCTTGGTGCCAACTTCCCCTTCTTCCCGAATCGCATAATCCCCTTCATCGGAGAAACCCTGAGCAAAACCTGGTCCCCCACTTGGAACTCTCTGAAAAACCTCTTCGCATCAGCATAACTCTTCTGCCTGTCTTGAGCTACCCGAATGCGACTCCGAATCAACTCAATCCTTGCCGAAGTATCCTGAATCACTTCCGGCCCAAGTAGTTTGTTGTCCCCCACCTCCAATCAACATGCTGGGGAACGACAAGGCCTACCGTACAACGCCTCAAACGGAGCCATGCCAATTGTAAACTGATAGGAGTTGTTGTAAGCAAACTCCACCAGTGGAAGGTACTGCTCCCATCCACCCCCGAAGTCAATAATGCACATGCGTAGCATGTCTTCCAACATCTGGTTGGTGCGCTCTGTCTGCCCATCGGTCTGCGGGTGATAAGCCGTACTCAACCGCAATTCCGTGCCCATGGCCTCCTGGAAACTCTCCCAAAACCTCGAAACAAATATCTTGTCTCTGTCAGACACGATATTCAGGGGCACACCGTGAAGTCTCACAATCTCTGAAATGAAGAGCTGGGCATACTGACCCGCAGTGTAATCAGTCCTAACGGGTAAAAAGTGAGCGACCTTGGACAACCTGTCCACAATTACCCAAACGGAGTCGTGGCCCCTCTGCGACGTGGGCAACCCCGTAATAAAGTCCATGGATATGCTCTCCCACATCCATACCGGAACCTCCAACGGCTGTAGCAATCCTGCTGGTCTCTGATGATCCACTTTTACAAGCTGACAAGTGGCGCATTTCGAGACAAACTCAGCGATATCCTTCTTCATACCGCTCCACCAATATTGCCGCCTCATGTCTTGGTACATTTTGTCCCCTCCAGGATGTACCGCGAACCGTGAGCCGTGCGACTCTGCCATAACATCGTGCCGCAATTCTTCCCCTTCCAGAACTACCAACCTCCCATTGAAGCGCAATCCCCCGTCTGAGCTAACGGTATAGGACTCGGCTCCCTCTGCTAGTAATCGAACTATCTGCTCCTGACAGAACGAGTCATCGGCCTGTGCCCGTACTACCTTCGTGACAATCTGCGGTGTAACGGTCATCACAGACATGAAAGATCGGGCCACTGCATCCTGGTGTCCCAATTCCTTCCACTTAGCCTTCCACACCTCTGCCACCTCATCTGCTGGCCTGCGGCTCAACGCGTCTGCTACCACGTTAGCCTTACCCGGGTGGTACTGGATGTCGAACTGGTAGTCCTTCACAAACTCAAGCCACCTACGCTGTCGCATATTCAATTCCTTCTGCGTGAACAGATACTGTAGTGACTTGTGGTTCGTGAACAGCTGAAACTTCTCCCCCAAAAGATAGTGCCTCCAAATCCGTAAGGCAAATACCACTGCTGCCAACTCCAAATCATGCGTGGGGTAATTCTTCTCATGAGGCTTTAGGTTACGGGAAGCATAAGCTATGGCCTGTCTCTCCTGCTGCAATACACCTCCAAGCCCTTGCAAAGACGCGTCGGTGTAAACCAAATACTCAACTCCCGGTCTCGGCAATGCTAACACAGGTGCTGAGGTCAACTTGTCCTTCAATTCATCGAATGCCAACTGACAGGCATCACTCCAGATGTATGGCACACCCTTACGAGTAAGATGTGTCAAAGGACCTGCTATCTCCGAGAATCCCTTAATAAATCTCCTGTAGTATCCTGCTAGACCCAAGAAACTACGAATCTCCGTTGGGGTCGTGGGCTGTCCCCACTCCCTCACCGCTGATACCTTTCCCGGATCAACAGATATCCCTTGGTCGGAAATAATGTGACCCAAGAATTGGACTTCCTTCAGCCAAAACCCGCACTTCTCATATTTTGCATACAACTCGTTCTGACGGAGTGTCTGCAAAACCTGCCTCAAATGCTCGGCGTGTTCCTCCTCTGTCTGAGAGTAAACCAGAATGTCATCAATGAAGACAATGACAAACTGATCTAGGAAATCCCTGAACACCCTGTTCATCAAGTCCATAAACACTGCTGGAGCGTTGGTCAAGCCGAAAGGCATAACCCGAAATTCATAAGAACCATATCTCGACAAGAACGCGGTCTTCGAGACATCCTCCTCCCTGATACGCAACTGATGGTATCCCGACCTCAAGTCAATCTTCGAGAAGAAAGAAGCTCCCCTCAACTGGTCGAATAAGTCATCGATGCGAGGCAACGGATACTTATTCCGTATCGTGACCTTATTCAACTCTCGGTAGTCCACGCACAATCTCAGTGAACCATCCCTCTTCTTCACAAACAAAACTGGAGCGCCCCAAGGTGAGGTACTCCTGCGAATAAAGCCCTGCCCTAACAGCTGCTCTATCTGATCCCGTAGCTCTCGCATCTCAGCTGGAGCCATACGGTATGGTGCACGTGCTATAGGTCTCGTACCCGGTAGCAAATCAATAACGAAGTCTATCTCTCGACTGGGTGGTAAGCCTGGTATCTCCTGAAACACATCTGAATACTCCCTGACAACCGGGATCGAATCCAAAGGAATCACAACCTCCTTAGAGGTATCCTCCTCTATGTAATACAGATGAGTGGTCGATCCTCCCTCTGGGCGAGGCATCGCCACTATAAACATCTCCTGCCCCGGAATGGCAAAAACAATGCTCCCGCTGAAACAATCAATCATGGCCCTATATGATACGAGCCAGTCCATACCGATGATCACATCGTGAACATGCATGTCTAACACTAACATGTCCGCAGGCAATACCAAACCACCAACCTCTACCCCGACTCCCCGGCATATAAAGAAAATAAGTGACCCACTCCCTAATGGTGAGTCGACACACGTCACTGTGCTCTCTGCCGTAGTTAACAATCCTAAAGCTTTCGCGAAGTGTGTAGCTATAAAATAATGTGTAGCACCCGTATCAAATAACACCTGACCCATAGTGCCATGGATAGGAAACGTACCCTCGATCGCGGGCGGTGCCTGTGGAACTGCAGCCTGGTGAATGTTGTAGACACGTCCATACTGTAGCTGCCCCTGCTGAGCGGGAACTGCTGGAATGGGTGGCAATGCTGCCATCTGTGGTGGTGCGGGAAGAGCGGCAGGAAACATAGGTCTCTGTGGCTCCTGGCGAGCACCCTGCTGCTGCTGCTGTGGGGCCCTGCCCCTATCAGGACAATCCTGCTTCTTATGGCCAGTCTTGCCACAAGTAAAGCACTTCCCTGGGAAGTTCCCTCCCCTCTGCCCCTGCTGTCCCCGGCCCTGGTGGCCGTTACCATTCCTCCCTTGGCCCTGCTGGCCCTGATGGCCGTTTGGACCCTGATGGCCCTGGCGGAAACCTCCCTGACCCTGCCTGTAGTTCCCTGACCGGAACCTCTTATTATCCCCCTGCTGGGAGCCCTGCTCACTCTGCCTCTGCCCCTGACCCGATTGTGCCCCACTGGCACCATGTCCTCCAGTCCTGCCTTGATGGCTAGACTCTCCCGACCGCTTGCCCTCGGCCATATGAAAACGGTGGTCCTGGCAGTGTAGTAACGCAGCGTTAACCACATCAGAATACGTGGCCAACGATAGATTCCCAAGCAGATGCTGACGGATCCTCCAATTCAACCCATCGGTGAACTTTTCTATCTTCTTCTTCTCTGTTGGAATCTCGTCTGGAACGATATTCAACAGGTTAGTGAACTCAGCCTCATACTCGGCCACTGTCTTGCCCTCCTGCTTCAAACTCATCAGTTTCCTCCTCATCTCTGTATGAACTGCGGACGGAAAATACTTGCGGTCGAACCGCACCCAGAAATCCTGAATCGTGAGGGTAACCCTCTCCTCCGCGGTGGTAATGGACTCCCACCACTGCAGCGCAGATCCAACTAGCTTGAAAGTAGCTAGCACCTGCTTCTGAACATCTGTGCACTCATGCATCCTCAAATGCCTCTGCATATCCTTACTCCATTGGCTCGAGACTACCACATCTGAGCTTCCTGCAAACTCTGGCGGATGCGCTTTCTGAAAAGCGTCGCGTACACGCTCCCAAGCAGACGGGAATGCATTAACCTGTACTGGCGCGGCAACCGGCGCTGGTGGTGGTGCCTGCTGAATAACGGCAATCGCGGCATTTACCGCTTGAGCTACTATAGCTGCAACCTCAGCGGCGTTCAACATGCCCTGAACTGGAGCGGGCTGGGGTTCGGGCACTGCATTTCGGGGAACTCGTCGTGCACGTCGTGGAGGCATCTGAAATAAGAACAAAGTTTATAAGTCTACAGTTATAAACTTTAAAATTGCTGAAGAACGAAGCGTACACACAAAGAGTACAACAGTCCTAAAATATAGGGCTCTATATCAAAGAAAACGTAGCGAAAACATAATAGCCGCACAGATCCTAAAGGACACTAGAACCTGATGCTCTGATACCACCTGTGACACCCCGACTAATTAAATACCGGGTAGCTACTCCTTTATAAAATTAATTCAAAATGCCAAGTTGGCTCAGTTAATAGCATCACTGTCGAAAACATTTTTAAAGATTACTAACCACCTAGTATTTAAAAAGTAAGTGCCAAATTTTATTAAATCTGATTAACATGCAACAAGAGTAATGAATAACTAAACAACACCATTCACCATACTGAAGTAAAATGAATAACCATCACAATATGTAAATAAAACCTGGAGGAAAAACTCCTCAATACAAATCCCACAACTGATAAGTAAACTGAAATAAATAACTAAAACTGAATACTGAGCAATACATGCTAGAGTCTGAAAACTAAAATGTAAAAATGTCTAATAGAATTGGGCAACATGCCCTACAACTGATAGATGCTGAGACTGGAATCCAAATGAGAGAGGCGTCTAAAAGCAAATCCCTGTAGCTTCCACAAACAGCTACAGCTCGTCACCTGAATGAGAATCCTATGCTTGGTGTCCTTGTGGCTGGGCACCTAAAATGGTTTTACAAGAAAATATATTTGAAAGCAAATGGGTCAGAGCCCGAAAGTGGAAATCATTTTAAAAACCTGCAAGTGCTTTAAAAACATTTAAAACATTAAATGCAAAGTACATGTTAGGACGTGCACTCACATTAAATTCTCACCTCTCGACTAACTGTGCACTCCTAACGTAATTACCCATCTATAACTACCCTTTCCACTAGCTAAGTGACAACGTAACTAGCTAGACTACCAAAGGTTCTACCCATTTTACTCAGTTAATTTAACATAACAATGCTCGTAATTAAATAGAGGTTTAACGTAAACTCAGTTACTAAATATGCCATGGATATAACTATCAGTTAACTCATTATATAGCTCGAACCAATACCGTAATATTTTTACAATATTAACATGAGGATTCCCATTAGTATAATGTATATTATTCACATCATAAATATACGATACAAGCACCCCGCAATCTAAGCTGTAGTGCACACATACTCTGCTATCCATCCCGGTACATCACGTACATAAGGATCACATATTCCGAATCTCTCAGGAATAGTTCAGATAACACAAATCACAAATAGTGGAGGCGAACACAGTCACCATCACATGGGTCACGCACATACCTACGCTCCCATGGTCATGCAGACTTATTAATATCACAATAAGTCCTTCTATGATCTATGTTCATCAAGGTACCAGTCTATATCCCCCCCGTAGGCACACAAGGATTAGAGGGTCCTAAGCGAACGTAACCTCCCGTGATAGCAAGTATGGTAGGTATGTCATACACATAAACTATATACTAAGCATTCACACATCTTAGATATCACCATTTAATAAGGTATAGGCTACATCATAATACCATTATTCCAAACTTATGTATTTCAAGTTATCCGAATATATAATTTAAATAGTCGACACGTCTCACGTCGTAATTCCTTAAACTTAAAACCTATCTCAAATAGACTATTAAGTCTCCCATAATTCTCACATATGACATCTTTATACCTAAGGTCGTTGTTTCTGCCCCAAACCTTATTTCATCAACTTATTCCAATTGGTACTATTAACCCAATTATTATCTCACATAACGAATTTCATTTATTTAGAATAATTCCTCGAATTGCATTCTAATTAAAGTCCACTATAATAATCACACCTACTGGTCTTCCTTAAGGGTGAGGGTATTCATAAGTTCTCCAAACATATTCTCCGAGGGTTTCCGCCATTAAAATCAAATTAAGGAAAATTTTACTCATTCTGGGGAGGTCGATCGATCGACCTATGAATATCGATCGATCGATCTAGTCGATCGATCGACTGATGAATGTCGATCGATCGATCGAACAGGTATGGCTACGGACTGCTTCGTTCTGCAGATTTGAAAACGTCCCAAAACTTATTTCTAACGTATGATTCTCAAATATAACGTTATAGTAATGTCATATAACAATCCTACAATATTACTAACGTCCACAAACCACTGATTCAACATCTAAAGGCTACATATGGGTCAAACTTCATCAAAAACCTAGTTTCCAGATTTTATCTCAAGAACATTCATAAACTTCATCTTAAATCCGTTTTTGGTATAACAAAAGTCGATAATTCTCTTAATATAATCTTCCAGTAACATTCTACATGCAACCTATATCCCAAAATTTATACTAATAACTCCAATCTTGTGGGTTTTTCATTATCTTCAAAGAACATACAAAATTTTTGAATAATCTAACATGGAAGAAACATTCTCCGAAATTTAAATGGAATAAATCACTTGCCTTGATTGTCTCTGGATTTGGTGTTGGATTTGTAAGCTCTTTCTGCAGATTTTCTGCAGAATTCCTCCTCTTTCCCTTCCTTTCTAAGCTTTCTTCTTCCAAAGGTGGCTATGGTGGCTAGGGTTTCCTTTGGGAGAGTTGGAAGACTAAATGATAACCTACGTAGCTTTCTAGGTTAATAAGGGTTGGTTATGGGCTTAGTGGGCCTTATCCACATCAGATTTAATTAACCAAATTTTCGTCACTTTTAATTCCTCAAAACGTGAAATTACCAAAATACCCTTTAAGTTGCCGGTATGGCCTAAAAATACCCTGGGACCCAAACTATACCCCCGGCTAGTGTTTTCTGACTATCTCGACCCTTCCGGACGCGATGGCGCACTCAAAACGACCATACGGATTATAGATTTTAAATTCACTTTTTATTATCGAAATATTATACCGTGACGCGGCGGTCCCACGCGTCTCAACAAAATTTCTAAAATGTCGTATATAAATCCCACGACAAATTTTATAATACCAAGTTCATATATAATCATATATGCACAAAATCAAATACCAATTCGCATCACATTAGTATTTATAACCCGGATTAATTTTCAATTAATACGCAATTTAATTAATTAATCCCAAAATAAATATAGTCAAAAATACGGGGTATGACATAAACTTTCTAAATTTAGAAAAATACCCCTAAAATTTATCAAAAGTAGGCTTTTAAGGCTATAAATGCATATACTTGACCAACTAAGGACCAAATACGAAACTTTTGGTAATTTCATAAACCCCCTGTCCAAATAAGCTTACACATTAGCACGAACAAGTAAAAATGACATGTGTACACCATGCACACGTGATGAAAAACACCCAAGATACAAAACCTCACTATATCAGTTTAAATCCAAAACCTTTCGACTAATGAACCTTCCTGCTCATATACTATAAAATACCCCATGAATTCATCAGTTTAAACTCACTAAAATAGAAGTTTCAAAACTCAAAATTTTCACTCCAAAATGTTACTCTATAATTTTATGTACTATATTCAATTATTTTAGTTTCAATCATTTTCTATACTGTTATAATGCTAGAATAGCTTAAAACAATAGGAATTTTTAAGTAGAAAACAAGCCCCAGGTGAAAAGTATGAAGTTTCCACCATTAAAGCTTAGGATTCAATGGTTAACTTCAAAATAATGATCAAAACTCAGGTTTAAAGTTTTGAATGTCTTCATTAGAACCTTAAAAACTCGAGTGTAATGATCAAACGCCATGAATGTGCCTAATAATCTCGAATTGATTGAAAGTTTATTTTGAACTAGAAAACTGAAAATCTTAAATTCTCATTTTATAATCCATTCCAACCTTTGAAATTAAACCCAAACTACTCCTACACATAGTAGAAACCAAACTATGTTCATAAGAATCCCTTCCATACCCTTATAAGCCATGAATGTTAGGTTAAATTTTTAGTAATACTTACAGTTATAGAACTTGAGATATATAACATCTCATTCAACAAAACAAATATATTTAGATTCCTTATGAAATTTTAGGTTGAGTTTGTTAAGAAATCATCTCCAATGGTTTAGAAGTGAAGTAGTTATTCAATGTAAAAAACCAAAACCCTAAAGTCAACTATCAAGGGGAAGAAGATGAACTAATTGACCAGAAACTTTGATCTTGTGCGTGAGGGCGCGTGGCCAATCATACTTTTCTGGATTTTTTTACAATATTTCATTTTATTTTCCTGGTCAAAATGATATAAGGTAAGGCCGTGTTTGGATCAGCCTAGCCTAAGTTATGGAAAAATGAGGTTTTAACTTCGAAATATTTTCCTAAATTATAGTTTGGCCCCTCCTCACTTTTCCAACTTATGTTATTAAACCCCAAACTTTGTTTATGAATACTTCAAAAAAAATTTAAGATAAAAACTCTCTTGCACCAAAGTTCCAATATGAGCTTAAGTCCAAGATTTTAAATTCCCAAATTATTTACAATTAGACAACTAGTACTTTAAAAGATACATTTTTTGTATAAACTGACCAACCCACTCCTAAATTCCAACAAAAACTTATATACAAAACATTGAATATAAAGAATCAAGTACAAACTCCTCTTGATATCCCCTTTTGATACATAAATCCGTGCGAAATACCGAGCAAGTAGGTTTTCCTACCTTTTCAATAGTAAACTTTATACATTGGACACACTTCTATTGATATCACTATATGATAGATCATATTTACTATTAGTACATACATGTTATAATACTATCATACTACATATTTTATTGAATACCATATATATTTTAATTTGAATATGCATCAATTTAACCCCTCTCACCTAATACTTGATGTCATGTTCCCTATTGAATCAGTTTAACCCTGCACCTTTGTGGAAATATTTATATTATGAGCATCAATATCAACTAGGAAGTAAACTGAAGCGTTATTCCACAAAACTTTCTTCTTAGCCTAATGGTCTCAGATGATTGAGAGCCTTGATTATTGATACATACGTATGAGTGTCACTTTAATTGTGTACCTATCTGGTTACTTTTCTCCAAATGTTTTCGGTTGATTATTATTCAGCTTTACTGATGTCTTGATTACTTATATACCCCTTAGTGATCTGGTAAGTGTGGGATTATTAGTTCAAATATCATTGACTTTCTTTATATGATCCTTAATGAACTGATAACTATGGAATTATTAGTTTAGAGAACCTTACTTTTCTTTATAAACTGATAAGTTCGGGATTATCAGCTTTATTTCTCTAGAGAACCTTAATTTTCTTTATATATATATATACTTGTTATAGAACTGGTAAGGCTTGCTTAACATTCTTGTGCTAGTTCCATTTTTCTTCAGATGCACTCAAAGAAAGGGGATAATATCTCTTCCCTTTAGATACAGATACCAGTTACTTGTTTGCATACATGACTGTGTGGGCAGAACATAAGCCAGATGGGAGCAAGGAGTGGTGCTTTTCACTTTTCTACTTTATCGCCTGTGTTAAAATTATGTAACTCACCCCTACAGTGGTACTACCTTATGTAAACTACTTAAATAGAGAATAAAGTTATGTTATTCCACCTTAACTTTAATTCATTGCTTTATATATACTCTCTTAGATATTCACACAAAATATCAGTGTGTGACGAGTTGGTATTAGAGCATGTCTTAAATTTAACATATTGCGGGGTTAGAATTCTATACTGGAAACAAAACGTATTAGGTATTAGTTATTTTATCTTTTTGTAACTTTTTTATTCTATTATTATATGGTAATTTCATTTTATAGTATGAATACATGGGATGCGTTTCTGGTCAATGTAGAGATTGAACCGAACAATCGTTGGGAAACTACAATCCGAGAAAAAGCATTGGAAAAGTTAAGGGAAATGATTTGTGCAGTAGAGGAAGATTGAGAAGATGATAGTAGTGATGTCAAACGGTTAGTACTAGCGAATAGAGTTTTAGGCGACATGCATGTTATGATAAAGGTAGTGATTACATGAATGATCTAGTAATATTTCAAGAAGATATTAATCTTTCACTCAGAGTCTCCTCACTGATCCCACCGATGTATCCTAATGTTACATCGAATGGTTAAGTGCATGGTGACTACTCTCCTCACACTATAGATGACTCAACTGATGATTCCCCAAATCAAGAAGATTCTAGTTAGTCCAAAATCCAGTTCTAGTGACGAGGTTGTTGTTCTTATGATAAGTATAATAATTTATTATATACAGTGTGTCATACTAAACCTTATAAGATTACTTAATTGCTATAGCTGAACTAATGTAGAAGTAGTGTGTGATATATAACTTTGATGTATCATATAACTTATCCTGTATAATATAATATGCATGTGGAATAACTTTTGTTATGATTCTTATTATTGGAACTATCATATTATATTTTAGGATGGTTAGTATTCAAATCCCCTCAGCTAGAACTCAAACTGAACAGACTCAAACAGAAGGAATCCTACGATGTCTTCAGGAACTCACTTCTTTAGCCCTGCAACAACGAACATCTCGTTCTACTCCAGATGAAATTTTTGAAGAAATCCATAGGATGGATGCACATAAAGAATTCTTGAGATAACGACCTCTATCTTTTCTTGGAAAACTAGGTGCTAGTGAAGCTGAGAAATGGATACGTCAGATGGTGAAAATCCTAGATGCAATAGGTATATATACTAATCTCCAAGTAAATTTAACAGCCTATATGTTTGAAGGTGAAGATGATTTCTAGTGGCAACCGATTTCATGTAACCAAAATGTTGTTAACTTTACTTGAGAGCAATTTGAAGAGATTTTCTACAAAAAATATTTTTCTGTGGCTGAGCGAGATGAACGAACTATTGATTTCTTAAAATTGCAACAAGCCAATCTATTTGTAGACAAGTATGAGGCCAAATTTAACGAATTATCTCATTATGCCCTTAAGTATATAAATATTAAGATGAAGAAGTGCAAGCAATTTGAAAGAGGATTACATCCGAGAATTAAGAATTCGGTCGCTCCTTCATAAATCCGCGAGTATTCTTAATGTAACGACGTTGCGACAATTGTGAAACAAAATACTTCAGATGTAATAAAATATTCTCTCCCTATTACTAGAAATATTCATGTTATTAAACCCCACCTCATTCTCGACCTAAACCATATCCAAGCTCGAGCTGAAAAGATTACTCCCAGATCCGTCATAACACAACGTGCTTAGTGATTCGTTGTTATGAATGTCAAGAAGTAGGACATATCCGACCAAATTACCCTAAGATTAAATTTGTTCGGATCCTTTGTCTGTTAAACAAATCCTCACAAAATCCAAACTTCCTTCCTATCCAAAGTAAACCTAAGCATAAACCTGCTAAGGAAATTGTTTCAATCCCGAGTCATGGAAAGAATTATGCAATATTGCCTACACGAAACTCCCATGATGTGATAGAAGGTATGATATTTTTACAACATCTTCCTTCACATGTTTTATTTGATTCTGGTTCAACATATTCCTTTATCAGTCTTAGTCTAGATAAATTATTACAATTACTACCTACATCTTTAACCACTCCATTGGATATTGAATTATCGATAGGTGAAATCAATACACCAACACAAGGTTATCACAGTTGTTGAATGTAACTTGGTCCAGGAACACTCCTTATTAATTTGATAATTTTAGATATTTTTGGTTTCGATATTATTATCGGAATGGATGTTTTGTCAATATATCCTTCTTATATCGATTGTCATACTAAGAAAATTTATTTTCAAAACGAAGATAATTGTTCTTTTATATTTCAGGGATCAGGTTCATCTGAACCATCAAGATTTAAAATTCAAACCTCTTCTTTAATTCCAAATCTTTGGCATAATTCGAAGATGTTTCGCCCAAAAAATTACCAAGATTACCACCTTCTAGAGAAATTGAGTTTAGTATCAATCTTTGTCCTAACATACTTCTTATTTCGCTACCTTCGTATCGAATGGATCCTTTAGAACTTCGAGAACTATTAGATAACCTCCTACAAAAAGGTTTTATTCTACTAGGTTCATCTCCTTGGGGATCATCGATTTTATTTGTCAAGAAATATGATGGAGGATTTAGATTATGCATAGACTATCGTAAACCGAACTCAGTAACTATTAAGAATAAGTATCATTTACCCCGAATAGGAGATCTATTGAATCAAATTTGAGGAGAAAACATATTTCTTAAAATAGACTTACGATTAAATTACCATCAATTACGCATTAGATTAGAAGATATTCCGAAAATTTCTTTTTGAACTCATTATGGACATTTCAAATTTGCGATAATGTCATTTGGATTAACAAATGCACCCGCAACTTTTATGGATCTAATGCATAGAATCTTTTGGCCTTTTCTTGACCAATTTTTTATCTTTTTCATTGATGATATTCTTGTTTAATTCTTAAAATTCAGTAGAGCATTCCCAAAACCACCGGTTATTGATTAGGCACATATTCTTTATATTTATCCCCTTAATTTCGGTACTTTTATGATCCCATACAGTGTAAATAGCTTGGATTTGTCTCGTGTTTATGCTATTAACCCCTTTTGGCAAGTATTTCGTGTTTTGTCTATTTCTCATGTGTTTTACAGGTATTTCATGCAAGTTAGTGCGGAGGAGAACTCAAAATAGTGAAAGAAACCAATAAATAGAGAGTTGAAGGGCATTTTTGTAATTTTGCAGCCTTAGTCCGGAGGTGGGGCCAACTAGAAAGTTGAAGATATCTAAATTACAAGAACACTGAGAAAATGGTACCTCAATCCGAGCTACGGTGAAGAAGTTACGATGTTTTGAAGTTGCGCGATAATGAAGAGAAATGGACCAGAAACCAAACTGATCCGAATGGAACCAAACCGATCCGGTAGAATAAAAAAAGAACCAATTCGGTACCAAATGGATCCGGGTCCAGATCGGTCCGGCTGTGAAAATTGCTGGCATTAATTATGCAGATCATGAGGTGCATAGCTAGTCAAATCTTGTGCAACAAGCGATTCTAGCTGTCAAATTCGTGCTACTTGGTGCTATAAAAGACCAAGCCCTACCTCATTCCAAAGGGAGTCAAATTCTAGAGAGTAGAATAGAATTTTAGAGAGAGATAGAGAGTTTTAGTAAATAAATTTCATATTCTTAGAAAAGCCCTAGTTTGTAAGAACAAGAATTATTTCTGGATTCAATCATCTCTCTTCCCTAGTGCAGATTTCAAGTATCAAATTCCATTCTCTTAGTTAATCTCAATTTTTATTTTCAATTTAATCATCTTTTCTTGTTTTGTAATTTTTGTTTTTACCATGTTCCTTAGATCCACAATTATATGCATTGTTATGAAATTTTTTTCCCATAAAATCATGTCTAGCTAAATTTTCAAGGGCTGGGGTACATGAACTCATTCCGGTATAAATTACCTGTGTAGAAAATAAAGGGTAAATTAAATATTGACCAAATCGTGTATGGAAATTCTATGAACATAGCCGACCTTTTAATCTCTCTTGCCCTAGGTAATTAGGATGTTTAAGAACGTTATGTAAGTGAAATTTCCCATTCACTGCTTTATATTTACCTTTGATTTCATATGATGCGGGCTAGTTCCTTCATATATGTAATGCTTAGGATCTATAAAGACTGGATTTAGTCAAGAATTTCAATTTACAATGCTAGAATTATATATGATAATTTACTAAGGAATGAAGGATTGTACTCCACCCTATTTTCTCTCATATTCATATTTGGTTTCTTATAATACTTAGAGTTTTTGTGCACGTAGTTTATTTTTTTCAATCATCTTTTTCTCTTCTTTCTTTTTAACATCAACTTTAGGATTAAACTACCTTACCTTTGTCGTCACGTTCACACGTCTTAATTCCCTGTGAATTCGATACCCAGACTCGCCACCATACTCCTTAAGAAGTATAGTTACAAGTTTAGGTTTTTTTTGTATTGAGGTTGGAAGCCGATAACAACGACTAGCGTATTACACGGACGCTCGGTTTTTCCACTCGATCAAAATGACGGGTGATAAGTGCGTCTTTCTAAAAATTTATAAATTTTTAAAATGACAATATATATATATATATATATATATATATATATATATATATATATATATATATATATATATATATAGAGAGAGAGAGAGAGAGAGAGAGAGAGAGAGAGAGAGAGAGAAAATTTAAAAAAAAAAGTTAAAAAAAATAAAAAAATCTCATCTCATCTTTCATATGTTGTTCATGCAAACTCCTATGTTGTCTCCAACCTAATTTCATGAAAATCCCCTTGCTGAAGCTAACTCTGGCAATTCTCATACTACCGACGTTCCACACTTTTGAGTCAAACACTGAGTGAGGGTTCTGAATCGTTGGGTAGCAATATGTCTGTGCACGGTAGTGTTGGTGTTGGTGCTGGAGAGGAAGAGATACCATATCTTCCCATGAAAGATCTTTTATTTCCGGAACGAACTGTTACCCCTGGTTGTATTTTACTTCCGTATAATTCCGGTCAGTTCCACTTTCGTAATGGGATGATTCAAATTCTTCCTAAATTTCATGGTATGGATTCTGAAAAAACATATCTCCATATTCGAGAATTCGAAGATACATGTGAGACGTTTGGTGATCAAGCCTTCCCACAAGATGTTATCTGGTTAAAGCTTTTCCCTTTTTCCTTAAAGGATAAAGCTAAAACTTGGTTATGGTCGCTACCCCCAAATTCTATGTTATCCTGGAGAGATATGCAAACCAAGTTTCTCTCTAAGTTCTTTCCACAGCACAAAACCAATTCTGTCAAGGCTCAAATCCAAGGTTTTTGCCAAAATGACAATGAAGCCTTTGATAAGTGTTGGGAACATTTTCAATAGTTAGTTAGCGCTTGCCCACATCATGGGTTTGAGAAACATCATCTTATTTCGTTCTTTCATCAAGGGCTTACTTTGGCGTCTAAACAACTCGTGCAGACAATGTGCGAAAGACCATTTTGGGAATTAGACTCGAGCGATGCTGAGGCTCATTTGAAATACGTAGCAGACACTATGCAATCATTGGATGTTTCTGACCCCAACAGCCAAAACAGACATCGACAAGTGTCCAACACTCCTGCTGCTTCCGGTATTTATCAATTGGACAAGGACACTTTGTTAGACCGTTGGCTTGATCAGTTTGAAAAGAGGATAAGAGACATCCTTGAGGTTCGGTTTAGAGAAGCTACTGGACATATCTCAGCTGAAAAAGAAGAGATGTGTGCCATTTGTGCGGCGGGTCATTCTACCAAAGGATGTCCGGTAATACCCGCTTACAAGGCAATATACACTGAGCAAGTCGAAGCTATAGGAGGGGTTAGCGGGCATTTTAGTACACCCCAGGGAAACGCGTACAATTCATCTTAGAGGAATCATCCTGGTTTAACACATATGAAGCCCCCCATGCAATCACCATCTCCTGGTTCATATGTTACCCCACCGAGGCGATCTCTTGAGGACAACTTAAATCACCTCATCCAATCTCAAAAGGAGAACAGTGCTAAGTATGATCGAATGTTCAATGAAATACATACTAGCATCTCAAGGTTGAAAACTGCATCGAATGTCCAAGAGAAGGGCAAATTTCCTGCTCAAAGCCAATGACCTCCCCTAGGACAAACCAGTATTGGCACTACATCCCACGACCATCGAGAACAATGTAGCGTTATTACCACTCTACGTAGTGGGAAAGTAGGTAATTTGTCACCTCCCCCACGCAATGCATCTAAAGATAAAGAAGTTTCGCCCGGCACAAGAGAGACCGAAGATGCCCCTTTAATTGAGAGTGAGGAGGAGGAAAATACTAGTGGACCCAAGGCCATTACCCCCATCGCTTCCCCATACCCCCAACGGTTGGTCTCTCACTCCAAAACGACCTCCCGTGATGAAGTTTTGGAAGTCCTTAAGAAAGTAAAAATTAATTTACCTTTGTCATCACGTTCACACGTCTTAATTCCCTGTGGATTCGATACCCAGACTCGCCACTATACTCCTTAAGAAGTGTAGTTACAAGTTTAGGTTTTTTTTGTATTGAGGTTGGAAGCCGATAACAATGACTAGCGTATTACACGGACGCTCGGTTTTTCCACTCGATCAGTTATATGCTAAGAATAGAAAATTATATTTTTTAAGAAAAGAAATAAAATTTGTAGGACACGTGATTTCGAATATGGAATCCAAGTCGATTCAGACAAAATTCTAGCAATTTTAGAATGGAAAAATCCTACCAATATTACCAAGATGAAACGTTTTCTAGGAACAACTAAATATTACCGTTGTTTTGTAGAAGGATTTTCTCGCATTGCTCCCCCCTTTTAAAGCTAAGTAGGAAGGAACTTCCATTTGTATGGACGAATGAAAGTGATCAATCATTCCAAATTTTAGAGGACAAATTAACCATTGCTCCAGTCCTCACCATTCCTTCTAGTGATGTAAGCTACGATGTATATACTGACGCCTCATTGCAAGGGCTATGATGTCTGTTAATGCAGAATGAGAAAGTTATAGAGCATAGGTCACGACAACTCAAAACTCATGAACGCAATTACCGTGTCCATAATTTTGAATTCGCAGCTCTAGTTTTTGCATTGAAAATTTGGCGTTGTAACCTTTATAGTGTAAATTTTCAAGTATTTTCTGATCACAAAGGTTTGAAATATATTTTACTCAAAAGGACTTGAATTTAAGACAATGACACTAGATGGATTTTTTTATGATAACCGATTTAAATTAAATTACCATCTAGGCAAAGGAAATGTAGTAACGGATGCTTTAAGTCGAAATCTAGTAGGAAGACTCTACACTTTGATTTCTTACGATATTGGTGCAACCATAGAGCAATATGATCTTCGCTTGTTATCCCATTTCGCAAAAAAAATCAACCTCATTACTTACCCCGAATTGAGAGACAAGATCATAGCTCAACAAATCCAAGATTCTTTTGTACAAACCTTTCGAAATAAAAATCTTGACTTCTAATACGATAAGAAAATAGGTTTACAAATTGGAAATAGATTATATGTACCTCATGATGCATCTCTTCGAGAATAAAAATTGCAAGAAGCCCATAGTTCAACAATTATGATTCACCCTAGAAGTTCAAAAATGTATCACTCCCTAAAGAAGAAATATTGGTGCCCACATATGAGAAATGATATCTATAATTTTGTAAGGAAATGTCTTACTTGTCAATAAGTAAATATAAAACACCAACACCCTGGTGGACTCCTTAAACCCTTACCAATTCTTGAGTGGAAATGGGATCATATTACCATGGATTTTGTGAGGGGACTACCTCGTATGACCGAATGATATAATTACATACGAGTAATAGTAGATCGACTCACCAAATTTTCTCATTTTCTACCCATTAAGACCACCAACTTATTTCAAAATCTTAACAAGCTCTACATTCGAGAAATTGTCCGATTACATGGAATTATTTTATCCATCATATCAGACAGAGATTCCCGTTTTGTAGGAACGTTTTGTCAAGCATTGCAAATCGCAATGGGTACTAAACTTCATTTAAGTACCACATTCCCACAAACGGATGGACAATTCGAATGTATAATCCAAACCTTAGAAGATATGATACGCGCTTGTATGTTAGATATTCTCGAAAACTAGAATTTACATTTACCCATTATTAAATTTTCATTTAACAATAGTTATTAGACCAGTATTATAGCTACCCCATTTGAAGCCTTATATGGAAGGTCGTGTAGATCACCTTTATGTTGGATAGAATATGAAAGTAGTAAATAATTTGGTCCTGAGATAATCCAAGAAACCACTAATAGAATACAAAAAATTCAAGAAAGATTGAAGACAACCCAATATCGTCAGAAATGTTATGCACACCAACACTGAAAACCCTTATAATTTCAAGTTAATGACCAATTATTTCTTAACGTTTCTCCTCGAAAAGAAATTTTACGCTTTGGAAAGAAAGGAAAATTATCCCCTAGATATATTGGACCTTTCACAAAATCTAAACGAGTTGGCTTAGTAGCCTATTAATTAGAATTACCTATTGAATTATCCAATATTCACAATGTATTTCATGTGCATCAGTTACGCTAGTATATTTTCGATCCTTCTCATACCATTAAGTGGTAAGACATTTCTATCGAACCTAACCATAAATTTTAAGTACACCCCATTCAATGTCAGGATCGCTAAGGGAAGTACCTCAGAACAAACAAATCCCCTCAGTTTAAGTACGCTGGGAAAATCAGAATCAACAAGAATCTACATGGGAACCAGAATAAGCTATGAAAGATCGATATCCCAACTTATTTCAATGTAAATTTGAGGATGGATTTTTTTAAGTAGGTAGACTATAATAATCGGGATTTTTTAAATCTGTTAACGAACCTTAATCACTTTTAATCATTGTTCCAACCCTTATAAAGTATCCAAATTCAAAAGTCTTCAAGAAGAATGAAACTATAATTAATGCCCTACAATGTTACTAAATTAACTTGGACCCCCTAAAGGTTTAATAATTACAAACTAGCCCCTAAAAATTCAAATGAACATAACTTGACTTATACTTAACCCCTAAACCTCAATTTTATATCAAATTAATTCTTTAGACTTTAACTGACACAAAATTATAATTTCAGCCCTCGAAACTTTTTAAAATTACAAAATTCCCCTAAAGTTGATCTAAAGTACATTTATAAGGTTATAAATGTATATACTTGACCTACCAAGGACCAAACACCAATGTTTTGGCAATTTCATGAAACCCCCTGTCCAAATAATCTTACACATCAGCACAAAATACTAAAAATCACATGTGTAGACCATGCACTCATGTGAGGAACAATACCCAATCTAGAAAACCTCACAATATTAGTTCAAATCAACCTCTCTTTCCCACCAATGAACTCCTACTCATATATACCCCACGAATTCCTCAGTTTATACTCACTTAAACAAAAGTTTCAAAACTCAAAATTTTCACTCCAAACAGGTACTCTACGATTTTATGTACTATATTCGATTATTTTAGTTTAAATATTTTTTGTATTGTTATAGTGATAGAATAGATCAAAATAGTCGGAATTTTACGTACAAAACAAGCCTAGGTGAAAATTATGAAGTTTCCATCATTGAAGCTTGAGCTTCAGTGAACTTCAAATAATGATCAAAACTCAATTTTAAATCTTAGAATGTCTTCATTAAAACCTTAGGAACTCGAGTGTAATGATCAAATGCCATGAATGTTCCTAATAAGCCTGAATCGATTGAAAGTTTATTTTGAACTAGAAAACTGAAAATCTAAAATTCTCCCTGTATAATCCATCTCAACCTTTGAAATCAAAACCAGACTAATCCTACACAATGCACAAACCAAACTATGTTCATAAGAATCCCTTTCATATCCTTAAAAGCCAAGAATGTTGGGTCAAATATTTAATACAACACACACTTATAGAACTTGAGATATACTGCATCTCAATCAACAAAACTTATATATTTGGATTCCTTACGAACTTTTAGGTTGAGTTTATTAACAAATCATCTCAAATGGTTTATAAATGCAGGAGTTATTCAAGGTTAAAAATCAAAAACCCTAAAGTCAACTGTCGAGGGGAAGAAGATGAACTTTTTAACAAGGAACTTCGACCTCGTGCGTGAGGGTGCGTGCCAATCAAAATTTCCTAAAATTTTCCCAATATTTTTATTCTAATATTCTAGTCAACATGATATTAGGTAAGAAAATGTTTTAATCAGCCTAGCCCAAGTTACGAAAAAATGAGGTTTTAACTTAAAAATATTTTTCCTAAATTGCAAGTGAACCAAATGTGTGCAGCTCCCATCAAGGTGCTTGAGAAAACCCGACACCTCATCTCATCATGGATTGAATAAATGTTTGCTGTAGAATGATACATCTCAATATGATGTACAGGGTTGGTACTTCCAAAATACTTGGGAGACACCATTGGTGGTTTGAATTTGGCAGGGGTTGGGAAGTTCACAATTCTTGACACAAATGGGGAGCCCTCTGAGAATCCCCTTTGGAGTGGGTCTCGACTTTTTATGAGGTTCCCTATCTTCTCTTCCATCCGTTAAATGGAGTCATTCCATGGTTTTGCAATGTTGTCCTAGTCCAGGTTGTCCCCATCCACCTCCAAGGGGTGAACTAAGGGTTCCCCAGCCGCTACACAACATCGGTTGTTAACCTCCTGGACATAGTCTCGACCATGCGGGGGTCGGCAATGATGAGGCCAATGTTCACCACCTGCCTTTGTGATCAAGCTACACTTCTTGACCTGGATAACCTTTGCCTCTGATCATTAACTGGGCCGAGACTTTTAAAGGGCGACCCTCTACTTAAGCGATTAAAAGCTGATCCTCTTTGCTGGGCATCACCAACCTCGGCCTTTCTTGCTTCGCAACCTTAGCTCTGTTGTATAGGACGTACTGTGTTGTTCAAAACCTCGTATGGCTTCCAATAGTCTGCTGCAGCATCTTCTGCCCCAATGTCATCGTACATATCCTCAGGTCAAGGGCTTCCTTGCCTCTCCATACGTAAATGCCTAGGGTCAGTAACATCCCTCCTCTATTGAGGAGTAGGTTGGTCTTTTCGTGGTGTCTGGGGTGGTCCCCTGGCTTCAGGATGAGGCTGAACAGCTACCAGAGTAATCATCTCCGGTGAGACCCTAGGTGGTCTCATTATATTTTGGCTTAGCTGGGCAAATTTCTCCTGCATCACTTACTGGGTTGCAACTAAGGACTTCAAGGCTTCTGCCACCTCAGCCATCTCGGATTGGGGTGGTGCCTGGTTGGAACTAGGTCCTCCAACACCAGATGGTGGAGGAGGTGGTGGTAACTCTATTGCAATATGGTATGACTCGAGAGCTTGCAATGAAAATAATTGAGAGCTTAATACCTTAAAGGATCTCTTTCAATGGTGAAACAGCTTCACACGAAGGGTGAGGCCTGGTTCACCACCAGAGTCTCCACTGAGGTTAAGCAACAAAAGAGGAAGAGATGAATCTTCCCGTTCCCACAGATAGCGCCAAAATGATGATGATGTGAATAACACCACTAGGTAAGGTGTTGACAAGCTCAAGCAAGTGATAACAATGTTGGCATAAGAGAGTGTATGTATATATAGAAGGAGGTGAGGAGAAGAGGATGAACACTATAATGTAAGTGGTTCAGCCAATATGGCCTACGTCCACTGTGCAAGTGAGTGTAAGAATCCCTATCAGAAGATGGCTCTAATGGCCTTAACAATACAATCACTCATCTTTCTCTCTCTACTGCTAATGTGACAGAGTTTGGCTAGGGTTTGTCATTTAAGATCCCCTAGAAGGTAGGAGAAGACAGGTGTATATAGTGTTTGGGCGGTGTAATATACCCCCTGTAAGGACACACTTCTCCAATTGAGTTTTAATGTAGTTTTGGCTCAATTAAGGACAAAAACGTTTATTTCATAGGATAGTGTTCAAGTGTACCTTTTCAAGTCTATTATGTGTTTAGTTGAAGACGTAGAGGCAAAGAGTATAAAGCTTCATCAAAATGCCTAGTTTAGGTGCCTCATTTCTACGTCATCACAGTGGTTCCATGCTCCCAAGGTACGAATGCATTATATATATATATATATATATATATATATATATAATAAGTTACAATGGTGTTTTCACTATTCATAAGATGGGGAGACACTTCACGGTTCAGATCGAAGCCAACAAGGCAACGATCCAATGGTTGAGATTAAAATATCCCTTTTACCATTTTTGTCCTTTACATATTTGAGTTCCCCCTCTTTTTTACCCTTCATTTCCTTTCCTCCTTTTACCCAAAATTCAAATACAAGGATAAAATTGGAAATTAACACTAAGAAATTTTTACACACTACCGAGACTACCTTCACCGTCTCTATCGAGCGCGGGTTAGAGAAATCCACCTCTCTCTCTCCATTTCGTTCTTCACCGAGTACACACTCCTCTCTCTCTCTCTCCATTTTGTTCTTCACCGCTCTCCATCCTCTCTCCATTTCGTTCTTCACCAGGTAACGGTTTTAGGGTTTTCAATGGGTGTTTGTGAAGAGGTTTTATCAGTATGGTTTATCAATAGGTTTACATTTGTGTTTTTTTATGCTCTGTTGTTCTTCACCGCTCTCCATCCTCTCTCCATTTCGTTCTTCAGCAGGTAACGGTTTTAGGTTTTTCAATGGGTGTTTGGGAAGAGGTTTTATCATTGGGGTTTATCAATAGGTTTACATTTGTGTTTTTTTATGCTCTGTTATCAATGTTATCAATGTTACAGCAACGGGTTACGAGTATCAATGTTACAGCAAACATTGATAATGATTTTATCAATATTACAGAAAACACTCTCATCAATGGGTTACGGGTATCGATTTTATATCAATAGTTTTATGGGTAATGATTTTATTGGCGAAAAGTGGTGGCTGAAATGTTTTGAAAGTGCACAAAAAAAAATACTCTCTTACAATGGGTTATCAATGTTACAGCAAATACTCTCTTACAATGGGTTTACACTCTTTAGTATATACTGTGTTTGCAAAAACTCTATTTCAATGGTTGCATTTTTGGAATTTTATTTGATTACTCTAATGTTCCTCTAATGTTTTATGGGTTTATTACTCTTTGCATTTTTGGAATTTTATTTGATTACTCTAATGTTCTTCTATCCTTGCAATCTAGATAGGAGGTATTTATTGGGAAGAATGTATGACGATTCATTATTACTTTTTATTGGGAAGAATGTATGACGATTCATTAGTACTTTTTATTTTTATGGGTTTATTACTCTTTGGAGTATTACTCTAATGTTCATTTAATGTTTTATGGGTTTATTACTCTTTGGAATGTTGGGAAGAATGTATGACGATTCATTAGTACTTCTTATTTTTATGGGTTTATTACTCTTTGGAGTATTACTCTAATGTTCATCTAATGTTTTATGGGTTTATTACTCTTTGGAATGTTAGTATTCATTTGTGTTGCATTCGGTACAACAAACACTATGTTTGCAAGCTCTATAAACATTTGTGTTGCATTCGGTTTTGATTTCTTATCGGTTTATGAGAGTTGCAATGGTTGCATTTCTGGGAGTTTGAATGGGATTTCTTATTTGATTGAATATCTTATGTAAAAAATGTATATTGCCGATTCGTATAATGTTTCTAATGTTTTATGGGTTTATTACTCTTTGGAATGTTAGTATTCATTTGTGTTGCATTCGGTACAACGATCACTATGTTTTCAAGCTCTATAAACATTTATTGGGAAGAATGTATGACGATTCATTATTACTTTTTATTGGGAAGAATGTATGACGATTCATTAGTACTTTTTATTTTTATGGGTTTATTACTCTTTGGAGTATTACTCTAATGTTCATCTAATGTTTTATGGGTTTATTACTCTTTGGAATGTTGGGAAGAATGTATGACGATTCATTAGTACTTCTTATTTTTATGGGTTTATTACTCTTTGGAGTATTACTCTAATGTTCATCTAATGTTTTATGGGTTTATTACTCTTTGGAATGTTAGTATTCATTTGTGTTGCATTCGGTACAACAAACACTATGTTTGCAAGCTCTATAAACATTTGTGTTTCATTCGGTTTTGATTTCTTATCGGTTTATGAGAGTTGTAATGGTTGCATTTCTGGGAGTTTGAATGGGATTTCTTATTTGATTGAATATCTTATGTAAAAAATGTATATTGCCGATTCGTATAATGTTTCTAATGTTTTATGGGTTTATTACTCTTTGGAATGTTAGTATTCATTTGTGTTGCATTCGGTATAACAATCACTATGTTTGCAAGCTCTATAAACATTTATTGGGAAGAATGTATGACGATTCATTATTACTTTTTATTGGGAAGAATGTATGACGATTCATTAGTACTTTTTATTAAGAAAGTTTTCATTTGGTATAGTTCATGTTGTGTTTTAGTCACGTTTAATAATTACTTCTCATTTATTCATTTTGTAGTTGACTTCTTTGTTCACATGGAGAACATTATCGTGTTTGGCAACGTATGTTACTTTTAATTATGCTCTCATTTCACTTAAATGAGATCAATTCCTACTTCCTAATAATTTTCTTATACATTTTCATTCTTTACTTATAGGTGAATGAAGATGCAGCGATTGCTGTAACAACCGAACTCCTCTCATCAATATTTATTCTCCTCACTTATATGTTTATATATTGATTCCATCATTTGCCTTTTTAGTTACAGATTCAAAGGTTGTGTCAAAATAATATCAGCGTTGATGTCCTCGATGAATCTGATCTAAATAGTGTTCGTTCCGTGGTAAGAAAATGCACTTTTGTTTTCATATAGTACTTATAAGAAGTTTCTCCATTCGTAATCAATATCCTCTTTTCTTATCTCCGCTACAGCCTGTTAACATTTGCACACCTTCAATACGACATGGGAAGGAAAAAGGGAATTTAGCACCCACTAAGGTTGAATTTTTTTCTATTCTCATCTATTCGAATATATATAACATATTTCTTTATCTAATTATATACACTTAACCTTTTCATATAGGATATATGAAAAGGAAAAGGGAAAAAAAGTGTCGCTTTAAGTGTGGTATGTTTAACTAATTATAGGTTTACAATGATTATATCTACTATTTTCTCATTTTGTACTTAGTGTTCTTCATTTCTCTATAATCTACCTAATTTTTTTTCAACATTTCTTTCTTTGTTCATAGAATCAAAGGCCGCATGGAAATAACATTGGTATCGTTATACGTGATGATGTTCCACCAAATGTTATGCATATTGGGGTAAATACTAGCTACTAAATGCTTTTATCGTTTCAACTTCTTCACTCCCCATTTATAGTATCAATCTTACAATTAACAGACTCAAACTATACTCAATAATGCAAATGAGAAAGGCAAGGGAAAGGAGAAAGAAGTTCCCACACGTAAAAGGGTAAAACACATCTCAGAAACTTTTATGATAATATTCTTTATGGCATTATGTAATAATATTTTTATATGCTTATATTTCTTTTGTAGGCGGCATGGATGGGGAAGTATAATGTTTGTCCAGAAGCGGTTTGTTTTTATCATTAACCTTTTACATTATTGGTGGTGTTATTTTACCCAACAGTAATGGTGGTGTTATTAAATAATTAAGTGATTAATGTGTACCATTAGGCTTTATACAATCTCTAAAGTTTACACCAATACTGGAAACTTAATTTCACTATATTATTAAGACTATGAGCGCACCCCTTTCCATTATCACGCAATGCAGATAATTTTTTTATTTTCTTTAGGCAATTGATCAAACGTTTGTCTCCAAAAGTTCCCTTGCACAACGATTACGACGAGAAAGAGAAAGATGCAATCCTCCACAAGCTACATCTGTCACTTCTGCCCCCCTTGCGCCACAATCGCCCGTAAGTGTTGAAATTAGAGAACCACAACATAACTTCATCTCAAAACGCGCACTTGCCCAACGACAAAGACGTGATCGAGAAAGAGCATTTCAGTTACATCAACCTATTTCTGGTCATACTCCCCATGTTAATAATTCTATGGGGCCACCTGCTTTTACTTGCACTGAAGGTTCTCCTAAGCGATCAAAGGTTTCACATTTACCGTCAGATAATGATGTGGCTCAGGTCCCGTCGTCAATAACTAAGCAATTTATAGAAGTTAGTACTCCAAATCCTTCACACATTTCTATTCGAATAATTAGTCCTTTGACGAATAGTTTACCAATCCCAGCCGCGGAGACAAATATACCCCCATCTATGTCACCTCGAAACCTTTGCCAAGATTTCGACCTAATTGATTCTGAAGAACAGTGTGTCAGAGTCCTCCAAGAACACTCTCCGACATCAAATTCTCTCCAAAATGTATTGGTCCCCAATACGTTAGAAATTATACCCCACCTTGAAACAGAGAATAATCGAGATGTTCAAAATTGCCATTCATCTAATGCACATAGTCATAGGTATAATTTCTTTTTATCTATTATCTAATATTGTTTTACGTTGTGAACTATCCTTCATTTTATTTTTCACACCTTCTTATTTCATATATAGATCCACTATACAAAGCCGTGGAAATATTGCGAGCACGAGTGCACCTCAAGAACCACATGCCCATTTAGAAAGACATTTTCTTGGGCCCATGGATGTCCCTTGCCGTCATTGTTCATCTTTACATTGGATGGATGAAAGATTATCAACCTCATCAAAGATTCGCCCTCTATTTGGGAAGTGTTGTAGATAAAGACAAGTTCGATTACCACATCTACTTGAACCCCCACCGAAAATTAAACATCTGTTCGATGGTAATGATGTTCAATGAAAGCCTTTCCAGAGTCATATTAGAGAGTATAATGTTGCTAACGCCTTTACAAGTCTTGGTGTTCAAATGGATGATAGGGTCCTCGGAGGTAGGGGTCCATCATCTTTCACCATTCATGGCGAACTACGTCATCGTACTGGATCCTTATTACCGTAACCGGGACATGAGGAAGAAGTTTTATATGCCCAGTTATACATTTATGATCCCAGTGTGGCTTTGAGTGTTAGGGAACGTAGGAATCCACAATTACGAAGTGATGTACTGCAAATAATTCAAGGTTGCTTGGAGGTCAACAATCCTTTTATCCACAAATATCGTCAGGCGTTTGCTATTTTAAATGAATCCTCTGGATCCGGCCTGAACCTGCCAGCATACTTACATTACAATTCTGCAGCAGATCGTAGAAGGTATAATTTGCCTTTGACTGATGAGATTGCGATTATTTTACCCGGCGATGGCCATAATTCGTCTGCAATGAGAGACATTATTGTTTGCCTTCGAGGTGGGGATCAATTGATGCGAGTTAATGAATGTCACCCAGCTTACCTACCTCTGCACTACGTTCTTTTATACCCTCATGGTCAACTTGGTTGGGACCCTGAGATGAAGTTATGGGACGTGGAAAACAGTGTTGATCAGGATCATCGACTAACTCAACTGGATTATTATAGTTACCGTTTGTTTCAACATGGCACTGAGTACTCTACAATTTTGAGAGGAGGTAAACTTATGCAGAAGTTTATTGTGGATGCATGGTCTTCAACGGAACAAAATCGCTTGACTTATTTCAGACTTAATCAAAGCAAACTTCGGGTAGAATTATACAAGGATCTTAGCGATTGTATGTCTGAGGGTGTTGAACCATTGCAAATTGGTAGGCGAATGATTTTGCCATCTTCTTTTACTGGTAGTGCACGAAATATGTTTGATATTTACCAAGATTCGATGGCCATCACTCGGTACAATCAACACCCTGATATTTTTCTCACAATGACCGCCAATCCTAAATGGCCTGAAATCAGTAAGGAACTTTTATCGGGTCAAAATGCTCTCGACCGTCCAGATTTGGTTGCACGTGTTTTTGAACTAAAGAGAAAAGCCCTAATGAAGGAGATTAAGGATAAAAATATTTTTGGCAAGAAAGTGGCCCATGTGTTTACAATCGAATTTCAAAAAAGTGGGTTGCCCCACATGCATGCTCTTCTTTTCCTCGATTGTCAAAGCAAGATTAAAACATGCGCCCAAGTAGATAATTTTGTCTCTGCTGAGTTTCCAGATCCCACTTATGATCCTACACTCTTCCAAACTATATTGAGTTGCATGGTACACGGCCCATGAGGCTCCCAGAATCCGAATTCCCCTTGCATGGAGAACGGTATATGCACGAAAAAATACCCTCGAGCATTTGCAGAAGCCACAACAATGGATAATAATGGATATCCAATCTATCGTCGTCGTGATGATGGTAAGGAATATACTACTGCCAGTGGAAAAAAGGTATCAAACAAAGATGTTGTCCCCTATAATCCATATTTGTCTAGACTTTTCAATTGTCACATTAATGTCGAGGTTTGTGCTGGGTTACGATGCGTTAAATATATAAATAAGTACATATATAAGGGTCATGATCGCATAACTATGGTTTTGGGAGGTGTTGATAAAATCCAACAATATTTAGATGCAAGGTACATTGGACCTCCTGAAGCAGCTTAGCAAATTTATGGTAATCACATGCATCAGGAGAAACCGCCTGTTACACGATTAGATTTACATTTACCTAGCATGCATCATGTTGTGTTTGATCCTTCACATTCATCAGCTACGATTGCTCAAAGATCCAGCGGTCAAATGAGTTCGTTAACCGGGTTTTTTGCTTTTTGCGCATTGAATCCTTCTGCACGAGAGTATACCTACCAAGAGTTTCCCCAACATTATGTTTAGAGCTCTAAAACGAAACTATGGACTGCACGGAAATCATCCGAGTTTGCTATTGGGCGAATGTACTATGCTAGCCCGAATTCTGGAGAAAGGTTTTATTTGCGATTGCTTTTGACCGTTGTTAAAGGGCCCACATCATTCGAGTGCTTACGCACGGTGAATTGTGTATTACACGAGACTTTCAAATCGGCGTGTATAGCGAGGGGATTGCTTGAAGACGATAATGAGTGGGTTCAATGTTTACAGGAGGCATCCATCATGCGTACCGGATATCAACTTCGGCGTTTGTTTGGTGTTATACTTACACAATGTTTTCCTTTGCATCCGGAGTTATTATGGAATCAATTTTCCATTCATATATGTGATGATCTGATTCATAAGTTCCGCACATTGTTTTCTATCCCAAATCCAACTGACATCCAAATTGAGGATTATGGTTTGTATCTTCTAAATGAGGTGCTTCAAGAGTCTGGTAAGAGTTTAAGTGACTTCCCTCCAATGCTTCTGCCAACTTTTAATTGGACAACTGTGGGTGGGAACAGATTACTCTCAGAACATCATCAGTTACAATCGTTAGCAATGCAAGGTGATGCACAATTAGATGTTGATCGCCTTAATGAGGGACAACGTATAGCTTACTCAGCGATAACATCATCTGTTTTTGAGAATAAGGGGACTACATATTTTCTGAATGGAGGTGCTGGCACTGGAAAGACATTTTTGTACAATACAATTACAACCTTCTGTCGTAGTTTGGGTCATACAGTTATTACTGTTGCTTCGTTTGGCATTGCTTCTTTGTTGTTAGTTGGTGGTCGGACTGCACATTCAACATTTTGCATACCTTTGGACATTCTTGAAAACTCAAATTGTGGATTTACAAAGCAGTCGATACATGCAGAGCTATTCAAATCAGTTAAACTTATAATATGGGATGAAGTTCCTATGCAACATAGGCATTGTGTTGAGGCTATAGATAGGACACTGCAAGATATTTGTGATGTTAAAAAGACATTTGGAGGAATTACAGTAGTTCTTGGCGGTGATTTTCGACAAATCTTACCAGTTATCGCTAGAGGAGTTAAAGAAGAAATTATTTTCGCTTCATTAAGGCGGTCTATGCTTTGGAGGCACATCCATGTTTTGACATTACATCTAAATATGCGACTAAACCCATTGGAGCCTGAGACAATTCATTTCTCTACGTTCTTGGATCAGGTACTGCTATTTACTCTATTCTATTTTTTAACAATCTTCGTTCAACATGCATGCATTTGACTTTATTTTGTAGATTGGGTCCAATCCTCTTGAAGTTGTATCATTGCCTTTCTCAATACAAAAGTGTAATGATGTTCGTGATCTAATTGCGAAGGTGTATCCATTGTTGAATGTGATCAGTACTGTTCCACCAACCTTCCTCACCGAACGAACAATTCTTTCAGCGCGGAATGACGATGTGACTACTATAAATAATTTGGCATTGAATATCTTTCCGGGTGATACAAAAACTTATTTTGGTGCCGATAAAATGTGTGACGACGAGTCCGGTAGAGACGTACACAGTCAGTACCCAAATGAGTTTTTGAATTCTCTCAGTCCTTCTGGTTTACCCCTTTTTAAGTTGGAGTTAAAGGTGGGTTCTCCGATTATGCTTTTGAGAAACATTGCTCCGAAGGATGGTCTTTGCAATGGAACGCGATTGGTGGTTACAAAATGTGGAGAGCATGTAATTGAGGCCCAAATATTAACGGGTGATAAGTGTGGAAATTTAGTATTCATTCCCAGAGTCTCACTATCTCCTTCATCTGCGGAGATCCCTATAAAAATGACGAGACGCCAATTCCCAATTCGACTGGCATATGCAATGACCATCAACAAATCACCGGGTCAATCTGTAAAGTTTGTGGGAATTGACTTGCGCACGTCAGTTTTTAGTCATGGCCAATTATATGTAGCGTTATCTCGATGCACAAGTGCAAATTGCATTACCCTTCTTTCTGATGATTGTTCGCTTTCGACAACAAATATTGTGTATCTGGAAGTCCTCCTATAAAGTAATTAGTGTTATTTTCCCTATAAACTACACATTTTACCCCTTTTTATCATCTTTTGATAATTTTTTAATTATTCTTAGGATTGGGAGCCAATGGTAAATCATCAAGAGCGGATAAATACTCGTAGGTTGCTTACATGGGGTTCCCACAACAAGGTACTTCGTCTTTAAAATGTTTCTTCTTTTCATTCATTTTTAAAAATTAGTCTTAACTATTAATATTTCTTATAGGTGGTTGTAAATTGTGCCAATCTTCATATCAAGTACGTCGAGATGGATACGTGGACATTTCGTAGAGTTATTATGAGGATGTTTCCTGCGATTCCATGATTGACTATTAGAGGATAATTTTTTGGGATGTCGATCGTTTCGACTTTTTGTAAAGCTTAGGCTTAGAGTTACTATACGCTATTGGATGATTGCTAAGGCTATTTTTGTATAGTCTGCTAAGGCTTTTATTATATATTCTGCTAAAGCTGTCTTTAACCTTACATCATCCATAGCTGTATCTTTGTAAGTATCTCAGATCAATAAATGAACTATTTGGGCTTTGGGTTTGAGTTTGTATGCTTTTGGTTTAAGATGATTTGCTTTTCTCAGTTGTTGGGGTTTTAGAATTGTATTGATTTTTGTTTGGCTTTTACCTTGGTGGTAATTAATGCATTTGACTTTTTGCAGGTTGGTAATTAATGTATTGGTCCCTTTTACGTGGTTTCAAAATTAATATGCAAATATGACTACAAAAGATGGGAATTTGACATATGATTCATTTACATTTTATCTTATGCATTATCAAGCCCTGTTTTAAGAGTGCTTTCATTATCAGGACCATTGTTCATATTAATTCTTTAGTTTTTTCCTTAGATTTTTAAGCTTATCAATTTGGGCGTTCTATATAGACCCTTATCAATTTGGGCGTTCCGTAGACAACTTATGGGTAAAGCATAACGATGTTAATGATTAAATAGTAAGTTGTCTTAATTTAAGCAAAAAAGTTGTTAAATTCCCATAGAAACAAAATAAAATATTAAGGCAGGGGTGAGGAATTCTATCCAAAATTTTCCATTCTACTGATGATGTTGTAGAGTCGAAGCCGAACAGTGAGATAGATGAGGATATGAATCCTTCTTTATAGAATATTACAGTGTGGTTTTGAACGGTGTGGTTTTGCAGATTACATCTTTGATAGGGTATATCAAAGATGTAATATCATTTTGACTAATTTTTACATCTATTGGTTTTAAGCCACAACCACAACTTTTGGTTCTAAGCCACAATCACAAGCCACAATAGGGTATATCCCATACAAGAATGTAATCTGCAATAGATTGAGAACACTTGCAATAATGTAATCTGTAATTTTTGGTTTTAAGCCACAACCACTGTGCAGCTGAATATTTTATGCATCCACATATTCCCATATCACTATAGTCCTTGGTTATATTATCCCGAAGTGTATGTAAGTAGCAGTAGCAGGCACCATCCGTTGTGCGGATTCACAATGGTACCTGCCACTGTGCAACTTCAAACTATCCTAATAGTTTTTTAATAGAGTTTTGCCTTTATATAGATTCACGGTGAGTGGATTATTTGACAAACCTGGTATTTCAGTAAGTGGAGTATTTGACATACCTTCTATAACTATCATATGCTATAACTTGTAGGCATGTATTGCTTATTTTAAAGGTAGTATCCGTCTATTTCCCGTGCAGTTGTACTGTTGTGTAGATACTCGGTGGTGGTGGTACTATTATGTAAATACTTGGGGGTTGATTAAGGTTGACGTTAGGATTTTAGGATCGCATCGGCATATGCGCAGCATGGCAGAAAGATGATGAGGGATCTGCTACTGCAGAAATATTATTTTTATATCTCTATTTTTAGATCTCTATTCTTATTATGTATATTTTTGTTTTAATTATCTCTATCTCACTATATTTGATTTACAATATTTACAATATTTATGCCCGTAATAAAATCTTTCGAGTGATTTAAAATGAGTTATTTGGTTGTTTTCACAGTGAGGCGAAGCCCCCAGTATAGTAGACCTCATGTGTTATAGTTGTATTACACCAAGTCATGACAGGAAGGAGGTCTGAAATGAAGGTCTGAAATGAGTTGATGCCACCAACAATAGCACCGAGTCATTACAGGAAGCAAAACTAATGTTTGAGTCTCAAACATTACATGTCTACGCAACTAACTGATGTTACACATTCTAACTTCTGAGAACAGTTTACACAGAGGACCGAGAATTAATAGGTATGTCATGGATCTTTCAACTTGATTTGTTTTTCAATTCAGGAAATGAAATTTTATATGAAACAGTAATATGGATGTAATTCAATGTTGTTGTGGCTAAAACTGCGGCAATAGAGACAAGAGAGTGATATCGAATGCACAAAAAAGAGCCTGAAACAACAATGAGTGATGCTAATGAGTATTTCGCACCCATTAGTGAATCATATTTTTGAAGATGGTACTTATTTTTTTTATCATTCATTTTCATAGTATGACATATCTGGAGAGGTTATCAAGATACTTCCAGAAAATGGGGGTATGCTTGACAATCTTTAATTAATTTTCTAACCTTTTGATATGTTCTTCCTTTAACTAACCTTTTATGTTCTATTATAATGTCTTTCACTGAACAGATCCTGTTGGATATGGGGAGGCTTGAATTGCAATTCTTCGTTCTTTCCCCTGAATAAAGAAGCTTAAGTAGATGATTTGTGGTAATTTTTTTATTTTTTAACTTCTATCTCTTTATTTATTCACATATTTGCCTTTTGCATTTACCGGAAGTAAAATTTTCTATGCAGTGCGGCATCGAACGTTTGAATTGCAAAATACTCTTCTGTGATTTGCCTCTCCACCAACGTTTTTGCCAACACGAAAATGAATCAACCCAAGTCCTACTTTCTATTCAGGTAAATGAAAACTTCTATTTTTCTACGTAACATTTTCAGTTATTCCTTCGGATCATCTATTCTGTTATTCAGTTGGATCAGCTATCCAACTATTCAGCCAGATCGGTTCTGAAAAGTATAATTTCAGTCGGACCAGTTATCCATCTATCCAGCTACTATGTCTTGGATCTTTACCGACTTTAGTCCCAGAAGAAGTTGCAATATGTACCTGTATTTACCTAAGATATATGTTGTCTATTCAACTTGAGGATCATGCGCACTGATTTGAGGCTTAGTTATTGCTAACAAGAACTATTTTTAATAGCATAACTATCTTTATTTTGTTGTATTCACACATTTTTGTGTTGTTTTGAACACGATGAATTCCAACAATTTTAGTTCGATAAAATCTTTGATTTAACTTCAAATTGTGAGCATTTGTGTCTCTATACATTTAAATGCGAGGGTATATGTATGATCATTAATGAGTCGCACCGAATGAGATTCATCCTTGAATTATTGTTAATGACCTCGCTCTCTTTACTGGGGAATGAAACTACATATGAGGTACTGTTTTTTATACTCAAGTGATGCCTTCTGTACATTTGAAAAAAGGTTTAGACGACATGTTTGTAGTAATATTATCTAAAGTAATTTAAATAATTACCCCTATTTTTTTAAAAATTATTTATATGTGGCGTCAACGCAAAAAAAGCCAACGCAAAACATTTGTGGCGTCATTTCATACAGTGTTTGTTTTCATGGATGTTAAATTTCTTTTTCTTTTTAACGATTGATATCCCTTAAGCATTTAGACATTTTCCATTTATACGACACTTGGGGTTCACATTGTGTCTTTCAATATTGAATTTTGCATGTTTATGATATAAAAGGCTAATTGTCACATTCATTTTGGTAATGATATGAATTCTGAGGCACACCCAGGTGGTCTTGAAAGCCTTTTCGAGGCAGGTTCCTTACAACTGAATTCTACATTCTAACCAGAGCTGAATTAATGAGTTGTTAAAGATGAAAACATAGGGTTAATTCTAAACTGCATCATTTTTTTGTCATTCTCTTTTTTTCTATGCATTTTGGGGGGCCAGAAATACTGTAATTTATAGGTTTTGTTCCCAAGTAAATGTGTTCGTTTTGTTGTTATTTTATTATCTTAACCTTATTAGTTTGTATATAATGTGAAGGTAAGAGCCTACTGACCATGTGCAGAGCTTCCAAATGATCTACGGTAAGAACCTATTGATTATGCACAGGACTTGAAATTCCAATTTCAAAAATAAGAGTTTTAGACTCCAGCCAAAGACGAGTACAATACACATGTCTTCCTTTTCTTTTCTTTTCAATTTTTTCACTTTTCTTTTATAATTTTCAATGAGTTTGGGGTATTCTTCATATGGATTTTCTTGGTTATAGATCGGGGTTTTTTAGGATCCCTCCAACAACTGAGAAGAAGGATTCGTCCCCTCTCAATGCGAGCTATGGTCTTCATTTTGTATTTTTGGGGACTTTGATGTTTAAGGTGGAATAAAGAAGCTATGGCTTGACTATTCGAGCTAAATATCTGAACCAGTTTCTTAAATGACATTTATATATCTTAAATGACAAACTTATAAATTTAAATTTAAACAAACTTATCTTAGATCACATTTATATAAAAATTATTTATGTAATTTCATAGTGGCATTCTGCCAATATGTTGTAAATCTTATAAGTCTCTTATTAGCTTACAACTCATGTATATATATTTCTATGCATGTGGAAAGTTTTAGAAACAATTGTATGTGAGGCTACAACATAGATATATCTTGACCCCCATTTACGTTGCTATTAACTTTTTTTGATGACTAATCAAGTAGTTACGTCATGTGCTTGCAAGACTAATTGACGTTACGTGTTTATGTATAAAGTATTTAAATTTTAATTGTCCAATCTTTTCATTTTGTAGGACATGGTTGTCAGGATGATGTGACGGAGCACTACTGATTTAGTGGTATCAGGAGTACTAGACATATGTCGCATTTTGTTTTATCGATAGACCCATAAAGGCGATGCATAAGAAACTATGAATATTTAATTTTGACTGATAAATTATCTCTTTGAATATTGTTGTTGGGTTGTGTTTTTATTTCTTAAACAGGATGGTTAGGCCTATAAATGAAGGAAACTTTGGCCAATTTTTTTAAAATTGTTTACGATTTTTTATGTTATATAATAAAAAATTTCGACTCAAGTATTAGTGTTATTCTCACGAATTTAGTTGAATTGATGATTTTGTTTATAAGATGTTTAAATTATATTCGACATAACACTTTGTTTTGTTGGGGGAACATAAATATTTCCGTTTCATAATTACGTATTTTGGAAATTTTTACTGTTTTGCGATTACGTGCCTTGTGAAAATGTTCATCGTGCCTTTAGGCACGGGCATACCCTAGTATATATATATATATATATATATATATATATATATATATATATATATATATATATATATATATATAATAAAGGAGGAGGGCTTTTTTTGTCCCTCCCAACTGATGGTTGAGATCAAAAGTTGAAGATTTTGGTCTTTATCAACTCACGGCTCCGATTACATCTTCGTTTGTCCAAAATCAATTGTGCCGCTCCATTTGTACCCTCTAAAAAACACAAGGCTCGAGGTCTTCATTACCCATTAAAACAATCTGAGTTAAAAAGCACAAGGCTCGAGGTCTTCATTTCCCATTGAAACAATCTGACTTAAAAAGCACATTGAAACAATCTGAGTTGAATATATTGGGAGAACCAATGCACTCTCTCTCCTTACGATTGTTAATCTCTCTGCTTACGATTATACTCGGGGTTCATCTCTCTCTCTCTCTACTTACCATTGTACTTTTTTATTATTCCGTTAACTATTGTTTTGCTGCCTATTTGGATGGTTGTGATAATGGTTATTCCGTTAACGACACAAAAAAAGGTTTTTCTCTTCCCCTTTTGCTGTTTTGCTGCCTATTTGGATCGCTTCAAATGTTGGTCCCAGTGCATTTGTGTTAGGTAGAGAGATGGCAAGTTGATGGGTTTTGTCTTTATCAACTCACGACTCATATTTTATATAAGTAAGGGTTCATGATGGTGCGCATGAGCGAAATCTAACGGTTGAGAAGACATAATACATCTGCGGTTAAGCACAATACAGAACCTACTACGCGTACTCTCTGCAACAACCACGTAGTAGGCAAAGCTAGATGCATCACTAGAGTCGGTCAATTCCTCACACAAGAAAAGAAAGACTCCACTTTACTTTCTCTCTCTTTACTATTCAAAAACTCTTCCTCCACCTTCAAAAACTCACCAACCACAACAGCGCATCCAACTCGCACCGACCCACCTTGGGTACTCTTTCAGGTACAAAATCGGGGCCCTATTGAGGCCGGTCTCTCTTGCTTCTATATTCAGTTTCCCATTTCCACCTCCCTCTGTTTTGACGAATTACCTTAAAAAATGAGGTGGATGTTGTTGACATAACTATGGTGGTCCGATCAATAGTGAATCATTTTTTTTCTTTTGTTTGTTGCTTGGTTTCACCCGGTTTATACCCATATATGGTGGGTTGATGGTGAATTGGTCTTCGATTTCTCGAAGACAGCTACGATCTGTAGTGAATCATTTTTTTTCTTTTATTTGTTGCGTGGTTATGACCCGGTTTACACCCATATATGGATAGGAGTGTGAATCTGAGTTGGGTCGGATTATCGCCGGAGTCAGGGGAATCTCAAGGTCCCCGAAATTTTTCTGTTGGCGGAGCCACAAATTTACCGACTGTCTCTCTGATCATCTTCTAGCAACAACGGGTAATGTTTGATGATATCTAAAGCCTTATTTTGTAATTTTTCTTATTTTGTACTTTTTTTATTATTGACATCTAAAGCCTTAAGTTTGATGAATCTGTATTTTAACAGATCTTATGCTATCATGTAGTGAGAAGAGAGAGGGGAGATGGGTTTCTAACTTGGACTCACTTGATTGATGTGCAGTTTGATGAAGTAAGTAACCTGCCGTCAACATTTACAAAATTAAGTGTGTCAGTTTAGGTGCGGTAATATTTATGAAATTTGGTGAAAAAAAGTTGTTTGGTTCATTTTGGTGTGAGATTTCGTAAATTACTGAAGTTTTTTGTTGGTTTGGGTGTGTGAGGTGGTGAAAGGATAGTGTTTTAGTGAGGTGACATAATTAAAAGTGAGTGAGCTTTATTTTTTGATTGTGTCATGAATACAAGGTAATTGCTTTTTTATTTTCTTAGCTTGGAAACACATCCTATATCTGCAAAGGTATGTTGATATAATCACACGAAATGGGGTATGTTGATATAATCACACCAAATGGGTAGTCTGTATTTCTATGTTTTGAATATCATCAAGTTAAGGGGGTGGGTTGAAGATTTTTTTTCATATTCTTAATCATATTTGTGGAGTTTGAAAGTAAAAATGTGCAAATATATATATATATATATATATATATATATAGAGAGAGAGAGAGAGGCAGGCTCCTGTGCACACTAAGTTTGCACACTAAGTTTGCACATTACCTTTTATATATAGTAAAAAAAATATTTTTGAGTTGATTTTTTTTGTGTGATATTTAAACATTTCAAGGAACCCATATAAAAAAAATCAGCTCAAAAAAACTTTTTTTGCTATTTTTAAAAAATCGGTCAAACTTTCGCAGTTTTTAAGCCCTTTAAAAACTGCGAAAGTTTGACCGATTTTTTAAAAATAGGAAAAAAAGTTTTTTTGAGCTGATTTTTTTTATGTGAGTCCGTTGAAATGTTTAAATATCACATAAAAAAATTGGTGTGCGCCAGCACTAAGTTTGCACACTTTTAAAAGGTAATGTGCAAACTTAGTGTGCAAACTTAGTGTGCACAGGAGCCTGCCTCTATATATATATATATATATATATATATATATATATATATATATATATATATATATATATATATATATATATATATTAACTCTAGACACTCTTGATGGCATGGGAGTCCTAATGATAGTCCCAATGACACAACACAACCATTGGTTTGTAGATATCTAATTTATGGTAGACATGGTAATTGAAATGGCTTATAGCTGAAGTTTATGTTTGATAACTTGGTAACTAAAATGGCATGTTGTTAAAAAGTAAGTTCGGTAATTGAAACAAAGATATATTTTTAGTTATAGAAAATTTATTTAATATTTATTAAATATGTTCATATTAATTTTTTTCTATTTCCATTAAAATAAAATGTGGTTTTACCTTGACTTCTTTTGGCACGGCTATTGTATAGGTTGTGGGCTACTTTGACAACTTCAGTTACTCAACCTTTATTTTGCGGCGAATGTCTCGGGGTGCAACCTTTATGTTTTATGGGGTTTAAAAAAAATCGTTTACGAAATTACGTTGTATTGGTGTGCCATGAATTGAGTTAAATCTCGATGATTAGTTGTTAAATTGTTTACAATTGTTGTACCATAATTTTGACCTAAATTATAAATGTTTCAGTGGTGGCGCCAAAGAAATGAGTCATTGTACCATAATTGTGATACACGGGCTGTTTATCAGGACCATTGGATCATATTGGCCGCTTTCAAGTCGTGTCATCATGTCATGTCTAAATTTATAAGTATCTATTTAATAGATAACACAAATAAATTTGAGAAATAGTGACTTCCAATTTTTTTATGTTATCATGTTAATCTATTTAAAATACCAACTCTCTTACACCACCAACACTTTTCAAAATTTTGAAATGAACATGACATGTTCATGTAAGTAATATCAACATAAATACGTCTTTAGAAATATTAATTTTGAATCAATGTGCTGATTTTTCTTACGTGTTTAAAATTCTCGACTACTGTAATAATTAAAACTAATAAATTTGAGGATTAATAATTCATTAAATATTTTCACCGTGCCATCGGCACGGGTACATCCTAGTATATATATATAGGAGCTTGGAACAAGTTTATTGGGTGCTAGGTTTTAAAATTGTGTTTTGCTTTCAGAAAGATTTCTATTAAAACTTTTATATAAAGTATATAAAGTTTATGGGGTAAAAATGAAATTTTTGGAAATTTCTATAAGTTCGTTCGAAGTGTTATTCGAACGAGATTGTCGTTCGAACCACAAGTCGTTCGAACGAGTTTGCCAACGAGCTTCCCCATTGGTCACTGGAACTTCGTTCGAAATGTCATTCGGACGAGATGGTTGTTCGAACGAGATTTCCAATGAGATTTCTAACGAGTTCACACTGGAACTTCGTTAGAAGCCTCGTTCAAACGAGATATCGTTCGAACGAAAATGTCGTTTGAACGAGATTTCAGGCGGGAAATTTATAGGCAGTTTTTAGCAGTTTACCCCCACTAACTTTTTACTGAATATCTATGTGCGGGAACAACTTTTTCCAACTTAACTTTTTCATAATATTCTAACTCCTAGAGAGAGTTTTGAGAGTTTATTCTTCCATGAAAAAGTTCATGAGTTTGAGTGTTCATTTTATAAAGAAAAACTATTTAAACACTTAGATACACCCGTATTTGTTTATTCCAAGTTCATATATACATATACTTTGCTTGGATCATTTTGGCACCGGTTTATCTCTACATTTGTTTGAAGACAAGTTTGGGTTTTCTTCTAAATCCCTCAAAGAAGAAGAAGAATTATTTAACTGCGGCTTTCTCACATGGTGAATGACACCATGTGTGGTTGATGGTGTACCTATAGTCTAATCGGTGGTTTCGAGATCGTGGTGGAGCTCCATGGTTATCCGCTAGGAAAAGGTGGTTACAAGAATAGGCGTCAGGGCTTGAGAGGGTTTGAGATAAGGAAGTGAGTCATCTGTCTTGTAAATGTAAATTTCGTACTTAGTGGATTTGAGGCTAGGGTCGTCTGAGGTTGTTTACCGTTGTGGGTTTTTCCTCGTACATCGCGGCGTAGTGTGACTGATTTACTCTTATCTTGCATAATATCTTAGAACACATGCTTAGGATAATTCAAGATAAAAATTGGTTTCAATTGTCACACTTAATTTAATTTGGTGCTAAATTAAATTTGGGTAATGTTTATTTAATTCTAGTCTATTATTAAAACTGGTTTGGTCTAATTTGGAAATATTGATAAATATGACTTAGGCAAATTCTAGGACTTGGATTAATTATGTTTAAGTGAAAATGTTTTTAATGGATTAATTTAATATCACTTGATTTAATTTTAATTTGAAAAAACTAAATTAAAATTTGTAATTTGTTTAATTGAACCGTCACCTAACGTTTTCGCATATATTTCACAAGGAAATTGATTTCAAAGTATAAAAAGACTTTTGATTTTAAAATTGGGGGACTTCGGGACGACTTCAAATTGGTATCAGAGCCAAAGAAATAAATTATTTCGTTAAGATCCTTTAAATAATTTTTGGCTAAATTGGAATTTTCCCCATTTTTAAAATTTTCTATTTTCGATGGTTCTAACTACGCGTGCTGGAAAGCGCGTATGAAATCGGAACTAAAATCTATCGACGAGAGGGTTTGATCATCGGTAGTCAACGGGTGCTCTCCACCAACTCATTTAGTAGATAATGAACGTGTTCCCAAACCGACCGATAGATGGAGTGAGGGTGAATTTAAACTTTCTAATTTTAATTTCCAAGGTCTAAATGCCTTGTTTAGCGCTGTCACACCGGATGAATTCCGACGCATTATAACGTGTGAGACCGCTAAAGAAGCTTGGGATATTTTATAACTCACTCATGAAGGAACAAGTGTCGTTAAAGCTTATAAACTCCAAAACCTCACCACTCAATTTGAAACTATCAAAATGAACGATAATGAAACTTTTGATGAATTTTATGCCAGACTTTTCGATATTGTCAATTCATCTTTTAACTTGGGAGAGAAAATACCCGACAACCGAGTTGTAAAGAAAATTTTAAGGTCCCTTCCCAATAGATTTATTCCAAAAGTGATCGTTTTAAATTATTTACCCACTTTAGTCTCTATGGAATTAGAAGAGCTCGTAGGTGATTTACAAACCTATGAAGTAGACATGTTTCCCTCTAAAACTGAAAAGAAAATTAAAAAGAGCGTTGCTTTAAAAGCACGAAAAGAGGTCAAATAAGTAGTAGAGAGCGAGAGTGATAGTTACTCGGAAGACATGGCCTTGTTTGCTGGGAAATTTAAAAAATTTCTTAAATTTAACAAAGATAAATTTAAAAATGATTTTAAGAAATTTGAAACTTCTAAGTATGACAAAGCCGAAAGGATCCCTAAATCTTCTAATGAAAATTTAAATAGGGACGAGTCAAATAGGTGTTTTGGTTGTGAGGGTTATGGCCATAGGGCTTCTGAGTGCCCCACTAAACTAAGGAGAGAGGGTAAGCGACCCATTTCATATAATGAGACCCTTAGTGATAGTGATAAGGAAGAGGGAACTGATTCCCCCACTAAGACCAATTTTGTGGGTTTTATGGCTAGTGATGTGAGTGATAATGAGAACTCATCGATTGATGAAACTTTAACACATGACACTTCCAAGGTTATAGTTTATGATTCCCTTATTTTTTATGATAATGAGAGTGGAGAAGAAGGAGAGATTAAAAATGAAGAAGAGGTTAATGTGAGTGAACTTCAAAATGCTTTTCAAGAATTATATGAAGAATCAATTAAATTAAAAAGAGCTAATTTGAAGTTAGAAGCTAGTTTAAAAGAGCGTGTCAAGGTCATTGATGATAGTATGTTGGTAGAAGACCTTAGGACACGTGAGAGGACTCTTCGAGAGAAACTTCAATATGTAGAAGGTGAGAGAGATAGACTTAGAGGTTTAATGGAATCCTTGAAAAAGGAGCTTCTCGAGTTCAAAGAGAGAAATGTTTTATTAGAGTCTAACATCCTAGAATTAGAAAATAAATTAAAAGACTCTAGTAATGTCAAATTTGATTTGGAGTGTCGTTTGGAAAAATTAGATAAAATATTAGGAACGGTACAAATTAAAAATGATACTTGTGGCTTAGGCTTCAATACTTGTAATGAATCTATTCATAAAGCCAAAACCAATGTTTTAGGAGAATCTACTAGGAAAGCCTTTAGAGATCATTCCTTAGGTACCAAATTTTGATGTAATTTTACTTGTACACAATGTGGTCGAAAAGGTTATCTTAGGAAATTTTATTTTGATCTTAATTGAATTCCTAGAAAATCCCAACGTAAAGCAACCGAGGTAGTTAAAATTCCTACAACCCAAGATAGTCAAATTCATTAATTTGGGTTAGGAAATTCGACTTGGTTGCCTTGCAAGATAGGACGTTTGATTCTCATTTACTTTCACATGCTTCCTCCCTTGTTAAATCTAAAGGATGAATGTGTTAGTGTTTGCATACTTTAGCTTTTGTGCTTCATGCCATATCACCCATGCTAATTGTATGCTTGTTTTAGTCATTCTCTAGTCTATGCTCCATGCTTAATCACATGCTAGAATAATGATTTTTGTTTATCTTTTGTATTATATTTCTTTCATTTCTTTTGCTTTAAATGAAAAATACAAAAAGTTTTTTGTTTCTCATTTGGGTTTTTATTTCTTGATAATTTAAGCTTAATGAAAAATTCAAATGATTTTTGTTTGTCTTTCAAGTATATTTTATTATATTTTAGTCAAAATTTTCAAAAACTCAAAAAGATTTTTATTTTGTGTATATTTTACTTTGACACACTTAATGTGGCATATATTTGTGTTAGAATCCCATCTTTTTCGCTCCCATGTGCCTAGAACTTTTGGTTTAGATTGTCAATCCTTATTATGTTCTTTACCAGGCTTACATGGAGTAGTTGGATTTTGTGTTGATTAAATGGATTTTATTTTTATATGCCTATACTCACACATGCACGAGCTCTTTTGAAATTTTAACTTCATATGTATATTTGAGCTTTATGAGGTGTTCTCTTGCCAATCTTGTCATCTACATATTTGTGACCTAGGAGGACTAGTTCATGTCAAAATTCGTTGCACATGAGATTTGTGAGAAATAAAAAATGTTATATAAATGTGCACGGGGAAGGGCTCCGAAAGGAATAATAATCCTTTGCGATTGTAAGCCACCGTTTGAAATGAAGCTAAAAGAAATACGTGGTCCAAAGGCCTAAAAACAGAAAAATGGCACTAAAAGAAAAATAATTGCCAAGGCCTATGTTTAATTGATATATCCATTCAATATAAAAGAATATATATGCTTCTTGAGGGAGATGGGATGGTATATCAATAGTTTGCACAATGTCCGTTTATCCTAGTGGTCTTTATTGTCATGACTCTATTTGGTTTGTAGAATCATCAAAACTCTAGGCTTGTATGCATTGTGTATGTTTGTTCATTGAAGTTAATCTATATTGTCACATGAGGTTATAATCAAATGTGATTATGTTTGCAATCAATGGATAACTCCGTGAACATGTTTTAAGTGATTGGGTCTAAATTTAACTATTACTAGTTCACACCCCAACACTTCCATTTCCATATGACACATTTTTTCCATACGAGTGTGAAAGACTCCTATTATATTTTGTGTGTGTCATTTGCGTGTTTATATCTATATATGTGTACTTACGTCTATTAGTTATATCTTATGTATACATATAATTGATATTTTTGTTTAGTATTTGTCGTGCTTTCTAGTCCATATATGCTTTAATTCATAATTGGTATCTATCTTGTTGCATTCTTTGTTGATATCACATGGTTAATATTTTATGTATCTTATTGGTATCATTTGTTGGATTAGTTGTGCTTTTGTTGCCCATATGCTTTAATGGTCTCATACCTTTATGCACAATTTCATGTTTTATTGTTTAACCTTTGTCGATTCCTGAACAAAAAGGGGGAGAATGATAGGGGGAGAAATGGTATCTAAATATATTAGTATCTTAGATTGGGGGAGATTTATCTTAGGGGGAGATGTCTTTCTAAGTTGATCACTGTTGATAAAGGGAGAGAATTAATTTAGGGGGAATACTTAATTTTCTTGCATTAAATATTTTGATATTCCCTATGCATGTAATGTGTTTGCTTAAGTGTGCAGGAATTATATTATAAGTGGAAACTTTCACCGGCAAAGATTATGATCCTTTGGTTTGGTTGAGTCAAGCATTGTATTTTTATTTTTGGGAGGGACTTTTTATTAGTCTAGTAGAGCTTGACGGCCCTTTAGGATTTTTGTTTGGTTTTTGTCCCGGAATAGCCAAAGGGGGAGATTTGTAAGGACACACTTCTCCAATTGAGTCTTAATGTAGTTTTGGCTCAATTCCGGACAAAAACGTTTATGTCATAGGATAGTGTTCAAGTGTACCTTTTCAAGCCTATGATGTGTTTAGTTGAAGACGTAGTGGCAAAGAGTATAAAGCTTCATCAAAATGCTGAGTTTATGTTCCTCGTTTCTATGTCATCACAGTGGTTCCATGCTCCCAAGGTATGAATGCATTATATATATATATATAGGAGCTTGGAACAAGTTTATTGGGTGTTAGGTTTTAAAATTGTGTTTTGTTTTCAGAAAGATTTCTATTAAAACTTTTATATAATGTATATAAAGTTTTTGGGGGTAAAACTAAAATTTTTGGAACTTTCTATAAGTTCGTTCGAAGTGTCGTTCGAACCACAAGTCGTTCGAACGAGTTTGCCAATGAGCTTCCCCATTGGTCAATGGAACTTCGTTCGAAATGTCGTTCGAACGAGATGGCTATTCGAACAAGATTTCCATTGAGATTTCTAATGAGTTCACACTGGAACTTCGTTAGAAGCCTCGTTCGAATGAGATGTCGTTCGAACGAGATTTCAGGCGGGAAATTTTTTTGGTAGTTTTTAGCAGTTTTTACCCCCACTAACTTTTTGCTGAATATCTATGTGCGAGAACAACTTTTTCCAACTTAACTTTTTCATAATATACTAACTCCTAGAGAGGTTTGAGAGTTGATTCTTCCATGAAAAAATTCATGAGTTTGAGTGTTCATTTAATAAAGAAAAATTCTTTAAACACTTAGTTACACCCATATTTGTTTATTCCAAGTTCATATATACATATAATTTTCTTGGAGCATTTTGGCACCGGTTTATCTCTACATTTGTTTGAAGAGAAGTTTGGGCTTTCTTCTTAATCCCTCAAAGAAGAAGAAGAATTATTTAGCTGTAGCTTTCTCACATGGTGAAAGACACCATGTGTGGTTGACGGTGTACCTATAGTCCAATCGGTGGTTCTGAGATCGCGGTGGAGCTTCGTGGTTATCCGCTAGGAAGAGGTGGTTACAAGAAGACGCGTCAAGTCTTGAGAGGGTTCGAGTTGACGAAGTAAGTCATCTGTCTTGTAAATGTAAATTTAGTACTTAGTGGACTTGAGGCTAGGGCCGTTTAAGGTTGTTTCCGTTGTGGTTTTTTTCTCGTACATCGCGGTGTAGTGTGACTGATTTACTCTTATCTTGCATAATAACTTAGAACGCATGCTTAGGATAATTCAAGATAAAATTGGTTTCAATTGTCACACTTAATTTAATTTGGTGCTAAATTAAATTTGGGTAATGTTTATTTAATTCTAGTCTATTATTAAAACTGGTTTGGCCTAATTTGGAAATATTGATAAATATGACTTAGGCAAATTCTAGGACTTGGATTAATTATGTTTAAGTGAAAATGTTTTTAATGGATTAATTTAATTTCACTTGATTTAATTTTAATTTGAAAAACTAAATTAAAATTTGTAATTTGATGAATTGAACCGTCACCTAAAGTTTTCGCATATATTTCATAAGGAAACTGATTTCAAAGTATAAAAAGACTTTTGATTTTAAAATTGGGGGCCTTCGAGACGACTTCACCCTCCAAGCATACAATGAGCATGTGTGTGATGATTTAGGCAATCTAGTGAAGCCATCTATCACTGTCACATGTAGAGGATGATGATGAAATATTCCCTCATTTATTTGTGGTTATTATGTATTAAATAGGGATTCTCATTTGGTCAATATTTTATTATTCAAATTAGATGTTTGTTATACAAATGCACATTTCATGTCTTTGATCCTTCCAAATGCATATATATTATTGAACATTGTTGTTGTTGTTGTGTGATTTGTTGGATTAAGCATGTTGAATCCATGGCTCTCCACCCCATTTGAACTCCTTACCCACAATTTGTTTGATAAAATGACCCAATGGGATTTTCATACACGAATTGACACATTATTGCACAAATATATCTCACATTCATATTGTCACTTCAATTTGGTACGCAGTGCACATCGGTCACCCATTGGCCAACCCAATTTCACATTTTGCACCCTTATGCATGTTTTAACAAAATTTCTCGTTTTTAATTTGATTTTTTCATTTCACTAAGGGTGTTTTGCATTAAATTATTATCTTGTAGGTCTTAATGGCTACCAAACCTCATACTTACGAAATATCTAGGAGAAATGGTTATGAAGGATTCTTCTCATGAGTGGAGTATGATTGGTACTGGGAATGTTTCTAATGAAGTTGTTTTAATTTTTTGGAAAGGGACATAAAATTATATCATTTACCCAACTCTGTTCGGGCCTTTTTATAGAAATTAGTTGGGAAAAATAGTTAGCCAAGGAGGAGGATGTAAATGAAGAGTTAGTGTGCCGTTTTTTACGCCACACTAGTCATGAAATTAAATGGCACATATGAGACTTTTGTGCATGGACACCTCATCCCTACCACCATCCTTGAAGGTCATATACGTGGGGTGTCTAACCCCAATGCCTAGAACTATCCATTTGCTAAGAATACTAACAAGGTTCCTACTACTAAATTGGTGGAACATCTGGCTCCAAGCGAGGTGTGGATATCTAATACATTCCTAGTTATCTGTTTGACCGGTGTCCACACTCCTCCACCTCATTAATGTTAATTGTATCCTTCCCACCAAGAACAAGTCCGCTCTTTATCACAAATACGGGTTCTTCCTTTATAGTCTTCTAGGAGAGAGGACTCAGATTAGTCTATCTTCTTGGTTCCTAGACCTTATGGAGGTTGTCGCCTTCAAAAGATAGACCATGACTTCACTCACGTACATGCGACTTGTCATGAGGATATCTTTAGATGCGGGATGCGATGTCCTGGGCAATGATAAGATACCAAAGTCACCCAAACTTATTGATGATACATCAATGAAAAAGTGCTTGGGTGTGTCATTTTAAGATGGAGGAGGATCGAGGTGGAGGATTTGGAGGAGGAGGATGAGAGTTTGCATGTTGTTGTGGACCTCCCCTGTTAGGGGCGTTTATGATCTTCAATCATTGGGACGTCAAGTGGATGCTCTTAAAGTGGGATTAACTTATTTTAAGGCTGGCTTCACTTCTTTCCAATCCAACTATCGCTGAGACATTAGCATGTTTTCAGATCTTGGGATGGACATGTATCTATTTCATTATGGGGAAGAGGCATCAGTACCGCCATATTTCTACGATCCCTATTCACTGTGCAATCCAGATGCTCCTGGACCCTCTGGTGGTCATTAGGATTTCCCTCCCGACCATTTATCTTTTGTTGTAGTTTCTTTTGATCTGTTTTAAGATCTTGGTAGTGCAATTTAGGGTTGTATGGCTTGGTTGATATACTCTTTTTATTTCAAGACCGTTGTATCTTAACTTTCATTATATTAATGACATAATTACATTTCCATTTATTATTGTCTTTTTTATAACTCTTATATATTTTGTATATGTATACATTTGTGTTGGTATTCAAATGTTTTGTAGGTTTTCTATTGCACACTTATAGGTGATCGCTCCATATGGGGTGAGGCATTTTTCACCCTCGTTTACATTTTTGTCCTTAGCAACATTAAGGAGAATGCTTATTTCAGGTTAAAGGGCATGTCTTACTCATTTCATTTAATTATGAGTCGCATAAAATGTTGTACTAATTCATATATATATAGGTGGGGTGCAAACCATAACGGCCCAAATATTCTGTAGCCCGGACAGTCCAACCCAAAGTAATAAAACATGTTGCTCAAGTCAGAATTAGTGTCACATGGATAATCGTGGAAGGCTCATTCTTGTTATCAATAATCTCGGAGGAGATAAACATGGATCAATAAATGAGCCAATCAGCAGCTGGAAAAGTTTGAACACTCCTCAACACTCTTATCATTATAAATAAAACCCTTACCCCGGGGCAAAGGGGCATGTAATCTTTATTTCGAAACTCTTAAAGAATCAATAAAAATTGAGAAAACCCTGCGGGGACGTGGGCAGTTGTCTAACCGTGTAAATTCTATGTGTCGTGATATTGCGTGATCAATAATTATTTCTTTGATGTTTACAACCATTAATTGTGATTATTTACACAAACACAATATATAAATAAATTTCAAAAAAATTAAAAATTTCTTTATTTGCTCCTTTTATCTTCTTGGGCATTTTTCCTTTATTTCCAATTATTAACTAAATAATTACCCTATCCAATTGCCAAATCAATGATGCATGTTTAATTTATTTCATGTTATTATACTTTATTCCTCAAATTATTATTATTGGGAATAAATGCATGAATTAAAACTTTTCTCCATGTCCACGTAAGAATTTCTTATTAAATGATCGATAGGACAATTATAGCATGGTGATCTTTTGTTGCTCTGTGAACACTAAAACCGTGCGAACTTTTTTCTTTTATTCATTTTTTAGCGTGTTTATACATTACTCTTTCCTTATTGAAAATATTAAAGTCATCAATAATGTCATTGTTTCTTTCATTGATCGTTTATTAATTGTCAATGTTTTTTTTTACCCAAAACTGAGTAAATCTTAGGAAATTATCGTAGGCCCTCTTTGTTAATTAACCCATGTTGACCTTGACCTCATCCTAAATATTTCCTTAATCAACACTTAAATATTAACCTTTTGTCTCAAAACCAAAAATCCCATAACAAACTCCACATTGGAGTTTCAAACCATATATACACTTTACATACCTTTATTAGGAACGATACTTGGGATTAATGATGTTTTTGTTTCGTGGTTGTAATGAAGTATATGTGTTTACATTAATTCTAAAAAAAAGAAAATAAAACAAAAGAAAAAGTGAGTGAGTGAGAAAAAGGAAAAAAAGGATTGAAGACATAAGAATCTGGATTGTATGTTTAGAGAATAATAGTAAAAGTTATACTCCATTGTTATGTTCATTGCTTTGCATGGAAATTATATTCCAATTTTAAAATTACCCGCGATTGTCCATTATCCTGAGTATTTTTCCCGAACACTTTGAATTCGTACATATTTCGTTTCTTTCATAACCTTAACCCCAAAACTACATTATAACCTTGAAATTCCTATGTTATCCAAAGGTAAATACGATTTAAAAGTCATAATGATTGTGATAATATGTTGAAGTGCATTTCATCTCCTTTAATGAATGATATCATCTCATGAGATTACAATTTTTCACTTGATATTATTGAGTGTAATATTTGGAGAGGATTAAATGAAAGCATGCTTTAATTATTATTTAGGTTATATGAGTTTTGACCAAATCATAGCTTTTACATGTGCACATACACTACACACACTAAGGTTTCAATTCGATGAAGTTGTTCTTTTAATGTTTATAATTTTGGATTATTAGGAAAAATTCCCATTTGTTTTGTTAATAATTTGTTGAAATCCTTATTATTGTTAATCTTGGAATATTGGTTATTTAGGCACGTTCTAAGAAAATTTAATGTTTGTGCGTAACATCCTTGGAAACCCTCATGAGACAGAACTCATCCACTAAGGTAACCTCAGGGTTTGACGGCTTATTGTATTCGTTAAATGCAAATGTGCACCACGAAAGTAGCATTTATCCCTTATTTTCCAACTTGTGGTCTTACTGGTGAACCTTATTTCTTATCACTTCATTGCTAGGGACTAGCAATGTGTAAGTTAGGGGTGCGATAAGTCATTGATATTATAATTAAAACCCCTTATATGTATGCATTCTAGCATTTCCTCACGCATAAATCCTGATACTTATACTTATTTACTAAATGACCTTTATTTTCATTGTATATATCTTATGCAATGTTTATTTGAGGTTTTATAGGTTTTCAAAATGCTAGGCATGAAGTTTGGTTGAATTTCGAAAGTTTTGTCCTAAAACGCAACTTCGGGGTCATTTAGTATTTGGTTCGGGCCCAAACTCTTCACAAAAATTGTAGCTCCCTGAGTTAACTTCACGCAGCCACTGAAGATAACTTGTTCTAATTCTTACCGATAAAGTTATGGCATTTTCTTTGAAACATCTCAAACAAAAATGGAGCTTAAAGAAGGCAATAGCCTTAGGTTTCAACCTTACAGGTCCCGAATCGATTCAGGCTTGATCAGAATCAATTCGGATGGAGGCAAAACCAGATTTTTTTGGACACGAATCGATTCGGCTCTACCCCGAATCTATTCGGCCCCTGTTTCTTTGTTGTCTTGTTTATCACAAGTTTTCCATTTTCCCATATGCTATATATTGTTTTTCCCTCTTTCTTTTTAGATAGACATTCATTATTGTTAGATATTTTAGGTTTACTTTAGATTTTATGAGCTTCTCTCTCTCTCTTAAGTTTTCCATATTATGGGTATGGAATTTACTATTCATCTTTTTCCTCATTCTATTAAAACTTTCTTAATTAGTTTTAATGTTTGTTAATTAGTTGCCTTCACTCATTATTTATTTACTTAGTGCTTTATTTCATTTCATGCTTTAACATGCTTTCTAGCTAAGTTAATTTAGGTTGTGATGGCTTTAACTCATTGTGGATTAAATGGATTTTTTCTATGGTATGATGGTTTAGGTTAGATTAGAAAGAAGAGAATTATGGGAAGCTTTAGCACAAAGTACCTACAGATTTCAAAATAATCCATTGATTATTGTGGGAGATTTTAACATAGAGACATAGATGTGGGCGGAGCTACTGAATTTAATGCCTTCTTAGCAAGTAGTTATCGGCAAGATATGGGCTTTATTGGTTCTAAATTTATTTGGGATAAGTAGGTTAATGGTTCTATGATTTTGGAGACATTGGATAGAGGTCTGATCAATTCAAAATGGATTCACTCCATCCCAAATTCTTCCATTAATCACCTAAACAGATATTACTCAAATCGTAATCCCTTGCTTATTTCAATTCCTAACTCTCAGGATGTAGTGATTAAACCTTTTAAATTCCAAATATTTGAGGTTAGCATAATGGTTTCAAATAGGTGGTCAGGGAGTCTTGGGAAGAGGTTGCATCATGCAGATACATGGAAGTTTTTACTTTCGAATTGAAGAGATTAAAGAATTGTCTCAAGAGTTGGAGTAAGGAGGAATTCAAAGACGTATTTGAGGAGATTAATCAGCTAGAAGATAAGATCCTTTAAGAAGAACTAGCACTGGAATTATACTCAAGTGGTGTCCAAAGGGAAAACTGTTCTAAAGCAAGAGCAACCCTTAATTTTAGCTTTGGCTAAGGAGGAGATTTATTGGTTTCAAAAATCTAGAAGTGAGTGGTTAAAAGATAGGGATGGGAACACCAAATTTTATCGTGTTTAAGTCCAACAAACTAGAATATATCTATGGATACATAAAATCAAAGAAGAAGATTGGAGATGTCATGATTCCAAAGAGGCCATTGCTAACACTTTTATTTCCTATTTTTCAAACTTATTCTTTACAGTTACTCAAGAAGATAAAGACATGTTGAAAGTGATTCCTAAAATTATCACTGAAGATATGAATAGAAGCTTGGTAGCTATTCCAGAAGAAGAAGAGGTTTGTAAGGCCATTAATACTCGAACCAGAATATCTCTGCATGCTCAAATGGTTTCAATGGATTTTTCTATACGTCTTGCTGGGTATAATCAAAATGGACCTGATAAAAGCCATACAATCTTTCTTCTTAGGAGAAGAAATAGCTAAGTCTTGGATTTCATCCCAAATCTGCCTTATTCCTAAAGTTAATGGACCACCCTTTTGTAAGGATTTTAAACCTATCAGTCTATGTAACTTTAGTTATAAGGTTATCACAAAAATTTTAAACTCTAGACTCAGTCCAATCCTTCCACCAATTTTCTCAAATAACCAATCAAGTTTTATTCAAGGGAGAAGAATTCATGATAACATCCTTTTGGCTCAGGAGATTGTGCACTTAATTGATAGTAAAATCTCATGAGGTAATGTCATTTTCAAATTGTATATGGCAAAGGTTTATTATAGGACTTCTTAGCATTTCCTAATTAAATATGTACGAGCCTTTTGTTTCTCAAAGACTTTTATAGATATAATATGGAGATACATCTTTTCACCTTAGTTTTTTGTCATTATCAATGGGCATCTAATGGGTTTATTCAAACCATCAAGGGGTTTGAGGTAAGGAGAACCTATATCCCCAAGCCTTTTTATAATTATGGAAGAATATTTTAGTGGAGGTTTAAATGAGCTTATGTCAAATGAATTGATTTTTCTATTTTCTTATCCTAGAGGAAGCCTAATGATAAGCCACTTGAGTTATGTAGATGATATTATAATATTCACTAAAGGTTTAAAGAGAAGTCTTCAAAACCTGATGAAGTTCTTGGAGAATTACAAAATTGAATTAGGCCATCTTATTAGTAAAGAAAATATCATTTTGATTTCCAGTCTCAAAAGTCATGTTTCTTCTAGATCTAAAATTGTAGAAGCTACCAGTCTCAAATTTGATTGTTGTCCAATAAGGTACCTAGGTTGCCCTCTATTTAAAGATAGGATAAAAGAAATTTATTTTGAGCCTCTACTCTAATATATAACCTCTAAAATTCAAAGCTTGAAGTCTAAGTTCCTTTTAATGGGAGGAAGACTTACCTTAGTTCAATCAGTCCTTTCATGCATGCCTCACTACACTCTTTTTGCCCTAAACCTTCCAAAGTTGATCATTAGGTTTATTGACAAATTACTTTCCTTCTTTTAGGGGGGTTAACAAGGACTATGGTAAAAAATTCCATTGGATAAAGTGGGCTTCAATTTGTCTGCCTAAACAGGAAGGGGGTTTAGGTATCAGGAATTTATCTTCAATTATAAAATCTACCAATATCAAGTTGGCCTGGAATTTCAAGGAAGGAAAAAGTCTCTGGTCTAAATTTATGAATTCAAAGTATGCAACTTTGGATTGTTTAAATGGATCTATGGCTTTTAAGAGGATTAAATCAGTATCGAAGACGATGGATTTGAACTCAAAATGGATAGATTATTCTCAAGTGTGGAAACCTACTACCCGTGCTTGTTTCAACTTTGCCTCAGTATATGATTAAATTAGAAGTCACGAGCTCTCTTCATTGGCTTTTAAAAACATTTATCACCCTAAGATTCCTCCTAATATGTGAGTCTTTGTTTGGAGAACACTATCTAATGGTGTGACATTAGACGATCTTGTTCAAAAAATTGGAGTGAGGATGGCATCATGTCAATTTTGATTTAAATGCTCTGAATCAACCAATCAACTCTTCATAACAGGTCCTATTGCCTCTAAAACATGGGTTTTCAAGAATTTAATGGATGTCAGGTATATGTCTTCTTCAATTCATGGTTTAATCATCCAGTGGTGGCTTCAATCTGGTATTTCTAAGTTTTCTAAGTGGTTGCATAAGGTTATTCTAATTAGTATTTTATGGGAATTATGGTTGAGTATAAACAAGTCTTTATTTGAGGATAATCCCATGAAATCTAACTTCATTATTCACAAAGTGATTATTGGAATCTCAGACCTATCTCAGAGCTTCGTTTACAAAGGAGGTGATAATGATATTAATCAAGAAGCATTGAGTATGTTCAAAATAAAAAAGATTCAAGTTTCTTCAAGCCTCATCAAGAAACCTCTCTGGGAGAAGATAATTATAGGTAGGTTAAAGCTCAACATTTCAGTAATTAGAGATCATCATTCATTCATGGGAACAGGAGTTATTCTAAGAGATTTCAAAGGTAGACTCATTTGGGCAACTCCAAATTTTTCAGCTAGTGGATCAATTCAAGAAGTGCAAATTCAAGCAATTAAAGATGGTCTAAGCTATTGTTCAGAGAAGCATTTCAGCTATATAGATGTTGAGGTAGACTCCAATGCTCTGTTTGATATTATATATTTTTCCTCTTCATTGATTCCTTGGAACTCTATAACAAATGTTAAAGAAATTCACGAAATCTTTCACAAGGTTCATTGCAAACTCTCCTACTGTTCAAAAGAAGGAAACAAGGTAACTTTTATTCTCTTAAAACAAGGGTAATCTCAGCATAGATTATCTACTTATCATAGGCAAGAAGATCTTCCTAGAAATATAAAGGTAGCTCTTAGTTTAGATTCTTCAATTGTTCCCATTTTGAGGGATTTTTTATATTTATAGATTTTATCAAGTTCTCCTTTATGCGAACCTCCTAGAAAGGGATATTCTCTCTACTTATCAATAAAATTATATTTTTATTTTAAAAAAAAAGGTTAGTTTTGATTGGTTAATTTTTCTTGGTTTTCCATCTAGGAATCTTAATGGAATTTATTATGTATGTGCCATGTTTGCGACCTTTCATATGCAATCTTGGGGGTATTTGTTAACACCAGACTCAAATTATGCTTTTATGAGAATTTAGAAGGTGACAACTCTAGGTTTCTTTATTGTTCAAATGACATTAATCTTGAAAATGCTTATCTTTTCATGTAACTATTTATGTTGATTAGTCTGTGTTGAGGCAAATAATCTTTAGCCTATAGTTTTAATTCTTGTTAGTTACTTTCGTTGCAATACTTGCCTAAATTAATTGTAGTATAAAATATTTTAAACCAAAAATATATTTTATACTTTTATTTGTGAAATAATAAATCGATTAAATTACAAATAACATTCCTTGTGGAATTGGATGCCCGACCTCGCCCTTATACTTATAAAACAATTGTAGTTATAGTTTAGGTTATTTTTATTAGGAGTAAGACCGATAACAACGGTCGCCTTCCTTACACGACTGCTCAATTTTTGCCTTCATCGGTTCACTTTTTATCGCTTGAGGCTAAATTTAAGTTATAAATTAATGCGATAAAATAAAACTCCTTGAACTATCTTCAGTATTGGGACATGCTTATTTTGTTTTCTAATTGATGCCCCTTCACTCCGTGTCACATTTGGTTTAAATGCATTTATGTCATATGGGAGTAAAAAGCTATGTTTTTTTGTGTCCTTTTTTTGTTCTTGTTATATTTGCATTTATATATATGGTATGATTTGTTTTGAGTCTTTGCTTGGATTTAAACCATATTTGTCATATATGTTTACATTGGTATCATATGCTTCAAATTTGTATCATATCAGTATCATTTGTTTCATCATTTGGGTTATTTATGCTTGTGTTTTCATGCTTATTTGTCATTTTCGTTTCACTTAACATAGCATGATATGCTTGTTTCCTTTATTATCATAGGTGTCACATTTAGGGGAGAAGTTGTTTCATATTAAGCAGCTTGCCTTTGTCTATTCCGAATAAAAAGGGGGAAAATATTCTCTAAGGGGGAGATGTTTAACAAAGGGGGAGTTTGTGCTTTCATATGCAAATTATATATTTATTATTCTCTTTGCATTTGAAAGGTGTGGTAAGTATTCAGGTTTTATCAACGATGCGAAAAAGTTTCAAAAGAGAAAAGATACTCAAGAGTTCATGTCATTCAAGTATGAGTTTTTACTTTTTCCTTTTGGGGTTGATATTGAGTCTTAGAAAACGAGACGGCCTAGTAGGTTTTTTATTCTCGATTTTTTTCTGGAATAGATAAAGGGGGGAATTTGTAAGGAAAAAATTCACATCGAGTCAATTTGTAACGTTTATTGTAAAATTTGTAACATTGTCTTGATTCCTTTTGGACAAAAATATTTTTGACATATGTTAGGATTGTGTTCACTTTGTCCTTCAAGCCTATGACGAATGTTGAAGACTGTAGAGGCCAAGTAGTAAAGCAACATTAAATTTATGTTGAGTTTCTTCTTTATCAATGGGATCTCGAAAAGGTATGAATGTATATTATGTTTGATCTTTGGATTTTTTCTTAGGTGTAAAAAAATTTAGAAGTTTTTTAGGCAATTTTTAAAAAAGATTTTTTTTAAAGAAAAATATTTTTGTTTTAAAAGTCTTTCTAATGAAGTATTCTTTTCATTCAAACAAGATTTCCTTGTCTATTAGAATGAGTTTTTCTTTGGTTCAAATGATTTGTTTGTTTCGTTCAAACGATATGCGGGGTTTCGTTCAAATGAGCTTTGAACGAGCATAAAACGAGAACATTCGATCTTGGCAGAACAATTTTATTGGAAGCTCGATCGATCCTCATTCAAATGAGAGTATGCATGTCGTCGTATATATTTGAAAATATATAAATATAAAATTTGTCACAGCGGTTTTAGAGGGTATGTAAAAACAGTTTTCTATACAACAACAAGAGTCTCCTAAACCCTAGTTTACACCCTTGGTTTGAGTTCAAGAATCATCGTAATATGCTTGTTTGAGATCTCAAGTTTGAGCACCAAGATCAGTTTACTCTTCATCTTTTAGAGTAGGTTTCGTATGGCGAATTTCATGTGTGATATGCTGACGACTGAACTAGTGAAAGCAAGAAGATCAATGGATATTGAGATATGGGAGGCTCCTGCATTGTGAAGTCCATTGGAAGGCGTCAAGTGGTACTTATGAATAAGGTTCAGGGAGTAAAGAGTGCATCAAGACTTGATGGCGTCGAGTATGTGAGTAAGTTTAATTTGTCCTTGTATAATACCTACTTTAAAATGGATTTGTGTGGCTAGGTCCTGTGAGGTTTTTCTTATTGTGGGTTTTCCTCGTACATCGTGGCGTTGTGGGTTGTTGAATTATTTTATTATATTACTCTCATAGATTCATGATTAGGCAAGATAAAATTGGTTAATATTTTACACAACTTTTGGTTTAATTGATGCTTAATTAAATTGGATTAATTGTTTATTTGGTTAATTTAATTGGAAATTAAAAAATTCGGTGTGCTTGATTATCCGTTTACCCTAATTAGTGCAAGCACATTTCTCAGGATGTGCAAAACATTGGTGGGAAACCTCCCAAAATGTTTTCCTTAAAACTTATCCAGATTCTCCCAAGAGTTTATATTCATAAGGTCACGATAGGGATATGTAAAGTCAAAAGAAGCTTCATAATTAGAAGACCTCGACCATTAGTGAACAAAGAATCCTAAAAAGATAAGTATACTACTGTAATTTACAAACTTCAAATGGAACGGCCTCATGATAGATGTAGAGGCATTATTTACAAAACCAAAGCCTGGAAAAAATATCTAATAGTATCGTGAAGATACTAAAGTGATGGTTAACTAGAATGATGCATGTTTTGGGCAGAGGTCACGGCCTGATTGTAAAGGTCGCAGACTGGTTTACAAACCTAACATTGTTTATCAAAGGTTCACGAGCATCAAAGAAGGTTAAAGTTCTACACATGCCACGAAGTTTCAAGTCAATAAGCAACAGCCTCGTTCAAGAAGTCACGGTATGGTTTACAGATAGTACAAGACCTAAATGGAACTAAGGACGAAGGCCACGGGAATTAAGTAAATTATGCGGCATTATTGACAAACACCAATGTTATTTATCACATGCTCGAAAGGATCTAAATCGAAAATTGTAGGTTCTTGGCCAAGAACACACCAAGAACAACAAGAGGTGTTCTTGACCAAAAATGAACTAAATCCAATCAAACCGCCTCCTCTTTGGCCTAAAAGCCCAACAAAACAATCTAACCTAGTCCTATAAACCCTCTTAAAAACAAATAAACCCCAAAGGAAAAAAAATATCAAAATCATTTTTTGAGGATTGTGATTCAAATGGTTATGATTTACGATTTGAAAACAATTCAGAGTGTCGATTCAAGTTACAGTTGGGATTTATCGTTCACAAGTCAAGATTAAAGATATGGTAGCAAGCCCTAGTTCATTAAAAAAATGTTCTTTATTAACCATTTTCAGTTTAAATTCATGAACTTATATTAATGTGTGAACACTATGGAAAGCATCAAAAAGGAAATAAATGGGTAAAGAAATAAAATAGAAGCAAGAACCTACCTAGAAATAATGATTTCGCAGGTCGCCCGAAAGTCTTTCGAAAATCATCCTATGCTCGTCGGAAATTGCTCAACCTCTTACTAAAATATCTTATGCTCTCTCTCTCTCTCTCTCTCTCTCTCTAAATAGTGAAGTGATAAATGAGACCTCAAAAACCAAAACCCTTTATTCTCTAGGTTAAGGAAGACAAAACATCGTAGAAGGTTAAGTGCCATAGGAAAGGCCTCGGCATTAAGAGTAAAGACCACGGACATCACTTAAAGCCCCATCACTAAATCACTATCCTCTTAGCACTGAAGCTTGAAGGCTTATAATATACCCAAAATACAGTCTCCAATACATAGTGGCACAAGTACATGGAGACATGCACAATACATAGTGGACACGTGGATTATGGCACAATACATAATGGACACATGGCATGGAGATATGCACAAGTACATGGAGGTATGTGCAAGTACATATAAAGGGCATCGGTCGTACAATGAGGCATTGACCATATTTTACACTATGGTCGTGGACTTTACACCTCAGCTTGACACACAAATAATAGGTTGCGAAATTTACACCTTGTCTTAAGGACTGCTAGTTGTATACCTTCAAGAAAGATTCCTTCTTATCCACCATTCATATGAACAGTGCACATGAAACATTAGCCAACTCCTATTAATAGAAGAGTCCATTACTAATTTAGTAAGTAACTTCAGAGTATTCAAACCACTACACTAAAAATAGCAATCTGGAACACTTGATATTAAAAATCTGGCACAGTTTAAAACTGTGCCAAATTCTGGCACGATTTAATGACAATCCGACACACTTTAAAACCGTGCCAAATTTTGGCACTATTTAAAAGTGTGCCAAAATAGAGTACACTTGAATAAAATATAAAAACCCTCAAAAAATTAGTGCTCACATTCTCCCTCACTTTGAGGTCTCCCGCCTCCTCTCTCTCACGCACGCTCTATCTCTCTCTCTCTCTCTCTCTCTCTCTCTCTCTCATTTTCCCGTATTTACAAACCCTAATTCCAACCTTCCATGTTGCCGCCTTTCAGATCCTAGGGTTAAGGTGTTCAAAAATGGAGGTGCGCACCATTTTCGGACACGAAAAATGGGGGTACGCATGGAGAATAACCACCGCCGTCAAAACTGTTATTTCTGCCATTGATTCCTTCGACCCTATTGAAAAAGGTTCATTTTTTAACCTCCACCTCTTCTCTTGATAAGTTTAGACTTATTTTAATTGAACTAATGAGGTTATTGTAAAATTCTTGATACCCAATTGCATAGTTGTAATGTTGTTGGAAAAATAAATAAATAAAGATGCTCTCTGTCATCATAATTTCCAAGACAACTCTTTCTCTTTCACTGCATTAAGGCTTCACTGGTAGCTTAATACATACCACACAAAAGACCACTTTCAACCGTTTGGGATTAAATGACAAAAAGGAAGATGAATTTAATTTTATAGATTATGCACATTTAGGACTTAAAATAATATTGGTTATGGATATAGGACAACAAACATTGTGTTTCCATTTTTAGTCCCTATTCTCAAATTATTGGCTGATGTGGCATTCTATGATTGGTTGACGTTTTATGGATATGGGTCCGCGCCAACGACTTTATTCAAAAATAGGGACTAAAATTATAAATGAAATGTTGGTTGTCCTATTTCCAAAATACATATTACAATAGCCCCTAAATTTACAAAGACCCTTAATTTTAATGCGTGTTTAGGACCTCTAATGATGTGTTTGGGAACCTCAAACACATCCTTCTTATTATGGGGGTGCTCATGGTTAAATAATCCTCATTTTGGGGGGTCCGAGCCTATTGGGTCTGAGTCTAGTAAAGTTGAGAACATGGAAATGTGTTTACCCTATAGGTGTTGTATGTTTTTGTACCCGGGGGTGGAGGGTGGGATTGATAACCCCATGGTAAGTCCGGGTTTTTAGGGTTGAGGTGTCCGAAAATGGGGGTGCGCATGGTTACTGCAACATGGGTTGATGCTTATTATTTTTTGTTAGTGTTGATTTCGATCGGAGATCAAAACCCTGGCTTCAACAACAACGAGGTCGACTACTCTATTGGACTCTGCTATTTTTCATCTCATGCCTACTCGAACACGGTAATCTTATTATTATTATTATTATTAATGCTTAGAATGAGTTTTTTGAAATGTACAATTCAAGTTCATGTTTCTTTAAAATTTAGTAAAATATAGTTTGTGTATCGTGTCTGTTCATTTTGGTTGATTTTGTTGGGTTCATTTGAATTTATGTGTGATTTGATATTACGATTGTTGCAGTAACCATGTGCATGGTTACCGCAATAATTGTATGGGGTTCCCATGCGGTTGAATGATGTCAATATGGGAATAATTAATCAACTCGATTAGAGAATTTCTTTGTAAGTCTTTATATTGCTTATATTACAACATATACGTTATCTTTCTTATTATATTTTACTCATTGCTTTTATATATCATGATTTAGTTTTAGGCCTGGATTATTTGGGAATGAAGTTGCTAGGGTGCTTAGTGGTGTTCTTTTACCATGCACTTTTTATTCTTATATTCTAGTGTTTGTGATGTGGCCAAAATTATAATGGGACTCTCTTTTGGGTGGGTTGGTTTGAGATGAAGATAGAGAGAGAGAGAGGTTGAGGGTTATTATGAGTAATCAAAAGCATGTAATTATCCTTCAGTAACTATTAGTCATATTTATTGAAAATTTTATTATCTATTTTATCAAATAAACTCTGTTAATTTCAAATTTGGCTAATTTCAATAATTTTCGGTTCGATTGAATTTGTTGGGATTAATCTCAATTTAGTATTTAACCAATTCTATTAATTAAATTCATTTTCACGGTGATTGCAAAGTGATAAATGCAAGAAATAAATGCAATTGTACGAGACAGAAATTTAACATGCAAACTCTTGCAGGAAAAAACCACTAATACAATAAAGCAAGTATTACACAAATTCGGACGTAATTTACATATTCGGTAACCCATGAATCTCGAGTGCATTATGATTTTAAAATTCTGATGAGAATTAGTGAATCCTTGGGTTTCTCAATTTGGTTTGTTTCTTTTATTTCTTTAGATATCTATTAAAGAATGAGCATCGATTAATGTGTACTGGAGAGATCTGCACTGCTTCTAAGAGAGATCACTACGAGAAATCGGTATCATTCTTTCGTCTTTAATCCATCCTTTCTTAATCATATTTAATCTTTTGGGAAACCTACTATCATCTCAATCTCAATCATATTATTATTATTATTATTGTGAAACTTCTAATGAGAATTGGTGAATCCTTGTGTCCCAAAGAGAGAGTAATTCTAATTATGTTTTAACACAACCCATTTTCACTGAGCCCATCATCGACACTAAGGTTGCCAGGGTTTTTCTCGTCACTTCCACGATCTCAATCCTTTGCATGACTAAGGCTGACTTGGTATGTGTGCGTAGAGTATTCATAAAATGACCCATGAAGTAGTTGGATGTGTAGGGAGAATCAGCTGTTGTTGTTGCTCATATGTGTAGGCAGAAGCGGTGATGTTGTATAGTGTTGGCAGAAGTTGATGATGTTTGATGTTCGCTTATTATTATTAAATCTTGCTGTAAGCATTCTTTTACTATAACTTTTCTCCGAGATAAGTTCTAATCTAATTTACTTCATCTTTATGCAGAACCAACAGCAAAATCAGGGGGACTCTATCAGATCATCAGATGTATGTTGGACCTAATTATAAGCATTCCATCAAACTCCATCATATACGGAGAACTAGCTTTATGGTTCTTTAGTTAGTTGAAAATTGTAATTAAATATTTATTTATCTTGTGATTGTTAATTAGGTTCTTCACACCTTCCATTTACATTTCCCCCCATATACTTTCTAAATCAATCTCAGTTCTTAATACTATAACACATGATATGCTTTTCAAACACATGAACACGCTTGTTTGATAATAACATACACATGATAGGTGTTCTATGTTTCACAACATCTCCACACCATGCTCAGTACTCCTACTAACATTATTATAAGTTAAATGATACTTATTATGTTTCAGGAGATCTTTGTGCAACCAGATTTGGCAGATAATTAAGGATAGAGGAGTATTTAATACCATACACACACTTCTTGTCTATCTACGGATGGCTCTAATGGAGCAGCAACCTACCATCGCTACTCTTCTTCTTCTGTTTGATATCTTGGTTAGTCTAATTATTACCTAATCAACCACAATATTTCATATAGTAAATAAAATTCTTGAATATAAAAACTAAACCATTCATTTTCATTGAGTTCTATAATATTTTATCTGCTTTTCTAGGTTGAGCCTCGAAAGATGAGCATTTACAGGGAAGAAGCAATAGAGGCACTAATTGAAACGCTTCACAAAAAAGACTTTTATAATTCTCAAATCATGGCTCTTGATGCCTTGTCAACTCTTTCAGGGCGTCTGACTGCCTTAGGGAACTGCTATCTCGAAGCCTGGTTACTCAAGATTGGAGGGTTTGATGAATCTTATAATGCTTTAATGAAAGTAGATAACCTGACAACACATGAAATTGAATTGACAGAAGCAATGGTTCTCACTTTTGTTATTTTTTGTGTTATTTTACATTTTCTTCCCATTTATTTTTTTCCAGAGTTTTTAAACGTTAAAGCATTGTGTTTAGAAAGAAGAAGAGAAGCCTATAAGTTCATGGGAGAAAAGGGTAGCTTTCCTACTTTCTAACCATGAAAAATGATGTATTTTCAAAGCTTTAGAAGAATGTCTCAAGAGTAACTCGATAGAAATGGAAAAGTCATGACTTGTATAAGCCACGTGGATCATAAACATGCTTTATGATCTTCCTGATACTAGGATAAGAGATGTTTCCAAGAAGTCCTTGCATGATCAGTTTATATACGCACTACAATCATCGAAGAACCTCGAGGATAAGATTTTGGCAACTGTTGCTTTGAGAAGCTTCATAACAGATCCAGGTAAAAATCTATTTTTGAGAAGAAATTATAAATACAAACCTCTATAATGCTTCTTTGTAAAATAGTTATAAACCCTTACTTTCAGTATATTCTCTTAAGGCGTAGTCAATGAACTGGGGCATATCTTTCAAACTTTGTAAAGTAGTTCTAATAGTAAGCGATCTTTTGGCTCGTACCTATGTTTCAAACAGCTATATAGTTGTTATACATACTGTCTATATATATATATAACAACTATATAGATGGTATATATATATAACAGCTATAACAACTACATAGTTATTATATATATGGAGCCGTTGGGATAAAATATTATTATCACATATAAACTTTATGACGATAATTTATCGCGGATTAAGGATAGTGTGGAAGGTGGTGGTGAGTTGGAGGTGAAAGTGGAGAAAAATAAGGATGAGAATTCGGGTAAGAAAAAGGGGTCAAAGAAGGGAAGGATATAAATGTTATATAACAGTGATATATAGTAGTTATATAAAAGTTATATATCATTTTCCCAAGGCGGTGGTAACTAATCAAAGTGATGTCTGAATGTAATTACTAGTTTGGTCGCGGTGGTCTGAATGTAATCAAACTAATCAATGTAATTACTGTTATATAAACAGTAATACCCTATTTCAACAATCTAAAACTAACTAATCAAAGTGATCTCAAGTAGTTCACTAGACCATGACCTAATCTAATGTTTCTGCTCTTAGTTGCTTGGTGTTCCTACTTTCTTAACATCATAGGCAACCCCCGAATTGACGTAAGAACCTGTGTCTAGTATATGATCTTCATTGAAATATTCATTTTAGCCTATCATTTTTTTGTTTTATTTAAATGATTGGGAAGTTTCTTGCCTGACACATTTCATTTTTCTTTCCTCCCCTTCTTTTATCAAAATGTTAACTAGTTTTCCATTGGATGACATAAATACAATGAAATTAGTTGTCGAGTACTATCGAGAGACCTACGGGTTTATGATTCAACATATAACAATCTTCTTATTTAGTGTTCTTTTTTTTTACAGGGCAATACAACCAAAAATGTTGGAATCGTGGATTCTGAGTATGTGGTTAATTATGGTTTACCTACACTTAGGGGTTCAACGGTACGCCATATACACATAGATCGATCGGAGGAGCATATAAGTCTCATATTTGTGCTTATATTTCAACTTGAATTATTGCCTCATTTATCATTATAACACATAGCACCCAAAATAATATAGGGAGAATACAACTAGTTTTTCATTTCTACAAGATAACATAATTGTATTTAGATTTTCATAGGGGTGGTCTATAAACATTATATCATTACTTAAAATTTCACTTATTATATCACACAATCCTCTCGAAAAGAGGCATGAGGACTTCGATATGGACACCAAATGGCCCCGTAAGAGGTACAAATGCCCCGTAGGGGGTCAATGTAACTCGTAGGAATTGACTGTGTAGTCTTAGGACTCTCGGTTTGAGAATATGATGATAATTTGAAAATATCTAGATTAAGCTTAAAAACAAGTCGTTAAAGGGTGAAAACCTAAACCAGTTCCCAAACGGCCCTGTAAGAGGCACAAATACCTCGCACGGGACCAATGTAACTTGTAGGAACTGACCGCGTAGTCACGGTTCTCCCGATTTGAGAATATGACGATAATTTAAAAATATTTAGATTATTCTTAAAAACATGTTGTTTGAGGGTGAAAACTCAAACTAGCCCCCAAAAGGCCTCGTAAAAGGCACTAACACTTCGCACGGGTCCAATGTAACTCGTAGGAACTGACCGTGTAGTCACGGAACATATGATTTGAGAATACGATGATAATTTAAAAATATCTAGACTTTGGCTTAAAAATATGTCGTTAGTAAGTGAAAACCTAAACTAGTCCCCAAATGACCCCATAAGAGGCACGAACAGCTTGTACGGGACCAATGTAACTCATAAGAATTGACCGCGTAGTCGCGGGTCTCTCAATTTGAGAATATGAAGATAATTTGAAAATATCTAGATTAGGCTTAAAAACAAGTCGTTAAAGGGTGAAAACCCAAACCAGCTCCCAAACGAACCTATAAGAGGCACGAACACCTCGCACGGGACCAATGTAACTTATTGGAACTGACCGTGTAGTCACAAGTCTCCTGATTTGAGAATATGACGATAATTTAAAAATATTTAGATTATTCTTAAAAACATGCCATTTGAGGGTAAAAACTCAAACTAGCCCCCAAACGGGCCTGTTAGAGGCACTCACACTTCGTAAGGGGCCAATGTAACTCGTAAGAACTGATCGCATAGTCACGGGACATATGATTTGAAAATACTATGATAATTTGAAAATATTTAGACTTTGGCTTAAAAACATGTCGTTAGTGGGTGAAAACCCAAACTAGACACCAAATGGCCCCGTAAGAGGCACGAACACCTCGCACTGGGCCAATGTAACTCGTAGGAATTGATCACATAGTCGCGGGTCTCTCGATTTGAGAATATGACGATAATTTGAAAATATCTAGATTATGATTAAAAATAAGCCATTAAAGGGTGAAAACCCACACCAGCCCCCAAACGGACCCGTAAGAGGTACGAACACCTCGCACGGGACCAATGTAACTTGTAGAAACTCACCGCGTAGTCACGGTTCTCCCGGTTTGAGAATATGACGACAATTTGAAAATATCTAGATTACGCTTAAAAATAAGCCGTTAAATGGTGAAAACCCAAACTAGCTCCCAAACGGCCCCGTAAGAGGCACGAACACCTCGCACGGGACCAATGTAACTTGTAGGAACTGATCGTGTAGTCACAAATCTCCCGATTTGAGAATATGACGATAATTTAAAAGTATTTAGATGATTCTTAAAAACAAGTCGTTTGAGGGTGAAAACTCAAACTAGCCCCCAAACGGCCTCGTAAAAGGCACTAACACTTCGCACGGGACCAATGTAACTCGTAGGAACTAACCGTGTAGTCACGGGACATATGGTTTGAGAATACGATGATAATTTGAAAATATCTAGACTTTCGCTTAAAAACATGCCGTTAGTGGGTGAAAACCTAAATTAGTTCCCAAATGGCCCCGTAAGAGGTATGAACACCTCGTACGAGACCAATGTAACTTGTAAGAAATGATCGCATAATTGTGGGTCTCTCGGTTTGAGAATATGATGATAATTTGAAAATATTTAGATTAGGCTTAAAAACAAGCCGTTAAAGGGTGAAAACCCAAATCAACCCCCAAACAGCCTCGTAGGAGGCACGAACACCTCGCACGGGACCAATGTAACTTGTAGGAACTGACCGCGTAGTCACAGTTCTCCCGATTTGAGAATATGACGATAATTTGAAAATATCTAAATTAGTCTTAAAAACAAGCTATTAAAGGGTGAAAACCTAAATCAACCCCCAAACGGTCCCCCGTAAGAGGCATGAACACCTTGCGCATGACTAATGTAACTCGTAGGAATTGATTGCATAGTCACGGGTCTCTCGGTTTGAGAATATGACGATAATTCGAAAATATCTAGATTAAGATTAAAAACAAGACGTTAAAGGGTGAAAACATAAACCGGTCCCCAAACGGCCCCGTAAGAGGCACTAACATCTTGCATGGGACTAATGTAACTCGTAGGAGCTGACCACGTAGTCACAAGAATTTTGATTTGTGAATACAATAATAAGTTTAATTCGTATATGCAAATTTCCAACTTGAATAAGATTTTTTTTTTAAATTACTCGGTTACTAATGTCATCTCCTTTTGTATCTTATTTTTTTGCAGGATAATATTTTGTCGTTCGCTTTTATCCACGTGGAACACATGAAGTCAATGGTCTACAACAAGGGGATTATTTACTTAATGTCGTTAATATTCAGGATTCTATTTTTTTGTGTTATGGCCGTGCGGGCTTTTGTAGTTTTATTGTTAGCTTTTATGGTCGTGCGGGCTTTTGTAATTTTATTGTTATATTGTATGGTCATGCGGGCTTTACATTACGCAGGTATTATATTAGCAGGTTTTAGAATGTCCAGAAAATAGAGAAAATTCTATCCTATTTTTTTTTGCCTCTAAACTATTATTACTTGTAATATTTTGAGGTTTGTATGTACATTAGTTTATCAACAACTTTCGAGATTCACAATTTGTGAATTTTCTTGTTTTCAAATAATTAATTTTTTTTCTTTGATCCCTGTGCCAAAAGAGTATCAAATTGTACTCGATCTGGCACAGTTATAAAGTGTGCCAAAAGTGTTCCAGAAATATCAAATTCTGGCACAGTTTTAAAGTGTGCCAGAAGTGTTCCTATTTGGTCAAATCTAGCACACTTTTAAGTTGTGCCAGAAAAAAATGACCATTTTGGAACACCTGATTCTGGCACCGTTCAAAACCGTGCCAGATTTGATATGGACCAGTTTTAAACCATGCCAGATTGTTATTTTTGGCGTAGTGACCTCGTCCAAATTCTCTGGTTACCGGCTTCGGCATCCCCAGAAAAACATAATTGCAGCCTCCTACAACATTGCTCTGTAAGGCCTCGGCCTTATTTACAACTTCCTAATTTGAACGTAATAATCTCTATTTGTATGCCCTCGAGGCCAGATTATGTACTTGTAAACATATATATCTAATGAGAGTAAGGACCCAAAATAGATGTAGGCTCATTTTATAGTTGAACCACTCTGAATCTCGTGGTGTTCTCTTTTTATGTCCTCATTACACTCGTTTTATACTTTTTAACTGTTGAGTATAGCTTTGATGACAAGAACAACACCGGTAGATTTAATTCCTTGACCAATGAGGACCTTTGTTTGGTTTTTTCTTCATAGCAAACTTTTAACTAACCGACAAAGATTAATTAGGGGCCTCATTAATAGTGAGGGGTGCAATTTTTTGTGGTGGTGTTGAGAACATGGACCACGTGTTAAGAGATTGTCATAATTGTAGGAATATTTGGCAAAACTTCATTTCCCTTTAGAGTTGCCAGAGAGGTTTGGAGCTTAAAACTCATGATTCGTTTGTTAAAAACATTTGGAATGATAAACATACATTGTCTGACGGCACTAAATGGTATTCTATATTTTTATCACGTTGGTGGAATTTATGGAAAGCTAGAAATACGTATGCTTTCGAGTAGGGCTGTGTTTTTTTCCGAACATTCCGATTTTTTCGATGTCCGATCCGATATTTTCCGATTTTGGAACATATATAAGGTTTCCGATTTCCGATTTCCGATTTTTCCGAATTAAATTGGATAGGAAATTGGAACTATGTTTTAAATTCCGATTTTCCGATTTTTCCGATATAATTTCCAAATCTTTTTTCCGATTAATATTCCGAATATATCTTCCGATTAATATTTCGAATATTTTTTCCGAATATTTTCTATATATATATTTTTACCTTATAAGTTATATCCTTATGTAATAAGAATGTGTACAATTTAGATTTCCTTTATTTTTTACCTTACCCCATATATTTATATATGCCGTTAGAAGAGAGCAACTAGAGTTGTATGATATTCTTATTAAAATATCTCTCACATCTCTCTCTCTCTCTCTCTCTCTCTCTCTCGTCTCGCCCCTTTCTCCTCGGCGGTGCATATCTCTCACCTCTCCCTCTCGACCCAATCTCTATACGGTCGTCCAATCCCTTTCTTCTACTTTCGGCGGCGCATATTTGTTTACATCGTCCAACCCTTATAGTCTCGAACATAGGTAAGCCTTTTCTAGTTTATTTTTATCTGTTTATTTTTTTTTATTTCTACTTATTTACAGATCTGTTTACATCGGTTTATAGGCTCTGTTTACATCTTGTTTACTTCTGTTTATAAGATCGGTTTACATCTTATTTACATTTGTTTACATCTTTTTTATTTCATCTAATACATCTGTTGGGATCGATTTATAGGTTTAATAGGTTTGTTATATTGATCGGTTTATAGGTTTACAGATTTGTTTACATCGGTTTGTTATATTGATGACTGCGGCAGAACAGAAAAAAACTAATTTCTAATTTCTCATACTGTCTTCATGCGGCAGAACAGAAAAAAATACGATATTTCTAATTTCCGAATTTTTCCGATTTTTTTCCGATTTTCCGATATTTCCGAATTCGAAAACTTTTTTGATTTTCCGAAAAAATTGGATAGGAAATTGGAACAAATATTTTATTTCCGAAAAAATTGGAATTTTTTCCGAAAGGTCATTTTCCGATCCGATCCGGCCGAAACACAGCCCTACTTTCGAGGGAAAAACGACACATTCTCACGTGATTGCCACTTTAAGTTGGAATTTGGCTAATGAGATTAATCGCACGTTTAAACAAAGTGGCAACCAAGTGAGGAACATTGATTATGCTTTGATTTCTTGGTCTTTTCCCATTGCATGTGGTGTACGATGAAAGTTAGGATGTCGCGTCTTGTAAAAGGACCTTTAGAGGCTTGGCAAGAAATGACCAAGAGGAATGGCAAGCTGTATTTTATGGGAGAGTGCGGGGATGAGGCAGTAACCTTATAGCGGAACCCGGTAGCATTTATCACGGGCATAAGTTGATCATGGAAAGAGGGTGGAGAAAAACACAGATTAATATTGACTCGCAAATAGCCGTGTGACTGATCAACAAGGCAAAGGCTATGGATCATCCATATGCAAACCTTATTGAGGATTGTATCGATTTGGTGAGCGAAATTCAGACGGATTGGCTCGCACGCAGAGGAATTAAAGAGCTTGTTATTCAGTAATATAGTATGAGTTGCCATTCTTAAGGGCACCTAAGCGCATCTCCAACCCCGATGTGAATTGAGAAAAAGTTGAGTGACATGTAGGAATCACCCACATTGAGTAAAAAAAGTGTCCCTCCAATGCAAGTTTTGATAGTGCCTCTGAAGCTTTGTGGCAAAAAGCAAAAGTAAGGATAGACATTGTGAAGAAGACCCTCTTTAGGTAGAGGGCCTGATCCACATTCATTCATTGGGCCTCAATTGTTCTCAAGCTGTGAAAAAATTATTTGGGTCGAGGGTCTGATCCACATTCATTTTGTCGGCCGCAATTGTTCTCAAGTAGCTGTGAAAAAAAATGACATATAGAACCAAAGCTTGCTTTTGCAACATTGCACTGGAGACGAGTTTTCCCTTTAGGTAGTCTGTGAAGTGATTTTTTACATGTAGGAGCCAAAACCATTACACATGCTGAAATGTCGATAGCCACCCAGGATCCAATTCAGAACGGGGGAATGGAAGTGCTCTTTTAAGGGTCTGTTTGGCAACCCATTTTCAAACCATGGAAATATAATTGAAAAGCCAATTTTGATTCCACATAATTGAAATTAGCCTTCCAATTTCAATTCCAAGCCTTCAAATTAAATTGCCAAACGAATCCAAAGTGTTTTTCTTTTATTCCTGAGCACCAAAAAAATAAGTATCAACTGTCTAAACAGCACCATTTCCGAAATGAAATTTAACAAGGTCCATTGCGATGCTATGAGAAAATTTAACAGGCTCTTACTATAGGTAGAAATCTTGTGATGGTTGAACTTTTACATGCTTTTTGTCCAGTAGTCCATAGAGATGTATATTTATGCCAGTATAAATAGTATGGATGTGAGCATGCATTTTCACTGATTAAAAATTAAAAAACCCCAATTACTTTATAATTCTATAAATTAACAAATTCGATTTATTTACCTAATAATGCAGATCATTTAAGTACAATGCATGTTGTGAAAAGACCACAAATTGATTTCTTCACGAGCATGAGAAATGGACTCCCACAAACACGAACCAAAGAATGCTCGAATGAATTGGCACTTGTCATAATATTCAAAACATTCATGTTCGGTGTTCCAATACTAAAATTATTACTCCCATGTCTTGAATAAAGAACAAAATCCTAATTCTGAAGATAAACAAGAATGATATAGCAAAACGTGCAGCAACCAGTACTGTTGTTGGAGATGAGAAACACCATTAGTATCCCCCCGCTCCCCTCCATTTCAACAGAATTAAATATTTTTCTTTCTGATCTTGCCCTTGCTATGACGATTCCTTTTGCCAATCTTGAACTTCTTTTTCAACTTCTTCCCTATAGGTTTCAAGGATTTCAAGCTTTGATTGCCGTCAGCCATCTCCACATCTGTTCAATCCAAAGATCAATATCATTAGATCTAATATGCTGTACGATAAAAATGATGCTAATACAATATGTAGTTTCAAGCAAATTCTTTTGCTAATGAAGCATGCAGATAAACAAACTTTCACATTTCATTGCATTTTACTGTTATAACATATTAACAGGAAAGTGATTAATTACTTGGCAAAAGAAACTTTTGTTAGTATTCTTTAAGGCCCCGTTTGATGGGCAGGATAAGGAGGTGGGACAATATAATAATATCCCGTCCCATTTTTGGTGTTGGATGGTTATGAGACCCAAGGTTGGATAAGTTATGAGACCCGAGGTTGGATAAGCTATCCTACGTAAGCCCCTTATCTTGTGAGTTGCGGGACAAAACTATTCCACTTGAGAAACAGCCTCTTTCTCACAATTTGCAAGTGAAAGTTATCTTGTTGCCCATGTACAATACCAATTGGCCAATTGTTAAACCTTGTGAAATCAGACAAATCCAAACACATTTGCATATATTTGTTAATCGGTTGTACGCAGAGGCAGAACAAGTATAGTGCAGTACTCTAGAGATAAAACACACTTCAAAAGAATAATATGCAAAAAATGTTCACTTCCGAATAATGGAACACTAGTAACATCAATATATTATAACATTGATGTCATGATATTATAACATTAATATATTGCTTTAAAAATGCATAAACGTTTTTTTGAAGTTTTTTCAAAAAGTGCGCCTAGCTTCAATCGAGCACGCGACCCCTTGCGCCTAGGCTCCAAAGACGCCTTTGCGCTTGGGTGCGCCTTAAACAACAATGATTTTACCACATCTGGACAAGTGCTAGCGGTAGTGAAAACAATGGGGACATTGCATCCATTGTAGAAGCAGTGGTGGTATCATTGTTTCTGGGACATTTTTCTTTACAAGAAACAAATGCCATGTTATATAGAAGATTATGATTTAAGAAGAGGTGAGAGTGGAGCATTTTGAGCAGCAAGTTGCAGCTGTCTCACAGAAGGCCGCTAGAGTCCAAAAGCTCTCACCTATAGCACTTCAATGCATACTATTTTATGTTAACTGGATTATATTTGCTCAACAAGCCTACTCTTTATCAGGTTAACTACATCTTGCGGCACTGGCGCTAGCATTTGAAAACAATTTATGAGGACTTCGAGATGGATCTCCCTTTGCACGGACGCGCGCACACGGAGAGAGAGAGAGAGAGAGAGAGACTAACAATTTGAGTGGCTGGTTTTAAACTCATTTCTCACTAAATTTTCATACCCAAGTCCCTACCAATATCAATGTGCGAAAAAGCCAAAAAAAAAAAGGCCTCTAGGTACCCGGGCAAGGCGAGCGTATAGCCTCGAGGCGGAACAAGGCGATAGCCTATAGCCTCAATTTGAAAGGAAAAAAATGCCAAAACTTTTATAAAAAATACAAATAAATTCATAGAAATATCATATCATCACAACCAACACAAAAGGGATTCATAATCGAACGCATAGAGACATACATAGTTCAAATCATAACAAATCATAACAAATCATAAACAAATGGTCGATTAAGTGCATGTTTTGTAAATCTAAAAATATATACATATTACTTAAATAGCTCGTATAGATATTATCTCATTATAAACTACTCAGTAGTCAGTATGTTTCTCGTGTAATAAAGAACAATAAAAATACTCAATATCAGTGTTCAAAAAACGTAAAAAAAAACGCCTTAAAGCTCTTTAATGTGCTTTAGGCCACAATCGCCCCAAGCCTTATTCTTATAAGTGCTAAGAATGAACGCCCACACCTTTTACGTTTTTCCATATGCGTTAGCATCTTTGTGCTTTTTTTAAACCTGTTGCGTTTTTATTCGCTTTTTGGACTTTTTCCGCTATCCTTTTACAGAGTAAAACACTACCATTTTTACTGGAGGAACTAAAAAAAGGATAATGATATGGGGACCCAGTTCGTGGACACATTTTGCAAACCCAGTAATGTGTCAGACACGGATTGGGTGTGTTTTATAATGGGTCCCATGTGATATAAAAATCCACCCAATTCGTGTCCAGCACGTCACCGGATTTGCGAAATTTGTCCACGAATTGGGTCCCCGTATCATCACCCCTAAAAAAATATTTTAAAAAAAAGATCCCAAGTAAACACAGACATTGTTTAGACCAAACAAACAAATATAACAACTCATCCGAGTCATATTCTCCTAGCAAATCCCTAAAAAATGTGCAGTAGCCTATTGAGAGAGAAGTTGAGACAACAATTAAACCAAACCATATCTTAAGAAAAACGAAAAAAATTAAAAGGAAATTTCAAAATTTGTCTTTTTGATCACGGTATGTTAATTTGATTATTTCCTATCTGCTATTTTTTCTTTCTAAAACCTTTCAGTGCTTTTTTCATTCTGTAAAACCCCAGGTGAAATCTTACTTTTTTACAATACTTGTAATAGAAATATGAGCAAGAAAGATTTTGTGGGTGTGGATTTTAAATGAATTACTTTTGAAGATGAAGATTGAGAGTCTTAGGAGTAGGAAACCTTTTATGTGATTTACTTGATTGAATATTTTGTTAGTGTTGGTTTGATTTTTAGTAAGTATCTAGTATTATGAACTTATGAATGCTTAATTTATTGCTCTTTGGATATTTAAGCTATTATAGAATTCCAATGTAACGGATAACAAACAAGTTATAGATATATCAAGAATGAAAAAATGGGAGTAAAGTTGTACCCATAGTGGAAGTAGTAGCGGAGGTGGAGGTGGAGGTGGTAATGATATCCATAGCGGAGGAGGAGGTGTTGTTTTTGTAGGTACGAACTGGGAGTTTAGGGGCAGCGAGGGCGGCTTCTTGAGCGGCGAACTTTGCTACATCTTTCTTTTCGTAAAGGGGTTGCACCATCTCTCTCCTTATAGCTCTCAGCCTCTTCTCTTTCTTAGATCTCATCGACTTCGCCATTTTTCCACCCTTTTCTTTCTTTCTTTCTTTCTTTCTTCTCTTGTTTTCACTTTTGCTACTTTGGTAGGTTTGTATTTAGGTTTAGGGTTTAAAGAACCGCACCCACCTTGTAGTATGTTTGGTTACTTCGGATTGATGTCTTTAGTCGTGGATTGGGATATCCTGTCATTGATACTAAAAGCCTTGGCCATTTTGTATTAGTATTGGAGACCAATTGGGATATCATTAATGTTAGACCCATTAAAATACTAAGTAGGAGTATTTAGTGGGATAAAATCTAATAAGAAAAGAGTATAGCATGCATATGTCATTAAAAGTATGCTTCATGATGCTTCTTAATTAATAACTCCCATTGATTATAACATTTACCTGTTGATTAAGTTGATAATAGGGTATGAAAATTGTCATATTAGCATATTTATTTGCTTCCATTTCATGACTCTTCTAGTATTCATATATGTAGAAAGACTTTAGTGAAAAGGGGGTGAAAATTGTTACATTAACCTATTTATTTTGTTTAATTTCATGACTCTTCTAGAATTCATATATGTAGAAAGATTTGGTAAAGATTCCATGACTCTTCTAGAATTCATGTATGTAAAAAGATTTGGTGAAGAGGGGTTGAAAAGTGTCACTGTAATATTTTTATTTGCCTCCATTATATGACTCGTCTGAAGTTCATGTATGTTGAAACACTTTTACGAGATTTGTTTAGTCTTATCTCCCTTAAGTATCCTCCTTGAATTTGAATTATACAGATTTATTGTCTCCTTGGGTTATGGTAGGATTGTTTATTGTTGCGGGCATGTTATCTCATCGATCCACAATTTATACTTGCTTCATGTTGTGTCAATAGTTTCACATAATTGTAAGAAGTGTCCATTTATGATACTAAGTGGATTTCAATGAGATGACCGCTTTATTATGAAGATAGATATATCATGACTTTGATTGTTCCTTTTGAGAATCATAGAGATAACATTCATTTATATAACATAATAGACTTGGATGGTTAATGCTGTAGTGAAAAATTAATACATTACATTTATGTTAATTAAGTGAGAACAACATACAAGAAAAGACACCAATATGTACTTTATTTGGACTTACTTTTACCTATGACCATGGGGCAAAGGGGATAAGGAGTGTGTTTATTAAATGTGAGTGCATATATTATAATAGTTGTCAGCAGTAGGCTCATATCCTAATTTTATTCCCCCTATGTTTTTATATAATAACCATTCACAAAGAGAGCCCCTTGACCCACTACTAAGATGGCAATGGTAAACATGGTTGTACACATGGAATTTTATGGAGGTGGACAGTTGTATCATGTTCCCCCAGTAAATAGAAGAGTGGCTACATACAGGCAGGTGATCACGTGCAGCATGAATAGTGGGCCATTGTTCTATAATGATAGCCCCCCATTCTTAGGCCACACGGAGGACTAAGTTAAACAATGCTCTTATGTCGATGGCTTATTCATCATCCGTTCGACCTTGGAGGATGAAAGTTGATCTAACTATTGAGTCAAGCGGCCTCACTTAACCGTTAATTTAATGAATGGGGCCCTCATTTGACGTGTCTGGTACTCACCTTGTTAGGTGTTAGAAATAATCCTTATTAGTTGCACATTAATCCTTTTGGGTCTACTATTTAAAGCTAAAAGTATTATTTGGAGACGAAGGGATTCTACTTTCTTATCTTTTTAACCCCATTTAGACAGTGCTTTGGTTTCGCACCTAATCATTGCATGTCTGTCGAGGCACCATTTCCCGAGGTGCACATGGGGGTTGTTACATATCGTACTCGTGGCGATTCATTACGAATCGTTTCAATCGTTAAATTAGTTTGATTTCATCCGTCGAATTAAAAAGGCATCAATAGACAAATACATATCGTTTCATTCTCAATTTCCCTCATGTTTCATCATTTTCACTTCCAAAACATGTTTTGAGATTAGAATTGGGAGCATGTTTAACCTGAGATATTAGTGCTTCGTTTATTGGATTTTACTCTTAAAACCATGTGTAAAATATTTTATTATTGATTAATAAAGGATTTTTTTATTTTATAATGAGAATAAAGTTTGTGAGAATACTTTATATTTGTTTAAATATATTACTCCATATTAATGTCTATCGATTGAACTTAGTAGGAATTCCAGTGATGCGAGTTCGGGTTTATCACAAGGAGATTAGAATTTTGGTCCTAGCACTATTGGAATGTTCACAATTTAGATAAGAGTTTGACATCCTATCAGAATAGTTGTGATGTAATCCTAGCAGTTCATCTCAAACTACGGGGAATCAGTATGATGGTTCAGAAACTTGTGCGATAATTCAATAGAGGATTGCAATCAGCACATCCCATGAATGTATTGAATGGGATCATCTATGATATTTGAGTCTCAGTGATATCTATATTAGACTCAGGAAATATCACACCATTTGCAAATGGTGCATAATTCTTAATCCCGAGAATTATGAGGATTGGGATGCTTATATAGTTGTCGTTTTGATTGTTATATATGTGATTCAATTTTAGATTGAATCAAATGATCCCCACATATTAGGAGACGGTTAGATGAGCAGGTCTGAGATCTTAATTCGGAGGAATCTGTATCTGAGGATACCTTGGATTGTGATACCCCCTTAATAGACTTATAAGATTGTGTTTCCATTAGTAAACATGATCAGTGGATTATTTATAATTCGGAGGAAATAACAAAATAAGTTAAGCCTCAGATGTTGATTAAAGTCGATTAACATGAAATTGATTTGACCAAGAGCGCATCGGAATCTTAACGCGAGGAATCATATTATGTACCAAAATCAACTTTGAAAATAAGACCTCATTATATCCTAGTGATTTATGAGATTATTAAATTGGAGTGAAATTATAATTATTTAGTGGAATTAATTATGATTAAATAAATAAATAAAATAAATTACGGTAGTTATACTTGGGTATTTCTAAGTATTCATTTGAAACTAATTTAATTATTTGTCTTAGGTCCCTAATGTAGTCCATTTACCCAAGTAGTTAGGCTCAGACTCTCAAGAAACTCAATTTAGCCCAAGCCCACCTTTTGTACTTGTATATAAAGGTGTGGGAAGGGGTTTTAATAGTGATTCACAAGAATTAGGGTTTAAGGGGAGAGAGAGAAAATAATATTCACGTTTTTGTGAAGAGGCTTAGAGAGATACCATTACATCTCACTCATAAGGAGAAGTTTTCATCTCAAAAAGTGCCAACACACCTGCCTAGCTTTGGGGGGATTATAAACTAGAAGATCCAAGATTTACAAAAGGTTGAGAAAGATTTTAAAGATCTAAAATAAGTAAACCCTTCATCATCAACAAATACCATTATCTATATCTGATCACAACTGGATCCGCAAAGGTGTTTTGTTTTAAACCCTAGGTTTGTTCTTCAACTTAGTTGTTAGGTTTTGTACTTTTTAATATTTGATTAATCAAAGATCCATGGCTAAAAAAAATTATTACATGTATATCGATCCCCCAAAATATCAGAGTCTTTGGTTTAGATTAATCATCCACTGAAAGGGTCCATGTTGTCCAAAGCATGTAAACCCTAGTTTTTGCATGTTGAATACATTTGTACTAACATGATTTTAAAGATGTGACACCCCATAATATTTTAAAATAGATTGATCAGTTGTATATTTAAAAAATACTGGAGTCTAAACAAATGAGTACCATTTTAAGCATGCAAGAAAATAAATAAACTGCAAAAAACTGAATATCTATAACGAAAGATATCCAGTACTCGTATACTATCCACATGAGTAAAATCTACGTACCAAAACAACTACTATATAATATAAAAAAATATACAAATACGAATGTATATCTCTCTCCATAGTAACGATTTTCTAAAGATTTTGTTCTCGGACACCTTTCCGTAAAAAAATCATAACTAATTCATAAAAAATCAGAATGATACGAAACTGGCGGCCACGCGTTCGTATCAAAATTTTCTACAGGCTCGCAATGAATCTCGTTTGATAGGTCATTCGAATAACCTGATTTTATCATTCAAACGACATAGCATCTCCTTAGATCTCGTTCGAACGACATTTGTCCTTCGTTCGAGCGACTTGCTGATCTCGTTCAAATGAGCTTTATTTTTTAGGCGGAGTGATTTTCTATAAAATCTCATTCTCTGGTTCCTTTTTATTAAGAAGTCACAGCGTTTTGACGAACAGAAATACTGCGAAAGAAGAATCCTTTTTAGCTTCTTCCTTTAGGGTTTTAATCCTTTTTGTTTTCAATTCACAAAACTCCCATATGATTTAATGAATTGTTTGGTGTTTAAGAACAACTTTGCTTTTGTTCAACCTCTGTGGAGAAGGGATATCCATATTTTATCGGTGGATACCGAGCGTAGTCATTCTGCGTGTGGACAAGTCACAGACAACGAACCGACGCCTGGAGGGTATTTCATTGTCTCTCGTATCTTTGAAGATTTGTTGAAGGCACCGTGCATTACACACTTGTGGGCGATTATCAGGTTGTATGTAAGTCAAAGGTTTTGTGAATTTTTCAAAGTGTTTATAAAAGGTTTATACCCGAAAGCTTTTTTTTTCCTATATCGATCGTCTTTATTTTTCATGCATGGGTTGAATTTCTTATGATGTTTAGATGCATGTGTAGGGGCTGAATTGGTTTGTTTAAAAATAGACTGTAATTAAATAAGTGTGCCAAATTAGATATTTGCAAATTTAATCAATTATCACACAGTCGCACTTTTCAAATTGGTATCAGAGCGGGTTACACTAATTTATCGCATGATCCTGATTTTTCAAGGATTTACTTTCTGATACAATTTGTCTACTCACGTTTACAAATTGGTATCAGAGAGGGTTATGCTAATTTATCACGTGATCCTGATTTTTTGAGGATTTACTTTCTGATACAATTTTTCTACTCACGTTTACAAATTGGTATCAGAGACTGTTGCACTAAGTTATTGTGTTTTGATCCTGATCTTTCACAAAAATGACTTTTGATGGTTTTGATGATCTTCGATGTCAAATTTTTGAAAAAGTTAATTGGAAAATTCACACGAACTCTTGTTTTAAATCTTCTGTTGAAAACGATTCTGAGTGGTGTCCTTGTTGTTAGGGTGTTGGTCACACGTTAGATGAGTGTACCACAAATTTAAAAAAAAAATTAAATAAACCGGTTTCTCATGTCTCTACCCTTAGTAATTGTGATTCGGAAGAAGATGTCTTTTATGCTTCTAGGCGAGAGTTTCACATCCATGTGATTAGTGATGAGAATGAGGGTGAAAAGAGTGAGGAGGAAGAAGAAGAATTGAGTGAGTTGCAAGTTCCTACAATAATTTGTATTTTGAATCTTTAAAGACAAAGAAGGCAAACTTGAAACTTAAAGCTGAATTGAAGAAACGTGCTTTATATAATGATAATACTGATGCGTTGATTAAGGATCTTAGGGCACGTGAGGTGATGGTTAAAGAAAAATTAGGATACGTCGAGGGTGAGAGAGATAGTCTTAGAGGATTGATGGAGATTATGAAAAAGGAGCTTTTAGAGTTTGAGGATTCCAGACGTGTACTTGAATCTAGGATAGGTGAAATTGAAAGATTCAAGTAAAGTGAAATTTGATTTGGAGTCTAGATCTGAAAAACTTGATAAGATTTTAGGCACCGTCGAGATAAAAAAGGATAGGGTGGGATTGGTCTTGAAAAATATGTTGCACCCATTCCCACACGTGTGAGAGAGCCTCCTAGGATTGTTAAGAAAGTGGCACCTAAGTTTGTTAGGAAAGATCTCCCTAGGAACATTAGGATAGACCCACCTGTGACACCCTGCCTAATTAAATACCGGGCGATCACTCCTTTATTAAATTAAAATCAAGGTGAACAGTTAGTTCATTCTTAGCATCACTGTCGTAAAAATACTTTTCCAATTTAAACACCCTAAATAATTAAGCTAAGTGTCAAAACCATTTAAAACCTTATTCTCATTTTATTAAATCCGGTTATAAAACCTTAAACAATTAACATCTAAAGAGTCACACATTAAGAATAAAAATAGAATTGAACATACACGAATTTAATCATCAATAATAAATCCCAACATTTACAACACTAAAGGGAAAACATCCTGACAGTAATAAATCCCGAAATAAAGGTACTGAAAGTAAAAATTTCGATCTCTGACAATACCAAATAAATAATAGAAAGAGGGCGACACATGCCCCTGCTGGATAAAACTGAACTAGGAGTAGAATCAAATGGATGAAGTCGTCTAAACAACAGGCCTGCAACTCCCACCTAAGCTGCAGCACGTTCCTCCCAAAGGATCCAAAGTAAGACGCCCCTGTGGCTGGGCACCTGTAATACATACATATATATACAAGAGAGAAAAGGAAATAGAAACGGGTCAGAGCCCGATAGTGTATATGATTTAAAAATTCGTTTAGCAAGTATTTAAATTGATACAGGCCAATGCAACAACATATTAGTGCGACACTCTCTTGAGAAATTCTCGCCTCTCTTCTAATGTGCACTCATATCGCACTAACCTTCCCAATGGTCTATCTCGTCATATACCACACTATCTTTCCCCAATGATTTAACTTATCTTAGGTTATTCGCAGGATTTACAACTGAACAACACAAGTATTTAAAACGTAAGATTTCAATTTGTAACCAAGGTTCTCCTTTTAACTTTATTAATCAATAAAGTTTTCCAGTGTCATATTATACTTTCTCAAAACAATTATTTATAATTTGAGTCATCAACCATGTCCTACATATCAAATCACAGTAGGCAGTTCCAGATTTCAGAATTTCATATATATATTAACTACTCGTATAATATATATATCATAACAGCACCCCACATAAAAACTATGGTGCGGGCATACTCTGCTATCCAATCCCCGTATCAATCGCACTAAAGGGAATACAAGTTCGGAATCACTCTCGAACTGTATCAATACATACACAAACAATATTGAGGCGAAGCATAGATTCCAAGTCCAAGAGGTCAGTACATACCCTCACGTCTCTTAGGACCGTGACTACCGATTCGATAGCCTGTACCTAGGATTTCTATCTTCTAGGGTATGAGTCAATATCCCCCATAAGGCACACGAGATAAGATCGTCCCAGCGCGAAAACCTCAGGGATAGCAAGTAGTGCGGGCCTGATTTTCACAAGTATATAATATATGCATACACAATCATATAAATATACCACTTTTATTATATCAATTTAGGTTTATCCCATAACCCACATTCACAACATTTATCCTTATTTTCCCATTATTATTTATCACGTATAATGGTTCGTTTCTCACTTTAATTCGAAGGGTTTTTCCAACTTACTACGTAACCCTCATGGACTCTATTCTTCCAAATGTACAATTCAGTAGATATCCATTTATGTTCCAACGTAACTCTCTCTTACGTGTCTCTCCCCTTTAATATATACTTACATTATCCCTTATGCAAAATATCCCAAAAATATAGATTTCGCCTTACATTAAAGGATTTTGAATTTTATTTTCAAAGATGAGAATTTCAATTGGTTTCAAAATTGGAATTAAAATGGAGTTTTAATTGAGTTTTTTTATTATTTAGAAGAGTCCTCAAAATATAAAACTCTCTAAGAGTCCTCAAAATATAAAACTCTCTAAGAGTCCTCAAAACATAAAACTCTCTAGTAAAAATAATATTTTTAGAAATCCGACCGTTCGATCAAGCTGAATTTTTATCAGCAGTCCTGTCTCGCCGTTCGCTACAACATACTAAAATTTCAAGCGATTCCAATGGTCCGATCATCCGGAATAAAATTTTTAGTGTTTGTATCTAATTAGAACTCTTTCCTTAATCAAACTCTTAATCCTTTACATGACAAAGGGTTTCCAGAATATCATTTAAGTCATCACTACATGCAATTTCCTATCTCAAATTGGGTTTTTCTTCCATACAATTCATCCTAATCATTCCTAAACCAATATGAAAGATGAATCAACGAAATAAGCAAGATAAACACTTGCCTGAAATTTTCAGAAATCTGGTTTGGTGTTGAATTTGGTGTGGTTGCGTTCCCCGTCTCGCGATCTACGCGTTGGCGGTGGCGACGGTGTAAACGGATGAGTTTTGAGCCTTGGAATGCCTTGAGAGCTCTCTCCTCTCCTCTCCAATGGCCGTTCTAGTGTTTTGAGTTATCTAACCCTAGGAGATAACCTAAACATCTGATATAACCCCTTTAATTTTCGTGAGTTTAATTACCCAAAAATACAAAATGACTAAAATGCCCTCCCGGGGTACTAATTAGGCCTAAAAACTCCCCGAGACCCAAATCAAACCCCCGGGTATACTTTTTTGACTATCTCGACCCTTCCGGACACGTTGGCGCACTCAAAACGACCATATGAACAACCTATAAAATATTCACTTTTATTAATCCACATTTAGTCCCGACACGACACAGGCGCGTCCCGACTTAAATTTCCACAATTGTCATTTTATTCACACGTGACAATATTATAAAAATAAATCTCATATATTACTATACTCATCCAGTAATATGCAACAAATAATATATTCTCAATAATTACTAACTCTTGTCACGCTAGTAAATATTTAAAACAACATTTCGGATTAAAATTAAATTAATTTATCTCAATTAAATTTAATAAATCCTTAAATTTAAAAGCCATGAAAACACGGGGTATTACATACTTCCCCCCCTAATAACGGAATTTCGTCCCGAAATTCGGAAAATAAGGCCTACCAGGTAGCACAATTCTGGATATCCTTGTCAGTACGCAAACTATCTACATAGTACGACGCTCAATCACTATAGCTTTTTCCTCACAGCAACATTGTTTTACATTCTCATTGGAGACACTTCACATTGCACTCCCAACTGACAACATTTGAATAGGTTACATCTATACGTTATAAATTCCATTATCTCACTATCATTAGGAGGCCGCACCTCACTACATGACAACTACTCGAATTTATTCATACACAAAATTCCCATTCTGAGAAGATCATACGAACATTTGACCACTCTTGACTGCCTAAAACAGTCGTGGAATTCCACCATAGTTATCGGATATTTTCTCGACCGATCCAAAAATTCTGATTATCTACTCTCCTCTAAACATACGGAAGGAGAATAGTCGAGGCTCTTCCATAACAAAACCTTAATAAGTACCTCATACGCGACAAACAGGTACGAGTGCTTCTACAGAGCATTCTTGAAATCATCGTACCAAGATTCCAAAATCTCCTTCACGTGGATCCACTAATCTTTAATCACCATGCGCTTATTCCATGGCTAAGGGTGATACATCCTACTTGAAACGAAATCTTATCTCCGCTGGTTCCTAAAATCCCATATCAAAGGTGGGATTCACCAATCTCATCATGATTCAGAAATTTATACTGCGCCGGACCATGCACTGGCGCGATCCTTCCTTTCAAAGGAAGTCTGGGGCATACTAGTTAATATTGTAAGCCAGCCCAAAGGAATATCAATCACTTCCTTCTCGGCGACTTAATTCACATGTTCGGGATAAACCCTTGATCTTGTTTTGAGGATGGCAACCCATCCAAGAACTTTACCGACTTTACCAACCTCTTACAATTTCAGGAATTTTCGATAAACAAAAAATTATTTGGTTGATTCTCCTCTTTCAACCAAACCTTACCTATGGGCAGTGCATGTAGAGACTACTCACTACGTCTCGCTAAACATCGATTCTTTCCTTGAAATGTCTTACATTAAGTGATACGTAATACTCCCCTTCCTTCCTTGGAGTATGCCAAAAGTTCCGATCCGTGCTCTTCTCTCCACGAAGCGCACTTCTGGATCTCTTATACTATACTAACATCATTACTCTTTGTATGCGCAAGTCGCTCTCACACTTGACTAATAACAACTCCGCTCCGGGTGTGCTTCATAACAATTAAATTCTACTCTATTCAAGGAATACCAATTCTTGAATGGCTTCCCACAGCCTTCCAATCAAGTTAGGGCGTGCTATTCTAATTGCACACTTATGTATGGATTATCGCCCCTCATGTGACGTTTAATCCACTCTATCACTTCCACTTCGTTATACTAGTCCCACAAACATATATTTCACACGTCTATTACCACGTCCCTTCGACTCGGACTATTTTAACTGTAGTTAACCAAGATGCCCACATTTTTGCAACACTCCGACCGCCCTGGGAGAGCGAACGGCGTGCTACTCATCTGTAGGACTAACTAAATTCAACGGAATAGAAGGAATAGGGCATTCAAATTCCATGACAATAAAAGAGGAATAATAATTCTCAACCTTCCTCAGATAAGTACAACAATTTTTCCAAATAGGTACAACAACCAAAATAAATCACTAACGCTCTATTCATCAAAATAATTACAGGTCATCTCTTTTGTATAATATAAAGTTCTTTCCAGATAATCCATGCTAAAAATCATTCCAACTCTTTATTCACCTTGTGTTCTGTACGCGGTTATGACATTTGGGTACTCTCAATCACCCTAGAAATCAAAATTCTTAAATTCTCCTTATCATTGTTCCACCCCTCAACTCGTGGGGATAACTTTCAATGCTTTCCTACCACAAAAATCCGGCTTCAATGACCTTAAAACAAAATTCAACTTCTAACTTACATACATAATTACTTGATCCCATTTCGACCAGGGTACCGAACTCATGGAATAGTGACCAAACGTCTCCCTATTTCCAACCTTACGCTAAGTTTCATGCGTGGGATGTCTCGCAAAGCGAAATCCAAACAAGGAACCCCCCCGATACACTATGAGAACGTATGTGCTTGCATTTAACTGAGCAAATTATATATTAAGCACCTTTTAACCCAAACAAACCCTAAACATGCAACAATATGTGATTGAATAAGATGATAATCTAAGCAAGAACATTCAAACACATGCTTGTGAGGAAAAATCCCCCAAAGGGGCAAAACCATTTATTTTCATTATAATATTGTAGGTTGTACAATTTCGGATTACAATGAAAATACAAGTGACTAAGAATTACCCTTAGGTGTCGGATTCTGTAGTCGGCGGCTGGAACTATCCCTTTCCAGTAGGGCTGCAATGGAGAAGAAGAACGGTCTTCTCCATAAGGGTATGAACAGCAAAAGTGCGTTCCTGGGTTGCAAAGTGATTCACAAAGAATTGGCAATTTGTGTGAATCAAATACCTAGAGTCTAGATGCTCAATAGGTGAAGACTTAGGGCTTTCTGTACTCTGAAAATCGTGTGTATAAGTCTTAGAAAACCACTTCCCATAGTGGGATTAAATAAGAAGTCTCGGGCCTTAAAAATCTGAACACGATCTGTTAAAGTTTATCCCAGGCGGACCGGTCCGGGTCTGAGGCGGATCAGTCCGATTGACCGGATCGGCTCTTTTATTCTGAGCCCGGATCGGTCCGTTGATGATCGGATCGGTTCGCTTCCAGGCTTTATCGGTTCGCTTGCGGTTCGGGGTATACTGGCCTTCAACAGTCGGATCGGTCCGGGTCTAAGGCGGACCGGTCCGGTTGATCGGATCGGTTCTTTTATTCCAGGCGGACCGGTCCGGTTCTGTCAGACTTGATTCCTCTTCTTCTTTTGATATTCGGATCCGTTGATGAATGTATGAATCTTAAACTTCTTCAACAGTGTAACGGCGTGCGACATAATAAATTGATAATGGAAAAAAATGTCCTTACAAATCTCCCCCTATGTCTATGCCGGTACATACATAAAAACAAACATCCGAATTATCAAAACAACTAAAAATGCCTATACAAATCTACCCTTCCATGAACCCAAAACTCGAAAGATACAATTGAATAAGACTACATCGTTTTCTCTTCAATTCTGCAGGAATCTCAACACTTTTCTCATCAAGGTGTGCAATCCAATGATAATCCATGTAGTACCTACACACATGAGAAAAAGCAAAATACCAAGTGACATATCGAGTTTGAAATGAGATAAACATATATACCAATTTATGAGCAAACTCAAACTTTTAAATCTCCCCCAAATCTCCCCCATAATAAGATAATTCATTCTCCCCCTTTCTATGATGTCCCCAAATAGACAAATGAGAAAAATAAATCAAATAAGCAAGTGCGGGGTGTCACTAGGATAAAATCACACCATGAATGAACACAAAGCAACCAAGTCGATGATAGCGTAAATGAGGTGGTGTGATTAAATTCGATAGGAAAATCAATGCATACAAACATGACATATGTGCACGATGAATATTGGATATTCCTAGCGAATGAACTCAAATTCTTCCTTTCGTGTAAAATAATGACAATATAAGATATTGACTCAATCAAATCAACAAATCAAAGCTCAAAGTGATTTTCACACCAATAACGTCCAAAACGATTTTATGCTTTTTCAGGACTTTCAAGGAAGTGCAAACCCGTTTAAAGATTCTCCAACCAAACTCCCTCAGATATACTTTTGAATAGAGGCATTCTAAATTCTCAAACTTTGGAGAATTGATGGTGAAACCTAAGTGGCCCATATTTGGCATGAATTGCTTTTTATTGCCTTTAAATTTTTTCGGGCTCTTTTAACCTCTTTGGACCTCGGATATTAGAATTCCTCCATTTTTTAGGTCCTTTTTAACGGTGGCTTTTGCGCAAAGGATAGATGATTACCTTTCGCAGCCCCTCCTCGTTATACAAAAACACACAGTCTCACCAAAACGGTTTTTACATGCATTCCAATCTTGTCAAGTTTTATCGCATATTGTACATTGTATAGACAGAATTGAGATGGAAATACTCAAGCCAATATGAGATAGACAAGTGCAATAATCAAATATAGTTGTGCATGTGTGCAATAAAGGATATAGGAGTCAAACATGTAGGAAGATATCACTAATTACATCTCAAAGACTCCAGACAATGTAAAGCACATGGATGAAATGATGTAGCCTCTCAAATCTCTATCAAACAGTCACATGGATAAATGGAATGAAGTTGTGACTTGGCTATCTTAAATGCTCATCCATAAAAGAAGAAAAAACAGAAATCTTTTTGGATTTTTTAAAAAATTTATCAAAATAAAATCTTTTTGTGATTTTCTTAAAATTTTTCTAAAAGGAAAATCTTTTTGTATTTTTCAAAAGAAATATAAACAGTAAAAAGAATGAATACAAGCTGTACAACTAAGCAATGGTACATATAAAACAGAATAGCAATAGGAAGCATATGATATGAACATGAGAAAGTATCCTATTCTAGACATAGACCAACCTCTCAGTCAACTGTGCAAATCTCCAAAGACTTCTTAAGACTCTCAAATCTAAGGGCATCTAAAGGTTTCATGAAAATGTCTGTTAACTGACGGTCGGTAGTAACAAAACTCAGGGATACAGTGTTCTCCTCAACTAACTGACGAATAAAGTGCTCACGTATCCTGATGTGTTTTGTGCGCGAATGCTGAACTGGATTGTGGGATATGTGTATCGCGCTCGTGTTGTCACAGGAAATGGCCATGGTGTCCTGTGAAATCCTATAATCCTCCAGCATTTGCTTCATCCACAAGAGTTGTGTGCAACAACTCCCGGCGGCTATGTACTCATCCTCCGCAGTGGACAAAGAGATGGAATTTTGTTTCTTGCTCAGCCAGGAGACAAGAGCAGAACCAAAATAGAAACACCCACCAGAAGTGCTTCTACAACCATCTACATCCCCGACCCAATCGGCATCCGAATAGGCGGATAAACGGTCATCGGTATCAAAGGAATACCAAATACCGTATGAGAGAGTCCCACTTACGTATTTAATAATACGTTTTAGAGAAAGTAAATGTGACTCTTTCGGGGACGCCTGATATCGGGCACAGACTCCAACACTAAAGGCGATGTCGGGACGACCGGCAGTCAAGTAGAGAAGACTACCTATCATACTCCGATATAAGGTTTGCTCTACGTCCTTGCCTGAAGTGTCCTTACTAAGCTTGGTAGTGGTACTCATAGGTGTACGTGCATGCTTAGCGGAGTCTAAACCAAATTTCTTCACTAGGTCTCTAGCATACTTGGATTGGGAGATGAACATCCCATCCTCTAGCTGACGAACCTGGAGACCAAGGAAGAATGTAAGCTCACCAACCATGCTCATCTCAAACTCACTTTTCATCTCCTCCTCAAAGTGGTGAGCATGCTGGGAGCATGTGGATCCAAAGACTATGTCGTCCACATAGACTTGGGCAACCAAAATAGTACCGTCATCTCTCCTGACGAACAACGTCATATCTACTCCCCCTCTCTTGAAGCCACGAGCTAAGAGATAGGAAGTAAGCCTCTCGTACCAAGCACGGGGTGCTTGCTTCAAACCATACAAGGCTTTCCTCAGATAGTAGACGTGCTCTGGGTGCTGAGGGTCTTCAAACCCTTTTGGTTGTTCCACATAAACCTCCTCCTGTAGAATGCCATTCAGAAAGGCACTCTTGACATCCATCTGATATACCTTGAAGCGCAGATGACATGCGATGGCGAGCAGAAGACGGACGGACTCAAGCCTCGCAACAGGAGCAAATGTCTCCCCAAAGTCTACACCCTCTATCTGAGTGTAGCCTTGAGCGACCAACCTAGCCTTATTTCTGATTATGGTACCATTTTCATCCATTTTATTCTTAAAAATCCACCGGGTACCTATCACATTATTCTCACTAGGTCGGGGGACAAGTTCCCAGACATTGTTCTTTTTAAATGGAAGTAACTCATCCTGCATAGCAGATATCCAGTGTTCATCCTTGAGTACTTATTTATGGTTCTTAGGCTCGACTTTGGACGTGTAGCAAAGATGGCTAACAACGTTTTCTAGCTGAGCACGAGTCTTGACCCCTAGAGTGGGATCACCAACAATGGCAGATGGGTCATGACTCTTGCGAACCCAAGCAGGTGTGTCCCTTAACACAGGAGTAGGGTCCACAGAGTGTGAGAGAGGAACAGGTAAATCACTGTCAAAACAATCCTCATCCTCACACTGAAGGTTAGGATCAATAACCGTCGAAGGTTCGTCATCTTACACGGTGACGTTTATTGATTCCATAACCTTAGAGCTCTTTAGGTTAAAAACCCGGTACGCTCTGCTATTCAATGAATATCCTAGAAATATTCCCTCGTCGCTCCGGGAGTCGAACTTTCCTAATTGCTCTCTATCCCGTAGGATGTAGCATTTACTCCCAAAAACACGGAAATATGCCAGGTTGGGCTTCTTGCTAGTCCACAACTCATAAGGAGTCTGTAGTGTGTGTGGATGCAAATAAACCCTATTCACCGTGTGGCATGCAGTAGACACTGGCTCTGCCCAAAATCTCCTAGAAACTTTACGACCTAGAAGCATAGATCTAGCCATCTCTTGGATCGTTCTATTCTTTCTCTCAACAATCCCATTTTGCTGAGGAGTCCTCACAGCAGAAAACTCATGTTTGATCCCGAGGCTATCACAGTAAAGGTTTGCCTTTGCTTCTGTGAATTCAGTGCCATTGTCACTACGCATCCTATTAATAGTGACACCGTGTTGGTTTTGCAGGACACGGCACTTGGTCGTTAAAAATTCTACAGCATCGAATTTCTCTCTCAGAAAACCTACAATGGAGTATCTGGAGAAATCATCTACCATCATGAGGATGTACCTCTTACCACCTAGACTCTCAATACGAGTGGGACCCATAAGATCCATGTGTATCAACTCAAGAACACGAGAAGTGGTAATGGAATGCAACTTCCTATGAGGACTACGAATTTGTTTTCCCAACTGACAGGGTCCACAAATGGTCGAAGTTGACTTTCCAAGAGATGGTAAGCCACGTACTAGGTCCTTTTTAGCTAAGCGATTTAGATCTTTAACGTTCACGTGACCTAGACGTTGATGCCACAGATCCATAGGATTGATCGTGGCGCTGTTGCAGACAAGTGAGGACGTGGGCTCAGTCCCATAGCAATTATCCTCAGTCCTCACCCCTTGCATCAAAAGTTTACCGGCTTGATTATAGACTTTACACGCGTCCCGGTCAAACTTTACTGCAAAGTCAGTGTCGCACAGCTGGCTAATGCTGAGAAGGTTTGCTTTCAAACCTTTGACGTACAAAACATTTTCTAGCTTAGGAAATCCAGGTAACTCGACAGTACCACGTCCTATAATACTAGACTTGCTTCCATCTCCAAAGGTGACTCTGCCATCCTGATAATCCTCAAGAGTCGTAAAAAATGAGGCATCACCTGTCATATGTCTGGAGCATCCACTATCAAAATACCACTGTGAGGTATTGTGTGCTTTGAGAGCAACATGAACAACGAAGGCCTTTTTATCTTTCTTAGGTACCCAAGCAGAGATGACCTTTTGTTTGCCTTTGTTGTTGTTGGTTTTAGCTGGAATGTGAGAAGCATTCACTAACGGCAAAGACATCCGTCGGAATTCTTCCATTAAACTCTGGGTTGTGGCAGCTAAGAACTCAATTCGCTCTCTCAGACTAGAAAACTCATCAGTATGACGTGGTGGAGCAGTAGTACGTCGTGTCCGACCCAAGCTATAGCAAGACTCCCTAAGGTGGCCTTTTCTTTTGTAATAAGTACAAAAGAGCACAGTCAAAGGCGGACCTTGGTTTTCTTTTCTTGGTCGAACTTTCCTTCGAGGTTTTTGACGGTGACCATAAGGAGTTGTAGTAAACTCAGGAACTGGTCCAGGTGAAATTTGGGACGTGGAGGCACCATCATATCCAATTCCTTGCCGATCACCAAAACCTAAAGCGGGGCCGAGGAGCATCTTTCCCATCTTCCCAGATCTGTCCTCGATTTGTACCTTGACTTCCCGTGCTTTCTCAAGATCATGAGTCAGCTGGGCAACAAGGGTTTCAAGTTTCTTCCGAGTCTCCATGGAGGAATGGAGCTGACTCGTAAGACTAGCCACTTGTTTAGTCAATTCCCCTCTCTCTTTCTCTAAAACACTCTCTCTCTCTCTAAACAGAATCTCTTTCTCGACACAGGCAGATTCTCTCTCTCTCAGGGCGGTGACGGTGGAGGACTCTCTTTCTCTCGCCTTTCTTAAATCATCCTCTAAGCCGGTGATCTTAAGAACTAGCGCTTTGTTACATTTTTTAGTTTTAAAAGACTCAGAATATAACTCAGCGTAGACGCGTTGAATATCACTCTCGCTCTCACTTGAGTCATCCTCCCCCTCACTCACATCGATCTCACTGTCGAGGTGTCCTTGTGAAGCATCATCTTCATCTTCGTGAAGAGAACTAGGAGTGCTCACTTGACTGGCCATGAATGCGGTGAAGTTACACTCATGCGGTGACTCATCTCCTGAATCCACCGTCTCGACCTCACTATCATCACTAAGGGTAGCATTAAGGACAGCTTTCCCTTTTTCTCTATTCAGACGATTGGCACACTCAAAGGCTCTATGACCCCTACCATCGCACTCAAAACATCTCTCACTTTCTTTCTTTGGAGGATTTTTGGAGTCTTTTTCATTTTTCTTTTCAAACTTATTTTTCTCAAATTTCTTTTTATCTTTAAAATTGCCATTTTTCTTAAATTTGAAAATCCTCTTGAAATTTTTTGCAAAAAGAGCCAAATCATCTAGGTCAAAATCACACTCAGAATCTGACGTGTCAGTCTCTCTCTTTCTAGACGACTCTACCCTCCTTCTAGCCGACCCCTCACTCCTTCTCTCTTGGGCTTTAAATGCAATTCCCTTATCTTTAGATTTAGCAGTTTTAGGGAACATATCAATTTCATAAGTTTGCAAATCTCCTACAAGTTCTTCCAATTTTAGCGTATTTAAATTACCCATAGAATTTAGCACAGTGACTTTAGGGATAAAACGCTTAGGTAAAGAACGAAGAATCTTTTTAACAACTCTAGCATTAGGAATATGTTCACCAAGATTAAAGCTAGTATTCACAATGTCAGAAAATCTAGCATAAAATTCATCAAAGCATTCAGATTCATGCATGGTGATGGTTTCAAATTGAGTTGTCAAATTTTGCAACTTAGATTCTTTCACAGCATTAGTTCCTTCATGGGTGAGTTGTAAAACATCCCATGCCTCTTTTGACGTGGTGCACGTCATTATGCGTTTGAACTCATCAGGTGTGACAAACCCAAAAATAGCACTTAAACCCTTAGAATTAAAAGATGACCATTTAAATTCTTCATCAGTCCAAGAAGTGTCAGGTTTCAAGTTGATCACATTATCAATAGTCACGGAGGGAGGAGTCCACCCTCTTTCAACTAAAATCCAGACACGTTCATCAATGGCTTTTAAAGCCGACCTCATTCGGGCTTTCCAATAAGCATAATTTGTCCCGTCAAAAATAGGCATTTTATTATATAACTTCTCCATTTGAATACGCACTTTTTCAAAAATCAATTTTTTCAGAAAATTGATATCTTAGAAAAATTTTGCGGAAAATAGGAATACGCGATAGATTAGTGTAACCTGCTCTGATACCAATTTGAGAACGTATGTGCTTGCATTCAACTGAGCAAATTATATATTAAACACCTTTTAACCCAAACAAACCCTAAACATGCGACAATATGTGATTGAATAAGATGATAATCTAAGCAAGAACATTCAAACACATGCTTGTGAGGAAAAATCCCCCAAAGGGGAAAAACCATTTATTTTCATTATAATATTGTAGGCTGTATAATTTCGGATTACAATGAAAATACAAGTGACTAAGAATTACCCTCAGGTGTCGGATTCTGTAGTCGGCGGCTGGAACTATCCCTTTCCAGTAGGGCTGCAATGGAGAAGAAGAACGGTCTTCTCCACAAGGGTGTGAACAGCAAAAGTGCGTTCCTGGGTTGCAAAGTGATTCACAAAGGATTGGCAATTTGTGTGAATCAAATACCTAGAGTCTAGATGCTCAATAGATGAAGACTTAGGGCTTTCTGTACTCTGAAAATCGTGTGTATAAGTCTTAGAAAACTACTTCCCGTAGTGGGATTAAATAAGAAGTCTCGAGCCTTAAAAATCTGAACATGATCTGAACACGATCTGTTGAAGTTTATCCCAGGCGGACCGGTCCGGGTCTGAGGCAGATCGGTCCGATTGACCGGATCGGTTCTTTTATTCTGAGCCCGGATCGATCCGTTGATGATCGGATCGGTTCGCTTCCTGGCTTCATCGGTTCGCTTGCTGTCCGGGGTATACTGGCCTTCAGCAGTCGGATCGATCCGGGTCTAAGGCGGACCGGTCCGGTTGACCGGATCAGTTCTTTTATTCCAGGCGGACCGGTCCGGTTCTGTCAGACTTGATTCTTCTTCTTCTTTTGATATTCGGATCCGTTGATGAATGTATGAATCTTGAACTTATTCAACGGTGTAACGGCGTGCGACATAATAAATTGATAATGGATAAAAATGTCCTTACACACTACTACCTAGCATTGTCGATTATCAAAATCCGTTAGGTCCTCCGTCCATAGTATATACCCCTTTATTCTGTCCCTTGACAGAAAAGTTACAATTTCTCCCGTAATTATGCTTAACAAAGAACGTTTCACCAATTTCACTATCGTCCCGTATTGGTTGATAGTAATTACATTCTATAAACCTCGGATACATACGACCGAAATTCTCTAAATTTCCTTTTTCTAACATTAGAGGTATAACTCTTAACTCCCACATCTCTTAAGGATAAATATAACACTGCAGTCTTCCTATCACTAAGTCCGGAGTGCTAAACATAATACCGAGTCAAGTCTTTTCGCTCAACGGTAAATCCCGGTACATACTGAATCATACTGAGAAAGTCTATACATACATTGGTATAGAATATCTCGAGCCCACTATCTCCTCCGAAGTCTCTAGGATAGATAATATAAGTGCGAGTCCAACCTTCTTACAGGTAAAGCCTCGCCAAAACAAAACGTGTTGCACTAATGTAACTACTCCGATAGCCTTGCAATAAATGCCCACTATCATACTACCCATTTCTATAACATTTTAACAAAGATAATATCATACTCGTGTATCGCATCACTACAACGAGTAACCTCAATAAAGTATAAAACACTGTTAATATACTCATTCATCCCCCGCGGATAGCACCAAAGAAAAATCCCACTATACTAAGGAAAAATATTCACATAATGGTAACATTTATAATGATATGCATTAAACTCGTCTCACATGCTAATCTAGCAATGAACAAAATATGGTGACTCGCTCGTGTCACATAAACACGCTGCATCCTCTAAGGATACAACTTATACTTCCATCCTGGCAATCATCTTGAATGCACAAATGGTTTTCGAACGTAACACGTCTGCCCAAACCAAAACAAAATTATTTTTAATCGTCGTCCTTTACTAGGCACCGTATTCTTGTCCCTTTTTCTCACTTTGGAACATATTATCGCGAGCAATTTCACTCCGCACCAAAATACCTCAACACATAATCCACTTATCACCTGTCCTACTAACCAGGTTAGGATTGTCCTTCTCTCAGACTTTAGTAGACTCGATTCCTGTTAGCCATCCCGGTTGTTCCCTTAGCTTTTTAGGCCATAAATATCATGTTACTATCTATAATAGTACTTACTGAATTTACCATCACTTGGTAAGAATTTAACTATCTGAAGCATTTAAATGGTTTTCCTGATGTGTATCCACATCCTTTTGTGGTGCTATACCACCACCATTGTATTCAGTCTTATTCTCGACTAAATTCTTCAATTCCTTTAACTTCCCCCACAAAGAAGCGTTATCATCTATATTGACAAAATATGACATTGTCAACCTCTGAATCGGTCGTCCATCAGAATTTCCTTCTCGAGTATTATCAACTATTATTACAAGTTGGTCTCCCACTTGGAGTCGTTTCCTCTACTAGTATCTACCTCTTTCGATACAAAATTTGCTAACGATTAGGATTCATATCCACAATTGGACTTCTGTCATGCCCTCCTGCGATGAGTTCAGAACCACGTTTGCTTCTCATCCTGAACAGTTGAGGAAGGAACATAAGGTCAACACTGTACCTAAGGTTCTCCTATAGGCATAGCATTCCACTTCTAAAATTGGTGGTTGACTCCAACCATTATAATTTCGTCCCGAAAGCCAAGAAAATTTTCTCTAAATTTTCACTTTCAGTTTGCCACACTCCGTCCTATATTTAAGCCTTTGGATACTTTACCTCCTTGGGTAAACACATACAATTTTCGCATTTCTAAAATTTCCCACTGACAGTCTCTACACATTTTTGTAATACGTTGGGTAAGTTTACCCTCGCACCTCATTTGACTATAACTACATTTGAAAATCATTACTGCACCTTAGTCGCCTTTCTAGTCGTGGCTTCTCGTGCCATAATGGAGGTGACCTCGACTACGGTCATCATCCTCGGATATATTTCATAATCTCAACTGAGCCCTGCCTCCTGATGTACGCTTAACGGTCCTCTTCTGACATCCGTCATCGCTAGGCACACGCACACATCCGAACGAAATTAGAATTCACTAGTGTATACACATTATAGAAGGAGAACGAAATCTCGTCAAAGGAATCGACAATCCTAAACATAGGGCTCTATAACAAACAAAGCAACGCTGAAAGCATAATAAGCCGTACAGATCCTAAGGACACTAGAACCTGATGCTCTGATACCACCTGTGACACCCCGCCTAATTAAATACCGGGCGATCACTCCTTTATTAAATTAAAATCAAGGTGAACAGTTAGTTCATTCTTAGCATCACTGTCGTAAAAATACTTTTCCAATTTAAACACCCTAAATAATTAAGCTAAGTGTCAAAACCATTTAAAACCTTATTCTCATTTTATTAAATCCGGTTATAAAACCTTAAACCATTAACATCTAAAGAGTCACACATTAAGAATAAAAATAGAATTGAACATACACGAATTTAATCATCAATAATAAATCCCAACATTTACAACACTAAAGGGAAAACATCCTGACAGTAATAAATCCCGAAATAAAGGTACTGAAAGTAAAAATTTCGATCTCTGACAATACCAAATAAATAATAGAGAGAGGGCGACACATGCCCCTGCTGGATAAAACTGAACTAGGAGTAGAATCAAATGGATGAAGTCGTCTAAACAACAGGCCTGCAACTCCCACCTAAGCTGCAGCACGTTCCTCCCAAAGGATCCAAAGTAAGACGCCCCTGTGGCTGGGCACCTGTAATACATACATATATATACAAGAGAGAAAAGGAAATAGAAACGGGTCAGAGCCCGATAGTGTATATGATTTAAAAATTCGTTTAGCAAGTATTTAAATTGATACAGGCCAATGCAACAACATATTAGTGCAACACTCTCTTGAAAAATTCTCGCCTCTCTTCTAATGTGCACTCCTATCGCACTAACCTTCCCAATGGTCTATCTCGTCATATACCACACTATCTTTCCCCAATGATTTAACTTATCTTAGGTTATTCGCAGGATTTACAACTGAACAACACAAGTATTTAAAACGTAAGATTTCAATTTGTAACCAAGGTTCTCCTTTTAACTTTATTAATCAATAAAGTTTTCCAGTGTCATATTATACTTTCTCAAAACAATTATTTATAATTTGAGTCATCAACCATGTCCTACATATCAAATCACAATAGGCAGTTCCAGATTTCAGAATTTCATATATATATTAACTACTCGTATAATATATATATCATAACAGCACCCCACATAAAAACTATGGTGCGGGCATACTCTGCTATCCAATCCCCGTATCAATCGCACTAAAGGGAATACAAGTTCGGAATCACTCTCGAACTGTATCAATACATACACAAACAATATTGAGGCGAAGAATAGATTCCAAGTCCAAGAGGTCAGTACATACCCTTACGTCTCTTAGGACCGTGACTACCGATTCGATAGCCTGTACCTAGGATTTCTATCTTCTAGGGTACGAGTCAATATCCCCCATAAGGCACACGAGATAAGATCGTCCCAGCGCGAAAACCTCAGGGATAGCAAGTAGTGCGGGCATGATTTTCACAAGTATATAATATATGCATACACAATCATATAAATATACCACTTTTATTATATCAATTTAGGTTTATCCCATAACCCACATTCACAACATTTGTCCTTATTTTCCCATTATTATTTATCACGTATAATGGTTCGTTTCTCACTTTAATTCGAAGGGTTTTTCCAACTTACTACGTAACCCTCATGAACTCTATTCTTCCAAATGTACAATTCAGTAGATATCCATTTATGTTCCAACGTAACTCTCTCTTACGTGTCTCTCCCCTTTAATATATACTTACATTATCCCTTATGCAAAATATCCCAAAAATATAGATTTCGCCTTACATTAAAGGATTTTGAATTTTATTTTCAAAGATGAGAATTTCAATTGGTTTCAAAATTGGAATTAAAATGGAGTTTTAATTGAATTTTTTTATTATTTAGAAGAGTCCTCAAAATATAAAACTCTCTAAGAGTCCTCAAAACATAAAACTCTCTAGTAAAAATAATATTTTTAGAAATCCGACCGTTCGATCAAGCTGAATTTTTATCAGCAGTCCTGTCTCGCCGTTCGCTACAACATACTAAAATTTCAAGCGATTCCAATGGTCCGATCATCCGGAATAAAATTTTTAGTGTTTTTATCTAATTAGAACTCTTTTCTTAATCAAACTCTTAATCCTTTACATGACAAAGGGTTTCCAGAATATCATTTAAGTCTTCACTACATGCAATTTCCTATCTCAAATTGGGTTTTTCTTCCATACAATTCATCCTACTCATTCCTAAACCAATATGAAAGATGCATCAACGAAATAAGCAAGATAAACACTTGCCTGGAATTTTCAGAAATCTGGTTTGGTGTTGAATTTGGTGTGGTTGCGTTCCCCGTCTCGCGATCTACGCGTTGGCGGTGGCGGCGGTGTAAACGGATGAGTTTTGAGCCTTGGAATGCCTTGAGAGCTCTCTCCTCTCCTCTCCAATGGTTGTTCTAGTGTTTTGAGTTATCTAACCCTAGGAGATAACCTAAACATCTGATATAACCCCTTTAATTTTCGTGGGTTTAATTACACAAAAATACAAAATGACTAAAATGCCCTCCCGGGGGTACTAATTAGACCTAAAAACTCCCCGAGACCCAAATCAAACCCCCGGGTATACTTTTTTGACTATCTCGACCCTTCCGGATACGTTAGCGCACTCAAAATGACCATACGAACAACCTATAAAATATTCACTTTTATTAATCCACATTTAGTCCCGACACGACACAGGCGCGTCCCGACTTAAATTTCCACAATTGTCATTTTATTCACACGTGACAATATTATAAAAATAAATCTCATATATTACTATACTCATCCAGTAATATGCAACAAATAATATATTCCCAATAATTACTAACTCTTGTCACGCTAGTAAATATTTAAAACAACATTTCGGATTAAAATTAAATTAATTTATCTCAATTAAATTTAATAAATCCTTAAATTTAAAATCCATGAAAATACGGGGTATTACATACTAGGAAAATTCGGAGAGAGCAACCGAGAAATTTGAGGAGAGGGCCACCTTTAGGTAACACACACCGCCCGATTTACATTTGCACACATTGCGGTAGGCAAGGTCATCTTAGGCGCTTTTGTTACAAGCTTTTGAAAGGACCTAGGCAGGTTAATAGAAGAATAAATTCGATTCCCCACACCCCCACACCTCATTACACATCGATTTGGGTTAGGAAATCGGATTTAGAGGCTTATGGTTTACTTGTCCACGATTCCTGTTTGCTTGCACGTGACTCACCCCATGTGAAATCTTTTGGTTGATTGTGTTGGATGTTTGTCATACACTAGCGATGCATCATATTATACTCTTTCTAGTATTATGACTCACTTTGATGTAGTTCACATTGGTATATTTGTTGCATTTGTGTGTTTTGCTACTGATTTAGCACTGTTTTGGATCTGTTTGCCCCTTACAGATACTGTTTTCATAAAAAAAATTCACTCGGCAAAACTGTACGATTTTTTGGGAATACTGGGAATTTTTTATTTTCTCGTTCGAGCGAGATGTATTGTCGTTTGAGCGACATCTCTATCTCGCGCAAAGTCGCATCTCACGACATGCCCTTGTCGTTCGAGCGACAAAGCGATATCGTTTGAGCGACCTATCTGGAAATTATGTTTTTGCTTCCCTTCTGATTCCAGTACCCGGTGTTTATATGCTTAGATTTTTGGTACTAATGGGTTTGCTTCTGGTCAGTTTATACGCAGTTAGTCTTGGTATCCATGCTTAATTGATAACACTGCATTGCTCATTTATCACATATACTTTCATTGTGGATTCTCTTGTGTGATTACTGTTTGCTAGCATAGGATGTTGCGCATATCGATATTATATGCCTATTGTTGGTTGTATCATTTTGTAGTTATTTTTCTTTTTAAAAATTTTGAAAAAATACAAAAAAAATTTATTTTGATAAAATTTTTGAAAATCCAAAAAGATTTTTGTATTTTGTTAATACCGTTTATGGATAGACACTTAGGATGACCGAGTCACAATTTCATTCCATTTATCCATATGACTATTTGATAGTGTTTTGAGATAATAGGTCAATTCATCCATGTTCTTTAAAATGTTTGGAGTCATTAAGATGTAATTAAGTGTTACTTCCTACATGTTTGACTCATAATTTCCTTTATTGCACACATGCACGGATTTGTTTGATTATTGTTCTTAACTTATCACATGTTGGTTGGGTGTTTTCATCTCAATCATGTCCTTTAAAACGAACCAATCGCGATAAATTTTGTTAAGGAAATTGTGCATATAAGAACCGTTTTGTGAGTTTGTGTACCTTGTTTGAAAATGGGGAAGGGCTGCGAAAGGTTCATTTTGCCTTTGTAAATACTAAGCCACCGTTAAATTGGACCTAAAAAATGGAGGAATTTTATTATCCGGGGTCCAAAGAGGTTTAAAGGGCCCGAAAAAATTTAAAGGCAATAAAAAGAAATTCATGCCAATTATGGCCCATTTAGGTTTTTGCACCAATTCTCCAAATTTTGAGAATTTAGATTACCTCTAAAAAGAAAATATATGCGAGGGAGTTTGGTTGGAGATTTTATAACGGGTTTGAACGTTCTTGAAAATCTTGAAAAAGCGCTAAATAGTTTTGGACGTTATTGGTGTGGAAATCATTTGACTTTGATTTGTTGATTTGTATAAGACGGTGTCATCTAAATTCAATAAATTTTTACACATAAGGATACTTTTGATGTTCATTCGTTAGGAGTACATATTCATCGTGCACATATGATTGATTGAGTTGATTTTCCTATCGAATGTGTTCACACTCATACATTCTATTTCCATGACTTGGTTGTTTTAGTTTAAATCCATGGTGTGTTTTTTAGTATCTTATTTTTGTAAGAAAAACTGAAAAATCCAAAAATAGTTTGTGAAATTTTTGACATACTCCTTTGCACGCGCGTAGTTTGACCCTTGTTTGCTATGCATTTTTATCGTGACACTCCATGTTTTAATTGTTTCTTCTTATCTGTCTATTTGGGGACATCATAAAAAGGGGGAGAAAGAATTATCAGTTATGGGGGAGTTTTTGCATTATGGGGGAGATTTTATTTATTAATGCTTTATTCTTATATCATTTCAAACTCGATGCGCCACGAAGGTATTTTGCTTTATCTCATGTGTGTAGGCACAAAGACTAAAGATTATGATGTTGCACACCTTGATGAGAAAAGCTTTGAGATTTGATGAAGATTTTTGAAGAACAGTTTGAGATCTTGTAAATTTATTCATGGTAGGGTATATTTGTATAGGTATCTCGGTGTTTGATAATTCAGATTTTTTTATGTATGTACCGGCATAGACATATGGGGAGATTTGTAAAGACATATTTTCATAGGTCCGTTATCAATTTATTATGTCATATACCGCTACACCGTCGAAGAGCATTCAAGAGACATCTACATCAAAGACGGATCCGAATTACTCAAGTTCTTCATCATTCAAGACTCCGCAAAGTTTACTTTGGTAACTTTATGTTTTAAATACCTTAACTTTTCACTTAGAGCTTTTGGGATATTTTTACAAAATATTTTTCTAAAGATTTTATTCTCGGACACCTTTCCGTAGAAAAATCATAGCTAATTCATAAAAAATCAGAATGATACGAAACTGGAGGCCACGCGTTCGTATCGAAATTTTCTACAGGCTCGCATGGAATCTCATTTGATAGGTCGTTCGAATGACCTGCTTTTGGCATTCAAACGACATAGCATCTTATTAGATCTCGTACGAACGACATTTGTCCTTCGTTCGAGCGACTTGCTGATCTCGTTCGAACGAGCTCTGTTTTTGAGGCGACGTAATTTTTTATAAAATCTCATTCTCTGGTTCCCTTTCATTAAGAAGTCACAGCGTTTTGAGGAACAAAAATACTGCGAAAGCAGAATCCTTTTTGGCTTCTTCCTTTAGGTTTTAATCCTTTTTGTTTTCAATTCACAAGACTCCCATATGCTTTAGTGAATTATTTGGTGTTTAAGAACAACTTTGCTTTTGTTCAACCTCTGTGGAGAAGGGATCTCCATATTTTATCGGTGGATACCGAGCGTAGTCATTCTGCGTGTGGACGAGCCGAAGACGACGAACCGACGCCTGGAGGGTATTTCACTGTCTCTCGTATCTTTGAAGATTTGCTGAAGTCACTGTGTATTACAAACTTATGGGCGATTATCAGGTTGTATGCAAGTCAAAGGTCTTGTGAATTTTTCAAAGTGTTTATAAAAGATTTTTACCCGAAAGTTTTTTTTTCCTATACCGATCGTCTTTATTTTTCATGCATGGGTTGAATTTCTTATGATGTTTAGATGCATGTATAGGGGCTAAACTAGTTTGTTTAAAAATAAACTCTAATTAAATAAGTGTGCCAAATTAGATATTTGCGAATTTAATCAATTATCACACAGTCGTACTTTTCATCATCGTTAAGGACTATAGTCTCCACTGCCACTATAACTTGTTCCTTGACTAAGTCACCCTCCTCACTTGAATCTATGGTCTCAATCTAATAGGTAGTTTTAAGTTTCTTCACTTCTTCCTGATCGACAAAAGTGTAATAGCATTACCTGTATTCAACCTGATTTTTAGTAATAACACCGCCCCTATAATGTGTAGGGAATTTTAGGCACGAGTGTACAGTGGATGGTACTACTTCAAACTTCTTCAGGCCAACCCTACCAAAGATGATGTTGTAAGTTGATTGGAAGTTTTTATCTAAGATGAAGAAATGAATCCTCTCAGTTTATCTAGTCGGCCAAGTGCCAATCATGACTTCTAATTTGATAGTTCCCTAAGGATATACTCTTTCTCCAAAGAAACCTATGAGGGGCCTGTGATATGACTCTAGTTTGCTGTCTCCCAATCCCAGTTCTTTGAAGCAATCATTAAATAAGACATCGGTTGAGCTTCCATTGTCCACCAATAGTTTGGAAACTATTGCTTCATGCACCATCATCGTGATGATCAGAGGGTCATCGTGAGGATAAAGCACCCCTAGAAGGTCGTCTTTGGAGAAACCTATCACCAACCTTTCTTTGTTCACTTTCCTTAGGTGATTATCAACATTACTGGATAAATTAATTTATTGAATGTAGGAGCACACTTTGGCTTCATTCAAGAAAGGTTTTTTCTCGGCTATCTCATCACCACCTATAATGAAATGACAATTTTGGCTCGCACACAGGCTCCATGGGTCTCTTCGATAGATCCATATCGTCCTAGGTATCATAATCTCTACCTTTTTTATCATCTCCTCCATTACATGGATATTCCGATCATTTTTGGGCTTCTCGCTCTTCTGAACTAACTTTGCTATCAACGAATTTAGAGAGTTTTCCCCTTTGGATCAGACTTTTTATTTTGTTCTTCGCTGCTATATAACTATCTGTGTTATTCCCATTATCTTTATGAAATTCATGATACTTAGATTTATCCCTCCAGCTTGGGGTGACTTCAGCTTCCTAGGACATTTCGAATCCACACTTCCTCGGATTTCCTCTAAAATGTGATGTATACCAATAGTGAGGGGAGTATACTCATCATACTTCTTAGATTTCTCCGCTTTTTATCTTTCTGATCTTTCTTCTTAGATCTTTTATTATTATCAGTCTTGTTGTCTTGAGATTATTTCGCAACTATGGCTTCCTCGACATTAATAATTTTGCCTTCTTAGGGCATCAGTTCAGTCATGGTCTTGCGAGATCTTTGGATAGGGCATAATATAACTTCTTAGGTAGTAACATATTCATCAATGCAGTGATTGATGTCTTTTCTTCCTAGTCCACCACTTTAAGTTTTTTGCTATTAAAGCGAGTGATGCATTCATGCGTAGTTTCTCTTGGTCGCTATTAAACACTTAGCAGATGAGCTACACTCTTGATTGGTTTGGCTCCAAACCATAAGTTACTGATGAAAAACTCTGTGAGTTACTGAAAGTTGGATATCTATCCTCGGGGTAAGTTTTTATACCAGATTTATGATGACCTGGTAATAGTAAAAGAAAATGCCCTGCAACGCATCTCGCCTGGGACTGAGTAGTTGTTGTCACCAACTTGATATTTTTCTACATGAATTATAGGATAAGTTTTTCCATCATACTTAGGAGTTACTACAGGTGGTTTGAACTTAGTAGGTGTAGGGAAGTTGACAATTACTGGGATGAAAGGCGACCCCTTCATAAAACTCCCGTACAAGGGTTTTTTGGATCTGTCTGTTTCTCCCAAACGATCTTCCAAACACTGAATAAAACCTTTCCACGGATCCTCTTCTGGATTGATTTTGTTTAAATCAGTCTTATCCCCTCGATCGTGGGTTTGTGGTGATCTTTCTTCCTGAGAAGTATGCTCAACATGCACGGATCCTCGCACATCGATTTTTGACCTGATAGATCTTTCTCGGTAATCTAGATGGATCTTTGTGATTATGGCCCCTAGTATCTTGGGGACCCAGATGATCGAAGGCTAAGCCCTTTCTTAGTCTGTATATGGCGCTCAGTATTTATTGAGAGAGTGGATGCACATCGTAATAATGAGTTGATCTGGTTAACGAGGTCATGCAAGGGCAATAAGATCTATCATTGGTAGATTTAGAATATCTAGATCTTCTCCTTTCCTGTATAGGCTTCTTATCCATATGAGGTTCTAGAGGCAACATTTCTCATCTCGTAGTCGGACCAACTACGAGCCTAGTTTGGGGTGTCTGAGTTAACTATCTTATGGTCTCTTTCAAATTCTCTTGACCCTTAGCTATGTTCAGAAGAATTCCTTATAAATTCCCTATACCAGGAGGGATAGAGGGGCTAAAGGCATTTCTAGTGGCGTGGATAACTTCTGGCTGTAGGTCCCTGTATATAACTTTAACAAAAACTTTTGCTTGAGCGAAATTAAGTTAAGGATGAAAACAAACCAATTTGCACTTTTGAAAAACTCTTTTTTAATTTTTCTAAACCACACCAAATTGTGACACAAGTTAACTTAACCAAATTTTATCGTGTTTGACCCTAAGCATGCAACTAGTGATTAAAACAAGTAAAATAAAGTAAAGCAATACTCACAATGCCTATGTACGAGGAAAAATCCAATCGGGAAAAAACCTCGAACGACCCAGGCTAGACAATCACTTGACAATGGTTTTACAAAGTAAGACGGTAGTCTTATACAACGACTCGATCCACCCACGAGACTTGACGCTCCTCTGATCTTCTACCAATCTTCACAGTTCCCACGCGGAAAGTAACCTTTTTCCACGATGCTCGTCCATAGCAGTCGCCTCTACGAATGCCTCGGTATCCACCGATACGGCCTTGTGTCGTCTATGATGTTGAACACGAAAGTAACCTTCTTCGCTTTTCCATCGCAAAACCAACAATGTTCAAGTGTTGAACAAACCCAACTTAGTGCAACAAAGATCACATAAACATATGATAATGATAACTCAGATCTTTGTAAACTCTAAGGATGTTTTATAGTGAAAATACTTAGAAAACTTTGTGCTGAAAACTCTCTGTATTGTAAACTATTTTTCGCACTCCACGCATTTCGAGAAAACTAACCATGTCTATTTATAAATATTTTAAGGCGGTGTCAGATCTCATTTGAGTGAGACACTGTGTCGCTCAAATGACATCAGGTCTCGTTCGAACGACATCAAGTGTCGTTTGAACGACGTCGTTAGATTAGAGTTTTAATTAAACCATCTTTGAAAAATAGAGTGTTACTTAAAACCAACTCTTATCTAACTCTAATCCATCCATATCTGATAAAAACGAAGTGTTAAACAAATAAAACATTTTCTTAAAAATAATATCCTTATTTTTGTAAAATAAAATTTCGAGTTTCATTAACATTATGCATTCATACCTGAGTGATCTCGGAAATGCAATTAAACTTTGCAGACGAGAAATTTGCACCAATTAAACTTCGGCATGATTAATTCCTTGTATCTTTTCCGTAATGTCTTCAATTAATCTTCGACAAGTCATAGTCTCATAGTGATCAGACAATAAAAATCTACCTATCACTCAAACGTATTTTGTTCCAAGAATAAGTCAAAACTACATTAAGACTCAATAGGAAATTTGATCCTTACACTGGATTGTCCACCATTCTTCAGTGATTAATGGCAAGTAATTGAAAAACTCCCTGCTTGCTGGGAAATGGGTAGGAAATACACAGTGTCCCGTCGTTCCGACAGACGGTGCCAATCTGTTGGTGTCTAAATTTGGTTTGTGATTTTGATTAGTCTTAGCTTAATTAAACCAATAATTATAACCACCGATAAAATAAGAAACAAATAAGTTAGACAGAGGTGAGAGACAAGGAGAAAAAAATAATGGTTTACGTCGTTTCGCCCTGATATGGCGCCTATATCCACAGGGGCAATGTCACTATGTTTTAATGGTTTAGTAAAAGATTCTAAAGAACTCTGTAGGGTTTTGATAAAATGTTTTCAGTTGCCCTTACCTGAGAGAGGTAATGGGCTATTTATAGTAGTAGGAAGATGAAGAGATGAAATACCTTTATACATTAGGTATTTACATCTTTACATTATAATTAGCATTTGGATATTCTTCATGTGCATGTGCGTGGTGATTGCTGAGAGTCTTACGTGTGTCTGTTCACATTACTGATTGTTCATATTCTTGGGGGTGGTCGGCTAGCATGCTGACTAGTGAGATAATGGAGTCGACCACATTTGTTTACTATTTTTGGCCCCATTGAGTACGATGACAGGGTCACCTATTTATTAGTCCACTTGGTTGTATTATTTTTGGTTACAACAATAATCTTAACACACATGGAAGCATAATCTAATTCTATATAAATTCGCCTTAATTAATTTGGTAGAGATAACCAAGCTAAAGTCCTCCAATTCTTTATCTTCTCTTCAAGTTCCTTATCTCTAGCCCTAAGGTGCTTCCCAAGTTGTTTTTTGTCTATTATGAAATCCTTAATGACTCCTCAAACACTTAATCCTCGAAATTAGGCTTGGATCTTAAGTGAGCCTTACCTAAAAAAGCCCCAAATCACCTCCAAATGCTTTAAAACCTTTCCCAATCTTAACACTAACCCAATGGGCATAAAACCCATTATTTTAATCTAACAATGGACATTTTACGTGTCTTAAAAGTCGAATACAAAATATAAAATATAAATAACTAACAAGTGAATTATTTAATAATTAACGAGTACATGCCCAAGTTTCACTTAATCAATTAATGGATTAACGTATATACAATCCGATTTCAAATTCGAATTAAATAACACCTAAAATATAAATAGTGAATCTTCAGACACGACAAGCACACATAATTGATTTTTCTTCAATTAAATAATTCACTGAAAATATGGAGTATTACATTCTCCCCCCATAAATAAGGAATTTTGTCCTTGAAATTCGAATTCATTAAATTTCTAATCTAAATTCTAAGAATATCTCACATGTAGCATCCTCACACTACCATAAAAGAACCTAGTCCATCCATGACCTATCATATCATATGTCCTCTCTCATCGTAAATCGTGTTCAGTTATACTCTTAAGCAAACTAGTTTACTCAATAAAACACCAACTTATTCACCCTAACGGTGATAAGGTGAGGTCAAGCAACACTAACCTTACCCTATTTAAGCCTTTTAAAAAGGGATTTTCATTGGGTTATCTACTCCCTATTGGAATCCTAACTCCATAATTTCCCTACACTGGAGAAATCATTAACAACACCTTATCTTTCACCTAAAGCTCCAAACCACACTTCTGTTCGTCCTCAATTCCTTTGCCTACGCCGATAATCTTCACGCTTGACTCAGGACACACTATCCTTCAAAGTGTTCCCAACATGTCCACATAATAATATTTTCTAACTCATAACTCTAACCAATTTGGTCAATCTAAGCCCAAACAACCTCCAACTGGTTCTATTCCCTTTTTGGAACTCCTGATTCCCATAAAAATCAATTAGTTTACTCTCCCACTTATACGTTGATATTTAAAAAACTGTAACTCCTCAAAAGTCTATAGTGTTCTCCTATATTGACTTCCAGGAACACCATCTTGACACAAACCATACTAATAATTACATCATCATATCAACAATACGAACATCCCAATTACTGGACACCCAATCACTTTTGGAATGCATAGATAATCACAAATCACTTGTCTCGGTTAAAACTACTTCTCATATCTTAGGACCTCCCCCCCCCCCCTCGACAAAAAAATTTCCTTAAAAAATGTAACCCTATCCTACCATAAAATGGATAAAGGACTTGTTATCAATACTACTTGCATACCCATTCTTTGTAAACTTGAACCCTCGGCACAACAACCCATAACCACAGATTTAGATGTAGCGGGCACCATTATTACTCCATTCCCTCTTCAACAAGATATTGTCACAAATCATCGCGAATTACCCTTTAACGTGGTAAAAATACACTAGTAATGCATTCATTCCATATTATGCTAGAAATTTACTCTCGGGATGTTCTGAGAAAGCTAGGAGATATACAGAGTGGTCAAAACAAAAGCCATGTTTTCAAATTAAGTATTAAACTTAAACAATTTAACCCTAGGCACCAATTTTAAACAATTGTTGTACTAAATGATTTACCAAATTTTATCTTGTCTGAAAACATACATCTAGTTATGCACAAGAAATCACAACATACTAACGTACGTAGAAAACCCACAATGGGAAAAACTTCAGATGAATCGGCCACACAAATTGACTATGATGAAGAATTACAAAAGTCGACAAATGACTTATAACACATAATCGATGCCCACGTAATCCCCTATACATCTTCGACCTTCAACCTCTCCTCCACAACGAAACATAGGAGTCCACCCATGCAACTACCACAACCTATGAGTCCACACATGCCTTGGTGTCCATCGATAAGGCTCAACAACTATCTACGGATCTTGTAAGGACATATTTTTCATAGTCCCTAGTTTACATTAAATATGTTGTATCCCGTTACAACCGTCAAATAAATTTCACACATTCAAGAAGATGAATCCTAATAGCAAACATTGTCAACATCTACATGATATGAGGTATACTTTGGTATGGATTTTATTTTGAGTTACTTAGATTTTTTACTAAGTATTGGATAACTTTCTAAAATGTTTTCTTTCAAAATTAGGCATTTTTTTGACTTAAAATGTTTTCTGAGATACCTTTAGGCAGACTTTAAAAAAACTATTTTTTTGTTTCTATCGTTCAAACGACATGGCTATGTCGTTAGATAGGTCGTTAGATGGACAGGATTGAATATGGATCAAACGAGGTCATATTATTTTGATTTTTGAAGGGTCATTTCTTGGGTCATTCAAACGACATCTCAATGTCGTTCAAACAACATGAGGAAGTCATTCGAACGGCATGCGCCGCCTCAAATTTTTTTTGTTAGCCTATAAATACTTGTTTCGTGAAGCTTTTCAATTAAGATTTTCATTTACGCAAACTTCAGAACTGCTACAACTATCTCTTCACTTTTTAGGGTTAAAAAACTTTTTGATTCACACAAATACATCCCAATTACTTTTGTGAAACATCGTTGGAACCCAAACACTTCTGTCATGAAGTTTATTCTTGTGGAGTGTTATCTCCACTACTGGACTTGAAGATACTCGAGGGTATTCACTGTTTAAGGAGGAAATGCAGTTCTGGTAATTCTCGAGGGATTCGTTACTAGTTCAAGGCTGCGATCTTTGTGGGTTCTTACGGGAATTCATTGTAGTGTTTCACTTTTAAATTTGTAAGTTGCGATTTACATTTTATTAGTGGAATAAAAGGTTTTGCACTGCGGGGATTTTTTCTGAAATTTGTATGCTTGTTGATTTAATGCTTTCAATCACCTAGTTCCATGTTTAGGGTTGAATTAAAATTGGTTTGGAGATTAACATCTAGTTAAATAAGTTAACTCTATTGAAATATTGCAAAATCTGAAATTGGTATCACATCCTGCTTTCTCAAATTAGTATTAGAGCAGGTCGCTCTAAGTTATCAAGTGATCATGATTTTTTTTTTAAAATTCCGTCTGATACCTTTTGAATTCTCACGTTGTCAAATTGGTACAAGAGCAGGTTTGACCAAAATATTGTGAGATCCTTTTTCCGTAAAATTTTTGTGATATCAATCGTTTTGAATAATTGGAATTTTTCTAATGGATAATTTATATAATCAGGTGCCCGTCTTTGATGGCACAAATTATGCCTAATGGAAAGCCCGCATGAGATCTTGTTTAAAAGCAATTGATGAAAGATTTTGGCTCGTATGTGAAAGAAGGTGGACTCCTCCTACTGTCACCATTAAAAATGTCACTAATCCCAAACCCGTGTTTGATTGGACTGAAGATGATTATAAATGGAGTACCTATAATTCTCGAGGCCTTAGTGCTATTTCTAGAGCTATCACACCTGTCGAGTTACGACGTATTATGATGTGCACCACGTTAAAAGAGTCATGGGATATCCTCTAGTTGACACATGAAGGTACCAACGCGATTAAAGCGTCTAACTTGCAAAATTTGACCGCCCAGTCTGAGACTATCACTATGTTAGGGTCCGAGTGTTTTGACGAGTTTTATGCTAGGTTGTCTGATATAATTAACACGAGTTTTAATTTGGGTGAGAAAATTGAGGAGTTGAGAGATGTTAAAAATATTTTGAGGTCACTCCTATCCCTTTTTATTCCCAAGGTCACTGTTTTAAATTCTTTGGGAATATTAGATACACTTAGGTTAAAAGAAATCATAGGAGACCTTCAAACTTATGAGATCGACATGTTTCCTAAAATCGTTAAGCCTAAGGATAGATGGATAGCTTTAAATACTTGGGTTAAGAAAAAAAAGAGAGAGTTTGCGAGTCTGATTTTGAGGGTGAGGTTGATTTAGATGACTTGGACTTATTTGTGATTTTTTTTTAAAAGTTTCTCAAATTTTCCAAAGTAAATTCTTCCAATAAAAAGATTTATGAGAAAAATAATAAGAAAGATGAGGCCAAGGATAGCGGTGAGAAAGAGTAAGAGGTGAGATGTTATGAGTGCGAGGGCAAAGGGGACAAAGCATTTTAGCGTCCCACTATGCTAAAGATAAAGGGTAAGAAGATTGCTAATACCGTCACTCTTAGCGATAATGACATCGAGTTGGATGATTTTGGGAATGAATCACCACACTAAAAGTCCGTTTCTTTCATGGCTAGTTATGTGAACACATCTAGTTTGTCACACGACAATGAGAAACGTGAGAGCTTCGATTATGTTTCGATCCATTCAGGGGATAGTGAGTGTGAGGATGAGACCTCTGATGAGGGTGAAGGTGATCTCCAAAACGCTTTTAGAGATTTGTACACTGATACTTTGAACATGAAAAAGTTGAATAAAGAGTTAGGTCTTAAGGTGTCAGATTTGGAGAAAAATATAGAAATTTTGAGGGAGTGTGAGGTGTCAACGTCAATTCGAGAAGGTAAGAGTTTCTTTATGTGAGCAGTTGATCATCTTAGGCTGAAAAAATAATGAATTAACCAATACTGTAGCTATTATTATGGGAGATCTTCAATCCTCATTGGAGACTCGTGAGAAACTTGAAGCCCATGTATCCCAACTCGAGAGAGATCTTGAACGTACCCGGGAGGTCAAGGTCACTATTGAGGACATATCTAAGAAGATTGGAAAGATGCTCCTTAGCCCCGCTTTGGGTAATGTTAAGAGACTAAGAATAGGTTATGATGGTGCGTCCACTTCCCATATTGCACCTAAATAGGTTCCTGAGTTTATGATAGATCCATATGGCTCTCAACCTAACCCACCTAGGCGTCCATTTCCCCATAGGAGAGTGTGTCCTGGACGTTTTGGGAGAGGTGTTCCTAGGCCCGTTTATGTTTGTTCCCATTGCAAGAAAATAGGACACCTTAGGGAATTTTCTTCATGTTGGTCAGTGTATCTCATAGGTTTTTACCTCGTTATGCTACTACACGTGTTTCCACACGCACTCCCACACATGATACTTTTTATGCTCCCGCACATCACACGAGAAATTTTGAACATTTTAGAGAGCAAGTTGAGTATTTAGTCAAGACTTCACATGATTTGATGGATGTTTTTCATAGGATGTCAACACCTTTGAAAAACTCCTCCGAACCTAATGATTGAGGTTTAGACTTGTTTGCTAGCATAGGATGATTTTCATGATGATATTCTATGCCTATTGCTAGTGTGTACTACCATTGTATTTTAGCTTTTTCCATTTTGATATATTTTTTAAAAAACCCAAAAAGATTTTTAGTTTTGAAATTTTTTGATAAATACAAAAAGATTTTCTATTTTTTTAAGAAAAAATTAAAAAGGGCAAAAAGATTTTATTTTGATATTTTTTTTTTGAAAAACACAAAACGATTTTTGTATTTCATTTTACACCATATATGGATGGACATTTAGGATGACCAAGTCATAATAACATTCCATTATCCATGTGACTTTTTGATAGTGTTTTGAGATGCAACATCATTTTATCCATGTGCTTTATAACGATTGGAGTCATTAAGATGAGATTTGTGATTACTTTCTACATGTTTGACTCATGATTTCCATTAATGCACATGTGGATGAATTTATTTAATTTTTGTACTTGTCTATCACATGTTGTTCGAAGTGTTTTCATCTCAATAATGTCTTTAAAATGAACCCGATGTGATAAACCGAGACAATACAAGTAGTGCATGTAAGAACCGTTACCCGTGAGAGTTTATTTATTATTGAAAAATAGGAGTGTACACGGGAAAAGGCTGCGAGAGGTAACTGAACTCATCGTGAAATCCACCATTTGGAAAGAGACCAAGAAAAAATTAAGGCAATAAAGGAAAAATATGCCAAAAAGGGGCTAATAGGAAATCTCTTAAATAGAGAATTTAGAAAAATAAAAAGCATTATTATTTATTAGGGAGTTTGGTTGGAAATCAACGGGTTTGCAAGTCCTGACAAAGTCTTAAAAGAGCGTTACATAGTTTTAAATGTTATTGGTGTGAAAATCATTTTAAACTTTGATTTGTTGATTAGATTGAGTCGATATCATTTGAATTAAACATTTTTACACCTAAGGACGAATTTGAGTTCATTATGAGTATCCAATATTCATTTTGCACATATGTTATGAATGTTTGAGTTGATTAATCTATCAAATTTGTTCACACCCATTCATTCCGTTTCCACAATTTGGTTATCTTACTGTTAGTTCACGGTGTGTGTTGTTTTTGTAAATTATATGACTTGATTTTTTTAAAAAATAATTTGTGGAACCTTTTAAGTTTATCCTTGCATGAGCTTAATTGATATATATTTTCTTTGCTTGTCGTGACACTCCGGTTTATTATTTTTTATTTTTTTCCTTGTCGATTTCGAATAAATAAAAAATGGGAGAACGAATTATGAATAATGGGGGAGTGGGGTAGTGAGAGTTTGAATTATGGGGGATACTTGATTTGATTTGATATTTTATTTATGTTTATATCATTTCAAACTCGATACGCTTTGAAGATATTTGATTTGTTTATTGTGTGTACTACGTTGATGATCGTTTGAAAATCACATAAAAGAAGATCAAGAGCAAAAGATTTGAAGATTTGAAAGTTGAAGATTTTTGAAGACTTGTATATTTAGTATCTTTCCACTTTTGGGTTCATGGGAGGTTAGTGGATTTGTATACGATATTTGATTGAGAATTAAGATATTTCTATTTTGTTTTGGAATAGACATAGGGGGAGATTTGTAAGGATATATTTTTCATACTCCTTAGTTTACATTAAGTATGTCGTATCCCGTTACAACCGTTAAAGAAATTCACGTTCACATGTTCAAGAAAGCAAATCCGAATATCAAGAATCTTCAACATCTACACGACATGAGGTATACTTTGGTATGTATTTTGTTTTGAGTTGCTTAGATTTTTTACTATGTATTGGGATACTTTTCTAAAATGTTTTATTTCAAAATGAGGTGTTTTTCGGACATAAAATGTTTTCTGAGATACGTATAGGCGGACTTTAAAAAACTATTTTTTTCGTTCCTATCGTTCAAACGATATGGCTATGTCATTCTAACAACATTAGCATGTCGTTAGATAGGTCGTTAGATGGACAGGATCAAATATGGATAAAACGAGGTCGTACTGTTTTGATTTTTGAAGGTTCATTTCTTGGGTCATTCAAACGACATCTCAATGTCGTTCAAACGACATCTCAATGTCGTTCAAACGACATGAGGAAGTCGTTCGAATGATATGCGACGCCTCAATTTTTTTTGTTAGCGTATAAATACCTGTTTCGTGAAGCTTTTCAATTAAGACTTTTCATTTACGCAAATTGCAGAACTCTTGTAATTAAGTCTTTATTTTATAGGGCTAAAAACATTTTTGAGTCGCACAAACGCATCCTAATTACTTTTGTGAATCATCTTTGGAACCCAAACACTTCTGTCATGAAGTTTATTCTTGTGGAGTGCTATCTCTACTAATGGACTTGGGAATGCTCGAGGGTATTCACTACTGAAGGAGGAATTACAGTTCTTGTGATTCTCGAGGGAGTCATTGATGATAGTGTTTCACTTGTAAGTTTGTAAGTTGTGATTTACATTTTATTAGTGGAATAAAAGGTTTTACCTCGCGGGGATTTTTCCTGAAATTTGCATGCTAGTTGATTTAATGCTTTCAATCACTTAGTTGCATGTTTATGGTTAAATTAAAATTGGTTTTGAGATTGACGTCTAGTTAAATATGTCAACTCTATTGAAATATTTCAAAATCTCAAATTGGTATCACATCCCGCTTTCTCAGATCTTGAACACGGACGCGCTGCTTCTTTACCATAATACCACAGACACAGAGTCCACCATCTGTAAATAATAAACACTAAATTCACCTTATGAAACATATTCAACAAGGATGGTGATGTGTAAAACCTTGATGCCAAAAGAGATTTCAAAGCATATAAAGATTGAAATTTGGATCTCAACGAGTTTAGGTGAAACTAGGGTTTGGAGGCTTTTGGATTTTGATTAGAAAGTGATTTTTGTCAAAATTTTCAATATAAAAAGATCCTAGCATGCCTATTCATAGAAAACAAAAATTTCGAGGCGACGAAAACTCATTCGAACGAAAATAGGAGTTCATTTGAACGAAACAACTATCTCATTTGAACCAAAAGCCAAACTCATCCAAACGAATAGCTCATCTTGTTTGAACCAACTTGCCAATGAGCTTCGAATGATATTTATTCTGCTAATAGATAAATGTCGCTCGATGTTCGCATGAAGTCCATTTGAATTAACAACTACAACTCGTTTAAACGAATACTATAAAGTCGTTCGGACAACTTTGGTCCAAGATAAAAAAATTCTTCTAAAAAATCCTTTATGAAAAATAGCCACAAATATATGAAACAAAAACCCAATGATATAATGGAATCAAACTAAAATTCATCCATAATTTTTAAGATTCCTTGGATATTGAAGATGAAACATGGCACTAAACACGACACAATGATGTAGTCTCTGAAACTTTGTCACTACGTCTTCAATCACACACGTAATAGGATTGAAAGGTTAACAAACTCAAGTCCTAACTTATGTCTCAAAGGTTTTGTCCAAATATGTAATAAGCCAAAATACATTCAAATTGACTTTATTGAAAATTTCCCCTTATAAATCTCCCCATTTGGCTATTTCGGGACAAAATACAAATAAAATCCTAGGATACGTCAAAATCATCTAGCAATCTCAATCCTCAACGCCAAAAGGAGAAAGTAAGGACTTGACATTATATACTCTCAGTAGCGTTGCTTGCTTGTAAACTTTATCTCATGTTGCAAACCTACACACTTAAGCACACTTTTAAATGCAACTTGAATATATAACAATATAAACTGCATAAGAATAAAAATCCTCCTATGTCTAACGATCCCCACCTACATAAGATGTCTCTTCCTAAGATAAAGATCTCCTCCTAAATCTAAAGTGAAAGATACCGTTTCTCCCGCTTTTTGTTCAGAAATAAAAAAAGACAGAATGCATAATAAACCATTTCTCCTACAATAAAACATATATCCCTTAAAAAATGATAACGTATGATACCAATTGAAATTTGAGAAGAAAGAATAATATCACACAATGGTGTAAAGTGCAATAATCATAATATGACAACACAAGCAAAAATAATCCAAAAAATTATCAATACATATCAATATTAATGTAATCTATGATACCAACTTGAATACACAATAAATCATGAGATACCAATGTAAACACGCAACAAGAGATACCAAAATGATCATATAGCATGCGAATTTGATTCAAAGATGAATAACATGGAAGACATCGATTAAGTGCAAACTCAAAGACTCAAAACAAACGATACCACATATATAAATATGCAAAATATACTAATAACACATAGGCACATATATATGGGTATAAATAACCACAAATTGACACAAAACGCATAGGCTTTACATAATAACATAGTATTGACGTGTTTAAACATATATAATGAAGTGAAGGGTCGTGTAATAGAAATTAAAGAATTATTATCCAATCATTCAAAAAAGTCAAGGGAGTTCTATATGTCGGCGTTAACTTTATCAAACAAAGATTTAGCCTCATAGTGACAGATAAAGTGAACTCATAAATGGACAAAAAACACAATGCACACTAGCCTATAAAATATTGATGACTCTCAAATTAATAGCATCAACCATGAAATAACTAGGACTCATTGTGCAACCCCATTGATCTTTAACTTATAATACCCTCAAAATTATAGATATATCATTTTTTCACTCTCATTTTGAAGATACCAAATTAATTGAAGAATCAATGAAACAAAATTTGTCGTTGGAAATTTATTCCTTTCTCCTGCCTCAGAATTTTTTGGCTCTTGCCAATTACACAAGGAAGATTTCTCCCTTCGTAGCCCTTTCTCGTCAGCACTCATATTTTTAATAAAAGCACAAAATCATGGGCAATGGTCCTTACATACAAAAATTCCCCAATCAAATATATATGTATAATGACAAGATTATTAAGAGAACATCTCACTTAACTCATGTTACACATGAAGTTAAAATCCAAAAGATCTCGTGCATGTGTGTGAGGAGGAATATTTAAAATGAATCCATTAAGCAAGTCATTTTCAAACTATTCCATGGAAGCATTATTAAGAATAATCTAAGCATTGAAAATTATAATCAAATGTCATAAACACATGGAAAGATGGAATCAAGTGGATTTAAACAAACTAATATGCCAAACAAAATATGTAAAACTAAACTACACATAACCCATAAATATTTTTAAGTTTTTAAACATTTATTAAAATGATACCAATTTAACAAAAACAACTCAAAAGACAAAGAAAATATTTTTGTATTTTTCTTAATAATACCCAATAAAAGAAAAATCAAAATACAAAAGACTCCAATCACATAATACTTGTAAACACATATAGCATGAAGTAAAAAAGCTATATGTAAACATGCGAACACAGTTAACCATTAGATATAACATGAGAAGTATAATGTCCAAGTATTTGAGAATCAACAAGAGTGTAAAGCCTCCAAATCCGATTTCCTAACCAACATAGGTGAAACGTGATGCATCACATTTTGGGAATCTCAATGACTCTAGACTTAGAATTTTTGGGATCATTTCTAAGATCAAAGCAAAAACACCGAAGGTGAATTTCCTACCGTATTGTGTACATGTATAAACACGAGGAATGCTACCCTTGGGTTAACCTTTTCTCATCTTCTTAGCAATAGTTGACTCTCTTAAAAGCATGGTTTTGGCTTTAGTAGCAAAAGCATTTAGAATATCAAAGATAATCACACACATGCTATCTTTGATTCGAACGGTGCCTAATATCTTATCCAACTTTTTCGACCTAGATTTTAAATCAAATTTGACATTACTCGAGTCTGTCATTTTTTTAAACTCCATAATCCTAAACTTGAGAAAATAATAATACTAATAAAAAATTAGGGAATCCTTTTTTAAAATCCCCATTAATCCCTGAAGGTTATCTTGTTCCCCCTTCACAGATGCGAGCTTTCCCTAAGAATCTTCTCGCTTGTCCTAAGATCCTTAATAAAAATTGATGATACGCAAATATTGCGTATTTCATCCTCCGAACCTACACATTTTAGCCCCCTTGGGTATCTTATTCCCTATACTTAAGCTCGTTAACCAAACAAACTTGGATTTCTACGTTAACATGTTTTAAAGGGGTTAATTGAGCTTTTATAGGTAATTGGATGCTAAGTGTGAAGTTCGGACGCATTTCGCTCAATTTTCGTACACTATCGCATGTTCAAGGGAAATTTAGTCTTTTCATAGCTTGGGAACCTGGCCCAATATTTCACAGAAGTTATATCCCTCCTCGCTAGCCTCGCGTGGCCGCAAACAGTGTGCGATTCCGAGTCCGTATGAAAAAGTTACGGGAGTTTCAACGGAAGGAAAAATAATGAAACCAAAAGAGGAGGCGAAGAGGAAAAAAAGGAAATGCAGTCGGCTTCTTAGTTCTGCCCTGCTTGATCGATCGATCGGTCAAAAGGACCGATCGATCGATCCCCTGTTTTCTGTAGATATTTTCCTTTTCTTTTCTTTTCTCTTTTCTCTCTTTACTTATTCCAACTTACTATAAATAGACTTTTTTGATGTAATAACTGATAGAATTGTTTTAGAATAGATTTTAGGTTAGAATAGCTTAGGGATTGAGGGATTTGAAGAGTTCTTCTTTGATTCTTCTTGGTTTGACACCCAATTGGGTTGTAAGTTGCACTATTCATCTTCCTCTCCATTAATATAGTTATTTTCCATTAATTCATGCTTTGTTAATTAGTTTACATGCTTTCATTTATTGCTTTCTAGTGTAGATTTATCGCGTTTCTTTACCGCATTTCATTTACCGCATTTTTAATATGCTTTCTAAGTAATTTAAATTAGGTTGTGTTTGAATGGAACTCACTCGGGTTAACACGTTGCTTGGTTTTGGTGATAGCATTTACAGGTCTATTTCGGGTGCGTTGTCCTGGTTATTACGCCTAAGAGATTTGACGGGGCATATCATGTATGTCCTATGCTTACGACCTTTAGAGCTTAATTTTCGGGATATTTGTTGACGCCAAAATCTTATTAGGCTTTTATTAGGACTTAGGGGCATGACATCCCTTGATTTAATTAACTGTCGAAACGAGACGCATTCGTAATAACTCGTCGACCCATGTAACCATTTTGTACAAATTAACCCGAGTGAGGGATATTCGACGCAACCTATAGTTTTACTCGCCTTGTTAGTCTAGTTTCAATACACTTGCCTAGATTAACATTTCCCTTTTATGCATCTTTTCCTTTTTAGTTTGTAATCACCTTTTTACACTTTTATTTCAGAGCACTAAATTTGATAAATTCTAGCATCTCGTCCCTGTGGATTTTCGTACTCTATGTACCGCTGTGCTTGCCTCACAAGTGTAGTCGTAATTTAGGTTAGTTTGTATTGAGTAGGCGAAATGAAAACAACGACCGTGCACCTGACACTCGCCACACTTTTTGCACTCATATAAAAAATGCTCTCATCATTACCTAAGGCACGTTCTTTCAACCTATCTTCTAACTTCAAATTAGCCTTTTTCAATTTCATCATTTTTGCATAAAACTCACGCTAGACAACTTGGACTTCACTCTCGTTCTTCTTCTTCTTCTTCTTCTTCTTCTTCTTCTTCTTCTTCTTCTTCTTCTTCTTCTTCTTCTACTTCTTCTTCTTCTTCTTTACTCTCTCCACCATCACTCACATGGGAATAAAAAACTATGGCCTCGAAAGTGTCATGCAAAAAAATTATCTTCATAGGAAGATTTTTCATCAAGGCTCGCATATCTAGCTATGAATGCGGTGTAGCTGCGCTCAATAGGGGGAATCGTGTCCCTCTTATGGATCACTATCACTAAGGGTGAAATTGTACACCTTAAGTTTCTTGCCCTCCTTCCTTAGTTTTGTGAGACACTCAGCTGCCCTATGGCCATAACCCTCACACCCAAAGCATCTATCCAACTCATCCCTCTTCAAATTATCATTAAGATTTTTAGGGAATTGATCCACCTTATTATACTTATTTTTCTCAAATTTCTTTATATCTTTTAACTATTTTTCATGAGAATTTTTTAAGCTTCTTCCCAACAATGGCCATATGTCAGACTCATCATCTGAAACACGTGTTTCCTCCGTTCGGGCTTTCAAAGCAATGACCTTATCTTTTTTCATCTTTTTTGGGGAAAACATGTCGAGCTCATAAGTTTGGAGATCACATATAATCTCTTTAAGTTTCGTAGAGTCAAAAGTACCCAAGTAATTGAAAACTATCACTTTTGAATTAAAATCTTTCAGGCTAAGACCATAAGATTTTCTTGATTACATGAGTTTTGGATATTCTCTTTACCCAATTAAATGACAAGTTCACAATATCATATAATCTAGCATATAACTCATCAAAGGATATACTATCCTCCATCCTAATAGTTTCAAACTGAGTGGTGAGGTTTTGGAGTTTGGAAACCTTAACAACACTAGTACCTTTATGGGCGAGTTGGAGTATGTCCCAAACCTCTTTAGATGTTTCACATGTCATAATATGACGGAACTCCACCGGTGTGCCCGCACAAAATAGAGTGTTTAAACCTCATAAATTATCATTTGCTAACCTATGCTATTCCTCACTCCACAGTTCTACAGGTTTGGGAATCCTATAATCACTATATAAGGTTGTGGGTGGGGACTAACCCTAAAAAATTACTTGCCATACCCTCTCATTTATCGACTTAAGTTCTTATTTCATACGCGCTTTCCAGTATGTGTAGTTAGATCCATCAAATAAAGGTGGTCTATATAATGATTGACCTTCTGAATAAAAACTGCTAGAACTAGTGCCTAAACATGAATTTAATATGATAACTTAGTGTTCTGACTTTGATACGAATTTGAGAAATCTAGGGGATATACGAAGTGGTCGAAACAAAAGCTAATTTCAATTCTTTTTCTTCAAATTAAAATATTAAACTTAAACAATTTAACCCTAAGCACCAATTTCAAACAATTCTTGTGATAAACGATTCACCAAATATTATCTTGTCCTAGAATAAGCATCTAGGTGCTAATAAAAATAAAATAGATCAACAAACCACAACATGCTGATGTAAGAGGAAAACCCACAATGGGAATGACCTCGGATGGTCCAGCCACACAAATTCACTATGATAAGGAATTGCAAAAGCTAACAGATGACTTACAACACAAAGTTGATGCCCTCGCAAGCCTTGACATAACTTGGATGTTTAACCTCTCCTCGATAGCGACACATAGAAGTTCTCCCGTGAAATTGACACATTTGCCTCAATTTCCACCGATAAAAATCAACAACCGTCTACGGATCTGGAACACAATAGCACCACTTTTTCACTACAACACCACAAACACAGAGTCCACCGTGTGTAAATAGTAAACACAAAATCCACCGTATGAAACACACTCAACAAGCATGATGATGAGTAAAACCTTGATGCCAAATGATATGTCAATGAGTTTAGGTGAAACTAGGGTTTGGAGGCTTTTGGATTCTGATTAGAAAGTGATTTTTACCGAAATTCTTAATTTCAAAAGTTCCTAGCATGCCTATTAATTGAAAATAAGATTCATGAGGTGACAAAATATTGTTCAATTGAAAATAGGAGTTTATTCGAATGAAACAATCTATCTCGGTCGAACCCAAAACCAAACTCATTTGAATGAACAACTCATCTCGTTAAAATCAACTTTTAATGAGTTTCGAACGAAAATCTCTGTCGATGTTCGTTTGAGGGTCATTTGAACGAACAACTACATCTCGTTTGAATACTAAAATATTTTGAATGACTTTGTTCAAAAATAAAAATTTTCTTCTAAAAAATCCTTTATGAAAAATAGACTCAAACATATAAATAAACATCCAATGATATCCAGGAATCAAACTAAAATGCATCCATACCTTTTCGAGATTCCTTAGATGTTGAAGACGAAATGTTACACTAAAAATGGCACGATAATATAGTCTATGAAAGTTCGTCGCTCAAAACGTCATAGGTTTGAAAGGACAATAAACTCGAGTCCTAATCTATGACTCAAAATTTTTGTCCAAACACGAAATAAGCCAAAATACACACAAATTGAGTATATCGGAAATTTTTCATTACAGATTCTCCACCCGACTATACCGCTAATGATAACTCCCTCTAGTTTCACTTGTTGAGAGGAAACTCTCTCCTTAACTGTTCCAATAGGTCAGTACTATGTGGCAACAAACATTCATTCCATATCTTGACCCTATCATGTTCCTAATGTTCCACACATCATCTTTGTGAGCCATCCCTCTTTTGTAGTTTCGTCAAGGGAATGCCATCCTAAAATACTCTACTGGCTAAAAAATGGTGGTAACAGCTCCCATGACACCTCTACTATCCCTGGCGAAGTCATCCCCATAAAATTCCCTCATAACAGATCCAATGCTAATGCGAACTCCAAGGAAAAACTAACTCTTATGTAGGTGATAACTCAACACCAATACAAATAAATACTAGAAGAACCTCAAACTATCGGTGACACCTCTATGAAACCATAATCCTCGATAATATTCTAACATCCATATATAAAAAAGTGTGCCAGACCTTCTTTTGAGTCTAAGCATAACTACCCAAAGAAAATTTCGACCTAAAAATGACATATGAAAGCCTACCCCCGATAGTCGATATTAGCATACAACATAACTATACATACAAGATCAGTACTAATATAATGATATCTCATCTGAAAATCAACAAGAGGATAAAAAGTAAGACGACTAAACAAACTGCCACATCTTTATAATCACAACGTAAAACAACCCCTACCTGCTGGGGTATCACATATTCATAAATCTTAAAGATTAAATCTGTATACCTCATAGTCGTAGTAAACACACTCCTAAAAAATAATGATAAATCCTCGATGTCTAAGACACACTCATGCGCATGGGCTATGAACGTACCCATAACCATCCTCTAGGAGGTAGCCCAAAAATTTGGTTGCCATTAAGGCATATAATTACTAAGTAACCTCACTCGCCAAGAGCGTAACGCCTTCCTTTAAAGGAATTATCAAAATACCAACCCCACTGGCGGCCTACTGGCATTACTTCTTTGGTTATTTATGATAAAATTTGCATCATTTGCCCTTCTCTCATAGGCCAGGGCTTTTCTGACCATAATTCCCTTGGCCCTACTAACCAAAACATATCACATTGTCTACACTTGGAAACCTCTTTGGGGTCAGATCCCTCTATGTGGTTCCTTTTGCTGGTGAGGTCCCCCTACTCAGGTCCATGCTACACCATCTCTATTCATTGAGCCTACGTTGGCCTCGGTCATCCTAATCTTAGGTACTCTATCCCTATAATAGTTGTAATTCCCTTACTAATATAGGAGGTTAACTTTAACCACCTCAACGTAAGTGGTGAAGAGAGGGTTACCCATTAACACCTACCAAACATTTCACACAAGGTTTTCACCAGTGGGAAAAAGTCCTTCTCCCACTATAACTGACAACGTAAACATTTTTTTTCACTTTAGTATCAATCTCTCTTAGTATAGAAAGAGAAAGATAATTAAGCTCCTCCTCATACTGTAAACTACACGGTTACACATATGAGGTCATCAAAAACTTACTTCTAATAGCATTACAAATGGTGAAATAAAACATTACCCCTCAAACCATACACTAAGAACTTGATAAAGGTCTCGCATCCAAAAGCCCTTAACTCTCGATTTAAGTCGACCTCATGCGTGGGAGCAAGTGAAATCCAAACAATAAACCCTCCCTAAACAGTTGGTTTACCCGAGTCGTTCGTCAGGAAATAATGGAACTAAACCAATGGTCGTCATTAAAGAGTGAAAACCTTAAATGGTAAAGCTCTAAAGTAATGAAATAACTTACCATGGAAAAATGAAAAACACACTTAAGATCCCTAAGACACTTGAACTTAGAATGCTATGATACCTACCTTTACACCTTGTAAAATTCGTAAATATATTGATCAAGTCTAATATAAAAATCACGAGAATAAAAAAGATTTGATAACATCCTCAGCATAATGAAATAACTGAAATGGAACAAGTCATACAATAATATAATGAGATACTAAACAAAACAAATTCAACTTTGATACCAATCATTGCCAATACGAAATAAACCAATCCCTGAAATGTGAAATGTATGTCGTATAATCTTTGAATACAAGAACTATATATACAAACTGACTTAGAATAAATTGTAAAATACGACATCTTATTGAAACCAAGCAAGTATAAGAAGAGGTTGAGCTACTCTGCTCGACTCCTACATCCTACGAAGAAAAACGTGCAACACCACTATATGTGCTATCCAATGAACCCAAATCTATAAGAACTACTGTAACCTAAGACCTTTAAAAATAGGTTTAATAACAATGTAAACAACAAGTCTATGTAGATTAAGTTTATAACCGGATATGGGCCACCTTATAGCTACATATATTCCTATTGTCTTCTAGTGAATTTTAAGTTATTAGCTACCCTAACCAACAACCTAAAATAACACGTTATTCTAAATCCCGAACCCATATGTAACCCATGTGATTAACATTTTAACTCTTAATTATTTAATCTTTACCATTACAATATTAGGTTAAAGTCTTTCCTTATGAATCACATGATGTACTAAGGTCTCAAAAAACAAGTTACGTCTCAGTCTATCCACATTAGGATATCTCACACCAATAATTCAATATACATGTCTCTAATATAAGTGATACACAAATCCGAGTCACAAGAGTGTAGGTAGTCATCCATACTATAAGTCATATACATCTCTAGTATAACACATAAAACAGTACAACTATCCCAATTATCATAACACAAAATCATATAACGTAAGATGAAGGCAACCCCTACGTCTGACATCCATAGAAAGGTATAACCCTCAACATCTACAAGTCAATAGGCATCTCACATGCCCGCACATAATAAAGGCCTATCTTCATTGCCTTCGGGGATCACTCGTGCTTACTAGGAAAGGTTATAGGAGGTCCCACCCGAAATACATCAACAAGGGATAATCAGTTGTGACACCCCTATTATTAAAATAATGGGTGTCGGGTCCTTACTAAAATAAAACAGGAATCACATTTGACTCATTCTTAGCATCACTTTCGAAATAAATTAATTACTAACCACTTATTATTAAGTTAAGCCAAGTGTCAATTTTAGTCTTTATTAACAATAACATAATCAACCCACATTATAATTAAACAACTAAAGTAAATCAACAGTGACAATATAAAACTAAAACATAAGTCTATTACATGCCAAAACCTTAACTGAATAAACTATAAATTGAAATATATCCATAAAACTATTCCAAATAAAATGAGCAGCTTGGTCGGCTAAGTTCTTCTTAGACATGTCCTACTCAACAGTTGGTCGACATATTTTTGATCGTTTGGAGGATTATCCAGGGTTGGATTTCTTTAGAGTCTCAAGTTCCCTCACAAGCTTAGCATTATCCTTCTACAAAAGGAAGCAAATTCATCAACATCAGTAGCAGAAGATTGCTTTAAAGTATCAAGCTCATTTCAGAGTCCATTTTTCTTTTTTTCCAAGAGCTTGGCAATTTCCTAGGCTTCATTTACCTCTCTGTTCAACAAGAATTCCTTTTTTTTTGTAGGCAGAGGCATATTTTTTAAGTTTATCATCAAATCCCCATTCTTTGCTTAAGGTCTTGTATTTGTCTTCATAGCTAGCGTGCAATAATGCTTTGCTCTGATTATGATCTGCTTGTAAATATTCAATCATTCATAGTATGCAACGTTGTTAGCTACATCTCGATTAAGAAGAAACTTGAGATAAGTGTATGTATACCTTGCCTAATCAGAAGCGAGCAAGTCTGTTAATTCTTCATCAATTAAGTCCAAGTGACCAACTTTGAACAAATTGTTGCAGTGTTTGAGTATGACAGAGTCAGTGGAGGTAATTTGTTCCATTTTGTCTATAAACTAGAAAGGTAAAGTAACAATTGATCAATAATAAAAGAAGAACAGGGCAACGACAAACGACATGTGAATTAAAGGAAAAGTTCTTTGATTAATAAAAGGCAATGTTACAAAAGATTACATCAAAACAATGAAAAAAAAGACAAAAAAGGGAAAAATACAAAGACTGGAAGCCGAACAAGTCTACACCTTCTTCTTATCCTTCTCAACATCAAGTTTTATACTCTAGTCGGTAGAAGGGGCAGTTGAATTAACATAAGCAGTATCATGGTTGGCCGAGGGACCACTGGGCTCAATAAATAAAGAGGATTACCCTGAGCCTGCATCATAATCAATCTCATCATCAAAATTAGTGGGGAAGCCTGGACTGTGCCTCATAAATAACTCTAAATCCTCAGCAGTGCTAACTTCTAATAAAGCTGCCGACTAACCATCCTTGAAGAATTTCTTCTTAGCATATGCTATTTGGGCAGAAGTGGTAGCGATGTATTTATCCCAACCCTTGTTAAAGGATTCTTCTCTGGTTTTCTTCCTTTTAGCCTTCTCAGCAGAAAGGTCAGAGGACAGTTTAGCTACCTTATCTTCAGCAGCCTTTACTATGCGCTCAGCTTGAGCAGTGTTCCAGTTAGCCACAGACAAAGCATTATCAGCTTTCTGTCGCGCTTCTTTGGCAGTCGTGATATTCTTTCCTCAAGCCTTTTTTTTTATCTCCAAAGCTTATTGAGAATCCATCATAGATTTTCTAAGACCTTCAAAGGCCTCCTCTACTTCTCCCGAAGAAGAATGTAGCTGATCGTCCTTCTCTAACAGTTGGTTGTAACAAGCTCGAAACTACAAGGAAAGAAAAGACAAGTCAACACAAGTCAGAGAAGATATGAACAATATTCGACCAATTTTGAATACAAAATTTACCGAGGCCAAGATTTAAGTAGCTCTTGATGATAGTTGTGATCGGGACATTGAGGCAATAACATCTCGATGGTCTGGGAGGGTGCCAGACTTGATTAACTTCCTAGCCAAGCTAGAACTAAAGGCTACAGATAAGCCAGTAGTAGATGGGACTTTATCAACCAATCCCAGTTGGTCAACATCAACGACCTGCTCAACCTGCTTATCAGTAGGACCTCTCCTTAGTCTCTTGAAAAGAGACTCATCACCTTTAGAGACTGGGGGATTCTTATTAGCCTCAACCTTCTTCTTTGGGGCATTGGTATCAACTGGTTTCTTAGCACCACTTGTAGAATCATCCTCCCAAAGGTTAGGAATTTTCCTCTTGCCCATGCTGACAAAAAGGGGAAGGTCGGAATCAATGGAAGCAAATGTTCCAACTTTAGTACCAACACCAGTAGATTCAGTGGTAGGGGAAGTAAACACTCGATCCCTCTCTAAATCAATTACAATTGAAGGCACATCAGTTGATGACCGAGCTATAAAAGAAGAGATGGAAGTTTTATACTCTAGCAACACATAAGCTGATCGGAGATGCTCTTATCCTACCCTTTGGTTCAAACCCCACAAGAATTTAAGTTCTTCCAAATTCACTTCACCAGGCTTGGGGAACTTTCTCTTATGTTCTTCTGAAAAAAGCAATAAGCATCAACAATTAACATATATTAGAAGAAAAATTAGTAAAGAAAGGCAAAACAAAGAAATAACAACCTATCCCATTCCCAGACTGAGGGCATTTGGGACCATAATAGGCAACTCCATTCTCAAGTGGACATGTGCTAATTTTTTACTATTAAAGCATGATCCTAATAATCCTTATTGGAATCAGGAAAATTCAGCACTAAAGCCTTATTGGCTTGTCTGATTTTTAAATAATAAGTGTTCTCCCCTATAATAGACCATTTACAACAAAATATAATCTCTGGAATACTAATATGGGTCCTATAGATTTCGTTCAATATGCTCACACCCTTAATAACTCTCCAGGTGTTGGGGGTTACTCTCACTGGAACAATGTCAAAATATTAGCAAAAATGCAGAAGAAAAGGGTTTGATGGAAAGGTAAAACCTCACTAAGCTATAAACAAAGTTGGGATCCAATGACCCTCTGCTAAAGAGTAAACATCTATAGGGCTGCGAGGGATTTCTAAATCAATCCAAGAAGGAATTTTAATTTCTTCCCTAAATTCCTCTAGGGAATCAACATCAACTATGTAAACTGTTAACGCAAAAATTCTCCATCTACAAGGACCAATCAGAAAAGGACACATGTCATCCTACGTGGCAATATTCGACACCCGAGGAGAGTTGGTCGGCATCCGAGGAGAGTTGTTCGGCACCCAAGGAAAGTTAGTTGGCACCCGAAGAGAGTTAGTCAGTACCCGAGGAGAATTAGTCGGCACCCGAGGAGAGTTGGTCGGTACCCGAGGAGTGTTAGTCGGCACCTGAGGAGAGTTGGTCGGCATATCAACCAGGAAGATCAAAGGATAACTATGAATTTAATGTGCATTAATGAAGATGGCAGCGCATTTAATGAGCCTTAATGTACATTTATACTGTATTAATAGATGACAACACATAGCATACCAATCAATTCAACAATTAGATTCGTTGAATGTAGACATAAATGTCTACATAAATTGAATCTCTTTATCTCCCATCACTATAAATACACGTATCCCCTTAGCCAAAAGGGAGGAGATCCAAGAGAACCTAGAAACCCCATACACAAGATACACATCCTTTCTCTCTCTACACCCTATGGTGCTATTGTAAACCCTTGGGAATAAAATAACAGTGGACGTAAGCTTTATTCATAGCTGAACCACTTTAAAAATCTTTGTCTCTTATGTGCTTGATTGGATTGCTTTCATCTATTTATATGTGATCATAAAAATGGGATTCGGTCCAGTTTTTTGCATTGCTTGATTGGTCCCATTTTTATGATCACAGATAAATAGATGATAAGATTTTATAGTGGATTTCATAAATCTGTGAAATAGTGGATTTCATAAATCAAAACTTTTGGCTTGATTCTCAAGTTAAAATTTTATCTCATGAAATCAATATTTTAAATGATTACATATACCAATATATACGACGTTGATAAGATTTGATAATTTTCATTGTTGATTTTGAAATAATTTTTGAAATATCTTTGATGACTATTCAAATTCCCATTACATTTTTAATCAGAGAATGGGAAAAGGTTAAAGACAATAAAAAGTTTTCTCATGGAAATCATGACCCAGATCTACTTTCTCTCTCTTCAAGTTTGAGTCTCTTTGCATTCATTTTTATGAACTATATACTTAATTTGGTTCATCTTCCATCTATGTCAAAAAAGTCAAATTGATTGATTTTTTATATAAATTTGGTAATAACTTCGATCATTCAACATATTTTTATCTCTCCAAATAGGGAATAGGAGAGGATCAATATAAAAAATAATTTTCTCTCACCTGAAAAATCATTACCCACCTCTTGTAAAAGAGGATCAGTAAAACAAATCATGACCATATCAAGACTCTGGGCACAAATTTGATATGTTATCCCCTCGTTCATCCATCACGGGGTTTCTTTATCGGAATCACACGATATAGTGGATTAGATAATTATTCATTTAATTAACATTCTTAATGCTTAAATTTTACATCGAATGTTATTTTTCTGATCTAAGGATTCGAGATATTATGGTCAGCCATCTATATTGTTGGTCGGCATCATCTTGGGCCATCTTTTATTAAAGGGAAGCTTAACCAGACCATTTTTATTTGTCGGAGATAAGATGTGAAGATCCATCAGCAAAGTTGAAACAATTTTATCCAACTACGAGGCTCTCATAGTTGATTGGCAGTACCCATTTTTTTTATCGACAATACTATTATTCACATCTTTCACAGATTAACATAGATTGGGATTATGCCCGAACATCTAATGTTGGTCGGTGACCATCCAATAGCTGGTCGGCAATATCAATGCACTATTTTTTGTTGATCGGCGAAATTGCTCTGCTGGTCGGGAATAATTTACTTCTTGGTCGGCACCATATATTCTATAACTTGAGATATCCTTAAATGTTTGTCGGCAACATCCATGCCGCTTGTCGGCAGCAGTAGAATCTTGGGGGTATTAAAAAATGCGAAGCACCCCAAATATTTCTTTAAACACGAGTTCAACTCGGGGACAAACAGGGGCTTAAGTCTTTTTTAACTTGTGATCACCCCAAAAATATTTTTAAAACCAAGTGATAAATAATTTTCAAACAGCAACCTATACCTGATTAGTTGTTGGAGATTAAATAACTTTACAAAAAACTCTACGTCTTATTTATGATGCATATCTGATAAAAATTTGTCCATCTCACACACATTTGGCATAAAAATATTATTTCATATTTTGAATTTTTTATTATTTTATGCTGATACACATCACATATTGTTTGGCTGAATAATTATTCTCATGATAATAATTATTTTCTCTAGTCTCGACAGGTGCTCGAGAAGCTTATTAAAATTTCATAGGGACGAGATTCAATCCCGATGAAAGCTCTCGTAAACCTCTGGAAAAGTAGTATTGCTCGACATCAGGCAATTATGCCTCGACATATCAGCCAACATATATTATTTCATTTTTTGAAATTAATATTTTTATTTCTCAAGCATATACATATCATATATTGATTGGATGAGTAAATTATTCTCACGACTAATCAATTCAGCCTACACAAATGGTAGAGCAAGATATTAATTTTTACAGGTACAAGACTCAACGCCGAAGAATGCTCGGAAACAATCTGGAAACTATTATCATTGCTCAGCATTATGAAATTTCACCTCAGCAAGGAACTGCATATTTTATTATTGCTTTGATTTGTGCTCAAGCACGAATTATTCTATATATCCGTTCGGATTCATATTCTATATTCATCTCTACATGGAGCTTGGCGAAATACTTATTATCATATTCAGCTCCGAGGAAAAGCTACAACAATTATTATATTTCACCCCCAACGGATATTTGGTCGGGGAAATTCTTATTTATATTCAGGCCCAGATATCGGCTCAAGCACAAATTATTCTATATATCCCTTGGGATTCATATTCTATATTCATCTCAACATGGACCTCGGTGAGATACTTATTATCATATTCAGCTCCGAGGAGAACTATAACATTTATTATATGTCACCCCCAACGGATAGTTGGTCGGGGTAATTTTTATTTATATGTAGGCCCAGCAAAGTTCTCGGCCATATTCTTATGTTCTGGAAAATATTATTCTTATTAGTCATTATGCAATTGTGCCTCGACAAGATACTTATTTAGCTTTCAGGAGAAATACAACATTCGTTGTATTTCACCCTAACGGATAGTTGGTCGGATAATTCTTATTTATATTCAGGCCTGACAACGTTCTCGGCCATATTCTTATGTTCTGGAAGATCTTATTCTTGTTCAGCATTATATAATTCTACCTCGACAGATCAACGAGGCATTTTATTATTTTTAATTATTCATTATATCTATTTGGATTCATATTCTATTCTTATTTCAGCAAGGAGGTCTCCAACATTTATATTATCTTATTCCCAACAATCTGTTGGTCAGCTACCAGGAGGTCTCCAACATTTATATTATCTTATTCCCAACAATCTGTTGGTCAGCTCCAAGGATGTCTCCAGCATATATTATCTTATTCCCAACAATCTGTTGGTCAGTTCCAAGGATGTCTCCAGCATTTATTATATCTTATTCCCAACAATCCGTTGGTCAGTTCCGAGGAAGTATCTATCATTTATTATAAAAAATGTTTTCCTAAAAATGCCGAATTATGTTGGTTAGGAAGTAAATGTATTCCTACGGCAAGTGAAACTATGTATTCCTAAAATGCCAACTTATGTTGGTTAGGAAGTAAATGTATTCCTACGGGAAGTAAAACTATGTATTCCTAAAAATGCCAACTTATGTTGGTTAGGAAGTAAATGTATTCCTACGGGAAGTAAAACTATTCCTAAAAATGCCAACTTATGTTGGTTAGGAAGTAAATGTATTTCTATGGGAAGTAAAACTATGTATTCTTAAAAATGCCAACTTATGTTGTTTAGGAAGTAAATGTATACCAACGGGAAGTAAAACTATATATTCCTAAAAATGACAACTTATGTTGGTTAGGAAGTAAATCTATTCCCAAAAATGTCAACTCAGGTTGGTCGGAAATAAGAAGCTGTCAACTACAGTTGGTCGAAAACATTTTATGAGTATGTGAAAGCGATCAAGCAAAAAGCATTCAAAGTTCACATTCCACACTTGGGGGCTTCTATTATAGATATATTTATTCATTCGGTGGCAATTCTTATAACATCATGCAGTCGAGCATCAAATTCAACTCCACAAACTCACACGGTCGGGGCCCCAACTAATTATCATTCAGGAGTTGTTTTTTCTTGCTCAGGAATTATTTTTGATATTGAAGTTCAGGAGGCATATTCAGGAGTTATTATGCACATACTATTGAAGTTCAGAAGTCAAATTTAGCATCTACAGCACTGAGATCTTTACTACTACTGTCCCGACCAACATTGAAGAAGAAGTTGTATGAAAATGTTTCGAAGTCCACCATAAACTTGTACTAATCAGATTGAAGAGTTGGGTTCAAAAGCTAGTATGTTACTTGACAAAGTATTCAGAGGATCATAAATTAGAAGAATCAAGCACGTGAAGTTAGCACTCATTTGCTCGGCACAGGAGGCAGTTGGTCGGCTAGCAAACCAATCAACATACTTGAAGATTATGACAAGCTATAAGCTGCATACTATGGCATGGCTGCATCTAAATTCCCAGGGGTGATACATAGCACACGGAGTTCCTCAAAAGAAAGATTAGCAACCATCGATCTGCCTGCATCATATGTCGTCCAGGAGATAATGCACTTTATGTTGAATAAATCAAGAAGGTAGATCAAGAATTTCATGAGCACCGAGCAACACTGCAGAATAAATACTCCATCCTTTCAAGTAAGCCATCAAGCATGGAGCATTAGGGGCTTCTGTTAACGCAAAAATTCTCCATCTACGAGGACCAATCAGAAAAGGACACATGTCATCCTACGTGGCAATATTCGACACCCGAGGAGAGTTGGTCAGCATTCGAGGAGACTTGGTTGGCACCCGAGGAGAGTTGGTCAGTACCCGAGGAGAATTAGTCGGCACCCGAGGAGAGTTGGTCGGTACCCGAGGAGTGTTAGTCGACACCCGAGGAGAGTTGGTCGGCATATCAACCAGGAAGATCAAAGGATAACTACGCATTTAATGTGCATTAATGAATATGGCAGCGCATTTAATGAGCCTTAATGTACATTTATACTGTATTAATAGATGACAACACATAACATACCAAGAAATTGAACAATTAGATTCGTTGAATGTAGACACAAATGTCTACATACAATGAATCTCTTATCTCCCATCACTATAAATACATGTATCCCCTTAGCCAAAAGGGAGGAGATCCAAGAGAACCTAGAAACCCCATACACAAGATACACATCCTTTCTCTCTCTACACCCTATGGTGATATTGTAAACCCCTAGGAATAAAATAACAGTGGACGTAGGCTTTATTCCTAGCTGAACCACTTTAAAAATATTTGTCTCTTATGTGCTTGATTGGATTGCTTTCATCTATTTATCTGTGATCATAAAAATGGGATTCGGTCCAGTGTTTTGCATTGCTTGATTGGTCCCATTTTTATGATCACAGATAAATAGATGAAAGCAATCCAATCAAGCACATAAGAGACAAAGATTTTTAAAGTGGTTAGGCTGTGAATAAAGCCTACGTCCACTGTTATTTTATTCCCAGGGGTTTACAATAGCACCATAGGGTGTAGAGAGAGAAAGGATGTGTATCTTGTGTATGGGGTTTCTAGGTTCCCCCGGATCTCTTTCCTCTTTTTTCTCTTGGCTAAGGGAATACATGTATTTATAGTGATGGGAGATAAAGAGATTCATTGTATGTAGACATTTATACATTATGTCTACATTCAACGAATCTAATTGTTGAATTGCTTGGTATGTTATGTGTTGTCATCTACAGTATAAATGTACATTAATGCTCATTGAATGCATAGTTATCCTTTGATATTCCTGGTTGGTATGCCGATCAACTCTCCTCGGGTGCCGACTAACTCTCCTCGGGGGGCGACCAACTCTCCTCAGGTGCCGATTAATTCTCCTTGGGTACTGACTAACTCTCCTTGGGTGCCGATTATCACTCCTCGGGTGCTGACCAACTCTCCTCGGGTGTCGAATATTACCACGTAGGATGACATGTGTCCTTTTCTGATTGGTCCTCGTAGATGGAGAATTTTTGCATTAACAGAAGCCCCCAATGCTCCATGCTTGATGGTTTACTTGAAAGGATGGAGTATTTATTCTGCAGTGTTGCAGGTAACAGCGGCTAAAAAGATGAAAAGTGACGCGGGAATAAGAGCGGGCAGCAGCGGCTAAAAAGATTAAAAGTGACGTGGGAATCGAAGCACGCAGAAAAGTCCAAAAAAGCATGATTCTATGAATTAGGAAGGAGAAATAAATACAAGGGAAACACTCCTAAAAATCAGGAAGACTATTTAAAGCTACCATATTTCGAGAAAGAAAGTTCCATACTCCTCAAATTTCAAACTATGAAACATTGGGGGCTTCTGTTGATAACAAGTTTAATCTACTGACATGGACCAATCATATGAAGACACGTGGCTATCTACATGACAACAACAAGCACTTCCGAGATGATCACACGCTCCGAGGAACCATGTTACTCCGAGGAACTCATACGCTCCGAGGAACAGACCTCTCCGAGGAACTCTTTAGCACCGAGAAGCTCAAGCGGTTCGACCAACTCAGGCGATCCGAACTGCACCTCGAAGCAGGATACCAACAGTTTAACTGCTCATTAAATGCTTATCATTCAGACGCACACGCAAAAAGGGCATTAAATGTATTACCCTTTCATATGTATATCATTTAATGTATTACCCTTTCACATTACAACCTCAGGGCTATAAATACATTGTACAATCCTCATTGTAAGAGGACCTGAATTGATAGTGGAATTTCTTGATAGAACCACAAATCGAGAATTCCCAAACACTCAGCAATAAAGCAACAATGGACGTAGGCCATTCTTATAAGGCTGAACCACTTTAAAATTCTTTGTCTCATTTATTTATCTGTGATTGAATAATTAGAGTAATCTAATTTTTTACATCAACATAAACCATGGCTTCGAAAGAGCAAAATGAAAACAAATAGAGAGAAAGAAATAGTTCTTATAGAATATTAAGTATTCAACAATAACTACGAAAAAGAAAGAGGAATGATGGTGAACGATCACGTAAAAAGCTCAAAAAATAGCTACTACAGTTCAAAATTTTGGGGTAAGGAAAAGTTTGAAAAAGCCTCCTGCCTTTTTTTAATTTATCTTAAAAATAACGAAAATAATTATTAAATTCTCCAACGACTGACATTCCGATGGTTTCGCAATACAGAAGGTGAAAAATACCCATTTTCCCTTTGGCGGTTTACTAAAATTCAAATTATTGCAAAAAAACCATTTTTAAATAGTGCCAGTGAATTTTACAAGTGTGGGAGGTCTGCTGTCGACTAAGCATCATGAAAATACTCAGAGCTATTTCCAGAATCAAATTCTCCATACTTTCACGCAAATGTTAAGCATGGAACATTGGGGGCTTCTGTTGATGCTAAAAATTATTCATCTACGTGGACCAATCAGAAGTGAGCACGTGTCCTCCTACATAGCCAAAATCCTAGTTAGTATATAGTAACTCTATCGACCAACATAAGGAATGCCGACCAACAAGACCAGTGAAGAGTTATCATACCAAGGGTCATACTACACATGGTTTATACAACCAATCATCACATTCATTATGTAAGGATGTAAATGCTTAATTATATAAAAGCATTTCATCCCTTGACATTTTGACCCTTAACCTCCAGGTTACTATAAATACGTTGTATCCCTTTCATCAAGGGAAGGTCGAATGAATTTTGTTATATTCTTATTTACAAGAGTACCTAACTTTCTGTAACCTCTGAAATCAATAAAATAATAGTGGATGATGGCTTTCTTACATAGCTGAACTACTTTAAAAACTCTCTCTTTATTTACCATTACATATTTTATCTGTGATTATAAAATTAGATCAAGTCTAGTTTTTTACATCAACAATAACCTTCTAATAATAGTCCACCATCACTCACCATTGCTAACCAGTTTATATCCAGGATAACATAATACTCGTATAATATCTCTCTAAAATGATCAATTCTAAAAAAAGTATCCTCTTAGTGTCCACACCCATTCCCCTATAGATGGGACAAAAGAGAGTATTATTGCCCAACAGTAATTACATACACAATATTAATACTAATGATACATCCACTAAATCCATCTCACACGCGAATCTAGTACTAACCAAGATACGGTGACGTACCTTTGTCCGGTACAAGTTATCCATTTTATCCATGGATAAAATTCATACTTGCATTTATAATTGCCTCTAACCGTTTAAGTGGTTCTTAGCCATAATACTCAAGTTTGACTTTCTTAAAAATTACTGTAACTATTTCCCCTGTCGGGTACCCTGCTTCTATCCCTTATCTTTATGGACAAAATCGATGCATCTGGTTCTAGTTTCCATATATAAACCACCTCCCTATAAAACCTCCTTTTCTCTGGTTATTGGGCCATGTTGGGGTTGCCTTATGATCTGGTCCTGGTAACCTCGGCACCGATGGCTACTTCTTTTATTCTCTTGTCTAGATTTTCTTGTGTTGTGGCTGCCTTAACATGGAAGCTTTGATATTGATATTATAAAAGTACAATATTGACGACATCGACACCAGTCATTCAAGATAGATTCCTATAGATGTTGCGTATCCTACCCATGAGTCCATCGTCAAACTTAAGGACCCTATTCTCCTTCTTAATCACCTCATCAGGTATGACGTTCGATAAATATGCATATTCTTCCTCATACTCGGCTACTGGCCAGTCCTCTTGTAATAAATATAGAAATTTCTTCGCATTTCTATTTGAATAGGAAATGAAAGGATTTTCAGTCAAACCGTACTCAATTCTTTGATACTTTGTAGTATAACTCTTTTCAGAAGTTGTGACTAACTCCCATCACTACAACACTCCTATGAGCTTAGAAATTGCATATAATTTAATTCTGAGTATCACTGCCCTTTACTATATGAAAATGCCTTTGGATGTTCTCCTTCCATTGGCTAGCTAGTACATGTCTGAACTTTTTTTGAACTCTTACAAATTGCTCTTATAAAAATCCCTTTAAACTCTTTCCCATACCGATTGTACAAGGTGAGTTTGAATTGGTGCCAGCTTCTACTATGGCAGTACTTGGGGAAACTATTATGATCTAGCGGCCATCATAACATTATTCACCCGAGTAATAATAATAGTGACTTCTGTTGTGGACACCATTTCCAAAATGGTCTACGGATCTAGCTGAACCTTTCTGCTTATATCCCTCCTAACGACCTTCTCTGCTCGTCCTTCCCTACGGTGCCAATTGGCAGTTCAAAATAAGTTTTTCAAAAAAAGGTCTTAAAATGCAAATCGTAAGTCAGAATTGCGCACGGAGTAGACCGTTAGAAAGGGTATTTTGAGACCTTTAAGAACCCATTTATCCACTCGCGAGTTTGGGAGCTGAATAAGTTAAAATGGATCCCGAAAGCACCCGTTGATCCCTAGACAAGAAGTTTTTGGAAGAAATAGATCGTTGTCCGAACTGTAAGGCTGATGCACGCAAAGGAAAAATCATTACAAAGGTTATTTAGTGCCCTTTGAGATTTTATTCATCTAAATTCGGTTCGAAGAGTTAACTAATGTCAAACGGAGCCCGAAAATGATCGATGACCCTTCGGGGTAAAATAATTCATTCATCTGTACCGTAAGGTTGATTTGTGCACGATACAGATCGTTAAAAAGGGGATTCAGAGCCCTTAAAATATTCATTGAGCTTCGCTCAAGATGGAGAGTTTACCCAGTCAAATGGGGCTTGGGTGCTCCTGGTGGACTCTAAATCAATTTTTGAAGTAAAATGAATCGTTGGTTCGAATTATGAGGTCGATTCGTGCATGAGGAAGACCATTATAAAGGGGATTCAGTGCATTTCGAAGATTTATTGAGCTTCCACTCAAGAAAGAGAGTTGACCAGAGTCAAATGGGGCTCGAGAGCATCGGATGGCCTCTAGATTGGTACTCAGAGTATAACATAGGGTTTTTAGTGAACGAATGATGTGCTAGGAACCTAAGAAGGTTCTTAGGGGGATCTTAGGATGGGGTGTCTATAAAGAGCCACTCGACGGGCATGCATATAATAAGTGAAGGATGACGAATGATAGGCACCACATCGATGTTGGGGAAGGGGATTTTAGGTCAATTATGTGGACTTAGAGGATTAGGGTTTCCGATTCATTGGATTGAGGTTAGTTCTGAGGACCTAAGGATATAAGGATGAATAGTTTAGCGAGTCGAGGGGGTGTTAAGGTTTATTCTAAGGGGGTAGGGTGACCAATTCAGTGAGTCGTGGTCAATTCTGATTACCTAAGGAGAGGAGGATAACCGATTTAGCGGGTCAAGGTAAATTATGAGGACCTAAAATTGTGCTGGAAATGACCAATTCTACAGGTCAAGGTTGTAATAACTAATCCCGAGGGTCGAGGTCAATTCTGAAAGCCAAAAGTTATGACAAACGATTCTATTGGTCGAGGTCAATTATGAGGACCTTGAGTTGGGGTGACTAATTCTGTGGGCCGAGATCAATTATAAGGACCTAAAGTTGTGACGAAAAATTATGTGGGTTGAGGTCAATTCTGAGGGCCTAAATTTGTGACGAATGATTTTACGAGACAAGGTTCATATTGAGGACCTAAAGTTGTGATGACTGATTGTGTGGGACAAGTTTAATTCTGAGGACCTAAAGTTTTGACAACTTTTATTCTGAGGACCAATCCTATGGGTCGAGGTTAATTCTCAAGGATTAATTCCGAGGTTAATCCTTGACAATTAATTACTTCACTTTGACTCCCTTTTCCATATTTTAAAGTTATCTCATTTTTCTATTCACCTTTTATTTTTCTTCTTCCGCATTGTAATCTCATTATACTGTATACTATTCCCATTATATTACGAGACTAGATTGCTTATGTTAGAATGGTACTTGAATGGGACGAGATTGGAGGAATTATAAAAAGAATTCCTTGATGAAAATTAGGAATGTCTTTAATGAAAAGTAGAAGTATAGGAATGCTAAGTTGAATCATTCTACTCTTTATAACGTAACGACATCATTTACTGAATCCTTTCCCATAAACTACAATTTTTCCAAGTTTTACACAACCTTGGTAATGAATTATGACTAGTTAACCACTATTATATATCTTATAACCATTTTTAATTATTTTTTAAATCATTGTGATTCAAGATATCACTGAAAATTTAATATCCCTAGAAATATTATGGATTCCGTAGTGAAATATAATTTGTTATCCATAAACAACTAAAATAGTTCTAATGTGATAAAATCGTACATAAACTTCCTACATATTCTTGATACGAAAAATAGGGTTTCCATTATAAACCATATTTTCAAAGATTCTCCAAATTTGAAACTGGGATAATCTTGTGAATGAGCAAATAAATTTTCACCCATGGTAGGTGATATTGATTTAGTATTATTTTATGAAATGTTCGTATCATTATATGATAAATCCCATACTTTAGGAACTCTTTTGTGTAGTTCAGAATATCTTACGCTTGAGGCAATTTTAAAACCCTTGTTGATCTTGAAACAATAAGTTCAAGTTAACCTGATTCCATTTAATTCGTTCTTACATAGCTTACAATATAATCAGGAAATAAATACGCGTTACACCCACGATAGTATTATTTGCCTATAGGGCTTAGAATATTGAGTCCCTAGATTTATTTATCCTATGAATGCTTCTCTTTGGAGTTTTGGATGGACAATGTTACTTTATCTCCAGTTATCTGGATTGATTATCTCTAATTATTTGGATTGATTTTGAAATTTTCCTTCCTTGATTGTCTCAATTTTGAGACTTTATGTTCTTTTTTGTGACAGCATTTTGTGCCCTTTAAGGTCTATTATTTATTTAGACATTTTTTAGGTTAAATAAAATTTTATTTTAATATTATTTTTTACTTAAAGTTTTTATTTTTATTTTCAGTTATGTATTTTATAATACATTTTGCATTTTTTAATATTTTTTTTGAATTTATTTTGAATTTAAAATTTTCTTTTAATAAACAAAAATGAATTTTATTTATTTAAAATGCTTAAACGAAATCCAATGGCGGATATTAATTATCTTTTTTAAGGGCTGTGATTGGCTCAAAGTGTGTTTCTTTAAATTGATCCATGTTGTGCCATGTGAACCAATGGGGTTATTGCGTTTTGTCCACGCGGCTTGACTACCCGTGGACTATTGTGCTATCAATGTACTTGACCATTCTGTCTCCCTACACTTTTACCCCTCTGCCCTTACTGTTGAGACATTTTTTTACGCATGTACCCCTTGTATTTGCTATTACTCTATTACCCTTGAGTGCCCTTAGCTAAAGATGCTTATGCCCTTTCATTTGTTGGTATTTGCGTTTATACCTTGCTAGTTCTCGATCCTTCTACCTCCTCTATAAATAGTAGCTTTGGGGGTTCGTTTTATTTAAGGTTTGATATTTTGGAAAACAACTGAAATTCTTTCTATTTGGTTTCCCATTTTTTCTCTCCATTTTTACGAACCTAGCGTTCAACACTTTGAGATTTCGTATGTTAGAACTTTACTCTATTATATGCTCATACACATTTGTGAGTTTGAGTGGTGGTTCTAGTTTGATTTTACGAGTTGGCTGTTGGTTTCGTTACTATTTTTTTTAAACACAAAGAACCCGTTTTGTCTTGTGATCTCTAAAGTTGGGGTTTAAGATCTGGAACTCTCTTGATTGTTTATTTTCGTTTGGCTTGGTGCTTGATTTCGATGTCTATCCTGATAAATAAAATTGGCTTTCACTGTGAGATTCTTGTTACTCTTCCTTTTATATATTTATATAACTACCTATATACATACATACTACTTCATATATACGTTATGTACTTATATAGACATATATACGACTTTAGTTTTCTTTGTTTATGTTTGTTGTTTAAATCCAAATCGTCTTACTGGTTTGCATGTGGTAGATATACAATATCGTCTATTCAGATCTAGTTTCTTTTTGGGATTGGTTATTTCTTTAGTTTAAAAAATAAATCTGATTAAATTTTCTATTAAACAAAACATATTATTTGAGTTAATTTTTAAAATTCAATCGTGTGTAACTTTTGTTTAAAACAGTTGCTGGTTTTTGAGTTATTTTGATCTGATTAAATTTTTAGGACTATTTTTTATATACTATTTCCCGTTTTAAACGACTTGTGTTTTTTTAAAACATAAATCTTCAAAACTGGTCTTGTTTGAGTTATTGCTTAAATTGTGTTTAAAGATTTTTTAAAGTGACTGTGTCACTTAAGCTTGGGATAAAAGAAAATAAGTCTTAAACTTAAAACTGTGTGTTAATTTCTTTAAAATTGGGGTGAGTTCATGTGAGTTCGGCTTGTGCAAAAACCAGTTGTTATTCTCTTTATTGTGATTGTGGTGCTTACATTTGTTCTTGTTTATTTACTAATCACAATTATTGATTATTCTTATTAACTAAAATAAGATAAAACCTTATGTGTGTTTAATCTTTTTTTATAAAAAAAATAATTATTTTTATGTTCTAATTAAAAAAAAATCTTCTTCTAATTTAGTTTGTTGCACAACTTTACTAGTATCCTTGTATTGGATGTGTAGTTGTGTGTGAGTTCAAGTTGTCCCTGTCTTGGTGTCATTAGTGTTATATTTCAGTTTGATTGTGGAGTTATTTAACTTAATCTTGTTGTACTGATTGTATTGATTAAGTTAGTTCATTTACACTTGAATCTCTGTAATCTGTAACTAATCATTAGTCATAGTGGACTTGGGTATGTGAGTTGTCCTAGTACTAAGGGACCCAGGTTTTTCCATTTTGGTGGTTTCCTTATGATCAACTACTAGGTTTTATTCTGCTTTTTCTCATCCCATTCTAAATCATTTTATTTGAGCAACGTCATCGCAAACCTATTTTTTGTTTGTGCGTGTGTACAAAAGTTTCAATTAAAGATTTTAAACTAATTTTAAAAGAGTTAGAGTTTTATTTATCAACTAAAACACGTTCGGGTGTTAAGGTTATTTCAAGTGGTATCAGAGTATTAGGATTCACTTTTAAAAGTTTTTTTTTCCACAAAGTTCCCGAACTCTTTTGTTTAAAATTCAAGATTTTTATAATGGGTGATCAAAATGGTTCTTTCGTACGTCCTCCCCTATTTGATGGTGACAACTTTGCTTACTGGAAAGTAAGAATGGTTACGCACCTATAACACTTGGGAGATGAGGTATGAGATATGATTGAAATTGGTTTTTTAGCTCCCACTAATTTAGTTGGAGATGATGATGCTCAAATGTATGTTCGAAAAACTCTTTCTGAATTGATTAAAGAGGAAACATTATGCTCCGAATATAACAACAAATGCATAAATGCCATTTTCCAAGCGATGGGTGCAATTGAATTTAAAAGAGTTTCAGCTAGCACCACATCTAAAGAGGCTTGGGACATTGTTATGACAACTCATGAAGGAGACACTAGGGTTAAAAGAGCCAAATCTCAAATGTTGGTTTGACTTTATGATTCCCTTTATATGAAAGATAATGAAAAATTTGATGATTTTCTTAAAATTACAAGATATTTTAAATCAATCACATGCTAATGGTGTGATTTATGCTGATTTTGAAATTATCATTAGATTACTTCTTAAGAGCTTTGATTTGATCGTCCATGCTATGAGTGAAAACTTAGATAGTCGTTATACCACCATATTTTGTGTAGTAAACTTAAAGCTTTTGAATATCAAAACACTTTAAGAGATGAACAAAGAGGCAAATCACCTGCACACATTGATTCTCCAAATGTTTTGAATTTTAGCTCTAATGAAAACAATTTGGCTTTTGTATCTTCCTTATCTAATTTAAATGAATCTGAAATTTGCCTAGATTCTTTGGATAATGAAATTGCTCTCATGACTAAGTACTTAAATAAATTTGTGAAGTTTAGGACTAAATTTTCCTCAAAAGAAGGTCAACCTAGTTATTCTAATAGACCCCATGAAAAATATTTTGAGAAAAAAAGCTTTCAAAAATCTGAACCTAAAAAGAAGTTGAGCCACATTCAATGCAAAAAGTGCAATGAATATGGACACTATGCTAACAAGTGTTTTTCTAAAAGTAAGTGGGAACCTTTAAATAGGTCACGTGTGTCTAAAACATGGGATGACAGTTCCAATAGTGATAATGAGGAAATTTTTGATAATCGTATGATCTTTACCTCTGTGTGTACTATCAAATCGAAGGACATTTTTGACAACTTATCTATTCTTTTCGATGTTTTTGATTTGTGTGTAGACAATTGTGATTTGGACTTTCTAAATCTGTCTCACATCTTTCCTCCTCAAAATCACCCTACTGTCACGATTTCTCTTTTTGACATTGGGAATATTTATGCTGATTTGGATGAGTCTGATCCATTAGAGATTTCTGCATATGTTGAAGAGTATGTGTGTGATATTTCTATAAATAATGCACTTGATAATAGCACACACTTAGGTGAAATAAATTATAGGTTATTAGCTAAAATTGATGCTTTAAAAAGTAAAATCAAAATAATAACTGAAGAATTTCACTCCACATAGAACAATTGGAAACATATGTGGTTTTACTTGAAAAAAGGATGGTTATGTTAACTGAACTTAATCACTCCCTTAAGACTAAAAACAAAGAAATTTCGTTCAAATATGATGATTCATAAAAAGAACTTGCAGCTGTTTTGACTAAATTAAAGGTTTATTGGAATTCTGGTGATGCTGTCAAAACCATAAATAAAAATTGAATTATGACCAGTCTACAAATGGACTGGGATTTGAGGGTAAAGAATTTGATATAACTAATTTTGTTAATTCAAAGGAACAATTTCTGACTCAACTGAAATTAGGATGTCTTACAAACATGTCAAAACGGAGGTCTTCTCTACTTCTACGAAACCTGTGTTTGAATGCAATTTTTGTCACAAAACTGGACATTTAGAAAAATTTTGATTTAAGAAATTTGGATAGAATAAACCCGTGTTAGGCAAATTGAAAATATTAGGAAAATTACAACTGCTAAGCCTATCTTTTAATGTGGTTTCTACTCCAGAAAGGGTCATTTAGAACCATTATGTTTTACAAAGGCGAACCATTTTAATGCTAAACATGCTTGCAAACTTGCATGTCCCATCTAAACATGTTTATAGGAAATTTTTTTATTTTGATTTTCGTCATAGAAATGTACGTTTGATAGATTTCTGTTATAAAAGGATGCATGTTAGAAAAAAATCGAGTCAATTTTATGGTAAAACTGAATTTGTTAAGAAGTCTATTCTGTCAAACAAACTGCCCTTACACATCGAAACTGATTTTTTTAAAAATAAGGTAGCTTGGGTGAAAAAGTTTGAATTGAGTGACTCATTGAGATGTAATGTGTTTTATCAGCACTTAATGCTCGTAGTAAAAACTCTCAATGGTACTTGGATTATGGTTTCTCTAGGCATATGATGGGGGACAAATCCAAATTCACCACTTTAAAATCTTTTGTTGGTGGAATTGTAACATTTGGTGATGGAAAGATGTCCTACATCATAGGCAAAGGGTCAATTAAGACAAACAGGGCTCCCTAAGTTGGAGGAAGTTTTACTTGTTGAAGGTTTAAAAGTAAATCTTTTAAGTATTAGTTAACTTTGTGACACTGATCATGTTGTGAATTTTTCAAAATCAAATTGTAAAATTTTAGACCCAAATGGAAACACCATTCTTTGTGGAACTAGGACAATAGACCATTGCTATGCTGTTAAACATGAACATGATTCTGATAGTTGTCTTTCTTCTCAATTAAACTATGATAGTTTTTCTAAATTAACTAGTCAAAATCTAGTTCACGGTGTTCCCAAAATATCTAAAGTTGAACATTCTATTTGTGGTCCGTGCTAAATTGGTAAAATACACAAGGCACCTCATAGGAAAGTATATGATATTTTTATTTCTCACCCTTTAAAATTATTGCATATTGATTTAATGGGTCCCTATAGGATAATTAGTTTATGTGGTAACTCATATATTATTGTTATTGTTGATTGCCTCACTCGATTTACATGGGTAGCTTTTATGAAAGAGAAATCAGACACCTTTAATCATTATTGAAAATTTTGCTAAAAATTAAAATTGAGAAAGATACTCAAGTCACCCGTATTCATAGTGATAGGGGTGGGGAATTTAAAGACACGGGTGTCATTAACTATTGTATTGGGAATGAGTATTAGCAGGAATTTAGTGCTCCCAAGACACCACAATAAAATGGTATTGTTAAAAGGAAAAATTGAACCATTCAAGAAATGGCTCGTGTTTTAATTCATGCCAAGAATTTTGACAAAATATTTGTGGGTCGAAGCCACTCAAACAGATTGTCACATAATTAATAGGGTTCATTCAAGGAAAAATACTAAAAAAACTCTTTATGAATTATGGTATGGTAAGTAATCTAATCTAAATTTTTTTAGGGTGTTGGGCAGTGAATGCTATGAGTGTAAGGACCATGAAAACTTGTCTAAATTTGACACTTGAGGTGACAAGGCTGTATTTCTAGGATACTCTCAAAATAGTTGGGCTTATAGACTCTATAATTTAAAAACTAAGCCTATAATGGAGTCTATCAATTTTGTGATAAATGATTGTGTTGACCCTTTAGTTGAAGATGAACCGAAATCATTACCCATTGTAAAACGTCCTTCAAATGATTTACAAAAACAAACAAAAAATAGTGATTCAGACTCCCTTCCACCGGAAGACCTTGACGTTCCCAATTGGGTGGGAGAAAATCATCCTAAGAAGAACATTTTAGGCAATATTAAAGAACCAATTAAAACTAGAGTTCAAACTCTAATGTTTTAATATCTTCTTTTATCCCTCCAGGAGAACCGACAAATATAAAAGATGGTCTTATTGATAAATCTTGTCTCCTTGCTATGCAAGAAGAGTTGGGTCAATATAAGACCCATGATCTGTGGTTTTTAGTTCCTCGTCCTACTTATACAAATGTTATTGGAACTAAGTGGATATTTAAATATAAATGTGATGAAACCGGTAATGTTTTGCGTAATAAAGCTAAACTAGTAGCTCAAGGGTACTCCCAAATTGATGGGATTGATGATGATGAGACATTTTCCCCTGTTTCTTTAATACGGTCTATTAGACTTCTACTTGTTGTTTCTTGTTATTTGAAATTTAAATTATACCAAATGGACGTAAAATATGCATTCTTGAATGGGTTTTTAAATGAAGAAGTTTATGTTGAACAATATAATGGTTTTATTGATCCTTTTCTTACCGATCACATGTTTAGATTAAAGAAAGCTCTTTATGGGCTCAAACAAGCTCCTCGTGCTTGGTATGATCATCTTACAACTTTTCTCATGACCCACGGGGTTAATCGAAGTAGAGTAGACCTAGCAATGTTTGTCAAAAGAAACACAAAGTGTTTGCTTATTGCTCAAATTTATGTTGATGACACTATTTTAAGGTCTACATTTCCTCAAGAAGATGAAATTTTTGCTAACATTATGTAATCTAAATTTCAAATGTCCATGATAGGTGAGTTGCAGTTTTTCTTAGGTTTACAAGTTTCTCAAAAACCAGACTGCATTTTTATATCTCAAACTAAGTACGCTACTGAATTAGTCAAACGCTTTTGGTTAACTAATGCTAAAACTACTAGGACTCCTATGAGTTCCACTACCAAGCTTTCTAAAGATTTATCAGGTAAAAAGGTTGAAGTTACTCTTTATCCAAGATTAGTAGCCTTCTTTATTTAACGGCTAGTAGACCCGATACAATGTATAATGTGTGTGTGTGTGTGTGTGTGTGTGTGTGTGTGCTAGATAATAATAATGTGAACCTAAAGAATCTCACATGCTTCCTGTTAAGCGCATTTTAAAGTATGTTATTGGTACTTTAAATTTTGGTATTATGTACATGATTGTCACTAATTATAAAATAATTGGGCATACGGATGCTGATTGGGATGGTTGTGCCGGTGATAGTAAAAGCACCTCCGGTGGTTGTTTTTACTTAGGACACAATCTAGTCTATTGGTTTTCTAAAAATCAGAATTGTGTGTCTTTTTCCTCCGCCGAAGCCGAGTACATCGCTACCATTAGTTATTGTACTCGTCTTTTTTGGATAAAACAAATGTTTAACGACTATGGTATAATTGAACCCACTACTATTATTTTATGCAATAACCAAAGTGCCATTAGTATCTCAAAGAATCCTTTTCTTCACTCACAAACTAAACATCTTAAAATTCATGAACACTTTATTAGGGAGCTTGTCGAGAAAAAGGAATTTTCCATTGAATATCTTAACACTAAAGACCAATTAGCCTATTTATTTACCAAACCTTTGGATAATCATCGATCTGAGACTTTTTGAATGTCTATTTGTGTGTGTACGTTACCTACCTAATTTGATTTTCATTTCCTCCATCTATCCCTTTAAGACAAATAGGGGGATAATTTGAGACTCTTTTATGTGTCTTTTTGGTCTTCTAGGATCAACGTTGTTAGTTGATTTATGTACTCTTTTTATTTTTGGTTAGGATTCAAAATGTTGTTAGTTGAGTTATGTACTCTTTTATTTTTGTTTAGGACTCAAAATGTTGTTAATTGAGTTATGTATTTTTGTCTCAAAGTCTTGTTTGTCTCAAAATTGGCCAACGGGGGAGATTGAAATTGTCCCTGCTTGATTGTCTCAATTTTGAGACTTTATGTTCTTTTCCGTTACAACATTTTGTGACCTTTTAGGTCTATTATTTATTTAGACATTTTTTTATGTTAAATAAAATTTTATTTTAATATTATTTTTTACTTATTTTTTTATTTTATTTTCAGTTATGTATTTTATAATACGTTTTACATTTTTTAATATTTACTTTGTATTTATTTTTAGTTAAAGCATTTCATTTAATAAACAAAAATCAATTTTGTTTATCGAAAATGCTTAAACGAAATCCAATGGCTGATATTCATTATCTCTTTTTAACGATTGTGATTGGCTCAAAGTGTGTTTCTTTGAAGCGATCCATGTTGTGTCGTGTGAACCAATGGGGTTGTTGCATTTTGTCCACGTGGCTTGACCACGCGTGGACTATCATACTGTCATTGCATTCAACCGTTCTGTCTCCCTACGCTTTTACCCCTTTGCCTTTACTATTGAGACTATTTTTTACGCATGTACCCCTTGTGTTTGCTATTACTCTAATACCTTTGAGTTCCCTTAGATAAATATGCTTGCGCCCTTTCATTTGTTGGTATTTGTGTTTATACCTTGACGGTTCTCGATCCTTCTACCTCCTCTATAAATATGAGCTTTTTGGGTTCGTTTTAATTAGGGTTTGATATTTTGAAAAACAGCCAAAATTCTATCCATTTGGTTTCCCATTTTATCTCTCCATTTTTACGAACCCATCCTTAAACGCTTTGAGATTTCCTCTATTAGATCTTTACCCTATTATACGCTCATACACATTTGTGAGTTTGAGTGGTTCTTTATATTTGATTTCACGAGCTGGTTGTTGGTTTCATGACTGTTTTTTTAAACATAAAGAACCAATTTGTATCTTGTAATCACTAAAGCTGGGGTTTAAGATCTGGAACTCTCTTGATTGTTGATTTTCGTTTGGTTTGGTTATTTTGGAGTCTTTTCTGTTAAATCAAATTTGATTTCACTATGAAATTCTTGTTACTCTTCCTTTTATATATTTATATAACTATTTATATACATATAGACTACTTCACACACACACACAAACACACACACACACACACACACATATATATATATATATATATATATATATATATATATGCGACTTTAATTTGCTTTGGTTCTGTTTGTGGTTTAAATCTAAATCGTCTTACTGGTTTGCATGTGGTAGATCTACAATATCGTCTATTCAGATCTAGTTGGTTTTTGGGACTGGGTATTTCTTTTGTTTAAAAGATAGATCTCATTAAATTTTCTGTTAAAAAAACATATTAACTGAGTTAATTTTTAAAACTAGATCGTGTGTAGCTTCTGTTTAAAACAATGGCTAGTTTTTTAAGTTGTTTAGATATGCTTAAATTTTTTAGGACAATTTTTTATATACTATATCCCGTTTTAAATGACTTGTGTTTTTATAAAATACAAATATTTAAAAATGGTCTTGTTTGAGTTCTTGTGTAAACTGTGTTTTAAGTTTTTTTAACTCGCTGTGTCACTTAAGTTTGGGTTAAAAGAAAACAAGTCTTAAACTTAAAAGTGTGTGTTAATTTCTTTAAAATAGGGGTGAGTTCATATGAGTTCGGCTTGTGCAAAAACCAATTGTTATACTCTTTATTGTGAGTGTGGTGCTTACACCTGTTCCTATTTATTTATTTATTAATGACAACTATTGATTATTCTTGTTAACTAAAATAAGATAAAACCTTGTGTGTGTTTAATTTTTTTGTGTAAAAAAAATAATTCTTTTTATGTTATGATTAAAAATAAATCTTCTTCTAATTCAATTAGTTGCATGACTTCACTAGTATCCTGGTATTCAATGTGAAGTTGTGTGTGAGTTCAAGTTGTCACTGCCATGGTGTGATTAGTGCTGTATTTAAGTTTGATTGTTGGGTTACTTAACTTAATCTTGGTGTACTGATTGTATTGATTAAGTTAGTTCATTTACACTTGTATCTCTATAATTTGTAACTAATCATTGGTCATAATGGGCTTGGGTGTGTGAGTGGTCTTGGTACTAAGGGGCCCCAGGTTTTCCATTTTCGTGGTTTCCTCGTGATCAAATATTAGGTTATATTTTGCTTTTCCTCATCCCATTCTCAATCATTTTATTTGAGCAACATCATCGCAAATCTGTTTTTTTATGTGTGTGTGTACAACAATTTCAATCAAAGATTTTAAATTGATTTTAAAAGAGTTAGAGTTTTATTTATTAACTGAAACACGTTAAGGTGTTGAGGCTATTTCAGATTTATCTCCAAAAGTTTTGGTTCTATTTATTATTGTATTTCTATTAACCCTAAGCCTTTAGAATAGTTAATTATGGGCTATTATTTTAGAAACAATTCACAACCTTTATCTTCTGAACATGATATAATTCTAGTGACATCATCATATGAATTGTGGAATAGTACTTCCGATGAATTATTGTTATACCTACCTGATGTCGCCAAAGTTTTTATCTCGAATTGACCTTATTCAATGAGACATTTATATCATTCCACGATTTATCAGAAAGCCTTAGCCTCAGAGCTCTCGTTTGTTTCCTTATTTAATGACTCAAGAAACTACTAAGAAGATACAATGGATTAGATAAATACATAGGGTAGCCAAGATAAATTAGACACTTTAGTATTATCAAATGCGCTATCTCTATCACCTATCAATTAGAATTATCCACGAAATTGTCTAATATTCATTATGTTTTCTATATGTTCCAGTTACGTCAATATATTTCAAACCAAATACAAGTCAACCCCCTAACCATTTTGATAAATTACCTCTTGTAATTAAACTTCTTTTGGAAACTTATATCGCCATTACCTCATAATTTTAGCCTACCCTTGATTCTGTATAGTTCATTATACTTTCAAATTATATAAAATCCCTCAGTGAATGTTCTCAAAATCAATTAGAAATATTTTGGATGGATAGATTAAATTCAGAATTCCTTTGTAAGAATGTTTACACTGCTTCCGGTAAACTTCTTTAGAATATAATATCCCTAGGACCCTCTAGTGTTCTAAGTAGTGTACTGTAACCATTCAGAAATTGAATAAAACAACCATCAATTTAAATCTCATCCTAATTATTTATATTTACCCTAGTATAAGTTTTTAGATAACCAGTTAGTACCTATTCAAGAGAAATTCCAAATTAATCTTTAAACTACCTTCTTCATAAATATAGGAAACCCGGAGTCCTTTATTTGTACGGGAAGAAATTCCAAAGGTGAATTCATATCTCAAGGGTCAAGATATATCTTCACCCAAGGAAACTGTAATTTCAAGACATAAACATTGAATGGAATTTTAAAAGATTATATATTCAAGTTAGATACCAATCTCGAAAAAGGAAATATTATAGCCAACATCATATTTTTCAAATCAATATCGTTGTTTATTTGAACCTAAAAAAGAAAGTCTTAGAACAATCGATCCCAGATCCCTTTGTGTTAAAACCTTAAACCGAAAGTAAGACTCGAGAATTATCATACGATAAGGAAACAAGTCTTCAATTTAAGGATATATTATATGTACATAATAAATTTCATAAAATCTTTTGATCTCAGAATGGAAATAAGATCAAATCACCATTAGTGAAATACCTTGTACGAACCAAGAATGTGATTTTGTAAATGGATGACACTAGACAATCTCACCAAATTTGCCCATTTGCTCCACATAGGAACTGTTACATTTTTTCCAAAAGCTTGGTATTAGGATTCACAGTAAGATTATCAATATGAACAACCCAGTCGATGTACATAGAAGATCAGATTACATAAAATGTTGGAATAAGTATATGGCTTTTAGATTGTACCAATCACCCCAAAGAGTTAAATTAAATGTCGTTATGACTCAAAGTTATCCTACCTTGAATGTACCGATTATATGCTAACTAAGGTTCCAAACATTATTACCTACGACTTCATTATTTGGATTGGATATACTTTAACTAGTAGTATCCTCTTGTTAAACAATATCGGTGATAGTAACCTCTTCCACATAGTTGTATAACTATATTTAAATTCCTTTTAGTAAGCCCCATCCATTTATATGGATATGGATAGAGTAGCACTGATGTGCATTAAAGAACCAGTTACCTTTATATGTCTATGGTAGATTCCATGAGATGAATTCTAAAATATTAGACGCCATACCTATTGTGATCCATGTAAACCTGGGAACCAATTGTACCAAAACTACTAGACGCTATCTTTTTTCCCAAAATATTGATTTAATGAAGAATCAAGTCCTACAGATACATTATTTTAATATTAAGAAATGAAGTAAACATCACACTAACACTTCATATACATTTTTACTTAGTGTGTGAATTTTAAATAGACCCCTATATGGAGTTATCAACTACAATTTTTTTTAAGAGGAATAAACCCCAATATTATTAATGAGATGGAGGAAAATAGCCTTCCTTCGGTGGCATACAATCAATTAGAGGAAATATCAAAATCTTCTATATAAGATTTAAAAAATCTAGAGACATGGACTTTAAAAGGGATAGACTTAAAAATCAAAGCAATGTCATGGTGAATGGCTTAGATGATAAGTATGGGATTCATAATTGAATTTTCAAAAGTAGCAAGATTCATCGAGCACCAAATTCGCCAACAAATATATCATGGGAGAATATTGCAAAGAATTGTTGTAATATTCTTTCCTCGATAATTAAACCACCAACTCACTAGTCTTGATCGAAGAGAGGAATTCTAAATTTTTGTAATACCCCATATTTTTAATGACTTTTAAAATGGGATTAATTAGAATTAATTATGCTATAATTGGAAATTAATCCGAATTTAAATATTACTCGAGAATAAAGTAATATGTGATTTATGTTGAATATTACTTAGTGATTAAATTAATATATATGAATATGACTTTACAATTTATTATGACTTTATAAAATTATCACGAATTATGTGTACGACAATTATGGTAATTAAGCCGGGACGCGCATTTGAGACGTGTCGGGATTATAATTTAATGAAATAAAAATGAATTATTATTATGTCATCCGAATGATCATTTTGACTGCACCAAAGTGTCTGGAAGGGTTCAAATAGTCAAAAAATTCTACTCGGGTGTTTGATTTAGGTCTCGGGGCACTTTGGAACCAAAAGGACACCCTGGAGGGGTATTTTGGTCATTTTAATTAGGATGTGAATAATAAACACGGAAATTGGGTTTTATTATATTAGTGAGGAGATTAGAGAACTTAGGTTCATTCACCCAAAAGAAAAGGAAAGGTCTTTGAGGAGAGTGAGGGGTTTTTCCAAGGAGATGAAAAGGTTTTTGGAGCAAACCAAGGGGCACCACTTTGTACCACCAAGGGCCACCACCACCATTGCCAGAAGTTGGCCAGAAAAAGAGAGAACTACCAGTGGATAATAATCCTCAATGGACTAGACCTATGAATTAGAGGCAAATGATTAATTATTGCAAATTTAGCATGTATATTGTCCATGTTAGGTTGTTTAGAAAATTCTGAAAAGATTCATAATTAAAGATGAATTATGGTGATGTTAATTGAATCTTTGAAAGGATAATGATGTAAGATTAATTTTCTTTTGAGTATAGAATTTAACCCACGAAATTTGGGAATTATTGGTAAAGAAAATCTTAGTCTATACGATGTTCTTGGAGAAATAATAAAATATGAGTTTTTTGGAATTATGAGAAATTTCATGTTTAGAGATAAACTAGTTAGATGTTAATTCATTTATGGAAAGAAGAAATATGTAGGATAAATCTCATGCTCTTGGTAGATATTAATCCATGAAATAAACATCACATGTTGGAGAAATTCAGAACGTTATAGGATTGTTCTTGAGATAACATATATTTTAGTTTTTCTGGAAAATATGAAATATATACACATTAATCCAAAATCTTGATGATTCTAGGTTGTTTAGATATGTAGGAATCATTTACATATGTTGATATATCATGTGGTATGGATTATAAGAAATTTGGTATGTTAAAATAGAGGTTTTAAATGATTAAAAGTTGTGAAACCCGTAGGATAAAATTTGCATATTCTAGGCTGATAACTAGGTGATCGATCGATCGACCCTTGAAGCTCGATCGATCAACTGATCGATCGATCGACCCCTGACCTTTGATTGATCGACCTCCCCAGAAAAAATATCAACTTGTTCCTTTTAATTCTTGTTTTAATCCCAAAACTTTGAGGAATCTTTAATGATGATTACATGAATTAAATGTGACTTAGGGAAGGGCAGTAGGATATACTTAAGACCCGAAAAATATTATTTTGGGATTATGAATGAGGGAAATTAATGAGTGATTAATTAAATGAGTTATTTTGGAGAATTATATTATTTGGGGTTTAAATTAGATAAATGATAATTTAAGGTTAGGACCAGTAGTAAGAGAGTCATAAATTACCGCTATAACCTTAAGTATAATTAGGATTAAGCTTAAGAGATAAAGGGTTACGACTGAATTACGGATTATCGAGGAATAAACCTAATTAAAGTGAATTTAATTCGTAGAAATTCAGGATTCATTATGACATAGATTTGTAGGACGTGATGTTTACCTACTAAATTTATTTCAGGAATAAATTATTACCATCATGTGGTTAGATAAGTTCGAAAATATATACTTTGAGGATTAAAATCATAATCGACAAATATGCGGGATATTCGGGATATAATTATACTACATATTGGATTTATTATATGGGTTGTGCGTATGACCTATGGTTATATATAGGTATGATGAATACCTATGGATATTATATATATATAGGTGAGATAATTGCTTGTTACTATCATATGGTTGTGTGAATACCTTATTGATGTTATATTTATATAGGTGTGATGAATACCTATAATATTATTTGTATATATGACATACCTATGATTCTTGCTATTGGGGTGGAGGTTTCACGTTGTGGATGGTCTTATCCTTGTGCGCCCAATTGGGAGGGATTTTAGATTCGTACCCTGAGCATAGGAACTTGGACACGTGCTATCGGTGTATATGATAGTTTCGACGGTAGAATGGGAGCGTATGTATGTGCGTGACCCATTTGATTGGGGAGTATGCTCGCCTCCAATATATTTATGTTATGATATGATTCATGAGAGATGCCGAATCAATAGTCCTCTATACAGTTACATTATGTATCAGGACATGATAACAGAGTATGCATGCACCGCAGCTGTGACTGGGGAGGTGCCGTATTAGTATATATATAATTAGTGTGATATTATATATATAAACCATGATGTAATCTACCATGTGACATTGTAGATATAGAGACGTAATCTTCTGTGTGAAATTGTAGATTAAAAATATAAACTGTGATTTAATATACTGTGTAATGTTGTAAATATAAGTAAATAATGGAATCTGAATTGAATCAAGTAAGTGAAGACTTAATTCCAAGGTTGTAACAAGACTAGTTCATATTAAAGAGAAATGAATATGAATAATTATAATACGTATGGTATGGGACATACGGGTTTATGATATGGGTTAGAATTATGTTACTAGCTAGGAGGGAACCTTACTTAGGAAGATAATAAGATACAATAGGTGTGCACTCTAGATAAGTGGTGAGAATTCGCAAGAGAGATCCCGAGAAACTAACATGTATATAATAAATGCTTAATTGTAATTGTTAAGCACTTATTATTTTTAAAATCTTTTACCATCGGGCTCTAACCCGTTTCCTTGCATATTCTATTCTCTAGTATATCTTGTACATTAGGTATCCAGCAGCAGGGATGCCCATCATAGATTATGGTTGTTCCGATGGATTATAGCTACTAGCGGAGATGTGGATTTTGTTTAGACGCTTCCTTTCTATTGATTCACTCATCTATAGCGTCTATTTCATTTAGGGCATGTGGCCCAGGACTCTAGAGGTTGTAATTAATTATGTAAGCATTGTGGATAGCAGTTTTATTTAGTGGAAAAGTTATAATTTAACTGGAGAGTTATTCCAGTCATATTTATTCTTGTTATAATTAATCCAGTTGTGATTTGTTGTTGGATATTATTTTCCCGTGCCGTGGAATGGTTTTAATTAAATTAAAAATGGAAAAAGTTTTTGACACTTAGCTTAATTAACTATTAGGTGATTAATAAGGAAATTAGTTTTCGATAGTGATGCTGAGAATGAACCAATTGGATATTATGATTTAATTAAATAAAGGACTCATCACCCAATATTTAATTAGGCAGGTTGTTCAAGTGGTATTAGAGCATCGGGTTTTAGTGTCCTTTGGATCTGTGTGGCTTACAATGTTTCAGCGTAGCATTCTTTGATGTAGAGCCCTATTATTAGGATGTTGAATTGTACTGCGTATTTCGACTTACGTTCTCCTTCCATGAAGTATGTGAGATGTAATGCTTATATGAGTTCGATTGGGCATCGTGCGCCAAACACATTGGGACGACTGTCAAGAGCCGTTAAAAGAATACAGGAGGAGGACTCAGCCAAAGATATATAGTATTTTAGAAAACATTATTGGAGATAAAAACCATTATAATTATTGTTTGGGATAAGAACTTTAAGGAAGTCTCTTGGGAGCCGTAGTTTCCCAAGTACCATCATAGTTGATAGTGGTGTCGTTGTTAACTCACCCAACACTGTATGTAAAAGGTGAGGAAGTCAGAAAGACTCTTGTGAAGGAAGAAATTAAAAGGCAAATTATGAAGGGTGAATTGTAGTAACACCCAGGATTTGAAATTTTTCTAGGAAGAAAAAACTTAAGTGATGAGAGTTAGACATCACATATTAAGAACATGTGTGAAACTGGAATAAGAATTTTAGGTATGGTTCGATAGTGAAATCATCCAATGAATGTTTTAAATTAGGATATCAGTGGAATTTTGAAACTTATCTCTTATGGGTAAGAAAGAGAGAAGTAACTTGTTTAACGAACTCCTTACCCTAGGAAGAATGGGGTACATAGAAGATAAATAGAGTTCATTATGTGAAAGGAATGATTAGTGAAATACTCTAGTGTGAGTGGAAATCTGACGAAGATGACTAGAATTAACGTCACCAAGAAATTTAAGGATGATTCCAAAAGAAGGGGAGTTAGAAGGGTTAGGAAACCTAGCCGAAGGGCAAGTTCTAATTCAATATAGTTAATGAAACATCATCGGGAGGTGTACCCAGTATGGGACCCATTTAAAGTGACATGATTAAACCCCTATTTAATGGCGATAAAATAAGCTAAGACTAGTATAGTCGATAATGTATCCCATAGGACCCGTAGAGCCAAAGGAATAATGGGAATAGCAATTGGGAGTTAAGATTGATGGGTCCAAGATAAGGACGTTAAAAATGGTCAGTAACGAGGAAATAGTAAGGGAAATTACCCTATGTGTAGAGAGAGAGACTACTAAGTGTTAAATGTGTCCACATTGAGTAGTGAGACTGATAAATTTTGGGAATAGTAAACTATACCAATTAGGCATTATAACTAGAGGAGTAAGACTTCTAGGGGAGTAATTGGGTCAAGAGAATTAGGCCTAGGAAATTTACGACCCAAGAGTGGTAGGTTTAAATAGGACTAGTGGAGTCCTCGAAAATAGTAGCATAACCATATTTCAAGGTTGGTCGGGTCCAAGAAGAAAAAGGGAGGTCGGTAAGACCATAATTGAGGCCTAGATATGCTGGGCCAACATTTCAATAATGGGCGTATAAACTACAGGAGTGAATAATTTTTCCACAACAGGTGGTTACAACTATAGGATGAAATCATAGATGTATAACGGGTGCAAGTGATCGTGAGTTGTTTTGACCGTGGGAGATGCATGTAAGGACCCTACGTGATCAAGAGAGACTGCTGAAGTTCTATTTCATCATTGTGAATAAAGGATTAATTCTAGTGACATGGTGTGTCACAACAAACATATATAAAGAGAAAACCGTAAATTCGCGCACAAGTCGAGGTTAGTGGAAATGATAATTTTAATAGTCTGGCTACAAAAGTATTTCTCGTTGATAGCGGGACTTTTTGGTGTCACCTGTGAGTGAACCGAGTGGATCCTAAGAGTATATTTGATTATTATAATTTTCTATTGCTTTGACTTAGCATAACATAACTTTTTATGGTAATGTGTAGTGATAAATTACCAAATGTTTAAACGATAATAGATTGAGTGATAATACTATCATTTTGTGTGGCGCCAACTAAAATAGGGTTGGGCCTATAATTCATGATATCATCGACCTTAGTGAAAATGTTTTCCAGTTATATGCGTGAGTAGAAATTTATTTTACTGAAGTGACTCAAGATATATTATGCTTTTGGTCGAACATCAAGAAATAGCTCATTATTAAAGCGCCGAGAACTTGGGATAGTGAGAGAAACATATTTTATGGGATATATAAGCATGGACTAGTAAACTTTTATGTCAACAGACATAAATTATGGGAATTTATAGATTATGGATTGAGGGCCATTACGGATCTTGACGACCGACTATGTTAACTAGCAGTGTATCGGGGGGTTCCTTGCTTGGATTTCGCTTTGCAAGACATACCACACAGGAAACTAGCGAACGTCGGGAGTGGGAGAGAAGTTTGGTTGATAGTTCATAGGTAATTGAAGAGTCCAGAAGTTTGATTTAAGAAGAGTATACGTTATTTGTGAAACAATGCGAGAAATATAGGGTGTATGGGTGCCCTAAGTAATTGAATGTGACTATTTTTCTCCATTTTGGAGATAGGGGATAAGGAAAATAAATATAGTGGTTTGGATATCGGAATTTGAATGTTCGGTCATTTATGACGATTAGAGATATAGTCGGTAGAATAATAAATGTATCAGGCTATAAATGACTATTATAATAGGATTTAAATGAATAAATGTTTGGCTAGATTCCTCTTGTAGTGGGCCACCTGTCTGTTGGAATTAGGATGGACCATTCAAAACTAGCAGAGGTTTCTCCAACTGTTAGGGATTTCTAAGTAGTATTGGGAGAGTATTCGTAAGAATTTTTATCGCGAAGATGGTTACGATCCTATATGGGTGATAGTGGATCAGTTGAATGAAGTAGATCACATTATACCAGTTAGGGTTGATCATACTATAAGACAATATGCTTTGATCTTAATATAACCGAGATAGTGAGGTTACATAGGGTACCGTTTAATATTGTGTCCAATTAGGATGAGATTTGTCTCCCGATTTTGGAAGAATTTTCACGTGGCATGGGTACCGAGTTGTGTTTGGGCATGATCTATCATCCGCAGAATAATGGGCAGACTAAGCAGACAAATTTGATGTTGGAAGATAAATTATGTTTGTACCCTTGAATCTTAAGGGAGGATGAGAGACATACGTTCCACTAGTGAAGTTGGTGTACTATAACTCTTATAAGTTTACTGTTAGGCATGGTGCCCGTTGAAGTATGGTACGATAAGTCTTATTGTTTCTCCTACTTATGGGATAAAGGTAAGGAACCAGGAACTATTGCAAATAGTATAGATGATTTGAAAATTATAGTATATATTGTGTGTAAAATATATACTGCACAAATAACCTACTTGTGTATAAAAATCGCTAGACGAGATGGTATTTATCTAAAGAACGGTTAATCTATTTAAGTGCATATAATAAAAGGTTAGATAGTGAATATCTAGAATAAAGTATCATTAGTGAAACTTAAATTGTAAGGCTTGGAGAAGTACCAATGTGACAGGGTAGTCTGGGGTTAAAATGATCAGAAGTGAGGTGTTCATTATTAGGGGTATTCGATAGTGTACTGTATGGGCGGTATATCATAGTCTACTTGGGAGTGCAAGTATGTGATGTGCAATACTTATCCAGAATTGTTGATGTCTATTATACTTTTGTTTTTCGAATTTCGGGATGAAATATATTGTAAGGGGGGAAGTATGTAATACCCCGTATTTGTAATGACTTTTAAAATGGGACTAATTAGAATTAATTGTGTTATAATTGGAAATTAATCCGGATTTAAATATTACTCGAGAATAAAGTAATATGTGATTTGTGTTGAATATTACTTGGTGATTAACGTAATATATATGAATATGACTTTACAATTGATTATGACTTTATAAAATTATCGCGAATTATGTGTACGATAATTATGGTAATTCAGTCACGACGCGCATTTGAGACGTGTCGGGATTATAATTTAATGAAATAAAAGTGAATTATTATTATGTCATCCGAATGGTCATTTTGACTGCGCCAAAGTGTCCGAAAGGGTTCAAATAGTCAAAAAAGTCTACTTGAGTGTTTGATTTAGGTCTCGGGGAAATTTGTAACCGAAAGGACACCCCGAGGGTGTATTTTGGTCATTTTAATTGGGAGGAGAATAGTAAACATGGAAATTGGGTTTTATTATATTAGTGAGGAGATTAAAGAACTTAGGTTCATTCACCCAAAAGAAAAGGAAAGGTCTTTGAGGAGAGTGAGGGGTTTTTCCAAGGAGATGAAGAGGCTTTTGGAGCAAACCATCCACCACCACCACTGTCGAAAGTTGGACAAAAAAAGAGAGAACCACCAGTGGACAATCATCCTCAATGGACCAGACCTACGAATTTGAGGCAAGTGATTAATTATTGCAAATTTAGCATGTATATTTTCCATGTTAGGTTGTTTAGAAAATTCTGAAAAGATTCATAATCAAAGATGAATTATGGTGATGTTAATTGAATCTTTGAAAGGATAATGATATAGGATTAATTTTCTTTTGAGTATAGAATTTAACCCACAAAATTTGGGAATTATTGGTGAAGAAAATCTTAGTTTATATGATGTTCTTGGATAAATAATAAAATATGAGTTTTCTGGAATTATGAGAAATATCATGTTTGGAGATAAACTAGTTAGATGTTAATTCATTTCTGGAAAGAAGAAATATGTAGGATAAATCTCATGTTGTTGGTAGATATTAATCCACTAAATAAACATCACATGTTGGAGAAATTCAAAAAGTTATAGGATTGTTCTTGAGATAACATATATTTTAGTTTTTCTGGAAAATATGAAATATATACACTTTAATCCAAACTCTTGATGATTGTAGGTTGTTTAGATAAGTAGGAATCATTTACACATGTTGATATATCATGTGGTATGGATTATAAGAAATTTGGGACGTTAAAAAAAAGGTTTTGAATGATTAAAAGTTGTGAAACCCGTAGGATAAAAGTTGGAGATTCTGGGCTGATAACTGGGTGATCGATCAATCGATCCTTGAAACTCGATCGATCGACCCTGACCTTCGATCGATTGACCTCCCCAGAAAATATGAGCTTGTTCCTTTTAATTCTTATTTTAATCCCAAAACTTCAAGGAATCCTTAATGATGATTAAATGAATTAAATGGGACTTAGGGAAGGGCAATAGGATATACTTAAGACCCGAAAAATATTTTTTTGGGATTATGAATGAGGGAAATTAATGAGTGATTAATTAAATGAGTTATATTGGAGAATTATATTATTTGGGGTTTAAATCAGATAAATGATAATTTAAGGTTAGGACCAGTAGTAAGAGAGTCATAAATTACTGGTATAACCTTAGGTATAATTGGGATTAACTTAAGAGATGGAATGCAGGGTTTACGACTGAATTAGGGATTATCGAGGAATAAACCTAATTAAAGTGAATTTAATTCATAGAAATTCAGGAGTCGTGATGACATAGATTTGTAGGACGTGATGTTTACCTACTTAATTTATTTGAGGATTAAATGATTACCATCGTGCGGTTAGATAAGTTAAAAAATATATACGTTGAGGATTAAAATCATAATAAAAAATACGTGGGATATTCGTGATATAATTATACTACGTATTGGATTTATTATATGGGTCGTGCATATTCCCTATGGTTATATATAGGTATGATGAATACCTATTGTTATTATACATATATATAGGTGCGATGATTTCCTGTTATTATCATATGGTTGTGTGAGTACCTTATTGATGTTATATTTATATAGGTGTGATGAATACCTATAATATTATTTATATGTATGACATACCTACACTGCTTGCTATTGGGATGGAGGTTTCGCGTTGTGGACGGTCTTATCCTTGTGCGCCCAATTGGGAGGGATTTTAGATTCGTACCTTGAGCATAGGACCTTGGACACGTGCTATCGGTGTATATGATAGTTTCGACGGTTGAATGGGAGCATAGGTATGTGCGTGACCCATTTGGCTGGGGAGTATGATCGCCTCCATTATATTTATGTTATGATATGATTCATGAGAGACGCTAAATCAATAGTCCTCTATACAGTTCATTATGTATAAGGACATGATAATAGAGTATGCATGCACCGCAGCTGTGACAGAGGAGATGACGTATTAGTATATATATTATTAGTGTGATATTATATATATAAACTGTGATGTAATCTACCGTGTGACATTGTAGATATAGAAACTTAATCTTCTGTGTGAAATTGTAGATTAAAAATATAAAGTGTGATTTAATTTTCCGTGTAATGTTGTAAATAGAAGTAAATAATGGAATCTGAATTGAATCAAGTAAGTGAAGACTTAATTCCAAGGTTTTAACATGACTAGTTCATATTAAAGATAAATGAATATGAATAATTATAATACATATGGTATAGGACATACGGGTTTATGATATGGGTTAGAATTATGTTACTAGTTAGGAAGGAACCTTGCTTAGGAAGATAATGAGACACGATAGGTGTGCACTCCAGATGAGAGGTGAGAATTTTGAAGGGAGAGCCCGAGAAACTAACAAGTACATAATAAATGCTTAATTGTAATTGTTAAGCACTTGCTATTTTTAGAATCTTTTACAATCGGGCTCTGACCCATTTCCTTGCATATTCTCTTCTGTACTATATCTTGTACATCAGGTATCCAGCAGCAGGGATGCCCAGCATAGATTATGGATGTTCGGATGGATTATAGCTACTAGCGGAGATGCGGATTTTGTTTGACGCTTCCTTTCTTTTGATTCACTCATCTATAGCTTCTACTTCATTTAGGGCATGTTGCCTAGGACTCTAGAGGTTGTAATTAATTATGTAAGCATTGTGGATAGCAGTTTTATTTAGTGGAAAAGTTATAATTTAACTGGAGAGTTATTCCAGTCATATTTATTCTTGTTATAATTAATCCAGTTGTGATTTGTTGTTGGATATTATTTTCCCGTGCCGTGGAATGGTTTTAATTAAATTAAAAATGGAAAAAGTTTTTGACACTTAGCTTAATTAACTATTAGGTGATTAATAAGGAAATTAGTTTTCGATAGTGATGCTGAGAATGAACCAATTGGATATTATGATTTAATTAAATAAAGGAGTGATCACCCGATAATTAATTAGGTGGGTTGTTACAATTTTCAAACCCATCAATTTATCAAAATGATTCCAAACCTCCCGAGCAATATCACTAGACAGGAACAAGTGATCATTATGTTCTTCTTGAGGCAATGGGCAACTTATACATTTAGAAACCATGGGTATGTATATACTCTTGATATTTATATCAAGAGGTATAACTTTATGAAATATATGCCACATAACTGTAGATACTTTAGGGAGAATTCTAACATCCCATATCATCGAAAAGGAGAATCGGGAACTGTAGATGCAATTGTTATGCAACACAAATAAATATGGGATGCAATTATTATGCAACACAAATAAATATGAGAGAAATATTATCAAGAAAAGAACAAGGAATACAAGATGCCAATCACACAACAAAGGATGTACGTGGTTCAACCAAGATGTGCCTACGTCCACGGTGGTGCAGTCGATATTATTTCTATATACTCCGAAGAGTGATTACAGAGAATACAACTTGTCCTTTTGCCCCGGACCTAGGGTTTAATATATACATGTACATGTAGATGAGTGGAGGTGATGGGTTCCTCCATGTTTTCCATTTCCCCTATAACTTCCCTTCATGGGATTGTAGGGGGAGACCGGATCAATTATAAAAGATGAGGGGCCTGGACTTTGGGCCGCCAGGACTGGGCTACTCGTCCAGGCCCATAGTTCTAAATTTAGGGTACCCACAATTGCCCCTAAATCCGTTGGGCCATGTTTATGGGTCCAATGGATTTAAATGATCAGCTATTATGGCTGATTTGTGATTCTTCGAAAACTGTGAAGTTGCTTTGGCGGCACCCGCTTCGCTATTTGTGCGCTATGATTAGAATTGAAGGTTTGTTGGGATAGCCACTTTTTCTCCCATTGTTTCAGGCTTTCTAGTACTCTTCCTTCTTCTGAGAACTCTAGCGCCTCGTAACTTCTTCTCTCAATCCCCATTCACATTGCTTCTTAGTCGTCTTGAGCTCGTGCTTCTTCATCACTTGAACCGATCTTCTGTTTTGTAAGTTTCTCATGCCCTTTCTTTGCACTTTCTCTTTGGTTTGTAGATTTTCTTGAGTTTTTCAATGGCGAAGATTGGAAATAGGTCAATCTCGGAGTTCGGGAATTTTTACAATATTCCTGAGTGGGTAGATATTGAAAGTTGTGCCTCCCCTCCTAGGAACGTTAGGGATATAGAGGATGCCCACTGGATGCATGTTTTATTGCTCTCCCAGGGGGGACTTACTTTTCCCCCTAATGATATATTTCTGCATTTTTTTGGTTATTTCAATATTGTTCCCGCACAGTGCTCGCCCAATGTGTGGAAGATAGTAAATGGCGTCCATAGAATAAACCAGTTGTATGGTACTAGGTTAGGACTTGTCGAGATCTGTTTCTGTTATTCTTTCTCTCGAACTAGCTTAGATGTCTTATACCTCAAAGCTAGGAGTCCTGATATGGTATTGGTAGTAAACCTACCTGATTCCCATAAGGACTACTGGCACAAGGGTTTTCTCGTTAGGAATTGACAGTTCCCTCCCCAGTTTGAAGGGTCGAGGTCTAAGAGGTTCACTATCCCTTTTTACGGGGAAGAATATATAGGTAGACATTGTACTGTTATTTCAACCTTTGCTGACTTATGACTTTTCTAACCTCTCTTTTATTTTTCTTCCACAAAGAGGACAAAGAATTTGGAGCCTGCTCTCAGCGAGGTTCGTATCTCAGAGTTGGTGAAAGCTTAGAATATCAAGGAGCCTCTGGGCGACGGCGAGCATCCTAGGTCTGCTGTCTTTTTGCTCGAGTATAAGAACGCAGGCTCCAGCTTCATAGCACGGCCTGTGGATAGTGTTCTAGAGTTTAATTCTTTCGGAGAGACTACTGCTGAGCCTATCCAGTTGGACGAAGAGGATATCAGCTCTGAGAGTGAGCCTGCAGGAGTTGCGAGTAATTTGGGTGAAGAGAGCTCTGACAGTAGCAGTTCTTCAGAAGAGGATTCTGAAGCTCGAGGATCGTCGAGCACTTCCAGCAGTTCGAGTGAAGACATGCCTCCAAGGAAGAACCTGATCAGAGACGATGATGATGAGGACCATGTGATTCTTGCACAGAGGTCGAAGAAACAAAAGTCTTCTTCTGTGGCCGTGGCTGCTGGTACTCGATCTTCCACTCAGGATCAAGAGAGTAAGAGCAGGTGAGAGAGAGGGAGAGAAAGAAGGAGGAGGAGAGAAAGAAGGTGGAGGAAAAGAAAAGGATGGAGGAGAGTAATAGGATGGGGAGGGAGAGAGAGGAAGAGAGGAGGAAGATGGAGTCGAGGATGAAGGCTGGGCAAGCCTTGGTCCCGGTATCTGCTTTGCCCGAGGGGGCCTCAATTGCCACTTCTCCTCAGCTGGCACCTGCGCTGCTCGAGAGGGCAGTCCTTCCTGCAGATCACCAGAGGGTGCTGGGGTTTGATCAATTGGCCCTTCAAGCTAGCCAGAGACTAGCCTTGGTAAGGTTCTCTCCCCTTTTCAATTCCTTAACAAGTTTTAGTTATTTACCCTTCTTAATTTCTTCTTTATTTTTTGGCAGTTTGTGACTGACTTCGCCGTGCTCTACCATTCTCGCGACAAGTTGGTGAGAATAAACGGTGAGCTGGAGCAGCAGAAGTCCGCTCTAGAAGTCAGGGGTTCCTAATTGGAGGCTAATTTGAAGGCTGCTGATGCCGCTCGAGCTTCCTCTGATCTGGCCCTCATTAATTCTAATCGTGAGAGGGATGCAGCTGTTAAGGAGCTGAGCGAGCTGAGGCAGGCCTATGACCTAGTCTGCTCGAGCAAGATGGGTGTTATGGAGGAGAATAAGGCTCTGACCGAGCAGCTAAAGAAGAAAGAGTCCCAGGTAGCCACCGTCAAGGAGGATTCATACAACTCCGGGTGGGCTGCTGCTTATGAAGACGCCGAAGTTCAGATAGGCTACATCTGCCATTTGAACTTCAAGAAGGGCTAGAATAAGGCCCTCCTAGCTTTTGGTGTTGATGCTGAGTCTCCTTTATTCAACGAGCATGACCCAGGTCCGAGGCCAACGGTGGACGAAGAAGCCCCTGCCCCAACCATCGAGGGTGTTGATCTTGCTTCCCAGATAACTTCTGCCAATGCTAATCCTGCCCAGGCGAATGAGGGCATCCCTATAGAGGAGGATGCCTCTGCTGCTGCTGACAAGGGGAAGCAGGCAGCCACCTCTGGGAAGCCTGAGGTTGCTAGTTAATCCTCTCTTAGAACTATTTTGTACTTTTGTTTGTAATTTTTCCATTTTCTGCTCTATGTACTTGACCTTTATTAATGAAATAAAAAGGCTTCTTTTTCCAGTTCATAGATTGATTTTTCTTTCCATTGCCCTTTTATGTCTTGTAGTTGATTGATGTAGAAGAGTACATTCCTGCCACATCTCAATTGGGAAGGACTCTTGGTCCCAATGCCAGTCCTCAGGTTCGTCAGGCCTTTGTTAGGCTTTGCAAGTCTCTCAGGTCAAGGAACCAAAAGTATAAGGAGCAGTCCGAGCTAGTGGCTAGGATGAAGGATAGGCTCCAGGAGATGGAAGGCGTTGGTTCCTCTGTACAAGAGGAAGTCAATGTACTGAGAGCAAGCTTGCTAGAGGCCACCGAGATAAACCAAGTTGGGGAGTTCCTGCAGCAGGAGAATGAAAACCTGAGGAGGGAAGTCCTACAACTTAGAGAGCATGCGCCGAGCACTGCTTCAGCGGTTCTGCAAGGTTCCTCGTCTTCGCGAGCTGGACATACTTCCCATATGCAGCGAGGTTCCACTCGTCCTCCCCTCCCGCGAGCTGGTAGGAGCACAAGGGGCAGGAACAGGGAAGCAGAAGAACATCGGGATAAGGAGATGGAGGAGGTCCGTGATGATGTCTGGCGAGCATATGTAACTGCTGCTGGGCTTCAAAGGGACATTACCCGATTGCGGCATTTATTCAAGAAGGGTCCTTGACAAGCGTGGGCTGACGGTTATGATCAAGGCTGGCTAGATGCTCCCACAAGATTATTCGAGTTCGAGGAACTTTCTTTCATCAGAGGGTGGTTGAGTGCCTTGAAAGAGCTTCAGGTCCCGAGGAACTCGGTGTTATGGTATTGTCACGAGATGTCCTCCTCCATTCTGATGCCTAACCCATTCAGGAGAGATGATCGATGGATCCCCCGTGATGCTATTCCTCGAAAACTATTAGAGTTGGACGCAGATGAGCTTGTGGAAGAGCTGGTCCCTGCTCCTGATGATGGACGAAGAGCTAGAGTGGTAGATTATCTTATTCGGAGGCTTCCACCTTCTTGAATTTTTTGCAAGTTGTTTTTCTTTTGATAATGTAAACGCTTTGGGCGGTCTTCGCCGACTAAACATGTATTATCGTTGTTGTAAATATAACAAGCTGTTATTCTTTTGTCTTTTTTGATAATGTGAATGCTTTGGGAGAGCTTCGCCGACTAAACATGTATTATCACTGTTGTAAGTATAAGAGATTAATGAAAAGTTAGTGTTTTGGGCAATTTTGCCGACTAAACGTGTTCATCCAATCTTTTTATATTCTTGGTGCTTCATAATCCTTTTTGTTTTGCCATGAAAGTGCCCCCCAGTCCAGTATAATACTAAAATACCATTATGCCCCATTTTACCTTTTAGGTTGTGTTGTCACACTCCCTTAGGCCTAAGTAGGGCAATTGGTGAGGACACACCTGATATTGGATGTCTTCATCCGGTCAGGATTTTGCTCAGCCAAAGTAGGTTTGATGGCCAGTATAAAATCTGGTCGCATTGGCTAAGAATCCTCTGTAGGGCTTTATATATTGCCAAGGGTAATGCTAAGAGGTCTCTCGTGTTTCATGACAATGACCTGAGGAGGGGTATTCCCCTACTATATCGACCATCGTGCCTGTGATTTGGAAAAAGATGTGTGATAAAATGCAGTTACTGATTTCATTAGTAATAAGGGGAATGAACTGTTCCTTTCACATAACAAATACAAGAAAAAGATTCAACAATAGAATTCCTTGAGAATTTAAAAATAGAATTTTTTGAGATTAGCTGCATTTCATGCTCGTGGTATCTCTCTGCCCTCCATCGTTTCCAAATGATATACACCTTGCAGGTCGTCCCTAGTTACTTTAAAGGGTCTTTCCCAGTTTGGGCCTAGCTTACCATCTGATGACCTTACTGTGCTGCCCAGGACTTTCCTTAGAACATAGTCCCCAACTTGGAATCTTCTTGGGTTAACCCTTTTGTGGTAATGCTTTACGAGCTATTGCTGATAGCTCGCAAGCTTCACAAGGGCAAGTTATCTACGCTCGTCGGCGAGGTCGAGTTCAGCGAGCAACTCCCCATCATTATAGCCTTGGTCGACAAGGTCGGATCTCATTGTTGGCAAACCCGCTTCTAGTGGAATGACTTCTTCCATGCCATATGTTAGCGAAAATGGGGTTTCTCCTGTTGCTCGCTGAGGAGTTGTTCGGTATGCCCATAGGACATGGGGTAGCTCGGTTTCCCATGCGCCCTTGGCTCGCTCTAGTCTCTTATTCAATCCATCGATCACAATTTTGTTGGAAGCTTCTACTTGCCCATTTCTCTGAGGGTAGGCCACCGAACTAAAGTTGTGCCTGATCCCGTGTTCGTTACAGAAGTCCTAAAAGGGGCCACTCTCGAATTGTGTACCATTATCAGTGATGATGGTTCTGGGGATTCCAAATTGAGTGATTATATTCCTCCATATGAACCTTATCATATCAGCGTCTCAGATGTTTGCCAATGGTTCTGCCTCAATCCATTTGGTGAAGTAGTCAGTCGCAACCAACAGGTATTTGCGATTATCGGCAGTAGTGGGTAGTGGTCCCACGATGTCCATCCCCCATTGGGCGAAGGGCCATGGGCTGGTCAGGGATATTAGGTCTCTGGCGGGTTGGTGGACCATTGGAGCGTGAAGCTGGAATTTTGGGCATTTGCGGACATATACTGCGGAGTCCTTTTGCATATATGGCCACCAATAGCCTTCCTTCATTGCTCGAAAGGCTAGAGACCTTCCTCCGACATGACTTCCATAAATTCTCTCGTGAAGCTCGTGTAGCACCTGCTCGACATCGCTTGGGTGGATGCATCTAAGGTAGGGACCGGAGAAGGACTTCTTATACAAGTCGCCTCCTGTAGATAAGTGAAAGCGAGCAGCTTTGACTCTTATCTGGTGGGCGGTTTTCTTATCCTATGGGAGCGTGCCCTCCTTTAAATAGTCTCTTAAGGGGTCCATCCAGCTGGGGGCTGATCCCACCTGGAGTATTTATTCCACGTTTGGCAGCTTTCTATTGTGGTTAATGCTTGGACAAATGAGGAAATCGATGGGAATGACCCTTTTAAGGCTAGAATCAACTGCCGAGCTCAGGGCTGCTAAGGCGTCGGCATGACTGTTTTGTCCTCTGGGAAACTACTGGATGTTAATCTTTTCGAACATCGTCATTAGTTTTCTCACCAGGGAGAGGTAGGCTGCCATTCTCTCATCCTTCGTGTTGTAATCTCCACTTATCTGGTTGGAGACTAGTTGATAATTGTCGAACACCTGTAAACGTTTTGCTCCTAGAGTTTGTGCCTTATGGAGACCGGCTATTAGGGCTTCGTGCTCTGCTTCATTGTTGGAGGCTGCAAATCCAAGCCTGATTCCTTGCTCAAGGATGGTGTTTTCTGGGGTGATGAGAACAATGCCTACACCCGCCCCCTTTGAGTTGGAGGCTCCGTCAACGAATAGTTTCTCGGTTTCCACTGTTGCTCTGTTCTTCGTTTGCTTTGTTGGTTGGATTTGCTTGGGGAGTTCTTCATGAGTGAATTCAGCTATGAAATTAGCAAGGATCTGACCCTTGATAGCGGTCCTTGGTTGAAATTGGATGTCGAACCGGCTGAGCTCGACTGACCACTTAGACAATCTGCCCGACAAATCCGCTTTCCTTAGGATCGCCTTAAGGGGGTGCGATGTAAGGGCGATGATAGTATGAGCTTCGAAATAATGCTTCAGTTTCCTCGAGGCTATTACCAGTGCAAAGACGAGCTTCTCCAATGGCAGGTACCTTTGCTCGGCGTCTAATAAGGTCTTGCTCGCGTAGTAAACGGGGTGTTGGATTCCTGCGACCTCGCATATTAACGCCGAGCTGACAATGTGATTGGATACCGAGAGGTACAGGTATAAAGAATCCGTTTGCTGTGGTATGACAAGCAGCGGTGGAGAGCTTAAGTAGGACTTGAGCTCTTCCAAAGCTCGCGAGCAGTTTGGGCTCCATTCTATCGGTTTACTCCCTTTTAGAAGCTGGAAAAAAGGCTTGCACTTCTCGGAGAATTTGGAAATGAAGCGATTTAAGGCAGCGAGCCTTCCTGTGAGCTTCTTCACGCCCCGGACTGTTCGAGGGGGTTGTACCCTGTTGATTGCATTGATCTGGTCCGGATTAGCTTCCATGCCTCTCTTACTGACCAAGTATCCAAGAAATTTTCCTGACTGGATACCGAAGGAACACTTTCTCGCATTAAGCTTCATTAGGTACTTCCTGAGGATTCGAAGGTCTTTGATAGGTCTGAGAGGTGATTTTCCTTCTTCTTGCTCTTAACGAGCATGTCATCGATGTAGACCTCCATTGTGTCTCCCATTTGATCCTTGAACATTTTTGTGACCAGCCGCTGGTAAGTTGCCCCCGTATTCTTGAGCCCAAATGGCATGACCTTGTAGCAATACAACCCAACCGTCATGATGAACGCCATTTTATCCTGGTCTGGGGCATACAAGGGGATCTGGTGATATCCTGAGTATGCGTCCAGGAAACTCATTCGCTCATGAGCTGCAGTGACATCTACCAGTTGGTCTATCTTTGGGAGGGGGAAACTATCCTTAGGGCATGCTTTGTTGAGGTTAGTGAAGTCGATGCAAACTCTCTACTTCCCATTGTTCTTCAAAACTACAACTGGGTTTAACAACCACTTGGGGAATTGTACTTCCCGTATGGATCCTGCATCCAGTAGTTTTTCGACTCCTTTTTGACCGCTTTAGCCTTCTCGGGTACAGTTCTTTGTGCCTTCTGTGTAACTGGCTTGAATGTGGGGTCGACGTACAGCTGATGACAGACCATATCAGGATCAATGCCAGGCAGCTCGTATGGTTCCCATGCGAAAACATATACGTTGCGTCTCAGCAAGGTCGTCAACTCTTTCTATTCTTGATCGGTGAGAGATGCTCCAATCAAGAAGACTCTGCTACTATCACCATCTTCGGCTATAACTTCTACCAGGTCCTCGATGACACGCTCGGAGGGGAGGAGCCTGGTCTCCTCTACTCCTGGTCTTCTATACTTTAGTTGCTATTTAGAAGGCATCACACCTTCTTCAACCTTCTCGCTGGGTTGACCGACCTTCTTCTCTGGCTTTGGTCGGATGGCTACTATGAAGCACTTCCTCGCCATCGCTTAGTCACCGTGGATCTCCATTACTCCTCGCTCGGTTACATACTTGAGCTTTTGGTGGTAGGTTGAGGAGACCGCCTTCATTATATGAATCCACCCTCTGCCGAGGATGGCCTGGTACGGTGATTCGATGTCAACTACCAAAAAATCAATCATCTTGGAGACGTTCCCAGCACGAACTGGCAGCACTATCTTGCCTAGGGGCATGGTCAGTTTCCCAGCGAAGCCGAACAAAGGAACAATAGCTTCCTTTAGGTGGGAGATGCTCAACTTCAATTTACTGAACAGATCGAGGTACATTACTTCGGATGAGCTTCCTTGATCGATGAGCAGCTTGTCGATGTCAAAGTTGGCTATCCTGAGTGTAATGACCAGAGCATCATGATGTGGGGTCCTTACTCCCATCAAATCTTCATCCGTGAAAATAATATGCTTGTTGTTGTTGACGTCCTCTGCTCGTTGATGCTTTCCTGATTGTGACTTTGCTGGATCGATTTGAAAAGCCTGCATTACCACTGTAAGTTTTTTCATCTCCATTCGAGCTGAGTTCCCTTGTATCTTCTTGACGTCAGATACTCCATCAATTACGGTGAACTCATGTCCAGCATCATCCTCCAACACATTTTCGGGTCTCATCTCTCTGTTGGCAGTCACTTTATATGCCATTTTTCCCACAAAGTCGTTCAAATGCCGGACTAGGACAATTATTCGAGGTGAGACTTAAGAGCTTTGCAGTGCTCGGTCTTGTGCCCTACCTCTTTCTGAAAAGCGCATCTTAACGCATTATTCCTCTCCGAGGGATCTCCCCCATCTTCCTGATCCACTTGATGACTGGATCATCCTTGATATTCGCGAGAACCTTGTAAATTGGTTCTTTGAAGACGGTGTTAACTACCTAGAATGCTTTCGACGCGTCCTGGTTCCGTCCGTTTTTGGAGCCATTTTTTTCCCCGCTCTTTCCTCCTTTCCTCTGGTTCTTAATTTTCTCACCTACCTTGGTAGTGAGCTTAGCTCGACCGTTTTCTCCTGTATTAGGGCGGGTGACATCTTCCACCTTTGCGTATTTCTCGATTCGGGCCATTAGGTCGTCAATAGTCATAGCTTCCTTCTTCGTCAGGGATTGTTAGAGGAGGGAAGAACTAGGGCGCCCAATTTTGAAGGAGGCCACTGCCACTTCCTCCGCGCAGTCCTCGATCTCATTGAATAACTCCCAGTACCTCTTCGCGTATTCTCGGAGGGTCTCTTGAGGCGTTTTCTTCATTGTCAGTAGAGCATCCATCCTTTTAGGATGGGAGCTACTGGTAATGAATCGGTCCATAAAGAGTTCAGCTAGGGATTTGAAATTCTTGATCGATCGGTGGGGGAGCCTTTCGAACCACTTCTGTGCTACATCATGAAGGCTCGAGGGGAAAATACGGCACATGAGGGCATCCCGGTGACTCGAGACGGTCATGGCCTGTCAATATTGCCTGACGTGATCGATGGGATCAGTCTTTCCATCGTAAATCTTAAACCTTGGAATGGCAAATTTCTTGGGAGCTTCCTCCTCTTCGATTTCTCTTGTGAAAGGTGACTTCATCTGGGTTTTGAGATCTCACCTCGCGAGCTCTCTAGTTGATCTTGTTCCGTGCTGAGCGGAATGCTGGTCCATCTCCCTACGGACCATGTTTCGTATGTGCTCGTCGCTGTGAGCAGGGCTCTAGTGGCGACGAGCTCTTCGCAGCTGTTCGCGGAGGTTGTCGTATGACTTGCCTCCTTCATCCCTTTGAGATTCTCGCCTAGGGGTCCTTCCTCGGGTGCGAGACTTGCTCGCCTGAGGGCTAGGAGTGCGATATGGGCATCTCCGGTTATCAGGACGAAGCTCCCTTTTTAGTCTTTCTAGTCTTCTTTTCAAGCGATCATTCTCAGCCTCGTATCTGCGGGAAGACTCCCTCTGCTCGTTGAGCCTTGCCTCGTACGCATCAATCAACCTGGATATCTGCGTGGACCTCGCTGGTCCCTGACTTTCTTCTAAGGCTGGTCTTTCCAGTCGAGCTCTCTGATTCGAACGTCGGACTTCAGACCTAATCCTGCGAGGTGCAGGTGGCTCTTGAATATCTCCTGCTTGGGGGGCATTGCTGCTGTGGCCAGACATCTTAAATTCCTTTCTTGACGTGGGCTCTTCTCAGGGAAAGATGAACGCTTCCCACGGACGGTGCCAATTGTAGATGCAATTTTTATGCAACACAAATAAATATGGGATGCAATTGTTATGCAACACAAATAAATATGAGAGAAAGATTATCAAGAAAAGAATAAGGAATACAAGATTCCAATCACACAACAAAGGATGTACGTGGTTCAGCCAAGATGTGCCTACGTCCATGGTGGTGCAGTCGATATTATTTCTATATACTCCGGAGAGTGATTACAGAGAATACAACTTGTCCTTTTGCCCCTGACCTAGGGTTTAATATATACATGTACATGTAGATGAGTGGAGGTGATGGGTTCCTCCATGTTTTCCATTTCCCCTATAACTCCCCTTCATGGGATCGTGGGGGGAGACCGGATCAATTATAAAAGATGAGGGGCCTGGACTTTGGGCCGCCAGGACTGGGCTACTCGTCCAGGCCCATAGTTCTAAATTTAGGCTACCCACAAGAACAATGTTTTTCCCTAATAAAATCCCACGCCTTAGAAATTGAGAAACCATGAATGAGCCAATTTTGATCAGAAGAAAAAGCATTATCCTAAAAAAAATCCCCAAACCTTTGCACACGTTTCCAAGTGACACTATCATAAAGAGGCACACCTCTGAAATTAAGAGAAGCTATTTTTTTATATTTAAAGTGCATAAAATTTTCCCATAATGAATTTTTCTGAAAGAAACGACTCTATATTTTACAAGCAAATGCATCGCAAATATAATTAAGTTCCCATATACTAAGGCCACCTTTATTTTTCGAACGTAAAATTACCTCCCAAGCAACCCAATGATGTTTGGACGCTTCATCAGTGTTAACCTAGAAGAAATTCAATCAGATCGATTTGAATTTCTTAAAAAATGTCTTGGACGGTTGTAAAGCTGAAATCATATGCATGCCCACAAATTGAAGAATTGCTTTATTAAGGAGAAGCCGACCTGCTTGAGAGATGGATGAATGATTCCACATTTTAATTCTGTCCACTTCTTTTGACAAAATACCATGAAAAATAGAGTTTCTTTTCCTATCGGTTAAATAGCGAAACTCCCAGGTAAAGAAACGGCAGTGCTGATTGCTTAAACCCAATTGTATGAAGATTTTTTTTTTTGACATTTGTTGTTACAGGAGGCTGAAAAAATAATACTCCCTTTGGACGAGTTAACCTACTGGCCAGAACAATATTCATAGACTGAGACAAGCTTGCTGAATGAGGAAACTGATTTAGTGTTACCATTCATGAAGAACATTATGTCATCTGCAAAGGATAATGACGAGATCAATGGAAAACCACTGGGAGTTGAAAAATGGCCAATCAGGCCTTGCGACACAAGGTGGTGAATACCACGATTCATAACTTCAACATCTATAAGAAAAAGAATGGTGAAAAAGGGTCCCCTTAGCGCACCCTTCTACCTGATTTAAAGTACCCGCAAGATTTTCCATTGATGATAATAGAATACCAACAATTTGAGAGAATTCGCCATATCATGTCGATCCATGTTTTAGAAAAATCATTGGCACAGATCACTTTGGTTACGAAAACCCAAGAAATCCTGTCATATGAATTTTCCATGTCCAGTTTAATGACAATATTATAACCTCTTGCTTTTTTATTGAGTTGAGACATCATTTCTCGCGCAAGAAGAATAGTATCCGATATTGATCTTCCTTTAATAAAACCTACTTGAGAATCTGAAGTAATCTTAGGAAGAAAAACACCAACACGGTTAGCTAACATTATAAAAATGATTTTATTTGAAAAGTTTCACAAACTTATAGGTCTCAAGTCTGAACAATTTTTGGGGTTTTCCAATTTGGGAATAAGCACAATATTTGTTGAAGACCAACTTTTTAGAATTTCACTACGGAGAAAAAAAGATTGGATCGCACTAATAATATCGTTAGCAATGATATTCCAACAAGTTTGGAAGAAAAATCCATTAAATCCATCCGGGCCCGGAGCACTATCTCTATCCATGGAGAAAATAACTTCCCTAATTTCAACTTCATACGAAATTTTAGATCAATTTTGGTTGTCCTCCCTACTTACCAACTTGGGAATGTGATCCAAAATAGAATAATCATCAAAACATGCAGAGTGATCCCCAAGTAAACTTTGAAAATAAGAAACAGTTTCTCTTTCCACCCCACTAGGAGTACAAAAATTATCACCTTCCAAATTTTTGATATGATGGATAAGAAGCTTATTTTTTTCCTTTTGACTACCGAATGAAAGAATTGTGAGTTAAGATCACCTTATTTAACCCATTTAAGTCTCGCTTTTTGTTTCCAAAAAATTTCTTCAATTTCAAGCTCCCTTTTAAATTTAGCTTGGGCCAAATGCATAGATTCCCTATTAAAAGAAGAGGGATCATTATCAAACAAAGCCTCCTATATAATCACATCATCTTCAGCTTTTTGAACCCTAGAGAAAACATTTTTATTCCATCCTTTAAGTGTAGTTTTCACATTCCTCAATTTATGATCAAAACAAGCCCTAGGGGGACCCAGAACATCGCAGTTCCATGCTTTTTTAGCCGTGTCTAAAAAGGAATGGTGAGAGACCCACATATTCTAAAATCTGAAAGGTTTAGGAACAAGATCATTTTTAAAGGTTAATTTAAGAATAAGAGGAGCATGATCCCTAAATTAGTGCGATGTAAATGTTCCACCGAAGAAGAAAACTAATTGTTAAACCACCCATCATTACCAAGAACCCTATCAACACGGGCCCAAATTCCAGAATCCCCATCTCTATTATTACACCAATTAAAATTATCCCCTGAGTAAGGAACTTCATGAAGATTAACATTAATTATGTTAGAATTAAACTCTAGGATGGCCTTTCGATCAATTATATTACCTCCCAAATTCTCATCTTTCTTAGCCACTATGTTAAAGTCACCCCCCATAACCCAAGAATCAAATCCCATTACTGCAAGAGTATTAATTTCATCACAGAGAAATTTCCTATCAACTTTATTACATTTAGCATACACACAAGAAATAACATAAGATATAGGAGAACAAGGGAGTTGAATAAATATTGTTAAGACTTGTTCCATGTGTCTAACACAATAAACAGAACAATTAAGGTTCCATAAAATCCAGACCTTATTTGAGAAATTTTAAATGCCATCAGCAAGTCCAGTTCTCCTCGCAAGAGAATTAATGTTTTCTTCATCAAGTTTAGGCTCCTGAATAGCTATCATCCAGATTATATATTTTTTGATGATTCTTTTGAGACGTATAACTAAGCATGCATTACCTACTCCTTGAATGTTCCAGAAGAGAAATCTAATCATTAAGATTATTATAAGGTTGATCTTGTGAGAGTTTAGAATTAGATCTGGTTAGGATAGAAGACACTGAAATCCTTTTGGCATTCTTATTTTTTTTTTGCTTTTGCAATTTTGGGAGGTTCCAAACTAGTTGCTTCTGGGTGAATAGGATTCTTAGCTAGCCAAGAGAATTTATTCTATAAATGCATGGAAAATTCTTGAAACTCCTCAATAAAGAGGGTCTGAGTTTGGGCAGTGGCTACATCATTAGTGGTGTTCCAAGATAGAAGTAAACATTCTTTGGAATATTTGGAGGGTGGTGGTTGTAATGAAGAATAAGATTGAGCAGGAGAAGAGGGTGGATTATTTTTTGTTTGAGGTTTGTCATAAAATAGGACTTCTCCTTCTTCTATGTCAGATTCCTCTAAGATTGCAAATGAATTATCTATTGGAATGTCCTCGTCAGAACCGTGCAGAGATACGTCCTCCTTAATTGTTAGAACCTTTTGATTTTGATTTATTAGCTACGTAAATAATACTACCTGTGTTAGAGGTTGAAGCTAGCCCATGAGGTGTAATTTATAGGATCCTACTAAGAGCTCCTGATAAATGGGACGACTCTTTCAATACCATCTGACACGTGGCTAGTTGAATATTTCTAGTTTTTGAAACCTCCTTAATAGAAGGAGTTTTAACCGAAATGACCTCCTTGAAAATAACTCGAGGATGAGACGATTGTTTCTTTTGCCAAGTTGTTCCACCTTTGTCGGGCTTTGACTGATTCAGTTATTGGAAGGACTCAGATCTTATCGATTGATAATTTTTTACATTCAGTATGGTCACCTAACGATTGATATACGTTTTTAGGGTTTACCTCTAACCCTAAGTCTGTATCTGCACAGTTACTTGTAGAGTAGCCAGCTTTCATACAATTACCACAAAATTTTGGGAGGTTCTCATACATGATTTGTTTCTAAAAATCTTTGCTTCCATTGAAAATCCAAATGAGACATGGTAGAGTTTTTAGAACATCAACCTTAACACATATGTAAGCCTGACTTGTCCTTGTAACATTAGCAGTAGACTCATACATTCTCAGTGCATTACCAATCCTCTGACAGATAGCAAATAAAGCATTTTTGGCAAAAAAATGAACTGGTAGGTGTGGCAAATTAACCCATACAGGAAAAATGGGACAATCATAACTTAGGGTAAAATCTGGAGTCCACTTCATGACTTTCATCAGTGCTTTGAAAATGTATAGCTTCTCACGAAACCAAAGTCGCATAAAGTCTTCCTCACAAAACATTTTAATTAAAATGTTCTGATCATCCAATAAGCCAATGGAAAAGGAGGCTTTCAATGAGAAGCCATGAAAAGCCTTGCGAATTGTTTCCATAGAAGGACGACAAAAAGTGAATCTACCCATAAGAGAGAATTTGTATGGAGAAGAGAGATGTTGTTATTCTTTCGGAAAACCCTAATTTATTAATGAAATAGAAGTTTCCCCCCCCCCCCTCTCTCTCTCTCTCTCTCTCTCTCTCTCTCTCTCTCTCTCTCTCTCTCTCTATCTATCTATCTATCTATCTATCTATCTATCTATCTATCTATCTATCTATCTATCTATCTACTACTTTTGAGTTTTCTAATGGTGAAATCTCCACAAAAACCTAAACCACCGGATCGTAATACCATCAAAATCTTTGCATCTATCCTATCTGAACAAACACCACATGCAGATATATCCTTTAAACCAAAAACTTCATACAAAGGAGAACCCTCTGTTGAGTTATCATCTATAAACAGTGGATATATTTTCCCGATTAAACCAACACGTGATTTCACAACCATAGTGAAACTATCTAGTAGTTCCCTAGATTATCCGGTATATATGGAACTACTAATTGGAAAAATCAGTATTAAGTACCATACCACAAGCATATAAATTAAAACTCCAATAACAAACTTCATAATTTTAGACAAAAAAGAGATTTATCTGTACGAAAATCCTAAGTATTTTTGGAAATCGTGAATTACAATTCCGTTATTGTAACCATCATTTTAATGATTCATGTGCAAAATGTCAAACTACCTTCCTCAAACAAACTTATAATTTTGCTCACATACTCTGCAAATAGATATGAAACATCATTATTTCCTGAACCATATACAACCTATGATGATCTTTCATCAATACCACTATCTTGATAGTATGGAATTATTAATATGTGAACGAACGTCATATAACCAGACGATATGTAAAACCCTCGTTATAAAAACCTCCGTGATGATAAACGACACGCGCAAATCTTTTAAAAATGCCGATTAATTAGATGAAACCCCAGTTGTTTCTAATCCTCCCTACGTCCAATATTTTTTATACAGAGATGTTACATAACTTATAAATCATGAACGGGTGACATGAGAAAAATCTTCAAAGTTTTATAATAAATTTACAAACTCAAACAAATGACTTAACATTTTCATGATATATCTTAAACAATGTGAATACCACGGGTATTTGAAACTCTAAGAATATAGGAAAATTCGTGGATAATTTTTGTTAGGTAGGTTTATTGTAATATCCGTACTTAAATTAAGAAACCCTAATTCTCATTTAATCCCTCCCAGAATATATAAACTCAAGCATATTCAAAAGAAGGATTAAAATACTCTAAAAAACCTATGGAATTTCTAAATTAACCAAGTATCCTTGGAGTTTTAGTAATTATAAAATAGACCCTCAATATTTTATTCTACCATAATTTAACCTATACTTAACCCCTAGACCCCAACTTTATATCAAATTGACCCTCTAAACTTCAGCTGACTAGAAATTACAATTTGAGTCACTACAACTTTCTAAAATTAAAAAAAATCCCATAAACTTTACAAAAATTCTATTTTTATGGCTATATAAGTATATACCTTATCAACCAAGGACTAAAACCTATTTATTTTACATTTACATAAACCCTTCTATCAACTTCAACCTCCACATAAGCTAAAATGCTGAAAATCATATGTTTGTACCATGGAAACATGTGAGGTTCAAGTAACCATGCCTTAAGCCTTTCAAAACCTGGACAAATTCACCTCCCATCCGAACCAATCAAACCACATGCTCCAATACTATAAAAAGCCCATGAACAAAGAATTCAAATATCACCTCTTCAGTGTATTCAAAACTTGAAATTTTCTCTCAAATCAGGTAACCTATCATTTCATGTATATATTTCCATTCTTTCATTTACAAATGATTTATGGGTTGATATTATTCTTCTATCAATCAAAATAGTATAAAATTTACGTGTAAAATAGCCCTTAGGTGAAGAAATATGAAAAATCCACCATTAAAGCTTGAGATTTAATGGAGAATTTCGATATATTAATTATAACCCAGGTTTGAAGCTAGGAATTGATTCACCAGGACCTTAGGAACTCCATTGAAATGATCAAAACCCACGAATTTAAACAACAAACCTCAATTGATCAAAAGTTTTTTTTGATTCAGAAAACTCAAAACTTCAAATTCTCCTCACACAAACCACCTTCAGCCTTGAAATTAAAACCAAACTCTTCTTTAACATAGTAGAAACCTAACCACGTTCATAAGAATCGTTTCCATACTCATAAAATCTTCGAATGTTAAGTCAAAGTTTTGAAAAGCACATAGTTATGGAACTCTATATATACTGCACCTCGATCCATAAAACTCTAATATTTGGATTCTTTGTGAAAAATTAGGTTAAATTTGTTTAGAAATCATCTTAAATGGTTTTGAAATGAAGGAGATATCTCATGCCAAAGATTTCAAACCCTAAAGTCAACCTTCGAGAGGCTGAAGATTAATTATTTGACCAGAAATCTTGACCGTGCGTGTGAGGGTGCGTGGCCAACCAAAATTTTAAAAAAGAATTCCAATATTTGAATTTAATTTTTATAGTCAAAATGGTATAAATTAAGGCTGTATTTGGTCAAGCATAGACAAAGTTATGGAAAAATAAGATTTCAGGTTTGAAATACTTTTTTTAAATTACAAATTGACCCCTTCTGAATTTTTTTATGAATTTTGACCCGAAACTTTGTCTATAAGTACTTTAAAGTATTTTAAGTCAAAAAGTCTCTACACAAAAGTTCAAATTTGAGGTTAAGCCCAAGATTTTAAAATCCCAAGTTATTTACAATTAAACCCCTTAAATTTTAAAATACATAGTTTTTAGTATAAATTTACCAAACCAACCCCAATTACAACAATACTTATTCACCCGGATATTTGTATACAGATAATCAAGTACCATATCCTCCCTATATCCTCTTTTGATAGTAAAAACACAAATGAAGTAGGTTATTTTACCTCATTGATAGTAAATTTTGCGTATTTGTTTAACTGCTATTGATATCATTCTATGATAGCCCTATGTGATTCCGATTATGTGTAGAAATTATCATACTCATATGTTATTATATCACTGACCATTTTAATTATGATAATTGGATCAAGTTGAAACCTTCTCATCTAATAACTGATATCATAATAATTCGTTGTCATGATCTAGTTCGCCTTGCACCTTTGCGCATTATTATTTGTTTAAAAAATATCAGTAATAATTAGGGAGTGGACTTCTGTGTTATCCCATAAAATTCTCTACTTGGCCTACGGTCTCAGATGATTGAGAGCCCAGAGTTTAGCTACATACGTATGAGTGTCACTTTAATTATGTGCCTATTCGATTACCTTTTCCCAAAAGTTTTGGGTTGATTATTTTTTTATTATACCGACGGCTTACCTATTTGTATACCCCCTTAGTGAACTGGTAAGTATGGGAGTATCAGTTCAAAACTCCCTGATTTTCTTTAATGTTATTATGAGAAACATTTTCTTCCGCTTCATTTGATGAACACTAAATTCTACATAAACTCTATCCCCCCCCCTCTCTCTCTCTCTCTCTCTCTCTCTCTCTCTCTCTCTCTCTCTCTATCTATCTATCTATCTATCTATCTATCTATCTATCTATCTACACCCTTGTTATAAAATCGGTAAAAATCTATTCAACAACTATTTTGATTCATTTCCTTCGAGTTATTTTGCACAAATACCTATAGGCAATGATAAATGATAAAGGAATTAGATTGCAGCAGTAGGATATATACAGAGAAACTGATAGAAGAATAAGCCTTTTAAACCACAATGCAAAGAATTTTAGGTTTTATAATATCTTAGTTAACTTAGTATGCATGGCCAATTATGATTTAACATTATTTTAAGATAACACTCACCCCTGAGAAATCAGGGTGTGACATCAACAATAATAAGAACAAAGACGAAGTTTCCCTAATTGATGTGAATATGATCTCTGGAGGGTTTTCCAGTGGTGGAATTTCTTCTAAAGCCAAAAAGTCTCACCTCGTGAGAAAATGATGAAAGGGGGTGAAACTTAACAAGGTGTACCACCAACGCCAATCCCCAAAGGGGGTCCCTATGATAATTTTTCTAGATTTAGACCTCAGGAGGGTTATGGTCAATGCAAATATGAAGTGGGTATTAGTGGATACCAGGATATCAACTGAATTCTTATTCTCGGATGCTTTTAATAGCATGGAACTTGCCATGAAGCATATGAACTCTATCACCACCCCATTAATTGGTTTCAATGGAAAATGAACGTATTCCATATGGTATGTCAGGAACCCCCTCATAATTGGTTCCAAGGCTTCCTATTCTAACATCCAAAATAAATTCTTAGTGGTAGATTTCCCCTAAACCTACAATGTTATATTGGGTAGACCTTTACCCAATGATATGGATGTTTTCATGTAAACTCGGAGGATGGTGATGAGGTTCCCAACCCTTATAGGTGTGGCAGAAGTGTTTAGAGAACCAAAAAAAGCTATAAAATGCTACAAAATTTCCATAAGAGAAAGGAACAAAGCATTGGAGCTGTCCAGAAGGGTGTATGAGGTTTTGAAAAGCTCTCGAAGGAATGTTGAAGTCCTCGTAAAGGTTTTTCCTCCTCCAATAGAGATGTTTGAGCTCCCCTAGGGATCTTAGGCATTACATTATTGAACGCGGATACCTTATATACATGGGATGAAGAGAAGAAGAAAAGGGGCAAGCCAACTGAAGCTCTGATCACCATTTTCAATGATGAAGAGGATCCCACCAAAGTTGTTGAAATTGGGGTCGGTTTGAGCTCCTCCCTTATATAAGAGCTATTCCAGTTCCTCAAAGAAAACAAAAACGTGCTTTCTTGGAGTCACTCAGGCATGATTAGGCTAAATACTAAGTTCATGATCTACCACCTCAATGTGGATCCAAATCACAGGCCTTTATGATAGAAGAATAGTTTATTTAGCCACAAAAGAAATGTAGCTATAGCTGAGGAGATTTACAAGCTCTTAATAGCCAGTTTCACTAGAAATTTGCAATATCTTGAGTGGATTTCGAATGTGGTAATAATGCCCAAAGCCAATAAGAAATGGTGAATTTGTATTGACTTTACGATCCTCAATAAGGCTTATCCTATGGATTACTAACCTTTGCCATGTATTGACACGTTAAGAGATTCCACCACTCATTATGAGCTACGCTCCTTTATGGATGCCTACTTCAGGTACAATCAAATTAAAATGGCTTCCATAGATGAGGATAAGACATTTTTCTTCACGGACAAATGTACTTACTGCTATGGAGTTACGCCTTTTGAACAAAAGAATGTAGGTTTTACCTATTAGAGGGTAGTGAACTACATATTCAAAGACCTTATCAGTAAATCCACAGAGGTCTATTTTATTGACATTATAGTAAAAAGCCTAGGAGCTCAAGATTATATATATAACCCTAGGGAGACCTTTGCTATCCCGAGATGGAATAAGATGAGCCTCACCCCTAAGAAATGTGATTCAAGGTAGATAGGGGAAATTCTTGGGTTTCATAATCACCAGACGTGGCATAGAGGTTAACTTGAATAAAATCCAAGCTCTACTACATATGAAATCCCTAAGAATAGTGAAAAAGGTTCAAAGTTTTACTTAGAGAGTTGATTCCATCAACCGCTTCATCTCTAAAGCTACATACAAATGCTTGCCTTTACTCAAAGTATTAGAAAAGGATTTTTAGTGGACTCATGAGGCCGAGGAAGGTTTAGAAGTACATGGAATCTCTACCTCGCTTATTTCGAACCATTATAGGTGAAGACTTATACTTTTATCTTGCAGCCTCCCCATCTACCGTCAGCTCAACCTTGATTCGAGAGGAATATGGGGCCCATTATCCCATTTATTATGTCAGTCGATCTCTCCAAGGGGCTAAGAGAAAGTATCTAAGGATAGAAAATCTCGCTTTCTACCTAATCATCTCAGCAAGATATCTAAGACCCTATTTCTAATCAAACACCATTGTGGTCATAACCAATCCTTCTAACAAATTCTCTAAAATCCCGAAACTTGAGTAATGCTTATAAAGTGGTCTATAAAATTAGGGGAATTTGATATAAAATGCCAACCACAGAGTGTCATTAAAGGTCAAACCTTAGCTGACTACATCATAAATTTCAGTAACTTAGAGGAGGTAGAATAAGATTTCAAGAGCCCAAACACAGAAGACATAATAACCAAAAAATCCTAGGCAACAGTTTTTATAAAAATAGCTCCTAACCTTCCAACATGGGTTTTTCATATGGATGGGTCATTCAACAGGTTAGGAAGTGGAGTTGGACTTCACTTTTGTGGTCCTTGAAGGAGGTATGAGATCTTTTGTCCTTCAATTTTAATTCAAAGCCTCTAAGAATGGGGAGAAGTATGAAGATTTAGTATCTAGCCTAGTCTTGGCCATTCATTTAAAGGAAGAACATGTTGAGGATATCAACGACTCTCAGCCAGGAGTCAATCAAGTCATTGAAAAACGTCGCTAATGCCGTTTAATACAAGATTAAACTGTATAAGCAACTCCGAAAAGTTTGTTGGAGAAACCCTTTTCTTTTGAAAATAAAAATTATAAACTAGATGTGTTTACAAAGAACCTTATGTACGAGAGTAATTAAGACTGTGTAATTAGTTTTTAAAACTAAGGCAGTTTCAAAAATTCAGCACACTTATAGAATGAGATGAGTAGATGAAGATAATCAACACACAGCTTTTAACGTGGTAAAACCTCTCCCAACAGAGGAAACATCCGCGGTGACTTCTAAGTCACAAAAACAAAAATCCACTAATAACAAATAATAGTTACAAACAATACAACATGCAAGCACACAAATCAACCTATTCTAAGTTTAGGAATATACCCCACTTGGTGTCCTTCTAACTTCTCATAGATCTGATTTGTTAATGATGTTCTTCTAGTTTGCTAACTTCCTTTGCTTTAGCTTCCTTATGTCGAGTCAATGATCTCTGATCTTATACACAACACTTCCAGTGTAGTAGTGTGTTATGTGTTTGTGTAGTGATTCCTATTCACATACATGAACCCACACACACTTAGATTTACAGACAGTCCTATAAAAATTACATATAAAGTCTATATGCTGTGATTTTGTTTTCTTTCTTTCTTACAAAACTAAAAACCTTTTTGACCTTTAATATAACCCAGATTCCACGAATATCTCGCTTTTAAAATCGGTCAAGATCTTAATAAATCTCTTTTTGAAAACATTTGTGAGATCGAAAATCTCCAAGTGTGAATCCAACTAGGTCAAGGTTAAGTTTTGTAAAAACAGAAACCATAAAACATTTTCAAAACTAAATCAGTAAAGATTTTCTTAAATCAAGTAGTAAATATGCAGATCTAGTGAAAATGTAACATGCAGAGTGTAGATCTAAAGTTTCTATGAAAAAGAAACAAGATCTTCACACGAATGTTTAAGTTGTGAACAAGATCAAGGACAAGGAGGTTACAGCTTCAAAAGAACAAACCACTCTCTCTCTCAAACACTCAAGGTTGTGTTTGGGGTTAAGTGTATACGAAGGTTTGTTTCAGAGTTGAAGTGTTTAGGGTTAGGGTTAGGGTTTGGCTAACAGTTTCCCTTTCTCTCTCTTCTCTCTTTTCTTTTCTCTCTTCTCTCGCACTTCTCTCTTCTCTCTCACTTCTCTATTATTTTTTTCTCTCAGAAAGACGAATGCCCAAAAGTCTTTTAAGGCTGACAAGTGGAGGGTATTTATAAGGTTGAGGGAAGGTTCTGGATGTTCGAGGGAAATCAAGGGCTGAGATCAAGTCTTGCAAACTTTGACTTGATCCAAAGGTTATAAAACAGCGGTGATTAAAAATGATTGTGATTGGTTCATATAGATAGCACCGGGATTAACTAAGAACACATGCAGACCCTCGATTAGGAATGATCCAACGATCAGCAATCAACCAACCAATCCTCTCACATAAGAAACACAAATAGGTACACCCGGAGGATGACAAGTGTTGGCTTGTGAGTGGCTCTCACACGCGCGTCAAAAATAATTACAGAAGGCACCCTGAAGTCTCTAGCGCTTTGAGATTCTACCCAACCAAACAATCGAGTGAGAAATGAAGTTTACAAAATAGAATATTAACCCCACAAATTTTATAATCCCATTTTATTAATAAAAACATTTATTTTAAAAATGTTTAAAAAATATTTAAAAATTCCCAAAAAATTATTAAAGCTCCAATTCAAGGGGAATTAAACACACACTCAATTTTAAGAAAAATGAACACATGTATGCACTTCTAATTGTGTGTAGTGTGATTCAATTTTTACCTTCATATATCATTGAAGAGAATTAGAGAGATAAGTGCTGAGGCTTTTTGGATTCTAGGATAGACAACCAATTTTGTCACTATTTCCAAATTAGATGAACACTTATACAGTATAGACTTAAGCAAGTCAAAGGTATAAGGTGCTTCAATCTCCCCCTTTGGAAATATGAGACAAAATCTCCTTTGAGTTAGCTTAAAACTCGTAGGGAACCAAAAGAAATAAAACCTAGTCCTATACAAAAGATACTATCTACCCATTGCCTAGAAAGTCAAAAATTACATCACTCAACTATTTACAAATTTTTACACTAGAAAAGGTAGACAATCAGTAGAAGAGATTCCTGCAAATATACACACTAAGATAAAGCAATTTAGATGAAATGTGAACAAAATATTGAACTCATATTCTCAAATTTCTCTCCCATTTTGTCTCAAATGGACAAAGGGTAAAACTTAAAGTCTTAAGAGTTTAATCAGCGCATACCATACCTATAGAATTTTGCAAATACAGAAATCTATTATAGTCTAAAGGTTTAGTGAACATGTCTGCAAGTTGCAGATCAGTAGGCAGGTAATGAATTTCTAATTCCTTAGTTTCAACAAGTTCCCGAATAAAATGATGCCTTATTTTAATATGCTTAGTTCGCGAGTGTTGAACTGGATTTTTAGATATGTTAATGGCGCTTTGATTGTCACAATACAATTGTAACTGATCTTCTTTAATCCCATAATCACCTAACATCTGTTTTATCCATAACAATTGGGCACAGCAACTTCCCGCTGCTATATATTAGGACTCAGTCGTAGATAAAGATGTGCAATTCTGTTTTTTGCTACTCTAACCAACTAAATTACTGCCGACATAATAACAGGCACTTGATGTACTTTTACTATCATCTGTACAACCGACCCAATCAGCATCAGTATACCCTATGATGGTGCTGCAGGTATCATTTGTGTACCTAAGTCCAAGATTAAGAGTGCCTTTTATGTACTTTATTATACGTTTAACACTCAATAAATGGCTCTCTTTAGGGTTATTATGGTAACGAGCACACACACATACAACATACATTATGTCTGGTCGTGAGGCAGTTAGATAGAGTAGGCTACCAATCATACTACGATAGAGAGTAGAATCAACTGACTTACCATTTTCATCTTTACATAATTTAACAGTAGTACTCATAGGCATTTTGGCAACTTTAGCATTATCTAAACCGAATTTCTTAACAAGATCTAAGGCATACTTGGTTTGAGAGACAAATAGTCCATCAGAATTCTGTTTCACTTGAAATCCTAAGAAACTTTGTAGCTCCCCCATAAGGGACATGTGAAATTCCTTATGCATAATAGCAGAAAAAGATTTAACTTCAGAGTTTGAAGTTGACCTGAATATGATGTCGTCTACATAGACTTGGGCTATAATAATGTTTTTGTCAAAATGTTTGACAAAGAGAGTCTGGTCATTTCCTCCTCTCTTAAAACCCTTATCCAACAAAAAGTTGGAAAGGCGTTCATACCAAGCTCTAGGAGCTTGTTTTAAGCATACAAAGCCTTTTTTAGACGAAAGCCATGGTTCGGGTATTTAGGGTCAATGAACCCTTTGGGTTTTTCTACATATGTTTCTTCGGACAGAATTCTATTGAGGAAGGCAGATTTGACGTCCATTTGATAAAGTGTTAATTTTAAGTGACACGCTATGGCGAAAAGAAGTCGAACAGATTCAAGACTAGTGACAAGGGCAAATGTCTCGCTGAAATCTATCCCTTCTATTTGAGAGTAACCTTGAGCAACAAGTCTAGCTTTGTTTCTAAGGATTACCCCATTTTCATCAGATTTGTTCTTAAAAATCCAACGTGTTCCAATAACATTTTTGTTTTGAGGCCGAGGTACAAGATACCAGACATCGTGAATGACAAATTGTAAAAGTTCTTCCTGCATAGCAGAAATCCAGTGTGTGTCATTCAATGCTTCATTAAAATTTTTCGATTCCACAAGGGAGACGAAACATGCATAATTAGCATAATTCCTTAACTGGGATCTAGTACGAACTGGCTCATTAGGATTACCGACCACGTTGTCAATGGGATGATCTTTAGAGACCCAGCCAGGTACTTATGGACTCTCAATAGGTAATGAGTCATCTATTTCTGGTGAATCAGTTTTGAAATCATTTTCAGATTCAACCACAATAGGTGATTTAGATGTCTTATTTTCGACAATAGTGTCGCTTACAATTACATTTATCGATTCCACAAGGGCCTTAGTACGCAGATTTTATATACGATAAGCACGACTGTTTGGAGAGTATCCTAAGAAGATGGCTTTATCACCACGAGTTTTGAATTTAGACAGATGTTCTCTATCTTTACAAACATAACACTGACTTTCGAAAGTTCTTTGATATTTCAGATTAGGCTTCTTACCGTACCACAACTCATAAGGAGTTTGTTTTTAGAGTTTTTCCTTAGATAGACCCTATTTATGATATGACATGCAGTTCTAATAGATTCTACCCAGAAGTATTTAGGTAGAGATTTGGCATGCAACATGACACTGCCATCTCTTGAAGAGTTCGATTTTTCCTTTCAGCAATACCATTCTGCTGAGGAGTTTTAGGGGCACTAAATTCATGTTTGTAACCGTTGTAGTCACAATATTCAACTATTCCCGTGTCTATGAACTCTTCCCCTCTATCACTACGAATGCGATTGACTTGAGTGTCCTTCTCATTTTCAATTCTTAATAAAATTTTCAAAAAATTCTGAAACGTGTCAGATTTTTGTTTCAAGAAGGCAACCCAAGTGAATCGTGTAAAATCATCAACCATGACAAGGATATAACTGTGTCCAGAAAGACTAACAGTTCTAGAGGGACCAATAAGGTCCATATGGATGAGATCTAGAGGTCTAGAGGTGAGAATGTCTTTAACCTTTTTATGCGAAGTCTTAACTATTTTTCCTTCCTGGCAATGACCACAGACAACAATTGAAATAGGTTTAATTTTAGGAATTCATCTAACAATCTCTTGACTAGGCAATCTACCAAGGATATCATAACTTAGGTGACCCATACGATTATGCCAGATTTCATTGTCATCCATTATGACAATGTTACAGGTTTCAGAACCAGTCTTGACAGTATAACAATTGTCAGGTGTTCTAAATCCTGTAATAATGCATTCACCTTTATCATTTAGAATTTTACAATTTTTCTTTGAAAAGGTGACTGTATGGTCAGAGTCACAAAATTGTGATAAACTTAGGAGGTTGGCTTTAAGGCCTTTAACTAATAGAAAATTTTCGAGAACAGGCATTCCTTATTCTTTTAGGGTTCCTTTACCTATGATCTGAGATGAAACTCCGTCAGCAAAAACTACTTTCCCACCAGCAAATCTGGTTTTGTTCAAAAGTTTGGTTTCATCTCCTGTCATATGTTTGGAACATCCTAAATCTAAATACCAACCAGATGAAGTGTGTTCAGCTTTTAAGGCAGTGATGACAATGTTACACTTCATTTGGGGTAAAAGATCATCTTTTCTAACCCAAATAGCTCTAGTTTTAATTTTGCGTAAGTTTGCCCTCATTTGATAAAATTTTCGAGACACAGCTTTTTGTCGAAAAACATTTGGAGCAGCAAACTGATTATTGTGAAAAATTTGAACTTTTGGTTTAGGAAAGTTTCTGGGAGCCTTTCTCTTAAATGAACTCTTAGTTTTGGTCTTTCTATTTCTGTAGTTAGAGTTCTTATCAGGTTGTCTTGGAAGGACATAATGGTTACGATTTTGCCTAGAATAGTTAAAGTTCTTGTAGACAGAAGTGTTATACACAGGAGTATTTAGATGCCTAACATAACAACCTTCAAAGGAATGACCATAAATGTCACAGTACGAGCAATATTGATTGCTTGAGGGATGAATTTCCTTAGTAAAACTTCTAAAAATGGGTTTAACAGCATTCTGTTCAGTAGTACTATTCCTAGGAGGGATGGTCTTAAAGGTAGAATCAGCCTTTCTGATCAAAGGACAAACGTATTTAGTCTTAATTGCAGTGTCAGCCTTAGAATTACTAGACTCTCCAATGTCTTTCTCTTGTTGCTTTTGATCAAATTCCTTTTTAATAGAATGAAAGTCTGGACATGTTTCAATTGGTCTTTTTCCCCCAGACACAAACTTAATAGGTTCAAGATTTGTAGTTTGTAGTTTGTTCTTAGGGAAAAATCCAATACCGGTTCTATCATCAGAATTGGTCTTGGAGTCAACAACAAAGTCAGTAAAACAATTTGAATTGTTTTCAAACTTAGAAATTTTTTTGAAAATAGTAGTTGTCTTTGTTTTTGCTTCCTCCAGTTCTAATAATGTTCCCTTGTATTTTATTTCCAGGGTTTCATTAGTTTTAGTCAACTCTTTTAATTTTTGATCAAAAGTTTCAATTTCAGATTGATGAGTCAGACACTGGTTAGTGTACTCTTCAGCATTCAACTTCACAATAAGACTCAGATCATCTAATTTCTTAGTCAGGTCTCTAACAGTCTTCTCCAGTCTAGTGCCTTTTTTAAGAGTTTTAGCATACAGAGTATGGATATCAGGGAGGTCATCTGTGTCTGAGTCGCTAAGTGAAGTGTGTGTAGTGACCCCTAATGATTCAGTTTTAGTACTCACGCACACATTTGCATCGTCATTATCGAGATCACTTTGACTCACACACACGGTAGTAGAACTGGCAACATTTTCAGATAATAAGGCATCTAGGCCAGTCAAAACAGTATTCACACAAGCAAGAGTAGGAGCATCATTATCACACACAGGCATATCATCATTGTAAATGATCTTAGCATAAAAGGACATGTAAGGGTCAAGTACATTTGATCAATCAAGTTCCTCTTCATCAGAGTCACTTAAATCATTCCAAGTTTTACAGACATTGGCTCTATTGTGTGTGTTGGCTTTATTCAGATTAACTCTGCAATCGTGAGCAATGTGACCTAATTTCCCACATCTAAAACATTCAATCTTTTTAAGGTCTCTAGTGGGTCTGGAGTTGTTGCCCTTAGGATGTTTGTCAAGACCTCTCTCATGAGGTTTGGGATTAGGCAGAGTAGGATAATTAGGCTTGCCTTGTTTAGTTACCTGTTTGTTTCGAAATTTGAAATTTTTCTCAAATTTTTTAGACATCAAGGCAATCTGATTATCTAGTTTGTCTATATTGCACTCCTCATCAGAGTCAGAGTTGGTCAAATTAGACTCAAGTTTGGGTATCTTAGAGGCAAAACTTCAGTTAAAGTTGGGCTGTTTTCTTTGAGAATGATTTAATTGTTTCTTAAAGTCTAATTCCATTTCCACAGTCCTAAGTTTGCTACTGAGTAACTCAGGGGTAAGGTTTTGATCATTCATTTCCTCAATAGCATACCTCTTACTGTCAAACTTTTGTGGTAATGACCTTAGGATTTTAGAAACAATTTCATTTCTATCATAAGTTATACCATTAGCATGCAACTTAGTAACTATATCAGTTAAGTTCATGTAAAAATCATCAAAAGACTCAGAATCAGACATGATCAAAGAGTTGTACTGCTGGATAAGCATTTGAGTTTTAGCAGCTTTAACTCTTGAGTCTCCTTCATGGGCAGTGATTAATGTGTCCCATGCTTCCTTAGAAGTGGCACAAGATGATATTCTCTTGAACTCATACTCATTAATAGACATAAAAATGGCATTCTTGCCTTTATTGTTATTTCGAGAAATGGTTTTCTCTTCTTGGGGAAATTCATTTAAGATTTTCTTTACCCTCTCATCACTTCCTTCAGTGGCTGGTTTAGTAGGATAAGTGTATCCATTTTCAATAATGTCCCAGACATCATCTCCTAAAGTCCCTTGGATGAAGGCAACCATTCTTACTTTCCAGTAAGCAAAGTTGTTTCCATCAAAGAGTGGAGGTCTGGAGAGATTACCAAACCTTTCATTCTTCTCGTCCATAGATAGGTTTTTCAGAAAACGATTTCAGAAACACAAGATCTTTTGAAATAAAAGTTAACAGGGCTCTGATACCAATTTAAAAACGTCGCTAATGCCGTTTAATACATGATTAAACTGTATAAGCAACTCCGAAAAGTTTGTTGGAGAAACCCTTTTCTTTTGAAAATAAAAATTATAAACTAGATGTGTTTACAAAGAACCTTATGTACGAGAGTAATTAAGACTGTGTAATCAGTTTTTAAAACTAAGGCAGTTTCAAAAATTCAGCACACTTATAGAATGAGATGAGTAGATGAAGATAATCAACACACAGTTTTTAACGTGGTAAAACCTCTCCCAATATAGGAAACATCCACGGTGACTTCTAAGTCACAAAAACAAAAATCCACTAATAACAAATAATAGTTACAAACAATACAACATGCAAGCACACAAATCAACCTATTCTAAGTTTAGGAATATACCCCACTTGGTGTCCTTCTAACTTCTCATAGATCTGATTTGTTGATGATGTTCTTCCAGTTTGCTAACTTCCTTTGCTTTAGCTTCCTTATGTCGACTCAATGATCTCTGATCTTATACACACACTTCCAGTGTAGTAGTGTGTTACGTGTTTGTGTAGTGATTCCTATTCACATGCATGAACTCACACACACTTAGATTTACAAACAGTCCTATAAAAATTACATATAAAGTCTATATGCTGTGATTTTGTTTTCTTTCTTTCTTACAAAACTAAAAACCTTTTTGACCTTTAATATAACCCAGATTCCACGGATATCTCACTTTTAAAATAGGTCAAGATCTTAATCAATCTCTTTTTGAAAACATTTGTGAGATTGAAAATCTCCAAGTGTGAATCCAACTAGGTCAAGGTTAAGTTTTGTAAAAACAGAAACCATAAAACATTTTCAAAACTAAATCAGTAAAGATTTTCTTAAATCAAGTAGTAAATATGCAGATCTAGTGAAAATGTAACATGTAGAGTGTATATTTAAAGTTTCTATGAAAAAGAAACAAGATCTTCACACGAATGTTTAAGTTGTGAACAAGATCAAGGACAAGGAGGTTACAGCTTCAAAAGAACAAACCACTCTCTCTCTCAAACACTCAAGGTTGTGTTTGGGGTTAAGTGTATACGGAGGTTTGTTTCAGAGTTGAAGTGTTTAGGGTTAGGGTTAGGGTTTGGCTAACAGTTTCCCTTTCTCTCTCTTCTCTCTTTTCTTTTCTTTCTTCTCTCTCACTTCTCTCTTCTCTCTCTCTTCTCTATTCTCACTCACTTCTCTCTTATTTTTTCTCTCAGAAAGACGAATGCCCAAAAGTCTTCTAAGGCTGAGAAGTGGAGGGTATTTATAGGGTTGAGGGAAGGTTCTGGATGTTCGAGGGAAATCAAGGGCTGAGATCAAGTCTTGTAAACTTTGACTTGATCCAAAGGTTATAAAACAGCGGTGATTAAAAATGATTGTGATTGGTTCATATAGATAGCACCGGGATTAACTAAGAACACATGCAGACCCTCGATTAGGAATGATCCAATGATCAATCAACCAACCAATCCTCTCACATAAGAAACACAAATAGGTACACCCGGAGGATGACAAGTGTTGGCTTGTGAGTGGCTCTCACACGCGCGTCTAAAATAATTACAGAAGGCACCCTAAAGTCTCTAGCGCTTTGAGATTCTACCCAACCAAACAATCGAGTGAGAAATGAAGTTTACAAAATAGAATATTAACCCCACAAATTTTATAATCCCATTTTATTAATAAAAACATTTATTTAAAAAATGTTTAAAAAATATTTAAAAATTCCCAAAAAAATATTAAAGCTCCAATTCAAGGGGAATTAAACACACACTCAATTTTAAGCAAAATGAACACATGTATGCACTTCTAATTGTGTGTAGTGTGATTCAATTTTTACCTTCATATATCATTGAAGAGAATTAGAGAGATAAGTTCTGAGGCTTTTTGGATTCTAGGATAGACAACCAATTTTGTCACTATTTCCAAATTAGATGAACACTTATACAGTATAGACTTAAGCAAGTCGAAGGTATAAGGTGCTTTAGTCATTAATTTTTATGAGACCAAAGGTGACCAAATGTCAAGTTATTTGGCAATTGTGAAGCACCTCATCCATAGACTCCCCTACTTCAGCATCATAAGAGTTCCAAGGGCAAATAATTCTGAGGTTTACCATCTTACACGGTAGCCTTCTCAGATGAGATGGATCCTAATGTCTTAATAGTAACTTTGGATCAAGCAATCATCACCCAACTCCAGATCAATGTAGAGTAGGTAGAACTATGCTCAGACTAAACCACTCTTATGAAGACATACCTCAGGGATGAATTCCTACCAAAGGAAAAGCTCTAAAATGAATTTCTTAGCTTATAGATATTATTTGGAAAATGGGGCCTTGTTTAATAATGGTTACTTCTCAGCACCTCAACGATGCCTCATCCCACCAGAAGTTAGTTATGTCCTTAAAGACCTTGACGAGGAGTCTGCGGTGCTCACATTGGCCCCACGACCTTAGTATACAAAGTTTTGAGGAAGGTATACTTTTAGACCACCTTGGTAAAAAACACATATACCTGGTATAATGTTTTGATAAGTGTCATAGGCTCACCTTTGTTCCAAAGTAGCCAATAGTGAAGATGACCAAAATGCAAAGTCCATGTCCCTTTGCTCAATAGGGGGTGGTTTTGGTATATCCTCTACCTCTCAACGATGATCAAAATAAAAATTTTATCATGAAAAATAGTGAATCTCACAAAATGGGATGACACTGAACCCTTAGCCACCATCACTTTGAAGAAAACCTCAAATTTCGTATGATGAAACATCATCTGTAGATTTGGCTTACCAAGAGCCACTATCTCAAATAATGGGAAATAATTTGATAACACAAACTTCAAAGAGTTATTCTCAGACTATGGAATCATCAACCACTATTCATCACCAGGGCATCCTCAGGCCAAAGGCCAAGTCAAAGTAATCGATTGGACCTTTTTCTAAAATTTGAAGAAGTGACAAAAAATCCAAGGATCTATTGGTTGAGGAATTGCCAAACTCTTGTGGGACTACATAACTATAGTAGGAGTTTCGATAGGCAAACTCCATTTTTGCTGACCTTTAGAACTTAGGCAGTTATTCTCATTGAGATTGAGATATCTACACAAAGCATATCACAATTTGAAATAGAGGCTAATGCTGAGGGGGTCAAAAGTTCCCAAGATGAACTGGAAGGGAGATAAGAAGATGCATGTAACACCCCGTATTTTTAGATATAATTAAATTTCACAAATGGGTGTAATTTGGAAATTTGGGGAATTTCTCGAAATAATAATTTTTGGATTTTATGAGTGTTAGATGATTTTCGATGCATGTTATAACTACTTTTGGGAATAAGTATATGGGAAGGATTATTTTATTACATGTCGCAGTTGAGTAAAGCGACAGAGGATAATATTTTAATTGGAAAACCCGCATTGAGATGTAATGGGTTTAATTAGTGGATTCCGATCAAGTACCTCGGATGGAGATTTGGAGTGTGCGGTTGATTTTGGAAAGGCCAAGATAGTCAGAATAGAGTATCCAGGATTAATGTTTGGATTCCGAGAATTTTTGGATTAATAGGGACTCGTAATTGAGTAAACGAGTCATTATTGGGCTTAAAGAGATAAACTCTTATTTCTCCCTATATAAGGTATGGGAGGGGGGAAAGAAGAAAGGAAAGAGAGAGAAGAAAGAGGAGAGGAAAGGAGGAGAGAAAAGAGGAAGAAAAGGGAGGTTCCGACCAAACTCCGCGGGATTCGACTCAGGATCGTCAGATTTTATCCACGAGGCAAGTGTTCACTTGCTTTATTTACTTCAAGCATAAATCTCATATTATAGTTGGTAGTGAATAACTATAAAGATTTTCGGGATGGGTTTTGTGAATTAAAATGGGGTTTTCACAAGATTTATGGATAAACCACGAAAAATAATAAATTCAAGAAATTTGGAAATCATGTGAAATTAGTTATTAGATTTGGGTCTTAGGATGTTTAAAACCCTTTTTATACGTGTATATGGTGTTGATTGAGGTTGGAGAGGGTTAGGAGAAGAGATAAAAGCTTGGGAGAAACTTTAATGGCTGAAACAAGTTCTCGGAGAAGAAGCTGCCCGAAGCGATCGATCGATCGAGGGCTAAGGGTCGATGGATTGACCCTTCATGATTTTTGGTAATTTTGCCTAGTGTTAATTATGGGATAAATTCCCACATTTATGGTTTTAGCTTGGTTAATTAAGAAATTTAATACTCAACTAAGGGGACTTATCCCTAGCCAATTGAGGAAATCTATGGGGTCTAGGAAGGGGTAATATTTGGTGACACAAATATTATACTTTTGAGGAAAATAAATTAAATTGAGGAATTAGAGAGTTGGGGGTCCAAAAAATAGAGTAGGGGCCTGTAAATTATTACTTGGACATGTTGTAGTCCTTGGGTTCATGGAAATGGAGTCCACGAACTATTTAATTTAAGAGTGCTTGGGGACGAATATTCCTTGGGATAATTTTAGTGGGCATTTACGCCTATATAATTGTGTGAGTGGAAAAAATAATTATATCGATTATGGTTGACTATATCCTGTGAGACTATTAGGATGAATTTGGGAAAATGCATATTTACTTAGTGTGAATTGGTATAGTTGGAGAAATTATATAAATCCTTAAGTGTGAATAAGGTACATGTTATTTATCAAGTGAGGGAACACTTTTGAGTTTAGTATCGTGAGTTTGCGAATACTCGAATATTATTATTTATGAGAATCTTTGGGATTATTTGCCATCGTTATGTGTGATTGGCAATTATGGCCATTTATATGTATTTAAGGAACAATGTGGAATGTATGTATATAATGTGATTAAAGTATATATATAATATGATACCGGTATGTATATATATATCTATGTGTGGATGGTATATATATGTGAAACATACCCCCTCTAATGCTATCATGGGAAGTTGTGCGATGTGGATGAGGCCCATGGCTTGAGGATCAAGAATCGTATAGTCCCCAGGTCATAGCGTCCATTGTTATATTGTGTGATTTTTATTAGACGTGGTGGGTATGTTTCGTCTCATTTTCGAGGAGGAACTATGATCGCTTCCTAGACATTGTGATTGTTGACCGCGATATCGGTGATATTGAGTCCGATCGTTGGTCCCCATGATGGTATGTGAGTAATGCCCGGGAAGATGATAGCATTGAGAGACTGGATCCTCAAGTTATAGCTCGTAGGGATGGTTATTACACTTGTGTGTATAGTATATTACTTGTGCTTGAGAACAAGATATTATATATCTCTATTAGAGTAAAGAGATAAAATGAAAAAGGATTAATTCTCATTCCGGGAGATTATATCCGAATGTATATAGTGGTATGCATATGATGTGAGTATGATAATGTATATAATTATATGAATATACTAGTACGTTGCGTACTTATGGCCACATTGATCTCAGTGATCAACACTGCCAAGTAGTAGTGTATCGGGAGGTTCCTTATTTGGATTTCGCTTCGCGAGACAACCCACGCACGAATTTAGCACAGTGTTGGGAATGGGGAGAAGTTTAGCCCTTAGTACCTAGTTTACTTAGGACATTTAGGGTTTGGGGGTGACGGATTAGTTATGCAAAGTAGCTTGAATAGGATGTTTAGAGGGATACGCTAGGAGTGCACTATTAGAAGATAGGTAAGGGGTATCTCATGGGAGTGCGATACCAATTTAAATATGAGGTAAAACATATTTTCTTAAATAAAGCATTTATGCACTTGCAAAATATTTTCACAACTCGGGCTTTGACCCGTTTCTATATTTTTCCTCTCTTGCTATATATTATATATTTATAGGTGTCCAGACACAAGGACGCCTGAATGATGATCCTTTCGAGCCAGACGTCTGCTGTAGCAGTTGTGGATGCATGCAGGTTTTCGATACACGCTTTTATCCTTGAAATCTTGATAGGAGTTACTGTATAAACATTTAGGCTAATAACCCAACTGCTTTTATTTATTCTTTTACCGTTTTTTATGCAGATTCGATTTGGTTGTATATGGTTAAACCGAGTGTCCGGTTATTTTTTTTTATTTCATCTCAGTTTCATTTATTCATTAACTGTGTGAATGTTTTAATTGATTTAATTTGTTTAAAAGATTAGTTAAATAAAATTTTGCCGCCAGCCTAATAGGTTATTAGTAATTAATTTGGTTTTCGACAGTGATTCTAAGAATAAACCATATGCGACTCCTATTTTAATTTGTTACAGGGGTGATCGCCTAGTATTTTATTAGGCGGGGTGTCACAGATGGTATCAGAGTATCATGTTCTAGTGTCCTTAGGAATCTGTGCTGATGTACTATGCTTTCAACGTTGCTCTCGATTTGTTATAGAGCCTTGTGATTAGGATTGTTGATTCCTCTTGTGAGATTTCGTTCTCCCGCCATAGTATAAGATTATAGTAATCTTTTGCGTGCTCGTTCGAGATTCATGTGCTGATTGATGAAGGACGACCACAGAAGGCCATTACAAGGGTAGCAGAAGGCAGGACATACTTAGAGCAGTTAGTTAGAGTTGGAGACTAGGACCGTAGTAGAGGTCACTCTCCTTGTAGCCTTTGTAAAATGTGGTTAGAATGACTACTAAGGTATAATGGTTATAAGTATCCAAGTACCGTAATACTATAGAGTGGTACTAAAGATGAATTACCCGATGAAGCTAAGGGTTTGAAAGGAGTCTTTGATAAGGACCATACTTTGAAGTTAATTCATCCGAAGGCAGTGGATCATTACTCAATGGAAGTAGAAGGCTCAGAAGCTCTAAATTAGAGAAAGGTATGGAAATACCCAGATGTGAAAATTTGAGGAAAAATTTTCATTCGTAGGAGCAATATTGAAATCGTGGGAATGATAGTCACCATGTGTAAGGGATCAGAATTTTAGCTCATAGAGGGATCTTACAGATGGATACAATGGTTAGTTCCTTTAGTTTATCAGATATAAAGATAATGCAGTTCTTGAGTTATTCACATAAGGATCGGTCAGAGGTCGACAGTGATATGGAGAAGTGAACCTTGTACCGAAGTAAGGTAAGTACAATGAAAAGAGAGTCCTTCAGAAGAATGGTAGGCTCACTAGATAAGTGTTTCTAAAACTTATGGAGAATATGTGTGTTCGTGGACCCTATTGGTGGGAATCCACCCGGGGAATTTGTTGAAACGGGGCTGTTAAGGCCAGAGGCGGAGTTTCCTTTTTATGAAGAAGTTAAGAGGAACTAGTAAAGGATTTTAAGGATCACGGCTATGGAGTCCAAGATGCTAATAACCTTAAAAGGGTTAAGGTGACCCGAGATGGGGAGTGTTGTAACGTGGGGTGTAAAACCATACGACTAGTCATTGACCAGTGGGAGTTCAAGGTCAAGAGTAAGGTGTCCATATGGGGCATTGATTAAAGTTATTTTTGGTTCATTTATGACAAGTGTCTAAGTCCGGGAACCTTTTGGGGTAGCTAGGTATATAGGCAAAGTTGTTGTTACGAATTTCACCTCAGTTAAAGGAGGTATGTTCTGTGTGACAAAGATTGAGTCACTGTATTTTATTAGCTCCAAATTCGTGTGTGATACGAGTTTACAAATAGTATCGATAACGTTATATAGTATATGTTTATGTGTTTTTTCGCGATAATGGGAATCTATTTTCTTTCCTTCGCGGTGAAGAGCGGGTGTTAGTATTTCGAGTCTATATCAGACTGGTATTGCTCATTTTGTGTGTGTTATACGAGTATGGTGTTATTTTGAGTAGAATATGATATTCGTTGTTCGGAGTGATACGAGGCTAATGATGGAAAGACTATCATGTCCGCGGTTCCAGGGTGGAACAGGTTGTTGTTGCGAGATCTCACCTAGATACAGTTTGAGTTCTCTTTTATTATATGTATGGATGGAGCTTCGGTGAGAAGATGTTTCATTATCATGATTCGAGTGCTTGGAGACCTTATAAGTGTGATTTAAGGTATGCAGCGTTAATTATTGAGATGTGAGTTTAAGCTCATCATTGGTTGCGCAAGGACTGAGTGTTACTACGAGTTCTTAGTGGTATGGCTCTTGGATAGAGATGGGAGTTTAGACCACATTTTGTTAAAAAGAGGGGATAGGGTTATCTCGGTTGCATATTTAAAGCTAACGGACCTCCATGACTGACAAAGTTAAGTTGTAGTGTATTGGAGGGGTTCCTTGCTTGGATTTCTCTTGTGAGACGCTCCACGCATGAACCTTAACGACGTAGGGAGTGGAGAGATGTTATAAGATGTGAGGATGTTGGTTTTGTTGATAAGTCATATAGTGTGGAGGAAACACTATAGACTGAGAGCCATTTGATGATGATATGCTTAGAGATGGAAGTGCTATGGAAAAGCACTAAAATGGTTCTCTCACCGCAAGTATGTAGGTGAGGCAAGGTAAAGGAAATTGATTTAAGTCTTGTAGCTAGGCCTTGATGAGAAGGTAAATTCAAAGATAGTATGTTTTGGGTGTGAGGTTCATAACATGTTTAAAGAGAGTAGGTGCCTCGATTAGTTAGATTTTCCATTTCGCCAAGGTGGAAGGATAGAGTGGTAGAAGTACGTTAGTAGGTTAGCGAGATAGGATTTAGGACGTCCCGCTGGTGTGCCTCAGGCCACTATATCTCGATGACCGACGATGCGAGGAAGTAGTATAATGGGAGGGTTCCTTATTTGGATTTCGCTTTGTGAGATGCCCCACGCATGAAATCGAGAAAATGTCAGAAGTTGAGAGAGGCCTTGGGCACTAGGGATACTGACGACAGTATTAGTTTTACGTGTGTTGGAAACACATCAATCTTAGGACTATTAGAATTTTCTGTCAAAAGGATTAGTGGCGCCGATGTAAGGAAATAGTTGTGAGTTAACCACAAGAAGATTGGTGGGTTGACTTTATGAAAGATTTCATTTCCAGTTAAAGGAAAGATTGGAGTTTGAGGTATTGAGCAAGGAAAACCCAGGTGCGTAGATGTTGTTTAGAGAGAGTTCTACGTGTTGAAAATTCGCAATGGTTGTGCAACCAGGCACAGGTCAAGGTATGGGCACCTAGGTAAGTTGGTTTTATATGCCGTATGATATATAAGAGGTATAGTATACAAGTTTAAGAATATACTATGAGGCAGTTATAAGTAAGATTGCAATTTGTTGGATGAAATGTCGTACGAGACACGTGACAACCCTATGATGTTGGCGAAAATGAGAGTTGGTACACCTAAGATGAGAAATCAGATGATGCGAATAGTTAAACGTTAGAGTGATTTCCTTTTTAGGAGAAATAGATATCCTGGTGTAGATGAGCGGACGCTTAGAATCGTGATTCTCCGATGATATTTAGACATTAGAACGAGGGCTATAGGATCGTTTTCTCTACAGATGGCACTAGAAATGATGGGTGTGAGGTAATGTTATTAGAGTCACCTTACGGTGAGGTAGTAGTGTAGCACACATGGATTTTGTAAGCTAGTGCGTTATAGTATAAACCTTGCGATAGGTTGGTACCGAACGAGGGTATGGTTGAGGTGTAATTAGTGATCCTAGGTTGGTGGAGCAGGTCATATCGGAATTTTGAGGGCAAAATTCCGCTGTAACGAGGGGAGTATGTAACACCCTGCATCTTTAGAGATAATTAAATTTCACAAATGGGTGTAATTTGGAAATTTGGAGAATTTCTTGGAATAATAATTTTTGGAGTTTATGAGTGTTACAGATGATTTTCGATGTAGGTTATAACTACTTTTGGGAATAAGTAGATGAGAAGGATTATTTTATTACAGGTCGCAGTTGAGTAAAGCGATAGAAGACAATATTTTAATTGGAAAACTCGCATTGAGATGTATTGGGTTTAATTAGTGGATTGCGATCAAGTACCCCAGATGGAGATTTTGAGTGTGCGGTTGATTTCAAAAAGGCCGAGATAGTCAGAATAGAGTGTCCGGGAGTAGTGTTTGGATTTCGAAATTTTTTGGATTAATAGGGACTCGTAATTGAGTAAACGAGTCATTTTTGGGTTTATAGAGATAAACCATTATTTCTCCCTATATAAGGTATGGGAGGGGGAAAAAGAAAGGAAAAAGATAGGGAAGAAATAGGAGAGGAAAGAAGGAGAGAAAAGAGGAAGAAAAAGGGAGGTTCCATCCAAACTCTGTGGGATTCGACTCAAGATCGTCGAATTTTATCCACGAGGAAAGTGTTTACTTTCTTTATTTACTTCAAGCATAAGTCTCATATTATAGTTGGTAGTGAATAACTATAAAGATTTTTGGGATGGGTTTTGTGAATTAAAATGGGGTTTTCGCAAGATTTACGGATAAACCACGAAAAATAATAAATTCAAGAAATTAGGAAATCATTTGAAATTAGTTGTTGGATTTGGTTCTTAGGATGTTTAAAACCCTTTTTATGCGTGTATATGGTGTTTATTGAGGTTGGAGAATGGTAGGAGAAGAGATAAAATCTTGGGAGAAGCTTTAATGGGTGAAACAACTTCTCAGAGAAGAAGCTGCCCGAAGCGATCGATCGATGGCCAAGGGTTGATCGATCGATCCTTCAGGATTTTTGGCAATTTTGCCTAGGGTTAATTATGGGATAAATCCCACATTTATAGTTTTAGCTTGGTTAATTAGGAAATTTAATACTCAACTAAGGGGACTTATCCCTAGCCAATTGAGGAAATCTATGGGGGCTAGGAAGGGGTAATATTTGGTGACACAAATATTATACTTTTGAGGAAAATAGATTAAATTGAGGAATTAGAGAGTTGGGGTTCCCAAAAAATAGAGTAAGGGCCTCTAAATTATTATTTGGACATGATGTAGTCCTTGGGTTCGTGGAAATGGAACCCCCAACCTATTTAATTTAAGGGTGCTTGGGGACGAATATTCCTTAGGATAATTTTAGTGGGCATTTAGGCCTATATAATTGTGTGAGTGGAAACCATAATTATATCAATTATGGTTGACTATATCCTGCGAGACTATTATGATGAATTTGGAAAAATGCGTATTTACTTAGTGTGAATTGGTATAGTTGGAGAAATTAGATAAATCCTTAAGTGTGAATAAGGTACAGGTTATTTATCAAGTGAGGGAACACTTTTGAGTTTAGTATCGTGAGTGTGCGAATACTCGAATATTATTATTTATGGGAATCTTTGGGATTATTGTCCATCGTTATGTGTGATTGGAAATTATGGTCATTTATATAATAAAGGAGGAGCGACTTTTTTTCCTCCCCAATTAATGGTTCAGATCAAAAGTTGATAAATTTGGTGTTTGTCAACTGATGGCTCGGATTTAACGAACTATCTTATGATTTTTTGAATCCAATGGATTAGATTTCTCCAAACACATTTGAATCATCTAAGCAATTTACACAAATTTTTGACCCATATCTTAGGTTGTCATAGGGTGTGAACGCCTGGTGAGGAGGTGGAGTCAGAGCACAAGGCTCTAAGGGCACAAGGCTCGAAACTTTCACTGACCTTCTCTCACCACTGCTTTCTTCATATTCACTTTTTCCTTCCATTTTTTGTACAAACCCATCTTTCTCCTTCGTTTCAATGCAGAGAAGTTTCTTGACAAACCCATCTTTCTCTCTCTCATTTTTATGAAGTGGAGACGAGGCAATCTTTCTCTCCCTCATTTTTATGTTGGTTTCACATTTAATGTGGGATTTCACATTTACTCAGGTATCGTAACAGTGGAGATGAACCCATCTCTGTCTAACAGAGTTTTTTTCCCCAAGATAGTTTTTATTCAGATATCATCTCCGGCGATGAGGTGGCAAAGATGGTCTTCAAATACATAACATAATTTTTTTCAGATCCCATCTCTGGTGATGAGGTGGCAAAGATGGTCCTTGAATACATAACAGAGTATTTTCCAGATCTCTCATCTCCGGCGATGTGGTGACGAAGATGGTCTTCGAATACGTAACCTATATTTGTGTCTCTCTCGGTACTCTATCTCTGTGATTGCCTTATCTCCTTCATTTCCTTATCTCCTTTGCAACAATCTTTTAAGGAGAGAGGGTTTTTTCAGATCTGTTTCTTTTTTCCTTTTCAAAACTGTTTGAAGGGTTGGTGAGGATTCAATTTCTGGGTTTTCTTACGCGTCTTCTCTCCTCTGTTTTCTTATGTTTTATGTATTGTATGTAAGTGCATATATAGTGATGTTGTTTATGTTTAATGTAGTTTGTTATCTTATGTTTTCAGATCTGATTTTTGGTGTTGAGGTGGAGATGATGGCGGTGCAGTTATTGATATGGGCCATGAGTTCCATATTTTACATCTCCTTTGGTGTCTTTTTACATAAATAGATGATATGTAATGAATCCAACAGTTAAGTAATTCACTCCATAACAATAAAGTCCATAGCAATAAAGTCTGTATCTCCAAAATCTGCATCTCCACAATTAGATCAGAGTTGAGAAAAAGAAAACACTTCAACAAGATTTTTTTAGATTTATATTTTCGTTTTCAATAAATGAGTTACTTTGGGTTTCAACAATGACTTATTCTCCCCAATTTTGGTTTTCAATAAATGAGAGGCTCTCTAACATCTTTTAAACTCCCACAACCGTAAGTGACCCATCAATGACCCACCACCATAAACAGTATCTCCGTTCGTCACCATTGATGGAACCCGTCAACGACCAACGCTTTTTTCATTATTTTTTTTTTTCATTTCTAAACTTTATTTTTTCCCTTTTAAAATATGATTTTGTTTATAATGGTTTTGAGGGATTAGAATAAGGTTTGGGGGCTTTAGATTTTATTTGCAGATCGGAAACATTTGGTGTGTAAGTTGTAACTTTAACTTTTTTGTCCAGGTTGTTACTTCACAAGCTCAACAACGGATTTGAGGTTTTCTTATTTTTAATTTTAGGTGTCATATGTTTATTGTTTGATTTAACTTTTTTTTAAATAGGCATTTATGGCTATAAATTTATATTTTTGTTGAAAAAAATATAATTTTGTCTTTGATAGAAGAGATTCAAAACCCATTCTTTGTCAAAAAAACCTTATCATCACTCAATAGTTCTTTTTTTCCCCTTTTCATTTTTATGAATTCTGAGTTTCTATTTTTTGAATTTTATTTCTTCATAAATGTTTTCAGCTTCTTACGAACTAATTCCTATTTTTTTCTATCTATTTTGCATATTTAACCATTTTTGGTTCCACTTTATAGGTATACAATACTCTCTCTCTCTCTTCCCCTTAAGGTTCTCACTTTTGGTTTCTATTCCATATTTATAATTTGTTTTTGGTTTAAACATTTTTATTTAGGGTTCTCCATACTAATTAACTCCCTATTTTACCCATATCTGAACAGGGTTTTGTCACGGTTTGTGTAGATTCTTCATAGGTGATTTGGGGTTTAAAGTCTCACTGTCTCTGTCATATTTGAAAAAGGTATTGTCACGGTGTGTGTTTACTAAGAATTTATTGTAGTTGGCCATACTACTAAAAAAATTAAAAAATAAAATTGAAGTGGATACAAAGTGGTGGAAGAAACTTTTAAAGATGGGAGTATTGGGTCTTTCTGTAAAAATGAAAGACGTGAAAACCTAATTTTGGATACATATAAGTTGGTTTTTAGTTCAGTTTTCCTCGAAGTTTTGATTTGTTAGTTGGTTCATACATAAGTAATAATGTCTTAGTTTGAACATTGAAGCCGAATTTTAGACTAATATTATTCAATATTAGTAATAGTTTGAGGTCCTGATTGTTGAATCATTTTTCATTGAGAATTGTTGTGTAGGTATGCAAAACTTAAAGTTTAACGATTAAGGTAACATATTTACATTTAGTGACTTTCTTTGTTTTGGATAGTGTTCATCAGTTGGAGTTCAATATATGTTCGAAAAAGTTCAATGATTAAGGATTTTAATACTGTCATTGGAACTGGCATACCATCAAGTGTGGCTAAAGTTAATACTGTCATTGGAACTCACATACCATCAATTGTTCACTGACCCAATTTTTATTAATAAATTCGTACTGAGTACCGACTATTGTACATTGATAAATCCCTCAAAATATAACTATACCAGAAATGGCCATTATGCATTCATAAATCTATACAAAAAATGTGCCTCGCACATTTAAGAATTCATACGCGGGCTCGAGAATTATTGTTATGTATACAAACAATCTTGATGTTGTCAAATACTTAATGCTATTGTTGGGCTTGAGGATAAATTACCAAAGAAAGAACATATCACAATATAGGGTTAAGGTGTGAAGAATAAAAAAATCAGTTCAACAAGATTGAAAAACTAATGTACAAGTTGGGTGAGAAACCATAATCCTAACAGTCATGTCTGCTACTCTTTTTTTTGTACATAGTCTCATCTGTTACTCATTTTTTTATCCTTCCCATTTAGGTTTATTGTACCTATGATTAAGAGGTGTTCATGTCATAGGATTGTTATCTCGACACAAATATGAGTTAATGATGAATTAGATGTGTGTTTATTTTCACGAAGATATGTAAAGTACATACTATTAACACAATTCTATTAAATTATACTAATATAAATGGTTTGACCTAACAGTCTCAAATTTTCTCAATTAAGGAATTAGAATATTGGTTTTGGTATATAAAAAATGAATCTCATTGCAATGTGTTTTTAGTTGCACGAGGGGGTCGTGACTTAAGTTGGAATGTCAAAGTTAAATGTGTTAATAAGGTTAAATTTAATTGGGTCATGGGTTACGCCAGATTAAATTTACGACAGTGCCGAGTCATGCAACCTCTCTTTAGATTTCATATATTTGGCTTTTTAATGAATCAACGGACATTAACTGCATTTTTAAATTCCACTTGAAAAAATTTAAATACACCCATTTTCACTGGACCATCGGCACGAGCGCACAAATGCACCATTTTAAATTCATAATCATACTCTCATGGGATGACCAATCATATTTATATTTTCACTATTGGCGACACGGGAACAAATTTAACACGGTAACAAATATATTACCATGCCATCGGCACGAGTAAAAAATATCATAGGAACAAATTTATCGCCGTGCCATCGGCACGGGTACACCCTAGTTTATATATATTTGAGGAACAATGTAGAATGTATATATACGATGTGACTAAAGTATATATATAATATGATACGGATATGTATATATATCTATGTGTGGATGGTATATATATGTGAAGCATACCCCCTCTAATGCTATGATGGGAAGTTGTACGATGTGGGTGAGGCCCCTGGAATGAGGAGCAGGGAGCGTATAATCCCCAAGTCATAGCACCATTGTTATGTTATGTGTTTTTTATTAGGGGTGAGACGCGGTGGGTATGTTTCGTCTCATTTTCGGGGAGGAACTATGACCGCTTCCCAGACATTGTGATTGTTGACCGCGATGTCGGCGATATTGAGTCCGACCGTTGGTCCCCAAGATGGTATTTGAGTGATGCCCTAGAAGATGATAGCATTGAGAGACCGCATCCTCGAGTTATAGCTCGTAGGTATGGTTATTATACTTGTGTGTATAGTATATTACTTGTGCATGAGAACAAGATATTATATATCTCTATTAGAGTAAAGAGATAAAATGAAATGGGATTAATTCTCATTCCGGGAGATTATATTCGGACGTATATAGTGGTATGCATATGTTGTGAGTATGGTAATGTATATAATTATATGAGTATACCTATACATTGCGTACTGATGGCCAAATGGATCTCAACGATCAACACTGCCAAGTAGTAGTGTATCAGGAGGGTTCCTTGTTTGGATTTCGCTTCGCGAGACACCCCATGCACGAATTTAGCGCAGTGTTAGGAATGGGGAGATGTTTAGCCCTTAGTATCCAGTTTACTTAGGACCTTTAGGGTTTGGGGGCGACGGATTAGTTAGTCAGAGTAGCTTGACTAGGATGTTTAGAGGGATACGCTAGGAGTGCACTATTGAAGAGAGGTAATGGGTATCTCATGGGAGTGCGATACCAATTTAAATATGAGGAAAAACATATTTTCTTAAATAAAGTATTTATGCACTTGAAAAATATTTTCACAACTCAGGCTCTGATCCATTTCTATATTTTTCCTCTCTTGCTATATATTATATATTTATAGGTGTCCAGACACAAGGACGCATGGATGATGATCCTTTCGAGTCAGACGTCTGCTGCAGCAGTTGTGGATGCATGCAGATTTTCGGTAGACGCTTTTATCCTTGAAATCTAGATAGGAGTTACTGTATAAACATTCAGGCTAATAACCCAACTGCATTTATTTATTCTTTTACCGCCTTTTATGTGGATTCGATTTGGTTGTATATTGTTAAAACCGAGTGTTCGGTTATTTTTTATTTCATCTCAGTTTCATTTATTCATTAACTGTGTGAATGTTTTAATTGATTTAATTTGTTTAAAAGATTTGTTAAATAAAATTTTGACGCTATCCTAATAGGTTATTAGTAATTAATTTTGTTTTCGACAGTGATGCTAAGAATGAACCATATGCGACTCCTATTTTAATTTGGTACAGGAGTGATCACCCGATATTTTATTAGGCGGGGTGTCATATTGCATTGATTAGAATGGATTCTTATAAGAAAATATTAAACTTTTACTTCAATAAAAGGTCTTCCACAGAGAGTTCAAATAAGGAGAATTGGTTTTGAGAGAGGTCTCCTATGCCATAAGAAATTCAAGTAAAGGAAAGAATGGCCCCATTTGAGAAGGCCCTTATGTAGTGGTCAAGATATCATCTCCAAGTTATTATTCATTGAAGATTATGAATGGATACAAATGTCCTCAACCCTAAAATGTAGAACATCTCAAGAAATACTTCCGATGGTGTACTCTATTATTGAAATGAAATGAATAAAACCTTTTTTTCTACCTACATTGTCTCAATACAAATGACTCATGGAGTTACAAGGCACTGAACCTTGACTCCTATGGTCTAATGTCTTAAAACAACCCAACACGAGTTACAAAATCCAATCATTGGCCCTTATTATAACGATTAAGGTCCAAAAGACTTCAGAAAAATGGCTCATGGATTTTCAAGACACTTATCTTTGACTCCCAAGGTCAAAGGTCTTAAAACGACCCTGCAGGAGTTGCAAGGCATTCATCCCTGGCTCAAATAAATAACCTAAGGTCTAATTAACCCAAAGAGACTTAGGAAATTACCAAGACTTTCATCCTTGACTCCACATAAGTTGGCTAATGTAAAAAGACCCAGAATGGTCAACTAATAGGCCCCATTTTGCACCAAAAATGTCTCCAGGAAACAAAAGTGTTTAAAATATTTTAAGGGGGGTTGAGCATCTAAAAAGGATGAAAAACCTTGAAAAACCATGGCTGAAAATGAAAAGACTTAGAAAAACTTTCGTTCTTAAATTTATTTGGGACTAAGTGTTTATGTTGAAAATATTTCAGACTTGTAGTTTTAAAAACAAAGGTGGAGTGTCCCAAACCTCTAAGTCTTTCATCCTTAGTTAATTAAGTTCAGAGGTCTTAGGACCCATTGTGGAACTTCAAATTTTGTACTACAAGGATTTCATCCTAGTGGACCATAGTTCAGAGGTCTTATGACCCATTGTGGAACTTCAAATTTTAAAGCACAAGGATTTCATTATACTGGACCATATTCAAAGGTCTTAGGATCCATTGTGTAACTTTAAATTTTATGCCACAAGGATTTAATCCTAGTGGAACATAATTCAGAGGTCTTAGGACCCATTGTGGAACTTCAAAATTTTAAACTTGTAAGGATTTCATCCTTAGTTAAGTTTAGAGGTCTTAGGTCCCAAGGTGGAACTTCATATTTTAAACTTCATTCATTTTGATCCTTAGTTAGTTAGGACCAGAGGTCTTAGGACCCAAGGTGGAACTTTATATTTTAATTTTTTAAGGCTTTTATCCTTAGTAAAATATGTTTCATTGGTGTTACGACCATTTACGGAACAACATTTCAAACACCCACAAGGCTTTTGCTCTTGATTAATTATAAATTTGATGTCTTTAGACCCCTAACAGATTTATTTTTTACTTTTATTCTCAATTTTTTTTAGGGAGGATAGGTGTTCATGTACAAAAACTTTTGGGACACTCAGTTTTAAAAAAATAAGTTACATGCTTCGAATGTTATTATAATTCTAAGGTCTTATGGCGCACAATGGAACCTCGATTTTGACTTCGGAGGCTCTGCACTTGTGTAGAAAAGGTCTATGGACCTTTAGATCTACTTCAGTAAGGCTATTATTCATTTTTGCCACTTTACCAAGGAATTTGAGGGGTTAACGGTAATATCACCCTACTTGGCATACCTCAGAAAGACACAAGAAAACAAAAAATATTCCTTGGCATAGAAAAAATAGAAGAAAATAAGATTTAGTGGTAAAGGAGAAATTAAAATTAAAAAACAGAGCCATTGTTATTAAAGATAGAAAATTTGGGGAAATTACATCAAACACCCCATGGCCAGAAATAATAAAAATTCTTTAAAACCCTTTTTAAGGATGGTGGTTCACATTTCTTTCTTTTTTAGGGACCTCAGATTCTTTCACTAGGAGGGCTTGGCACATTCAAAGGGGCAAGATCTTTATTAATTGGCACAAATAGAAGAGTTGAGGATTCATTATTACCCTCTTATTCCTTATCTTCCAGAGTAGAGACCTCAGCAGCTTCACCCCTATTACTACTTCACTATCAAAATTGTCTCCAACAGAGTAGGAATCCTACTAGAAGAGACTGAAAACATTAACCTTAAGGAAAAGCATTTGGACCTTGGTTTTGAAAGCTTCGAAACCTAAAGAATACTTCTGGAAGAGAAACTTTTGATAGACTTTAAAGTACAAATATGCATCTAGTTGACTCTTTAATGCATAGTTAATCCTCCCTTAAAGCTCAACATATTTTACTTAAAGTCTAGATTTCTGCTCCTGCAACTTTTGGCCCTTAGATGTCAAGAGTTTTTTTCCATTATAAAGGACCAAAATCTTCCTCTTCAAAAGTTAATATACTCAACTGAATGGGGAAGCTTGTCATTGGCACCCCAAAGTTGGAGAACATTAACTTGGATAGTTTCCATGACCACCCTGTTGTTGATCTAGGATTTAACATGGAATTTTTCATCCTTATCCAAGAATTCCCGAGCAACATCAAATAAGGAGGCACTGTCCCTGATGGGTTTCTCATGAAAAAATCTAGTATCCTCTAGAGAGTTTATTTGTGACCTCATACTTGCTTGTTCATACTCTAGGGTAGCCATATCCAATCACTGATCGTATACCGTCTGGTGCATCTCCATCTTGGATAAGTCCCACTGATCGTCCATGGCTAAATATTTCTTAGTTTCCCTTTGAACCTCAATGGCATCAACTATGAGGGCCTCTATCAAGTGATGGGCCTACAAATACAAGGAAAAGGTATGAGAAGGAATCATGTAATAGAAAAATAAACTACGAAAGAAAATGAACAAATATGAGGTTACATTTCCAAGTATATGTACTAGATACTCCAAATTAGCCGAGGTCCCGGCTCCTCAGCGCAGACACAACCTTAGAATAGTTGGTTTTAGTTATCAGCACTAGGGCCTCCACCATGGAGGCATGTATGTTCCTCTCCTTAGAAGAAGAGGGTTTGGAGTACTTCTCCCCTTGAAAAACCTCAGCCCTCCTTATTCACCCACAGTTGGCCTACTAGACTGGCCAGAGGGCGTAGGTGGGACCACTTCCTTCAAGGGGGACACAAAAAATTCTTTCCTCTTTGCTTGGGGTTCATAAAACTTCTCCATAATACGCTTTGGGACCAAGGGATTCAAGTCCCCTGTAATAGAAGGATCGCTTTGGGTTACCCTAGAGGTCCCGCCTACCCCCAAAGATGTTTACAACAAGGGTAGTAAATTCAGAATTATCTCCAATAACGAGCTCTCATTTAGCTCAGGTTCTAGTTGAAGCTATTCTACGAGCTTCATGGAGGGTATAGGAATACCCACAATTGTATTGAACTTGATGCACTCTGTGGCCTTAAAACTCTTCTCTTTATTCACTGTGGGTGGAGTAATGGCCTTTTTGGAGTAAAGGTGCGTCATCTTATACTATACACATACATCTACTGAACCAATAAGAATTCAGAGTTAATAATTGATATCTAAACAAAAAGTAAAAATGGGAACATGTATGAGGTTAGAGAATTTACTTATAGATAAATCATAGTTTAATAAAACAACTCTCTCTGTGGTAGGCAAGATTTCCTTAATGATGGGAGGAAGCTCAACCCCTCATTTGGACTTATCTTCTTCTCCTTTAGAAGCCTTAAGTACCTCATCTGCCTCGCCCATAGAAACCTTCCATTTCTTATGAACCAAGACGAAGCGGTAAACCCCACGGTAAACCCCATCGACTCTCCAACCATCATCTTTTGGGCCTCATGCGCCCCTCCAAAATCTATAGCTTTAGGCTAAGGCCCAAGGCCATTTATACAAAGTCGGCTGGGCGAGGCCAAGATCTTGAAAAGATAAGATGCCAACTTGAGGGCCTCCATCAACCTGTTATCTTAATCTTTGCTAATGCCAGTTGTCACTAAAAATATAAAATATTTGCAAAGTTCCAATTAGAGGTCAAAATATAAACTCAAAGATAAATGAGGTTTTACCCATTGTCGGAGGAGTATACCAGACGGTAGGATAACCGATCATCTCCACTTGGTCAGAAGTGTCCTAAGCTTCGCCAAACATATCCTTCCATTGCTTATGAGCATTGTGCTAGTATTTAGCAAAATTGACTGGAGCCTCCGAAGCTAAGTATTTTAACCCCTTATTTTTAGGATTAATTTATTCCTGGACCCTATAAAGATTGGAGAACTAAGTTTGGGATGACATAATGTTGCCTTTATTAGGCGCTTGAAAAGCTAAGACCATGGCCATCTGAGGCCTTCAAGCACTTACCACCAATTAAGAAGGGGCTACCACTATAGCCTTCATAATTTCCATCACATCCGAAGGTAGTGGAAGCCTAGCTCCATTGAAAAGAAATCATTCATTGAAGAAAATGTACTTTGAGACCAAAGAACAGGACCTTTCATTAGGCTTTGCAACCCTCAGATTTGTAGAATAAATGATTTCCTACTTCTTATGAATCTCCATTAAGTTTTTTATCAGAGATTCAAAAAGTCACTTGGGATCTTCTAAAAAAGTTAGGATCATTTGGTCTCAAGTAGTTGACAACTTGACCAAAATGGATAGACCACTTAGGGGGATTGATTAAAGTCCCGGCCCTTTGTTCAATTAAGGGAGACAGTGAGACATGAGGTCCCGCCACAGATAAAGATATGAGGTTCAAAACTTTTGAACAAGAGATGTTCTTAGATGACATTATTTTACACCGAGATATAAAGAGATCAATAGTTTTTTAAGATATAGCTCAAAGGAGAAGGACTTGATTGTTGGGAAAGTGGTGCAGATTTTAAACCAGCCCAAGGGGATCATTTATAGCCACTATATACCTAACGCACCACTGTTGGCCTTCTTTAACACTCAATGTAATATCTTTCCTATTGTAATAACAAAATGACGAGTGTAGAAATTGTAAGTGACTTCAAACCCACAGGTACGCCCTTTTGACCTCAAATAGGTGAGAGAAGAGGTGTTTCAAAGTGTGGTATAATTATTTAAAGTGGTTCAAACCTCAGGAGGGGGGACCACATCCCATAAAAGAGTTATTATAATCTAAGAGACCTCCTGAGCTTTGGTCAGAGAGTCTGAGGTATTGCGACCTTCGTCAATAATCCAAATGACCTTAGGAAGTAACTTATTGACTTCTCTAAGGGTTCCTGGAGTCTTGAGGGTTCAACAAGATAAAAAATATATATGACAACTAAAAAAGATCCAATTTTCAAATATATTCTCCTAATAGTGGGTTGAGAGATCTAGAACACAAAGTAAACACTCAATAATACTGAAACTCTTGGTTCTATCTAAGTTCGATTTTTTAAACCCATTAATCCCTTAGAGTACTCGAGATTCACCCCCATTTATCCATCCTTCCTTTTATGTGAAAACACTAAGAGAGAGAATGAGTGGACTTTCTCAACATGGCTAGGGCATCTCTGAGGTCTGAAGATGCTAGCATGGTGGTAGACTATTGGACAAAGTTTTTACAAGTGGTGTAAGGTAGTTCCTAGTATCATTACATACAAATAGGAGACTTCAATGCAAGTGGGCTTGAGTAGTGGAAGTAGGTGAAACAGTGCTATGCTTTTCACCAGCCTACCCAACTTATTACATAAGTCCTACCGGAGGTCCAAGAGGTATACAAATGACGTGGAGTTGCCATTAGCTGACCCTTAATGTATTACACAATGAATCACCATAGTTCTAAGGTATATATGACCTTGGACACCATTTTCCTTCAGTCTAAGGTCTACTCCGAGCTTTAGATATAATGAAACTGTGGTGATGTGGTTTTTAAGCGTGGTTACAGAGATGTGTTAGAGAGACTGACCATTTTAGGAGGAAGGATGGATTATTAAGGTATGATATAGTACTTTTGGCCATCCTATAAATCATTAGAGGTATCGAGGATCAAGTAGTGATTTTTTAAGTCAACCTTCAGACCTTTGTTCTTTCCTGAGGCTAGTCAACAAGTCTAAGAGATTTTAGACACCAAGTATGAAAGGACATCATCAATATCCCTTTTTTATTCTTATAAGGATTAGAATGGGACATGCTTCAACCTGGATGCAAGTTGGGGGTAAATTTGTAACTAACCACTGAGATTTTTGTAATGATCAAATTGCATGGGTAAAGTGCCAGCATGTGGCTGTGTGCAAGTGTTGGGGACTGAGTGCATTGACGTGGATAATGGTATTGAGGTGTCTGGTCTTAAAGGCTGAAAGTACTGGAAAACTAGGCTTTGAGGGCTATAAAGGGTCCCTTGGGTTGGGTTTGAACTTCACCTTTCATTCTAATTATTCCTCATCTCTTTATAATGCTCTTAAGCAAGCAATCCCTCTTTTATCAACAATGTCTACTGAAAATATCTCCCCTTCCATAGTGTTAGACCAAAAACCTTTACTTGATGTCGGCCCATAAATTTCTCTTACTTCAACTGAGAAGAGAGGGATTAAGACATCAAGGAATCTCTCCACTTAGACCATCCTTACTGGAACTATGGTTGCTAATTACTTGGGGGATAATGACCCTGACTTTACTAGTAGGGCCCATTGTACCTATAGGATTATTTAGTAGGACTTGATAGACATTCAGAAGAACTACTAGATTTTTGACTTTATAACCCCGAGGTTTTCCAAGCCTATTGATAGGGCTTGTTCCATGTTGTTCTACATGTTTGCTTCAATGAGTGTTTCCTCTAATATGGGGTGAGTTCCCTTTGCCCCTTCCCATAGTGAGGATATTGAAAACAACAGGGATAACTTCTTCTTAGTTGGTTTCTAACTCATGGAGATATTTTATTGAAATTATTCTGGATTTTAGAGAATTAAGCAAAGGCAATCATGATGTTACCCCAGCCTAGTTTTTTAAATTTTACTGGGTCCAGGAGCATAAGAAATCCAAATACAAGGGTTTGAAAGACCTAGACCTTAAGGCTAGTATAGTCTTCACCAAGGATAAGCACATTGCACCCCAAAATTTAAAGGATAGATTCTTATTTATTAGAAGAGCTTGGGACATTCCAGGCCTTTCTGAGACTATCAGTTGTGTTACTCTTTGGGGAACCCCTCCGATTGTAGGTGAGTTTAAGTTTTACCTTTTCTTGTATTATTTGAATTTTTTTTCGAGATCTATGTTGATTGATCTAACCATTTTTTATTTTATAGCGATTGTTAAAATCTCTGAGGAGGGGGAAAGGATGATTGATGCTCTAATATTGGCCTATGTCCCCTTCGAAGTCCTTGTAAAGACCAAGTGTCATTTTAATTGCGTTATGAGATCTGAGCCCAAGCCCTGACATATAAAAAATCCCCCATGGTCCCCAAAATTGTGGTTGGGGGTTCACTGGGGTTTGAGCCCTTTGTTTTGGTGTCCCGAAAGAGGAAAAAAGCTATTGAGGTCTCTGCGGAGGTTCTCGAGCTTTTGAGGGTGAAGGAGATCAGATGAAAGGTAAGACCAAGATCCCCCAAGGATTAAGTAAGTTCTTTCCTGAGCTAATGAGCCTATTTTTCTCAAGTTTGACTTCCCCCTATAATTAGGTTGCCCGCTATTTTAACTGCAATTATCCTCACCCTTAGTTATCTAATGGATGACTTAAATTTATTGCTGATCTTGTATATGAATGAGAGGAACAAAAGATAATTAGGCATCTTGCCAAAGGGATTCTTATTGATAACTTAGTTGGAAAGAAGAAGAGGTCTAAAACCACTAGATACTTAAAGATCAATACCTTATTGGATCTTCTAACCCCTGGGATCAAGATTTTGGAGGAGGTAATCCTGGGGTCTGGCTCAAGTGAAGTCTTAGTTATGGAGCCTATAATTAGAACCATGCCCTTACTGCAGCCATATTCGAAAGCAAGTGGGACCTCTCGGGCAACTCAAAATGATCCTTTTATTCCAAGAGACTAGAAGCTCTTTGGTCTCAAAGGCTACTGAAGCCTTATGTGATCCCTTGACCATAGGGAAGGAGATGGAGGTTTCCCCCTAGAAATAGGGTGTTTTAAGAGTTATGTCGAGGTCTCTGGCCAATTAAAGGGGACCTTAACTTTAGAGGAGAATGCTTATGCCTCCATAATAAGGGCCCTTCATTTGATGGATAGTTAAAATTCTTTTGAGATGGTGAGGAATATACCTTTTCATACCTTCCTCTTTAACCTAATGTATTTTTTCTCCTCGTGCCTTATTATTATGATTTTATTTATTTTATAGGCTCAGCACTTGACTGAGGTTCTGATGTTGGATGTTGTTGAGGGCAAATAGGGTGGCACAAGAATGTGGACATGGTGGACAAATGTAATCTTATCTAATCGTAGCTAAACAAAATCATCAATAACTAGCGATTGACGATGACCTCTTTGACCAACGAGAGAACATGTATGAGGTCCAACATAATTATGTTGGAGAAAGACAATCTTCTTGACGAGAAGACTCTTAGGGATAGTTCTTCCCTATTGGCTGCTGCCCAGGACTCTTTGGCTAAGGTGGAGGAAGCTTATGAATTATACCAAATTGAGCTAAAGGTGATGGATGAGGCACTGTAGGCTTAGACCTTCAAGCTTCAAAATGATCGATAAAGGATCCTTTAGGTTGAGATGGACATGGTTCTTCGGAAACAATAGGTGGATCGATGCTATAAAAGACCATTTGACCTCCAAGGATCAGAAATTACTAAAAGACTATGTTAAAGTTTTAGTGAAGCACACAGACATCTTGGGGAAGATTCGTATCATAGTGAAGGGAAATCTAGATGCTTATCTCGATTTTGAACCTTCCAATAAATTTCTTTTTTAGAAGGTCAAATTGGGATTCTAGGCCTATAAAGCTAAGGTTTGGGATCTCTTTCTTGATGTGGATGTTTATAGACTATTTATTGAGGCCCCTCAATTGGATGAAGAATGCTCAGATGAAGAGATCAATAATGGTGATGATGTTAATGAGATCTACACCTCTCATATTCAAGAAGAATAATCTCTGAATGAGGCCTCCCCTCTAAACCTTAGACAAGACCCTCTAAACAAGAGAGTGAAGCTCTAATGAAGGGAAACCCCATAATTACCAAGTCTTAAAAAGTCTTTATGTAATTTTTTTGAACTATTTTCTAGGCCGTTGTCCTATTGATGTAAACCCTCATCTCTTCAATCAATGATAATGTCAATAGCTATTTTTTTTCAATTTTATGTTGCTTCATTTTTCTCAGTATTTTTTATAATTCATATGCACGAGGTTTGTCAGTAGGTAGTACTCCCATAGCCCCCCAAGATTTCTTAGTAAAGAAAAATAATTTGAGTAGAAAACTTGTTGAAGTTATCTTAAGTCAATATTGATGTCCAATCAATGTTCATCAGACCTTAATACCATAGAATGTTGGATGGTTGCACCTCGTTAGGACTGAAAGCCCAATTTTTTTCACAGACACTTTGCCCCCTAATTTTTTTTGGAACCAAGGCAAAAGATTAAATATTCTAAGGATCATAAGGCCTTATATTTAAGTCTTATTTAACCTTAAGCCCCTAATAGGTCTCGGGACCTCCGAACATAGCGAATTTGTACCTTGAAGTCCCATTAAGGGTCAGAAGACCTCTAAACTTTCAAAACATATAAATTCTAAGTCCCAAAAGGGTCGTAAGACCTCTAAACTTCGAAAATTCAAAACATAAAGTCCCACAAAGGGTTAAAAAACCTCTGAACTTCGTTAAATTTTAAATTCGAAGTCCCATAAACGGTCATAAGACCTTTAAAGTTGGAAAATTTTAAACCTAAAGACCTACAAAAGGTTAGAATGAACTTAGGTAAAATTTGATGGTTATACCAGGCTGAAAATCCTCTAAACCTCTAAATTATTGGGATTTGCACCTTTTCTTGTAAAACTTGGGGTTTTTTGATCATTTTTAACATTCGAATACTTATTACCCTAATTTATTTCTGAAAAATTGGAAACTTTATCTAAGTTTGAGATTGTCTTTTTTTAAAGAGATACTCAACACTTGGGTTTTTCAGGAAATGAGGTTAAAGAAAATGTTTGTCTAAGATTCTTTGCATTTTTGTATAACTTTATCCTTTTGAACACATATTCCCATGTGCGAATATCCTTCGAGCTGATTATTTATGGGTCTTTGGATCTCAGTTATTTTGTATGGAATCAAGGAATATAATTCTTATAATCTTTTTAGCCTTTATTGGATCATCAAACCTTTGACTATGATTTTTAGGTTTTTTAAAGTTGTAGATTGTAGTCTTTTTTATGCCTTGAGACCTATGACTATTTTCCCGAGGATACATGGACCACATCCAAATGTGGAACATAGCTCAAAGCTGGCTGTTATGAGCCTTTGGAACTTAGATAATTTAAATAAGATCAAATGTGAAAATCTTAATGATTCATTCACTATTTTTTGGGTTCTTAGACCTTTGACTATTAGTCTTAGGCTAAGGATAGAGTCATTTCATCTTAAGGTTTGAGTCCTGAGACCTTAAGTGGTAAATCCACGGCTAAATTCCATCTAACTCTTAAAAAATACTTATACCAAACACACCATTGGTAATAAAAATATTCTTTTCATTTCACTTTGAGCATTAAATATATAATTGGCAATATTTTTTGAGGCAATATACATTCCATGGATAATGAAGTTCATATCCTTATATATCTTTGAGGCAATAACAATCGAGTCTCACAATTTTAGTGACTATGTAGGGGCCTACCCATTTAAGACTTAGATTCCCCTCATTCATATTTTTAGTGTCCAGGGTTACTTATCTCAAGACCAAGTTCCCCTCTTTGAATTCTCTATGAAAGACTTTTTTATTGAAGTAGGAGGACGGATTCTACTTGTGAGAAACCATTCTAATTATAGAGGTTTCCCACTTATCTTACAACTCATTTAGAGACCTATTAGGACCATCATTATTGGCTTTTGGTGAGAACTAAGCTACCATTTGTGTTTGTACTTCAACCTCCATCGTGATCACTGCCTTATTTCTGAAGGTCAAGGAAAATGAAGTTTTTCCTGTTGAACCTCTAACTGTGGTCCTATAGTCCCATAAACTACTAAAAAAATCTTCAACCTATAGTCCCTTTGCCTTTTCTAACCTATTCTTCAAGCCGTGTAAGATGGTCATGTTGGTAACTTTAACTTAGCGATTGGCCCGAGGGTGGCTTAGAAATGAATATTAATTGCTTATGCCATAGTCTGTGCAGAACTCCTTGAATGCTGGGTTGTTAAACTACATTCCATTATTTGAGATGATGGCCTTAAGCAGGTCAAAAATGAAAATGATGTTCTTCTAGATGAAGTTTGTCATTTCTTTCTCCGTGATGGTGGATAAGGGCTCAACCTCAGCCCACTTGGTGAAATAGTCAATGGACGTAATACAAAACTTGTGTTGACCTTTGCTGATGGTTAGAGGTCCTACCAAATCCACCCCCATTGAGCAAAGGGCCATAAACTTAGAATTATATCCATATTCTTTGTTGGTCGCATTGGAATGGAAGCAAACCCAGGAAACTTGTCATAACACTGGACTAGGTCCCTGACTTTTTAAAATTAACTAAAAGTATACTTGCCTTAAGACCTTATAGACTAAGGTCTTTGGGTCTGTATTGGCACCATAGACATCTCCATGGAGATCCCTGAGGACATAACTAGTTTTTAATGGGCTTAGGCATGATTGAGGTACTGAGTACTATCGATTGTTGAGTAATACCCCATTTTACAAATAGTATCTGGAAGCTATGTATTTCACTTGCCTGCCTTGATTCTTGTCCTTGGGCAGGGAACCATCTCCGAGGTAGGCTTTAATGGGGGTGGTCCAATAAGAGCTTTGATCAATCTCTGTGGTGTTGAAATGTAACTGAGTAATTCAAGGTTGGTCCATGGTGATAACTAGGACCTTCAAGTCTATTTATTTGATGAATCTACTTGTTCAAGATGTCCAACCTTCAAATTATCTACTAATAGGACCCTTACGATGCAAAAATTGGCGGACCTCTTTATGAGCTGATGTATAATTGCTAAATATCCTACCATCTTGTCGCCTTTAGCCTCATATACCCCACTGACTTGGTTGACTACCAGCTAATAGTCTTTAATGGACTCTACGTAATGAGATTTTAGGTGGATGGAAGGCCTAAGACTTCCACCAAGGCTTCGTACTCTGCTTCGTTATTAGATTATTTGAATTTAAAATGGAGAACAAGAGGTATAGTACTTTATTCAGGAATTTCTGGGTGAATTCCATTCCTACCGCCTGAGCTGTTTGAGGATCCATCCATATGTAATACCCATGTAGGAGCACTGAGGTCTACTTCCTAGAATAAGGGTTATTTGGGATCTTTGGGTGCTTCTATGAACTGAGTCCCAGAGCATACGGGATCTTCTTCCACATCCTCCTCATTTTTAATATCCATAATAAAGTTGTATAAGACCTGAACTTTGATAGCACTTCGTGGTTGGTACTTGATGTTAATTTCTTCCAGACCACTTGACAAGACATCCTGAGGTGTTAGGCTTGTGGAGAACCTATCAAAGGGGCTGATCGATGACCACCACGATTGTGTGGGACTAGAAGAAAAGCTTCAGGTGCTTTGCTAAGATGAGGAGGCATAAGGCCAATTTTTTTTATTCTCAGATATTTTTTCTCAGCTCTCTGAAGGGCTTGGCTCACATAGTAATTAGGGTACTAATCCCCAAACTTTTCTTTGATGAGAGATGAGTTAGTAGTAGTTGGTGAGGCAGTAAGGTACATATATAAATCTTCCCTAATGACAATCCAAAACAGCAAAGGTGGGGAAACAAAGTATTTTTTATGGTTTTTGAAATCCTCTTTAACTTCAGGAGTCCATTGGAAGGCCTTACCTAAGATTTTAAAAAAGGGTAGCCACTTTCCTATGGCCCTTAAGACAAACCGATTGAGGAAGATAACTTTCCTAGCTAAGATTTGTACCTCCTTGACTATTCTTGGAGACTTCATATCCAACAGAGCTATATCTTCTCTGTATTGACCTTTATTCCTCATTTGGTGACCATTGACCTAAGGAACTTGCCTCCAGTAACACCAAAAACACACTTCTTTGGGTTGAGGCCTATTTGGTTCCTTCTAAGGATGGAAAAAGTGTCTTTGAGGTTTTGTGCATGGTTCTGAGCCTTCAATATTTTGACCAGCATGTCATTAAAATTAACCTCCATGGATTTTCTAATGATATCTTTGAAAACGGAGTTCACATTCATTTGATAGGTAGCTCCAACAATATTTAGTTCGAAAGGCATAACTTTATAATAGTATGTAACTTTGTCTGTAACTATTGAGGTCGTTTTTTCATAAATAGGGGCTATTCTGATCTGGTTGTATTTAGAATAAGCATCCATGAATGAGAGGAGCTCATGAATAGGCGTAGAGTCTACCGATATGTCAATCCTAGGTAGATGATAGTAGTCCTTAGGTCATGCCTTGTTGAGTTCAGTGAAATCAACACACATCCTCCATTTTTTGTTGGCATTGAGCACCAATACCACATTAGAAAACCATGTTGGATAATTGACCTCTCTAATGAAGTTGGATGCTAGGAGCCCATTGATAAATTTTAGTGCCTTAGGGTTTGTATGGAAACACCACTAATTTTGTATTTTGCCAACTTTAATAAACTAGCACAAATTAAACCAAGTGTTGAGTCAAACGATTTACAAATTTTAGTTCTTGACCTAAGCATGCATCTGGGTGAGTTTAAATAAGAATAAAATAAGTAAATACAATAAGAAGATGTCCGAGGAAAACCCCTGTAACAACCTGTAAAATCAAGGACCTTTAATTAAATAAAATATTTGGAGAAAAAGAATTTATTTTATTTGGAGGAATTAAATTCATGATTTGTAAATTTTTAAACTTGAGGAATTTATTAATTTGGCAAAATTGAGGATTAAAAATTTTGGAAAATTTTATGTCGCTTTTTGAGGTCTTAAATTTGGAAGATGTTATAAATTAATTCAGATGGCAATTCAGACTGTACGGTTGAGTCCGAATAGGTCAACATAGTTCGAAATGAGTGGCCATATGTATATATTGGGTTTCGAGACTTAATTAGACATAATTGAGCTCCAAATAAAGAGTTTAGGCCATTTTAGGAGGCCCATAGCCCCCAAAACGAGATTAGAGTTTTTAACCCTAGTTGTAAAAGGGTAAGGCAACTTAAAGTCATTTTAGAAGACTAAAATTGGGCAGAGCTTAAGAGGACAACCCTTAGAAGATAATTTGGGGATTTTGGAAGATTGCTTCAAGAACAAGAGGAGTTCCTGGAATTCAATCTAACATCTTCATCCAAAGGCTTTGATCTACAAATTAAGGCAAGTGGTTTAATTTTCAATTTGTTAATTTGCATTTAACTATTCATATTAATGGAGGTGGGAATAAATTAATATGTTAGGGTTTGTGTTCATGAGAAATTGGAGACTTCTTTGATTGGGAATTTATAAATCTGTTGAGGTATTGAGATTCGATTAATTTGATGCCCTAATTGATGAAATTGTTGAGATTAGATTGAATATGATATAAGTAGGGATTTAGGATAAATTTGGGGAAGTTTTGATGAAGAAATTTGTTCAGAATGAAGGTTTAGAACATGTTAATGGCGGACTGGGTTTTATTGGACAAATTAGGGGTGAAGATGATTCCAGGGTTATTCAAACAACCTCGTGTCTTGTTCAAATGAGAGCCACTATCGTTTGAATGACAGGGCTTGTCGTTTGAACGACCTGTTAAACGTTATCAGATTTCCTTCTTCCCCTGATTCAGACCTATTATGTGTTTTGAGATACATAGTTCTGCATTAGGTGATTCTGCAATTTTGGTTATGATCTATGGTTTTAATTTGTGAATATTACTCTCGAATTAATTAAAGGATTAATTAATTTGAAGATTTAAGGTTCATGATTTAGTGAATTGTAACCTTGTTAATTAAGTGGGTAGACTTAGTTGAATGAAATTGAATGTTGGATTGGAAATATTGAATTTCGGGCCGAGAGAGAGAGTCCGGGTATAATTGGTAGGGTGAAAACAAAATAACGAAAATTAATTAGTGTATAATTAATTGAAATGAAGTTAGACCATGGACTTTCATATTTTAGGATTGTGTACGAACCTAGTACACCAGTAGCCTAGATTTCTATCTATTTATCTCTCTCTCTATATAAGGTGATGTGTAGTATATATCTGATATATAAATATTTGAGTGAATAATATTTATAGTAAATCATACCGATATTAATGCTATGTTAGGAGTTTGTGCGATGTGGGTGATCCCCTGACTAGCGAATGCAGGGCGAGTATATTCCCCAGGTTATAGCGTCTATTTTTAGGGGTGGGCCGTTATGGTATGGAACGGGCACTTACGTGGGGAACTATCACCTCCTCCTACGTGTTTGGTGATAGCATTTATATCTGACATGCGTGTGAATGTTGAGATATAGTTATACGTATATATAGTGCAGAATTATATATATATATATATATATATATATATATATATATATATACACATGGTGTAAACGTATAATTAATATAACTTGTGAAACGGTTATATGGTATCAAATGGGATTTGATTTAAATAAGTTAGTGTATATGATAACTTATAACTCATATACTCGATGTGAATTGTGTAATTGATATAAATCGTGAGATTGTTTTATGGATTTAAATGAGAAACGACTTAAATAAGATAATGTGATTAATAACTTATAAAGTAAACTTAGCCCACTAAGGATAGAGTAGTGGGAAATTGTGGTATGTATGTGACAAGACTAGTTACGTGGTGGTTATCTAGGTAGGTCATGTATAGGGGTGAGGTGTCCTCAAGAGAGTGTGCGACACTAACTTAAATATGAAGAGCATACTTGCACTTTAATTTACTGCATTAGAATTCACTTGCTAAATATTTTCAAAATATTTTGGGTTCTAACCCTTGCTATAAAAATATTTTCAAAACCTTTTAGGTGTCCAGCCACATGGACTCTAGAATTGTTCCATTCCAGGTTCCCGGAGCTGCGACACATGTGGATGTTGCATGACTTTGACTTAGTCGCTTCAGTCATTTCATTCCTAGAGTAGGATGGGGTCATTGTTCCATTTGGTCATGTCTCCCTAGTTGTTCCATTTTATTTTAGTTAGTTGATGTATTAAGTTATTACTCTTATGATTCATTTCGTTATTTGATTTGTAGCTGGTTGTTGTTTCGAAACGATTTACATCTATTCCTTTTTAGTATTACTTGATTAAGTGATTGGATGATGGTTAGTTATATATTCTTTCGCATGCTGTTGTTCGAATGTTAAAAAAAAGATAAAATTTGGCACCATGTCTTTTGAATATCAGAGGTGGTTAGTAAGTTTTAAAAAGTTTTTTACGGTGATTCTTAGAATGAACCAGTATTTTATTAGGTGGGGTATCATAGTTGGTATCAGATTATTAGGTTCTAGTGTCCTTAGGATTTGTGCAGCTTTTCACATTTCAGCATAGTGTTCTATGATATTTTATAGGGTTGTTGTATTCCTTCATGTATGGGATTTACATTCTCCTACTATAGGATATAGTTCATGTGATTCATATACGGTTTCGATCGAGTGTGGCAGACCAAACATCATAGAATGACAAGCGGGGGACGTTAGAAGGAGTGCAGGAGGGAGGAATCGACAGAAGTCATGAAGTAATATGGAAATAGTGACACTGTAGAAGTCACCATATTGTTCAAATAATTGAAGTTGAAGTAACTGCTGGGGAGAAGTAGTTTGCATAAGAGTCGTCGGGAAGGATGATGGTGAAAATTTAAAACCGCAAGTGTAGACTACAAGGGGTAAGGGTCGAAGAAGATTTTGTTTTTGAAGTACAATATGATAGAATGCGAGGGAGGTGAGGAAGAGTGATTTACCAATAGTTGGAGAAAATCCAATTGGTATCATACATGGGGGAGTGTAGTAACACTCAAGTCAAAATTTTGGGCAAAAGAGTTTGCTCTTAGAAGCAGTATGGAGTGATGGGAGCCATCACCACATTCATGGGGAGATACCATGAATAATGAGGAAGTTGGGGTGCGGATTATTATAAATCCTATCACTAGAGGTTAAATTGAGAGGCAAGTATGATTTTAGTAATTTTCCAAAAGGGTCGAATAGTGGCCAGATGGCAAGGAAAGTCGACGAAATTCGCAAACTTCGTAACCAATGACAGGGATGTGGAGAATCAAGTAGGGTTGTAAGTTAAGAATATACCCATGGGTGGAATATACAAGAGTGAGTTGGAGGTCCTGCTAGGATGACTGGTGTCGTTGTCGTCAAGGTTGTATGATCCCATTTGTGTCAATGCTCTCTTGAGAGGGGAGATAAGGGAGTTGGAAAATCTATTAGAGGAGTAAGATTGGATTTTTAGTGCTAGTAGGGTTCCAAGGGAAGGAATACCCAGTAGATCAATATAATTTCTACCAAGTGACGATGGGTTCAATTAGGGTTGTCAAGGCCATCAACAATTCTATTGGATCCAAAGGGGCAATTGGGGTAGCAATCAGGGTCAAGACTACTAGGTCAGTGAGAAGGACAACCCCAATATGGATGGTGGGGTCAGAGAAAGGAAAAAAGGGGAATGACACATAGAGGTGTATTATGTGTAAAAGAGTAGAAACATATGGGTGGATCTTGTCCGTAGCGAATTAGGAGACATAAGCAGGGTGCCTAGTAGGGGCAACAGTGAGAGAAGTTTTTGGTTTGGTTAGGACGCGGGTGTTATGTCTAATAACCGTGAGCCGAAAGTGTTATGCGTAGCTAAAACTACAAGTTTTATTACAAGATGATTAGGTTATGTTTTATTTGATGCAAGTGGGTCACAGTAATGTATTAGTATTAGATTTGCGTGAGAAATGGATTTAGTGGAAGTAGCGCTAATATCGGTAGTATGTGTATTCTTACAGTGGAGTAGCAGGGTACTCTTCGATTCCACCTGAAAAGAATGGGTGGGTACATTGAGATAATGTATTTCTTGTGGACTAGCTCCTTTGAGAAGGTGATATTCAAGGTATGGTTTTATCTTAGGGATGGACGGGTTCGTAATAGTGGGCGACAATAGCAAGGCTATCGTGTTCGTTGTTCCAGGGCAGGAGGTATGTTTGTGTGATGTTCCACCTGAAAGAGGTTTGATCTCGCTGCAATATTGTGTGAAATAGACTTTGTAAAGTACAATTGTCTAGTTATATTGGATTCCAGTGCGTAGAACTTTTAAGGATGAGATTCAGGGTATGTTGGGTTGCCATAGAGCGGAGAAAGCTAGCTTGTTGTTAATTTTTTGCACTAAGGACCTGGTGATAGTGTCAGAGCAGTAATATATGACTCCTTTAGAGACACATGAGTCCATGATTAGACTTGTGAGTATAGGGACAAATTTTGAGTTTCCCGTATGTATTCTTTGGGTTTTACGGAAATTGAGGACCGACAATGCTGAGGAATAGTGCATTGGGGAAAAGTTATTTTGGGCTTTGCTGGGGGGTGTAAAACGCATAAGCCTTGAAAAAATGCCAGAACTAGGAAGATGTCATTGTATTTAAGGTAATCTAATTTAATGACAACTAGTGAACGTGTTGAAAAAACACGTTGAGCAGAGAGCCACTAGGAGATAGGGACAGTGGAGCCGAAAAGTGTTGCGAAAGAAAGACTGCGAAGTTTTGGCACCACAAGTTGCTATGTTGTGCATATTGATATGTGCTTTGTGTGAGTTATTTTAGCCACTTTTACCATCGCAGGGGCCCTTAGGTATGGGACTAAGGGGGGTATTTTGAGGATCTCACATCGATAATAAAGGTGCGGTAATATCGGGGAGAATTGAATAGTAATGAGTAAGGTCATCGAAAACATTTGGAGGATACAGCCACATCAAAAATGCGGGAGCGAAACTAAATATAAATATGGTTACGAATGTGATGATCAATGGTTTGTGAAAATAGGCACGAGATATAGAGTGTATGGGAACCGTAGGAGGAACCAGATCCTCCACTATGAAAATACTTAGTAGATTTGGGGTGAAGACGAAAAGGCGATGATTTTAGGTATATTTCGAAGGAATGGGAATAAGATGTTCCTCGGGTTATGAAACGTGGTAGTGTGGGAGTTTCTTTGGAAGTGACATTGAGTGTGTCACAACCTATGGTTTGTTACCACTAGGATTCGCAAGTGAGACGAAAATTAGTGAATGCGTTGGCCAAAATAGTCATAGTGTATATATTTAAGTACCGTGGGATAGCAGAGTTATTTGGTGTTAACCACAAGAGAGTGGAAGGTACACTAAGAGGAAGATTGCATTATATGAGACATTTCTACGTTCAAGAATTACGGGAGTAGTGTGGATGTTTTTCAAGTTTCGACCGTGTAGCTATAGTTTGGGGCTATAGTGGATAAATATAGTAAGACTGGGTGTTCGCAGTACCATGGTATGAATTATCATTGCTAGGTTTCACTTGAGATAGGTTCTAGCATATATATATATATATATATATATATATATATATATATATATATATATATATATATATATAGTAATGTATGTTAAATGTGTTTCATATTAATGTATTAAAGTTGTTAATTGAAATCCCAGGGAGTAGGGACATTTATGAGGTGATTCAGGTTAGGTGGAGTTATTATCGAGCAGGGAGATATAGCTCAGGATTTATTTTTACGCAAGGAAACTAGTGATAGTAAGGGCGCGACAGTGTATATTGTCTTTTGTAGCATAAAATGTGAAGGGGTATACTTTTATGTTGAGAGACTAGTATATGGAGATACGTGATATGGACTAAGGGTCTAATAGATCTTAACGGTTGACAGCGTTAAGTAGTAGTATATCGGGGGATTCCTTGTTTGGATTTATCTTTGCGAGACGTCCCACACATGAAACTTAGCGCATTGTTGGAAGTAGGGATATGTTTGGTCATTAGTACATGAGTTGGGTACCTCGGTTATTGTTCATACATGTCGTTATAACTATGAGATGGAAGTTATATTACAATTGCAGACTGGAAGAAGATGGGTATTATTTGTGCGATTGAGCCCGGGTACAGGGTGTATGGGCACCCTCGTTAATTAATCTGATTGTTACAAATAATTCTCGATTAGAAGTGGGGGAGATGGGTGTAGGGTATGAAGGGTAGGCGACTTGGGAGCTACTCGATATTGGAAGTACTAGGCTCATCCTAATTTCGAGGACGAAATTCCATTGTGATGGGGAAGTATGTAACACCCCGTAAGTTCAAGGACCTTTAATTAAATAAAATATTTACAGAAATTAAATTAATGATTTGTGAATTTTTAAATTTGAGGAATTTATTAATTTGGCGAATAGAGGATTAAATATTTTGGACTATTTTATGTCGCCTTTTAAGGTCTTAAATATGGAAGATGTTGTTAATTCAGATGGAAATTCGGAGTGCACGGTTGAGTCCCGATAGGTCAAAATAGTCTGAAATGAGTGGCCATAAGTATATATTGGGTTTTAGGAATTAATTAGACACAATTGATCTCCAAATAAAGAGTTTGGGCCATTTTTAGGAGGCCCATAGATCCAAAAACGGGATTAGAGTTTTTAGCCCTAGTTGTAAAAGGGTAAGGCAACTTAAAGTCATTTTAGAAGACTACAATTGGGGAGAGCTTAAGAGGATAACTCTTAGAATAGAATTTGGGGATTTTGGAAGATTGCTTCAAGAACAAGAGGAGATCCTTGAATTCAATTCAACATATTCATCCAAAGACTTTGATCTACAAATTAAGGCAAATGGTTTAACTTGCAATTGTTAATTTGTATTTACCTATTCATATTAAAGGAGGTGGGAATCAATTAATATGTTAGGATTTGTGTTCATGAGAAATTGGATAGTTCTTTGAGGATTAAATATTCGAAATTTTTAAATTTGAGGAATTTAGTAGTTTGGTGAATTGACGATTAAATATTATGGACTATTTTATGTCGCCTTTTGAGGTCTTAAATTTGGAAGATGTTATAAATTAATTAGGATGGCAATTCGGAGTGCACGGTTGAGTCCGGATAGGTCAAAATAGTCCTAAATGAGTGGCCATATGTATATATTGGGTTTTGGGACTTAATTAGACATAATTGAGCTCCAAATAAAGAGTTTAGGCCATTTTTAGGAGGCCCATAGTTCCAAAAACGGGAAATAGAGTTTCTAACCCTAGTTGTAAAAGGGTAAGGTAACTTAAAGTCATTTTAGAAGACTAAAATTGGGGAGAGCTTAAGAGGATAACCCTTAGAAGAGAATTTGGGGATTTGGGAATATTGCTTCAAGAATATGAGGAGATCCTTGAATTCAATCCAACATCTTCATCCAAAGGATTTGATCTACAAATTAAGGAAAGTGGTTTAATTTGCAATTGTTAATTTGCATTTACCTATTCATATTAAGGGAGGTGGGAATCAATTAATATGTTAGAGTTTCTGTTCATGAGAAATTGGATACTTTTTTGAGGATTAAATATTCGAAAATTTTAAATTTGAGGAATTTATTAATTTGGTGAATTGAGGATTAAACATTATGGAGTATTTTATGTCGTCGTTTGAGGTCTTAAATTTGGAAGATGTTATAAATTAATTAGGATGGCAATTTGGAGTGCACGGTTGAGTCCGGATAGGTCAAAATAGTCCGAAATGAGTGGCCATATGTATATTGGGTTTTTGGACTTAATTAGACATAATTGAGCTCCAAATAAAGAGTTTAGGCCATTTTTAGGAGGCCCATAGGCCCCAAAACGGGGTTAGAGTTTTTAACCCTAGCTGTAAAAGGGTAAGGCAACTTAAAGTCATTTTAGAAGACTAAAATTGGGGAGAGCTTAAGAGGAGAACCCTTTTAAGAGAATTTAAGGATTTTGAAAGATTTCTTCAAGAACAAGAGGAGATCCTTGAATTCAATCCAACATATTCATCCAAAAGCTTTGATATACAAATTAAGGCAAGTGGTTTAATTTGCAATTGTTAATTTGCATTTACCTATTCATATTAAAGGAGGTGGGAATCAATTAATAGGTTAGGATTTGTGTTCATGAGAAATTGAAGACTTCTTTGATTGGGAATTTATAAATCTGTAGAGGTGTTAAAATTTGATGAATTTGATGCCCTAATTGATGAAATTGTTGAGGTTAGATTGAATATGATACAAGTAGGGATTTAGGATGAATTTGGGGAAGTTTTGATGAAGAAATTTGTACAGAAAGAAGGTTTTGAACATGTTAATGGTGGACTCGGTTTTACTAGACAAATTAAGGGTGAAGATGATTCTAGGGCCGTTCGAACGACCTGATGTCTCGTTAAAATGAGAGCCACTGTCATTTGAACGATAGGGCTTGTCGTTTGAATGACCTGTCAAACCCTGTCAGATTTCCTTTTTCCCCTGATTCAGACCTGTTATGTGTTTTGAGATACACAGTTTCTGCATTGGGTGATTCTGCAATTTTGGTTATGATTTAGGGTTTTAATTTGTGAATATTACCCTTGAATTAATTAGAATATTAATTAATTCGAAGATTTAAGGTTCATGATTTAGTTAATTGTAACCTTGTTAATTAAGTGGGTAGACTTAGTTAAATGAAATTAAATGATTGTTTGGAAATATTGAAGTTCGGGCTAAGAGGGAGAGTCCGGGTATAATTGGTAGGGTGACACAGAAATAATGAAAATTAATTAGTGTATAATTAATTTGAATGAAGTTGGACCATAGACTTTCTTGTTTTAGGCTTGTGTACGGACATAGTACACCAGTACCCTATATTTCTCTCTCTATATATATACGGTGATGTGCAGTATATATATGATATATAAATATTTTTGTGAATAATGTTTATAGTAAAGAATACCGATATTAATGCTATCTTAGGAGGTTGCTCGATGTGGGTGAGTCCCCTGACTAGCGAATGCAAGACGAGTTTATTCCCAGGTCATTGCATCTGTTTTTAGGGGTGGACCGTTATGGTATGGAACTGGCACTTACGGGGGGAACTATGACCTCCTCCTACGCGTTTGGCGATAACATTTATATCTGACATGCGTGTGAATGTTGAGATATAGTTATACGTCTATATAATGCATAATTATATACAGATATATACACATGGTGTAAATGTATAGTTAATATAACTTGTGAAACGATTATATGGTATCAAATATGATTTGATTTAAATAAGTTAGTGTATATGATAACTTATAACTCATATACGCAATGTGAATTGTGTAACTGATATAACTCGTGAGAATGTTTTATGTATTTAAATGAGAAACGACTTAAATAAGTTAATGTGATTAATAACTTATAAAGTAAACTTATCCCACTAGGGATAGATTTGTTGGAACTCGTGGGATATATGTGACAAGACTAGTTACGAGGTGGTTAGCTAGGTAGGTCATGTATAGAACGCTATGCGTGCACATTAGTGGAGGGGTGAGGTGTCCTTAAGAGAGTGTGCGACACTATTTTAAATATGAAGAGCATACTTGCATTTTAATTTACTACATTTAAATTCACTTGCTAAGTATTTTTAAATTGTTTTCGGTTCTAACTAGGGCTGTGTTTCGGCCGGATCGGATCGGAAAATGACCTTTCGGAAAAAATTTCAATTTTTTCGGAAATAAAATATTTGTTCCAATTTCCTATCCAATTTTTTCGGAAAATCAAAAAAATTTCCGAATTCGGAAAAATCGGAAAATCGGAAAAAAATCGGAAAAATTCGGAAATTCAAAACATATACTAAAAATTCAAAAATTTTGGAAATTCCAAAATTTCAAAAAATTAACATAGGATTTTTGATTACTCGAAATTCTCATTTTAAAGAAATCGAAAAAAGATTTAACCCAACATGTAAATATGTAAGGATTTAACCATTTTTTCATTTGTGTAGAGGATATAGGGATATTCTCCTTTTATAGAGGAATTTTTTGGACCTCTCTTCCTCTCCATGCCGATGTGGGACACACGAGAATATTTAAAAAAATATAAAAATTGGAAAATATTTTGGAAAAAATCGGAAATAATTCGGAAAAATCGAATCGGCATAGTTTCGGAAAAATCGGATCGGAAAAATCGGAAATTCAGAAATTCAAAATTATTTCCAATTTTCGATCCGATTTTTTTCGGAAAAATCGGAAATCGGAAAATCGGATATCGGAAACCTTATATACGTTCCAAAATCGGAAAATATCGGATCGGATATCGGAAAAATCGGAATGTTCGGAAAAAAAACACAGCCCTAGTTCTAACCCTTGCTATAAAAATATTTTCAAAACCTTTTAGGTGTCCAGCCATAGAGACGCCAGAATTATTTTATTTCAGATTCACGCAGCTGCGACACATGTGGATGTTGCAGAACTTTAACTTAGTCATTTCAGTCATTTCATTCCTAGAGAAGGATGGAGTCAGTGTTCCATTTGGGCATGTCTCCCTAGTTGTTCCATTTTATTTATGTTAGTTCATGTATTCAATTATTAATCTTGTGATTCATTTCGTTATTTGATTTGTAGCGGGTGGTTATTTCATCAAGGTTTACATCTATTCCTTTTTAGTAGTACTTGATTCAGTGATTGGATGATGGTTAGTTATATATTCTTTCGCATGTTGTCGTTGGGATTTTAAATAAAAAGATAAAATTTGGCACCATGTCTTTTGAATACTAGTTGGTTAGTAAGTTTTAAAAAGTTTTCGATAATAATGCTAATGATGAACCAAAAGAGATTCCTGTTTGATTTGATATAGGACTGATCACCCGATATTTTATTAAGAGGCGTGTCATTATTGGTATCATAGCATCATGTTCTAGTGTCCTTAGGATCTGCGCGGATTTCATGTTTTAACGTAGCGTTATTTGATATAGAGACTTATTATAGGGTTGTTGTATTCCTTCACGTATGCGATTTACTTTCTCCTGCTATAGGTTATAGTTCATGTGATTCATATACGATTTCAGTCGAGCTTGGTAGATCAAACATTTTAAAATGACAAGCGGGGGACGTTAGAAGGAGTGCAGGAGGGAGGACTCAACAGAAGTCATGAAGTAGTCTAGAAACAATGACATGGTAGAAGTCACTATGTTGTTTGAACAATTGAGGTTGGAGTAACCGCTGGGGAGAAGTAGTTTGCTCAAGAGCCGTCAGGAAGGATGATGGTGCAAATTTAAAACCCCTAGTGTAAATGAAAAGGGGCAAGGGTCGACAAAGAATAAATTTGAACAATGAAATTATTTCTCCCCAATACAACAATTTCTCACCCTAGATGAAATAAAGGTAAGCAAAAACATAAAGTAAAAAAAATATATCAGGCAGTGGTGTAAAGTGACAAAGCAACAATAAACACAAATAATCTAAACTATGAATAAGAGATATCAATATTGATTCATAAATGAGATATCAATGATAACAAGCAACAAACAATACCAATGTGATCATACACCATGCCAACAAGACTCAAATATTATACACTGGGCAAGTATGAATTCAATGAAAATGCAAAGACTCAAAATAAAATGATACCATATATATATATATACTAATAGGGGTGTGCAACAGACCGAATGGACCGAAATAACCGAACCGGACCGAACCAACTTTTACGGGTTTTTAAAAATTCGGTCCAAATTCTATTTTAAATATAAAGGACCGAACATATTAGGGTCGGTCTTGGGTTTGGTTTAAAAAATGCGTCTAAGATCAGACCGGGCCGATTTAATTATATATACACTAAATAATAAAATACACACGTTAATACTAGACAAACAAAGAAAACCCTAACCTAAGTGTTCCCTCATTCATTCTCTCTCTCTCTCTCTCTCTCTCTCTCTCTCTCTCTCTCTCTCTTTTCATCGACGCGGCTTCTAGTCTCTTTATATTTTTTTTTTCTTCAAATTTCAAACTGCTACCCATCACTAGCCACAAACCCACAACGTGTTGCAAGCGATTTTCAAGAAATAACGCAGTCACAACAACCCACAACTTCGCCGGATCTTCTTCCTTCGTCGGTCGGTATCTTTCTTCATATTTTTATTGGTTCTTGTCTACTATTTCTTTAAATCTGATATAGTTTTTTTGGTCCTTCGTCGGCCGGATATTGAACCAATTTGATTTGGATTTGGCTAATTTTCCAAATATATGTAAATGACAAAATTGATAGGAGAACACCTCACTTAGCTCATGCATCATAGGAAGTTAAAATCCAAAAGAGCTCGTGCAAAGTGTGTGCGGAGGCATATACAAAGTGAATCCATTAAGCAAATCAAAGTCTAACAACTTTATGTAAACATGATTAAGTACAATCCAAGCATTAAAAATCATAATCATATATCCTAGTCACATGGATACATGTAAGGAATGGGATTTAAACACACTGATATGCCATACAATATGTGTAAAACTAAACTAGACATAAACAAAAAAATCTTTTTGAGTTTTTTAAACATTTTTCAAAGCGAATCAAACGATAAAAAAATCCTTTTGTATTTTTCTCATTAAGACCCAAGAAATGGAAAATCAAAATACAAAAGATAAAAATTATACAACTAGAAATGGCATATAACATGAACTACAAGAACTAGTGTACGAAATATATGCAAGCAATCACTCATAAGATAGTACATGTGATGAATCATGTGATAGTATGAGAGAGTCAACTAGAAAAATATTAAGTTCCTCCAAATCGGATCTTTTAACCCACATAGGTGTAGCGTGATGAACTTGGGCTTGGGGAACCTTGGTGAGAGTGTCTTAGACTTCCTAGGAGTTTTTCTAAGATCATAACAAAAATGGCTAAGGTGAGTTTTCCTACCATAGTATGGTGAGTTTTTCTAAGATCATAACAAAAATGGCTAAGGTGAGTTTTTCTAAGATCATAACAAAAATGGCTAACGTGATCATTAAAGTTCATCAGTTTTTTTTCAAAACTCTTTGTTCCTATAAGCTTAAGAAACTTCTTGAACTTCCTAACAAACCTAGCTATCTCTTATGCATTATGCACAACGTCACTAAAGAAATCTAACACATCCTCCTTCAAGGATTTAAAGAAAATACCAATCTCTTTCTTATCATCATTTTTCTTCGGAGACACATGTTCATCTCATTGGTTTCGAGGTCACCTACAAGTTCTTGGACTATCATAGTATCGACACCACATAGGGAAACTAAGACCATGACTTTGGCATTAAATCTTTCTGGAAACGACCTTAGATTGTTTTTCACTAATCTAGGCTCAGGGATAGGATCACCTAAGTTAAGTAAGGAATTGATAATATCCGATGACCTATCATATAACTCATCAAAATAATCATTCTCTATTATCTTAATCATTTCAAACTTAGTTGTCTAATTTTATAACTTAAAAACCCCAATAGTATATGTTCCCTCGCATATGGATTGTAAAATATCTTGGGCATCCTTTACGCTCTCCTAAGTCATAATATGTCTAAAATATTCGGTGGTTAGGGCATAAAAAATAGCGTTGAAACCATTGGAATTAAAAGTCGAGGCATTCTTTTTAGTCGTTGTCAAAGAGTTGAATGCTTTAAGAGCACCACCTTCGATTGGAGGAGTTCATGCATATTCAATTGAGTTCGGAACATCCACTTTGATAAATTTCAAGAAAAAGCACATCCTCGCCTTCCAATAGGGATAGTTTGTTCCATTAAATAATGGAGATTCCCCTTGATTGAAATCCTTCTAAACCCTAAATGAGCACAAAAGGGAGAAAACTCAATAAAATGGTGTAAACCAGTCTGATACCAATTTGAAAAATACTAGTGCCCTAGGATTATATGGAAACATCACCAATTTTTTAATTTTCCAATTTAATTAACATCAGCCAATTAAACCAAGTGTTGTGTTAATCAATTTTACAATTTTAGTTTTGACCAAAGAATGAATATGGTAACACTACCAATTTTTAGTTTTTCAATTTTAAAAAACAATCCCCAATTAAATCAAGTGTTGAGTCAAACAATTTACCCATTTTAGTTCTTGACCTAAGCATGCATCTTGGTGAGTGTAAGAAAGAATAAAATAAGTAAATCACAACACGATGATGTACGAGGTAAGCCCATAATGGGGAAAACCTCGAACAGATCAACCACACAAGTCCACTACGATATAAATACGGTTATAAGAATAACTTAGACTTAATCATAAACTCTACACCTTCAAGCCTTGATGCACTTCCTAGTTCTTTAAAACCTTCTTTACAATCACCATTGGATGCCTTACAATAGCCACACAACTCAGACATGTTCTCACATCTCGGTATTGGACCGATTTTACTTATCTCACGGTTAGTCCAGTCATCGATAAACACAAATTACGTTCTCCATAGCTGTAAATGCTAACAATATGAAGAGAAAACTAGCATGGTGCAATATAAAAGATATCTAAAATAAACATATAGATGTAGGAATCTTGGATCTCAAACTTGGGTGTAAACTAGGGTTTGTGGGCACAAGATATTAATTGGAAAATCGTTTTCTCCAAAACCCTCTAAGAAAATGGATGATAGACCTGAGTATTTATAGAAAACACATTTTTTGAGTTGACAGTTTTTTTGAGACAGTTCGTTCGAACGATAAAGAAGGTTCATTCGAATGAAAATAGCATTCTCATTCAAACCAAAAATAGGTTCGTTTAAATGACATGCTATTCTGGTTTGAACGATTATCGAATGAGCTTTGAACAATATTTTTCGGTGAAACAGCCAAATTAATACAAAGTTCTTTGAACCTTGTTTGAATGAGATGCCAAAACTCATTTGAATTAAGAGAGAAACTCATTCGAACAAAACAAGAGTCTCATTTGGACAACAGTGGAAGTTCGTTCAAACAAAATAAATCCAAAAAAATATTTTATCTTTAAAATCCGTTTTACAAAAAATGTCTGAAACAATTTTATGAAACAATACCCAAGGTTAGTCTAGGGATCAAACATAAATATGTATTCATACCTTTATTGACGTCCCTCGGATGTTGAAGATGAAACTTGACATGTAACCCAATGTCTTCTCGATGTCGCTTTAAGTTTTTCGTAATGTCTTCAATAACACACTGTAGGCTTGAAGGATACGTAAATAAAATCCTAACAACCTATGACTCTAGCATGTTTTATCCAAACAAGGAATTAAGCCAATACATACCGATTCAGAAATTTGTCCTTACACTTGTCAACCTCCTTTGCTAGGGTGGTCATCCCGAGATTTCAGAGAATGGCAAAAAATATGATATAGGTTTGCCTCAAAGGAAAAAATATGCTAACTCCCGACTAATGGGGTCAAGGAAAAGAACTTCCCTTTCCATCAATCATGCAATATTCCCGAGATCCCTCGAATATAAATTGGCCATCGTCAAATGGGTGAGAATACAAAAAATGGAGTCGTCAACCTATTTTACTCAAAACAAACAAAAGATGTAGTCGTTCCCCAAAAATGTCATAAAATACAAACTGATGCATACGAAACCAAATAGATCACAGGATCGGGGACTAAGTTAAGGAATGGAAAGGTGTTAGGCACCCACTCTTCCCTTTTTGGTCTTTCATGGGATATGAAGATATTATCCTTTCCATCAAAATGGAATTTGTGTGTATAATGTGTGCGGAGTGAAGTAGGTGAGAAAAGAAATAGTCATAACCATGTCATGAAAAAGATGGGGATGAGTTATTTGGAGGACTAACAAAAAGAAAAAAAATAATATAAGAGGTAGCCGACATGTGAGCAGCACACCAGATCATAATCCGTCGCAAAGAACATAATACACATGTCTATTTGGGACACTAAAATATAATAGAGATAAAAGACTATGCTATATGCAATGCACCGGATCATAATCCACTATGAGGAAATGGATTTGCATGTCTAAAGGGATTACGAAAAGGAAACAAAATAAAAATATTAAAATATAATACAAAGTGAGCAACACGTTGGATCATGATTAACTATGAAAAAGTGAATATACATGTGTGACGGGATTTTTAATGATATATAAACTAGCACACACACACACACACACACACACACATATATATATATATATGTGTGTGTGTGTGTGATACTAATAAAGTAAAAAAAAAAGAAAAGAGGACTCGAATCTCGAGGAAAACTCGAGACGCATATGTAGTCAGAAATGGCATCAAAGTTCACGTAGTTCAAAAACACATAAGGGTGGGATTTAATCCATGAGCCTGAAACTAGAATTTCCTCATTTTTTTAGTTCGTAGAAAAATGTGTGCAAGTGGACAAAGTGTAGGAAAAAAGGGAGGAAAAGTCCAATTTAGGGTTTATGGATTAGACCATCTTTTTGACTTTTTTAGATTAATAAAAGTATATTTTTGCGTGCATAAGTAATAAAAAATGATTATTAGCAGCGGGAAACTAAAACTAAAGCAAAAGATATGCTAAGAGTAATAAAGTGCGATAAATGACACTAGCTAAATGAGCTTGAAAAGGATAGAGTTAGACCTTATATGAAGCTTTGCTACTGGTATTTAAAGTTATGTAAGCTAGTCTTTTGTGGTGGTGAAATAGATGGCAAAGGTGCGGTGGACGTGATGTAAGGAAATGTGGAGAGAATGTTTGAAAAATGTTGTTTTATAAAAACGACACACTGATTTTGAGGTAGGAACTCTTCAGAATTTGGGAAGGGGTTCCTTGAAAATGAGGTCATGGCCTTCTTAAATAGGAAAGCTTTAGGGTTAAAGGGTTTGGCAATCTGTAAAGGCCTAGGCCTGCCTATCGGCATACCTCATGGCTTGTGAGCTAAGAAAAGTACCACTATGCCAATAGGGAGGAAAAGGTACCTTTTAGCTTGCGTGTGTGGTTTGTGTGTATGTGTACTGTGTGCGTGCATTCGTGTATGTGTGTGGTGGAATATCAGACAAGGAGGAGAGTACATTGTGTGTGTTTGTTTTCCTCTTGCTTGATGATGATTGGAAGAATATAAAAGTGAAGAGATGTTTAGGGTTTTGGCTTTTTATATTAAGAGAAATGAACTCTAGAGAATGGTTTAAAATGAAGGGTTTTGCTAATTTTGTATATGTATTTTTTAAAGACTTTTTCTTTGGTATTCCAGTTTTTTTAACTCAGTAATATGGTACGGTAATATGCGGTAATTTTGGTACGGTAAACATAGTAAATTCTGTACAGTAAATTTGGTACGATAAATTTGATAAGTCAGTTTTTTATTTCTAGAAACCAAAACCAACCAACTTTTTTGCGATAATTTCAGTTTTGATAAATTCAATTTTTGGTATTTGAAAATATAAAACCGGAACCCTTTTTTGGAATAAAATGGAACGGTACGATAAACCCGTACTGGTTCCACCCCTAAGCCAGGGGTGCCTATAGGTAGTCCAAAATGGACTTTTTGGAAAAATGGATATAAAATGCAAATCGTAAGTTTGAATTGCACATGGACATGACTGTTGGAAAGGGTATTCAGACCCCTATGAAAGTGCATTGAGCAACCCCCGAGTCTGATAGTTGACAAAAGTCAAATTGATCTCGAAAGCACACGATGGCCTCTAGGTTTGTATTTGGAGGAGAAAGGCAAGTATGTGCGAACATTAAGGACGATTCGTGCATGATATAGACCATTTGAAAGGGTATTCAGAGCCCTATGAAAGTGTATTAATATACTCTCGAAAGTCCTGGTGGCTATTAGGCTAGAGTTTAAATAAAAGGTAAGTATGCGTGAATAGTAAGGCCGATTTGCTCATGTGTGGACCTTGGAAAGAGTTTTTAGAGCCCCATGAAAGTGCAATGATATAGTCTCTATTTCGAGTGTTGACCAAAGTCAAATGGATTAGAATTTTGGATTTGAGGGTGAAAGGGATGGTTTTAGAGACCTAAGGATGTGTTTGAAGGGTATAAGAATGGGGAGTCTACAAAGCCCCTCGATGGATAATATTTGAATAATCGAAGGTCATCTAAGGTTAAGGTTAGACACTTTTGTGGAAAGCTAAGAGTGTTAATGGTAAATGTATGATTCTAAGGACCTAAGGAGTGTAAGAGACCAATTTAGTGGGTCAAGACTATACTGGGAATTAGGTAAACCTCGCGGGCCTAAAGAGTTGAATATGAATGTTTCTGTGGGTTGAAGACATTTGTGAGAAGCTAAGGAATGATAGTGACCTGATTGAGAGGGTCAAAGACAATTCTATGTCCTAGGTTAATTCTGTGAGACTAAAGAGTGAAAGCGACCTGATTCAGAGAGTCAAGACCAATTATACGAGCGTAAGTCAATTCTACGAACCTAAAGTGTGAAAGCGACCTGATTAAGAGGTTTATGACCAATTCTATGGACCTAGGTCAATTCTCTCGAGGTAAAGAGAGAAAGCGAACTAATTCAGAGGGTTGAGGAAAATTCTTCGAGATTAGGTCAATTTTGTGGACCTAAAGAGTGAAAGTAACCTTATTCAGAGGGTTGAGGCCAATTTTGAGGGCCTAACTAAATTCTACGGACCTAAAGAGTGAAACTGACCTGATTCAGAGGGTTAAGGCTAATTGTATGGGTCTACGTCAATTCTGTGAACTTAAAGAGTGAAAGAGACATGATTCAGAGGGTTGAGGCCAATTATGTAGGCCTAGGTCAATTATGGGGAGCTAAAGAGTGAAAATGACCTGATGTAGAGGGTCGAGGCCAATTCTGTGAGCCTATGTTATTTACGCAGACCTAAAGAGCGAAGGAGACATGATTTAGAGGGGAAGGCTAATTTTACAGACTTAGGTCAATTTTACAAACCTAAAAAGTGAAACCAACCTAGTTTAGAAGGGGTTAATGCTAATTCTTCGGGCCAAAAGGATGAAAGTGATCTGATTCTGAGGGTCGAGGCCAATTCCGCGAGCCTAAAAGTTTGAGAATAATTCTTGTGAGGACATGGGATTGATAAATTTTTGAATGATGTTTATGAAAAAGATTATGATTTTGATTAATTTTAAGGTTTTGACCTTTTTTTGGGGAGTTTTTTTCAAATGTTTTTGGAAATTTTTGGAATTATTTAGAATTTTTATGATAAAAACTAGGGGCCTACCAATAGGCATAGGAAAGGGCGTGCCTATCGGCATAAGTCACGAACTCCTGGGCTTATCGAGGAAGGTAAAAGGTTACTATCGATTGGCATGACCAGGGGACTATCGATCGACATACCCCCCGGTCCCATAGAAAAAAGAGGATAATTTTCTCATTTTCATACCTTCAAAAATAAACTTCTTTCTCCTTCTCGCTCTAGAAATTAGTTTTAGACATCATTTCTCCAAAGGGATGTATGGAAGGTATGACCAATGTCCCTGTTATGACTACCAATAACTAGGACAATAGGAGTGGCACAATGTAGAGGCACTAGTGTTTGGGAGAGAGAATGCATATGATAGCTTTGAGATCATGAGTGACAGAGAGGGTCTTACTGAGGGAGCTTGGGAATTATCTTTCCTTGATGGTGAAGAATCCGAATGGTTATGTGAGTGTGTAAGGACAGATTTCCAATTGAGTCAATTTGTATGTATTGATTAATATCGGACAAAACACTTTGAGTAATAGGGTAAAAGTTGTGTTTGTGACTTTTGAAGCCTATGACATGTTTGTTGAAGATGTAACGTCCAAGGCAAAGATAATACATCCCCATGCCGTGTTTCATGCCATGTTTCTTCATCAAATTTCCAAGGATCTCCCAAGTATAAATGCATATTTTATGTTGAGCCATGGATATTTTAATTTTTGGTGTTAGTATTATTTTAAATGATTTTAAAATTACTTTACATTTTTTAAAGAAAAATATTTTATTTTTTTGCAGGTCTTTAGAACGATTTTACTGATGTCATTCTAACGACATTCCCATCTCCTTTGAATGAGATATCCAACTAGGCAAATCTTTGAAACCTTTGGCCATTCTGGAATCTCGTTGGATAACTTGTTTCCATGTTCGAACGAGAAAGGTTACGTCATTCGAATGAGGTCCCATGTCATTCGAATGAACGGGCATGAATTTCAAAAAGTTCAGCATTTTGGCAATTTTTTCCTTAACTCCCCCTACATCCTTTTCCGTACATTAAGTAGTGCGGGATAGAGTTTTGAACACGAAATTTTCCATCCTTTCAGAGATATAACTTTCCAAAAACTCCAAGATAATTTCCCTTAATGATCCATGATTAAACTTTCAAAATTAAAACCGATGTTTACATCGAATTAGTTTAGTTCCAAGATTATACACACACACCTAACTCTATATAAAGGGGACACCCCCATTGTGAAAGGGGGGATCGGAGGCTAGAGAAACACATTCATGTAAAATCTCTCATTATTCTAATGGAACACAGTAGCAGCCCTCTGGACGTAGGCCATTCATGGTCGAACTAGGTAAATCTTTGTCTTTTTTTTATTTATTTATTATTGTACATGCATCGTGGGAAATTGGCACACCATACGGGTGAGTTTTTTTGCTACCACACCAGTAATTTGTGATTGTTTTTGGTGGCATGATTAATTTACTCACCTAGATGAATGTTTTAGGGTTTAATATATTTGGATCAAAGATTGACTTTAATTAAATAAGTTTAAAATTTGGAATTTGCTAATTAAACTGATAATAGATATCGCAACATTCTCAATTAGCTAAGGTAAATTGGCTTGTGAATTGGGCTTGGCAAAATTTTATAGGCCCGATTTTCATTTTGGGTGGACATGGGAATATATTCTTAGGCCCGCTTGAGCTCAGCCTGATCCGAGGCTAAGAATTGTATATATAAGTAGTTTTTATTCCTTGAAGGTTAAAAATTCTAAAAATAATATAAACGGGGAACGTTTAGAAATATCAATTTTAGGATTTATTTACTCTTAGTCTTAAGAATACATTCTAAAATTAATTTTCTAAATAATAACATAGGTCATAAATTTTCTATACAATAACATTTAGTTATAATTATTTTGTATTCGGGCATGGGCAAAAAGTTTTCAAATTTTGTGGGCTTGGTATTACACAACGAGGCCCATTCGAGCCTAGGTGGGTTTGGGACAACTAAAATTTTTATAGGCTCATCCTGAGACAGCCCATGGCCTCCCCTAGTGGAGATGTTGTCTCAGTGCCTCATCATCCTCGGGAGATTATATATGGTTTTACTCCCATCTCCGAGGAGGTTCTTCAGAGGGATCTATGATTTTTTTTCTTTTAATATGCATTTTGATTTCGTTTTTGTTATCGACTTTCTTACCTTTTCTCAATTGTTCTTTTTTGGACTATTTACGTGTCTTCATCTTGGATGAGGATGCCCGATATTGGATGGCTTCTGTGTCCAATCACGTGAGGAAGGAAAATGCATGGTGTTGCTGGTAACTTCTGTGGGAAACGAGGACAATTCTGGATCTAGGGGCGAAGGCTCCACTGGCTAGGATCCTTGAGGCGGTGGTTTATCTTGTAGCCTTTCTAAAAGTTCAGGCCGCATCCCAAAAAATTTGATCTTTTTTGCTTTTTTCTTTTTATTCCTGAAAATGATGTAAACACAATAACAAATATATATATGATTAAGTGATCTAGTCTACATGCACTTCAATTTTCTACTTGGGGGTTTCATATATGAAAAAGTAAGAAAGATATTTGAAAATTAAAATATGTATTTTTTAAATTTTTTTTGCTAGGAAGAAAAACCTGGGAAAACCTTTGTAAAATGGTTGCTTTGATAGAAAGGGGATTATTTGAAAAATTAAAAAGGAGTAAAAGTAGGAAAAGTCCCAAAATAGGGGTTGTGCCGATCGGCATACCCCTTGGCCAACCTATCGGCATACTGGTCAGGTCAAAGTTACATTTTTTGGCCATGATTTTCCGTCTTCTACACTCTTGTGTACTCAAAAGTAGTTGTTTCATCAACAAACTTATTCCTTCGTATTTTGCAAAAGATTTTAGGTATAAAAGTGGACGTTGGGTTGGAGTTTTAAATCACACCTCAACTTCTTCCTTTCTCTTTGTTCTACAATGTTTCTTTTTCCTTCTGAGATGACGGTTCCCATGACTGAGGCTTTTGCTGCCTATCTTAAGGGGTTGGAAGCCATGTGTTTGTATAATTTCAACTATGAGGTATTCAACTTGTGCCCGATTACTTTGTTTTATAATCATCCCATTGAATGGAATATTCTAGAAGTGACTTTTTGGTTCTGGTACCTTGAAGACGATATGTTCCACTTTATCTTTGAAGATATATGTCCAACTTTTGAAGATTTTGCTGCTATGTTAGGTGTCAATTCCAGTGTTGCTGCAACTATGCCTGACTTGTCCCTTTCTCCTCGGGAGTTGCTAGCTGAATTGCTGCACATCTATCATTCTATTGTCCGACTATTATTGCATAGGGGAAATATCAAACTTTCGTTAGTGTTTAATTCTGAGTGCCAAAAATACTATACTAAGAATGGATTTGTTAGCACTGTAGCCTTAGGATTGACTACCATTATGTTCTTGGTGACATGATGACAGACCCTCAAGCGGCCATGATCGTTCTATGGATGTCTTATTATCTCAATCGGGCCGCTACCATAGTGACGGAGACATTGAATGGATTGGAGGATTGGAAAGAAGGTCGATCCAACTTTTTATGAGGAAACCCTATGATGTTGTTCATGTGGTTATCGGAAAGACTTCACTTGGAGATTCCTCCTAAGTACTCTTTGACCTGTTTCACAAACTTATTTACGCGATTTGTTCATATTTTTGATACCTATATGGAGAAATAGGTTAACTGGCTCATAGAGCATGGGGCTAGGCACCATTATTGGTTAGTGTCATGGAGGTGTGAACTACAAACTATTTTATAAATGGGGACCATTTTTATGTTTGGCTTTTAGGCCTTCACTAAACTTCTTTCTACTTTTCTTGGTGACTTTTACGTCAAGTTGGCTAGGAGAAAATTTTTCCTATGTGCATAACTAACTTCTTTCCAACATGAATTTGACTGAGTCTCTAAGGATGACTTTGTGGGCTTTGTGGTCGCGTCGCAAGTTAGCTACCCATCTATCACAATATGTTGGGGAACCTGGGTTTATATCTAGCGATTATTTGAGGTGGTTATGTAGGAATATTTTCACAAATAATTGTGTCGAGTAAACTAGACAAAGGCGGCTTATGTTGTTTGATGATCAAGAGGAGGGCATGGTGATTTTTTCTAACCTGATCAAGGTATACCGTCGCATGGAGCGCATAAGGAAATACTTCAGGACTAGGTTTCTTGGGGCCCTTCAAGGACTAGTGATGATGCTTATAATGATGAGGCGGGAGCATATGGTAGTTGAGGTAGGTTTTATTAAAGTATGAGGCCAGTTTGGTAGTAGACATACTTGTGTTTGTATAGGCTAGGCCATAGGGCTGGTATGGTTATAAACGTATTTTGAGACTTTCTTGTCAATGATACTCCATGTAATTTCTATTCTTTGCAATCAAAAAATGAAATGTTGTTTAGACATATCTTGTTGTGGCTTTCGCAAAATCTATTTTTTGTTTGAATTATCTATATTTATCACTAAGGCATGCATAATCCATTTGTTCATTTAAACGATGAGAGAGACTACTGTTCTCGATGGGAGAAAAGAATTACAGTTTGTAATAAAGAAAGAAGCGTTCCCAAAGTGACTATATGGGCTACCTACATACCTCTGCGGGGTTTGAAATTTTTTTTGTATGTTCACTTTTAAAAAAGACGGTTTTGTGAGGATCGGGTCCTACGTATTTCTAGAAAGAGAGGAAAAATGAGTGTTTTTTAAGAATAGAATGAAGGTGAGAAGATTCATAGCACAATGAGAGTTGGACTAAGGGTAGAATTTCTTAAGATGGTCCAAGTTAACTGGACACGTCATCTCTTCTCCTCGAGGTCTGTGAGCATAGCGACGCCACCTGACCGAATCTTATTCACTAGATATGGCCCGCTCCAGTTAGGTTTTAATTTTACTCTTGGGTCCCAGATGGGTTTTATAATTTTTTTGAGAGAGATATCTCTTTCTCGCATATCGCGATCTTTGAATCTTGTTGAATTATTACGCAATGCGGTAGTGGTACCCTTATATATGGTATAGTTCCTTTAGTCTTCTTTCGTTCAAAAGTGAAAGTTCATTATAGTGACTTTGCTGCTAATTAGTTTTATCGACTTAACTTTCAAGCATGACCCGTAGAGAGGGTATTTTGAGTTTGATGAGTAGGAATGCTTCCATGTTATATACCAAGGAGTAGGGAGACCTCCAGTGGGTGTTCTGAAAAAGGTGAAGTAGCCTTAGAGGGCATTTGTGATCCATTCTAACCAATCTCTATAACATTGAGTAATTTTACTGATTATGGATTTGAGGCTTTTGTTACAAGCTTTGACAACCCCATTGGTTTATAGTCGTTGGGGAGAGGACTTGTGCCTCTTAATTCCATACTCACCAACTACATATATGTCTTTAATTTCAAAATGGAGCCCTTTATCTGATACAAACTCCAGGGAAACTCTGTATCGGCAGATGATGTTCAATCTGATGAACTTAGCCACTTTCTTCATATTTAACAACGTGTATTATTTGGCTTCAACCCATTCGGTGATATAATCAATGGCGACCAGGATAAATTCGATCCCATTTGATGCTTTGGTAGTTAATTTCCCAAAGATGTCAAAGCCCCAAGTTGATAAGGGCCAAGTTATGTTGTACATCTCTCGAGGAGGTAATTGCTGAAGATTGGAAAATTATTGGCATTTGAGGCACCTTGTAACTTAGATCATGGTGGTCCATTAATATCCCTAACGGATGATCTTTTTTTAAATAATATGACCATATAAGTCATTTCATACTAAGCGGCATCACTCGCCTAAAATGTAACGCTTTCCTTTAAAGGAATGATCAAATGGCAGCCCCACGGGTGACCCTAATGACCTCGCCTCTACGATCTTGTCACTAAAACTTGTCTCATTGGGACTGTTCTCATTGGCTGAACTCCACTAATCATAATTTCCTTAGCTCTACTATCCATAACATATATATTGTCTACTCTTAAAAACCTCTTGGGTCTGCTACCTCCATACGATTTCTTTTTTTTGGCGAGGTCTTCTCTACTTGGGTCAATGCTACCCTATCTCTAATCTTGGCCTTTTTTTCCAATTCTTAGTAACTTTTATCCTTCAGATAATTGTGACGGTCATGCTAACGTCAAAAAGTAACTTCCACTACCTAAGCGCATGTGATGAAGAATAGTTTACCTAATAACATTTGCCAAACTCGTCACGTAAGATTTATGCCATCTCAAAAAATCTTCTCAAACTATACATGGAATTACGAATAGTCTAATTTTCTTTCATATCAATAGCTCTTGATGTAGAAAGAGAAAAATAGTTGAACTCTTCCTTATACTGGTTACCACACGATCGTCCAGATGAGGTTGCTGTAACTTTGTCCTTTTTACCATAATGAATGGTGAGTGGAAACATTTTCCCTCAAACCATATTCTAAGCACATTCCAAATGTCCCACATCCAATGGTCCCTAACTCCCGATCGAAAGAGACTTCATGCATGGGATGTCTCACAAGCGAAATAAGAAAAAGGACCCCTCACGATAAACTTCAATCGCTTTGAGTCGGTCATCTGGAATAATCGTGCAAAAACCCCTAAGCTGTCATCGTTGTAGAAAATACAAATCCTAAACGGTAAAGTTCTAAAGAAATCCAAAATTCCAATGCGAAAAGGCAATGAATGCACTCAATAACCCTAAAACACTAGAACCTTTCGCTGGAACCAACTGTAACACCCATAAAATTTAAACTAGAGTGACTAGATCTAAATTAAATAAAACAAGGGTCTAACAACTTAGTACCATTCTAAGCATGACTGGAAAAAGATAAAAGAATACATGAATAAGTAATTCAACATTAAATACCCCTTATTCTCCATTTAATTAAAATAATAATTCAATTTTGTTTTCCTAGTTCAAAACACTTTATATGTACATTTTTAATACATGTTTCACAAGTAGGCTATTAACATTATTTTCCACAAGTTCACGCACTTGAAAATACAGTAATTACTAAACTAACTCGATACCACAAGTTAAAACTTTGTAACTTATCATGGTGTATCAACCCGCTAGATCATACCACGATTCACTAAATATAATAATACAAACCACTTATTATAAAATACTATAATATCAAAGTTGCGACGTATTATACATGAAATGTTAATATTTTAACACTACTCCTAATCTATCCATCGAGTTTTAATTTTTGTATTCAAACTTTGAGAATTTTCCTATGAGTCCATATAATATTTAAAATAAATGAACCACTTTGAAAACTTACATATTTAAGTCTAATTTCACATAAAAATATTTTTTCTTCATTTGACCCATTTACATTCATGATTTAACTCATCCAATGCTAAATACTTTATCAAATTTTATAATTACCATCTTTGAGATTTTATCGTGGGTGATATCACCATAAAAATATATAAACTCATTTTATTTAATCCTTTATGATTATACTTTAATTTTAAAGTTATTTTATTTAAAGATATTCAATATCCATTGAGATATTTCAATTTTACACAGACTATCCAATTTGAATTTTAGGAAATCACCCCATACCACTAAACATCAAAAATAAATTTCTCTCAAACTAAAATTTGAAATGGCATGAAATCAAAGACATGCTTTTCTCATTTGATTGAAGTAAAAGCACACCAAAGATATTATTTTCAAACCTCAGATTTTATGCAGTTTAATAATGATAAAGTCATCCTAGATGTTGTCTAAACTAATTATCATTTTACACATAGACTATTATTAATTATTTCAAATATATTTTGTCCAATTTTCTTTTTTCATCATAGCATATTATCAAACTATAATAACTACTAATCTCTCATATATACATTCCCATTAAAAGTTTTTTCCACAAGATAATTACTTATAAAAGGACTAACCAAATGGAATACATGATATATTAAAAGAAAATACAAGTTAAGGAGAACCTACCTCTTGGAAATTATACCCAATAAGAAGACGTCTTAGATTCTTTATGTTCATCCTTTGACCATATAATACCTCAAAATGTAACAACATAAATATATATTAAAATCTATTCTTTAAAACTACAAGTTGAAATAAACGTAAAATGTCCTAACAATTATATTTTCTCTTTACTGTAACACCCCGCTCCAAATAATAACGGGTTGCCAGCCCTATACTATAATAAATCAGGAGTCTCAGATGTCTCGGTCTCAACATCAACTGTCAGTACTAAATAATATACGACTAACTAACCCGATATCGTATAAGTGAGATGTTAAAATTTAAATAAAACACACCACGACAAACAAACCAACACTATAGAACTACAAATAAAGAAGAAATGCATAAGTATAAGGGTAAATGAAATGCTAGAATAAAGTGGAATGAGTGTATACAATAAATATACCCAAATAAGCTGTCGTGTCACAGGCAATACAATAGCTGAAATGGAATAAATATAAACATATATATAAATATCCCTTGGGTACAAACCCGATATACAACATGAATCCTACCTAGATTTTTTGTTTAGAAGTAGGAAGCGACTATAATCTACATCCCGCAACAGTCCGTACCTGTCACGTCTCCCAAGACTCTGGATAGAAGTTCATCCTACATCCATGCGGTAGGACACATGTAGTATTATATATATATATATATATATATATATATATATATATATATATATATATATATATATATATATATATATATATATATATATATATATAGAAACACACACACACATGAAGGAGAGAAAAGTAAATGGGTCAGAGCCCGCGTTGTGAAAATATTTAGCAAGTGTGTTAACCGTGCATAATAAATATCAATGCACTTATTTCATAATTAAAGTGGAATCGCACTCTTGTGAAACCCCAATTAACCTCTCATCTAACGGCACACACCTATTCGCGTCCTAAAATTTTGATTAAGTTACCCCACCCATAAGGACAACCTAATTTACCATAGGCATAGCCTATACCCATGAGATCTACCTTCCTATCATAACCCCAGAACCTACTCTTCTTAAACACACTTAATTATTTTTACAAACATATATGCCATATTAGGCTTAATGGATTCCGATTTATAATTTAATCAATTATAATCCTTAATACGTTACCCATATACATTTGGGTTAAATTATATGATTTAATTATAAATAACATGCATACTAATTATTATTGATAAAACTTCTCTCCAATCTCAGCATTGCACTACGTTTCGTGCCTGGAGTGTCTCGCAAAGCGAAATCCAAACAAGGAACCACCCCATTACACTACTCCTTGACAATGTCGATCCTAGAGATCCATTATTCCATGCATACAATATTAAACTTCTCTCCAATCTCAACATTGCGCTACGTTTCGTGTGTGGGGTGTCTCGCAAAGATAAATCCAAACAAGGAACCACCTCGTTACACTACTCCTTGACAATGTCGATCCTAGAAATCCATTATGCTATACATACAATTCTACTAAATTTAGATTACCATATAAGAACAAATGAAAATCTCCAATAATATCCTTGGGATGATGTAACCGAAATATTCCTTAAATGCGATACATTAACCCCCAATCATCTAGTACACCATAATCATCCAAGATGTACTCCATAAAAATTCCATATCCTTTCACCTATAGGATATATAAATATATATATATATAGGCATTTATTCTAACCATATATATATATACCATCATCCATTCCCATGACCAAGAGTACATATTATATCTGATGTACAATGGACATGCACATATAATATACCTAGCTATATATATCGTCGATAAACTGCACCATGCTATCATCTTCCAGGGCATTACTCACATACCATCCTGGGGACCACGGTCAAACTCAATATCACCGACATCGGTGCCAAACTCACTCACACGACGTCTCGGGAAGCAGTCATAGCTCCTAACCGGTCAATGAGACGAGACATACCCACCACATCCCACCCTAAAAATATATATCACATAATAACACACTGGACGACTATGACCTAAGGAATATCCACAGCCTGCTCCTTGAGGCAGGATGCTCACCCTCTACGTGAAAACTTCCCAATGATAGCATGAGCGGGGTATGCTTAACCACATAAGTATATATATCGTTCACCTGCACAATATATACACATCCATATGATCCCATCATATGATCAAACATTATTCCATCACATACGGTTTAGATATCCATACCATGTATATCCACAACATAAATATATCCATATATTCATATCCATAAAGATATATATAAATATATTCACATATCCATATATCTATATATATACAAACTAATTCTCATTCATATGTATAAGATATATAAACTCAGCTATAAGTATGTATAATCCTCAATATACAAGGCATCACCACAAACTCATTTAATTTACCTCGATATGCGAATATAGTCCCTCACTTGAAGCACATTTATCCATTTTCCTATGATGAATAGTCTCCCAAAAACATATGTTTATATTCAACATTTGGGTTATCACCCAAAGTCTAGTGTAGGAAACCATCACTACACATCTTCTCTATATTCAAAAGTACATAATTATCTCTAGTACTATTTGACCATTGGAATATACATGACAAATAGTCTACAAATCTCAACTTATCCCAACCTCATTTCAAGTGATGGAATCCCAATGGTTACTTCCACTCAATTGTGTATAACTATCCTGACTAGAATTTATGTTATCACTTATTCGAGATGATAGTACTATCCAAATCGTTCCCAATTTCACCTACGGTTCAATTAATCTTATGAAATCTTATTCGTATTGGGTTACCTATTGTTCCTTAATTCAAACGTTTCTAAGGATACATGACCCCTCTCTCTCTTAGATCCCCAAACCTTAATCGCAATAGAATCCTATTTACCATAAGGATTTGGCACTACCCTCGGCCTACAATTTCATATCGTACTCTTACCACTCTCTTGGAAGGACCCCAATCCTTACATCATAATTAGGCCCACTTATGACCCCTAATTATAACTCCCATACTCAATGAGATTCCCCCTATATTGATATGACCCTCTCCAATTTTATGTGGATATAAGTCCCCCAAAATAAGTTGACAAGTACCAGCGGTCCCATCACGCGAGAAACTTTTACTTAGTCTCCAAAACATCTTTCTTACATCATACAATCATGTCCCAAGGCAATAAACCCAACCAAAAAGGGTTTGAATTCATTCTAGAGAAAATTCCTCAAAATGCCCTGTTTTCGAATCGATTCGGCTCTATTCCGAATCGATTTGGCCCAGCGAATCGATTCGGACACCAAGGCGAATCGATTCGGGTTCAAAGACCTGGGCTTCTGTCACAGGCTGAATCAATTCGCCTTGGGTCCGAATAGATTCACTTAAAGGGGCGAATCGATTCGGGTCTGCAAATTTTGATGGGTTCTTCTTTTTCAACAAAACCCACGAATTTAAAACCGTAAAATTTCTATTCTAATCCCTAAACCTTCATCACATCATGATTCTAAGCCAACAAATCAACCCAAAGTTACTCCCAACCATTTCAACACCATTAATCCCATTCTTTAAATATAGATTTCAAGATTAAACCCAAAAATTTAGTATCCAAAAATCCATTTCTTTAACCCACAAATTATGAAATGAAATACACAAATGACTTATTTAGCAAGATTAAACACTTGCTTTAGATTTGTAGAGGTTGGATCGTCCTCCTTGTCGCGTTTGGGTCGGAATCTCCAAGCTTTTCTTCCTCTCTCTCTTCTTTCTTCTTCTTTTCTCTCTTCTTTCTCTCTCTAGGGCTTTTTCTCTCTTTCTCTCAAATGAGAATGGCTTAATCCGTAAGCCTCTTAAACCTTAAAACATAAGTCCCAATTTTAAATGTTAATACACACTTTAAATGACTCGTTTACTCCAATTCGAGTCAAACTGACTTAAAAACATTCCGGAGTTGAAATAAAACCCAATGATAGTCATTTTGACTATCTCGACCCTTGCGGGATCGATGGTACCCTCAAAATCATCATCCAGAATACTTTGAAATGTTATCTATTTTTGGACTTCAATTCCCAAATTTTAAAATTCTCCAATTTAATTAAAGTTTTATTTTCCAAAAAATTTAATTTCTCAGTCTCCAAAGTCACGGGTTGTTACATTTACCTTAGTTAGATACCAATTTTTTTTTAATGGTTGTAATGACTCCACGATTGTATTATTCTCTCCTTACTATTTATTTATTATTCTTAGATCACCATATAAATCCTTCTATTTTTGTGTCAACATCATTGTCTCCATTTGTTCCTCTATTTCTCTCTTATTTTCTCTCCATCCAAGCATAAGACTATAACACCTAATAAAATTTAAACTAGAGCGATCAGATCTAAAGTAAATAAAATACGAGCTTAACAACTTAGTATCATTCTAAGTATGACTGGAAATAAATAACAACATATATGAATAATTAACTCAACATTAAGTTATAAACCATACAAAACTCTCATACCAAAACCAACATAAAAAAATAGAAACCTCGCAAACAATCACTATCTACTAATACATGCCAATACCAATATAATTTAACAACTAACTCAAATGTAAAATATGACATAAATGATAAAATAAATATAGAATATGAGCAAATAGGCTCAATAGCTACATCCTATAAGATCAATAATGGAGAGGAGATTAAGACTCGATCAGGGATGAGTCTGCAGTGGTGGCCTATGACTTGAAAAATGTTAATAGGAGACGTTAATAAAGTCTAAGTAGCATAAAAATATAATTTATCTGGGGATACAATATAACTATGCATCCTCTTTTATTTTTTTAGTTTCTTTTAACTTAAGACAAACTAAAACAATCCTCACTTTCACACGCGTCTACTCCCGAGCCCATATGTTTCCTATGATTAAGTGTTATTCATCACTATAGACATTTATGTAACAATTCCACTTTTTTCCATTTATACATCACATTTGTATAATGTCATTGGGATAATTAGTATCTATCTTTGCATCCACATAATACAAGTACGATCCAATACACATACCTTATAAAAGGCCTCATCACAAGTCCACACAAAATGAAGGCCTATCCTACTTTCTTCGGGGATCACTCACCCATACTAGGCATATTTATAGGCTATCCCATCCCTATAAAAATTCATATACCTACTAGGGATAATCATTACGCCTTCAAAATGGTTATATAGACCCATACCCAAGGCTATATAAAAAGGATTAGCTCGAGAACCTTATGCAAATACAATAAGAATTTTAGCAGATAATATTCGGGCTCAATATAACCAATTCAAACTCTGAAAAAGTACCACTTAAGTTGTTTAATACAAGATTAAACTATCTAAATGGCTTCGAACAGTTTGTTGAAGAAATTCTTTTCTTATAACAAATTTTAAACACAAGATGTGTAAAACAGTATGAACGAGTAATTTCAGTTATAGGTTTACCAGTTTTGAAAAACAAAACTTTAAACAAAATAAACTAAAACAACCTTAAGAAAGGTATGAGAGGAAGAGGAAGTGTACACAAGAAATTTTTATGTGGTAAAACCCCACCCAATTGGGGAAACATCCACGGTGACCTCTACGCCCCAAAAGTAAAAAGTCCACTAAAAACGAGTAACAAATTACAAGCTATGTAACAATCAAGACACACAATCAAACTTAAACTAAGTTATGAAATTTACCAACTCCTCCGGCATTTTCTGACTTCTCCCAAGGTTCTGATGTTGCCGATGTTCTCCCAGCTTTGTAGCTTTACACATTTTAGCTTTACATCGACTCTAAAAGTCCAATATTTCAATACCAATACTTTTTAGTGCAGTAGTGTGAAGTGTATGTGGTGTAGTGCTCTAAAATCATGCATGTAACTCACACACAGACACACACACACTTAGTTACAGACAATATGAGTACCAAATTACATACAAATATCTCAAGATGCAAGGGTTTCTAAAATCAACTCAATCAAATAAATCAAACTTTGGATCTTTCAAATAACCGCATATCAAGAGGGAATCTTTCTATATAAACTAGCCAAGATCCTATACACTTTCTTTATTTGAAAACATTAATTTATTTCACAAAATATGAAATAATTTTGAAAGTGAAAACCCCAATCAAGATCCCAAACTATGTCTAAGTCTGAAAGTTTGAGTAAGTTGAAATCAGAAATGGTTTTGTTGGTTTAGGGTGTAAAAACAACATTTATTTTGAAAACAACCAACAAAATTAGATTTCTCGAAACAAGAAATCAGTTCTAACAAATAACTAAGTGATCTGTATCACATAAATCAAATCTCAAATTTCTATGCAAAGAAATAGAGACTTAATCAACTTGATTAAGTTGGCAAAGAGATATAAGACAATAGAGGAAGAAACTTCACAAATCTTTAACCAAAAACACTCAGAAAAATATTTTCTGGTTTGGATTTGGTTGAAGTTTGAGTTAGGGTTTTTAAAAAACTCTTCAAACTTTCTCTCTCTCTCTAACTCTTTCTCTCTCTTCTCTCTATTTTCTCTCAGAGGTTAAAATGACAAAAGTTACAAAATTAATGATGAAGTCTCCTTATATACCGAGAGAAGAAGGATCTGGAACATCGAGGAAAATGGACGAACAAGATTAATTCGAAGTTAATCTAATGGCTACGAAGTCACCGCTTTTAAAAATGTTTTGATTGGTGCAAAATTAAACATGGGGATTAAGTTAAAACCCATGCAGTTCGTTGATTAGAATAGATCCAATGGTCCACAGTGAGGCTTAAGTATGTGAGAGGGAGAAAACACATATCTGGACGTTATATAAGCAAAACGTGTAAGGTTGAGATGTAGTGTAAAACGCGTATTTTTGAATTGTTAAAAATATAAATTGTACCCATAAAATTCTCAAGCACTTTAGGTTTCTACCCAACCAGATTTTATGCCTTAAAAATAAATTATAATTCGGCCCTAGAGATTTTTAAGACATTATTTTTAATTTGTAAAAATCATTTTAAAATGTTAGAAATTATTTAAAAATTCCCGCAAAAAGTAGAAAATTAATTTCAAGGGATTTAACTCACACACAACCAAATATGGCATGATATAATGTATGTATGCAGTCTTAGTATGTGGTGTTCGTGAGATACCTTTAAGAACTTAGAGAGGCATCATGTAGAGTCTGAGGTTCTTTGGTAACTAGGGATGGGACTCAAATTTTGTCACAATTTCCAAACTAGATGAGCACCTATATAGTATAGACTTAAGTAAGTCAAAGATATAAGGCGTTTCAAACTCGTCAACACCGCATTAGGGTACCTGTAGCCATTGACCTCATCCCCATTAGGATATCCCTTCTAGTACGTATTGCATGAGTACACATGACACGTATGCTTCATATAATACACCAATCAAGTAATCCTACATAGTTAAGGGTAATAAGACTTAACTCAATTTTTGTTACTTAATTAACCTCCATTAATTAAGACTAATATTCAAATTAACCCAATTAGAATTCTCATTATTCTATGTTAAATTACTACAAGTAAATTCATCCTAAACTAGGCTCATAAACCATCCAAGCAAACCCCTAAAAAAATCCAACCGTCGATCGATCGACTATCCGAGATTCCTTATCTTGTTCTTACAAACTTTCCATCTCCAAACTTCCACTAATGATTCTTTAAGCTCTCAAATCAAATATACATAATGCCATAATCATATCCATATATCCCAACACCATTCCCATTCTATAACGAAGGTTTTCTCAACTTCTTAACATGAAATTAAAAGAATGTTTTAAAATTTATTCAAGAACCATAGAGTCATAGTTTTTTTCGATTAAGTTTTTATATTTATAAATTTCCTCAATAATCAAAGGTCTTATGATACAATTCCATTACTTAATCAAATTCTTATAATTCTAATCCGTTTAAATCCAATTTCATGAAGAATTTGTCCCAAATTCTTAACAATTTCATTATAAAACTAATAATTTAATTAGTTGATTAACTTTAATATAATTTCATATTTATTCATTTATTCCTCTAAATTTAGTGGGCTAAACACCAAGTTAATAATCCCAATTCCTCTTCTTATCCACTTAGCCTCTTCTCCTTAGTTCCAGGGTTCTCCTCCAAGTTGTAAAAAGTGATATAAATTAACTTTAATCTTCATTTTATAATAATAATCACGAATTTTGGGTTAGAGATCATATGAAACCGGACTCAATAAGCCCAAAACTAATTCTAAATAGCTTAAAGTCCATCCCATGTCATATACTAATCTCTGGGTTTAAAAACTCAACCTTTTATGGTGTAAACAGTCCTTCTACACCTCCTAAAAGTCATCCGAATTATTCCAGCAACATAATTATTTTTATTTATTAAACAATTATTATTATATTATCGTATTTTTATTTACTTCAATTCCAAATAACAAATGATAACATAATTTTAGTGATGACACTAGTCACTGTAGTTAACTACAGACAATTATATATAATTATACTTTATTTAATTTACTTTCAATTACGAGATATTTCAAAGACTTCTTCCCTCCCTCTCTTATTCTTCATTTTCTCTCTATTGGTGATATCTTTCCACTTTTATCTAGTCTAATACCAAAAATTATAGGATTGGGGGTGAGAGTGGGGTTATCTTGTGTATATGTGTGTGAAAATCTTATTTTGGAAGACTTGTTGCAATAATAATTAAAATTAGTCATTCTAATATTTAAATTGCCCATCATCTATTCCTATTATCTTTATTTGTTTATGGTAATCTCAATTTGAATATATTCTCCTATGTATGATAACTAGTTTAATCTTAACAAAATATCCCTCCCTACCCAATTCAATACCAACAAGATTCCCATAACTATGGTAAATGTTCAAACATATCTTTCTTCCATCTCAAAACTTACTTTACACCTCAAGAGATTCAAATAAATAATTATTAAATCTTTCTAACAAACAGTTAATAATTGTTATATAACTTTCCAAATAATATAAAAATCTTAAAACTAGATCTCATATTGCTAACACAACTTCAATAAATAATTCTCATTATTAATTTTGGATTTTCATGATCAATTATCATTCAATTAATTTCTCATTAACTTTTTAAGATTCAATTGTACGAACTAAATCTCCCATGGATCCACAAATATTACATAAGTCCCAGAATAGGTACTAAAATGCAATTTGACTTTGTCTACTGAACTATACCATAACACCTTAATATGTAATATTATAAAAACATGATTATGATTTAATTAGGATTTATAAAAAATCCCCATTTGATTTGGTCAAACTAATTTCATAATTTGTTAGATATAAATCTCGGATAACTCCATTTAATTTTCTACAAAAATTCAGGACATTAAATTCTTCACTCCTTAGGAAATTTCTTTGTTCAAATTTAATCGACATCGGAACCCATGTAGATTAATACTAAAAATCCAAACAACATTAAGTCCTAAATCTAAAATCAAAACTTTTAATATTTCCAATGGCCCCATGATCACAAAATCACTTAAATAAACAACAAAAACAAATATCTACAAGATGAATACTCTTGCTCTCCATGCCAGTCATAAGAGAAAAAAAACCTTGCGCAGTTGACACATAAAGACTAGTCATGAAAAGATTTTTCTTATCATGCTTCCACGTGTGACCGTGTGTGTATTATGTCAAGGGATGGATAGTAAAACTTCATAAACTCATCGTTCTAAACAACACGCAAGAATTTTATCATTTGTCTTATGAATGTGATAAAAGATGAATTATTATATAAAATGACATATTTTACATAGTTCGTAGTTACATTGCATATGTCGTATACCGCTACAACCGTCGAAGGAAGTTCAAGTTCATATGCTCAACAAGATGGATCCAAATATAACATTCTTCAACAACTAGACATTGCAAGACTGATTTTGGTAAGGTTCTATTTAGAAGTTCATTAATGTTTCATATAACTGTTGAGATATTTTTGAAACATTTTTTAACAAGCTGAGACATTTTTTCTAAGGCAAAAATTAATTCTTCAAGACCCGTAGGCGGAGTTTTAAAATAATTTTTTTGACATTTCAGTCATTCAAATGACAAGTGTATGTCATTATAACGATCGGCTCAAGTCGTTCAAATGACTCATCTAACGACATTAGATGTCGTTTGAAAGGTTGTTCGAAGGGTCACTTGAAGCTTGATCTAACGAAGGCATTCTGTTTTGGTTTTCTTTTGGTATTTTTTTGCTGGATCTAACCACATAAGATGTCGTTAAAATGGCCTTGATATGTCATTCAAATGACCTACAGATGTTGTTCAAATGACCTGCCTACTCAAGGTTTTTATAAATAGCAAGACTACAGAATTTGATGAAAACGAAACTGCAATTTGCAAAATTTCTAGTCTTCACTTTTAGGGAACAAAACCTTTGTTTTTTGATCTACAAATAATCCCAAATACTTTAGGTAATCATTTGTGATCCCAATATTCAACCAAATTGAAGTTTCTCTTGTAGAGACTACATCTCTACTTCTGTATTAGTGATTCTTGAGGGAATTGCTGGCTGACAATTGCGATCACTTGGGGAGATTTAAGGGTATTCTTTACTCGAGACAGATCTTCGATTCTTCTAAGTTCTTGCGGGAGTTCATTGAGGATTTTGAGGCCGAGGTCTATATGAGTTTTCTCCAGTATATTCATTGCGTACTTAATATTCATAGTGAAATATAGGTTTTGCCCTTTCGGGGGATTTTTCCTGAAATCTGTGTGTCCAGTATTTTGTGATTGTTTGTGATGGCATATATGCATGTTTTAGGGTCTCATTAATTTGAACAAAAAATTGGCATCTAATTAAATAAGTATTAAATTGAAAATTTGCGAATCCATAAACAATCGATATCACACCGCATTTATAAAATTGGTATTAGAGAGGGTTTCTCTAATGCATCGGGTGATCATTTTTCTGCAACAATTTTATGATATTGATTTTTTTTTAAAAGTCGAATTTTGAAAAATTTCACAATTTCTTTGATGGAACTCCTCCCACTGTCATCGTCGATAATGTCACTAATCCTAATTGTAAAGTGGAGATCGCTTAAATAAGCTCTGATACCAATTTGTAAAGTGGAGATCGATTAAATAAGCTCTGATACCAATTTGTGAGGAGTGCACTTGCGTTCAAATAAAGAAGTTATTTAATTAAACACAGTTTTTACCACTTAAGTCCTAAACATGCAAATACACATATATGAGGAAAAATCCTCCAAAGGGGCAAAACCTTTTTATTTTCACAATAATTTTGTAAGAGTACGGCTTACACGGATTACAATTAAAATATATGACACAAAAATACCTTCGGGTGTCGGTTCTGTTGTCGGCGGCTGGAACTATCCCTTTCCAGTAGGGCAGCAGTGAAGAAGAGAGCGGATTCCTCACAAATTACTCTAGATCAGTAAATGATCTTCTTGAAGGTTTAAAGATTCACACACATATATGGGAATGGTTTTGTGAATCAAAAAGGTTTAGAAAACCTTAAAAAAGTGAAGTCTTATTCTGGGCTGTTTTCGCAGAATTTTGAGATTGCAGAAAGACTTAAAAAATGTGTAGAAGGAGATTAGATATTTATACAAAAATCGAGGCGGCGGATCGTTCGAACGAGATAGCCATGTCGCTCGAACAAAGGACATAATTCGTTCAAACGATATCGCGCGACATGCCTATCTCGCGCGAACGACTTTCAAAGTCTTTTGAGCAAGCTCGTCGATCGAGGTCATTCGCTTCTACCCTTAGAAAAATTATACTTTTGATAAAAAATTAATTCAGACTTCAAAAATAATTTTCAAAAACATTTACCAAATATTTATGCAAATATTTAAAGCTCCAATAAAACAATTACTGATAAAGCGTAGTGGAGTAGTGGGAATGAGCTGAGCAGCACGTTGCATGTAGCATGATGCACGTGAAAAAAGTGGATGCATTGAATTTGAATAGAGGCTGTCGAGGATAATCGTGTTGACGTGCCGAAGGTAGCGGTATCAGACATATGAACTATGATCTAGGAGAAAACAAAAAATTCCTAGAATCTACCCCGAACATTTATAAAATTATGTCCTTACAAATCTCCCCCTATGTCTATGCCAGTACATACATAAAAAATCCGAATTATGCAATCAAATGACATACAAGATAATATCCCCATTAAACCCTCAAACATAGATGTGAAACCCCGACTAATTAAATACCGGGTAGCTACTCCTTTATTAAATTAATTCAAAATGCCAAGTTGGTCCAGTTAATAGCATCACTGTCGAAAACATTTTAATGATTACTAACCACCTAGTATTTAAAAAGTAAGTTGCCAAATTTTAATTTAAGTCTTATTAACATGCAACAAGTGTAATGAAGAATAATAACACCATTCACCATAACGAAGTAAATAGAATAACCATCACATAATGTAAATAAAGTCTGGAGGAAAACTCCTCACAACAATTCCCACAACTGAAATAAGCAATGAAAATACTGAATACTAAATCAATACATGACAAAGTCTGAAAACTGAAATGGAAAGATGTCTCTAAAAGAAATGGGCAACATGCCCTATAACTGATAAATACTGAATCAGGAATCCAAATGATAGAAGCGTCTAAAAGAAAATCCCTGTAGCTTCCACAAACAGCTACAGCTCGTCACCGGAATGAGTATCCTATGCATGGTGTCCTTGTGGCTGGGCACCTAAAATGGTTTTACAAAAAAAAAGATTTGAAAGAAAACGGGTCAGAGCCCGAATGTGGAGATATTTTAAAAACCTGCAAGTGCTTTAAAAACATTTAAAACATTAAATGCAAAGTACATGTTAGGACGTGCACTCACATGATATTCTCACCTCTCGTCTAACTGTGCACTCCTAACGTAAGTACCCATCTACAACGACACAAACCACTAGCTAAGTGACCTTATATCTAGATAGACTGTCATAGGTCCTACCCTTATTACTTGGTTCTATTAACATTATAACACTCGTAATTAAATAGGGGTTTAACGTAAACTCAGATGCTCAATATGCAATATATTTCAATATCATCTAACCCGTTATGTTTTTCTCGAAACAATACCGTAATTATATTCACAACATTAACATGAAGGTTCCCATTAATTAAGTGTATATTATTCACATCATAAATATACAATACAAGCACCCCGAGAACTAAGCTGCGGTGCACACATACTCTGCTATCCATCCCGGTACATCACGTACATAAGGATTACATATTCCGAATCTCTCTGGAATAGTTCACAAATAACAACATCACAAATAATGGAGGCGAACACAGTCACATCACATGGGTCACGCACATACCTACGCTCCCACGATCAGCGGACTTATTAATATCCCAATAAGTCTTTCTATGACCTATGTTCACCAAGGTAACCAGTCTAAATCCGGGCAACACAAGGATTAGAGGGCCCTAAGCGAACGCAAACCTCCCATGATAGCAAGTATGGTAGGTATGTCATACACACAATTCATATACCAATACTATGTAAACACACGTCTTAGTAATCCCGTAGTTTAATTGTAGTACTATTCTCATTCTAGTACCAATATATAGTTTACACACTTTATACGATTCTGGTTTATAATCATACGCGCCATAATTTATTCTCATGTCGTAGTAGACACTCACGTCTCAACCCAAACGGTCCATTGGTTTAAATCACTCGTATATAATTTACTCCTCATAATAACCCAAAACTCCCAAATCTATCGATACCTCATCAAAGGAATGTTATCTCTACCCTAGAACAAGTTTACGGGACTCCCAAAATCAAAACAGGCCAAAAAGGCCTAAACTTCCAGCTCGTTAGAAGTCTCGTTCGAACGAGGCTGTTCGAACGAAATTCCAGTTCGTTCGAACGAACTGTACCTTCTAACGACATCTCGTTCGAACGAATGTATCGAACGAAATACAGTTCGTTCGAATGAAGGTATCGAACGAAGTCTCCCCTCGTTAGAAGCGATTAGTCAACTCGTTAGAAGCTCGTTCGAACGACCTGGGGAGGCCTTCTAACGACCGACCAGTTTCAAGCCCAGAATTTCTTAGTTACGTTTTTCATCAATTCTTACTCCTCAAATCTCCTCTAAATTTCGTTCCAACAATGTTTTAAGTTCTCTAATCATCCTAAAACATGCTAAGGTCATATACTAACATCTTTTAAGGAATTAATACATCCTAAACATCATTAAATCACAAGTTTCTACATTTTCCCCCAATTTTCTTCAAGAACATAAACCCTAGATTTTTCTCATCATCAATTCCCAGAATTTAATCCGTTGTTACATCACATAAATATGAAATCTCTGAATTCAATCTTCCAATAACGTTTCTACATGCAAACCTATACCCAAAATTAAACTAATAACTTCCAATTTCATGGGTTTTCCTTTATCTCTTAAATAAGAATGATTATTAAGATTTCTAACATGGAAGAAGCATTCACCGCATAAAGAATGTAATTTAAATCACTTGCCTTGATTTGATTTCTGATTTTGATGGTGATTTCCTCTCTCTTTCTGCAGAATTCCCTCTCTCTCTCTTTCTCCAAGCTTCTTCTCCAAAGTGGCTATGGTGGCTAGGGTTTTCTTTGGGAAAGTTGGAAAACCTAATTTGATAACTCCCGTAGCTTATTGGGTCATTAAGGGTTGGTTAGTGGGTTTAGTGGGTCTATTCCCAATCAGATTTACTTCTCTAATTTTCGTCATTTTTAATTCCTAAAAATACGAAATTACCAAAATACCCTTTATATTGCCAGTATGGCCTAAAAATACCCCGGGACCCAAACTACACCCCCGGCTAGTGTTTTCTGACTATCTCGACCCTTCCGGACGCGTTGGCTCACTCAAAACGACCATACTGTTTAAACAATTTAAATTCACTTTTATAATCAAAATATTACACCATGACGCGGCGGTCACACGCTTCTCAACAAAATTTCCAAAATGCCGTATATCAATCTCACGACAAATTTATCATAATTCAATATTCATATAAAAACATGTATGCACATAATCAAATGCCAACTCGCATCTCGTTAGTATTTTTAACCCGGATTAATTTCCAATTAATACGCATTTAATTAATTAATCCCAAAAATAAATATAGCCAAAAATACGGGGTATTACAATAGAATACTAAATGACATGTCTTCCAAATCTTCAGCTCTCATGTACCTTCCAAAACTTTTCTCATCAGGGTGTGTAATCAAATAATGAGCAATGTTATACCTACACACATGAGAAAAAAAGAAATACCTTCGTGACGTATCGAGTTTGAAATGATATAAGAATAAAGCATTAATAAATCAAATCTCCCCCATAATGCAAAAACTTCCCCATAACTGATAATTCTTTCTCCCCCTTTTTATGATGTCCCCAAATAGACAGATAAGAAGAAACAATCAAAACATGGAGTGCCACGACAAAATGCATAGCAAAAAAAGATCAAGCTACGCGCATGCAAAGGTATGTCCCCAAAACATTCACAAACTATTTTTGGATTTTTCAATTTTTTTATACAAAAATAGGATAAAAAAAAATCACACCATGGATTTAAACTCAAACAGCCAAGTCATGGTAACGTAATGAATGGGTGCGAACACATTCGATAGGTAAATAAACTCAATCAATCATATGTGCACGATGCATACGTGTACCCCTAACGAATGAACATCAAAAAAATCCTTAGGTATAAAAATTGTTGAATTTTAATGACATCGTCTTAATCAAATCAACAAATCAAAGTGTAAATGATTTCCACACCAATAACATCCAAAACTATTTAGTGCCGTTTCGAGAACTTTTCAAAGGACGTGCAAACCCATTGATATATCCATCCAAAACTCCCTCATATATAATAATGCAATTCTTTATATCTGAAGAGGTACTAAACTCTCAACTTAGAGAATACCTATTGGCCCAATTTTTTGGCATATTTCATCTTTTTATAGCCTTAATTTTTTTGTGTGGGCTCTTTTCAAACGGTGGATTTCACGACGTGATTATTATTCACTCGCAGCCCTTTCCCGTGTTCACTCATCATTTTTTTAAACTAAACAATTTATTCCTCACGGGCAATGGTTTTTACATGCACTACTTTTATTACTGTCGTATTATTGCACTTGGTTCATTTTAAGGACAGGATTGAGATGAAAACACCCAACCAACATGTGATAAGTCAAGAACAATAATAAAAAAAATCCGTGCATGTGTGCAATAAAGGAAACTATGAGTCAAACATGTAGGAAGCAACAGTTAATTACATCTTAATGATTCCAAACATTATAACGCACATGGATGAATTAAACTATTGTCTGAAAACACTATCAAATAGTCACATGGATAAATGGAATGAAATTGTGACTCAGTCATCCAAGTGTCAATCCATAAACGGTGTAGACAAAATACAAAAATCTTTTTGGATTTTTTTTAAAAATTTTATAAAAAAAGAGTCTTTTTGTATTTTTTTCCAAATTTTTAAACAGAAAAAAAACATAACTACAAAATGATACAACCAGCAATAGGCATATAATATCGATATGCACAACATCCTATGCTAGAACACAGTAATCACACAAGAGAATCCATAATTAACGCATATGTGATAAATGAGTAATGCATTGTTATCAATTAAGCATGGATACCAAGAATAACTGCAGATAAACGACCAGAAACAAACCCATCAGTACCAAAAATCAAAGCATATTAACACCGGGTACTGGAATCAGAAGGGAAGCAAAAATAGAATTTTCAGACAGGTCGCTCAAAAGATATCTCTCTGTCGCTCGAACGACAAGGGCATTTCGCGAGAAGCAACTTCGTGTGAGATAGAGATGTCGCTCAAACGACGTACAGTTCTCGCTCGAACGAGAAAACCAAATTTTCATAGTTTGACTAGAAAGTCATACAGTTATGCCCAGTACAAAAAATTACATGAAAACAGTACCTGTAGGGGGCAAAAAGATCCAAAACAGTAGCGAAACACACTAATGCAACAAATAAATCAATGTGCACTACGTCAAAATGAGTCATAACACTAGAAAGAATATACCATGATGCGACGCTAGTGTATGACAAACATCTAACACAATCAACCAAAAGATCTCACATGGGGTGAATCACGTGCAAGCAAACGGGAATCGGGGACAAGTAAACCATAAGCCTTTAAATCGAATTTCCTGACCCAAATCGATGTGTAACGAGGTGTGGGGGTGTGGGGAATCGAATTTATTCTTCTATTAACCTTCCTAGGTTCATTTAAAAGCTTGTAACAAAATCGTCTAAGATGACCTTGCCTACCGCAATGTGTGCAAGTGTAAATCGGGCGGTGTGTGTTACCTAAAGGTGGCCCTCTCCTCAAATTTCTCGATTGCTCTCTCCGAATTTGCCTAGGTGGGTCTCTCCTAATGATCCTAGGAGGCTCTCTCACGATGTTCCTAGGGGGCTCTTTCCTAACAAATTGAGGTGACTCTTTCTTATAAATCCTAGGAGGCTCTCTCACACGTGTGGGAATGGGTGCAACATATTTTTCAAAACCAATCCCACCCCTATCCTTTTTTATCTCGACGGTGCCTAAAATCTTATCAAGTTTTTCAGACCTAGACTCCAAATCAAATTCCACTTTACTTGAATCTTTCAATTTCACCTCAGGTTCACCTATCCTATATTCAAGTACACGTCTAGAATCCTGAAACTCTAAAAGCTCTTTTTCATAGTCTCCATCAACCCTCTTAGACTATCTCTCTCACCCTCAACGTACTCAAGCTTCTCTTTCAAAATTTTCTCACGTGCCCTAAGTTCTTCAACTAAAACATCATTATTTTTTAAGGCACATTCTTTCAATTGAGCTTCAAGTTTCAAGTTTTCCTTTTTTGTCTTTAAACATTCAAAATACAAATTATTGTTGGCAACTTGCAACTCACTCAATTCTTCTTCTTCTTTCTCACTCTTTTCACCCTCACTCTCATCACTAATCACACGGATGGGAAGCTCTCACCTAGAAGCATAAAGACATCTTCTTCCAAATCACTGTCACTAAGGGTAGAAACATGAGAAATCGGTTTATTCAATTTCTTCTTTAAATTTGTGGTACATTCATCTAACGTGTGACCAACACCCTCACAACAAGGACACCTCTTAGATTCGTCTTCAACAAAAGATTTAAAACAAGAGTTCGTGTGAATTTTCCAATTAACTTTTTCAAAAATTTGACATCGAAGATCATCAAAACCATCAAAAGCCATTTTTGTGCAAAAATCAGGATCAAAACACAATAACTTAGTGCAACAGGCTCTGATACCAATTTGTAAAGTGGAGATCGCTTAAATAAACTTTGATACCAATTTGTAAATGGAGATCGATTAAATAAGCTCTAATACCAATTTGTGAGGAGTGCGCTTGCGTTCAAATAAGGAATTATTTAATTAAACACAGTTTTTACCACTTAAGTCCAAAACATGCAAGAACACATATATGAGGAAAATCCCTCAAAGGGGTAAAACCTTTTAATTTTCACAATAATTTTGTAAGAGTACGGCGTACACGGCTTACAATGAAAATATATGACACAGAAATACCCTCGGGTGTCGGTTCTGTTATCGACGGCTGGAACTATCCCTTTCCAGTAGGGCAGCAGTGAAGAAAAGAGCGGCTTCCTCACAAATTACTCCAGATGAGTAAATGATCTTCTTGAAGGTTTAAAGATTCACACATATATATGGGAATGGTTTTGTGAATCAAAAAGGTTTAGAAAACCTTAAAAAAGTGAAGTCTTATTCAGGGCTGTTTTCACGGAATTTTGAGATTGCAGAAAGACTTAAAAAATGTGTAGAAGGAGATCAGATATATATACAAAAATCGAGGTGGCGGCTCATTCGAACGAGATAGCAATGTCGCTCGAACGAAGGTCAGAAGTCGTTCGAACAATATCGCGCGACATGCCTATCTCGCGTGAACGACTTTCAAAGTCGTTTGAGCGAGCTCGTAGATCGAGGCCATTCGCTTCTCCACTTAGAAAAATTCTGCTTTTGATAAAAAATTAATTCAGACTTCAAAAGTAATTTTCAAAATCATTTCCCAAATATTTATGCAAATATTTAAAGCTCCAATAAAACATATTACTGATAAAGCGTAGTGGAGTAGTGGGAATGAGCTGAGCAGCACGTTGCATGTATCATGATACACGTGAAGAAAGTGGAGGCATTGAATTCGGATAGAGGCCGTTGAGGATGATCGTGTTGACGTGCCGAATGTAGCGGTATCAAACATATGAACTGTGATCTAGGAGAAAATAGAAAATTCCTAGAATCTACCCTGGATATTTATAAAATTATGTCCTTACACTAATCCTGTGTCGGACGGGATTGAAGAAGATTTTATATTGAGTAATTCTATCTCCCGTGGCCTTAGCACTATTTCTTAAGCCATCATCCTAGATGAGTTTCATCGTATTATGATGTGCACCAAGTCTAAAGAGGGATGGAATATCCTCCAATTGACACGAGTGGGTACCAACACAATTAAGGCATCTAATTTATAATATTTGACCACCCAATTTGAGACACCAGGCACCCCGCCTACTAAAATATTGGGTGGACAACCCGTGATTAAAATAAAACATTAGTCTCGTATGGATCATTATTAGCATTACTGTCGAAAACCTTTTTAAATTTACTAACCACCAAGTAATTTAATTAGACCGATGCTGAATTTTATCTTTCATTAATTAACAACATGCGAAAATAAGTAATAATTAAACCATCCACACAACCTGGTAACTGAATACAGTAAAAATGAATAATATAAACAAAGATGATCGAATCAACTATAGGTTAAACAATAAAATACAATAGTAAACTGAAACAATACCCTGGATACACGAGGTCAAATAACTGAATACTAAATCTGAGGTGACATGCCCAAATGAGTACTGAAATAAAGTCCCTACACTAGGAATAACTGAACGAAATGTCTCTAGAAAAGTCCTGCAACTTCTTCATAAGATGCAACTGTGCATCCCTGGATGGAGTCCTCAAACTGGCGTCCCTGTGGATGGATATCTAAAATGTTTTGGAAAAGATTTTGCACGGGTCAAAGCCCAAGTAAAACATTTTGAAAACATTTAGCAAGAAGTTAAATTGCAATAATTAAATATGCATGCACACTCTTCATATTTAAGCTAGTGTCGCACACTCTTGAGGTATAACTCATCCCTCATCTAATATGCCACCAAACGCTTGCCTGCTAACCTTCCTAGTTAAGATACCCCACCTAACTAGCCGTATCACACCTCTTTCTACCACACTACTCTAACCTGAGTACTCTTACTTTGATTATCAAGTTATCTACTCATTAACTTATTAATCGGTTCAACCATATTAAATCATGTAATATTCACACTAGTTATGTAAGACATCCCATTTTTAAATCATATAACTTTCACACTAGTCATATAAGAAAACACTTTTAAATCATATAACTTTTACTCTAGTTATATAAGAAATACACGTACACTTATGTATTAATACCATATATAATTATCTGCTCATATTATATATGTACTAGTATACTATAACATTCACACACATGTAAAGTATAGTAACCATCCATTCCCGAGTAATAACTCACCGGATGCTTTCTCTAAAATGCTATCGTGTTTTAGGCATGCTCACTCTACCCCGACTACCTCAAGTCAGACTCACTCTCGATCTTGAGTAAGCGTAGTGTAGGTGATCATAGTTCCCCGAGTGTGAGATATATTCATACCCAAGACGTATCACCCCTAAAATAATCACAAAATATATATATTGGACGCTATGACCTGGGGATTATACTCTCCCTGCTCCTCAAACATGGGGATTCACCCACATCGTGCAACCTCCTATGATAGCACTATAGGGGTATGTATTCCTATAAATATCCTTCACACTGATATTTATAAAGCACAAAAAAAAAAAAAAAAATATATATATATATATATATATATATATATATATATATATATATATATAATAATAATAATAATAATAATAATAATAATAATAATAATAATAATAATAATAAAAGTCCGGATAACCCGTGCCTAACACCCGTAGCACTAGCCCAAAATACCCAAGTCTATATCCCTACTTGTGATTTAATTAATCACATACTAATTATTTTGTTACTTAAGTAGTGTCACCCAACTACAACACCCAGACTCACTCTTTCGGTCCGTATCTTCACCTTTTAGAATGTATTACACCAAGTCCCTTTATTTGGTAAAACACCCTTTGTTAAATTTAATATTTGATAATTTATTATATGTGTCTCTAATAAATTAAACAGGCTATTCCGTGTCTGGCTCCCGTCGCACTAGCCTGGAAAATATCCGAGTCAAATATCCAACCCTTAATTAAATAAATCTCACCTCAATTAATTTCATCAATGTAGTGTCACTCAATAAAAATGCTCGGATGCCCTAACTTGGTCCGTACCTTACCCTTGTAGGATGTATCGCACAAAGTCCCATTATGAGTTTGACACCCTTAATATTTTGATATTCCTTAATACCCATCTCCAATTATCCTAGGTACTAACTTCCATTTAATTATTCTCTAGTTAAATACTCAAAAGAAAAATTCCAACAAAAAATAAGGAAAAGGAGGGAACTGGCGAGAAATCCCACATGTCATGTGAATGACTTGTAAAGTCGTTCTAAGACTTGTTAAGTCGTTTGAGACTACGCCCAACCCCTTCTTCTTCTTCTTCTTCTTCTTCTTCTTCTTCTTCTTCTTCTTCTTCTTCTTCTTCCCTACAATTTTTGTTTCCATACGATTCCCTCCTTCCTTCATTAATGTACCCAAATAAGATTCTGAATCTTCAGATACCTTGACCCAATTAAAACCAACGTACTACACGCATATAATACTGGATTTAATCCTCTTAATAACCTTTAAACATCAACAATTTATCAAAATCTTAAATTTCCACATTTTGGTTTTCACGAGTTTTAACTAAATTATATTCTACAATTTGATTCTATTGTCCGAATTAACCAACAGCCTCTTTTGGGTTCCTCACATAATTTAAATTCCTACAACACTAAATTATAATACCACCTCAATTGAACTTTTAATCTACGAAATATACTCGAATCACCAAAACCCATTGCATCTAATATCCCACTCCCAAACATGAATTTCTTTATCATACCCACTATGATATGAATTGAAATACTGCATTTAAATTGAAAGAAATTCTAACTACTTACCTGGATAAATTCATAGGGTCTGATTTCCTTTGGTGTTGATGAAGATTTGACGAAAAAGACTCCAATTTCTCCCTTTTTTCTCCTCTGAAAAACTAGTTTTTTCTTATTGATTTGTGTCTGCCACAAACTCCATGATGTAGGTTTTATATTTCTATGGGTCAAGCCCAAATGTCCCTAACACCCCAGTGTGAGCCCGATTATGCCTAAAAATGCCCCGAGATCCAATTACTACCACTGGCCACTCTTTTCCGACTATCTCAAACTATTCGGAATCAACTGTATACTCAAAATCGTCATTCGAATTACTTTACTAAAATCTCCAACCTTGACCTCAAATTATGCCATATGTAAATTTTAAAAACAACCCGAATTAATTAAATCTAAATTCACTAATTTTATTAAATCCTCGAGATAATTTAAATCCTCTATCACCAATTTATTCAATTTCTATATCCTCAGAAATACGGGATATTACATACTCCCCCCACAAAGGAATTTTGTCCTCGAAATAAGGAGGAGTCTAGTACTCTAAGCCTCAAATACTTCCCTACTCACATGTCCCTAATATCTCTACTCATACCTCGGCCCCTTTTAATCACAAATTATATATTAAAATTAAATTAATTTATAAGGGAACCCATAAACCCTGGACCCATGCTCATCTGCATGAATGTTACCCGACTCTACTAGCCTTAAATCGTAATGTAACTTTCAACTCACAGTTATAAACACATATATGTATAATAACCAAGGTACCAAACCCATGTCCTAATGACCAAAAATCTCACCACTTCCAACGTTTCGCTAAGTTTCATGCATGGGATGTCCCACAAAGAAAAATCCAAAAAAGGAACCCCCCAATGCACTACTACCTAACATTGTCGGTCATTGAGATCTGCTAGGCCCCCAGTCCATAGCACGTACCCCAAAATTCCCGTCTTTTGACATAAAAGTATACTCGTCCAATCTAATGTTACAAAAGACATAATTCTATACGGAGACCCTTACTAGCGCGAATCAATCACGAGATATATCTCCCCGCTCGATAATAAACCTATCCACCCTTAATCCCATCAGTAACCGTCCCCACTCACCGGGATCAAATATAATAATATAAAAGTTTTCTTATAAATCTATTATGCAACCCACCATAACACACACACACACACACACACACACACACACACACACACACACACATATATATATATATATATATATATTAGAACCTCTTTCAGGTGATAACTAGCATGAGTAAATCATTCCTTAGAACAACGAACACCATGTCTCACAATACTATATATTATAACCCAAATATCCCAGCATAATTATTACTGCCATCTTGTACGTAACACACCTGTCTTAAACTCAGCTCCACACTCTCGACATCGCTATATCATATATGTATTCTTGATTTCTCCATAAATTACAATTTTTAATTCTTCTTGATATTTCCCCACCCATTAACTTATGGTACATAAGTTTTCTCAGTGCTTCCTTCGTAGAACTACCCGACTCCACTGGCCATATATCATAATAACTCCTAACTTAAATTGTTTCCTATACATGGTCAATAATTTAACATTTAAAACCGATGCACTAGCATCCAACAACATCTCACTACTCCCAACATTTATTAAGGTACATGTGTGTAACATCCCACAACGAAGCTCAAAAGAACTTTCCCTAATGCACCATCCCCTAGCATTTTTGGTAATCACAATCCGTTGATCCAACGCGCATAAAAAAGATTTCATAAATTCTATCTCCCAACACGTAAATCAAATAACCTATGCCTATGTATCTTAATGCATCACACGATACGATGCTCTCGCTATCACTAAGTTCTCAACACGTAAACAACAATGAGCTAAAAACTCTCCGCTCAACGGTGAACCCGATATACCCTGAATCATATTAGTAAAAGTCCCTACATACCGGGATCCCATATAACTAGACAACTGTATTCTCTGAAGTCTACTTCATAAAAAAATTTCCACGAGCTCAACCCTCTTCCAAGTGAGACATCGTAAAAATATACATCATGCCTCGGAACAGCAAACACGATAGTCTTGTTGTAACCAACCACCATCACTTAACAGTCCGTACCCAAGATAAAACCATACCTCTAATGTCACATTTCAAAACAAGCTATCCTGATAAAAGGTATCCTCTCAATGTCCATCCATGCAGATGGAACTAAAGAGAGCCCCACTAACTCAATGGTGAATATATACAACTATAGTAATATTAACGATACCTCTCCTGAACCCGTTTCTCATGTGAATCTAGTACTAATAAATTATCGTGACTCGCTTGTGCCACACAAAATATACCCCCAATCATCCCGAGATAAAACTCATAGTTTCACTTACCAATAGCACTCACGGTTTAAATGGTTCCTGGACATAACACCCCTGTCCCAACTGAACCAAAAACTTTTTATAATTGTTTCCCCTACTAGGCATCCCGCTTTATCCCCCAATTCGTTCCGAATAATATTAACCCATGTGTTCCTATTATTTACACATAAGACACCTCTGTGTGTCATTACCTTTTCTTTGGCCCCACTGGCCCTTTTGGGGTTATCCGTCTTATGGACCTAGTAGACTTGACCCTGATTGCTACCCCTGTTATCCCTTTAGCTCCGATGGCCCTAGGGACTCGTTGCTGACCTTGATGACCCTGGATGAATCCATCGTCACGTAGTAGGATTTCTATTAATCTCAATCATTAAAATGATTTCTCTAATGAGTGTCTCCTCCTGTGGTGCCTTACTAGCCCTGTTAAATCCAGTCTTGCCCTTTGATTAGGTTCTCTAACTCTCTTGTCTCCTTTCTCATGACAATGATGACAATAGTACCAGTCGTTCTATGTGGATCTCCCCATCCATGCTTGTATATTCTACCCATAAGTCCATTATTAACTTACGGAACTTTTTGATAATCCGTATCTAACTCATTGGTTATGAAGTTTTGCTAAACACATCAACTTTCCTTCATGACCGACCACTGTAAGGCCTTTCTGAAACAAGTATTGCAATCTCCTTTGCCTCTCTATTTAAACAGCTGATAAGAGGATTTGTGGTCAGATCATACTCCAAATTCCTCATTATTTATGGCATCTCTCTATAGGTATGGTGACTGACTCCCATCACTACAACACCGCTCCTTTGAGCAAGGATTTTGCCAATAATAAAATCTTGGGTGCCACTGCACTCCACCCAATACAATTTGCCTTTGGGTTATCTACTATCATTGACACATCACACTCCCTCTCTTCCCCGAATACTTACGAATGGCTCTTCGAAAGAGTTACTTAAACTCCCACCTTTTTACCAACTAGACTGGGTGAGTCTGAATTTGTAACACTGCTTTTTACGATGGTGCTTAGGGAAACGAATGCGCCCTAGTGATTATCCCAATGTCATATGCCCGAATAATAATCATGGTGACTTCTATTGCAGTCATCATTCCCAGAATATTCCATGACTTCTGCCGAGCCTCTCCCCCTACAATCTTTCTAATGACCCTTGTTGGTCGTCCATAATTATTCGGTGTACGAAGCCCGACCGAACACGTATATGAATTGCATAAACTATGCTTAATAGCAGGAGAATTTAAGTCGTATACGTAAAGGAATACAATAATCCTATAATAAGGTTCTATATCAAAGAACGCTACACTGAAACATAATAAGTCGTAGAGATCCTATAGACACTAAAATCTGATGTTCTGATACCATCTCTAACACCCCGCCTACTAAAATACCGAGTGGCGACTCTGTGATCCAAATAAAATGTTAGCCTCATATGGCTCATTCTTAGCATCACTACCAAAAACCTTTTAAACTTACTAATCACCTGGTAATTTAATTATACCGATGCTAAATTTTATCTTTCATTAATTAACAACATGCGAAAATAAGTAATAATTAAACCATCCATACATCATGGTAACTCAATACAACACATATGAATAATATAAACAAAGACCGAATGAACTATCTGTTCAGCAATGAAATACAACAGTAAACTAAAATAATAATCTGGATACACAAGGTCAACTAACTGAATACTAAATCTGATGCGACATGCCCAAATGAGTACTAAAATAAAGTCCATACACTAGGAATAAATGAATGAAGCATCTATAGCAAAGTCTTGCAACTTCCACATGAGTTACAACTGCGTATCCCTGGATAGAATCCTCAAACTGGCGTCCCAGTGGATGGATACCGAAACTGTTTTGGAAAAGATTTTAACACGGGTCAGAGCCTAAGTAAAACATTTTGAAAAAATTTAGCAAGCAGTTAAATTTCAATAATTAAATATGCATGCACACTCTTCGTATTTAAGCTAGTGTCGCACTCTCTTTAGGTATAACTCACCCCTCATCTAATGTCTAGACCTAACGCTTTCCTCCTAACCTTCCTAGTTAAGCTACCCCACCTAACTAGCCACATCACACCTCTTTTTACAACACTACTCTAACCCAAGTATTCTTACTTTGATTATTAAGTTATCTACTCATTAACTTAATAATCGGTTCAGCCATATTAAATCATATAACGTTCACACTAGTTATGTAAGATATCCCCTTTTAAATCATATAACTTTCACACTAGTCAAATAAGAAACCACTTTTAAATTATATAACTTTCACGCTAGTTATATAAGAAATACTGTAAGGACAATTTGTCCATCTTTTTGTATATGTTATGTCATACGCCGTTACAAGATTGATGGTTGAAATGATCACATCGTCATCAACGAAATTCAAAATCCGAATATCAAAAGAAGAAGGAATCAGAAATCCATAAATCCGGACCGGTCCGCCTCTAATTAAAAAGAACCGATCCGCCCAGGCAATCGGACCGATCCGCTGAAATAAAAAAGGAACCGATCCGCCCAGTCCCGGACCGGTCCGCCCTGCAAATTGTATCCAGAGAGCACCGAATCGATTACAAACCGAATCTGCATCAAATTAAAAGAACCGATCAGCTATCGGACCGATCCGCCTCAGGCCCGGACCGGTCCGCCCTGGATAGAATTTCCCACATCGTGATTCAGATTTTTTAGGGCTATGGCTACCTTATTTATACCACGATCAGAAGATGGTTTCCTTAAGACTTTCCCACATTTTTCAGAGCATATCAACCCTAAAGTCTTCACCTATTGAGTCCTATGATTCTAGGTTTTTAGATTCACACATCTTCCATATCTATGTGAATCAAGTTTGGTAACCCAAGAACACCATTGTTGTTGTTCAACCCTTTGTGAAGTGGATCGTTCCTTCCTCTTCATTGCAGCCCTACTGGACAGGGATAGTTCCAGCCGCTAACCCTACTGGAAAGGGAGTCTTCCAGCCGCGACTACAGAATCCGATACCTGAGGGTAATGCTTAGTCAAAAACTTGTATTTCAGTGTAATCCGATTGTAAGCCGTTTCTCTTACAAATTATAGTGATATACAAATGGTTTTGCCCCTGTGGGGGATTTTTCCTTAAACTTTGTGCGTTGAATATCTTGTGCATGATTTCATATTGTTTCAATCACACCTAGTTGCATGCTTAGGGTTTATTTGGGTTAAAATGTGTTTTAAATATAATTTGATCATTTGAACGCAAGCGTCAACTCTTTCAAATTGGTATCAGAGCAGGTTATGCTATTTTATCGCGTATTCCTTTTTCCGCAAAATTTTTCTAAGATATCAATTTTCTGAAAAAATTGATTTTTGAAAAAGTGCGTGTTCAAATGGAGAAGTCATATTATAAAATGCCTATTTTTGACGGGACTAATTATGCGTATTGGAAAGCCCGTATGAGGTCGGCTTTAAAAGCCATTGATGAACGGGTATGGATTCTTGTTGAAAGAGGGTGGACACCTCCCTCCGTCACTGTTGATAACGTGACAAATTTGAAACCTGTCACGACTTGGACCGAAGATGAATTTAGATGGTCTTCCTTTAATTCTAAGGGATTGAGTGCTATTTCCGGTTACATCTCTCCCGATGAGTTCAAACACATAATGACGTGCACCATGTCAAAGGAGGCATGGGATGTTTTTCAACTTACCCATGAGGGTACGAACGCTGTTAAAGAGTCTAAATTACAAAATTTGGCCTCCCAATTTGAGACTATCACCATGTCTGAGTCCAAATGCTTTGATGAGTTTTTTGCACGCTTGTCGGACATTGTTAACACTAGTTTTAATTTGGTTGAGGTAATTGATAACACGCGTGTCGTTAAAAAGATTTTGAGATCTCTGCCAAAACGCTTTATTCCTAAAGTCACTGTTTTGAACTCTTTGGGAAATTTGAAATCACTTAAGTTGGAAGAACTTGTAGGAGATCTTAAAACCTATGATATTGACATGTTTCCCAAAACCATTAAGGCTAAGGATAATGGGATTGCTTTAAAGACTCATTTTCAGAATAAGAAAGAAAAGGTTTTTGAATCCAAGTCTGAATGTGATTTTGACTTAGATGACTTGGCCCTGTTTGCAAAAAATTTCAAAAGAATTCTCAAATTCAAGAAAAGTGGAAATTTCAATGATAAAAGGAATGTTGAGAAAAATATTTCTGAAAAGGAAAATGAGAAAGATTTCAAAGACCCTCCTAAGAAAGACAGTGAGCGATGTTTTGAATGCGATGGTAAGGGTCATAGAACGTTTGAGTGTGCCACCCGTCTGAATAGAGAAAAGGGCAAAACTGTCCTCAATACCACCCTTAGTGACAATAGTGAGGTCGAGGCGGTGGACTCGGGAGATGAGTCACCGCATGAGCGTAACTTCACCGCGTTCATGGCAAGTCATGTGAGTACCTCCAATGCTTCTCACGACGATGAGGATGCTACGTCACAAGGACACCTCGACAGTAAGAGCGATGAGAGTGAAGGGGAGGATGAGGAAAGTGAGAGCGAGTGTGATCTCCCACGCCCTTACGCCGAGTTATATTCTGAGTTTTTTGAAACCAAGAAGCGTAATAATGCTTTAGTCCTTAGTATCACCGCTTTAGAGAAGGATTTAAGATTGTTTGGAGAGAGAGAGAGTTGTGGTGAGAATGAGAGATATAAAAAACTTGAGAAGATAAGATGTTTTGAGTGCGATGGGACAGGGCACAAGAAATTTGAGTGTCCCACTAGACTTAAGAGAGAGGGCAAGAAAGTTGATATGCCCACTTCTTTAAGTGATAGTGAGGATGATAATGGTGATGATAGGTTGATCCAAAAAGCCTTTAGAAAGTTGTTTATCGAGACCATGGAAACAAAAAGGACTAATAGGATCCTAGGTCTTCGGATTGGTGAATTGAAGGGAGAGAATGATGAGCTTAAAAGGGAAAAAGGTGACTTGACCAACACGGTGTCTAGTCTGATGACACATGTATCCCATCTCGAGGATGACCTCAAACAAGCACGAGAGGTTCAAGTCACATTAGAGAATTCACCTAAGCCTATATCCACCATTGTGCGTAAGTCCCATGGGTATCCGTCTAGGAATGTTCATCCCATAATTATTGATAAATTACTTCCTAGACTGGTTTATGTTTGCTCCCACTGCAAGAAGCGAGGACAACTTAGGGAATTTTGTTCTAAGTTGGGTTTTGTGCCATATCATGCTACGTCACACATTCATGCACATGCACCCACTCATGATACTTTGCCTGCTCATTTTGATAGAGAGTTTGCACATATTCGCGAGAAAGTGAAGTTTTTGATCAAGACTACACATGATCTAGTGGAGTTGGTTCAAAAGATGTCACCATCTTTAGAAAACTCCACCGTTACTCCCGATTGAGATCTAGTCTTGATTGCTAGCATAGGTTGTTTATCATGCTTTTTTTTACCTATTGCTAGCATGTATCATTAGTTAGTTTTTCATTTTTAAAAAAAAAAATACAAAAAGATTTTCCTTTAAGAAAAATTTTAAGAAAAGCACAAAAAGATTTTATTTGGATAAATTTTTAAAAAAAAAAAAATCCAAAAAGATTTTTTTTTTTGCACCTTTTATGGATGAGCATTTAAGATATCCAAGTCACAACTTCATTTCATATATCCAAGTGACTGTTTGGTAGAGATTTGAGACGCTACATCATTTCATCCATGTGCTTAACATTGATTGGAGTCCTTGAGATGTAATTAGTGATATCTTCCTACATGTTTGACTCCTATATCCTTTAATGCACACATGCACGGCTATATTTGATTATTGCACTTGTCTATCACATATTGGCTTGAGTGTTTCTATCTCATTTCTGTCTATACAATGTACAATATGCGATAAAACTTGACAAGATTGGATTGCATGTAAAAACCGTTTTGGTGAGACTGTGTGATAATTTGCATAACGGGGAGGGGCTGCGAAAGTTGATTCCTATCCTTTGCGCAAAAGCCACCGTTAAAATGGACCTAAAAAATGGAGGAATTTTAATATCCGAGGTCCTAAGAGGTTAAAAGAGCCCGAAAAATTTGATAAGGCAATAAAAAGCAATTCATGCCAAATATGGGCCATTTAGGTTTCACCCAATTCTCCAAAGTTTGAGAATTTAGTATACCTCTATTATAATATAAATCTGAGGGAGTTTGGTTGGAGATTGAAAAGCGGGTTTGCACTTCCTTGAAAGTCCTGAAAAAGCATGAAAATCATTTTGGACGTTTTTGGTGTAGAAATCACTTTGAGCTTTGATTTGTAGATTTGATATAGTCAATGTCTTATATTTCCAATCTTTTTCACCAAAGGAAGCATTTGAGTTCATTCGTTAGGAATATCCAATATTCATCGTGCACATATGTCCTGTTTGTATGCATTGATTTTCCTATCGAATTTGATCACACCACTTCTTTTACGCTATCATCGACTTGGTTGTTTTATGTTCATTCATGGTGTGATTTTATGCCCTGTGTCACCCCGGTTCTTGATTGCTTAATTTATTTCTCTCATTTGTCTATTTGGGGACATCATAAAAAGGGGGAGAATGAATTATCTGATTATGGGGGAGTTTTGAAATTATGAGAATATCATCTTAAATTGATATACATGCTTATGTTTATCTCATTTCAAACTCGATACGTCACTTGGTATTTTCTTTGTCTCATGTGTGTAGGTACATCTTTTGATAATCCCATGTTGCACACCCTGATGAGAAAAGCGGTAAGATTTCTGAAGATTCGAAGAACAAACGATGCAGCCTTAGTCATTTGTACCACTTTTAGTTTTTGGGTTCATGGAAGGGTATAGGCATTGTTTATACTTGATAATTCGGATTTTTTATGTTTGTTCCGGCATAGACATAGGGGGAGATTTTTAAGGACAGTTTGTCCATCTTTTTGTATATGTTATGTCATACGCCGTTACAAGATTGATGGTTGAAATGATCACATCGTCATCAACGAAATTCGAAATCCGAATATCAAAAGAAGAAGGAATCAGAAATCCATAAATCCGGATCGGTCCGCCTCTAATTAAAAAGAACCGATCCGCCCAGGCAATCGGACCGATCCGCTGAAATAAAAAAGGAACCGATCCGCCCAGTCCCGGACCGGTCCGCCCTGCAAATTGTATCCAGAGAGCACCGAATCGATTACAAACCGAATCTGCATCAAATTAAAAGAACCGATCAGCTATCGGACCGATCCGCCTCAGGCCCGGACCGGTCCGCCCTGGATAGAATTTCCCACATCGTGATTCAGATTTTTTAGGGCTATGGCTACCTTATTTATACCACGATCAGAAGATGGTTTCCTTAAGAATTTCCCACGTTTTTCAGAGGATATCAACCCTAAATTCTTCACCTATTGAGTCCTATGATTCTAGGTTTTTAGATTCACACATCTTCCATATCTATGTGAATCAAGTTTGGTAACCCAAGAACACCATTGCTGTTGTTCAACCCTTTGTGAAGTGGACCGTTCCTTCCTCTTCATTGCAGCCCTACTAGACAGGGATAGTTCCAGCCGCCAACCCTACTGGAAAGGGAGTCTTCCAGCCGCGACTACAGAATCCGATACTTGAGGGTAATTCGTAGTCAAAAACTTGTATTTCAGTGTAATCCGATTGTAAGCCGTTTCTCTTACAAATTATAGTGATATACAAATGGTTTTGCCCCTGTGGGGGATTTTTCCTTAAACTTTGTGTGTTGAATATCTTGTGCATGATTTCATATTGTTTCAATCACACCTAGTTGCATGATTAGGGTTTATTTGGGTTAAAAGGTGTTTTAAATATAATTTGATCATTTGAACGCAAGCGCCAACTCTTTCAAATACACTTACACTTATGTATTAATCTAATATGTAATTATGTACTCATATTATATACATACTAGTATACTATAACATTCACACACATGCCACGTATAATAACAATCCATTCCTGAGTAATAACTCACCGAATGCTTTCTGTAAAATACTATCATGTCCCAGGCATGCTCACTCTAATTTGGCTACCTCAAGTGGGACTCAATCTCGATCTTGAGTACAAATAATATTAAGCATATTGGAGGTGATCATAAGTCTCCGAGTATGAGACATAATCATACCAGAGACATCTCACCCGAAAAAGAATTATAACGTATAAATACTGAACATTATAACCTGGGGATTATACTCTCCCTGCTCCTCGAGCTAGGGGATTCTCCCACATCGCGCAACCTCTTATGATAGGACTAGAGGGGTATGTATTCCTATAAATATCACACACACACACACACACACACACACACACACACACACACACATATATATATATATATATATATATATATATATATATATATATATATATATATATATATATATTGTAACACCCCGCCTAATTAAATACCGGGTGGCCAGTCCCATACCAAATTAAAACAGAATATACAGTTGGCTCATTCTTAGCATCACTGTCGAAAACGTTTACAACTCACCCAATACCCAATTAAGCTGGTGTTAAAAACTTTCCAAACTTTAATTTAACAAAATCCATTTCTAGTTTAAGAATAACACAACACATTAATTCTACAACACTGATAACCAAATAGATAACACAAAAGAATTTAAATGCAATTGGAATTAACATTCCCAAATATTATAAATCCATTACAGTAATCCCAGCAATATTAAATGTATTAAAAAGACACGAATACAATAGTATTTGACCCCGATAGAAAAAGATAACTGAATCCAATGGGTGACATGCCCTAACTAAGAGAATACTATGAATCAAAAGAAGATAAGCGTCTATGCAATACTCTATAGCTCCATATCTCGTCAAAATCAACTAAGGTTGGCGTCCCTGTTGCTGGACACCTGATATAGAAGATACAATAGAAAAGAAAATATGCAAGGAAGCAAGTCAAAGCCCGATTGTAAGAAAGGATTTTTAAAACAGCAAGTATTTAACAAGTGAAATAAAGCATTTATTATGTACATGTTAGCATTCCACTCTCACTTGCTATTCTCACCTCTCAACTAGAGTGCACACTTAATGTTTTCTATTAACCTCCTAGTTAATGGTTCCCCTTTTCTAGTTTCCAAAACATGATTTCGTTCCCATATCATAACCCCGTATGTCCCATACCATACGTTATATAATCATTCTTATACATTTCTCATTTATACGAATCGTTTATGATTATATGATTTAATCTCTTCAATATTCATTAACTTATTTCAATTCTTTTTCTTAATTCATCGTTATCAACAATTATCACACAATAGATGATTTAACCACAATATAACCATTCATTCCTTTAATTCATTATATATATATATATATATATATATATATATATATATATTCATATATAATACGGCACCCCGAGTCACAGCTGCGGTGACATGCATTACTCTGCTATCATGTCCCATCATCGCTGGTCGCCGAATAGGGGACTAAAGGTTCGATAAGGATTCCTCGAACCACAAACAACAACATACAAGTTGGAGATCCATGGGTCACGCACATACCTACGTTACCACAGTCAGCGGACTTATCAACTCCCCGATAAGGCTTTCATAGACCTATGTCCTTGAGCGACAAATCAAAGATCCCATGGATTCATCAGGATATGACTGCCCTCACGCCCAAGCCTCCCGTCGATAGTAAGTAATCTAGGTATGTCATACAAATAATCATCAATCAATCAAATAGGCATTATCATACCTATAATATACTATCAACAAGGTACTCACATTACCCTTAGATTATTCCCATACGTAGCATTATATCTCTTCAATTCTCACGTATTAAAATATCATAACTTTACTTCTTAATTTAATTAACCCCGAGCCTTACTCAATACACAAGGTTCAAATAGGTTTTTCCTCAACATATACTCAGTAAGAACTCACTAATACCCTACTGGTCCATATCGTCATATCTCCCGAATTACTACGAATTAAATTCTCCCTTTAATTAAGGTTAAAACTGATAGTTTCAAATCTCTTATAAACATATCTTCTTTCACTTAGGATTAAACCGTCTTGTAAACTTAAGATACCCAGGTGATATATTAAATCACCCCTAATGGTATTATCTTTAATCCTCATGCATCCCAATTAGAATTCAACAAATGAATCTAGCAACCGAAATTCCTTTAAATTAATTATCATTATTCTAATCAATTAAATCCCAAACAAATTAATTCAAATCTTAACTAGGGCTTACTGATATTTTCTAAGTCCCATAATATCCAATTAATAATAACCAAAGATCTAAAAAAGCTTTGGGATAAGATTCAACATTTAAAAAAAGAAACAACTTTAGGAATTCTGGGAAGGTCGATCGATTTAAGGCAGGGGGTCGATCGATGGATCACTCAGGTAACAACCCAATTTTTTTGCATTTCTGTAACTACGGGTTTAGCCATTTTTGATCATTCAAACCTTCATATTAACAGCCCAAACGACTTATAATCCTTACTACATGATATATCAACATATATGAATGATTTCTAATGCTCTAAACATCCTAGAATCATCAAGAGATTGAATTAAAAGCATGTTTATCTCCTCTTTTTCCCGAAAACTATCAACATATTATCTTCAAGAACACATAAATGGTTTTCAGAATTTCTTCAACAGATTATTGAATGTTTTGTGTATTACTACCTACCTACAACATGAGTCTAATTCCTAGATATTTTCAGTTTTCAGAAATCAATTTAACAACTCCATTATTTCTTCCAAATATGGAAAAATAATCTCTTTTAATAACTATTCTAACATGGACAATATACAAACTTAGATTGCTATTATCAAACACTTGCCTCTACTGAAGGTCTGATCCTTTGGTGTAGTATATCTCAGGTGGTTCTCCCTTCTCCGGTCAACCTTCGATGGTGGTTGGTGGTGGTGACCCTTGGTCTTTCACCTTCTCCTTCCCAGGTAAGCTTTTCTCTTCCTAAGCAACCTTTCACTCTCTCTAGGAAGATGACTTCTCTATTTTGTGTAGAAGAGATGAATAACCCACGTACACTTAATCTCCAAATACTTATAATAGGAAAAAATCCAAAATCACTATTCATCCCCTATAAAAATGACCAAAATGCCCTTTTGGATTGTCTTTTCATTTCCAAATGACCCGAGACTCAAAATTAACATCCAAATAGACTTTTATGACTATTTCGAACCTTTCAGACGCAACGACGCAGTCAAAATGACTATAAGGTCGATAGAAAATAAATTTTCTTTTTAATGTCACTATTTAGTCCCGACACGTCCCATACCGCGTCCGACTAAAAATTTAAATTTCTGAATTAATAACACACCACCATATCAATAGCATCTCATTCATATATTACCTAAATATCTTTAAGTAATATTCCAAATTATACATTTTAATATCCTCAATTCGGATAAAACCCAAATGAATTAATTAAGAATAAAATCCAAATAATCCATTAATTTAAAATATAACCCATTTTAAAAATCATTTAAAATTACGGGGTATTACATACTTCCCCCCTTATAACAGAATTTCATCCCAAAATTCAAGAATATAAATCACACCGGTAAGGTCAACTCCGAGTATAAATTTCACATCGCAAGAAATCTATGACGTACCGCCCATACAGTACATTATCAAAAATCCCTATTAATGTTATACGCCAAGCCTCACCACATAGTTTCAACTAAATCAAAATTTAAACGATACCCAATCTTCCCTATACCGTCCTCGTGACAATTTGGAAGAAATGATGCTCACGTATTAAAAAAATAAATCCTGAAGTCACAACTACTTACTATTTCACAATTATGTAAACTACTACAATCCAACTATCCAGGGCGCCCATACACCCTATCGTACAACTTCCATTATAATATTTATCGCAAAGGTTATAAACTTATATCCAAAAGACCTAACTTACCTCGACTCCCAACGGTTATTACTTTCATGCGTGGGGTGTCTCATAAGCGCAATCCAAACAAGGATGCCCTGACACACTACTACCTAAAGTAGTCGGTCATCGAAACTCCGCAGGTCCTTAGTCAATAGTATATAAAAATCAGGTTTATCAATTTAAAAAAAAAATAGGTTTTTTTTTCGATTTCAAATAGAGTCTACCCATCTACTCTCTTATAGAAGACAAGTTGTTGGATAGTATTAGTACATACACTCTCATATACCACAAGTCAATGCACGCCGATAGTCACATCATGCTCGGACATGCCTAAAGTAAGTAATCCCATGATAAAAATTATACCCATGTGTAGTCATGAAAAATATAGGTATCCCCAACCCCTCGGTGAGTCTACGTAAGTAATAGTGCTATATGCTAAGTTTATCAACCCTTTTGCCCAGACAATATTAATCGCTAATTAAATCAATACGCCTCATAATTCCTTAGATATAAACATACCCTCATTCACGGGTGGTGGTTGCTGATTTGCTGTCTGAAGGACGTTATATACGCGCCCGTACTGACCCTGTTGCGCGGGTGCTGCTGGAATGGGAGGTAGTGCTATCACCGGAGCTGGAGTTAGAAGAGAAGCTGGTGGAAACATTGGTACCTGTGGCTCTTGTCGAGCATCTTGTTGCTGAGGGAATTTGTCTTTATCAGGACAATCTTATCATTTGTGCCCATACTTACTGCACACGAAACATTTTCCCGCAAAATTTTCACCACTTTTCCCCTGTTGACCCCGACCTTACTAGCCATTACCTCCTTTCCCTTGGTGCTGAAGAGCCTGTCTCTGGCCCTGATGGCCCTGCTGTCCTTGCCCATCACCTCTATCCTCAAATCGAGAATATTCATATCGCAAATGCTTAGCATAATCCCCTATCTGGAAACCCTGCTCACCCTGATGCTGATGACTCTGCCCTGACTGAGTGCCACTAGAACTGCCCCCAGTACTCTTGCCTTGCAGGCTTGACCCAAACCCCCACTTGACACCCTGAGTATGAAAGCGGTTATCCTGGAAGTGAAGCATTGTAGCATTAAGAACATCTGCATACGTACGTAGTGAATGATTTCCCAATAAATGCGAGGGAATCATATAGTTTGTGACACCCCGCCTAATTAAACCTTGGGTGATCAAGCCTTAATTTAATTTAAACAGGTTTCTTAAATGGTTCATTCTTAGCATCACTGCTAAAAGATTTTTAATTTACTAACCACCTAAGTGAAATTAAGCGAGTGACAAATTTTATCTACTTTAAGCAAAATAAATAATCCATACAATCACATTACAACTCTAGTAATAATAAAATAGTTGCATAAATAACTAAATGCAGATAAAGTCTTGTCGAAAACCACGGCCAATAAAGGAAAACTCAAAATCCAGAATTAGAATAACTGTAAAAGTAAATATAGGACAACATGTCCCAACTAAGAGTACTAAAACTGAGATCCTATACTTAGAACGGAAAAAGAGGAATCGTCTAAACAATCCCTGCAACATCCACACGTGCTGCAGCTCCCAAATCCCTGGAATGAAATTATGCTGGGTGTCCCTGTGGCTGGGAACCTAAAAGGTTTTTAAAAATTTTACATAGCAAGAGTTAGTACTCAAAACATTTGAAAATATTTTGCTAGCAGTTATGACAATTGAGTTATTGATTACACATACTAAGGTTTTTGCACAACTCCCTTGAACGTCCTCACCTCTTTTCTATAGTGCATGTGTAACGAGGATACTTAGTTCACCTAGTTATACTACCCATAAGCGTAGGTAACTTATTTACTACTCGTTATCCTTATTCTTGTAATAATTACATCATGCTATAAATTATTACTAAGATATTTACATTTCATTTCATTACCTACTATTCTCAATCTGTAGATTATGCACATAGAATACATTTTATCACACAATCATGTATGTAATATCAGTTAGCACTAACCTATCCTTTTACCACACATAAAGGACTCTTGGTTCAGAATGATTCATCGACCCAAGTAAGAGTTGGTTCGGAATGATCCATCGACCCCAACTATTTAAAAATATAAATATATACACATATTCTGGTTCGGGACTCTTTCATCGCGACACTAGTTTAAAGTTTGGTTCGGCATTTTTCATCAACCCCAAACATATAATAACTTTATGTTAGTTCGGAATGTCACATAGACCCTAACATAATTAATTTAGGTAAAATTCCCTTAACCCAAACTTTTATATAATTTAGTAGGTACACAACTGACCTATCAAATCATGCCCGTGCGTGATATATTTTACTTATATTCACCGTACTCATTAATTTATAATTTATTTCACTATTGCATTTATTCGAGTATTCACGCAACTTTAAGGGCCCAAGTTACGCTTCCCTTAATTCAGAAGTTAAGTTAACTTTAACCTACTGGTATTTTTCCGGAATTTACTCTCACTCTTTCCGTAGCTAAATTCTCACAATCTCAACATACGGCTCAATCGATCATTCTTTCGTCGATCCATTTCTCCAAAATTTCCACTCAATCATTTATGAAGAAATCTAACGGTACACTTACTGGTATTTATGAAGTCTCTTCATAGGTAAAATATCATAACTAAGGTTCCCATTAAGCGACGGTGATTAAATGAAAATTTATTCACAAAATTCTCTAAAGTCCAGCCAGGGTCGATCGATCGATGGGATATGGTCGATCGATCGACTGCTCGATCAATCAACATTCAAGGGTCGATCGATCGATCAAGAGTGACAGACCCAGTTCGTCTTCTTCATGCGGGTTTCACCATTTTATTTATCTATCTTTCATGATAATCCACCATTTTTGCAACCAACAATTTCTAATCATTCCTACATGTTCTGGGATGATTACTAACGATTTAAAATAACAAAATCATCATAAATCTTGACCAAATTAACTAAAAATCTTACTAATATTCAAGAACCCTAAAAATACATTATTTACATCTTTCATCATAATTCCAAATTTTTAGTTCGATTCAATCATCTAGTTTTCTATGATATCAGAATATTTGGAGATCCAAAAACGTTCTACATGCAATCACTACCAATCCTGGATCATAATCTATTATTTTTCTCCCAAAGATATCATAAAAACCATGTTCTTCATAAAGCTTAAATATGGGTATTATAACTCAATTTATTTTGCAAATAACCACTTGCCTTATGATTTGTAGGGTCTGATTTCGTGGTTGTTGATGATGGTTGATGATTTTGATCCTTCAATCCTCCTTCCCAAGAAATTTGTGGTGAAATCTCCTTAGAATTCCCCCTCCTTCCTTCTTTTGCCTTAGGAAATTGCCTCTCTCTCTTCTCTAATGGCTATGGTGCATTTTCTTTCTTTCTAACCCTAGCCTCAACTCTTATAATCTGATTTAGGGTTTCAAAATTCGTAGGTCTACTTACCCATAAATGTAAAGAGACCAAAATGCCCTTAAATGGTCCTGGTTTAGCCCGGAATGACCCGGCACTCAACTAGTACCCCCGGGTACACTATTTTGACTAATTCGACAATTTTGGAATCATCTGTGGACTCTAAATTATCGTTTGAGTCTCTTAAAATATTTTTCTAATCTCATCTTCAATTTTTTATCTACGCGTGACACTCGGTTGAGATAACTCAGGTACGTCCATATAATCACTAGACCGTACATATCAACATTCAAAATTTACTACTCACATTTAGTAAATTTTTAATCGTCATTTTAATCTTTATTACCATTATATCACATTAAATTACTCTACTCACGTAATTTAATTTAAAACGTGTTACATTAAATTACTTTACTCACGTAATTTAAATAAAATGTATTTTATCACATTAAATTACTCTACTCACGTAATTTAAATAAAACGTATTTTCCTAATTATGTAGAATTACGGGGTATTACATACTTCGTAATTTAATTTAAAACGCGTCACATTAAATTACTCTACTCACGTAGTTTAAATAAAACTTATTTTATCACATTAAATTACTCTACTCACGTAATTTAAATAAAACGTATTTTATCATATTAAAATACTCTACTCACGTAATTTAAATAAAACGAATTTTCCTAATTATGCAGAATTACGGGGTATTACATACTTCCCCTCTTACAGAAGGAATTTCGTCCTCGAAATTAGAAAATACCTGTTGTGAATAATTCTGAATATTGTTCTCGCATATCCTCCTCCCGTTCCCAAGTAGACTCATCCATATTGTGATGTGCCCACTGTACTCGTACTAAGGGTACCACCTTGGATCTTAGTTTGCACTCACTATAATCCAGAATGGCCACGTGTCTTTCTTCATACGAGACATCTGGATGCAAATCGATCTCTTCCAGTGGAATGTGCCAGAAGGCTCTCTCACTCCTCTTGTATTTCTTCAGCGATGCCACATGGAATACATCGTGTATTCGCTAAAGATGCTCAGGGAGTCCCAATTTGTAAGCTACCGGTCCCACCCTCTCAATGATAGGAAACGACCCCACATATCTCGATGCTAATTTCCCCTTCTTGCCGAACCTCATAATCCCTTTCAGAGGAGATACCCGAATTAACACCTGGTCGCCCACATCTAGTTCCACGTGTCTCCTACCGGCGTCAGTATAACTCTTCTGCCTATCCTGAGCTATTGGAATATGTCCTCGAATCAACTCTATTTGGAGGAAGTCTCCTATATGATCTCTGGCCCCAATAGCTTGTCATCCCCCACCTCTAACCAATAGGCGGGCGAACGACAAGGTCTCCCGTAAAGTTCTTCAAATGGAGCCATGCCAATAGTGAATTGGTAAGAGTTATTATATGAAAACTCCACCAAAGGAAGGTATGTCTCCCAACCTCCCCCAAAATCTAGGACACACATCCTTAGCATATCCTCCAACATCTGGTTTACCCTTTCAGTCTGATCGTCCGTTTGTGGGTGATACGCCGTACTCAACCGTAAGTCGGTGCCCATGGCTTCCTGAAAGCTCTGCTAGAAGTGTGACACAAATATTTTGTCTCGGTCTGACACAATATTAATAGGAACTCCGTGCATCTTAAAAATCTCTGAAATGAATAGCTGCGCGTACTGCATCGTATCATAATCCGTACGAATCGGTAAGAAATGAGCTACCTTAGTCAGCCAATCCACTATCACCCATATGGAATCGTGACCCTTCTGTGATGTTGGTAACCCAGTAATAAAATCCATCGAGATACTCTCCCACTTCCACACGGGAAGCTCCTGTGGTTGTAGCATCCCTGAAGGCCTCTGATGGTCAACTTTTACTAGCTGACATGTAACACACTTTAAGACAAATTCTATAATATATCGTTTCATACCTGACCACCAATATAATCGTCGCATATCCTGGTACATTTTGTCTCCACCTGGATGTATCAAAAATTGTAACCCGTGTAACTCCGTCATAACGGCCTGCCTCCAATCATCATCTTCGGGTACTATCAGCCTACCATTAAAACATTGTCCGCCCTCTGAGCTGATGGAGTAGGACTCTGCCCCCTCGGCCAGTAACTGGCGTACCTTGTCCTGATAAAATGGGTCCTCGTCCTGTTCCCTCACTACCCGTATAACACTCTAGGGAGTGATAGATAAAACTGCCATGCATGCCCTAGCTATTTCATCCTCGTGTCGAAGTTCACTCCACTTCGCATTCCAAATCTCTGCCAACTCTCTAGTAGGTCTTCTGCTTAACGCATCTGCCACTACGTTAGCCTTGCTAGGATGATACCGTATATCAAACTGGTAGTCCTTCACGAATCCAAGCCACCTCCTTTGCCTCATATTTAGATCCTTCTAAGTGAACATATACTGTAGTGACTTATGATCCGTGAATAAAGTGAACTGCTCGCCCAGAAGATAATGTCTCCATATCCTCAATGCAAAAATGACCGCTGCTAACTCGAGGTCATGGATGGGGTAATTCTTCTCATGTGGCTTAAGCTTTCGGGATGCATAAGCTATAGCCTTCTCTTCCTGCTGTAACACACCCCCAAGCCCTTGTAAGGATGCATCAGTATAGACTCGGTACTCCACTCCGCTCCTAGGCAAGGCAAGAACGGGTGCTGATGTCAACTTGTCCTTTAATTCATCAAATGCTAACTGACAATTGTCACTCCATACGAAGGGCACTTCCTTTCGAGTCAAGTTCGTTAAAAGTCCGGTAATTTTTGAGAACCCCTTGATGAAGCGACTATAATAACCGGCCAACCCCAAGAAACTACGAATTTCGGTCGGTGTCGTGGGCTGTCCCCACTCCCTCACCACCGATACCTTACTCGGGTCAACAGTAATGCCTCTGCTAGATACAACATAGCCTAGGACCTGAACCTCTCGAAGCCAAAATCCACATTTCTCAAATTTGGCGTACAACTGATGATCCCGCAATGTCTAAAGAACCATTCGTAAATGTTCAGCGTGTTCCTCCTCCGTGCGAGAGTAAATCAGAATGTCGTCTATGAATAAAATTACAAACTGATCCAAAAACTCCCTGAATACCCTGTTCATGAGATCTATGAATACTGTCGGCACATTAGTTAGCCCAAACGGCATCACTCTGCACTTGTATGACCCGTACCATGACAGGAAAGCGGTCTTAGGTACATCCTCTTCACGAATGCGCAACTGGTGGTAACCCAACCTCAAATCGATCTTTGAGAAGTATGCACCCCCTCTCAACTAATCAAACAAGTCGTCAATCCTCGATAACGGATATTTATTATGTATCGTCACTTTGTTCAGCTCTTTGTAATCTACACATAGACGAAGTGAGACATCCCTTTTATTTATAAATAACACCGGCGCACCCCATGGAGATGTACTCTGTAGAATGAAATCCTGTCCTAATAGTTGCTGAATCTGTGCTCTCAGTTCTCTCATCTACGAAGGAGCCATGCGATACGCTGCTCTAGCAATCGGTCTCATTCCCAGTGCTAGGTCAATAACGAACTCTATCTCCCTGCTAGGTGGTAACCCTGGTATCTCCTGAAAGACATCCTCAAAATCCCTCACAACTGGGATTGAGTCCAGAGAAACAACAATCCCATGTGAGGTCTCCTCCTCAATGTAATATAAATGAGTTCGCGATCCTCCCTCGGGGAGTGGCATGGCCACAAGGAACATCTCTTGTCTAGGGATGGAGAACACGATAGTCCTCTCATAACAATATACCATTGCCCTATAATGCACCAACTAATCCATGTCTAGGATGACGTCATATCCCTCCATATCTAGCACTAGGAGGTCTGCTACTAGACTCAATCTCCCGACCATAATGTCCACACCCTTACAAATCGAGTGTATAAGGGACCCACTACCCATTGGTGACTCCACGCACATAAGATGAGTGTCAGCTGTCGCTAATAGGCCGACTGCCCGTGCAAATCTAATGGTAATAAATGAATGTATCGCCCTCGTGTCAAAGAAAATACTACTCTCAAGTCCATGAATAGGAAACATACCCGTGACTGCCGGTGGTGCTAGAGTTGCTGCCTGAAAAGGAATATCACGGACGTTGAACACACGTCCATACTGCATCTGTCCTGGCTGTGGGGCCTGTGCTAATGCTGGGGCTAACGGAGCCTGCTGTCCTTTTTGGGCACCTTGTTGTTGTTCCCTGTCTAGCTATGGACAATTTCTACTCTTGTGACCCTGCTGGCCATAAGTGAAACACTGACCCCAAAACTGTCTCTGCCCTTGGCCCTGACATTGGCCCTGTCGATCTTGGCCGTGCTGTCCTCCATTTTGATTCCCTTGGCCCTGTCGGCCCTGAGGAACTGGTTGTTAGGGACCCTTCTGGCCCTGTCTTTCAAAGCGATGCCTCTCGTGCTTAAACTTTTTGGTAGAGTTCCCCTGTCGGGAATCCTGCCCTAACTAGCCTACTGTTTGCTACTGTGGTGTGATACTGTCGCTACTTCCAACTACCTTGCCTGGTTGGCTAGGCTCACCTCTTTTGTTTTCCCTCGCATGAAAGCGATGGTCCCGACAGTGTAGTAGAGCGGCATTAACGACATCTGTATAAGTCACTAACGCCGGATTGCCGATCAAATGTTGTCTGATTCTCCAGGTCAAGCCATCCATAAATTTTGACTTCTTCCTCTCCTCATCGCTCACCTTTTTTGGTACAAAGTTAGCCAAGCGAGTAAACTCCTAATCATAATCAGCAACTGAGTGATCACCCTAAACCACTTCACTGAATTTCTTCCTCATCTCTGACTCTACTGCTGGAGGGAAATAATTGCGATCAAACCGCACCCAAAACTCAGAAATTCCCATAGTGTCCCTTCCTCGGTGGTGGTAACTAACTCCCACCACTGTAAGGCCACTCTTGACAGACGAAAAGTGGCTATCATTTATTTTTGTACCTCGGTTCACTCTAGCATGTTCAAGTGACGCTGGATATTTTTCTTCCAGTTGCACGCCTCCACTACATCGGTACTACCCTGAAACTCGAGTGGGTGTCCTTTCTGAAATGTCTCTCTGACTCGCTGCCAAGTAGATGGTCCTGCTAGAGCCTGAACTACCGGTGCCACGGGAGGAGGTACTTGGGGCTGAGGAAAATGGGCTGCCATGGCCCTCATAGCTGTCTTGATTGCCTGAGTCACTATCACTGCAACCTGAGTAGTGGAAATTAACTCGGGTGGTGGTGGTGGTATCGGCACCTGTGGCTCCTGATGAGCCTCCCTCACCTCATCTATGGCTTCATCCCTCTCCGCTCGCTATCTCATTGGTGGCATCTGAAATAAGATTCAAATTGTATAAGTACACAGTTTATACAAAATTTAAGAGCAGATGTACGATAACGCAAAAGCGGATATTGAATCAACAGTCCTAATAATAGGGCTCTAATACAACCAAACATTACGCTGAAACGCAGTAAGCCATATAGATCCTATACACACTGGAACCTGACGCTCTGATACCATCTGTGACACCCCGCCTAATTAAAACTTGGGTGATCAAGCCTTAATTTAATTTAAACATGTTTCTTAAATGGTAAATTCTTAGCATCACTGCCGAAAGCTTTTTAATTTACTAACCACCTAAGTGAAATTAAGCGAGTGCCAAATTTTATCTTCTTTAAGCAAAATAAATAATCCATACAATCACATTACAACTCTAGTAATAATAAAACAGTTGCATAAATAACTAAATGCAGATAAAGTCTCGCCGAAAACCACGGCCAATAAAGGACAACTCAAAATCCAGAATCAAAATAACTTTAAAAATAAATATAGGACAACATGTCCCAACTAAGAGTACTAAAACTGAGATCCTGTACTAGAACGGAAAAAGAGGAAGCGTCTAAACAATCCCTGCAACATCCACACGTGCTGCAGCTCCCAAATTCCTGAAATGAAATCATGCTGGGTGTCCCTGTGGCTGGGCACCTAAAAGATTTTTAAAAAATTTACATAGCAAGATTTAGTACTCAAAACATTTGAAAATATTTTGCAAGCAGTTATCACAATTAAGTTATTGATTACACATACTAAGGTTTCACACAACTCCCTTGAACTTCCTCACCTCTCTTCTATAGTGCATATGTAACGAGGATACTTAGTTGACCTAGTTATACTACCCATAAGCATAGGTAACTTATTTACTGCTCGTTATCCTTATTCTTGTAATAATTACATCACGCTATAAATTATTACTAAGATATTTACAATTCATTTCATTACCTACTATTCTCAATCTGTATATTATGCACATAGAATATATTTTATCACACAATCATGTATGTAATATCAGTTATCACTAACACATCCTTTTACCACACATAAAGGACTCTTGGTTCAGAATGATTCATCGACCCCAAGTAAGAGTTGGTTCGGAATGATCCATCGACCCCAACTATTTAAAAATATAAATATATACACATATTCTGGTTCGGGACTCTTTCATCGCGACACCGGTTTAAAGTTTGGTTCGGCATTTTTCATAGACCCTAAACGTATAATAACTTTATGTCAGTTCGGAATGTCACACCGACCCTAACATAATTAATTTAGGTAAAATTGTCTTAGCCCAAACTTTATATAATTTAGTTGGTACACACCCGACCTGTCAAATCATGCCCGTACGTGATATATTTTACTTATATTCACCGTACTCATTAATTTACAATTTATTTCACTATTGCATTTATTCGAGTATTCACGCAAATCTAAGGGCCCTAGTTACCCTTCCCTTAATTCAGTAGTTAAGTTAACTTTAGCCTACTGGTATTTTTTTGGAATTTACTCTCACTCTTTCCGTAGCTAAATTCTCACAATCTCAACATACGACTCAATCGATCGTTCTCCCGTCAGTCCATTTCTCCAAAATTGCCACTCAATCATTTATGAATAAATCTAACGGTACACCTACTGGTATTTATGAAGTCTCCTCATAGGTAAAATATCATCACTAAGGTTCCCATTAAGCGACGGTGATTAAAAGGAAATTTATTCACAAAATTCTCTAAAGTTCAGTCAGGGTCAATCGATCGATGGGATATGGTCGATCGATCGACTGCTCGATCGATCGACATTCAAGGGTCGATCGATCGATCAAGCAGTGACAGACCCAGTTTGTCTTCTTCTTGCGGGTTTCACCATTTTTATCTATCTATCTATCTATCTTTCATGATAATCCACCATTTTTGCAACCAACAATTTCTAATCATTCCTACATGTTCTGGGATGATTACTAACGATTTAAAATAACAAAATCATCATAAATCTTGGCCAAATTAACTAAAAATCTTACTAATATTCAAGAACCCTAAAAATACATTCTTTACATCTTTCATCATAATTCCAGATTTTTAGTTCGATTCAACCATCTAGTTTTCTATGATATCAGAATATTTGGAGATCCAAAAATGCTCTACATACAATCCCTACCAATCATGGATCATAATCAATTGTTTTTCTCCCAAAAATATCATAAAAACCATGTTCTTCATAAAGCTTAAATATGGGTATTATAACTCAATTTATTTTGCAAATAACCACTTGCCTTATGATTTGTAGGGTCTGATTTCGTGGTTGTTGATGATGGTTGATGATTTTGATCCTTCAATCCTCCTTCCCAACAAATTTGTGGTGAAATCTCCTTAGAATTCCCCCTCCTTCCTTCTTTTGCCTTAGGAAATTACCTCTCTCTCTCTCTCTGCTGTAATGGCTATGGTGCATTTTCTTTCTTTCTAACCCTAGCCTCAACTCTTATAATTTGATTTAGGGTTTCAAAATTCGTAGGTCTACTTACCCATAAATGTAAAGAGACCAAAATGCCCTCGAATGGTCCCGGTTTATCGCGAAAATGACCCTGCACTCAACTAGTACCCCCGGGTACACTATTTTGACTAATTCGACCCTTTCGGAATCATTTGTGGACTCTAAATTATCGTTTGAGTCTCTTAAAATATTTTTCTAATCTCATCTTCAATTTTTTTGTCTACGCATGACACTCGGTTGAGATAACTCTGGTATGTCCATATAATCCCTAGACCGTACATATCAACATTCAAAATTTACTACTCACATTTAGTAAATTTTTAATCGTCATTTTAATCTTTATTAACATTGTATCACATTAAATTACTCTACTCACGTAATTTAATTTAAAATGTTTAAAACGTGTCACATTAAATTACTTTACTCACGTAATTTAAATAAAACGTATTTTATCACATTAAATTACTCTACTCACGTAATTTAAATAAAACGTATTTTATCATATTAAATTACGCTACATACGTAATTTAAATAAAATGTATTTTCCTAATTATGCAGAATTACGGGGTATTACATACTTCGTAATTTAATTTAAAACGTGTCACATTAAATTACTCTAAAACGTATTTTATCACATTAAATTACTCTACTGACGTAATTTAAATAAAACATATTTTATCATATTAAATTACTCTACTCACGTAATTTAAATAAAATGAATTTTCCTAATTACGCAGAATTACGGGGTATTACATAGTTCAACCCATCAGTGAACATTTGAATTTCCTCTCCTCAGTGGGTACCTCTGCTGGTACCAAATTACTTAGTCACGTGAATTCTTCCTCGTATTCCACCACTGTCTTCTCTCCCTGCTTTAAATCAAGTAGTTTGCGCCCCATCTCTGTCTGGATGGCGGAGGGAAAATACTTCCCATCAAACCATATCCAAAAGTCTTGGATCGTCATTATGTTTCTCTCCTCCATAGTGGTTGTAGCTTCCCACCATTGCAAAGCTTCCCCTACTAGCTTGAATGTGTCTAGTATTTGACGTTAAACGTCAGTGCATTCGAGCATTCTCAAGTGACATTGGATATCTTTCTTCCATTGGCTAGCAGTCACAACATCTGATCCCCCCTAAAACCCAGGTGGGTGTGCCTTCTGAAAGGCATCCCTCGATCGTTCCCATGCAGTAGGAAACACTTGCCCTTGCGTGGGAGGCACAACTGGTGCCTGTGCCGGAGCCTACTGAACAGCAGCTAGAGCTGCATTGACTGCGTGAGCGACAATTACAGCAACTTCGGCCGCAGTCATCGTACCCTGAGCTGGGGCGGGCTGAGGTGCATGTTGAGGAGGCATCTGAAATGAGAGAACACTATCAGTACTTGATATAACAAAACAGCTGAAGAGTGTAAGCGTACATAGAAAGGCAATAATCCTACTCATAGGGCTCTACATCAAAGAACACTAAGCTGAAAACACAATAAGCCATACAGATCCTAAAGGACACTAGAACCTGATGCTCTGATACCACCTGTAACACCCCGCCTAATTAAATACCGGGTGCGAGTCCCATACCAAATTAAAACATAATATAAAGTTGGCTCATTCTTAGCATCACTGTCAAAAACATTTACAACTCACCCAATACCCAATTAAGCTAGTGTTAAAAACTTTCCAAACTTTAATTTAACAAAATCCATTTCTAGTTTAAAAATAACACAACACATTTATTCTACAACACTCATAACCAAATAGATAACACAAAAGAATTTAAATGCAATTGGAATTAACATTCCCAAATAATATAAATCCATTACAGTAATTCCAACAATATTAAATGTATTAAAAAGACACGAAAACAATAGTATTTGACCCCGATAGAAAAAGATAACTGAATCCTTTGGGCGACATGACCTAACTAAGAGAATACTGTGAATCAAAAGAAGATAAGCGTCTAATCAATACCACATAGCTCATCAAAATCAACTAAGGTTGGCTTCCCTGCTGCTGGACACCTGATATAGAAGATACCATAGAAAAGAAAATATGCAAGGAAGCGGGTCAGAGACCGATTGTAAAAAATGATTTTTAAAACAACAAGTATTTAACAAGTGCAATAAATCATTTGTTATGTGCATGTTAGCATTCCACTCTCACTTGCTATTCTCACCTATCAACTAGAGTGCACACTTAACGTTTCCTATTAACCTCCTAGTTAATGATTCCTCTTTTTTAGTTTCCAAAACATGATTGCATTCCCATATCATAACCCCGTATGTCCCATGCCATACGTTATATAATCATTCTTATACATTGCTCATTTATATGAATCGTTTATCATAATATGATTTAAGCTCTTCAATATTCATTAACTTATTTCAATTCTTTTTCCCAATTCATCGTTATCTACAATTACCACACAGTATATGATTTAACCACAGTATAACCACTCATTACTTTAATTCATTATATATATTCATATATAATATGGCACCCCGAGTCACAGCTTTGGTGCAATGCGTTACTCTGCTATCATGTGCCTTCATCACTGGTCACCAAATAGGGGACTAAAGGTTCGGTAAGGATTCCTCGAACCACAAACAACAACATACAAGTTGCAGGAGAACATAGTTCTCGTATCCATGGGTCACGCACATACCTACGTTCCCACAGTCAGCGGAGTTATCAACTCCCCGATAAGTCTTTCATAGACCTATGTCCTTGAGCGACAAGTCAAAGATCCCATGGATTCATCAGGATATGACTGCCCTCACTCGCAAACCTCCCATCGATAGCAAGTAAGCTAGGTATGTCATACACATAATCATCAATCAATCAAATAGTCATTATCATACCTATCATATACTATCAACAAGGTACTCACATTACCCTTATATTATTCCCATACGTAGCATTATATCTCTTTAAATCTCACGTATTAAAATATCATAACTTTACTTCTTAATTTAAATAACCCCGAGCCTCACTCAATACACAAGGTTCAAATAGGTTTTTCCTCAACATATACTCAGTAAGAAGCCACTAATACCCTATTGGTCCATATCGTCATATCTCCCGAAATACTGCTAATTAAATTCTCCCTTTAATTAAGGTTAAAACCGATTGTTTCAAATCTCTTATAAACATATCTTCTTTCACTTAGGATTAAAACCTCTTGTAAACTTAAGGATACCCAGGTGTTATATTAAATCACTCCTACTGGTCTTATCTTTAATCCTCATACATCCCAATTAGAATTCAACAAATCAATCTAGCAACCGAAATTCCTTTAAATTAATTATCATTATTCTAATCAATTAAATCCCAAACAAATTAATTCAAATCTTAACTAGGGATTACTGATATTTTCTAAGTCCCATAATATCCACTTAATAATCACCAAAGATCTACGAAAGGTTTGGATAAGATTCAACATTTAAAAAAATAAACAACTTTAGGAATTCTGGGAAGGTCGATCGATCGAAGGCAGGGGTCGATCGATCGATCACTCAGGTAACAGCCCAGTTTTTCTGCATTTCTGATTGAATTAAAAGCATGTTTATCTCCTCTTTTTTCCAGAAAACTATCAACATATTATCTTTAAGAACACATCAATGATTTTCAGAATTTCTTCAACAGATGCTTGAATATTTCGTGGATTACTAACTACTTAAAACATGAGTTTGATTCCTATATATTTTCAGTTTCCAGAAACCATTTAACAACTCCATTATTTCTTCCAAACATGAAAAAAATCATCTATTTTAATAACTATTCTAACATGGACAATATTCAAACTTAGATTGCCATTATCAAACACTTGCCTCTACTGAAGGTCTGACCCCTTGGTGTAGTATATCTCAGGTGGTTCTCCCTTCTCCGGTCAACATCCGGTGGTAGTTGGTGGTGGTGACCCTTGGTCTTTGATCTTCTCCTTCCCAAGTAAGCTTTTCTCTTCCCAAGCAACCTTTCACTCTCTCTAGGAAGATGACTTCTCTATTTTATGTAGAATAGATGAATAACCCACGTACACTTAATCTCCAAATACTTATAATAGGACAAAATCCTAAATCACTATTCACCCCTATAAAATTGACCACAATGCCCTTTTGGGTTGTCTTTTCATTTCCAAATGACCCGAGACTCAAAATTAACATCCAAATAGACTTTTCTGACTATTTCGAACCTTATGGACGCAACGACGCATTCAAAATGCCTATAAGGTCGATAGAAAATAAATTTCCTTTTTAATGTCACTATTTAGTCCCGACACGTCCCATACTACGTCCGACTAAAAATTTAAATTTCTGAATTAATAACACACCGCCATATCAATAGCATCTCGTTCATATATTACCTAAATATCTTTAAGTAATATTTAAAATTATACATTTTAATAACCTCAATTCGGATAAAACCCAAATTAATTAATTAATAATAAAATCCAATTAATCCATTAATTTAAAATATAACCCATTTTAAAAATCATTTAAAATTACGAGGTATTACATACTTCCCCCCTTATAACAGAATTTTGTCCCAAAATTCAGGAATATAAATCACACCGGTGGTCAACTCCGAGTATAAATCTCACATCGCAAGAAATCTATGACGTACCGCCCATACAGTACATTATCAAAAATCCCTATTGATGTTATACGCCAAGCCTTACCATATAGTTTCAACTGAATCGAAATTTAAACGATACCCAATATTCCCTGTACCGTCCTCGTGACAACTTTGGAAGAAATGATCATCACGTATTAAACAAATAAATCCTAAAGTCACAACTACTTACTATTTCACAATTATGTAAACTATTACAATCCAACCATCCAGGGGGCCCATACACCCTATCGTACAACTTCCATTATAATATTTATCGCAAAGGTTATAAACTTATATCCCAAAGACCTAACTTATCTCGACTCCCAACGATTATTAGTTTCATGTGTGGGGTGTCTCGCAAGCGAAATCCAAACAAGGAACCCCCAACACACTACTACCTAAAGTAGTCAGTCATCGAAACCCCTCAGGTCCTTAGTCAATAGTATATAAAAATCAGGTTTATCGATTTTCAAAAAAACTTTAGGTTTTTTTTCCGATTTCAAATAGAGTCTACTCATCTACCTCTTATAGAAGACAAGTTGTTGGATAGTAGTAGTACATACGCTCTCATATACCACAAGTCAATGCACGCCGATAGTCACATCATATTTGGACATGCCTAAAGTAAGTAATCCCATGATAAAAATTAAACCCACGTGCTGTCATGAAAAATATATGTGCCCCAACCCCTTGGTGAGTCTACGTAAGTAACAGTTCTATAGGCTAAGTTTAGCAACCCTTTTGCCCTCACAAAATTAATCGCTACTTAAATCAATACGCCTCATAATTCTTTAGATAGAAAACATACCCTCAATCGTGGGTGGTGGTTGCTGATTTGCTGCCTGATAGACGTTATGTACACGCCTGTACTGACCCTGTTGCGCGGGTGCTGCTGGAATGGGAGGTAGTGCTAGCATCGGAGCTGGAGCTGGAAGAGCAGCTGGTGGAAACACTGGTACCTTTGGCTCTTGTCGAGCATTTTGTTGCTGTGGGAATTTGTATTTATCAGGACAATATTGTCATTTGTGCCCATACTTGCCGCACATGAAACATTTTCCCGCAAACTTTCCACCACTTTGCCCCTGTTGACCCCGACCCTGCTGGCCATTACCTTCTTTCCCTTGGCCCTGAAGAGCCTATCCCTAGCCCAGATGGCCCTACTGTCCTTGCCCATTACCTCTATCCTCAAATTGAGAATCACCAGATCGCAAACGCTTAGCATAATCTCCTGTCTGGAAACCCTGCTCACCCTGACACTGATGACTCTGCCCTGACTGAGTCCCACTTGAACTGCCTCCAGTAGTCTTGCCTTGCAAGCTTGACCCAAACCCCCGCTCGACACCCTGAGTATGAAAGTGGTTATCCTGGCAGTGAAGCATTGCAGCATTAAGAACATATACATACGTATGTAGTGAAAAATTTCCCAATAAATGCTGGCGAATCTTATAGTTCAACCCATCAGTGAACATTTGAATTTTCCACTCCTCAGTGGGTACCTCTGCTGGTACCAAATTAGTTAGTCACGTGAATTCTTCCTCGTATTCCACCACCGCCTTCTCTCCTTTCTTAAAATCAAGTAGTTTCTACCTCATCTCTGTGTGGATGGCGGAGGGAAAATACTTCCCATCAAACCGTATCCAAAAGTCTTGGATCGTCATTATTTCTCTCTCCTCCATAGTGGTTGTAGCTTCCCACCATTGCAAAGCTGCCCCTACTAGCTTGAATGTGTCTAGTGTTTGATGTTGAACCTCAGTGCATTCGAGAATTCTCAAGTGACGTTGGATATCTTTCTTCCATTGGCTAGCAGTCACAACATATGATCCCCCCTGAAACTCAGGTGGGTGCGCCTTTTGAAAGGCATCCCTCGCTCGTTCCCATGCAGTATCAAACACTTTCCCTTGCATGGGTGGCACAACTGGTGCCTATGCCGAGGCCTACTGAACAGCAGTTAGAGCTGCATTGACTGCCTGAGCGATAATTGTTGCAACTTCGGCCGCAGTAATCATACCCTGAGTTGGGGCAGGCTGAGGTGCACGTTGAGGCGGAATATGAAACGAGAGAACACTATCAGTACTTGATATAACAAAATAGATAAAGAGTGTAAGCGTACATATAAAAGTAATAATCCTACTCATTGGGCTCTACATCAAAGAACGCTAAGCTGAAAACACAATAAGTCGTACAGATCCTAAAGGACACTAGAACCCGATGCTCTGATACCACCTGTAACACCCCGCCTAATTAAATACCGGGTGCCAGTCCCATACCAAATTAAAACATAATATAAAGTAGGATCATTCTTAGTATCTCTGTCGAAAGCATTTACAACTCACCCAATACCCAATTAAGCGGGTGTTAAAAACTTTCCAAACTTTAATTTAACAAAATCCATTTCTAGTTTAAGAATAACACAACACTTTTAATATACAACACTGATAACCAAATAGATAACACAAAAGAATTTAAATGCAATTGGAATTAACATTCCCAAATAATATAAATCCATTACAGTAATCCCAACAATATTAAATGTATTAAAAAGACACGAATACAATAGTATTTGACCTCGATAGAAAAAGATAACAAAATCGTTTGGGCGACATGCCCTAACTAAGAGAATACTGTGAATCAAAAGAAAATAAGCGTCTAAGCTATACTCCATTGCTCGTCAAAATCAACTAAGGGTTGCTTCCCTGCTGCTGGACACCTGATATAGAAGATACAATAGAAAAGAAAATATGCAAGGAAGCGGGTCAGAGCCCGATTGTAAAAAATGATTTTTAAAATAGTAAGTATTTAACAAGTGAAATCAATCATTTATTATATGCATGTTAGCATTCCACTCTCACTTGCTATTCTCACCTCTCAACTAGAGTGCATACTTAACGTTTCCTATTAACCTCCTAGTTAATGATTCCTCTTTTCTAGTTTCCAAAACATGATTCCATTTCCATATCATAACCCCGTATATCCCATACCATACGTTATATAATCATTCTTATACATTTATCATTTATATGAGTCGTTTATCATAATATGATTTAAGCTCTTCAATATTCATTAACTTATTTCAATTCTTTTTCTCAATTCATCGTTATCTACAATTATCACACAGTAGATGATTTAACCACAATATAACCATTCATTCCTTTAATTCATTATACATATATATATATATATATATATATATATATTCATATATAATACGGCACCCCGAGTCACAGCTGCGGTGCAATGCATTACTCTGCTATCATGTCCTATCATTGCTGGTCGCCGATATATATATATATATTCATATATAATACGGCACCCCGAGTCACAGCTGCGGTGCAATGCATTACTCTGCTATCATGTCCTATCATTGCTGGTCGCTGAATAGGGAACTAAAGGTTCGGTAAGGATTCCTCAAACCACAAAAAACAACATACAAGTTGGAGGCGAACATAGTTCTCGTATCCATGGAACACGCACATACCTACGTTCCCACAGTCAGCGGACTTATCAACTCCCCGATAAGTCTTTCATAGACCTATGTCCTTGAGCGACAAATAAAAGATCCCATGGATTCATCAGGATATGACTGCCCTCACGCGCAAACCTCCCGTCGATAGCAAGTAAGCTAGGTATGTCATACACATAATCATCAATCAATCAAATAGGCATTATAATACATATAATATACTATCAACAAGGTACTCACATTACCCTTAGATTGTTTCCATACATAGCATTATATCTCTTTAAATCTCACGTATTAAAATATCAGAACTTTACTTCTTAATTTAATTAACCCCGAGGCTCACTCAATACACAAGGTTCAAATAGGTTTTTCCTCAACATATACTCAATAAGAAGTCACTAATACCCTACTGGTCCATATCTTCATATCTCCCGAATTACTACAAATTAAATTCTCCCTTTAATTAAGGTTTAAACCGATAGTTTCAAATCTTTTATAAACATATCTTCTTTCACTTAGGATTAAACCCTCTTGTAAACTTAAGGATACCCAGGTGTTATATTAAATCACTCCTACTGGTCTTATATTTAATCCTCATGCATCCCAATTAGAATTCAACAAATGAATCTAGCAACCAAAATTCCTTTAAATTAATTATCATTATTCTAATCAATTAAATCCGAAACAAATTAATTCAAATCTTAACTAGGTCTTACTGATATTTTCTAAGTCCCAGAATATCCAATTAATAATCACCAAAGATCTACAAAAGGTTTGGGATAAGATTCAACATTTCAAAAAAATAAACAACTTTAGGAATTCTGGGAAGGTCGATCGATCGAAGGCAGGGGGTCGATCGATTGATCACTCAGGTAACAGCCCAGTTTTTTTGCATTTCTGCAACTACGGGTTTAGCCAATTTTGATAATTCAAACCTTCATATTAACATCCCAAACGACTTATAATCCTTAATACATGATATATCAACATATATGAATGATTTATAATGCTCTAAACATCCTAGAATCATCAAGAGATTGAATTAAAAGCATGTTATCTCCTCTTTTTCCAGAAAATTATCAACATATTATATTCAAGAACACATCAATGGTTTTCAGAATTTCTTCAACAGATTCTTGAATATTTCGTGGATTAATAACTACGTACAACATGAGTTTGATTCCTATGTATTTTCAGTTTCCAGAAATCCATTTAACAACTCCATTATTTCTTCCAAACATGAAAAAAATCATCTCTTTTAATAACTATTCTAACATGGACAATATACAAACATAGATTGCCATTATCAAACACTTGCCTCTACTGAACGTCTGATCCTTTGGTGTAGTATATCTCAGGTGGTTCTTCCTTCTCCAGTCAACCTCCGATGGTGGTTGGTGGAGGTGACCCTTGGTCTTTGATCTTCTCCTTCCCAAGTTATCTTTTCTCTTCCCAAGCAACCTTTCACTCTCTCTAGGAAGATGAATTGTCTATTTTTTGTAGAAGAGGTGAATAACCCTCGTACACTTAATCTCCAAATACTTATAATAGGATAAAATCCGAAATCACAATTCACCCCCTATAAAAATGACCAAAATGCCCTTTTGGGTTGTCTTTTCATTTCCAAATGACCCAAGACTCAAAATTAACTTCCAAATAGACTTTTATGACTATTTTGAACCTTCCAAACGCAACGACGCAGTCAAAATGACTATAAGGTCGATAGAAAATAAATTTCCTTTTTAATCTCACAATTTAGTCCCGACACGTCCCATACCGCACCCGACTAACATTTCAAATTTCTGAATTAATAACACACCGCCATATCAATAGCATATCATTCATATATTACCTAAATATCTTTAAGTAATATTTAGAATTATACATTTTAATATCCTCAATTCGGATAAAACCCAAATGAATTAATTAATAATAAAATCCAATTAATCCATTAATTTAAGATATAACCCATTTTAAAAATCATTTAAAATTACGGGGTATTATATATATATACTAACACCCTAACCATATACATATATTTTAAAAGTTCGGCTAATCCATGCCAAACACCCGTACCACTAAACCAGAATACCCAAGTCTATATCCCGACTTGTAATTTAATTAATCACCCATTAATTTTTTTTATCTTAAGTAGTGTCACCCAACTAAAATACCCATACTCGCCCATTCGGATTGTATTTTCCCCCTTTAGAATGTATTACATCAAGTCCCACTATTTGGTAAAACACCCTTTATTAAATTTAATATTCGATAATTTGTTATATCTGTCTATAATAAATTAAACCGGCTACTCTGTGCCTAACTCTTATCGCACTATACTGAAAAATAGCCGAGTCAAATCTCCGACCCTTAATTAAATTAATCTCACCTCAATTAATTTCATCAACGTAGTGTCACTTAACAAAAATGCTCGGACTCCCTAACTTGGTCTGTACCTTAATCCTTTTAGGATCTATCACACAAAGTCCCATTAATAAGTTTGACACCCTTAATAATTTTGATATTCCTTAATACCCATCTCCCAATATCCTAGGTATTAAGTTCCATTTAATTATTCTCTAGTTAAATACTCAAAAGAAAAATTCCAGCAAAAATATAGAAAAGAACGGAACTGGCCGAAAATCCCACCTGTCGTGTGAATGACTTGAAAGGTCATTCGAATGACTTGTCAAGTCGTTTGACACTATGCCCGACCCCTTATTCTTCTTCCTTACATTCTTATTTCCACATAATTCCCTATTTTCGCCATTAACGTACCCAAACAAGCTTCTGAATCTTCTCATACCTTAACCCAATTAAAACCAATGTAATACACGCATCTAATACTAGATTCAATCCTCATAATAACCTTTAAACATCAACAATTTTTATCAAAATCTTAAATTTTCACATTTGGGTTTTCATGAGTTTCAACTAATTGTTTTCTACAATTTGATTCTATTATCCGAATTAACCCACAACCACTTATGGGTTCCTCACATAATTTAAATTCCTACAACACTGAATCGCAATACCACATCAATTCAACTTTTAATCTATGCAATATACTCGAATCACCCAAACCCATTGCATATAATTGTCCATTTCCAAAAATGAATTTCTTTATCACATATACTATGATATGAATTGAAATACTACAATTTAATTGAAAGAAAGTTTAACTTCTTGCCTGGATAAATTCGTAGGGTTTGATTTCCTTTGGTGTAGACGAAGATTTGACGTATAACACTCCAATTTCTTCTTGGTTTGGCTCCCACAAGCTCTCCCAATTTCCCCCTCTTTTCTCCTCTAAAAAACTAGGATTTTCTTATTGATTTGTGTCTTCCAAAAACTCCTTAATGTAAGTTTTATATTTCTAATCCCGAAATTAAGCCTATAGGCCAAGCCCAAATGACCCGAACACCCCCGTGTGAGCCCTATTATTCCTAAAAATGCCCCTAGACCCAATTACTACCACTGGGTACTTTTTTTTACTATCTCGACCTATTGAAAATTAATCGTATACTCAGAATTGTCATCCGAGTTACTTTACTAAAATCTCCAACAGCGACCTCAGATTATGACACATGTAAATTTTAGAAATAACCCAGATGAATTAAATTTCATTTCACTAATTTAATTAAATCCTCTAGAGAATTTAAATCCTCTATCACCAATTTATTTGAATTCTATATCCTAAAAATACGGGGTATTACAAGACAATCAGAATGTCCAAGTCTGAGTGTTTTGATGAGTTTAACGCTAGGTTGTTGAACATAGTCAACCTGAGTTTTAATTTGAATGAGAAAATTAATGAGACGAGGGTTGTCAAAAAGATTTTGAGGTCACTTCCATCCCTATTATTCCTAAGGTCACTGTTTTAAATTCATTGGGAATTAGATACACTTAGGTTAGAAGAACTCGTAGAAGACCTTCAAACTTATGAGATCGAAATGTTTCCCAAAATCGTTAAGCCTAAGGATAAAGGGATTGCACTTAAGGTACAATTTAGGAAGAGTGAGTAAGTGTCTAGAAAGTGAGAGAATAAAAAGAAAGAGAAAGTTTGTGAGTCCGAGTATGAGGGCGGATTTGATTTTGATGGTGTGGTAATGCTTGCTAAATTTTTTAAAAAGTTTCTCAAATTTTCCAATGAAAATTCTTCCAATAAAAACATTTTTAAGAAAAAAAATAAAGAAGAAAAAAAAAGCGATGAGGAAGAGGAAGAGGAAGAGGAGAGATGTTTTGAGTGCGAGGGATAGGGGTATAAAGAATTTGAGTGTCCCGGTGCTATAGTGAAGAAGAGGTGAATGATTCTGTGGATGATTCATCACATGGTAAGTTTGTCGCCGTTATGGCAAGTCATGTAAGCACACCCAATTTGTCCCACGACAATGAGGATACTTGTGCACACGAGAGTCCCCCTAGTGAGTTGAGTGTTTCTAGTGAGAGTTATCGTGAGTGTGAAAGTGAGGATGAAAGTGAACTCCAAAAAGCGTTTAGAGATTTATACACCAAGACCTTAAAGACGAAAAAGTTCAATAAAGAATTAGGTCTTAAGGTGTTAGATTTGGAGAGAGAGAGATAGATGTTTTGAGAGGATTTATGGCAATGACGAGTCAAATCAAAAGGGTGAAGGTTTCTATGAATGAGTAGTTGATCGTCATAGGTCGAGAAAAGAGAGAACTTGAAGCCCGTGTATTACCACTAAAGAGTGATCTAGAATGTTCTCGGGAGGTCAAGGTCACTATAGAGGACACATCTAAGAAGGTTGGTAAAATTCTCCTCGCTCCCGCTTTGGGTAATGTTGAGATATTAGGAATAGGTTATGACGGTGCATCCACTTCCCATGTTGCACCCAATCCGTTTCTTAAGTTTGGGATAGATCCTTATGGCTCTCAACTTAACCCACCTAGGCGTCTGTTACCCAATAGTAAAGTTCTTCCTAGAAAGTTTAGGAGATGTTTTCCTAGTCTCGTATATGTTTTCACCCATTGTAAGAAGAGAGGACACCTTAGGGAATTATGTTTTAAGTTGGGTAGTGTGTCACATAGAGTTTTGCCACATGTTCCCACACGCGCACCCACACATGATACTATTGATGCTTATGGAGATTACATGATAGAGTTTGCACATATTCGAGACCAAGTGAAGTTTTTGGTCAAAACATCACATGATTTGATGGATTTTTTCGTAGGATGTCACCACCTTTGGAAATGTCCTTCGCACCTAACGATTGAGATTTAGAGTTGTTTGCTAGCATACGATGATTTTCATGCTGATATTTTATGCCTATTACTAGTGTGTACCACTTTTGTATTTATCTTTTCCATTTTGATATATTTTTCAAAAAACTCAAAAATATTTTTTTTTGAAATTTTTTGGAATAATACAGAAATATTTTCTATTTTTTGAGAAAAAATTGAAAAAGACAAAAACATTTTATTTTGATAAATTTTTTGGAAAAAGGTAAAAGGGTTTTTGTATTTTTTTTAACACCGTTTATTAGTGGACATTTAGGATGACCAAGTCACTACATCATTCCATATCCATGTGATTATTTGATAGTTATTTGAGGCACATCATCATTTGATTTTGTGCCTTACAATGTTTGGAGTCATTGATATGTGATTTGAGATTACTTTCGATATGTTTGACTCATGATTTTCTTTAATTCACAGGTACACGGATTTGTTTGATTATTGTACTTGTCTATAACATATTGGTCAATTTTTTTTAATCTCAATCCTATCTTTAAAATGAACCAAATGCGATAAAATTTGACAATGAAAGTAGTTCATGTAAGAATCATTGCACGCGAGGAATTGTTTTTAAAATAATGAGTGAACAGGGAAGGGCTACGAAAGGAACACATTTCCTTTGCGATTAAGCCACCGTTTAAATCGGACCTAAAAAAGTGTGGCATTATAAAAAGTAACCAAGGTCCAAAGAGGTTGAAAAGAGTCTGAAAATACTTAAGGCAATAAAGACACAAACATGCCAAAAATGGGCCACTAGGATTTTGATTACCTCAAGAAAAATAAAAGATTTATTATTTATGAGGGTGTTTGGTTGGAAATAAATCAACAGGTTTGCACGTCCTGACAAAGTCTTGAAAAAATATTACATAGTTTTAGACGTTATTGGTGTGGAAATCGTATTTGACTTTGATGTGTCGGATAGGTTGAGTCGATGTCACTTAAATTCTCATTTTTGACACCTAAGGATGATTTTGAGTCCATTCGTTAGGAGCATCCATATTCATCGTGAACATATGTTATGTTTGATTGCATTGATCTTCCTATCAAATTTTTTCACACCCGTTCATTTCGTATCCATGATTTGGTTATCTTAGTGTAAATTCATGGTGCGTGATTTTTATGTAAATTAGTTTATCTTGAAAAATTGTGAAAAGTAAAAAATAGTTGGTGGAGACTTTTGAGTTTATCCTTGCATGATCGTAGTTGATTTATTCGTGATCTTTTTCTATGATTTGCGTGTCACTCCGTATTTATTTTTGGTTTATTCTTTTCCTTGTCTATTTCAGACAAATTAAAAGGGGCAGAACGAATTAGAAATTATGGGGGAGTGAGACTTTACATTATGGGGGAGATTTGAGATTTATGTTTATCTCATTTCAAACTCAATAAGTCATGAAGGAGTTTTTTTCTCGTCTCATGTGTGTAGGTACAAACGTTGAGGATCATTTTTTTTCACACCCTGATGATGACAAAAAAATATTGGAGAATTTAAGATGTTAAATATTTTGAATATTTTGAAGAATTTGAAGATTTACATTTTTTGTACATTTTCACTTTTGGGTTCATGGTAGGGTGTTAGATGTGTATATGTCATTTGATTGTATAATTCAAAAATTTTAGTTTATACCAGCATAGACATAGGGGGAGATTTATAAGGACATATTTTACATAGTTCGTAGCTACATTGCATATGTCGTATACCGCTACAACCGTCGAAGGAAGTTCAAGTTCATATGCTTGAAAAGACGTATCCAGATATTGACATTCTTCAGCAACAAGACTTTGCAAGACTGATTTAGGTAAGGTTGTGTTTAAAAGTCCATTAAAGTTTCATTTAAGTGTTAGGAAATTTTTGATACAACTTTTAACAAGCTGAGACATTTTTTTTAAGGAAAAACTAATTTTTCAAGACCTATAGGCGGAGTTTTAAAATATTTTTTTGACGTTTTAGTCGTTAAAACGACAAGTTATGTCGTTAGAACAACAGGCTCAAGTCGTTCAAATGACTCATCTAACGACAATAGATGTCGTTTGAAAGGTCGTTCGAAGGGTCGCTTGAAGCTTGCATCTAACAAAGGCATATTGTTTTGGTTTTCTTTTTGTCTTTTCATGATGGATCTAACGAAATAAGATGTCGTTCAAACGACAAGAACATGTCAAAGGGCCTGTAGATGTCATTTGAACGACCTGCCGACTCAAGGTTTTTATAAATAGAGGCTTCGTAAATCTTTTTTATTTGAAGACTACAAAATTTGACGATAATGAAACTACAATCTGCAAAATTTTTAGTGTAATACACTTACTTTTGAGTAATTATTTTTATATTAGTTTCCATGTGGATTAGTCATTTAAAATAAATGGAAATCACATTAAATATTAATTTGTTTGATTTAAGAGTTAATATTTATGACTATTGCATATTTACGATTACATGAATGTAAATAGTGTAATATTATGTTATGTTGCGTCGTTGCACTTTAAAGAGATGATTATAGTTTATATCCCAGTCAGAATATTTAGGTAAGGTAATATAACGTTGGGATACGAAATTACAAATGGTGTCTTCAATGTTAGTTTAGAGGGTACGGCTGGTCCGGGAACGGTTGAGATAATTAAAAAAAGTGCCAAGTGTGTTTTTGGGTTCTGGGGCACTTTTGGCTAGTTATGACTTAAATATGATGTTACGAGTCATTTTAAGTATGTAGTAGCCTTTAATGTTAGACTTAAATGTAGTTAGGATATTTTGGGTATTTAGTCTTGTAAGAGCAACTAAATCGCATTTGTGTTTAACTTAGAAAGAGAAAGAGAGAGGAGAAGAGCTTGAGAGAAAGAAGAGAAAAAGAGAGGAATTGGTGATTTGAGTTTGGAATCATTTAAACGAGGAGGAATTCCAGACTTCAATATTGAGGCAAGTTTTCTAACTTTCATCGATGTATGCTTATGTGTGAATAAATTATATAAATTGATAGTGTTCTTGAGTTCGAACCATTTGGGGATTTTGGTGAGTTTGATGTTTAAACCCTTATGTATATGATGCAAACATGATTGAGGGGTTCTTAATGGTGGGTTATCATGTAGGAATGATTTGTAGCTAATGTTGGGTTTAGATGGAAGAAGAAGGATTTTGAATATTTAGGGCTCATATAAATCGGTATCCAAAACTGGGTTGTCCGACCCAGGCTCATCGATTCACCCCTGGCGAATCGATTAGATAAAATGGTAGGCTACAGGCCTGAGTTAGCAAACCGATTCGAGTAGGCCAAATTGATTCATGAAGTTAACATAAAGTTTGGTTATCTCCCCTGAATCGATTAGGCTAGGGAGAATCGATTCGCTTTCAAGGGAGACTCGATTCGGCCAGGGGGAATCGATTAGAAAATAGTGTTGTTTTACAGAAGTTTTCTAACTTTTTTTTAACTCCTTTTCTCTTGGATCTAAAGTTTTGGAACCTTATTATTGTGACACCCCGCCTAATTTAAACATCGGGTGATCAGGCCTTTAATAAATTAAAACAAGTTTCTCAAATGGTTCATTCTTAGCATCACTGTCGAAAACTTTTTAATTACTAATACCCTAAGTAAAATTAGACCGGTGCCAAATTTTATCTTTCTTAAAACAGATAAATCAACCATGCGGAACAAAGTACAAATAATCATGTGCTATAAATCAAAAAACAAGTAAAAGTACAACAGAATAAAAGTATTACCGAATAAACCATCGGCTAAAGAAAATCCCAAACAACAAAAGAGTAACACCCAGTCTGAAAGCAAAAACTGAGACTATAACCGGACAACAAGGCCATACATAGAATAGTGTGAGATCCTGTACTAGATCTGAATGAGAGATATCGCCTAGTCAAAATCCTGTAAGCATCCACTGTGCTACAACTCCGAGTCTCTGGAATTGAATCATCATACAGGGCATCCCTATGGCTGGACACCTAAAAGGTTTTGAAAAAATTTATTAGAAAGAGTTAGTACTCAAAACATTTTGAAAATATTTTGCAAGCGTTTATCACAATATGAAATGCGGTTATTGATTACACATGTTAGGTTCTTGTACACTCTCTTGAGTTAACTCACCCCTCATCTTTTGTGCACACCTAACGTTCTACACTTAGTTTATCTAGCCGTACTTCTCTAGCTAACTAAACCAAAGTAGTAGACTGAACTTATCTGTACCCAAGTTCCAGTACCGCCCATACAGTACAACCATTTTTCTAACATCACGCGTATGTTAATTAATTCCCAAGTAACATATAATCTATGTTATCTTTTTCCAAGACTTCTCATTTAGTTTCACTTACTAAAATTACTACAATTCTCACAATTGATAACTTTCCCTCTTATGTAATTAAGTTTCGCTACTTGAATTACTAAATAGATTTTATCTATCTAAAGGTTCATTTCGTAATTATGTTTCACTACTTAACTTACCAATTCAGTATGTATCTTTAAATACATAATATATCAATCTACTAATACACGGAAGTAGAATATCATCAGGTATATATATTTCACACACAACATATACTAAATATTAGTCACAACTATTTTGTCCCTTTTATACACATAAAGGACTCTTGGTTCGGAATGATTCATCGACCCCAAGTAAGAATTGGTTCGGCATGATACATCGACCCCAATTATTTTGAAAAATATATATATACCCATATCCTGGTTCGGGACTCTCTCATCGCGACACCAGTTCAAAGTTTGGTTCGGTATTTCTCATCGACCCCAAACTTATAATAACTTTATGTTAGTTCGGAATGTCTCATCGACCCTAACATAATTAATTTAGGTATACTCTCTCTACCTAAAAGATCACATAATTCAATAGGTACACGTCCGACCTATTAATCATATACGTACGTAATATTTTAATCACATATATTTACCATACAATATTCGCTTTACGATTTATCTCATTAATCGTATTTATTTGAGTATACACACAACTCTAAGGGTCCTAGTTACCCCTTACATATAATTTCAGTAGTTATTGCTTACCCTACTGGTCTATTAATTAAATTGAATTTGCTTCTCCCCGTAACTCAATTTCTGAAGTCCCCGATACTCTACTAAATCGAATTATTCTCCTCGGTCCATAATCCAAGCCCTACACCCAATGGCCTTATTGGACCTCAACAAATACCTACTAATCTTATTCTTACTCCCATATAAGTATAATGTAAATCCTAGAATACTCATTCATTCCCGAACTCAACGAAGAATTAACCATAAAATTTTTGGGAAGCAGCTTGCGTTGATCGATCGACGTCTGGGTTCGATCGATCGACTTAATCGATCGATCGATAGTTCTAGATCGATCGATCGATCGAACAGGGACAGACGCAGTCTGTCTTCTTCGTTGATATGTTACACCATTGACAAATTCCCAAACTCCATTATTGTCCACCAAACTTCGACTCAATGATCCTAACATATTTCCACATATACTAGGACAGTTTCTAACGTAACAAATACATCAAAACTCCAATTCCTTTAAAGAAATAATGAATTAAACCCCAAAATTTCTTGAAACCCTAGTTATGGTGTTCTTCCCACATATATATATTCAAAATCCAGATTTTTACTCCGAAAATAATCAAGTCTAATCTGAATATTAATCCTCTACATAGTTTAAATCATTCTACATGCGATTCCTATCCCAACATGCATAAATATCATCTTCTCCAATCAAAATAATGATTTAATCAAAACTATTCAAAAACCCTACACATGGGTATTATAACTTTAAGATTTTTGCAATAAACAACTTGCCTTATGATCAGTAGGGTCTGGTTTCGTGGTTCTTGTTGATGATTGATGATCTTCATCCTTCAATTCTTCTTCCCCAACAAGTATGATGGTAGGAATGCTTTTGAATCCTTCCCAAATCTTCTTTTTGCTTTAGAAAGTTGTGCCTCTCCTCTCTCTAATGGTATTGGTGTTGTCATGGGTGTTTTAACCCTAATTCCTCTATCATATGGCTGATATAAAACTCTCAATTTCGTAGGTCATCATACCCTCATATGTTAAAAGACCAAAACGCCCCCGAACGGTCTCGGTTTAGCCCAAAATTACCCCGGGACTCAACGAGTACCCCCGGGTATACTATTTTGACTAATTTGACCCTTTTGGACTCATTGGTGACCTCTAAATTATCATTTGAGTAACTTAAAAAATATTACTCGTTCTCACCCCAACACAGTCTACACGCGTTAAGTAACTATTTACCACTCGCACTAAGTAAATAAAAATGATGCAATATACACCGGTATCTATCTTTCAAATAATATACCAAAATTACAATTTTAAATAAAACTCTTTAAATTACTACTCTTACGTAATTTAAATTAAGCCGACATTTTCTCATTTAATTATCCAATCTAATTAAATGGAATATTCAAAAATACGGGGTGTTACATACTTCCCCCCTTGCAAAGGAATTTCGTCCTCGAAATTAGGATAAGGCTAGTATTAGGGCTAAGGACCCTAGACATAATTGCATCCTCTAATACCCAATGTCAAATCATCACATTCTAACGGTCGCCCCAAGTACATACCTTGCTTCATAATAACTTCTTATCGCACGTTACCCATGCCGCATATATCATAATTAAGTCTCACTACTTAATTTCTCAAAGATTTCCCAATCCAACGTTAATTCTTGGAATTAAGTTTCTCCCTACTTAATTTACCCATTCGATGTATATCTTTATATAACATCTAAGTGCCTACTATCACTCATAAGTAGAATATTATAAGGTATATATTTCACACACAATATATACTTTAAGGAAAATTGGTCTGGGAAAAATCATCTGCCCCAATGATCTTATCATTTACATTGGTCCAAAAATTCCTCGACCCCAAGGTAAATGTAATGCACACGTCGGTTCAGACCTTCCGTTGATCTCAATATTTATCATTGATTTGGTTCGAAAAATATCAGCCCCAAATCGATCCCCCCATGTATTGGTCCGGAACATCATCGACCCCAATACAGAGATTAAGCACACTTACTATCGCACATAAGTAGTAAAAATCAATAGGTATATATATCTTACACATAACATATACTACCAACACTTATTTTATAATCACCCCCCCTTCTATAACACTTTTGGGGTTATTGGCTCAGAATTTCACTTCGATCACCAATAGTTATAAATCACTTGTCTCGGAATCACATTTCGAGCACCAATATATGTACATATATCTCATCGCACGTGAGTAGACAATTTGTGAGCTATATTTTACACAATTCATATACCCTAAATGTCATACTCCAATAGAATGTCCTCATATCACACGTTAAGGACTTAAAAGTTCGAAATGTCTACTCGAACCACACCCAAAGTACATGTATTGTTTGTAATCGGTACCCACGAACCTAATTCTCATGTACAGTCCATATAGGCACTCACTCTACCTATAAATATGCTCATATAGGTATACATTGAACTTATGGATTGATCAGTGGGCTTCTCCAAAATTCCGCTTATCGTAAGGGCGTATCATTATTCTTTCTCACTAACATTGAGTCGTAGGTAGCACAACGTACTCAAAATGAAACTGTATATCTATTACTTCCTGACCTTCTCTCACATGGTGGAATTTTAGGATTTCATCCTAATTCATAATCATGTAGAGCGGCATCGTGCACTTGTGCACTCTCCCTTTTCAACTATACACTAATCCATCTTGGTCACCCCATTTCGCTACCCCCAACGAAATGTTGGCTAAACTATGATGTTCACAACCCATCAATAATTTATAAGTCTGTCTCATCATTCCATCATTGGAAATGTAGGTTCACTACTACATTCCGGTTGCTCATTTCGAGTCTAACTCGCTCTATAACTAGATGTGTATCTGGAGACAATCTCACTATGTCTCCTCTCAACATCGCTTCCCACTTACGTCATCTTTCCTCAAGTAGTACTCTATTCCCATCTCTCTTTGGGTTTATTATACTTTACAATCCGTGCACTCTTTGCAATTGGCGCACCTTTTGAGGTTGGTTACTTTATAAGAGTCAACAGTTTAGTAATATATAGGTCACCCTCAACACTCAGTCAAAAGATAACCTTGCGCTACTTCTTCACCACAGTTAGGTCTCCCATATCAAGAGATAACCTTTGAACGGTTTCCCACCGACTTTCATCCCATAGGGTGTGCTGGATCTCTCAGCACATATAATCTTGGATCATCGTCTAGCTCTCATGACGTTCAACCCATTTCATCGATATGACTTGTTTCCTAATTTCCCCACCGTCGTACCAAAAATATTCCGCATCCCTCTAATTCGAATGTCTAAGGAAATCAATTGACTAGGGTGCCAATACACCCTTTTCTCCGGGTACATTTGCAAAAACATTGCAAATGCCGCACTCGTAACATGCTTTTATTCAACTCTAGCCTAGTCTACACGACGTGACTACAATCTTGTGGGTATTCTCAATACCCTAGAGACAAAAAATCAAATCTTTGCCCACAAAGTCCCACTTATCCCTTCATGGTGAGGTAAGCCTTTCAGTGTTTCTCCACAACACTACCGGCTCCACTGATGTCCTAGCATCTAGAAATGTCTCATCTCCTGACGTGCATAAAAATTTCAGTCGTATACCCTTTCGCAACCGAACTTAAACAATGGACTTCTCCCCATGTATTCTTACTGAGCATTATCGGAACAACACATAATCGATATGCTCAAATTCGATTTCTCGACAATATGTGCAACCATACTCTAATATTGCTAAAGGAGTCAGTTGCACCGCGCTTATACTATCACTAAGTCTTTAGCACTAACTACAACAGCGAGCTCGATCTCTCCGCTCAGCAGTCATACCACAAATATTGACTCACATCATTTAGGTTCCCACACACCGAAATCAATTACTAAGAGATGTTCATAATCTCCGAAGTTTCTCACATTTTGATGAATAATGACAACTCGACCCCTTTCAGGTGAGGAGTCGTCATGTACCCCATTCACTCGAGTCTAAAACTCATATACTTCCTTATCCATCACTCGAGTGATTTAGATGGTTCCCGGACATAACACACTTGTCCTCTCCGGAATGCAAAACTTATTGGGGTTATAATTTCTTCAAATAACTTCCAGAAAAATAAAACGCGTGGCCCTAGAATCCACACTAGACATCTTTTCAAAAAGATTCCTGGCTCCAGGCCATGCTGACCGGTTTGGGTACCCCTCCTCTCGGACTGGGTAGTCTCGATCCTGAACACTATCATATTGGTTCCCTTAGTTCTGCTAACCAAGAGGAACGCACTATGGAACTTAACAGTCCCGACCTAGGATCTAATCATTAAATCCTCTAGTGGGTTTCCACTTATGGCTTGCACCAGCCCCATTACATTCAGTCTTACTCTTTGACTAAATCTCTAAACCCCCTTAGCTCCGCCCACCCAGGAGAATTAACCTCAACCTTGTAGGGAGTACCATATTGTCTTCATATACATAAGTCGTTCAAGAAGAGTTTTACCAAAAATTGCGAGCTATAACTCGAGAGTCCATTTTCTCAGGGTCTCTTTCCCCTTATACCTATCTCATCGGTACAAGTTCACTTCACAGGATAAATTTCTCTCTTACGATTGGCCTCAACCAGGCTTTCATGTGAGGGGTTCATATATTCCCATTCACTGCACTTCTGAATCATCATTGGAGAACTTTGCGGTTAAACTATACGTAAAGTTCTTCTATTTATATATACGGACCCTCAGTCCGAACGTAGTGACTGGTATCCCCGCCATGTTGCCTGAAAATTTACTCAAATTATTCACTTCTGAGTATTTCTATTTCGTCCTTACTGCCAAAACCTCTGGACATACTACTTCCATTGGTTAACATGCACAGTCGCCGTTTTATCACATTTACGGCTCGTTCTCATCAATTTTTCTTCAGACCTACTCCTAATATCACTGCATTGGGCGGTCTAGACTAGCATCCCTCTTGCCGTCGCGACACTTGGAAAATGCCTGCTATGCCTCAACAACCCTTGCAGCATTTACTTCTATTACAGGCTAGGAGTGACCTCGACTATGGTCATCTCTCCTATGATTTCCATCCTCGAACACCCCATGCTTTATGCCAAACTCCTCCCTCCTGTAGTCCTGCTAACGTCAATGCTGGACCTACCACCATATTCGACGTACCGTGCCCAATCGGACTCGTATATATATATAAAACTATGTCTATTAAATAGCAGGAGAACGTAAACTACGTATGTAGAGGAGTACAATCATCCTAAGATAGGGCTCTATATAAATCAAACGATACGCTGAAAACGTAGTAAGCCGTACAGATCCTATGGACACTAGAACCTGATGCTCTGATACCATCTGTGACACCTCGCCTAATTTAAACATCGGGTGATCAGGCCTTTATTAAATTAAAACAAGTTTCTCAAATGGTTCATTCTTAGCATCACTGTCGAAAACTTTTTAATTACTAATACCCTAAGTAAAATTAGACCGGTGCCAAATTTTATCTTTCTTAAAACAGATAAATCAACCATGCGGAACAAAGTACAAATAATCATGTACTATAAATGAAACAACAAGTAAAAGTACAACAGAATAAAAGTATTACCGAATAAACCATCGGCTAAAGAAAAACCCAAACAACAAAAGAGTAACACCCAGTCTGAAACCAAAAACTGAGACTAAAACCGGACAACAAGTCCATACATAGAATAGTGTGAGATCCTGTACTAGATCTGAATGAGAGATATCGCCTAGTCAAAATCCTGTAAGCATCCACTGTGCTACAGCTCCGAGTCTCTGGAATGGAATCATCATACAGGGCATCCCTGTGGCTGGACACCTAAAAGGTTTTGAAAATATTTTATAGCAAGAGTTAGTACTCAAAACATTTTCAAAATATTTTGCAAGCGTTTATCACAATATGAAATGCGGTTATTGATTACACAAGTTAGGTTCTTGTACACTCTCTTGAGTTAACTCACCCCTCATCTTTTGTGCACACCTAACGTTCTACACTTAGTTTATCTAGCCGTACTTCTCTAGCTAACTAAACCAAAGTAGTAAACTGAACTTATCTGTACCCAAGTTCCAGTACCGCCCATACAGTACAACCATTTTTCTAACATCACGCGTATGCTAATTAATTCCCAAGTAACATATAATCTATGTTATCTTTTTCCAAGACTTCTCATTTAGTTTCACTTACTAAAATTACTACAATTCTCACAATTGATAACTTTCCCTCTTATGTAATTAAGTTTTGCTACTTGAATTACTAAATATATTTTCTCTATCTAAAGGTTCATTTCGTAATTAAGTTTCACTACTTAACTTACCAATTCAGTATGTATCTTTAAATACATAATATATCAATATACTAATACACGGAAGTAGAATATCATCAGGTATATATATTTCACACACAATATATACTAAATATTTGTCACAACTATTTTGCCCCTTTTATACACATAAAGGACTCTTGGTTCGGAATGATTCATCGACCCCAAGTAAGAATTGGTTCGGCATGATACATCGACCCCAATTATTTTTAAAAATATATATATACCCATATCCTGGTTCGGGACTCTCTCATCGCGACACCAGTTCAAAGTTTGGTTCGGTATTTCTCATCGACCCCAAACTTATAAAAACTTTATGTTAGTTCGGAATGTCTCATCGACCCTAACATAATTAATTTAGGTATACTCTCTCTACCTAAAAGATCACATAATTCAGTAGGTACACGCCCGACCTATTAATCATATACGTACGTAATATTTTAATCACATATATTTACCGTACAATATTCGCTTTACGATTTATCTCATTAATCGTATTTATTTGAGTATACACACAACTCTAAGGGTCCTAGTTACCCCTTACATATAATTTCAGTAGTTATTGCTTTCCCTACTGGTCTATTACTTAAATTGAATTTTCTTCACCCCGTAACTCAATTTCTGAAGTCCCCGATACTCTACTAAATCGGATTATTCTCCTCGGTCCATAATCCAAGCCCTACACCCAATGGCCTTATTGGACCTCAACATATACCTACTAGTCTTATTCTTACTCCCATATAAGTATAATGTAAATCCTAGAATACTCATTCATTCCCGAACTCAACGAAGAATTAACCACAAAATTTTTGGGAAACAGCTTGCGGCGATCGATCGACGTCTGGGTTCGATCGATCGACTTAGTCGATCGATCGATAGTTCTAGATCGATCGATCGATCGAACAGGGACAGACGCAGTCTGTCTTCTTCGTTGATCCGTTCCTCCATTGACAAATTCCCAAACTCCATTATTGTCCACCAAACTTTGACTCAATGATCCTAACATATTTCCACATATACTAGGACAGTTTCTAACGTAACAAATACATCAAAACTCCAATTCCTTTAAAGAAATAGTGAATTAAACCCCAAAATTTCTTGAAACCCTAGTTATGGTGTTCTTCCCACATATATATATTCAAAATCCAGATTTTTTACTCCGAAAATCATCAAGTCTAATCTGAATATTAATCCTCTACATAGTTTAAATCATTCTACATGCGATTCCTATCCCAACATGCATAAATATCATCTTCTCCAATCAAAATAATGATTTAATCAAAACTATTCAAAAACCCTACACATGGGTATTATAACTTTAAGATTTTTGCAATAAACAACTTGCCTTATGATCAGTAGGGTCTGATTTCGTGATTCTTGTTGATGATTGATGATCTTCATCCTTCTTCCCCAACAAGTATGATGGTAGGAATCCTTTTGAATCCTTCCCAAATCTTCTTTTTTCTTTAGAAAGTTGTGCCTCTCCTCTCTCTAATGGTATTGGTGTTGTCATGGGTGTTTTAACCCTAATTCCTCTATCATATGGCTGATATAAAACTCTCAATTTCATAGGTCATCATACCCTCATATGTTAAAAGACCAAAACGCCCCCGAACGGTCTCGATTTAGCCCAAAATTACCCCGGGACTCAACGAGTACCCCCGGGTATACTATTTTGACTAATTTGACCCTTTTGGACTCATTGGTGACCTCTAAATTATCATTTGAGTCACTTAAAAAATATTACTCGTTCTCACCCCAACACAGTCTACACGCGTTAAGTAACTATTTACCACTCGCACTAAGTAAATAAAAAAGATGCAATATACACCAGTATCTATCTTTCGAATAATATACCAAAATTACAATTTTAAATAAAACTCTTTAAATTACTACTCTTACGTAATTTAAATTAAGCCGACATTTTCTCATTTAATTATCTAATCTAATTAAATGGAATATTCAGAAATACGAAGTGTTACAATTATATGATGTATTAAAGATATATGTTACCTTATATGAGGATATTAGTACCTTAGGTTGATAAGGGGGCATTCAGGCCTATTTCGGGGATTTGAAACGATAGTATAATACCTCAATTGGTGAAGAAAATAATAGTGGGACTAGTGTATAGTAGGACTTTGTTGTTTTGGCTTTTAAGGGCTAGTATAGAAGTGTTTATATATTGTAGCCTTAATTTATTATACATCTATGCATTCGGGTATAAGAATTTCCGTTTTAATTTATTTATACATACATTTTGTGATTTTGGCATATATGCACATACCTCTCTAAATGCTATCATAAAGGAAGTTATGTGAAAAAGGTGAATCCCCTAGCTAATGAATACAGGGAGAGTATAGTACTTAGGCCATAGCACTAGTTGTTATGTTGTGAGATTATTTATTCGAAGTGAAGTAATTCCGGGTATTCTTACGCCTCATTGTCGAAGGTACATGTCCATTTTCCATGCGTTGTGATTTAGGGTACCCAAGTGGTCATGAAACTAGGCCCTGGAAGATGATAGAAATTAGGGAACACATCCAGTGGGGTGACTCCCAGAAGGATGGTCTTAGAAATGTCATCATAGGAATATAACTGTTCTCATTCAAATTGTGTTTTAACGTAAATGATTATATGAAGTTATGGATGAATTCTAATTATATGTGATCCTTAATGATTAATTGACTTGTGAGGTTAAATGATAAATTGGTAAACCAGGCATATTGGATAGAGTTCGGTCATTCCTATTAAGTATTCGGGTAGCTTAACAATTATTTGTACACGTTAGTATGTGCACTATAGAAGAGAAGTGAGTATAATTCTTCAAGCGAAGAGCAAATCTAACCTGTTTATGTAATCTGGCATTCACAACTGTTACACATTTATTCACTTCTAAATCATATCAAATTGGTACCTGACTCGTTTATATTTGGTCTCTTGGTATGGTTATTGTTTATGTTCAGGTGTCCCACCGCAAGGGCACCCATTCTGACCTTCCATTCTAGTGTCAAGGAGCTATAACATATTGTGGATGTTGTAAGAATTTTTGTTTTAGACACATCAAATTCTTTTTGGATATTCTAGTTATGATACGTCACTGGTATTCGGGCATGTTGCCAAAGTTTATATCTCATAGCTACTATTATTTTTGGTGCGACCCTTTTTGTATCAGTCTGTTAACCGATAGCTTATTCGGTTATGTTTTATAAATTCTATCAAACTGTCACTCGTATATTAAACCCTGTTGTTACGGAAGTATTTCATTAAAATAGTTCATTTTAGAATTGGAAACTATTTTGACATCCGTTTTTAAAATGTTGTGTGGTCGTATCATATTATCTTTTATGCGACTGTGATGCTAAGAATGGACCATTTAATATTCCTATTTTATTGGAGTAGCGGGATGGCCACCTCTTATTTTAATAAGCGGGGTGTCATAGATGGTATTAGAGCATCAGTTTCTAGAGTCTTTAGGATCTGTGCGTACTTGTCACGTTCTACCGTAGCATTCTTTGACATAGATCCTTATTATTAGGACTGTTTTGTTTATGTGTATTTGCAATCTTTCGCAAGGATAACTTGTTTTCACTGTATATTGACTCAGTCGCTTTTTATCTCAGATGCTGTCTAAACGAGGTCTCCCGGCATGGGTAAATCGAGTTGCAGATGATGTAGAGCCCCCACCATCGTAGGGAACTATGAATGCGATGAAGATCTCTAATATTGTTGCCCTGGAAGTCAATGGTTCAATGACCGCTATGGCACAATATCTTCCATAAGCTCAACATCCGACAGCACCTGTGGCTCAAGCCCATACGGGATCCTCCGCATGGGAAAGAGTTTGATAATCCTTCCAGAAGGGTCACCCTTCAGAATTTCAGGGTGGTACTGATGTGATCTTGGCAAATCAATGAAGTAAGGATATTCAACGCCATCTTTGAATGGTGCAATGTAGTGAATAGAGGAAACAGATTCTCACTAATTTTAAATTGGTGGGAGCAGCTCTCCAATGGTGGGAGTTGGTGATAACTCCGAAACAAAGGGAACTATGACTATCGTGGAGTTCTAGATTCTGTTTGAACGAAAGTATTTTACTCCAGTAGTCTAGAAGGAGATAAGGAGGAAGCTTCGGGATGTTACTCAAGGGAAGTAAACCGTGGCGGAGTTTGAAGAGGAATATACCCGTTTTGCAAATTTTGTGCCAAACGAGGTAAGTACAAAAGATAAGAGAATCTTTAAATTTTTTGGGGTTCTAAATTGAAGTATAAGGTAGCACCTGTTGGGGAGCCCTGACCTACAAACTTTTGGTGACGTGATTATTCCATCTTTACTTCATTTCTAGGATTAACTCCTTCATTTGAAGGAGAGTAAGAAAATAAGGGATTCTGGAAAATCGAGTAAACTAGGAGGAAATGGTGCCGGTGGAGCTCTATCACCACCATTATAGTCGGGAAGTAAACAGAAAGAGCGGGACCTTCAGTAAGGGGAACCGACTAAGAAACAATGCTTTATGAGTTTTAGTTTTGGCGGAGGTGGTTTTAGGTAAAACTAGGGAGCTCAGCAGCAGCAGCAAATGGTCCCATAGGGATAAGTTGGTCCAGGGAATAATGGAAGTCAAGGCCAGCAGGGACAAGGTACAGGCAGTTTTGGAACAATAATTGGGGCCGACATCTGGAAAATTTTACGGGCCATTATTTTCAGTGCGATGAGATGGGTCACATAAAGAGGGTCTGTCCATAGTTGAACAGGGGGAAATTGCCTGGAGGCCCTCAGAATCAGCAGGCACCTTTACAACCTTCAGCACCTATTCCAGCAGCCCCACTGCAATAGGGACAACTTCAGTTTGGGCGTATGTATAATGTCCAAAATTCTTTGTTGCCTCCAGCACCGCTAGCTATCGAGGGTAAGTTTCCCATCCATGTGGTTGTGGGTCGAGTTTTATTTAACACAGATGCAACACATTCATTTATAGCTACGTACTTTTCTCGTTCGGTGGGATTGCTAGAGTAGATTCTCCTATGGGCGATGGCTCAATTATATTCTTTATTTGTAAAGGGGTGGGAATAGACCTTGGTAGATTGCACTTTGAATTCGACCTGCTTATCCTGGATATGGTCGGTTATGATGTTATTCTGGGCATGGATTGGCTAGTTAAGTACTGGTCCATGGTTAATTATTATGGGAGGACTATAGTCTTTGCCATTTTAGGGTAGGGAATGTTTCTAGTAGCCATGCCTCTTCGGGAAGGAGGTTCGAGCACTCACTTATACTATATTGCGGATGAGAATTAGCAAGGTTTAGTTATTTCCTTAGAAATGATTCCTATTGTTAGAGAATTCGAAGATGTCTTTCAGGAAATTCCTGGCTTGCCTCCAAGTCGTGAGATTGAATTCTTATTTGACTTAGCACCGGGGACTAGGTTATTTGCATAAACTCCATACCGTATGACTCCTTTAGAAATGCGAGAGTTACAAGATCAAATTCAACAGCTATTGGGGCAAGGGTTCATTCGGCGCAGCACATCGCCATGGGGTGCCCCTGTATTATTCGTAAGGAAGAGAGATGGTTCCCTCCGGTTATGTATTGACTATCGCGAGTTGAATAAGGTAACCATTAAAAATAAATACACATTACCTCGAATTGATGATTTTTTTGATCAATTGAGAGGAGCTTCATACTTATCTAAAATAGATCCAAGTTCTGGGTATCATTAGATGCGAATTTAGGAGCAGGACGTGTCCAAAACTGCGTTCTTGACAGGGTATGGGTCCTATGAGTTTCTTGTTATGCCCTTTGGGCTAACCAATGCTACTGTGATATTTATGGACCCTATGAATCGAGTATTTTGAGACTTTTTAGACCAATTTGTGGTAGTTTTCATCGATGACATTCTAGTCTATTCTCAAACTGAAGATGATCATGTTGAACACTTGAGACTGGTCCTGCAGACACTAAAGGATCATTAGCTATACGCAAAATTTGAGAAGTACGATTTTTAGTTACATGAAGTGCAATTTTTAGGGCATATAGTGATGGATGCGGGTATTTTTGTAGACCCAAATAAGGTGGCAACAGTAAGGGAATGGGGTCACCCCACGACGCCTATTGAGATCCATAGCTTTCTGGGTTTGGCCTGATATTATCTCCATTTCATTAAGGGTTTTTCAAAGATTACCGGCCCTTTAACGAATTTAATCCAGAGGGGAGTGCAATTTGTTTAAGATGACTCTTGTTAGATAGATTTTGAGGAGCTAAAAGACAAATTGACTTCTGCCCCTATACTCGCGTTGCCAAGATCGGGAGTAAATTATTTAGTCTTTACTGATGCATCTCTACAGGGATTAAGAGGTGTGTTATAATAGGAGCATAGGGCCATTGCATACGCATCTTGCAAGCTTAAGCCCCATGAGAAGAATTATCCCGTAACATGATCTAGAGCTTGCCGCAGTAGTGTTTTCCTTAAAGATATGGAGGCATTATCTTTTGGGTGAGAAATTTAGACTCTTCACCGACCACAAGTCATTACAATATTTTTTCACACAGAAAGACCTAAATATGCGACAACGTCGATGGTTAGAGTTTGTGAAGGAATACCAATTTGATATCCACTAACACCCAGGCAAGGCAAATGTGGTAGCTAACGTGCTGAGTCAAAGACCCATAGGGAAATTAGCGGAAGTGTGGAAAGCTAAATGGAAAGAACTTGGCCAGGATGATGTTGTAGCTAGAGAGTACATGTCGGCGTTCACCATTAAGCCCAAAATAATTATGCTGGTAGTAAAAGAACAAGTATGTGATAAAGACCGTCAAGACTGGGTACAACGACTATTGACTGAGGGAGCGAAATCCTACTTTATTAGTTCTGAGGGTGGCTTACATTTCCATAGAAGACTAATAGACCCAAATGGTAGAGAATTGAGGTGTGATATCATGACAGAACCCCATGGTTCGAGATTTATAGTACATCCTAGTGGGGACAAAATATACCAAGATATGCGCCGTCAATATTAGTGGGCAAGAATGAAAAGGGACATTTTTGAGTTTGTCTCCCAATGCTCCACTTGTCAATTAGTGAAGGTGGATCACCAGCGACCGATTGGAATGTTGTAACCGTTGGAAATATCAGTGTGGAAATTGGAGAGTATCTCAATGGATTTTATCATAGGATTACAGACGATGCAAAGTGGGTATGATTCTATTTGGGTCATTATCGACCGCCTGACCAAATCGGCACACTTCCTACCTGTGTGGACAGATTATAATACGACACGTTATTCTATTATTACATAGCAGAGATTATGAGAATTCATGGGGTGCTGATCAATATAGTATTCGGCCGAGATAAAATTTTTGTATCCCATTTTTAGCTAAGCTTCCAAGAGGTGATGTGAACCAAATTACGGTTGAGTACATCATACCATTCGCAAACCGAAGTGGCAATTAGAAAGAGTCAACCAAATGTTGGAGGATATGATTCAAATGTGCATACTTTATTTTAAAGGAGGATGAGAGAAGTACCTTCCATTGTTCGAATTTGCATAAAATAGTTTGTACCAGTTCATGATAGGTATGGCACCGTATGAGGCATTATATAGCCGACCGTGTCGATCGCATGGTTGTTGGTTGGATGTAGGAGACAATAAGCTCCTTGGGGATGAAACGATCCAAGATACATCTTTAAACACTGAGCTTATTTGAAATTGCATACAAATTGCATAGGATCTCCAAAAAAACTATGCCGACGTAAATTGGTGGCATGTGGATTTGAAAGTGGGGGATCAAGTTTTATTGTGGATGTCTCCAATGAGAGATTTTATGCGATTCGGGAAGAAAGGAAAACTTACGCCAATATATGTAGACCCTTTTCCCATTATTGAAAGGATAGGCCCCGTGGCATATCGACTTGGTTTGCCGAAACTTCTACAACGAATTCATGATGTATTACATGTTTCATCTTTGAAAAAGTATAAAAGATGCGAGGGATCTCATTTGCATATTCCATTGAACGATATTGAGTTGTAACCCGACATTTCGTATGAGGGCCAACCGATTACCATCTTAGACCACGATGAGCATATACTAAGGTCAAAAGTGGCGCCCTTAGTTCATGTCCAATGGGGGCATGACAATGCCGAGGAATCAACTTGGGAATGAGAGGAAGATATTCGAGAGAAGTACCCACACGGCTTTTTAATAGGTACGTTTAAATTTTGAGGAAAAAATTTCCTTATAGGGGGGAGTATGTAATACCCTTTACTTTTGAGTAATTATTTTTATATTACTTGCCATGTATTTTAGTCATTTAAAATAAATGGAAATCGAATTAAATATTAATTTGTTTGATTTAATAGTTAATATTTATAAGTATTGCATATTTACGATTACATGAATGTAAATAGTGTGATATTATGTTATGTTGCGTCGTTGCGCTTTAAAGCGACGGTTATGGCTTATATCCCAATCGGACTATTTAAGTAAGGTAATATGACGTTGGGATAGGAAATTATAAATGGTATCTCGGATGTTAGTTTAGAGGGCACGGTTAGTCTGGGAACGGTCGAGATAGCCAAAATAAGTGTCAGGTGTGTTTTTGGGTTCCGGGGCACTATTGGCTTGTTACGACATAAATATGATGTTACGAGTCATTTTAAGTATTTAGTAGCATTTAATGTTAGACTTAAATGTATTTGGTATATTTTGGGTATTTATTCTTGCAAGAACAACTAAAGCTCATTTATGTTTAACCTAGAAATAGAAAGAGAAAGGAGAAGAGTTTGAGAGAAAGAAGAGAAAAAGAGAGGAATTGGTGATTTGAGCTTGGAATCGTTTCAACGAGGAGGAATCTGAGACTTCAATCTTGAGACAAGTTTTCTAACTTTCATAAATGTATGATTGTGTGTGAATAAATTGATAGTGTTCTTGAGTTTGAACCATTTGGGTATTTTGATGAGTTTGATGTTTAAACCCTTATGTATATGATGTAAACATAATTGAGGGGTTCTTAATGGCGGGTTATCATGTAGAATTGAGTTGTAGATGATGTTGGGTTTATATAGAATAAGTAAGATTTTAGGGATTTATGGTTCATATAAACCCGAAGCCAAAATTGGGTTGTCCGACCCAGGCGAATAGATTCTCCGTTGGTGAATCGATTCAGTAAAATGGTACGTTACAGGTCTGAGTTAGCGAATCGATTTGGGAAGGGTGAATCGATTCGGGCAGGACGAATAAATTCTTCAAGTTACTAGAGTGTTTGGTTATCTCGGCCAAATCGATTCGGATCGAGTGAATTTATTCTCTTTCAAGGGCGACTCGATTCGCCCGGGGCGAATCGATTCGAAAATAGTGTCGTTTTACAAAACTTTTCTAACTTTGTTTTAACTCCTTTTCTCTTGAGTCTAAAGATTTGGATCCTTATTATAGAATGTATTAAAGATATGTGTGACCTTATATGAGAAGCTTAATACCTTAGGATGATAATGAGGCATTTGGGTCTGTTTTGGGGATTTGAAACGATAGTATAATACCTCAGTTGGTTAAGAAAATGATAGTAGGACTAGTGTATAGTAAGACTTTGTTGTTTTTGCTTTTCAGGTCTAGTATATAAGGGTTTATACATTGTACCATTAATTTATTATACATCTATGCGTTCGGTATAAGAATTGTCGTTTTAATTCATTTATACATACATTTTATGATTTTGGCGTATATGCACATACCTCTCTGCATGCTATCATAAGTGAAGTTATGCGAAAAATGTACATCCCCTGGCTAATGAATGCAGGGAGAGTATAGTCCCCAGACCATAGCACCAGTTGTTATGTTGTGAGATTGTTTATTCGAAGTGAAGTAATTCTGGGTATGGTTACGCCTCACAGTCGAAGGTATATGGCCTCTTCCCATGCGTTGTGATTTAGGGTACCTAGGTGGTCATGAAACTAGGCCCTGGAAGATGATAGCGATTAGGGAACGCATCCAGTGGGGTATCTCCCGGAGGGATGGTCTTAGAAATGTCATCGTATGAATATAACTGTTCTCATTCAAATTATGTTTTAACGCAAATGATTATATGGATTTATGGATCAATTCTAATTATATGTGATCCTTAATGATTAATTGACTTGTGAGGTTAAATGATAAATTGGTAAACCAGGCATATTGGATAGAGTTAGGCTATTCCTATTATGTATTCGGGTAGCTTAACTTAATAATGATTTGTACACGTTAGTATGCGCACTATAGAAGAGAAGTGAGTATAATTCTTCAAGCGGAGAGTGAATTTAACCTGTTTATGTAATTTGGCATTCATAACTATTATGCATTTTATTCACTTCTAAATCTTATCAAACCGAGCCCTGACCCATTTATATTTTGTCTCTTAATGTGGTTATTGTTTATATACAGGTGTCCCGCCACAAGGGCACCCATTCTGACCTTCCCTTCTAGTGAAGCAGAGAAGAAGAGTATTCATCCCCGAGAAGAATCAAGCTATACAGGAGGAAGTCGAGAAGCTCCAGAAAGCTTGCTTCATTGAAGATGTTAAATATCCGGACTGGTTAGAAAATGTGGTGATGGTGAAAAAGAAGAACAACAAGTGGAGGATGTGTGTAGACTTCACCGACCTCAACAAAGCATGCCTAAAGGATCACTTTCCACTGCCCCGAATTTATCAACTAGTCGATGCTACCTCGGGACACGAGCTGCTGAGCTTCATGGATGCTTATTCTGGCTATAATCAAATTAAAATGAAACCTGAAGACAGGGAGAGTACTTATTTCATTACACCTAGGGGAACTTATTGTTATAATGTTATGCCTTTTTGTTTGAAAAATGAAGGTGCGACATATCAGCGGCTCATGAACAAGGTCTTCGCTGAACAAATCAGTTGCAATATGGAAGTCTATGTTGACGATATGCTGACAAAGAGAAAGAAAGCTACCGATCATCTAGTTGACTTAAGTCAGACTTTTGATCAACTAGATGAATATCAAATGAAGCTGAACCCGACGAAGTGCATATTCGGAGTACGAGAAGGCATGTTTCTCGGATACATTGTCAACCAACGAGGCATTAAGGCAAATCCTGAAAAGATCAAAGCTCTATTAGGTCTGCGATCTCCAATGACGAAGAAATAGGTGAAAAGTCTTACAGGACAAGTAGCAGCACTCAATAAATTTGTATCACGAGAAACTGATCGATGTCTCCCATTCTTCAAGACACTCCGAAAGACTTTTGAGTGGAATGATGAATGTGAGAAGGCTTTTTAAGACTTGAAGAAATATTTGGGAGCACCTCCACTGTTGTCCAGGCTAGTGATGGGAGAAAAATTATACTTGTATCTAGTAGTATCTGAGAATGCAGTTAGCTTGGCGTTGATAAGAGTGGAGGATAGAGTACAAAAACCAATCTATTACACAAGTAAGGCCTTCCGAGGAGCAGAGATCAGATATCCAAGGCTGGAAAAGTTAGCACTGGAGCTGATTGAGGCGAGTAGGAGAATGAGGCCATACTTCCAGGCTCATACTATAGTCGTATATACTGATATGCCGTTGAGGAAAGCCCTTCATAAACCAGAAAAATTAGGGAGATTGATGTACAGGGCAATAGAGCTCGGTGAATACGACATAGTCTATGAACCTAGATCATCGCTTAAAGGGCAAGCTGTAGCGGGTTTTATAGCAGAGTTCACCTATCCTGATACCCCTAAGGAGCAAAAGTTGCTCGCTGATCAACCTGTGAATGTTACAGGATCAACAAACACAAGCTCAGACCAACTCCGGTTGGTAAAAGGGCAAGTGGATGTTACAGGATCATCAAATTCGAACTCAGACCAACTTCGATTGGTAAAAGGGAAAGAAAAGATGATCGACGAAGAGCGAGAAATATCAGGGGAAGATTAAAGGAAGCAACAAATATTTCACCGAGGAACTCTGTCAGATCAAAAGTTTGAAGACGAGTTACCTATATGGAGGCTATATGTAGATGGCTCATCTTGCACAACAGGCAGTGGGGCAGGGATAATTTTGAGCACTCCGGACGAGGTTGACATGGAATACGCCCTACGTTTCCAATTCAAAGCTTCCAATAATGAGGATGAGTATGAGGACATGATTGCAGGTCTTAATTTGGCAAAAATTATGGAGGCACGGCAAATTATTATCTTCAGTGATTCTCAATTAATTGTAAATCAAATATTGGGAATATATGCAGGCAAAGGAGAATTAATGATCAAATACCATGAAAACGTGATGGAGTTGGTATCAGAGTTTGCTGCTATTCAGCTGGTCAGAATACCAAGAATGGAGAATGCAAGAGCAGATGCTCTAAGTCGATTAGCATCAGCTACTCGTACCGAGTTACGAAGAACAATCCCAATTGAAGTTTTAGCTGGTCGGAGTATAGCTGAAGATTTGGCGATGAACTTTATCACCCTTGATTTAGGACCATCTTGGATGGATCCCATCGGGGCATATATTAAGGAGGGAGAATTACCAATTGACAAGCTCGCAGCCAAGAAATTGAAGTTTAAAGTTGCTCGGTATGTATTCACTAACGATATTTTATATAGACGAGGAATTATAGCAGGTATGCAGAGATGTGTGCATCCCACCGAGGTGAAAGATTTAATTGAAGAGGTCCATGAAGGGTCTTGTGGAGCCCATATAGCAGGTCGAACGCTTTTGCAAAGGGTGATGACACAGGGATACTACTGGCCGACGATGAGGGCTGATTGTATAGCCTATGCCAAGAAATGTGATAAGTGCCAGCGCTTCTCCTCCATCCAAAGAACTCCACAAGCATTGTTGACACCCATCACTTCCCCTTGGCCATTTTCCATGTGGGGAATAGATTTGGTCGGGCCACTACCAAGAACCAGAGGAAGGTTCAAATACCTCGTCGTTGCAGTGGATTATTTTACTAAGCGGGTAGAAGCTGAACCTCTCATTGATATGATGTACGAGAAGGTGTACCAATTTATTTGGAAGAATATCATTTGTCGATATGGTCTTCCTCATGCTTTCATCACAAACCATGGAACACAATTTGATAACGAGGAGTTCGCTTCCTATTTTCATCAATCAAATGTGTTGAAGATTCACTCAGCACCAGGCCATCCTCAAAGTAATGGACAAACTGAAGTGACAAACAGAACACTGCTGAATGGTTTGAAGAAAAGACTGGACGATGCGAAAGCAAATTGGATCAACGAGTTACAATCAGTACCGTGGGCTTATCGAACTACTCCCCGAGTAGTAACTGGAGAATATCCACATATGCTAGTGTTTGGAAGTGAAGCTTTTATACCTGCCGAGTTGGGCCTCCCAACACACAGGGTACTGAATTTCAATTCCCCTATCAGCGACTTAATGAGAAGATTGGATTTAGACATGCTCGAGGAAGTTAGAGAAGAAGCAGCCATCAGAAATGCCCCATACCAACAACGAACAACTCTATTCTACAATAAGAGGGTGCAGAAGTGTGACACCCCGCCTAATTAAATACCGGGCGATCACTCCTTTATTACATTATATCAAGGTGAACAGTTGGTTCATTCTCAGCATCATTGTCGATAAAAATAATTTTTCCGATTTAACACCCTAAATAATTAAGCTAAGTGTCAAAACATTTTTCATACGTACATCCAAATTTTAATTAAAGAAAAGATTTATTTAATTTATTAACAAGGCTCAAAGAATAAGATTCACACCACAATAAACTGGAACGAAAGAATCCAATATATAAAACATTCATCAACGAATGTCAACATGCGAGAAAATAAAGTAATACATCCGTCCTGAACAAAATCCCAAAATAACGAACTAGGATATAACTGAAATAACAATGTCCCAGCATAAAGAAATAATGGAAAGGGCTACACATGCCCATCTGAATGAAAATGCTAGAAGTGGATCTGAATGAACGAAGTCGTCTAATCAAAAGACCTGCAACTCCCACCTAAGCTGCAGCGCGTTCCTTCCAAAAGATCCTAAGTAAGACGCCCCTGTGGCTGGGCACCTGAAATACATACATATATATATACAAGGGGGAGAGGGAGAGATAAAACGGGTCAGAGCCCGAAAGTGTGTATGATTTAAAATTAGTTTAGCAAGTATTTAAATTGATACAGGCCAATGCAACAACATATTAGTTCGTCACTCTCTTGAGAAATTCTCACCTCTCTTCTAATGTGCACTCCTATCATACTAACCTTCCCAGATGGTTTATCTTAACATATATGTTATACTAACCTTCCCAAATAATTTAGTTTAACTTAACTTAATCATAATTTTTCAAAACCGAACAATGTCATTGTTTAAAAAGGGTTACTGCCAATTTGTAGTATAACTCTCGTTTTAACATCATTAATTTGTAAAGTTTTCCGGTGTCATATTATACTCACAAAACAATTATTTATAGGAGTCATCAACCATGTCCTACTTAACAAATCGCAGTAGGCAGTTTAAATTCCATAATCTCGTATATATATTAACTACTCGTATAATATATATATATATATATATATATATATATATATATATATATATATATATATATATATATATATATATATAACGGCACCCCAACTAAAACTATGGTGCGTGCATACTTCCACTATCCAAACCCCATACCACTTATATCAAGGGGAATACGAATTCGGAATCACTCTCGAATCGTATTAACACATACACAAACAAGTGAGGCGAAGCATAGATTCCAAGTCTCTAAGAGGATGGCACATACTCGCGTCTCTTAGGACCGTCTGAACTATTCATCCAATAGCCTGTACCAAGGATATCTATCTTCTAGGGTACAAGTCAATATCCCCCATAAAGGTCCCATCGAGACAAGACTTGCCCCAACGCGGTAATCTCAAGGATAGCAAGTAGCGCGGTATGTTTTTCACATGCATATAAGATATGTACACACATCATATAAATATACCACTTTCATCATGTTAATATAGGTCCCTCTCATTACCCATAATTACCACATTTAACCTTAATTTCACATTATTACGATTTCGTATAAGGCTTCATCTCTAACCTTAACTCGAAGGGTTTTCTCCCAATTTACGTGACACTAGTGGATTCTATCCTTCCAAGTAACAAATTCAGTAAGTACTCTTCTATTCACTACCGTAGGTATTCTTCGTAACCCCTCACTTGAAACACGGAGTTTGTCGTTCCTTAGTTAATTATCCCTAAAACACATTTTTCGTCTCATAATAAAGTCCTCAACACTTGTTCATATGTCCTACTGGTCTCCCCTATATCCCAAAACACTTTATTCATAATCCCCAAAAATTATTCCACGATAAATTAATTCAACTAATTAAACAAGGGAAAATAAGGGGCTGCCAGGAAGGGTCGATCGATCGACTACTGGGGTTCGATCGATCGAACCTTCGATCGATCGACGCTCTAGGGTCGATCGATCGATCAAGCAGGTCTGCGAAAATTCTGCAGAAGTGCAGTTACGGGTTTTACCAAAATTCTTTATCCAAATACATTTTTTCCAACTCTAATCGTCCCAAAACTTCTACTACAAACATTATAACATATTACCAGATGTTTCTAACGTTAAGCATGCGTATATCCATCATTAAACATGATTAAACAACCCAAAATTTCATCTAATTATCAAGAACCCTAAGTTTTCTTAACTTTAGTTCTAATCAGTTTTCTCCAGAATTTCCTTCTACATAATCATCAAAAATTCATGGGTTAATCATCTACCTCACATAAGGTTTCCAGCATATGGTTTTAATGACTTCTACATGCAAATTCCTAACAAAAACTGGGGTTTTGTTCCACAAATTATACTCCTAATCATTCCTAACTGATATGAGGATTGCATCAACGAAAATACGCAAGTTAAACACTTGCCTGGATTTCAGAGGTCTGGTTTCCTGCTGATAATGGTGTGGTTGCGTTCTCCTCCTCGCGATCTACGCGTTGGTGGTGATGGCGGTGTAAATGGTGGTGTTTTGGCCCTTGAACCTCCTTGCAAGGTCTCTCCTCTCTTCTCCAATAGCCGTCTTAGGATTCTGAATGCTCTAACCCTAAAAGGCTGACTTAAATGGCTGCTAAGGATGGCTGAAATTCGTGGGTTTAATTACCCTATTTTGTAAAATGACCAAAATGCCCTCCCGGGTCACTAATTAAGCCTAAAAACATCCCGAGACCCAAACTAAACCCCCGGGTACACTTTTCTGACTATCTCGACCCTTCCGGACGCGTTGGCACACTCAAAACGACCATACAGGCAACTTATAAAATATTCACTTTTATATCTCAATAATTAGTCCCGACGCGACACGGGCGCGTCCCGACTAAAATTTCCGAAATTGTCATTTAATTCACTTATGACATTCAATATAACCAATATAACATATTACTATGCTCATTAGTAATATTCAACAAGTTTCCCATAATTACTAACTCTAGTCACATTAATAATTATAACATCATTAATTTTCGGATTTTTATTAAATAAATCCCCAAATTAAATATAGCATAAAAATACGGGGTATTACATACTTCCCCCCTAATAACGGAATTTCGTCCCGAAATTCGGAAAATAAGGCATACCTGATAAAAACAACTCTGGATATCTCTCGCACATATCTGCCTCACGCTCCCAAGTGGATTCCTCCACATTATGATGTTCCCACTGGACCCGCACAAGTGGAACTATCTTCGACCTCAATCTCCTCTCACTGTAGTCTAGAATAGCCACCGGTCTCTCCTCGTAAGAGCTATCCGACTGCAAGTCGATCTCATCTATCGCAATGTGAGTATGGGCCATATCATCCCGAAGATATCGTCTCAACGACGAGATGTGAAATACATCGTGGATGCGATGTAAATGTTCTGGCAATCCCAACCTGTATGCTACCGGCCCAATTCTCTCGATGATGGGAAATGGTCCTACGTACCTCGGAGCCAACTTTCCCTTCTTCCCGAACCTCATCACTCCTTTCATAGGGGATACACGTAACAACACTTGATCTCCCACATTAAACTCCCGGAAGAACCGTTTCGCATCGGCGTAGCTCTTCTGCCTGTCTTGGGCTACCCGAATACGACTCCTGATTATCTCAATCCTCGCGGAGGTCTCCTGGATCACCTCTGGTCCTAATAACTTGTTGTTCCCCACCTAGAGCCAACAAGTTGGGGAACGACAAGGCCTTCCGTACAAAGCCTCAAATGGAGCCATGCCAATCGTAAACTGATAGGAGTTATTATAAGCAAACTCTACCAGTGGAAGGTGTGGCTCCCAACCTCCTCCAAAATCGAGAATACACATGCGTAGAATATCTTCCAACATCTGATTAGTACGCTCTGTCTGACCATCTGTCTGTGGGTGATAAGCTGAACTCAGTCTCAACTCTGTACCCATAGCCTCCTGAAAGCTTTCCCAGAAACGTGACACAAAAATCTTGTCTCTGTCTGACACAATATTCAGGGGCACCCCGTGTAATCTGACAATCTCAGCGATGAACAACTGAGCATACTGACCCGTGGTATAATCTGTCCGCACCGGCAGAAAATGAGCCACCTTGGTCAAACGGTCTACAATCACCCAGATAGAATCGTGGCCCCTCTGTGATGTAGGCAAACCTTTAATGAAATCCATGGAAATACTTTCCCACTTCCATGCAGGTACTTCCAATGGCTGAAGAAATCCCGACGGTTTCTGGTGGTCCACCTTCACCAGCTGGCAAGTAGAACATTTGGACACAAATTCAGCGATGTCCTTCTTCATCCCACTCCACCAGTACTGACGTCTCATATCCTGGTACATCTTATCGCCTCCCGGATGTACTGCAAATCGGGACCCATGAGAATGGGTCATCACCTCATGACGTAGCTCCGCTCCTTCTGGAACCACTAATCTCCCATTAAACCGCAACCCTCCATCCGAACTAACAGAATAGGACTCAGCACCCTCGGCTAGAAGTCGCACAATCTGCTCCTGGCAAAACGGGTCTGTGGTCTGCGCCTGTATCACCCTTGTAACAATTTCGGGTGTGACTGACATGACGGATATGAAAGAACGTGCTACTGCATCCTGGTGACCCAACTCCTTCCACTTTGCTTTCCAGATGTCCGCTACATCGTCAACCGGTCTACGGCTCAACGCATCAGCAACTACGTTGGCTTTCCCCGGATGATACTGTATATCGAACTGGTAATCTTTCACAAACTCTAACCATCTGCGCTGACGCATATTCAGCTCTCGCTGAGTGAACATGTACTGCAGTGACTTATGGTCTGTGAACAAACGGAATTTCTCGCCCAATAAATAGTGCCTCCAAATTCTCAATGCAAAGACAACCGCAGCTAACTCCAGGTCGTGGGTGGGGTAATTCTTCTCATGCGGCTTAAGCTTGCGGGAAGCAAAAGCTATAGCCTTCTCCTCCTGCTGAAGTACTCCCCCAAGTCCTCGTAAGGACGCATCGGTGTAAACCAGGTATTCTACACCCGGCTTCGGTAAAGCAAGGACTGGTGCCGAAGTAAGCTTGTCCTTCAGCTCGTCGAAAGCCATCTGACAAGCATCATTCCAAACATATGGTACCCCCTTGCGAGTCAGATTCGTCAATGGACCCGCTATTTTGGAGAATCCCCGAATGAACCTCCTGTAGTACCCGACTAACCCCAAGAAACTACGTACTTCCGTCGGTGTCGTGGGCTGTCCCCACTCCCTCACCGCTTACACTTTGCTCGGGTCAACTGCTATCCCCTACTCAGAAACAACATGGCCCAAGAACTGTACTTCTCGCAACCAGAATCCACACTTCTCATACTTAGCATACAACTGATGCTCTCGTAGAGTCTGAAGAACCTGTCTTAAGTGCTCGGCATGCTCCTCCTCGGAATGGGAATATATCAAGATGTCATCTATGAAGACAATGACAAACTGATCCAAGAACTCTCTGAACACTCGGTTCATTAAGTCCATGAACACGGTTGGAGCATTGGTGAGGCCAAACTACATCACTCTGAACTCGTAAGACCCATATCTCGTCAAGAATGCAGTCTTTGGAACATCCTGCTCTCTAATCCGTAACTGATGGTACCCCGACCTCAGATCTATCTTCGAAAAGAAAGTTGCTCCCCTCAACTGGTCGAATAGTTCATCGATTCGAGGCAAAGGATACTTATTTCGTATCGTGACCTTGTTCAACTCCCGGTAGTCTACACACAATCTCAGTGAGCCATCTCTCTTCTTTACAAATAAGACTGGAGCGCCCCAAGGTGAGGTACTCCTACGAATGAAGCCCTGAGCTAACAGCTGCTCTATCTGATCTCGTAGCTCTCGCATCTCTGTTGGAGCCATACGGTACGGTGCGCGTGCTATAGGTCTCGTATCTGGCAATAGGTCTATAACAAATTCTATCTCTCGACTGGGGGGTAGGCCTGGTATCTCCTGAAACACATCAGAATACTCCCTAACAACTGGGATCGAATCCAAAGGAATCACAACCTCCTTAGAGGTATCCTCCTCAATGTAATACAAATGAGTGGTCGAGCCTCCCTCTGGGCGAGGCATCGCCACTACAAACATCTCTTGCCCCGGAATGGCAAAAATAATGCTCCCACCGAAGCAGTCAATCATGGCTCTATAAGCTGCGAGCCAATCCATACCAATAATAACATCGTGCTCATGCATGTCTAAAACTAACATGTCCGCAGGTAATACCAAACTACCGATCTCTACCTCCACTCCCCGGCATATAAAGAAAATGAGTGACCCACTCCCCAATGGTGAGTCTACACACGTCACTGTGCTCTCTGCTGTGGCTAACAACCCTAAGGCCTTCGCGAAATGCGTAGCTATAAAACAATGTGCTTCCCCCGTATCAAACAAAACTTTACCCATAGTACCATGGATAGGAAACGTTCCCTCAATCGCGGGTGGTGCCTGTGGAGCTGCTTCCTGGTGGACGTTATAGACACGTCCATACTGTAATTGCCCCTGCTGCACTGGAGCTGCTGGAATGGCTGGTAGGGCTGGCGCTTGAGCTGGAGCTGGAAGGGCAGGTGGAAAAAGTGGTCTCTGTGGCTCATTTCGGGCTCCCTGCTGCTGTGGGGCCCTATCGCCCTCTGGGCAATCCTGACGCCAGTGGCCATGTTTACCGCACCAAAAACATCGGCCCTTGAAGTTACCTCCCCTCTGTCCCTGCTGACCATGACCCTGCTGGCCGTTACCCCCACGCCATTGGCCCTGTTGGCCCTGATTCGCACGCTGTTGGCCCTGCTGGCCCTGATGCTGACCCTGCTGTCGGTGCTGGCCCGGATGGCCCTGCTGATTAGGCTGACCCTGCTGGCCCTGCCTGGAATCACCCGAACGGAATCGCTTAGCAGGGTCCCCCTGATGGGAACTCTGCTCGTGCTGACGAGTCTGTCCATGAGATGGCGCCCCACCGGCACCGTTACCCCCTGTCCTGCCCTGCTGGCTGGACTCTCCTGCTCTCTTTCTTCCCTGAAGATGGAAGCGGTGATCCTGGTAATGAAGTAATGCGGCATTGAGCACATCAGTGAACGTACTCAAGGATAAATTCCCAATAAGGTGCTGACGGATCCTCCAAGCTAATCCGTCTACAAACAGTAAAATCTTTTTGCTCTCAGTGGGTGCCTCATCCGGCACAATAGTGAGAAGTCTCGTGAACTCCTCCTCATACTCGGCTACCGTAAGGTTTTCTTGCTTCAGATTTAGTAATTTCCTCCTCATCTCAGTCTGCACTGCGGGTGGAAAGTACTTGCGGTCAAACCGCTCCCAGAACATCTGAATAGGGATCGTGTCCCTCTCCTCCAAAGTAGTAGTGGACTCCCACCACTGTAACGCGGCTCCCACCAACTTAAAAGAGGCCAATAGCTGCTTTTTCACCTCGGTGCACTCATACATGCAGAGATGCTGCTGGATGTCTTTCTTCCATTGGCTGACCGTGACAATATCGGAGCTACCAGAGAACTCAGGGGAATGTGCTTTCTGAAAAGCATCCCGAACCCTCTCCCATGCAGATGGAAGCTGTGCTGGTACTGGCGCCACTGCCTGAACCTGGGGTGGAGCCTGCTGAATCACCGCTATCGCGGCATTCACCGTCTGAGCAACGATGGCGGCTACTTCATTAGCATTCATTGTGCCTGGTGCCGGAGCTGCTGGTTGCTCGGCCTGGGCACACCTATCTCTCGGAGCACGTCTCGGAGGCATCTGAAAAGTGAAAGAGTTTATTAGTCTGCAGTTATCAACAAATCTCGAATAGCTGAAGACTTAAACGTGAAAAGCAGGAATATAACATTCCTAAAAATAGGGCTCTATAGCAAAAAAAAAACGTTAAGCTGAAAGAGAAATAAGCCATACAGATCCTATGGACACTAGAACCTGATGCTCTGATACCACCTGTGACACCCCGCCTAATTAAATACCGGGCGATCACTCCTTTATTACATTATATCAAGGTGAACAGTTGGTTCATTCTCAGCATCACTGTCGATAAAAATAATTTTTCCAATTTAACACCCTAAATAATTAAGCTAGGTGTCAAAACATTTTTCATACGTACATCCAAATTTTAATTAAAGAAAAGATTTATTTAATTTATTAACAAGGCTCAAAGAATAAGATTCACACCATAATAAACTGGAACGAAAGAATCCAATATATAAAACATTCATCAACGAATGTCAACATGCGAGAAAATAAAGTAATACATCCGTCCTGAACAAAATCCCAAAATAACGAACTAGGAAATAACTGAAATAACAATGTCCCAGCATAAAGAAATAATGGAAAGGGCTACACATGCCCATCTGAATGAAAATGCTAGAAGTGGATCTGAATGAACGAAGTCGTCTAATCAAAAGACCTGCAACTCCCACCTAAGCTGCAGCGCGTTCCTTCCAAAAGATCCTAAGTAAGACGCCCCTGTGGCTGGGCACCTGAAATACATACATATATATATACAAGGGGGAGAGGGAGAGATAAAACGGGTCAGAGCCCGAAAGTGTGTATGATTTAAAATTAGTTTAGCAAGTATTTAAATTGATACAGGCCAATGCAACAACATATTAGTTCGCCACTCTCTTGAAAAATTCTCACCTCTCTTCTAATGTGCACTCCTATCGTACTAACCTTCCCAGATGGTTTATCTTAACATATATGTTATACTAACCTTCCCAAATAATTTAGTTTAACTTAACTTAATCATAATTTTTCAAAACCGAACAATGTCATTGTTTAAAAAGGGTTACTGCCAATTTGTAGTATAACTCTCGTTTTAACATCATTAATTTGTAAAGTTTTTCGGTGTCATATTATACTCACAAAACAATTATTTATAGGAGTCATCAACCATGTCCTACTTAACAAATCGTAGTAGGCAGTTTAAATTCCATAATCTCGTATATATATTAACTACTCGTATAATATATATATATAACGGCACCCCAACTAAAACTATGGTGCGTGCATACTTCCACTATCCAAACCCCATACCACTTATATCAAGGGGAATACGAATTCGGAATCACTCTCGAATCGTATTAACACATACACAAACAAGTGAGGCGAAGCATAGATTCCAAGTCTCTAAGAGGATGGCATATACTCGCGTCTCTTAGGACCGTCTGAACTATTCATCCAATAGCCTGTACCAAGGATATCTATCTTCTAGGGTACAAGTCAATATCCCCCATAAAGGTCCCATCGAGATAAGACTTGCCCCAACGCAGTAACCTCAAGGATAACAAGTAGCGCGGTATGTTTTTCACATGCATATAAGATATGTACACACATCATATAAATATACCACTTTCATCATATTAATATAGGTCCCTCTCATTACCCATAATTACCACATTTAACCTTAATTTCACATTATTACGATTTCGTATAAGGCTTCGTCTCTAACCTTAACTCGAAGGGTTTTCTCCCAATTTACGTGACACTAGTGGATTCTATCCTTCCAAGTAACAAATTCAGTAAGTAATCTTCTATTCACTACCGTAGGTATTCTTCGTAACCCCTCACTTGAAACACGGAGTTTGTCGTTCCTTAGTTAATTATCCCTAAAACACATTTTTCGTCTCATAATAAAGTCCTCAACACTTGTTCATATGTCTTACTGGTCTCCCCTATATCCCAAAACACTTTATTCATAATCCCCAAAAATTATTCCACGATAAATTAATTCAACTAATTAAACAAGGGAAAATAAGGGGCTGCCAGGAAGGGTCGATCGATCGACTACTGGGGTTCGATCGATCGAACCTTCGATCGATCGAACCTTCGATCGATCGACGCTCTAGGGTCGATCGATCGATCAAGCAGGTCTGCGAAAATTCTGCAGAAGTGCAGTTACGGGTTTTACCAAAATTCTTCATCCAAATACATGTTTTCCAACTCTAATCGTCCCAAAACTTCTACTACAAACATTATAACATATTACCAGATGTTTCTAACGTTAAGCATGCGTATATCCATCATTAAACATGATTAAACAACCCAAAATTTCATCTAATTATCAAGAACCCTAAGTTTTCTTAACTTTAGTTCTAATCAGTTTTCTCCAGAATTTCCTTCTACATAATCATCAAAAATTCGTGGGTTAATCATCTACCTCACATAAGGTTTCCCGCATATGGTTTTAATGACTTCTACATGCAAATTCCTAACAAAAACTGGGGTTTTCTTCCACAGATTATACTCCTAATCATTCCTAACTGATATGAGGATTGCATCAACGAAAATACGCAAGTTAAACACTTGCCTGGGATTTCAGAGGTCTGGTTTCCTGCTGATAATGGTGTGGTTGTGTTCTCCTCCTCGTGATCTATGCGTTGGTGGTGACGGCGGTGTAAATGGTGGTGTTTTGGCCCTTGAACCTCCTTGCAAGGTCTCTCCTCTCTTCTCCAATAGCCGTCTTAGGGTTCTGAATGCTCTAACCCTAAAAGGCTGACTTAAATGGCTGCTAAGGATGGCTGAAATTCGTGGGTTCAATTACCCTATTTTGTAAAATGACCAAAATGCCCTCCCGGGTCACTAATTAAGCCTAAAAACATCCCGAGACCCAAACTAAACCCCCGGGTACACTTTTCTGACTATCTCGACCCTTCCGGATGCGTTGGCGCACTCAAAACGACCATACGGACAACTTATAAAATATTCACTTTTATATCTCAATAATTAGTCCCGACGCGACACGGGCGCGTCCCGACTAAAATTTCCAAAATTGTCATTTAATTCACTTATGACATTCAATATAACCAATATAACATATTACTATGCTCATTAGTAATATTCAACAAGTTTCCCATAATTACTAACTCTAGTCACGTTAATAATTATAACATCATTAATTTCCGAATTTTTATTAAATAAATCCCCAAATTAAATATAGCATAAAAATACGGGGTATTACAAGAAGTGCGACCTGAAAGAAGGAGACTATGTGCTAAAGAAAGTGATCCAAAAGCACAATAAACTGGAGGCAAACTGGCATGGACCATACCGAGTTACAGAAGTTGTTCGACCAGGAACTTAACGAATAGCAACTTTAGAAGGGGAGGAGTTTAAAAATGCATGGAACACAGAGCACCTGCGCAAGTATTATTAGTAATGTGTATTTTCTCCTTTTATTGAAAGTTTTTCGGGGAATACTAGTGCTACACACTACTCGGTGAAACTCGGTGAAACTCGGGCTATCAAAATTTTTCTCGAAAACGCCAGCTAAGGTTCATCGAGAAATAAATGTATTCCTCTGGGAAGTAAAGCTACCTATATTCCTCCGGGAAGTTAATCTACCTATATTCCTCCAGGAAGTAAAGCTACCTATATTCTTCCGGGAAGTAAAGCTACCTGTATTCCTCCGGGAAGTAAAGCTACTTGTATTCCTCCGGGAAGTAAAACTTGTATTCCTACGGGAAATAAAACTATATGTTCCTCAAGAAGTAAAAGTATTCCTAAAAATGCCAACTTATGTCGGTTAGGAAGTAAATATATTCTCGAAAAGGCCAACTTGAGTTGGTCGGGAGGTAAAATTATTTCAAAAAGTGCTAAAAGTTGCTCGCAGAGGAAAAATCCACTAACTATGGCTGGTCGGGGATAAAAACACACTAACTGTAGTTGGTCGAAAAGGAAAATTTACCGACCTTGGTTGGTCGTAAAAATTTTATGAATACCAGAAAATGATCAAGAAAAATTATTGATACTCGTGACTTTTTAAAATTATTAGTAAGTTGGTTGAGGAATAACTTAGTAATTTTTTATGACTACCACAAATTCAAGGTAGTCGACAATAAGTTGATCGACAAACAACACAACACAATATTGTTATATTTTTAACAGACATACATGCACAAATGTAAAGTATTTTACAAGACAATAGCGATTAAGATTGCGAACAAAAATAAATACCTTTCATTAAATCAAAGAATAGATTACATTGATAATGAAATGTATACTAACTATTACATCAAAATTCTTACTCTATTGGTTTTTTCCCCTCTGCTTTTGAGACAGGTTCCTCGCCAGTAGGCGGATCATTTAAAGCAAGAGGAGAGTTTATGAAGTTCAAATCTTTTAACATCCTGATATTCATCACGGATGGTCGATCTAGAAGGTGCTCGGGATGAGATATCTCAACACTTGAATGGAGATTGTAGTCGCCGAGATACTTTGAAATTAAGCATCGAGGAATGGCCCGAGCAGGGATCTAGCTCATATCAAGTTTGAATGGTGGCACGGGTAGGTCGAGCAGCCCAGGATCATGGTAATCCCACAGGTAATGACCCTGTTCGAGTTGTATCACACCTAAGGCATTCAACCAGCCTTGCTTGTAGCCCTCATTATTGGCATTCTGGATACGATCATCCAAGTGATAGAGAGCCTCGTTGTACCCAGCCATCCAAAACTCCCTGGGCTGTTTGTGGAATTGATATATCAGTCTTTCTAGCTGCTCGTGGAGACTTTTGATGAAGAGTTGCTTATTCTCCAAGACTGACTGCTGCACAAAAAGTTGCTCTTCCAGGACCCTGATCTTCTTTGACATTTCAGCTAATGCCTGGTTCTTTGCCATTAATTGGAAGGCTTGGTTCTCTAAGGCAGATTGAGTCCTCTGTTCCTCGACAGGAATTCGAGATGCTCTTTCTCGTCCACGAGAAGATGTAGAGGGACCAGCTCTCCTCAAGGTCTCGAATTCGTCCCTCAAGTTGGCGTTCTCGACCTCCAAGAACGAGAATCCCTCATCATTCACTAGGATCAAGGCTTTTGAAGTGGAAGCTGCAGACTTCAACTGAGACAACTCTTTTTGCAGGTTGTTATTTTCTTGCTCTAATAGTTCAGCTATTTGTCTGCACTCCTCGACCTCACCCCTCAGAGTTCTCTCCCTCACATCATAGCCAGCAAAATGCTTCTCGTACCCCTTGTCAGCATTGAGTTATTGATACTTCTTTCCATACCGCTCGTGCAAAAGGGCAGTGGATTCTTTGTATTATTGCTGAAGGTCTTCAAGAATGCCTTGGAGATCCTCGATCATATCATAATAAGCCACATTGTTGGCTACTGCATGATCAAGCAGGGTCTTCAAGTATTGATAGGCCTCAACCGTCTGTTCCGAATCATCTTGGCCGAGGATGTCGACAATTTGTGCTGCACTCAGATCTGTGTGACCAGCCTTAAAATAATCATTGCATTGCCTCAACAACTTGGTATCATGAGCAGATAGTAATTCCATCATGGCCAGAAACTAGTAGAGAAAGAAGAAGCAGTAATCAATAAAAGTACCAACTAAGCATGAAGAAGAGACAACAGTATGCAAGAACAAAAGTTCAAGTTTTATTATATCAAGATTCATAGTTACATGTTCATGGTTACATTTGACAAAAGAAAAATATAAAGAGAAAACCCGAATAACTCTACACCTTTTCCTTGTCTCCCAAAACCTTATCGGGAGGCTAGGATGAGGAAGTAGGTTGCTCGGAAGGAACATGTAGTAGCTGGGGAAGTGCTGGAGGTTGCTCGGAGGAAGTAGCGAGTTGCTGAAGTTCCTAGGTAGCAGGCTGGATGGCTGGGGGATGATCTCCCATCACCATAGAAGATTCTTTGGAGGCAGCTTCGTCCTCTTCTTCTTCTTCAGGAGTTGGAGGGGGACCAGGGATGTGTCGCTGAAAGAGTTCGAAATTTTCATCCACTTTTATCTCCTGTAGAGCAGCGACCCATCCATCCCTAAAGTACTTGAGGCTGCCATATTCTACTTGAGACATCATGGCATCCAAGCCCTTGTTCCACCCCTTGTCCTAGCCAGCGCTGAAAGACTTCTTCACAACCAGTTTTCTCTTCAACTTCTCCGAGGAAAGCTTCTCGGACAGAAGGTTTTCAACAGTCTTCAATTTATTTTCAACCTCCTCCTACTGCCGATTTACCTCACGAAGCTGACCCAATTCTTCCTCAGCAACCTTGAGCTTATTCTCCAGCTCTCCAGCATTTTTGAGCTTCTTGTCAAGCTCTTTATTTTTCCCTTCCAAGTCCTTTATTCTCTTCTCCAACTCCTTGGAGACCTCAACAACTTGAGCTTTCTCCTGCTCGGTGGAGGCAAGCTTCTTCTCCCAAGTTTCCTTATCATCAGCATATTTTTGGCGAGACTCTTCAAAAGACAGCCTCATGCCCATCAAAGCTTCCTCTACACCAGACGAGGAGCTTGAAGCTTTAATAGCTTGATCCTTATTCAAAATTGTATTGAATCAGCTCACCAACTGTGAAAATAAAATGAAAGCAAGTCAGAGACAGATATAATAAGGGTAAGATGAAAAGTTTAAAGTAAAAGGACTTACAGAAGCAATGTGGCGAGCTGCCAAAGAGGTAACCATATCCCGAGAAAGGTTTTCTTCGATACCTTGGATCTCGGGAATGATCCAAGTATTCACCGAGCTTATGTCAGAGCTCGGGGGAATGAAAGTGGGAACTCCACTAGTCGGGGGCTGAGAGATGGTGTCAGCCAAATTGGCCGAGGAGCTCTTCTTCAGCTTCCTCGGGGGAGCAGGATTAGATTCAACCAAGGAGGAACTCTTGGTTGGTGATATTACAATCACCTCTCCTGGAGCAGCAGACTTGCTCGGAGCCACTGGGGGCTTCTCAACAACCTTCACAACAGGGGCAGCCGAGGAAGGTGCATCAGTTTTCTTTGTCCCCTCCCCTGGGAAGTAAATCTTACTTCTTTTTGCCTCTCCAGCACTAGAGTCATGTTTCTCAAAAAGGGTGGGAGGTCTCCTCTTCTTCATCCTTTCACTTAAAGGAATGTGTGATTCAGGCGAGGAACTGGTAGAAGATGGTAATGGTTCTACTTCACTTATCACCGAACGAGCAGTGAAAGAAGTAGTGTAGCTCTTTCATTGCAGCAGATACGAGGCTGACCTAATTTGCTCATCGGAAACACTCTGATGCAAACTCCAGATAAGTTTTAAGTGCCTTATATTCACGTCTGCTTCTTTTGGACACTTTCTTTTGCTATCAACTGCAAATAAATAAACATTAAAATATCAGTGTCACATTTTATCAAACATAGAAGAAGCATAATTTCAAAATAAATAAAATAAAATAAAAATAACCTATCCCATTGCCATAGGGAGGGCATCTGGGACCCTGATACACTTCATCTCCTAATAAAGGAGAATGTTGCCAATTTTTTATAACAACACCATGCTCAAAATAGTCCCTATTGGCATCCGGGAGATTGACTACTAAGGCCTTATTTAAAAATCTAGTTTTTAAATAAAAGGTGTTATCACCAACTTCCCATCAATAACAAAACATGATTTCTGGAATTCCTATGCGAGTTCCATGGATTTGATTTAATCTATGAACCCCATTAACTATTCTCCATGTATTGGGGGCTATTCTTGCAGGAACAACGTAAAAATATTGACAAAATTCCAGACATAGAGGATTGGGCGGAAAAGAAAATCCACACTCTGCAACAAAGAGACTAGGGAACCAATGTCCCTCAGCCAAACGAAAATAGTCAGAAGTCTCAGAAAGCTCTTCCAGAACAACCCAGAAGGGAAAAGAAAAATCAGAGAATTTTTTTTCAAGAGATTCAACAGGGTAAACCATGATGAATAAAGGAAATGAAGAAGAAGGAAGAAGATCTTACAGAAAAAGAGTGGATCTGTTGACAACGAACGGTGAAAAGGATGAACGCACAAGAGAGTAAGATAATGGAAAACTCGGAAATATAAAGTTGAAAAGGTAGAAGACGATGGGAGTGTCCGTGACGTTTAAATACCTTGCCATGGGAAAAGGAAAAAGTAATGATTATAAAAAGAAACGATTACGCTACTGGCGGCTAGAAGGACAAAAAGGGCGCGGCAATCGAAGTGGTTATAAAAATTCAAAAAGCCCGATTCTATGAATTTGGAAGGAAAAATAAATACAAGGGAAGCACTCCTAAAAATCAGGAGAATCATTTAAAGCTACCATATTCCGAGAAAGAATGTTCCACACTCCTCAAATTTCGAAGTATGAAACATTGGGGGCTTCTGTTGATACCAAATTTAGTCTGCTGACATGACTCAATTGAGTGAAGACACATGGAAATCTATGTGGAAACAATAAACTCTTCCGAGGAACTCACACTCTCCGAGGAACCATACTACAACGAGGAACACTACTTCCCCGAGGAACAAGAACTCTCTGAGGAACTCTTAAAGAACCGAGAAGCTTAGGCGGTCCGAGCTGCACCTCGAGCAAAGCATTAATAGCAGGATAACCAACAGTTTAACTGTTCATTAAATGCTGATCATTTAGACGCATACGCTTAAGGGGCATTGAATGTATTACCCTTTCATATGTACATCATTTAATGTATTACCCTTTCACATTAAAGCCTCAGGGCTATAAATACATTGTACAATCCTCATTGTAAGGGGATCGAAATTTCTTGATATAATTTGTAATCGAGAATTCCCATACAATCAGTAATAACATAACAGTGGACGTAGGCCATTCTTATAAGGCTGAACCACTTTAAAAATTCTTTGTCTCATTTATTTATCTGTGATTGAATAATTAGATATGGTCTAATTTTTTACATCAACAGCTAGTATTCACAAGATTTGATATGGGCGTACTTCTTCTAACACCATGATTTCTTTGGTCATTTTTGAGATGGAGACATTTTGAAACAATACTTGCTTCGTGTCTAATGTAATTAGCGATTGAATGTGCACTCATAGAGTTGATGATATGTAGTATTAGAAGATTAATTATTCATAAAGCAAGAGGAATGAGGATGCATAAAAGAAGAGTGAAGACTTATTTAGTAGACATCGAGCGAACATTAAAAGACGAATTTAATAAAACAAAATCACCCATTCCCATCAAAATGAAAAACAATAAGCGGAACCTGAATAAATGAGCCTCTATTAGAGAAAGACGTTGTGGGCTAGCCGCTTTCTTAAAGCATCATTCCTTAACTATTTAAGAGTTGAGTAAGGACTTTAGTGCTAAATATACCATTACCAACTAAATGAAGAAGAAGGAAGGATATTCCAAGGTTTGTGGGGAGTGAAATAAGTGAATTCATATTTAAGGGAACAAATATCACATATCGCAACTGACTACTAAATCAAGTAAAACTAGCACAAAAAGTAGTCGCTACTATAACATCAAGCTAGGCCTAAACCTTTAAAAGATAAAACGAAAGTGCTCTCACTTATGATCTTTTTATAAAAAGGGCTGGATTTATAACTCGTGGTTGCCTAGTTTACACTAAACTTGTGTTCAGGCCCGCACGATGTGCGGGTGCATTATATAAGCTTTTACAATATATTATCAATATATTTTGTCAATCTCAAATCACTTAATTAATAAAAGTGGCATCTTTTATAACTATAAATAATGATATATGGTTACTCTCCTTGTGTATGATTTTATATTTATAGTTCAAACTAATCACATACGATAGAAAATAATATCCATTTCGAAGAAAGTTCTAGACTCTCTTTCTTGTGAGAATAAAATGTTTTAAATTTTGTTGTATGGATTAGAATAAAATTAGTATGAAAAGAAGAGGGGGTTTGACGTTAAATACATAAAAATTTCCTAGCTAAAAATTTGTGAAATAATTAGAGTTAAAAAAACTAATTTCAAGATAGACTTGCTTGATGTAATTCAACGATAAATAATTACTTCAAGGAAATTGTAGATTAGAAGTATTTGGGTTCATTGATGGACTTGCTTCTATTTTAGTATGAATATATGCCACCAAGGTGCGATTTGGAAAAAGTTCTAAAAACATCGCATCGAAACCCAATTTCATAACCCAAAGTCTAGCAGAATTCATTGAAAAAGAGCCAAGGTTTGACGACATGGATAAAACAAATAAAAAAATTACATGAATGCATGCATGATATACACACACACACGCACGCACGTGCACACACACACACACACACACACACACACACACAGGTTTCTAAACTGAAACACCATCCATGAAATATACTATAACCAATATAATACCATACCAAACAATTCAAATAGGCATATGAAGTTCCCTATCATTCAAAAATATTCCAAGCCTTTCCCAAAAACCTGAATACATTGAAAGGTGAAATTCTTTTAGTCAACGAAATATTCATGTTATAAAGAATATTATAAAAATTTCTCAAAACATAGGTAATATCAAAACACATTATATAACAACATGCCTAGGTTGCACAATAGTATGTCCTTGTGACCTAAAGAGATAGCAACCAAAATTAAGTCAAAATAATTTTATGGAAAGAAACCCAACACAAAATGGGTCTTTAATTTCAAATCATATTGGAACATAACGTGTTGTAACATTATGTGACACATTGGAATGCAATCTCATGTGCAATAAACCAAACACCTTATTTGGATAGCCCAAGAACAAAAGTGCGGGAAATAACACATACTAATAGTAACAAAGTGTACATCAAGAGGACAATTAACTAAAAAAGTATAAGAAACACAATCAAATTGGTAGAAGAATTAAAGAAAATTATTAACCGAAATTATATATCTTTATTTTCGTATAATCTATGGCTATCTTCTACTTATTATAGTTTGTACACATGGAGGAGAGATAAAGAAATAAAAGAAATAGGTAAGAGTGTCTTGTATTCAGAAATATGGTGAGAAATAAAAATTTAAAGAATGAAACTCCATTGCTCGTGGGTAATTAATTCGAAAATGAAAAGAAGGGACGTGGAGAGATCGAATAACATAAATATTGTAATCTAACTATTACTATGAAAGATGAAAAATGACCGAAAGTATATCATATATAATTTTACACCCTAAAAATCCAAAAAAATATATATCTTGAAATAGAATAAATCACTCAATTTGACACTTTGTCAACCAATAACATATAAATTTCACAAAAAGTAATATTTTCAGCAGTATTCCTGCGCATGCAACTAGGAAAAAATTAAAATTATTAAATAACAATAAGTTTTAACTTACCATACATAAGGATTTTTCCCATAAGCATGTTTATATAAAAAAATCTAATACAGACCTGTAAAATTTTAAAAGCAAGCAACCTAAGTAAAGTGATCTTCCAATAAAAGAATATATAATTCATCGTCTGAATCCTCACTCATTTGCAATGTCGGGTTTTAAGTGTGACAACCCGCAATCCGAAATAAGGGGTGGCCAGCCCGATACTCCAATATAACGGAATCATGGATGGAAATCATTCTCATCATCACAACAATAAAATAAGTATACGGGAAAACCACCCAATAATTCAGAAAACGGGTTGCCAAAATTTTAGTTTTATTACAAGTTAAGAAAGTAATTTAAACAACCCAATCTGAAGAGAACGTGGAATTCCAAAAGAGCTTATATTACCACTGTAACAACTATACAATAAGAGGACCGAATATGCTGTCGGTCAACAGTTACATACAATGTATCACAACAGTTCAATAAATTACATAACACATTCATTACAAAGTTACAAAAGTTTGGGCCACACGCCCGAGTGAAAGACCCGATCATATCTAGAATACAAAAATGAAGGCGTCTAATAACACATCCTATAATATCCGCAAAATCTTACATCTCCTAAAAAGCTTTGGAGTAGGAATATCAAAACGGGCGCCCTAGCGTTGGGGCACCTGAGCGGATACAATATCATGCACAACAAGGAAAATGAACGGGTTTTATATACCTCCAGTGAGCCCCTAAAGTCTCCAAGTATGGGCTTACAACTCCTAAACTCCTAATAATGTACTAAAGGAAAGAAATGCCCTAACCTCAATTTTGTATACCTCAAGAATAAGCCCCGTTTAAACCCTTTCTAAGATAAAGTAATGACCAAACTCAACTAGAAGTCTAGTAATCTATGTTTACGTCATTTAAGAAGGTTCCTAGGTCATATGTCTAAAAGAAAGGGGTGAAATTTAACTAAGAAAAATCAACTAAAAGTGCAGGGTTTGCGAATCGATTTGGCCTGGACGAATCGATTCGGTCAGAAAAGAGAATCTATTCGAACCATCCGAATCGATTCAGTCAGGAAATCTGGGTTTATGTATAAATTCTGAATTGATTCGGTCCAAACAGATCTGGAAACTGTCCCTTGGGCGAATCAATTCGGACAGGCCGAATCGATTCGGTCCTGCGAATTTGCTAAGTTTGGCTATGGAGTCTTGGACTCCTAAATTCCCCCAACTCAAATCCATCCAAACCAAGATCATTTATGGCAACCAATACATCATAAATGCATCTAACTACTACCATTTACATCATTGAACATCCAAGTCAACCTCCAAGGATTTAAAACCCATAAATCTATAAAAACCCTAACTTTGTTAAACCATAAATAATCTACAAGTATCAATACTAATTATTCATCTTTAAATCACATAGTAGCAAGTAGAAAACTTTCCTTGGTGTAGGAATCTCAGATTTTGGAAGGTGAATGCAAGATCAAAACTCCAATCTTCAATTTCTTCCTTTCTCCTCCCTTTCTCCAAAGTTCTCTTCTTCTCTTTTTCTATCTAGGTCACTAAATGCACTTAAGAGAAATAAATGAAATGCAAGAGTTAAAAATCGTAGCTTAAGTCTAAACTCCAACTTAAATGATTAATACCGCGATAAAATGACTCGCAACTACACATTTAAGCTATAACCAGTCAAAAGTGCCTGAAACATTAAAATACAATATGACACTTATTTCGACTATCTCGCACAATTTGGGACTAACTACGCCCTCCAAATTATCATTTGGAAATTTTATAACTCATTTCAAGCGTCGATTTCATTTTAAACCATAATGTCATTTTAAATCTTATGACACAATAAAACACAACATGGTGATATTTACCTACACATAAGGTAAATATGCAACATTTTAGTAAATATTAACTTTTCTTCATTAAATTAATACTTACTCCATGTTCCAACATTTTATATATAATTACTTCACATAGTAAAGAAATATAAAATAGGTTCTGAAAAGAAATATAATTACATTAAAACTTTCAGATAAAATAATGACTATACTTACACTGAATGAAATTTTATCCATTTATATCATCTTGAAAACAATTTAATAATGAAAGCTATGATTTCTTTTGTAGCTTAAATCTTTAATGTTGAAAATAAATAATTTTATAAGCACACAGAATAACACATGGTTAATTTAGAATAATGTCCCAATTGATGGTGTCACTCATTGAACAAATAAAAAATTGCATGAAGTTAACACTTGACTTTAGTGGTGATGCAACTAAAACATTTCCAAGATCTATAAAAATTTAATAACAATTTTATTGAATATAGTTGCACTTTTATGTAACAAATTCATGAAGACACAACTACAAATATATGGGAATAAATTAGGAATATTACTAAGACAAAATTGTAGAGAATGGTGTAATTATCACCTTGATCTATGGATTTATTAAGGACAATTTTTAGATCAAACCTTGTTTTGAGAACAAAAGAGCAAAGATTGGAATCTCAATTTTCAGTCTAGAGAGACGAACTGATGGAAATAAGTTATGATTGAGAGACTTGTCATATTCTCCGTAGCTCTCAATTTACTTCAAGAATAAAAACATGGAAATACGTTCTTAAAAGCCTCCAGAATTAAGCTTGTCCTTTTACATACCTTCTTGTTGAGGGGGATTTCAAATTGAAAAGAACGTAATTACCGCCACGTGGAGGCCTCTAAAGGAGAAACTCCATTTTTATATTATAGTACTAGCATGAAGGCCACGCAATGCATGGTCGAATATATATATATAAACTTCAGTACTTTATTTTTAGAAAACAAATTTATAATTAGATATTTATAATAACTTCAAATAACTAATAACTAATAAAGTTTGATAATTTAATATGATAATTTATTAAATTTAGATGATGGGTACTAAAACCAATTTGTAAAGTATTTTGTTGACATTCAATTCCTATGTTGTATATTCACACCCAATGTAATGAATATAATAAATAAAAACTCTCAAACGAATCTATCCAATATTTTACTAAAGAATATTGTAATGTATTACAAAAAATTTAACGAAAAGAAAAAAAACGATCCTCTTGTAACTTCCATGTAGATTTTATTGTATCACATTGTAAAGAAGCTCTGATAGATTATATCATGTAAGATATGAAGTAATATGTTAATAATTTTGAAAGATTATTGTATCTAGATTATAGAATGAGATATCGGAGTTTCTTAATATTACCCGTTTCATTTGTCCTCTTCAATTGTGGCAATGTACTTTCTCTTTTTTGTATCTGATATATTAAAGATAGGTTTTATTAGACAGAAATGTTATATTAGTTGAACTAATATATATAATATATTACCATTGATGAGCTTTCGTAATCCTTAGGGTTTGAAGCGTCATTCAGAGTTTCCTAGAATTTTGTAACTATGTAGTACTCCTTCCCTATTATCAAAGTAAATTTATTGAGCTTGAGAATGAATTTGTATTTTTTGCCAATAATATTTTTAAATATAAAATTTTCATCGTTTGTATTGTCCTGGAAAAATTAGATATATTTAACTACGTTGGAGTTAATTAAAGTCAAAATTAAAAATTTATTTATGTACCTCATTACGTTGTGTTTCAATTTGTGCAAGTGTGAACCCAACCAGTTGTTCTGCGACCTTGTCGAAAAGCACCAATATTGTATCTGATGTATAGTCTTATACATCTATTTGAAGTTTATATCTATAAAATTCGATTAATTAAATAGGAATATATTTATTTCATCATAATATATATGATTTAGTTAAAAGACTTGAATGATACTTAGTTAGTAACATGAAAAGGCATTGTCAGTGTCCCAAAATTTACAGTTGTTCGATTCTGCAAGCTTTGTCAACATCTTGTTACAAACTTTGCATGCCACGTAAGACCAGCCGAACTTATCGTTGATACAACTAATAGGCACTAGAATTGATACGATCGTTCCTTCTTGAAGAACATTAATTATTATTAAAAAAATTAAAGATCTGAAATTTTCAAAAATAATGTACAGTGCCTCGTCTTCCGATGTTGAACACAGTTTTTTAATGTCCAAAATGTTTAGGACATTAGGTGTCGTATTACTCGATGAAAAATTCTGAGATGAAGGTAGACGTTCCATTGCTTCCAATTGTGTAGTATTTGAGATGTTGAGTATAAAGGTTGAATAAATGATTTTAGTTAATACCCTTGTTTTACTATTTAATAATTAAAGAAATTACATGTCAATGAATTCTTGAATCTTGGGTACTGTGATGTTAATGTACGTCTTTGTCTCATTTGTGGACGATAGATATATACCTATCATTTAAAAAGGAATGAATGCGATTTCTCAAAAATTTAAATTTATCATTAAGAATATATGCGTACCTTTGAATCCTTTAACATTGAGTGATGTAATGACAATTGTAATCGACATTTATGTTACATCTTGTTGATTCTCGTTGAGATTAATTACTGAATTTCCCCACAAAGTGATTTTCAATTTGTAATTGCTATAGTGTGTATATTTTCCAATAAAGAAATACTGTATAACATTAATATGTATATGAATATAAAAGATAATTGGTAATTTAAATATATGTTTTAATTCCTAGGATCAATGATGTGGATGTCTAATTTCTTGACATTGTTTCCACTCAGATTCAAGTATTCGACTTCACTTCTTCTGATAAGAATGCCACATACATCTAATTATAATATTATATGTATTGTATATGATTACGGTATATAAATGATGAATAAGTTTATAAAAAATAAGATTATGGTTTAAATTTTACCTGTGAGTTTACCCTTGTTCAGGATTATGTATTTGAGTGTAGTTTTCTTAGCGAATTCAAATTTATGTAATGAAATATATAGGATGTTGTCCGTCAATTGCTCTAAAGTTGTGATGGTTTTGAAATGTATTACAAATTCATGTGTAATAGGCTTGTATCCTCTGTTGGTAGTAGTGACCTTGAAATAGGAGATTTTGTAAATTTTTGCTTCTTCAATTATCGACGTAAATTCCACAACTTCACCCTTCCAAATAATCTCATGAATATGATTATCCTGTTAGAGATATAAAATAAAAAAGAGACCAAAGAGAATAATTTTTTGTAGACAATAAAAGTACCATATCTAAAAAAATTAATGATGTTAAAAAGAAAAAAAATCAAGCATGTTATCCTATTGGAGATATAAATGTTCTATAATAACTTTAGAGTGAGGTTTTATTTATATTTTGTTTAAAACACACTTCAACACATGAACTATGAAAAAATTCTAGACAGATGATCTGCACAACCATAATTCAACATAGACATTGTGATTTTGCTTTCAAGTGGTATATTTTATCCTTACAACCGGGGATCTTTGTTCCCTAATTTGGTAGTGATTTATGCTCTTACATCTCGGATTGCTAGCTATGATGCAACCTCTTTCTACTACCAGTTAAAAGGAACAAATTGGTTAAGAAATTTTTTGATTGAAGGCCTATTGTGTGGACCTATCTTTCCCATATTATGCTTCCTTAATACTGCGGCAATTTCTTAGAGCGCAACTGTAGAAATGTTATTTGGTACAATGGTGATATTTCTTATATCGGCCTTAGTGACATCGATTTTTCTAGTTATGGGGGGATTATAGGAAAAATATCAAGGCAATGGTGGATCCATTGGGCTATTCATATAAGGTTACTACTTGTATTACTACTCTGGACGTTCTGATATGACGTGTTTCATGCAGACGTCCTTCTTCTTTGGGTACATGGCTTATATTTGTTTTGGTTTTTTTCTCATTCTTGGGTCCATCGATTTTCGTGCATCCCTGGAAAATTGGAGTTCGACATATTTTTAGATTTTTTTGGAATTATCTCATCCTCATAATTTTAAAAAATGAATAAAAATTGAAATTCCTAAATTGATTTCAGACCTGATTATCAAAAATCCAGAAATCGAAAAATTCAAAAATTACAAAGCAGAATTATCAGAATGGATTTAATAAAATCATATTGTATATATTATGCCAAAATCAGAATATATTAGATTGGATTTTTGAATGTATAAAACTTCTCTACTTGTCCGAACCATTCCAACTTGATCTCCTAAATGTAGGTCAGGGAAAGAATAGTTAATGGTAGCATTTGGACATAGTCAAGAAATTAGGGACACCTCTTTGTAATGTTTCTATTACGAAGACTAACACTTGAAAAAAAGTCCTAGATACATGTCTAACACGTGTTTATGAGTAACGTAAAATAGTGCTTACTAATAGAAGACAGTAGAATATTTTACTTAGTGGTATTTTGGTAGTGAGGAAATAAGAGGAGTTATATTAGTTATATGCATAAAGTATACGTATGCATATTATTACATGTCTATATAACTACACACATCAGCTATAAATACATACCTTTGGATCAATAAGGACGCAGTCGACAGACATCATCTTGTCGTTCTTCTTAATATTGAATACATCCCATTTTCTAGTTACTCGGACAACGATCGAACAATTTCTCGAACCAACCATTAACTCTGACACTGAAGTTTGAGATTAATGCATATTGAATCTACATGAAGATGAGAAATATATGCCAAATTTATAAGCAATTGCTATTAGTAATTTCCTTATTAATGCTATGCAAATGTTATTTAAAATTTAATGTGTGTAAGAATAATAAATTTTATTTACCAGAGTCTAAGTCTTGGAAAATATCATTGAACACTATATTCTTAGTGTAGGTTTGATTTATTGCATCATAAGTTTTTATTAGAATTTTTAGCCTTGATCTTGATTTGACTCTTAATAGAACTACATAGAGTTATCCTTGACAAAATACTAGACTGGGCAAGTAAATTCCAACCTTAGATAAAGTTTGTCCTTTAATCCTGTTTATAGTCATAGCAAAACATAAGCGCAATGGGAATTGTCTTCGTTTAATATGGGCGGCCATTTCTTATCTGTTGATGTCATCATAATTGTTGGAATGAAAATTTTTATGCTAATATGTGATGCAGTAAGAACTATAAATTCAAGGAACCAATCACTCAGTTGAGTAATGATTAAATGTGTTCCCTTATAGAGGCTGAAACTCTGATTAATGTTAACCAGTAGGATCAGAGGGATGCCAACTTTTAGATGAAGTTTAAGGGTAGGCAACCCATTGAAATTCAAGTTGTCCAGGAACTCCACGGGGAGCTGCATCTCTTCGTCGTTCGTTGTTGCTGATGATTTACAAATGTAGTCATAACTTAGGTAACTACACTCCTCTTGATGAATTTTATTAATAAAAAAATGGTTTATATCATTGATGACATTTTTAGTTTTTGTTAGAATTGCTGATGATCTCAAGTAATCTTCGTTCTTAATGTTCTGAACCAAATCAAGGTATGTGCTTTCCACGATTGCCGCGATTGGATTATCGGTATGTTGAAGTAGCATATCATTGGGAATTTTAATCCATGTCTTATCCAATTCATCATTGAAAGAAGTTGATGATATCGTACCTTCTCCAATCCCAAGAACCCAATCTGAAAATTCGGATGTGTCTTCTATTCACATATTTTGTTTTATTACGATGACTTTACACTCCTTCAAAATTGGTGATATGTTTCGTGAAGCTCGAAGAATATCATGTCTTGTTCCTCTTTGGATAACTTGTAATGTTTGTCTAAAGTCCCCCAAGCAGAAGAATTTTTTGCCAAAAAGTTTATCATTCGATGTTAGGTTGTTGAAACGAAGGATATCTCGTAATGTTCAATCAACTGCTTCAAATGTATGATGATGAGACATAGGATCTTCATCCCAAATAATTAGTGAACATTTTCAAATCAGTTAAAAAAGGATGGTGTCTTATTGTATGTCACATGTCGACGATTCATATATCTCAATCGGAATTGCATATTACGAATGGGCTATTCTTCTACCCGATAGTATTAATGTCGCGATTCCAGAGGATTCTAGGGCAAGAACAATCTTACCTCCGGATCTTAATCGTGTAATGATAGTTTTATATAAAAACATCTTTCCTGTTCCTCATGCGCCATAAACGAAATACAATCCTCCATTCTTCTCATTAACTGAATCGATCCCATTGTTCTATACCAACAATTGATCTTTGTTTAATCCCACTGTAGTTTTTGGGGTTCGAAGGCCACTTTGGATATATTGTATAATATCTCTTTAAGAATCAATCAATTTACCATATCCCTTAATAAAGATTCATCAGGAAGTGGTAGGAGTGGAAAATCTCTCAAACTTCTTTTGTTACGATGCATAATTTGTTTAATTTTATAAACTGCGTAACTTTGTAGCTAAGAATCAGTTAAGAGAAACTCAGGAAATTAAAGTTTTTTCCTATGCATGTATAGAACATCTTCATAAAGAATATGCCATTTTTTCCCAAAGAGCCAATAGGTCAGTAACCTCACAAAAAATGGGCATCGTAACAAATAATTTACGGATTTGATTACAAGATAACCAAGTAAAAGCATAGGACACCGCATCGTGCCGTTGTTTGTCTAGCTAGTAACCCCAGTGCATAACACGCTTCCATGAAGGTCGGATAAGTTACCCCATTTACTGTTCTAATTTCCTCATAATTGTGTGGCCCTCGTACAATGTTAAGTAACATTCGTAAGTAAAATCTCTCTTTTGAGGCTGGATGTGCATAGACCATACGACCAATGCAATATTTTCTTAATCTTATTTTCCACTCTTTGTACTTTGATTGCAATACCCATTTTATTGGGAACTTGACATATGTAAGTTCACGTGCATCCGATTGTTCAGAATTCATCCTCATCCATTCAGTGAACATTGTTTTCTCAGCATCTATTCTATTGATGGCATTGCCCAACCTTTCAAAATCCTTAAATGTTATATTTTTTCATCTGGTAAGTGGAACGTTAATCTCTCGATTGCTACGCTCTGATGTTGAATATACAAATTAAATATCCTCCATGCATACTCATAGGTATATACGTACCTACAATAAATATATGATCTAATCTCATCAATAGGTATAACATCATCCTTGCTCGTCGTTTCATTTCTTACAACATTTTGTCGTCATATAACCCTTGCTTTGTCAGCTACCTTGTTGACATACATAAAGAGATACATAATATATCCAGACTTGTTACATAGCTCCATGTTAATGTGTGAGTCATAGGTAATGATTAAGTCATTATTATGAGGTACAACAAATCTATTATCGAGCTTAATTCCATTTTTGTCAACAACAACGCCATCATCTATTGTTTTGTAAACATGAAAACCTTTCTCATCTAAAGAGGTTTCTAATGAAAATGGTTGAGGATTTTTTTTGCATCAAATCACTTTGGACATACATGGGGAGTTATGATTTTCTTCACACAAGGTCCGTGCATCATAAATTGGGAAACAACATTAAAGGCAATATGATCGTCTTCCTCCTTTGGTAATTCAACTGATATAATCGAATCAATTTGTGCTAATGTTCTAGGTTTATCGTCAGGATGCAGTAATAATACGATATGAGCATGAGGCAATCCTATTTTTTGGACCTCAGTCGTGTAAATAGCTTAAAAATTAAAAATTAGATTATAACAAAATTATTAAACCAAAAATGTGAATAAAAATGCACTTACAGGCTAAGATAGTGCCAAATTACTTCCCTTCTTTCAAATCTTTCATGAAATGATCCAGATTTATTTTAAAACATCTCGCAATAATGTTGGGGCATTAGTTCGTTTGTTGGCCAGGATTTAGTGATAAAAATTATCTAATTTTTAACCACTTAGGGTTCATTGTGAAAGTGATGAATAGGTTTGGGTTGCCAAATGTAACACCCCGTAATTTTGAGGATTTAATATTTAAGTATTTTGGGATTCATAAAAATATTTAAATTGGAGAAACTTAAATTCATGACTTGGAGAATTTATTTAAGTGAGCCAAATTATTTATAATTGGCAACTTTTAAGTAAATGGTTCGAAATCTCGTGTGTCGCATTTTGAGGTTGAAATTTAGAAATTTCAAAAAGTATTTCGAATGGAAATTATGAGTGCGTGGTTGTGTCCGGATGGGTCGAGATAGTCAGAAAAGAGTACCCAGGGGTAATTGGGTCTCGGGGTATTTTTGGACATAGTCAGGCCCACACGGGGTGAGTTGGGCCATTTTAATTAGGCCCAGATGGCCAAAAATGGGATTCAGTGTTTCTAACCTAATTGAGAGATTAGGGAACGGCAACCAACACAACTCTAAGCCTAGGGCTTGAGAGGGAAATTGGGGGAAAGCAAATCAAGAGCTAAATTTAGGGATTTCGGAGCAAAATTAAGGGACTACACCAACGGATCAGACTCGACGAACAATTCCAGGCAAGTGGTTAACTGTTGTGATTTCTAAATTGATGATAATCAATTCATATCATAGTGATGTGTAAACCAAAATTCGTTTTGGTGATAAATGGGTATAAAATGGGGTTTTGGTCATGGAACTATTAAATGAGATTCAAAGTAAAAATTGTTGTGATGTATATCTCTGAGTATAGATATCTGATTTGCATGAAAATCCGGAATATAAACTGGGTGAATTTGGATTTGGAATTTGGTTTGTAGAACAAGTTGATGAATTTTAATGGAAAAACCCATTTCGGGAAATTATGAATGTAAGTGGAGAAATTATGTATTTTAAGAGCCATATGATGTGTAGGATGTAGAATAAACATATTTATATGGTGAGGTGTTTTGATTTGAGGTTGGATTTAAGGATAAAAACCTTGGATTTTCGTCAATGGTGGAAAACAGTAGCCTGGAGAAGATGAAGTCTGGATCGATCGATCGATCGACCCAGGGGGTTCGATCGATCGATGGTTCAGGAATCTTGGCAGTTTGACCAATTTTGATTATAAAGAGAAATTTATTTAAGATTTAATTCCTTACTTTATTTAGTGATAAATTCATGTGAGGCACATATTCCTTAACAATTATAGGGTGATATAATTGGGTGTAGGAGGGTGGAAATTGTATGTCATGAGATAAAAGGATTTGGGAAAAGAATTCATAAGTATTGATATTGAGCCGAGAAGTAATATTCGGGTATTGTAGTTGGGTGACGCTACATTATTAAAGGAATTGAGGTAAAATATTTAATTATGGGCCAAGTGGGCGAGTCCGGGTATGTTGATAATTATAGGTAAATATAATTGGGAAATATATGGAGATGAATGCGTGATACATTGTGGGCGAAAATGTGGAAATGAAATTATGAGATGTAAAAATGGACCGAGTGAGTGAGTCCGGGTATGTTGGTTATGTGGCACCAAAGTATTAAATTAATTATTGAGAGAGAGTAATTAATTTGGAGTCGGAGTGTAGATATGGGAAATATTAAGGTATGGGACAAGTGAGCGAGTCCGGGGATAATGGTTGGGTGACACCAAGTTATTATATTAATAAGTGAGATAATTAATTTAATTAGAGTAGAATCGTAGACTCGGGTAGGATTAAATTAATAGGTGTGATAATTAATTTAATTAGAGTAGGATTGTAGACTCGGGGAGGTATTGAATTAATAAGTGTGTAAATTAATTATATTAGAGTCGGATCACACACTCGGATTGGTGTAAATTGATTAATGTATAAATTAATTAACTCAGAGTTAGACCACAGACTCAGATCGATATTAAATTAATGGGTGTGTTAATTAATTTAATTAGAGTCGGATGATAGACTCAGGGAGGTATTAAATTAATATGTGTGTTAATTAATTTAATTAGAGTCGGACGATAGACTCGGGGAGGTAATAAATTAATATGTGTGTTAGTTAATTTAATTAGAGCTGGGTGATAGACTCGGGAAGGTATTAAATTAATAAGTGTGTTAATTAATTTAATTAGAGTCGGACCATAGACTCGGGGAAAGTATTATATAAATTGAGGTGTGAGTTAAATATATTAGAGTCAGACCATATACTTGGGAGGACGATAAATTATTAAGTGAGAAAATTAATTACGTTAAGTCGGGCCACAGACTCAGGAAATTTCAGGCAGTGTACGGGATTTTTAATACACGGTAAAGCCGGGGTTTATAATATGTGTATACGGTGTAGTGATAGTATATATATACGTGTATATATTGTGTGTGATATTAAATTTCAGGCAGTGTACGGGATTTTCAGTACACGGTAAAGTCGGGGTTTATATTATATATATACGGTGTAGTGATAGTATATATATACGTGTATATATTGTGTGTGATATTAAATATTAATGACTAGATATTTATTCAATTTATATACTCTAATTCTATCAAGGGAGGTTGTGCGATGTGGGTGAATCCTCTAGCTTGAGGAGTAGGGCGAGTATATCCCCAGGTCATAGCATCCGGTATATATGGGTGAGGGATTTATCTCACTTTCAGGGAAGGAATATGACCGCCTCTACTACGTTTATATTTTGGGCCAAGTTGGTGAGCGATTCCAACTTGGGCAACTAGGTTTTGTGAGCACACCTAGTGAGACAGCACTTTAAAGGGAATCATCCGGCGAGGGTATACTCGGAGGGATTGATATACGTATGTTATATGTGTGTATGTTTTAGTAAAGGTACGTATATAATGGTATTCAATATTATATGTGGGTAATAATACAGTGTGTGATGTATTTACTTTATATAACTTGTGACACGGTTATATGCTACTATTTAAGAACGAATTAATTAAGTTAATTGTGAGATAACTTAAAATTCAGGAATCATTATACTCGAGTTAGAGTAGTATGGCAAGGGAAGGTTATACCAGGACTAGTTGGACGGGATAGCACAAATAGGTGGGGTTAAAGTAACCGGTAGGTGTGCACAATAGTGGAGGGGTGAGAATGTCCACAAGGGAGTGCGACACTAACTTAAATGTGAAGCGCATTCATGCATTTTAAATTACTGCAGTTAATTCAGTTGCTAAATATTTTCAAAATGTTGTGGGTTCTAACCCTTGCTATAAAACTATTTTCAAAACCTCTTAGGTGTCTAGCCACAGGGACGCCAGGATTGATATTCTATTTCAAGGACACGGAGATGCGGTATATGTGGATGCTAGCAGGAGTTTGGATTAGACGCATCATTCATTCATTCCTAGAGTAGGAATCACTCATAAGTTCCAGTTTTATTTAGGTCATGTCGCCTAGACTTTCAGTTTAGTTTTCAGATTTGCTTTATTCTGATGTTGAATATTGTATTGGATTATTTCACTTTGGTGGCCGATGGTTTATTCGGCAAGTTGTGTAATTAATTATTTCAGTTGAGTTTTATTCAGTTGTGTGATTTGTTTATATTTATTTTCGCATGTACTGTTTTGTTTAATTAAAAATTAAAATTGGCACCAGTTTTTGGAATACTATGTGTTTAGTAAGTTTTAAAAAGTTTTTGACAATGATGCTAAGGATGAACCAACTGGGATTCCTGTTTTAATTTGGTATAGGACTGATCACCCGGTATTTTATTAGGCGGGGTGTCACAGATGGTATCATCTATAAATTACCATAGCATCCTAACAGCTTTGAGCCGTATACCTTGGTCCCCCTGTGAAATAGAAGGCGAGAACAATGCGTTTACCAACAGAGGCATTGGAATTGGAATCTCTGAAATGATCACGGGCCATTCTAAAAACCTTTTCTATTTCATTGCTTTCATAAAAAATTCTTATCAGTCCTTCCACAATGAACGGGTCAATGTTAGTAGCAATGCTTGATGATCGTATAGCTAATATATGGTTCAAGACATCATCTTTAGTATTATAGATGTACAATTTTGCAAATTTTGGTCGTTGGCCTTCAATAAGGAGTAAGGAACCAATTTTTTGATGATTATGTCCGCTTATTCGATATATGTATGGGCCACCACCATTATTGTATCTATTGTCAATTTTTCTTCCGATTGAGGTGAAAGAAAACATTGAGTTGCGTGCATGAATAGTGGTTCGAAATTTTGATGATTGCACAACTCCGTTATATGATAGAAAATCTATATGGAACGAGGACGATTCCTTGGTCAGTGGTAGTCTTATTTTTCATGATTGACAACATAGGGAGAACTTAGGACATGATAGATTATTATGTTTTTAGTGCGTTCCTCATACCACGTAATAGGACTACGAAAGCTACATTGCTTTGAAGGAGGACACCACACGCCTAGAGGACATAGTTGTTACCTATATTATATTGAGAAAAGGAATGTGAGTGTATTAAATTTTTTTCAACTTTTAAGCCTATAATTATGTATTTTATAGTGTCTTACTATTTATGGATGCGGTTAATGCTCTAGTCTTATGATATGAGCTAGCATAATGACGTTTCCGTTTACTTGTTATAAAGAACCAATACACACACACACACACACACACACACACACACACACACACACACACACATATATATATATATATATATATATATATATATATATATATCAATGACTCATTTGTGATTAAATGTTTTTTTTTCATAATTTTAATTCATACCGAATATACGTAATTGGGTATTATTCGTGGTTCGATTGGGTACAGCTTATGAGGAATTTTCCTTCAATAGGGCATGTGTTTTCCACTCTAAAGTGTCGTCACAATATACAACAACGATTGCATTAGGTTCACAGTTTGGTATTGAAGTTATTGTGAAAATGGACCCGTCTGCATTAACATGGGATGTGGAAGAAATTGATTTTATATGGGTGTTCCTTAGTACGACTGAGTTAACATTTATTGAAGTATGTGAGTATGTTGAAGGTATAATTGGTAAAAAATAGGAAGAAGTGGACGATGAAGGCTTAATGTGGGTGTTTAATGGTCGATGAAGTGCTGAAGAGTTCATGAGCCTCCTACGCATCCTAGCTAGTCTACATCGTTCAGTATATTCCATCTATTAATAAGATGTATATAAATTTAGTAAGGATGAGATAAATATAACAATTTAGAGAGAAGATTTTTTACAATAAGGAATTTTTACCAATGTTTTTCACTAACAAACTAGAAATGATGTATATATTGAAAATAATAAACAATTGACTTAACTATTAAATAAGCTAACATAAAGTACAACGGGTATAGATTATCTACATAATAAAATGTAAAAACAATAAAATATAAAACCATCGATTTTCATTATTTATGATGCTATATGAACTGCTATAAAACGATGATGATTAGTAAAATAAAACTTAAATAAAATAACTAAGTAATTGTTACATTTAAATTTACCCCCCCCCCCCCCCCACCCCCCACCCCCCCAAAAAAAAAAAAAAAAATTCATCAACTTAAGGCAGTTCAATGTAAGTACAAAAATAATCCATTTAAGAGAATATGAGACATTCCATATAAATTGACATTCATACTTTTTAGAGGATCTTAATTTTTCAATTTATAGATGAGGATATCAATGTGTTCGATTCTTGGCTCGTGCATTTGGAAAAATATCCTAAGACCCAAACACATTTTAGTGGCGAAGCCCTTTGAGGCTGATCAGAATGATTGTCCAATCTCGACTCTTGTGGTCATGCTAATTGAGACTTCAATGAGGTAAAACATAACCAACTCTCACTTCCAGTACATTCACAAGAGATGTGTCCATATGGATATGCTTATTGATGACTTCAGAGCTTAACCATGAATTCGATAGCTGAGGCAAGGTGTATTGAAGCGACATTAAGAGAGGATATTTTCGTATTCAAAAGCTTGCCAAAAACCATTATATTTAAATCCAATATGAACATGTTAGAGGTTATTATTCATTACATCAATCTCTATACATACCGTAACATAGCTAAATAATAAATCAACTGGAATATATCGAAGACCTACCTAAATTTAATCAATCGTCGAATGTGTGTTAGCTCAAAAGTTAGTTATACATTTGTAACTATTCATTTGAGACATGTTGACATAAAGTTGATTTTGAAGCCACAACCTCATGTAGACCTCTTCACATTCTAGCCGAATAAGAATGTGCTTCTCATCTACAAACCCCCCGATGAAATTATCCTTCAGTAAGAATATTTTGAATGTTCTTCATATCGTTTCGATTGGCGAAGTGAAATTTTACCAAACAAATCATTTTTAAGCTGGTTGGAAATACTTTCTAGTTCGATTTGTGTAAAATTAACTATTGGGTATAGAGTCTGGGCCTTCCTGGTAACTTGACTCGAGTATCCTCATACTCATAGAATTGATGTGAATAATTTGGATTGCGTTGTTGAATGTCATATACACTGCTATATGCATATATGTGTATCATATGTACTACTCAGCAGGAATAATATAATAATACTAATATAATACATATAAACAAACATATAAAGTAGCAGAAAATAAAAAAATGTTATTCTTGTTTGAACCGAAAAGAAATTGATGACCTATATTAACACTAACCTTAATTCCTATCTATACATAAAGTAGAAAAAAAACACCCATAAAATACGTTTGAAGTTGAAATGAAAATTGTAGAACCATAAAATGCCTCATAGGAGTTCTATAAAATCAATCCTAAGCCCCAAGAAAAACTAAGACACTAAACACTCCTTGTTCAGATCATCGTAAATAATCGAGTCGACGTATAATTATTCAAATCAATTTTAACACCCAAAGACATCCAAATAAAAAAACGTCTGTGTGTATGTTTAAAAATTTTGCAACTTTTAAACCTAATAATTATTTACAAATGTTTTTCAACAACCAAATATAAATGATGTATATACGGAAAATAACAAACAATTGGCTAACATATTAAATAAGATAACATAAAGAAGAACGGGTATAGATTATCTACATAATAAAATGTAATCACAATACAAAAATAAAAGATAAAACCGTCAATTTTTATTATTCAAATGTTTATTATGGTGCTTGAATGATGACACAAAGTAATATCAAGTCCATGTTGAGATAATGTAAATTCTACGGTAAATGGAAAACAAACATTATAATGTGTATAGATTTTCTACTTAATGAAATGTAAAAACAATACAACAATAAAATATAAAACCATTGCTTTTCATTATTTCACTATTTATTACAATGATTAAATGACGAAACATAGTAAGAATACGACAACCATGTCGACATAACGTAGATGTTTATGGTAAATGTAAAACAAAAAAAAATATTTCAAAAAGTAAAACACAAAAATATTCCTAACACCAAGCGATGGAACATATATTGTGCTCTAGCAATCGATTTAATAAGCTGATGAATTCTTAGATGGATCATCTTCGTATGAAGTGGAGCCATGGTTAATTGAAAATGGTTGGTCATAGTAGTAGTTAAAATTTTTAAGATGATCTAAGGAATTAGAAGAGGTTGATAGGTTCGTAATGGGTTCTTCATCATTAGACACAATAATGTCCACTCCTTTAGATTCATCCTCAGAGTTAGGATCAAAATCGATGAAAGTGATGGGAGTAGCACGTTGTTTTTCAATAGGCACATTGGTTGAGATATGCAATTTGTAGATTAGTGAAGTGCGTATAGTTGCCTTTTCTTTCTCAATATTTTAACAATCAATGAAATTTCCTTCTTTGTTGTAAATTTGCATGACAGAAGTAGTGTCTAAGGCCTTCAGAAAAGAATATATTTTCTCCGCTCATGATTTCTTGGGCTTATTTTGGGATTGATAGATGGATGACTGAAGATCATCCATTCGACAACGTGAAATACATCTTTGTTCCCGAGGACTGGGATTGTCCACATCGGTAATTTCTCTTCGTGAGAACATTAAGTCAAACTTCAGGAGATTTTATGTGAACCATGCTTATCCTAAATGATTTGTTAAAAGGAAAAAATAAGTTAGTCGAAAAGGGTTATTCTTATGAGAAAATGGGAAAAAAGAAATGGAGATAAAGGTATTCTTATTTATGATTTCCTCTAACCCTATTACTAAAAAAGTATAAATGAATAGATCAGTTAACAAATATATTTAGTACGATAAGGAATTAGTTAAATGCTTCCTAAAGTGAAAGGTCAAAATAACTTGCAGTCAGTTAAGTTATTTGGGGGTTTGAGAACATAGTGAGATTATGTAAGCAGTTGGAAGACATATGAGATTATGTATTCACTTAAATGTGTCTAACATAATTGTGTCGAGTTTCTAAAGGTATCTTGTTTCAAATAAAATAATTTTGTGAAATAACCTAAGAGTTCAAAACAAATACTGATCATTGTCAACAACATACAATAAGTAAAATCATAATTTGAGAAAACATAGGCCAACAGTTAATCAATAGTATGAATAATCTTCTTAGGGTAAATTGAAAAAACATCATATGTAAGTCGTTTGAAATAGATAATGAATGAAATCATGTAATGTGAAATTGTCAACTTATGTGTACGATGTTAATACCAAAAGTAATCAATGTGGAAAGATAATTTAGTGAATTATATTATGAAAATCAATGTATCTATATATACAGGATTATATGAAGAAAATAAGTATAAATAGGAGGTAATCCATAGTTTGATATTAAAAAATTATAAGTAGTATTCATATATGTTTGTCTACAATATAGTTTAGAAGGCAAGGTCGCAATTGATTTTGTGCAAGATCATAGAACAAAATAATGTAAGGAATGAGTTAAAGACAAAAGTAGTATGCCAATTCTATAACTTTATATTGATGTGAGCACATTGAGCGAGCTATCTTGGATTTGATTGTAACTATAGATCTTAGATTACTCAAAATATATAAGATGATAGAAAATTGATATTATTTTTTTATTTCTATTTTTGTGAAATGTAACTTATTCTATTGTTAAATTATAAGTTCGGAGATGGATTGTAGGTGAATGCTCTCTGGTAAGTATTTTGAATCGTTTGTTGAGAGTGTAATTGATAAAGCCCAAATAAAATGTATTTAAGACAATTAATTCAGTAAAAACATAGATGAAATATTGGAGGTGTAGCGTTCTGTCGATAAAGTGATCCTGGTAAGAGCAAAATAAAAAAAAAAATGATTTCACAATTTGCAATCAGTAGCAGGTACTGACAGTTATGATATGTCAGTTCATTCGAATATGATACTATATGATATCGAGATAGAAATAAACATTATATTTCCAAATACCCTTAACGGGAAGCTTTTTAAAATGAATTTAAATAAGATTTTTCTGTTCACATAATGCCAAAAGATCATTAACATCTAAATTTTAAAAATTTAGTCCTAAAGATCGGTAAATTTTAAAAGGTAATTGCTTCTTCAAATTTTCACAAAAACCAAATGTGCAAATAAAAAGCAGAAAATTTAACATCATATAGGAGACGAACAAACGAATATATATTTGAAAATTCCAATCAATAAAAATACACTTTTACAAAACCATACATGTGTGTTTACAAAATTAGCAACAACTATAAATTAACAAAATTAAAAATTTTGGCACCAGAAGTAGGAGGAAACGAATCTACCTTTAAATTGATTGCTGAAATACTCTTGGGAAGCCAACAGCTACAATATATATGGTTGCAAAAAAAAGAAAATTTAAATTAAATATAAAACAAGAAATGTAAATACTTATATATTACTGGAGAAATAATATTCACATATTATACCTTACAAACGATTGATGTGATATTGCATTGGGGGAGATCTTCATTGCTTTATATACAATAAAATATGGAAGGCGGAGGGGGAAAAATAAATGATACGGTTCAGCTTCCATTGTCATCTGTAAGTCGTGGAGGGAGATGCTCTAAAACCACACTAAATTATTTAGAAGAATTCAAGAATCCCGAGAAGAGGACGTAAATGGACAAAAACTTGAATATGTGAGAGAATAAGGAGAGATATAGTGGCATTAAGAACAAAGAGCATCTCAAATTTGATTTAGGAGAGAGAAATAGGGAGAAGACAATGCTGAAAGCGGGAGTTCGCTTCTCAACTCAGGTTTGGGAATTAATTTGAGTTAGTACAAAACTCTTGTCAACTAAGAATTTGGAACTCATTAGAGTTAATACACTTGCCACATGTCACCCTCTCATAATTTGGGGATTTTTTATATAGTTATATAGATATGATGGGATGTCGCTAGATGTACATTATTTGATGTGTCCTTAGAATCTCCATAATGATAAACTTGAGGAGGTTCTAGAGTGATCGGGGTTACCTTTAAGGTGTATTGAATTATTGTGAATTTGTTTTCAAGATCAAATATTAATTTCATGCAGTTAATATTAATGATGAGAAAATTTATGAAAGTCACAAAATGTGTGGAATCAAATTTTTTCACGTGGATTATTAATGATATAATCATCATCGTTTTAAAGATTGATGCTAATTTATAGTGGCGAAGTTTTGCGTATGTCCAATCGTGCCTATTATGGTGTCTTTTAAGGTAGGATGATGCCATCATATTCTCTCAAATGTGTAGATCGAATTTGGGATACTTTGACTTATCACAATGCTCAATCAAAGACTTGTGATATTCTAAAGTTTATCCCTTATTCTTTAATGCCCATTGATTCGTAACCAGTCGTGATAGGAATTGTATCCATTGACTTCAATTATATGATTGTAATACATTGGATTATTTCCCTTGATTATTTTGATGCCCATAACATTGGATTCGATGAGAATGAACTTTATCTTTTCTGTCAAGCTAACAACATATGTCATATTCCCATGATATCTTGTTTGTCGTAAACTGATTTATTTTGATGTACCTCATGTGACACCCCGCCTAATAAGATACCGGGCGATCACTCCAGTATTAAATTAAAACAGGAGTCTCATATGGATCATTCTTAGCATCACTGTCAAAAATCCATTTATTTACTAATAACCTATTAGGCCGGTGTCAAAATTTTAACTTTACAACTCTTTTTAAATGACTAAAATTAAAACATCCACACAGTTTATGCGTAAATGAAACTGAAATGAAATAAAATAACCGAACACTCGGTCAAAATATACAACCATATCGAATGATGTGCTAAAAAATAAATAAATGCAATTGGACCATTGGCCCGAATGATTATACAATACCTCCTATCTAGAATACAAGAATGGAAGCAGCTATCAAAAACCTGCACGCATCCACAGCTGCTGCAGCTGACGTCTGACTCGAAAGAAGTGTCATCCAGGCGTCCCTGTGTCTGGACACCTATATAATATATAATATATAGCAAGAAAGGAAAAGTAGATAAATGGGTCAGAGCCCGAGTTTTGAAAATATTTAGCAAGTGCATAAATGCCTTATTATTTTAGAAAAGGTTTTATCTCATATTTAAGTTTGGTATCGCACTCCCATGAGATACCCCTCACCTCTCCTCTAACAGTTCACTCCTAGCGCATCCCTCTAAACATCTAAACATCCTAGTCAAGCTACCATTCTAAACTAGTCTATCACCCAACCACTATCTACCCTAGATAGTCCAAGAAATGTACTAAGGGATAAACTTCACCCTAGTCTCAACGATATGCCATGTTCGTGCGTGGGGTGTCTCGCAAAGAGAAATCCAAACAAGGAACCCTCACGATACACTACTATGAGGCACGCTCGATCGTCGAGATCCGCTAGTCCCTCAGTACAGAAAGATATATATAAATATATACCATAAGCATTTATAATATTAGAGCACTAAGGATTAAACTTCTCCCCAGTCTCAACACATTGCCATATTCGTGCGTGGGGAGTCTCGCAAAGAGAAATCCAAACAAGGAACCCCCCCCCCGATACACTACTATGTGGCAAGGTCGATCGTCGGGATCCATTAGACCCTTGGTACTCGATTTATCCATATACATACATATTATCATATACCTCTGAATCTATCTCCCGAAATGAGAATACATTTACAAAGTATTTATCAATACTTATCATTTTTATTTCAAACCTTCCATTTCCCTTCTCATATCCAGGAAATGTATTTAAAAGCCAATTCATTATCATGAATTTCTTTAAAAAATCAGATACCTTTTTAAAACCCAATTTTATTATCATAAAAATGCTTTTCCGTTTCAAAATATCCCATTTCCCTTTTTATATTCAGGAAATGTATTCAAAGCCATTTTCATTATCATAAAAATGCTTTGATCATATCATCTTCTTCCACATCCCTTCTTCCATCTGGGAGTGTTACCGAAGCCAAAACCTTTTATCCCATTTCCCTTCTTCCATCCAGGAAATGTAAATTAAATATAATTTATTATCATAAATTGATTTAACATATAACGCGTTCTAAGACCGTCCATCTGGGTCTCCCCACTATGCGCGCCCCTAAATGGCTATCATCTTCCAGAGCCTATCATCAATACAACCTCGGATCCTACATCGCAAGATGTCGGGAAGCGGCCATATGCCTGCGGGATAGTCAAGACCACACCCGGAATCTCCTAACCAGCGCAGAAAAATACAACAAACGCTCATATGGACTATAGGACTATATCCACCCTGCGTTAATTTGTCAGGGGGCTTCACCATACGCACGCAACTTCCGTTATGATAGCGATTTAGAGAGGTGTGTATCCATACATTATTAATTAATAAAATCATTTACCTTTCCATTTTGAAAACATTTATATTTACATTTTCAAAAGTCATTTATCTTAATTCATATATATACTTTAATCACATAGTATATATATATACCATATATTCCTACCTGAATATATAACAATGGCCATATTTGCCAAACCATCTATCGATGACCCTTAATCCCAAAGATTCTCTCAAGAAGCCTAATCATGCATTCATATACGCATGATACTAAACCCAAAGTATATTCTTACTTTAATAAGTAATATATACCAAAATCCCATCTACGGATTCATTTGGATATCTCCAATTATACTAATTCACTCTAAGTTAATATACACATATATATATTCCCAATTCCTCAAGTCCTTTAGGACATAACCCTCCATAATACTTTAATTTAGAAGGCCCTTAAACTTTAATCTCAAAGAGGAGAAAGAATAACAATCTCCAAAATCTTGGGATGAAAACAGGGCACCGATCGACCGGTCCTGGACCCCCGGTCGACCGCGGGTTGTAAATAAGCCTACGAAACAAAGCAGTAGGCCCTTTCTTCTTGGCGCGGTCGATCGGTCACACCAGGTCTCCCAAATTAAATTTCCTCAATTCCTTAATCCAATCACCCAAATTCATTAATGGGGTTTCTAAACTACACCAAAAATAATCTCACACATCTACACGATTAATTCTAGCCGTAATTTTTCCAATTCCCGATTTGATTTCCGAGTTGATGATTTCAACCCGGAGCTTCCATCTTGTAAAAATCATATCAAATCTTAGAAAAATTAAAAAAATACGCGGTTGGTGCCCACGCGATCGTATCGAAAAGATATACAACTTTCGTGTTTTGGCCGAGAGCTAAATCTATTCTTTTCTTGGACAAAATGGCCCCCTAAAGTCACGGGTTACTATTTATCATCTTCTCCGAGACGATTTCGGCCATTAAAGCTTCTCCCAAGCTTTTGTCGCCTCACCCAACGTCCTACAACCTCAACAAACTACAAATACCCATATAATACGGGTCCTAAATATCCTAGAACCTGAAATCACCAATTAATTTAGGTTAAAACCTAAGTTCCACAAATTGAAATATTATTGGGGGTTTTATTGTTTTAACTCTCAAAAATCCGTTTTATCCACGAAAACCCAACCCAAAATCTTTGGGGTTTGTTTATACAAAACTACGGTATGAGATATTTATTCAAAAAGATAAATAAAGCAAGTAAACACTTGCCTCGTGGATATAATCCGATGAGCTCGAGTCAAATCCGGCGGAGTTTGGCCCGAATCTCCATTTCTCCTCCTCTTTCTCCTTCCCCTCTCTCTTCTCTCTCTTTTCTTTCTTTCTTTCTTCTTTTCTCCCTATCCCCCTCTTTTTATAAGAAGAAAAAGGGTTATACCCCTTAAAACCCCAAAACGACTCGTTTACCCAATTACGAGTTACTTTTACCTCTAAAATTACCCGAAACTCATTTTCGACAATCGGACACTCTTTTCCGACTATCTCGGACATTCTGAGACTCATGGCGCAGTCGAAATTTTCATTCGAGGTACTTGACCGTAAATCACTATTCTAACCCATAAAAGTAAATGCGGGTTTTCTAATCAAAATCTTACCTCTTTTATCGCTTTACTCCATGGCGGCATATAATTAAAATATTTTGACCTATTTAGTCCCAAAAATAATTACAACTTCCATCAAAAACCATTAAATCCTCGAGAATCCCCAAAATCACTATTTCGAGAAATTCACCAAATCTCCAATTTATACTTAATTATGGAATTTAATTGTCTCCAAAAAGGTGGGTTGTTACACCTCATATCCTTCATTGGTTGCGCTCTTAATGTGCATCATTATTTTCACCCTATTGATGTAAAGGTTTCACCATATGTTGTCCAACTCTTGATGAGACATTAATAATATTTATATGAACAATCCACTCACACAATTCTTTGCCTCTTATTACGATTACCGACATAGGAAGTCTCTTGATCAATCTTTAAGTCAAAGTATGCTTCTTGTTGATACGTTTGGATATTGAGCTAATCCCTTAATTCATTGCTTGTTTAGTGGCCATGAAACTTAATTTGTTATGTACATGACACATAATCCTTCGCTTATATCTATATGAATTTTCAAGTTTCACAATCCTTCGTTGTAACTAGTAGCCTTTCCATATTGCCTGATGTTAGTCGTTCGATGTTTCCTAAAGGTAATCTCACATTATTGATCAATATACATAATCAAATGGAAAATCCTAAAGGTCAATGTAGTACCCCCAATTTTTATAAATTAAATAAATAATTATTTGATTATGAATTAATATTGATTCGGGTGATTTGATGGGAAATTTATTAAAATTATTTGGTTTGAATCAATTCATTGGAATTACATCTAGAATTTATATAATATGTAAACACCTAATTAATTTAATAATATGGTTGTAATTAATTTTTATGTCACACATGGGTATTATTGGATCAAGTTAGGGGGAATACAAATGCTTGTATGGTGTTTTTAATGTGCCAAATTGGTCCCCAAGGGTAGGTAACCATTAGGGGCAAGTTTTATGAGTATCTTGTTCATTTTTTTGGACTTATTTGGAGGTCCAAAATTGGTCCCAACTGTGGTATTAGATTTACAAATAGGTTATTAGACCTCATTAATAACAATATAACACACCATATTCCATAACCCAGCAGCAAAGGCAAGCTTTGGGACAAGAGAGGGAGAATACGAGAGGACATAATCAAGTTTAATATTCTTAAAGGAAATAAATAACTATCTTTCTTATTGTATTATAACTTATTTATGATCATCATTTCCTAATATTAATCAATTGTTATAATCATGCTTTACAATTGAAATCTGATTAAAAGTCTATAAATCTAATTATTAAACTTGTTTAGTTGTAGAATTGATTATTAAACCCATGTTCATGTTCATGTCTATGTTTATACTAACAACTATATTGTTATATTGATTGTAACAATATGAATTTGTTTTAAATCATTATGTAGACCGTAACTTGTGTTTAGAATCGTTATTGGGACTGTTGATTTATGTTTAAGGGAGATAATGGTGGATTAATTAATAAAGATTCATGTTAACATCAACCCATTGAAGAACATGTTGAACTAACGATTTTTATCATGATGATGGAATTTAATTATAGTTTAGAATCATTAAAAGTTAGGGATTTGATTTGAAAGTTATTAGAATCATAATAGGATATTTTAAAATGATTTGGAGATTTATAAAACTTTTTAATGGTGGTTTAGGGTTAAGGGATTCAGTCTTTTGGGTTAAAGATACCAAACAGAGGCAAAACAATGCAGTTTTGGGGATTTGCTAGTGGATGGGGTTCTATATCGGGGTTGGGCCTCTACAGTAGTTTCGTAGGGTTGCAATAGCGGGTTACTTTGGCCACTATACCGAGTATATTGTTCCCATTTAAATCTTTTATATGGAGGTTCTTGTAATTTGATTTGGGATTAACTGAGAGTTTTAGATCATATTATTAAACATTAGAATTTTTATTTTGTATTTAAGTTATAGGTATTTAGTTAAGGTTATTATGATACACATACAGTTAACAGTGTACCATTGGGACAATGTGACACATAAGCCGTGTTAGTTTAAGTCGAGTTAGTGCTCTACGGTAACTGATATGTATGCGGTAAGTTTTGGTTTACTAGTATTTATTTAAGGAGTCTCTTATTATTCATTCAGACGAACGATTCAGGTAGACATAATTGTGGTGGGGGTGGGGTTCCTTATTTGGATTCATCCGTGAGACATCCCACGCACGATGTTTAGTTCGCTCAGGACTTAGGAGATATTGGTAATGAGACTCTTAATAATTATATAGTGGTAGATTTTATAGAGGTTAGTTTTTGTATACTACTTATAGGTATGATGTACCGTATTATATGATGGGAGTGAAATAACGCAGTAATGGTTAGGCCTGACGTGGTTATGGTGTGGAATTATGGTTTAATTATATTATTAGAATTGGTAATTTATGTTATTTTGTGAGAAGTTATTATACGTGGGGTGGTAACCTTACTATGTTAAGGCAATGATGAATTGAAGTTGTTAGAGTTGTCTCATGTTACGAGAGACGTGAGGTTTATTTGGTATGAGTGTCGACAGGGAATGCTCAATATATATGAATCACATTTATTATTGTTAAGTATTATATCTATTTCTTACAACTATGGGTCTTTGACCTATTTGTATTTAAAAATATTTTACATGTATCCTTCGGTAATAGCAATCAGACTTGCATTTATTCAATATACAATTCTTCATACTTAGAGTAGATTTTGTATGTGATCTCATTTGATATTCAAGTTGTTTCTTATTCAAAATTTTTATATATGGGTCGTGGTGGTTCTAAGTTATTTATGTTCTCATTTTGAGACTATTCAGTTATTATAGTTAGTAGATTCAGATTTGGTTTGGAGCATCTTTTATATCATTCCATCTCAATTATTATATTTTTCATTTCCATTATGTCATGGATGGTTATAATTCATAGTCATTTTTACTTTATCGTGATGCCAAGGATAGTATAAGCTACATATAATTCCCTATTTTGGAGTGTTAGCATTATCAAATTGCACGTGGAAAATATGGGATGCTACAGTTTGAATCAGAGCATCCGAATATATAGTGTCCTTAGGATTTTTGTTTCGCCTATTAGGTTTTTTATGTTGCGTTCTTTGATGTTAAGGCCCTTTCATAATGTTGATTTGAACTCCTTATTAGTGATCGATATCTCATACGAATTTCCTTATTTGTTTTCATATGGAAGACACTCAAGGTAGGAGGGGATGAACAACTGGCGGCATAGTTGCTATAATACTCCGTATTTTTTGTGTAATTTTTTAAATTGTGATATTATTATTTAATTCGTGTCGTGACATGGGATATGTCACTTATTGTATTTCATGTTGTTTATATTGATATCTAACTTATATTTTTTAGGCTAATTAACACAATTTGAAAACTGGCATTATACACGGTAATTCATTAATTAAGTATTTTAAAGTGACTTAGTATTATGGACGACTATGGAATGGTCAGGGACTAGTGTAATACCCCGTGAGTTTTGAACTAATAATTTATTCATTTTTGGGAGAAATAATATTTATTTAAATTGGAGAATTATTAATTTGGCAATTGAGATCAAAATTTGAGAATGTTAGAAGTATTTCGAATGGTGATTTTGAGTGTGCGGTTGATTCCAGATCGGTCGAGAAAGTCGAAATGACTGTACTTGGGTCTTATTTGGGTTCTAAAATATTTTAAGTTCGTTTGGCTCGAATTAAAGTAACCGAGTCATTTAAAGTGTGTATTATCATTTAATGTTGGGTATTTTGGAGATAAGGCTTATTAAGCCTACGGGAGAAGTTAATCCCATTTGAGAGAAAGAGAAAAGCCCTAGAGAGAGAGAGAGAGAGAGAGAGAAAAGAAGAAGAAAGGAAGAGAAAAAAGAGAAGAAAAGCTTGGGAATTCTGACAAATATGCGATTTCAATGGCGATTCAAACACTAAAACTTTGAGGCAAGTGATTAAACTTGCTATGATTGTTGTGTATCATTTATTTCATGATTTGTGGATAAATTTATGGATTTTGGGTTAAATATGCTAAAACCTAGATTTTGGGTCAAATCTTAAATTTGAGGTGTATATCATGGATTTGAGGTTGAAAATTAGTTGGGTATATATATTTGATGAGTTTTAATGTTAGTAACACAATTGGATTAAAGATTGGTGATTAAAAGTTGGAATTTTGGAGTTTTTGGAAAGTTGGGATTCATCAAAAATGGTGTTTGGCCAAGGTAATTGGTAAGGCCAGTCAATCGCGGCAAGGGGGCCGGTTGATCGTGACTCAAGGGAAAAGCCCACTGTCTTCGTGTTTAGGCAAAATTGAAAACCTCTGTCGAAATCGGGCCTCTGTTTTTAGTCCGAGTTGAGATTTCAAGTTTATCCCCTTTCTTTCGAGTTTATATTTGTGGACCCTCTTAGTTATTGTATCCTAGAGGGTTAAGTGATTATATTTGGGGATTGATGACCTTAGGAAGGTGAGGAGATGTTTGGGGTCTATTTCATAATGGAATTGAGTTTGTAGTGCCTCTCTCATTAAGGGATTGAGAGCCGGGATTAGTAGATGATTCGATGAAATGTTGGGGCCGTTTCGAGTATTACGACAGAGTACAAGTTTGAGTTATCATATAGATTTAGTGGGAAATCCTCTTAGCATTGAGTTTAATATTTTGGGAATAATGATTGTTGATCGATGTGCATTCGTATATAGAGGGTATCCTTAATGTTGATTAATTTGGGAGACTAATCATACAAAGATAAGTTATGGATAAGTAGATTTCAAGTGAGGGGTTGTAGTATGAAATTTATGGGAAGTTATTCGGGTTAACAATTGTTAGTATATCGGGAGTAGTTAACTTATTAATGAAATTACTTCTTTCATACATACGAGCGTAAAAGGGTATGTATACCTATATGGCATGATACAAATACCTTGTGTGATGGTTTTCTTTTATATGATATGATTGTGTATATATATCTAGTGTGAATGGTATATGTATACTTATTGTGTGAGCATACCCTCCAGTGATATCATCAAAAGTTGTGCAATGTGGGTGAGGCCCCTAGCTTGAGGAGCAGGGTACGTATAGTCTCCAAGTCGTAGTTGTCCATTATATTATATGTGTGATTTTATTTGGGGGTGAGAAGTATTGGGTATGATTCGTTCTCACTTTCCGGTTAGGAACTATGACCGCTTTCTACACATTGTGAATCACTTTATTACCATGGCAGTGTGATAATAGTCTGATATATGGTAACCTGGGTTAAAGTAAGTAATTCCTGGAAGATGATAGCATTGTGAAGTATTTTGTATATCCTTAAGTGATTGTATTTTTGATATTAGTATGTACACTAAGTGTGTTATGTGTACTAAATTGTTTGAATTATATGATTGTGATTCATAACTAGAGTAAAGTTATAGACCCTAAATGTTTCGGAGCATTATCTTATTTATGTGATTCGAGATTATTGCTCCCTATATGTATTCGTAGTATTTGTGGGGTACCATGGCCATAATGGACCTCAACAACCAACATTGTCAAGGAGTAATGTATTGGGGCGGTTCCTTGTTTGGATTTCTCTTGCGAGAGGTCCCACGCACGAAACGCAATGCAATATTGGGAGTGGGGATAAGTTTAGTCCTTAGTACTCAATTTTATATGCTATTGTGTAACAAAGTTTTATGGGAAATAAACTGGAGTAATATAATAAATAATTAATTGAGGTTATATGCGTCGTGCATTGAGGGAATAATGAATCTTGATAATCAACATTGTCAAGGAGTAGTGTATTGGGGGGGTTCCTTATTTGGATTTCGCTTTGCGAGACGTCCCACGCATGAAACGCAGTGCAGTGTTGAGAATTGGGAGAAATTTAGTCCTTAGCATTTTGATGCAAATAACTTGTGTAAATTAATAACTAGAATCCGATAAATTCTTGTAAAAGAATAGGTATACGTATATTTATAAGTTAGGATAAGTTTAGAAGTATATTCGGGTTATGGTAGAATCATAAGTTGTTGGTTATATTAAAGATAATGGGTTATGTGAGTGTGGTTTTAGGGTCTAGGTTAGATTGGCTCGACCTTAGTTAATGTTGGGAAGTTAAATGACGATCATATGCATGCGTTTAGGTGCGCGCTCTAGTTGAGAGGTGAGTTGTATTTTTTGGAGAGTGAGACTCCACTTAAATCATGTTATAATGCATTCATAATTATCATGCATTTTAATGCACTTGCTAAAATGTTTTCACACCTCAGGATCTGACCCGTTTATATTTCTCTCTTGCTATATATATTGTATTAGTTTAGGTGTTCCTCCGTAAGGACACCATTGATGTTATCAATCTAGTGTATTCGTGGAGTAGTGGCGTAGAGGACGGTCGCCGGATTTTAATATAGCCATTTCCTATCGCTTGTGAATCTAGATTAGGATTCAGTGTGTATATCGTGTTTACACCCATGATTTGTAGTTGTAGTAAGTTTATATATTCTTTTCTCGGACTGTTGTATTATTTGTGACCCGACAACATATCCGTGTATTTCCCTTTGTGTATTTTTGGTGTACTTTAGAACTATTCTCTTTTATTTTAGCATGTATGTGTTCATCATATTGTTAGTAGTTATTGTGTTATTTGTTGGTTATTGCATAGTATGTTTTAAATTTTTTTTGGCACCCTCTTTTTTGTAGTGGGTCATTAGCTATGTTTTTATGGTATCGTAAGTAGATGCTGAGAATGATCCACTTAACATTCCTGATTTATTTTAGTATAGGCTGGACACCCATTATTATTTAAACTGAGGTGTCACAGGTTGTATCAGAGCATCAGGTTCTAGTGTCTTTAGGATTTGTGTGGGTTTTCTGCGTTCTTCCGTAAGCGTACTTGCTGTAGAGCCCTATTATTAACACTATTGTGTTCACACATCTATATTTTCTTCGGAGATGAGAAAACACTTGAAAGGCGTTCTGATACACTTGTTCTTATTTTAAATGCCACCAAAGAGAGGTCGTTCAGGCAGGGCAAACAGAGAGGTTGAGAATATAGAACCCCAAATGCCTCAAGGGACTATAACAACAACCGAGGTTGCCAATATTGTGGCATGAGCAGTAATTACTGCCATTTCTATGATGGAACGCCAACCTATAGTTCAAGAAGCCCCATCCCACCCAGGTCTATCTACGTGGGAAAGAGTATGGGAAGATCTTAGGAAGGGACATCCTCCATAATTTTTGGGGGGAGCTGATGCGATGGTTACAAATCGTTGGAATAACAGTATGCAAAGGAACCTTCTAATGGTTGAATGCAGTGAGGTGCAGAAGTAATTTCTCGCCACCTTTAAGTTAACGGGATCAACTCTTCATTAGTGGGAGCCAATCACCACATCGGAGCAGAGAGATGGAATGCCCATAGTAGATTTTTGGGAACTATTTGACCGAAATTATTTTCCTTCTGCGATCCAGAAGGAAATAAGGAGGAAGTTGTTGGATGTATTTCAAGGTAATCAAACGGTGGCCGAGTATGAAGAAGAATTTACTCTATTGTCAAATTTAGTGCCCAATGAAGTAAATATAGAGGATAAGAAAATAGTGAAGTTTGTGGGAGGTTTAGATTAGCGAATTCGGCAGTATTTATTGGGGAACCCAACGTTAGTGACTTTTGTCAAGGTAGTGAATGCGGCATTATTATAGTGTTAGGAATATCATCTTCGTTCGTAGGAGGTAATAACTTTAGAGACTCTAATTCATCAAGTTTGTCTGGAAAAGAAGAAGCCAGTGAAGCAAAATGGTGCGAAAGGATTATCGAGGGCCGCAACAACGTTTTGTTCCTCAGGATGGACAGGGAGGATTTGTTGGTAGATGTTTCTTTTGTAAGGAGATAGGCCATAGGAAAAAAGATTGTCCCGAAAGAGGTAGAGGGCCACTTTTTGAGGAAGTTTTGGATGTGCAACCCTTACAGCAGGTCCAATGCCATTTTAGGCAGGAGGACTTTGAGTGGGAACCCATCGATGAAGAGATGCAGTCGGACTAGAGAGGGAATTATTTTCCTTTGTGATTAGAATTATTCTTTGAGGGGCATTGGGAGTATCGTATGTAAGATTTTGATGTGTGTTTAGTTTTTATAACCCTATTATGTATGGATTGACCCGGAAGGGAGATTTGAGCAAGTGAGGCTCTTAGATAATATCTTTTGGGAGAATAGATTGTTTGTGATGTGCTAGTAGAGAGCTATGGCTTTTTTTTATCAAAGTAATCCTTAAAATGCATTGGGTAGTAACCGTAAAGTTATTGTATTGTACTTGTGCTAGAATTATGTATATGTAATGTTCTAGTTATGGAAGAGCCTAGTGACTGGCACTGTTTTGTTAAGATGTAAAGAATTATTGTCACTTAAAAGATTCAGAGTTGAGCGGATTATTGTTGAGCGAGGGATTTTATCTCTTGTTTATGCTAGTTTTGAGAAATAAATGTTGATAAGAGTATTGTATTTGTTGGCGCCTTCTGTCTTGAACATAAGGTATTTGATTTCGATGTCGAAAGAATAAACTGTTTTTAAAATACAAAATTTATAGGCCTTCGGGAAACATCAAATGATTTTAAAAATATTTTTAAACTTTAGTCCCAATCTAACTGATCTCAATCCCCGGCAGAGCAAGATAGTAGTGTATTGGGAGGGTTCCTTGTTTGGATTTCTCTTGCGAGACCTCCCCCTCATGAAAGTAGAGAATGTCAAGAATTGAGAGGAGTTAAATCTTTGGATATTTCAATTTTTTTATATAATTAGTATGTTAATATGGATTAAATTGTTTTGAGTTATTATATAATTTGAGGCTAAGTGAAGCCGGGTTATGTTTATACTAGTCGAGATCGAGTACAGGGTGTATGGGCGCCCTATTTGGAAGAATTTTTTTTAATTAAAATAATTCGTCGTGAGAAGTGGGAGGAAGAGGTATAGTGATTTTGAGGGTAATTATTCTGGGAGCTAGTTGAGATTTGGAGTACTAGTCTTAGCTTAATATCGAGGTGGAGATTCTTGTAAGTGGGTAAGTTAGTAATACCCCGTGATTTTTGGAGTAATAATTTATTCCTTTTTGGGAGAAATAATATTTATTTAAATTGGAGAATTATTAATTTTGCAATTGAGATCAAAATTTGAGAATGTTAGAACTATTTTTAATGGTGATTTTGAGTGTGCGATTGATTCCGGATGAGTCGAGAAAGTCGAAAAGACTGTACTTGGGTGTTATTTGGGTTCCGAAATATTTTAAGTTCTTTTGGCTCGAATTAAAGTAACCAGGTCATTTAAAGTGTGTATTATCATTTAATGTTGGGCATTTGGGAGATAAGGCTTATGAAGACTAAGGGAGAAGTTAATCTCATTTGAGAGAAAGAGAAAAGCCCTAGAGAGAGAGATAGAAGAAGAAGGAAGAGAGAAAAAAGAACAAAAGCTTGGGGATTCCGGCAACTACGCGATTTCGAGGGAGATTCAGACTCTACAACTTTGAGGCAAGTGATTAAACTTGCTAAATAATTGTTCTGTATCATTTATTTCATGATTTGTGGATAAATTTATGGGTTTTGGGTTAAATATGCTAAAACCTAGATTTTGGGTCAAATCGTACATTTGATATGTATATCATGGATTTGAGGCTATAAATTAGTTGGGTATATATATTTGATCAGTTTTAATGTTAGTGACATAATTGGGTTGAAGATTGGTGATCAAAAGTTGGAATTTTGGAGTTTTTGGAAAGTTGGGATTCATAAAAAATGGTGTTTGGCTGAGGTAACTGGTAAGGCCGATCGACCGCGGCCAGGGGGTTGCCTTAAGGGAAAACCCCACTATCTTCATTTTTTGAAAAAATTGAAAACCGCGGCGGACCGCAGCCGGGGGTCGGTCGATCGGGCTTCTATTTTTGGTACAAGTTGAGATTTCAAGTTTATCCCCTTTCTTTTGGGTTTATATTTGTGGACCCTCTTAGTTGTTGTATCCTAGAGGGTTAAGTGATTATATTGGGGATTGATGACCTTAGGAAGGTGAGGAGATGTATGGGGTCTATTTCATAATTGAATTGAGTGTGTAGTGCCTCTCTCATTAAGGAATTGAGACTCGGTATTAGTAGATGATTGGATAAAGAGTAAATGTAAACGGAAACTAGGCCGCACACATGTCACAGATGAAGAACGCTATATATAAACTGAAAAATTGTAATCTCAACGAAAGATACCACTCATCAAAAGAGGCGAAATGCATTTTCACAGATTATCAAAACTATTATGACTTTTGGCTTACATGCAACAAAGATCACATAGAACTTGTAATAGGGTTGTAATGTAGGATGGGCTAGGGTACGAAATGAAGGAATGTATGTACGGATTCAAAGTGTTCGGGATGAAAACTCGGGATAATGGAAAAATGCGGACAATATCAAAAATTGGAAAACAAGTTCCAAAACAAGCATTAAATATATCATCGGGGAGAGTAATCAAAGCTTATTGAAACATTACAAACAATATAAACAACTTTCTCTTTCTTTTTCTTTTCTTCTTTTTCTATTGTTTTCTTTTTCTTTTTGCTTTCTCTTTTTCTTCACTTTTTCACTACACTTTTCTTTGCTTATCAAACTCTCATATGCCTAAAATTGCAACCGCAATACAACAACAACATTCAATCCCAAGTAACATTCCAAACAAAGGTATGTAAGGAGTATGTATGGCTTAAAACTCCATTTTGGAGTTGGTTATGGGAATTTGGCTTATGAAAATAAAGGTTATATTTAGGCTCAAAGGGGTTAACGAGGGTAAACATATAAGGGTGAGGTCAAGGTCAATATGGGTGATATAACAAAGAGGGCCTATGATCATTTCACAAAGTTTACGCAATTCTCGAGTCAAAACAATATATGAAAATCATGCTCAAGTAACACATTTCAAGTATGGACTCAATTAATGAACGATCAATGGAAGATTAGTGAGATTACCAACGAATTCAACGTTTTCAATGAGAAAATAATAGTGTATAACACTCACAAACGACGAAAGGTACATATCTTACTCGGTGTAAGTATATACAATGCAACAAAAGATTACCGAATTATAAAAATCTTAAACCAAATCAATATGACAAGGAAAGTGCATATGCTCATGGGATAAAGATTAATTCATGAAGTTATTCACAAAATCAATGATTTAAGGACTAAAGTCTAATAACTTTTAAAATCGAGAACATGCATCATTGAGTTGTCTATTGGATCGGGCAATTATTGAAATTTATCACTGGAAACAAGGCAAAATACTCAACAAAGGAGAAAAAAGAAAGAAAATATTTTTGAAATTATTCAATTTTTTCACAAAAAGGCATACTTAGTAACTAAATGTGAGCAAATCCATGGACTACACATGAAATGGATAGAATATCCTACACCCCCTAACTTAAATGTTGCATTGTCCTCAATGCTCATTAAGAACACAACACAAAGAGAGGAAAATAACGATATTACCCAAAATTGGAGTGATCTCCATAAGTGCGAGTCCAAAAGAATCTACAAAACAAGTTAGTACCGAGCATAGCAAAAACAAATAACAAAAAGTTAACTAATTACACTTAGACTAAATTAAAAAGGAAAGAAAAAAAAGGAAAGAAAGAAAATTAAAAAGCTAACTATTTACAACCTACTATTTAGGCTTCACACTAACTATACACTAGAAGTCTAAATAGTTGAGGGTCCACCCAAAAAGGGATTTGACTTTGAAAGATCAACGGTGGACCCTCCAAAGTGAACATGCCTCCCGAAAAATAAGAATTCCGTTTGAACAACGAAAGGCATGTGGGTGGTGAAAAAAGTGAACTATCGCCAATTTGAAATTTTGGGCGGACGATGGGGGATTTGGATAATAAGGGGGAAAGGTGCACTAGAGATCCAAGAAAAATCAATTCATCTCCCAAAGGTTTTTCAAATGGAATGGGAGATAGTGCACACACGGGGATAGGTTCCATCGTAGCAAACAAAGTCGGCAAAGAGTCCTCGTCGGCAAAAAGTGTGGAAGTTTTAAAAGTTTCTACCGACTCACAGGAATCAACCGGTAATTTTAATGGTTCGATCACGAAAAACGAATATGGTGATGAAACAAATTTAATCTCAATCTACTCATCGTCAGAAGGAGATTGAATTTCAGGGGAGAGAGATTCACATTCGATGATAAATTATTTAAAAAATTGAGGTGAAACACAGGTTTCCACCTCCTCGTTGTTTTGTGCAAAAGAAATCATCTCATCGTAAAGTGCACCAAGTCTCATTCCAGCATCATTTAAGCTTTCCAAACCTTGGGAGTAAAGAAGCAAAGTTTCTTCCAAAGTAGGCTTCCTCGGCTCAAGAGCCTCGGACTCCTCATTTGGTTGAAACTCATCTTCGAAAGTAATGAAATAAGAATCGTCATTGGATTCGAATAATGAATCCAACTCAAGCTCCCAATAACGATTTTCATTCCGATAAATGTTTTCAAGTCTTTCATATTCAAGAAAATCTTGAAAACTATCCCCAAAGTATGAATCATTAGAATGACCGTAATAACTATAATAGTAGGACATGATTACCTCGTTGTTTGTAGATGGAGAATCCGGTCAAGAAAGTGAGCAACCGCGAATCAAAGTTTCTTAGCTCTCAAATATGCAAATCCTGCAAGAAAGGTTAAAAGGAAGAATACAAATAGGAAAGGAAAAATACTACGAAATAATAAAACAATTACTATCTAAAACATACTCCCCGGCAACGGCGCCATTTTGATCGGGCGCGAACCGTGCGTCGTGTAATACGCAAATCGTTGTTATCGGTTCGGTGACTCAATGCAAAAAACCTAAACTACAACTACACTTGACAAGCAAGCACAGCGGTAAGTCGGGTATCAAAAATCCACAGGGAGTGATTGAATTTTAGATGTTAATTGTTTTATTAATTCAGGAATAAAAATGTAAAATAAATAAAAGAAATGGTGAAAGGGTGGTTATGGTGACAAAAGAAAAGAGAAGTTAACTCTAAACAAAAGGAAAGCGAGGATCGGGATCGCATTCCACCAAACGGGCTAAATAACTACTAATTAGAATTACGGTTCGAAAACATTTAATCGAGCATTTTCAATTAAGCATCTTCAAAATGAAAGACTTGAAAACTATCCCCAAAGTATGAATCATTAGAATGACCGTAATAACTATAATAGTAGGACATGATTACCTCGTTGTTTGTAGATGGAGAATCCGGTCAAGAAAGATAGCAACCGCGAATCAAAGTTTCTTAGCGCTCAAGTATGCAAATCCTGCAAGAAAGGTTAAAAGAAACAATACAAATAGGAAAGGAAAACTACTACGAAATAATAAAACAATTACTATCTAAAACATACTCCCCGACAACGACGCCATTTTGATCGGGCGCGAATCGTGAGTCGTGTAATACGCAAATTGTTGTTATCGGTTCGACGACTCAATGCAAAAAACCTAAACTACAACTACACTTGACAAGCAAGCACAGCGGTAAGTCGGGTATCGAAAATCCACAGGGGGTGATTGAATTTTAGATGTTAATTGTTTTACTAATTCAGGAATAAAAATGTAAAATAAATACAAGAAAAGGTGAAAGGGTGGTTATGGTGACAAAAGAAAAGAGAAGTTAACGCTAAACAAAAGGAAAGCGAGGATCGCGATCGCATTCCACCAAACGGGCTAAACAATTACTAATTAGAATTACGGTTTCGAAAACATTTAATCGAGCATTTTCAATTAAGCATAAACATCACGCAAGAAGGAATTTAACCCAAAGTTGCGAGATAAAACATTTAACTGAAAAATGGTCACACGCGGATTAAATTCAGATAATCGCTATAAACACTAACGTTGCGTGACAAAGAAAGTGAAACGCATAATAATCTGACTTTAATACGTGAGGTTTCAATTAAATGCAATTTTACACAAAACCATAAATTTCGAGGTCCGAACCCGAAAATGGCGGAAATGCAATCCCGACCCTATTTATCTAGGGACTAAGCATGATTAAAATAAATTAAACTAATTAACTAAGAAAGCAATAAATTAAATCAAGAAAACCTAATTAGAAAGCATGGAAATTATCTAGAAAGCAAGAATAAATGGAAAGCAAGCTATATTAAAGGAGAGGGAAGATGAATAGTCAATCTTACAACCAATTAGTGTGTCAATCTTACAACCAATTAGTGTGTCAATCCAAGAGATGAAGAAGAAGAACCAATGAAAACCCCTACAACCCTAACTAAACTAAGCTAAAATCGTATAAGGGCTGGTCTCCCTAATACAAAACCAAAATTAGGCTTATATAGTAAGTTAGAATAAAAGAAAAGAAAGAAAATATCTGCAGAAAAACAGAGCATCGATCGATCGACCCCTTTGGTCGATCGATCGACCTAGGCAAAATTTCCATAAATTAGAATGGTCGATCGATCGACCAGAAGCGTCGATCGATCGACCAGAAGCGTCGATCGATCGATCAAACAGGGCAGAATGCAGCAGCCTACTGCATTCTTCTTCTTCTCTTCTCCTTCTCCTCTTTTGCTTTCTTGTATTTCCTCCGCAAGAAACGCCGTAACTTCTTCGTTATGAATCGGAATCGCGCACCGTTCGTGGCCACGCGAAGCTAGCGAGGAGGGATACAACTTCCGTGAGATGTTGGTCCAGGTAACCAAGCTGTGTAAAGACTAAAATGCCCTTACGCGTGCGATTGTGTACGGAACTTCACCGGAATGCAACCGAACTTCATACTAATCATCAAAATACCTACAAAAGCTCAATTAACCCCTACAAAACATGTTAACATAGAAATCTGAGGTTATCTGGTTAACGAACATAAATATAGGGATTAAGATACCCGAGGGGGCTAATAACGCGTAGGTTAACGGGTGAAATATGCAATATTTGCGTCGTATCATTAGCCAATGCTAAGAACCAAATGACTATGGTGAGTGAGATTATTGTGATTGATTTTGGTTCTACACATGTGGTGATTAGTGCACCACATTTAAAGGAAGTTAAATTGACTTTCTTTATATGGAAATTGATTCCCTTAGGATGTCCCTACATGAGAGTGAAAAGTGAAGAATGATCATAGAGAACCAATCTCTTTTCTTGAGACCAATATACTATTTACAACCACTTTCAAGATGAATATGACGGGTGGGTCTTAAAAATTGGATAAGATGCCTTTTGGTACCAAGTTGTCCACTTCAGATAATTGAGAACTTGGTTTTAAAAGTGTTGGTTCTATGTCTAACCAAGATTTCTTATAATCCTAATCCATTTCCCATCTCCCATTGGTGAATCTTTAACTCATTCTATACCGAAAAAAAGCCAAGGGAAGGTGAAATTCATGTGTTACTATTTTAGCAAGGAAGAACACTTAAAGGAGCTTTTCTTGAGAATTAGGAAGCAATAACTCAAGCGCCCCATTGTCCCACAACCCTTTAGGTACACTTATTTTTAAAAATTAGGACACCTTAATTATTTTTATGTTTTGCTTCGACCCGTGTCACATTTAGATGATTTTGATAAGGCTACAAAGGTCAATAGGAAGTGGAAGAATAAGGTGGAAGCCCTTCAAAATGTTTCTCCCAAAGGGAATGGAAAAGGAATTTTTTTTGTTCCTTCTAAACTTACCAATTCAGTTCCTATATACAATTCCTTGAGATTAGATCCAGATACATTTTCAAAGCAAACTATTGATAGAGGATGGATAGAAATCACTAGGAAAATGTCCAAAGGCTTAGTCCTTGTTTAAAAAGAAATAGGATTCTTGCGATTTAGGTGTCTTAGAGTGATTGGTTTATTCTTTTGGATAGGGATATTAATTTCTCTCTATCACTACTTTTATTCTTTAGTTATGATCTTTGGTTTGTTCATACCTTTACATTTTGTCCTTGTACAATATTAATCTTCTATGCTTGCTAGGTATTATATTATCCCATATGTTTCAATGAAAATCTACATGCTTGGTTATTATACCAATGGTTCTATTGATGGCTTTGAATACTCAATGGTTAAAAATTATAGCTTGAATTGCCTTGGTAAATTTAGATTGCTATCTTTAGAGTATTTGACATAACTCATGCACTTTTACACTGCACAATAAACTTAAGCATTTCCAAGAAAAATATAATGAAGGGATTTGTTTTCTACTTCTACTGGAAACTAAATTTTTTATGCGATCTTTGAATGAAAGTGTGTCATTATGAGAGTTTTTATCATCATGGTTGAAGTTTAATATATATATATATATATATATATATATATATATATATATATATGTGTGTGTGTGTGTGTGTGTGTGTGTGTGCGTGTGTGTGTGTGTGTGTTCAAAATCAAGAGTGATGATGTGGTAAGGGACCTTTGAAAACTAGAAATAGTTTCCCGCCCTTTGTAATTAATGATCAAAAGCCATCACATACAAAATTTTATCAAAAGATACGTCTCAAAGATTTTTATCTATCTAAAAATGGAGTAACATCACGGTTATGAAGGTTTTAATCACAAATCGATATTTGAGGAAGAAATATGATAGTTGAAAATTTTATTTGTTTTCAAGGAAAAATGAGGCTTTTTCTTTATTGCATAAATTCAAAAAATTTCAAAAGTGATTTCAAACATTGATATTTATTCTTTGATTTTGCGGATTAATGTTCATTTTATTCACTTCATATCACATGTTATGTTTTTGAATCGGTGTATCTTTTATATGTCTTTAATTTGACCTTAGGCTATTGAATGCTAAAATCATTTTTGTAGAGTATTTGGCATAACCAAAAATCATTGTATGATATTTTTATAGCTTGTTTGGCCATTCAAAATGGAATTTTAAGTATTAAAATGTACCTACTTTATAGCTAAGAATCTATATGTACATTTTTTTTGGTTTGTTCTATTTTTGCGTAGTTTTTTATCGCTGTAAGTTAGTACGTCCTATGTCATCGGAGCTTCGTTACAGTGATACTAGTTCAGCCTATGAGTACTTTCTCCCTGCAACGATGGCATATGGGAGTGTTAAAATTCCCAAATTGGGACTATTTTAGAACTTTGACCCATTTCTCTCTCAAAATGTTTTCACCCTTACAGATACCTTATTTCTTCCTTCTATTTTAGCTCTTGGAAGTCGTTTAAAGTATATTTAACTCATTTTGTGGATTAATCATTATCTTGGCATGTTTTTGTTCCACGGATTTTATAATTTACTCCTTTTAGAGTTAGTAATTGGTGATAGATGCTTTGATAGATTTTTATGAAATATTCTCTGTGATTGATGCGTTTCTACTTATCTTAAGTTTAGATTTAGTATCTTGAGTATGCTTTTAGTGTGTATGGATTTTTCTTTATCTTTTTATGGTTTGTCTACTCATAGTGATAGTATAGTATCCATGGTTTTTATTTCCATTCCTCATAGGATTTATGTGCTTGTATCATGGTGTGTTATTGTAGGCTATCTTAGGCCTCCAAAATCAAGCTCACGTGCCTCGACTCCCACCAATCATTCCAGATTTGATGAACTATTTACAACACGTTTTGTGTATTAAGAGAGGTTAATTAATTTGTATTCTTTGTCCGACACCTAATTGTACGCTTCACTAGATAAAATAGATTGTATTGGTATTTGATCTCAAAGCGAACCATGTTTCCCCAACATAGCAGGAGAATTATATTTGGATCTTATTTATGGTAAGGATAACGAAGTCTTAAATTGCTTTGCGCCAAATTTTGGGTAATTCGAGTGAAACTTTCTTCTCGTTGGATGAATTTCCACTTTAGTGTCCCAGAAGAAAAATACTCGAAATATCCTTACGAGTTATTTTTTAGAGGACCTAGATACGGGGAAATTATCACTCATTTGAGCAATAACCATTATCATTATTGGGATGGAAAGATTTCCCTCATTCACTTCTTTATAAGGACTTTTCATTTTAAATATGATTTTGTGCTTTTGTAATTTTCCCACATACCACCCTCACAAATTTACTCTCAAACATGCACAATTATTGCATGTTGTTAGTATGGGTATTGGTATGTATTAAAGTGATCTTATTGGGGATACTATTTTTTATCACACTAACGATAGTTTTTAAATCCCAAGATTTACCCTACGATGGCTTGATCATGCATTTTCTTTTGGAGTGTGGATTTCCTTTACTTCCAGATGAAATTGAGGAAAAGTTGAGATTTTCATTAACCGTTTGTTCCCATTATAAGTTTGTTGCTCCGCTTGAGTCTTTTTGCTATGTATACAGTCTACTTGGTCTATCTCCTGTCATAACTCCACCACCTCCTTACCTAACCCCAACATCACAAGAATTTAGTTCACACCCTCTAATTGAGAGTGAGTTGGATTCTACCGTCTCTTGGATATCTATTCAATTGGGTTCTAGTTTCTATCATCATTTGGTCCGATGAATTCTTCATTCTATGATGACTTTCAACACCAATGTTATAGTCATGCACCGGATGTTAGGGACGCCTTGCATGACGCTAACAACGAGCTTATTGATTTTTGTGTATTTGGGATGTTAAAGAGGAGGAAGAAGTGATGTAATTTGTTTTGTTTGTTTATTTAGAGTTATTTAAATTTTGGTTTATCTTGATCATACTCACTATAATCTTTATAAATTTCAACGTTTAAATGCTTATCATCGTATAGCATTACTTATATCTTTACTTGATATATTTATTCTTCCCATGTGTAGTTTAAATTGTTGATCTTAAGGCCTTTACTCTCACAATTCTATCTAGCCTAGACTGACATTTTAATTATTCACTCATTTTATTCTTCTTCTCTATTTGTTGGTTTAATTAGCATGTTTTGCTCCCTTACAATGCCTTGATGACGTTATCCTACTATGTGCTTAGCTCTTTCCTTCGTCTCATTCCTTGAGAAAAGGGGGAGAAGTTTTTAGATAAGGGGAGTATAGTTATTAAAGCATATTAAGTTTCTTAGAGTATTTGTTCTATATCATGTTTATTAAGAGAGGTTGTATATTTGAGGGGGTTATTTTAGATAGATATGATATTTACATGTTCAAAATGATATATTCACATGTTCATATTTATCATTTTTCCTTGTCATATTTCTTCACATTGGTACCTTAATGAGTTTTCTAGTGCGTGACAAGAAAGTTTTGAACACGAGATTATTTTTTATGCATGAAGCTGCTTGACTCTCTTGTAGTGATTAGTTACTTGCAACAAATGAAAATTGTATATTTTTGTATTTGGCCTCGGCTAGGCGAATTGTAAAATGATAGAGTTCCTCCATTTCCTTATAAGTTTTCCTTTTTAGGTTTTGTATCGAAATTTGACAAAGGGGGAGATTGTAAGAGTACAGTATAATCAATGTGATCCATATAATATATTGTCTAACTTCATTTCCAAAATATATTTGGGTCTTTGTCTAAGAGGTCATTAGAAAGATTCATCAACAAACCAGATTCAGACAATGCCGAACCTCAAGTACACCACTTAGGAAAAGCTACAAGACTTAGCAGAATTATATTCAACATGGTTAATATGTTTTTACAGTTGAGAAATCTTTTTAATTAACCTTGATTTTGTAATTTTATTAAATACACACGAAAATATACCTTTCATATATAAAATTCTATTTTATAAAGAATTAAATCTTTTTGTGTATTAGTATGTGTGTTCATGCAAGAAACACACATACTTGGAGTTTGTTTCAAAACATACTTTGAAAATTCTTCAAAGGCAAACTAGAAAAAATATTTTGAACACAAGTACGACCTACATCGCCATATCTTTGTCACATCGCTGGTTTTCTCACTGCAACAAAAGCTTGTTGCTAGCATTTCCTTCTCCATGATTGAAAACTCTAGATAATGGTTCAACTTGCCTCGTAGTAGTTTCACCCCAATAATGGCCTTCCTCGCTACAATGACACTGTATCCCTAGTTTCTTGTGTCCACTTTCAAAATGTCTGAACTTTGGGGAGACCTGACTCACTTCAAGTTCATAGCAGCGATGCAATAGCTCACTGCATGTAAACGCATGTAACAATGGCAAAAGTTACTTTTTCATAAGATCTTTCATAAATATCTCTTGGTTAATGTATTTGACTAAACCTTGATGTGATTATTTGACACATTAGGAGTGTGACACCTAATATTTGGGTCTTTAAATCTTTTTAAATCAATAGGATGTAAGTTAGTGTGTTATTTACTCTTCCAAGATAGGAGTGAGAGCTTTGAAAAAATACTTTTGGTGATCAAAACATTTCATATATTTGAGAGAATATTTTTAACTCATCTTCTTCAATTTCTTTCTAGCCATTGTTTTCAATATAGGTATATTTACTCACTTTAATTCTAAAATTTAATCTTCATTAGTGATTAAATATTTTCTCTTCCTTTACTTGGGAAAACTTATTTTGAGATTTAAAACACCAAAACTTTAAAAAAAAAACCAACACACATATCTATAGGATTCCCTAAAAGATCCTAAGTGTATCATTTCGATTGCTTAAAGGTTCCATCCCAGAACAATAAAAACATTCTTCTACTTTGAATAAGAAAATTTTAGCTAGAGGATTCGAAAGAATTTGTTGCGAAAGAAAACCCATCTCAGTTGTGAAGTCTATTCCATCTATTGGCACTTTATGCGGAGAATATGGGGGGAAAGAGTGTCTAGTCGATTGTATCATTGTGAGGTTGTAAGTCTATTTCTTCTAGTTGTAAAACTCTACTATAGTGCATTTGTCTTTCTTATCGGCACAAGGTTTTTTCTATTAGTTAGTTTTTCCCTGGTACATCCAGTTTTGTGCTTATTTTACTCTTTCCATGTCTTTTAGAATCATTGTCTTAAATAAGAAGATAAAACTTGAATATTCTAAAATTTAGAAAAATATTTTGTCACATAGACTTTTGGATTATCAACCCCTTTTATAATAATAAATTAACAAACCTTTTTCTTGAATTAGGTGAATTATTTTTTTATTTGGGTAGCCATCATCGAGAAGCACACTCTTAGAGTCTTTCAGGGATATTATTATGGATATGGGGAGGAGGGACATTCGAAAGAAAGGTTTCTGGAGGCAATCCCGAGGGAGTTTGATCGAAAGGGTAATACGGTAATTCCATTGGGACCACAATTTCCAGCACATATTCATGTTCCGCTAGATCTTTAGGCACCACCGACGCCAATGAAACATGAACTACCATGCTAGGAGGGACATACAACATGGTACGTCGTAGAAAAAGTACCATATTGGATGTACTAAGGTATGTACCAATTAATTTATATATGTATTTTTATTCTCTTATATGTGCATGTGTGAAGGAATGGTAGGTAGGATATTTAGATACGTTAGATTAATAATTTGTAATCACTAAGGTTGGCATTGTAATTTTCCAAGGATAAAATATGAAGGATGGCATGGTTGATTTTACGCAACATAGCTGATTTCCTGAATATGATAATATAGTTGATTTATGAGAACATGGGTTATTTACAAAATAGGATGTCATGGTTGATTTGTTGCAACATGGGTGATTTACTATAAAGGATGAAATGGGTGATTTTCCATAACATGGGTGATTTTCTTAATAAGATGACATGGATGATTTTCCACAACATTGGTGACTTGTTCATTAGGATGGCATGATCGATTTATCGCATCATGGTTGATTTGTAGATTAGGTGGGTATGGTTGATTTTACACAACACGATAAGTGTTGAGGATATGATGGTTTCGGTTATATAGGTTTGTGTGGAGGTTCCATAAGTTATTGGAATTAGTTCTCAAATTTTATCCTAAGAGTATATATATAGGGATTTACTTATTTGGATTATTCCATGGATATAAAAAAAAAAATCCTACTTGGTGCTGAGATCTAATTCCAACAACCTATCTTTTATCTATTTTTGCAGTAGGATAGGGTTTAGGTGAATTGCGAGGATGGAATTCCATTATTCATGGGGATAATCTAATACTTCATATTTTTATGAAATAAATGAATGATTATTTAATTATTCATTAATAATTATTCATATGATTTTTTGGGAAGTTTATGGAAATTATTTGGTTTGAATAAATTAGCTAAAATTAAACCAAGAATTTAAATTATATGTGATCGACTTGTCAATATAATAACATGGATGTAATTAATTTTTATGGTTCAAACATGTTCTTTGAACTAGGTTATGGGGTAATGTAGATTCCGAGAATGGTGTTTTTAATATGTTGAATTGGGCCATAGGGGTGGGTACCCTTTTGGGCCAAATTGTAGGAGTATCTAGTTAATGCTTTAGTCTTATTTAGGTGATCCAAAAGTGGTCCCATAAGGTACTAGACGAATTAAGGTTATATATAGGTTAGTAGACCTCATTAATCGTAATGACACATCATATTCCATAACCTAGTTATAGAGCCAAAATTTTGGGGAATAGAAATAGAGGAGGGCTTAATCAAATTTAATATTCTTTAAGGAAAAAGTATTGTCTTGCTTATCATATATTATTCAATTTATTTATGATCGTCATTGCTTAACAAGAGTGAATTGTACATGATTAAAAGTTTGTAAATTTGGGTATTAAACATGTTTAGTTGTGGACCTGAATTGATTTGATTATAAAACCCATGTTCACATTAATTTATATGTTTAAACTTAGAACTATACGAATCGTCAAGATGATAACAATGGAAAACTGACTTAAATCATTTTATAAATTATAAACCCGATTACAATTGTTATTGGTATAGTTGATTTGTTTTTAATCACGTGTTTAATGGAGGTTATGGTTGATTAATTAATTAACATTCTTGTTAAAGATAAACCCATTAAAGAAAATGTTGAATTAATGATTCTGCTCATAATAATGAAATTTAATTATTGTTTATAATCTGTAAAGGATACGAATTTGATTAAAAAGCTACTAAAACCATAATATGATATTTTTGAATTATTTGTAGTTTTCTAATCATTTTAATGGAAGTTTAGGGTTAAGGGATTTGATGTCAGGGATTGAAAATAACAAACACATGCTAAATGGTGTAGCTTTGGGGGTTTGCTGGTGGAGGGGATTCTATAGTGGGGTTGGGATGGTATAATGATTTCCTATGGCCGCTACAGGAGGTTACCAAGACCGCTATAACCGGTACCAGGCGCCATTATAGAGGATATAAGTTCCTATTTTATTTTATTTGGATTTATTAAGGGTCATAAATGGCTTTTCTTGTAAAAAATTTTAGTGATTAATTGGGAGATCTAGATCATATTTTTAAACATAAATTTTTTTATTTTGTAATTAGGTTATGGGTAATCAATTAAAGTTATAGTTGTCAAGGTTATGTTGAGAAACATATGCTTAAGGATGTACCATTGGGACAATATGCCATATGACCTAAGTATAAATGCATATTAAAGGTTGTGGTATAATTATTGATTGGCCACGAGAGTAATTATATGTACATATAGATAACTAGTTTGGTGAGGAGTATAATTTAATGATAAGGTTAAATGTATACAAGTTCGGTTTTTAGATGTGGTTTCTAATTTTGTTTTATGTGATTCGATGGGTATGGTTAGGTATGTAGATTTTAATTGTATACGTGTATAGGTATACATGGGGTTTCAAAATTCTTTATGAGACTAATTTAGGAATATATCTATATACGTTAAACCTAAATCGGTAGGTGTATGTATCAAATTAATAATGTTAAAATTCACTGGCGGTGGGTTAATCATAATGAATTAGTAACGATTAATAAAATAAGGTTATGGTACATTCATTGATAGTTATACTATTTGTATAGTTTAAGTTAGGACTCGAGTCGATAAATTACTCAATAGTAAGATGGTTAAGGTTAATATATGGTTTATTTGTGCGTTCGTTAGAATAATAAGACTTATTTGAAGGCGGTTCAGGGCTAGTTGATTACTCTAAACCAATGTCACAACTTACATTGTATTACATAGTCTATAATATAGGGTTGTTATAGAGTTAGTTGATTGCTCTATGGTACGATGGTTAGGTTATTAGTTTGGTACTTGTATGATATATGAGTTGGGTTATTGTTTTATGGTAACTAATATGTATATAGTGTGTTTTGGTTGATTGGTATTTGTGTAAGGAGTCTCATACTATTCATTCTAATGAATAATTCATGTAGACAAAAGTGTATCAAAGGTTTACTTATTTAGATTTCATTCGTGACGCATCTCACACACAAAGTTTAGTTTTCTTGGGAGTTAGGGGATATTGGAAATGAGACTCTTTGTATTCATATAGTGTTAGATTATATAAAAGGTTGGTATTTGTATACTTATTATGAGTACAATGTACCGGGTTATATGATGATAGCGAGATAATGTAGTAATGGTTAGGGATTACATGATTACAATGTGTTGATGGTTTAATTGTATTACTAGACTTTCCAATTTAATATATTTCTTGAGAAGTTATATTAGGTGGGTGGTAGCCTTAGTACGTTCATGAAAGGATGGATACATATAATTAGAGTGGGTTCAAGTTAGAGGATAGGTGAGGTATATTCGGTATGATCATCGGTGGGGACAATATGAGATATAAATGAGGTGAATTTAATATTGTTAAGTAATATAATTATTTCTTGCAACATTAGTGATTTGACCTATTTTTATTTAAAAATCATTTCCAGGTATTCTAAAGAAAGAGGAACTGGGCTGAGGAGTTAGACTTGAATTTGTTGGATATTCAGTTCTTAAGCCTTAGAATAGGATTGCTATTCCATTTAAGTTGGTATTCTAGTTATTTATTATTCATAGTTTTATTTATGGGCCATAGTGGTTCCAAGTTTTTTTCGTTTTAGTTTGAGACTAGTCAGTAATTTTGAGTTGTATTATAGTTAGGGGATTCAAATTTGGTTTGTAGACTTGATTATATGGTTGCATCTCAGTTATTTATATTGTTCATTACCATTTTGTTGGGGGTGGTTTTAATTTATTGTCCTTTTGATTTTATCCTGATGCTATGAATGGTATAAACTGAATAACATGACCTATCTTTAGCGAGTCAACTACATCAACTATCGTGTGGCAAATATGGGATATTAAAGTTAGTATTATAATATCACAGGTTCTGGGGACAAAGTGTAACACACTAATCTAGATATTAATTAATCATGGATTGACTCAACGCAGACCGACCACGTTAAAGTGAACCCTGTGAATTATTTGAGTTCCTATAGTTATATTTATTTCATTATATAACATTGAGTTAATTTCCAATTAAGCATGCAAGTCCCGTGTCAATATGACTAAAATATGTAATCAGTATACATGACCCATAAGTGTGCCTTTAAGGTCTAAGTGATCAGAGAAACTAAATTACATCATACCTCATAATCTCTCTCTAATCGCACTTCCTATTATACTCTTGGGTACTTGTCATAACAAAAAAAAAACGACGAGCACAAATGCCTAGTATGGTGTCCACCATTTCCTCTTCAGTCGCCCCACCTTACAAATAAACTACTGGAGAATAACCAAGGTGTTGATCCCCATAAATCTCACAGGAGGAGGGATCATCAACCTTCACAAGTTTAGCATACTACCCTTTAATGAAGGAGTACTTTTATGCATACTCTTGATCCCGATCAACACAATTAAAGTCAATCTCCCATACCTTTGCTTTAGCATCTTCATTGAACTCTAAAGCTAACTTCAGAGTTTTAACTGAAGTTTCTAGTGTTTCAATGGCTTAAATGGTTTATGTATTTTGAATGTGTACAAGTGTACCAATTAAGATTATGGTCTTGTCAACTAGTTGATTATCTTACCCCGCGATAATAAGGAGATTGTGTACCATTTGATGCTTCAATTAAGAAGACTTTCCAGGGAGTACTAAATAAGCTGTTAAAATCAATAAACTAGGATCTAAAGAAACAGATTGAAAGTGCAAAAATAAAGGTGAAAAGGGATTCCAACTGATTAAATCAGTGAAGTAAAATGATTAAACACTAAATTGAGCTACAATTAAAATAAGTAAAATAGTTTACACTAAGGAATGTAAATCAAGTTACAATAAGAAATGAAATGATAATTTAAATATAAAGAAAAAGGAACTTTTCATAAAATATAAAGAGAATTACAGTAAATCTACCTTATAAATTAATTCGAAGAAGAAGAAGAAGAAGAAATACTAAACTATGGTAAAAAAATCCAAGGAAATGAAAGAAAGGAAAGAAAAGGAAAGGAAAAGGTTTAAACGAGTAAAAATAGTTTGTTTTTTTTGTTGAGGAAGTCATATTTTCTTGCATCCTTGAGTTTCTTATTTATAGAGTCCTTTTCAATGAAACTTACATTTTAACCGTTGAATGGTAACCCATTTGAATGTTATCGCCTAGATGCATTCATGCCCCTAAATTATTTATTTATGTTATTACCCAATGTTCAAGGTCTTGACAAGTGTCAATAGATTGTGTAGCCATTTGTATTAATCTGGACTATGATATTTCTTGGCTATAACAACCAGTTTATATTTTTACATGGTAATACTCTATTGGATGGTAGTAATATTTTGTAAACATATCCTTAACACTAATTTATTTTTGATAAAAAATAATTAGTGGACTGTTAACTTCACACACCAGCTCCCCGCATTCAGTCATCATTACATCATGGTTAATGTTGCTTTATCAGATGTCTTTGGCGGTGAAAGGATCTTCGTCATTATCCCTTCAGTCTCTTGGTATTTTTATCTGAGCTTTTATCTTTTCTCATTACATCTTGTCCATTTTTTTCAAAATGGCTTCCAATGGATATGATAATGGCGCCACAAAGATGTAACACCCCGTAATTTTTCGGAGTTAATATTTAATTATTTTTGGGAGATATAAAAATATTCAAAATGGAGAAACTTAAATTTATAATTTGGAGAAATTATTTGAGTGGAAATAATATTTTAAAATTGGTGACTTTAAGTTTAATTGTTATAATTAATGTGTGATGCATTCTTTAGGTCAAAATTGGAGAGTGTCATAAACGATTTCGGATGATAATTCTGAGTGCTCCGTTGAGTCCGAATGGTTCAAGATAGTCAGAAAAGAGTACTCGGGGATAGTAATCGTGTCTGGGGGCATTTTTGGGCATAGTCGGGCCCACACGGGGTGATTCGGGCCATTTGAATTAGGCCCATGTGGATAAAAACGGGATTAGGGGTTTTAAACCTAATTGGGAAAGTGTTGAATGGCAGTTAAGAATTCTAAACCTAGGGTTTGATAGAGACACAGAGGAAACAAATCAAGAAGCAAATTGGGGACCTTTTTGGAGTCAAATCAAGGGACGAAGTGAGTGTTCGTCATCGACACCTTCTCTACGCCAAAAGATCAGACTCTACGAACAATTAGAGACAAACGGTTAACTGTTGTGAATTCTTAAATTGATGACAATCAATTCAAATTATGGGAAGTGTAAACCAAAATTCATTTTGGGTGGGTATTCATGTAAAAATTGGGTTTTCGGTAATTGATATAGTTTAATGGAATTAAGGGTGAAATTTATTATGTTTATGATTTTGGAATGTAGAGGTATGAATCATATATTAAAACTGGTAAGAATCGATGGTTAAGTTTTGTTAATAGGAATGAAAATCGTATTCGAGATTTCAAACCCGGATAAAACCCAAATCGGGAAAACGTTGGAATTAATGGAAATTAGTTGATGAATTATTGTCTCTAGGATGTTTAGACCTTTTTCTTATGTGGAGATAATGTTAGTTGTGATTGAGTAAGGGTTTGGAATGAAAATAAAAAGCTTGAGGGTTCATCAATGGCTGAAATAGTAAGGCGGAGAAGACGAATACATATTCGATCGATCGATCGACCCAGGGGATCGATCGATCGATGGTCCCAAAATTTTGGCAATTCGACCAGTTTTATATATAAAGGGAAATTAATTTAAAATTTAATTTCCATTCGTTGTTTAAATGTTAAATAATTATGAATCACATATTCCTAACAATTATAGGGAAAAGTAATTGGATTTAGGGAGGATATACGTGAGGCACTTTAAGTTATAGGCCAAGTGAGCGAGTCTGGTATGTTGTTTGAGTGACACAAGGCAATAAATTAATTAATGTGTAAATTAATTAAATTAGAGTCGAATCATAGACTCGGGTAAATTTTATATAAATAAATGTGCAAAGTATTTATATTAGAGTTAGACCATACACTCGGGGGAAATATTATATAAATTAACGTGTGAATTAAATAAATTAGAGTCGGACCATAGACTCGGGGAGATGATAAATTAATAAGTGAGAAAATTAATTAAGTTGAGTCGGGCCAGAGACTCGGGGAATTACAGGCTAGTGTTAAGGGTTTTTGAGTACACGGTAAAGCCGGGGTTTATATTATATATATATGGTGTAGTTATAGTATATATATATGTGTATATATTGTGTGTGCTCTTAAATATCGGTGACTAGGTATTTAATTAATTTATCTACTGTAGTGCAATCAAGGGAGGTTTCACGATGTGGGTGAATCCCCTAGATTGAGGAGTTGGGTGAGTATATTCCCAAGTCATAGCATCCTGTATATGGGTGAGGGGCTTATCTTATCTCACTTTAAGGGAATGAATATGACTGCCTTCACTACGTTTATATTTTGAGCAAGGTTGGTGAGCGATTCCAACTTGGGGGAAACTAGGTTATGTGAGCATACCTACTGAGATAGGACTTTAGAGGGAATCATCCGGAGAGGATATACTCGAATGGATGGATATATATATGATATATGTGTGGATGTTGTGATAAAGGTACGTATATAATGGTAGTAAATATTATATGTGGGTAATAATATGATGTGTGATGTAATTGTTTTATATAACTTGTGTCACGGTTATATGATATTATTTAACGAAAATTAATTAAGTTAATTAGTGAGACAACTTATAACCCATGGATAATAATACTCGTTTTAGAGTGGAAAGTTAAGGGAGCATTACAAGGACTAGTTGGACAGGGTAGTACAACTAGGTGGGGATATGGTAATCATTAGGGGTTCACATTAGTGGAGGGGTGAGAATGTTCTCAAGAGAGTGCGACACTAACTTAAATATGGAGCGCATTCATATATTTTGAATTACTGCAGTTAATTCACTTACTAAATATTTTCAAAATGTTTTGGGTTTTAACCCTTGCTATAAAATTATTTTCAAAACCTTTTAGGTGTCCAGCCACAGGGACGCCAGACTTGATATTCTATTCTAGGGACACGGAGCTGTGGCATAAGTGGACGCTAGCAGGAGCTTGGATTAGATGCATCGTTCATTATTTCCTAGAGTAGGAATCATCTATCAGTTTCAGTTTACTTAGGGCATGTCGCCCAGATTTTTCAGTTGTAGTTTTCAGATTTATCTATTCAGTTATTGGATGATTGTTGTTGGACTATTTTTTTAGTGGCCAATGGTTTATTCGGTAAGTAGTTAAATTATTGTTTAGTTTATTTAATTCAGTTGTGTGAATGGTTTATATTTATAATTACGCATGTTATTGTTTTGTTTAATTAAACAAATAAAATTTGGCACCAGCTTTTTGGAATACTAGGTGGTTAGTAAGTTTTTAAAAGGTTTTCGACAGTGATGCTAAGGATAAACCAACTGGGATTCCTATTTTAATTTGATATAGGACTGATCACTCGGTATTTTATTAGGCAGGGTGTCACAACTGGTATCAGAGCATCAGGTTCTAGTGTCCTTAGGATCTGTGTGGATTTTGACGTTTTCGCTTAACGTTCTTTAATGTAGAACCCTATCATAGGATTGTTGTATTCTCATACGGACGTGCATTTACGTTCTTATGCCAATTACTTTATATTTCAGGGTGAAATCATACGATTTGATTCTCATTTCAGATGCCACCCAGGAGAGAGAGAGCAGGTAGGGCAGTAGGGGGAGGTGAGATTAGGGAGGCTCATCAGGAGCCAGAGTTACCGCAACAACTGCTAGAGATGATTTTAGGTGCACAAGTAACTGAATTAGTAGCACAGGCAGTTCAAGCATTGATGATCGCAATGGCAAGGTACTTTCCATGAGATCAGCGACAAACGTTAGTGGTACTGGATGTTCAGGTCCACCAGGGGCAGTCGGAGTGGAAAAAAGTACCAGAGGTCTTTCAAAAGGGCCACCCATCAAAGTTTTGAGGGGGTTCAGATGTGGTGCTAGCGTGTTAGTGGAAGAGGGATATACAGCGTCACCTACGCATGGTAGATTGCAATGAGGTGCAGAAGCAAATGCTAACCACTTTTAGGTTATGGGAGCAATACTACAGTGGTAGGAGTCGATCACCACAATTGAGGAAAGGGATACATTTACTATTGTAGAGTTTTGGGTTTGGTTAGACCGCCAGTATTTCCCGCCAACAGTCGAGGCTGAAATGAGGAGAAAATTTAGTGAGGTGACTCAGGGGGACCGTTGAGTGGCCGATTATAAGGAATAATTCACTCGTTTTGTAAATTTTAAAGAAAGAAAGAAGTCAAAGTTCATGGAGGGGTTAGTCTGGAGGATCAGACAACATTTGATTCGTAATCCTGGTTTAGTAGCTTATACGGACATTGTTAATGCAGTACTCCTGCACTGCCAGGAATATCACTTCCACGTGATAGGAAACAAGAGGTGAGTGGAACCCAATCAGTCAGATAAAGCAGGAATACCAATGGGGTATCCCAGCAGTAGACATGGGGATATCAGGGGAAGGATTTCCAGTAGGGAAATCAGGCCAAGCGATTTAGATCTGAGGGCTATCGATAGGATGGCTAGGACTTTCGACAAGGCCAGCAAGGAAGGGATCAATGGTAGCGTGAATTTATTAAAAGGTGTTTCGTTTATGGGGAAGTGGGACACATGAAGAGACATTGTCTTAAGCGAGGTAGGGGTCAACTACAGGATGAGGTCCTGGATGTATAATCACTATAACAAGTCATGGGTGCGTTCGGGCAGGGGGAAGATGCTCAGGAACCCGAGGATCAGCCATTACAGCTAGAGTATGGAGGTAATTATCTTTTTATCCTATGGTCATGGGGAAATATTTTGGGTGACAGTGAGGGTGTCACAATATAAAATTATTTTTCACTAAAATTTGCGAGTGAGTCGAATTTAGTGGGTGCGCTAGTTATAGCAGCCATAGTATGTAAATAAAAAATTTCGTGGGGTAACAGAGTCCTTTGGTGTTAACCACGAGATAGTGGAGGTGTACAGTGAGAGAAGGTTTGAATTATGCGAGGGGTCACTACTTTCGAGAATTATGTAAGTAGGGTTGATGATTTTCCCAATATCGGCTGGATAGTGATGGTTTTGAACTATTGTGAATAGTGGGGGTAAGTTTGGGTGTTCACGACACCAGGGTATGAATTTTACTAGGTATCACCTGAGAGGGCGTCTAGCCTATATATATGTGTGTATATATGTTGTATTGCGCGGTGCGATAGACACATAATGACGTCTTGTGTTCTAATATTTTGTCCTAGTAAGTAAGGGAGTCTACTGAAGTGAATCAGGGTGGTTAGATTTATTTTCAAGCGGGGAGAGATAGCTCGGGGTTTATTTTGTGCAAGATATAGTGATAGTAAGGGCGCGGTTTTTGATGTTGTCTTTTGTAGCATAAAAGTAGGCATGTATACTTTTGTGTTAAGAGACAAGTATTTGGGGGTACGTACTATGGACTGAGGGTCTAACAGATCTCAACGACCGACAATGTTAGGTAGTAGTGTATTGGGGGGGGGGGGGTTCCTTAGTTGGATTTCGCTTGTGAGACGTCTCACGCATGAAACATAGTGCAACGTTGGAAGTGGGGAGATGTTTGGTCATTATTACATGGGTTGGGTACCCCATTTATTATTCATATATGTGATATGACTACGGGTTGAAAGTTATATTACGGGTTACGGCTAGCATATTCAAGTAACTTACGTGCGGTTAAGCACGGGGACAGGGTGTATGGGCACCCTAGTTAATTAGGGTAACTTTTGTGCAGTAATGCGCGGGTAAGGGTGTATGGGCGCCCTCGTTAATTAAAATGCATATTTGTGTAACTTGTAGTTAAAAGCGGGAGAGATAGATATAGCGAGCTTAGAGGCACATGACTAGAGAGTGATATTCGAGACTTGGAGCACTAGACTCATCTTAATTTCGAGGACAAAATTCATTTGTAAGTGGGGAAGTATGTAACAACCCATAATTTTGAGAAGTTAATATTTAATTATTTTTGGGAGATATAAAAATATTTAAATTGGAGACACTTAAATTTATAATTTGGAGAACTTATTTGTGTGGGAAGAATTATTTAAAATTAGTGACTTTAAGTTTAATTGTTCGAATTAGTGTGTTTCGAATTTTTGAGGTCAAAATTGGAGAATGTTATAAAGTATTTTGGATGAGAATTCTAAGTGTGCGATTGATTCTAGATGGGTCGAGATAGTCCGAAAAGAGTACTCGGGGGTAGTAATCGGATCTCGGGGCATTTTTAGGCATAGCCGAGCCCACACGGGGTGATTCGAGTCATTTTAATTAGGCATATGTGGTCAAAAATGGGATTAGGGGTTTTAAACCTAATTGGGGAAGTTTTGAACAGTAGTTAACAATTCTAAACATAGGGTTTCAGAGAGACGCATAGGAAACAAATCAAGAAGTAAATTGGAGACCTTTTTGGAGACAAATCGAGGGATAAAGTGAGTGTTCTTCATCGAAACCTTCTCTAAGCCAACAGACCAGATTCTACGAACAATTAGAGGCAAGTGGTTAAATGTTGTGAATTCTTAAATTGATGATAATCAATTCATATTATGGGAGGTGTAAACCAAAATTCTTTTTGGGTGGGTATTCATGTAAAAATTGGGTTTTCGGTAATTGATATACTTTAATGGAATTAAGGGTGAAGTTTATTATGTTTATGATTCTGAAATGTAGAGGTATGAATCATATGTTAAAATCAGTAATAATCAATGGTTAAGTACTGCTAATAGTAATGAAAATCATATTGGATATTTGAAATCCGGATAAAACCCAAATCGGGAAAATGTTGGAATTAATGGAAATTAGTTGATGAATTAAGGTCTCTAGAATGTTTAGACCTTTTTTCTTATGTGGAGATAATGTTGGTTGTGATTGGGTAAGGGTTTGGAAAGAAAACAAAAGGCTTGAGGGTTCATCAATGGTTGAAACAACAAGCCGTAGAAGACGAATACATGTTCGATCGATCGATCGACCCAGGGGATCGATCAATTGATGGTCTCAGAATTTTGGCACTTTGGCCAGTTTTATATATAAAGGGAAATTAATTTAAAATTTAATTTCCATGCATTGTTTAAATGTTAAATAATTATGAAGCACATATTTCTAATAATTATAGGAAAAAGTAATTGGAGTTAAGGAGGATTTACGTGAGGCACTTTATGGATAAATTTGGGGAATTAGTTAAAGTAATTATGGAGATAAACAAATTAATTTGGAGTCTGAATATAAACTCAGGAAATATTAAGTTATGGGCCAAGTAAGCGAGTTCGGTATGTTTTTTGAGTGACACAAGGTAATAAATTAATTAATGAGTAAATTAATTAAATTAGAGTCAAATCATAGACTCAGGTAAATATTATATAAATAAATGTGCAAAGTATTTGTATTAGAGTCGGACCATAGACTCGGGGAAAATAATCTATTAATTGACATGTGAATGAAATAAATTATATTCGGTCCATAGACTCGGGGAGATGATAAATTAATAAGTGAGAAAATTAATTAAGTTGTGTCGGGCCAGAGACTTGGGAAATTACAGGCTAGTGTTACAAGTTTTGGAGTACACGGTAAAGTCGGGGTTTATATTATATATATACGGTGTAGTGATAGTATATATATATATATATATATATATATATATATATATATATATATATATATATATATATATATATATATATTGTGTGTGTGTGTGTGTGTGTGTGTGTGTGTGTGTGTTGTGTGTGCTCTTAAATATCGGTGACTAGGTATTTAATTAATTTATCTATTGTAGTGCAATCAAGGGAGGTTTCACGATGTGGGTGAATCCCCTAGATTGAGGAGTTGGGTGAGTATATTCCCAAGTCATAGCATCCAGTATATGGGTGAGGGGCTTATCTTATCTCACTTTAAGGGAATGAATATGACTGCCTCCACTACGTTTATATTTTGAGCAAGGTTGGTGAGCGATTCCAACTTGGGGGAAACTAGGTTATGTGAGCATACCTACTGAGATAGGACTTTAGAGGGAATCATCCGGAGAGGATATACTCGAATGGATGGATATATATATGATATATGTGTGGATGTTGTGATAAAGGTACGTATATAATGCTAGTAAATATTATATGTGGGTAATAATATGATGTGTGATGTAATTATTTTATATAACTTGTGTCACGGTTAAATGATATTATTTAATGGAAATTAATTAAGTTATTTAGTGAGATAACTTATAACCCATGGATAATTATACTCGGTTTAGAGTTGAAAGTCAAGGGAGAATTACAAGGATTGTTGGACAGGGTAGTACAACTAGGTGGGGTTAAGGTAATCATTAGGTGTGCACATTAGTGGATGGGTGAGAATGTCCTCAAGAGACTGCGACACTAACTTAAATATGGAGCACATTCATATATTTTAAATTACTGCAGTTAATTCACTTGCTAAATATTTTGAAAATGTTTTGGGTTCTAACCCTTGCTATAAAATTATTTTCAAAACTTTTTAGGTGTCCAACCACAGGGACGCCAGACTTGATATTCTGTTCTAGGGATACAGAGTTGCGACATATGTGGATGCTAGCAGGTGCTTGGATTAGACGCATCATTCATTTTTTCCTAGAGTAGGAATCATCTATCAGTTTCAGTTTACTTAGGGCATGTCTCCCAGACTTTTCACTTGTAGTTTTTAGATTTATCTATTCAGTTGTTGGACTATTTTATTTTAGTGGATGATGGTTTTTTCAGTAAGTAGTTAAATTATTTGTTCAGATGATTTAATTCAGTTGTGTGAATGGTTCATATTTACAATTCCTCATGTTATTGTTTTGTTTAATTAAACAGATAAAATTTGGCACCAGCTTTTTGGAATACTAGGTGGTTAGTAAGTTTTAAAAAGGTTTTCGACAGTGATGCTATGGATGAACCAACTAGGATTCATGTTTTAATTTGGTGTAGGACTGATCACCCGGTATTTGATTAGGCGGTGTGTCAAAAAAGAACACTTTGGAGTTTAAATTATCCTCCTGTCCAAAATCAGTTATTAATAATGTGGATCCTTAAACTCCTACTCTTGCTTCCACAAAACAATCATGCGATGATAAATGTGACACCATCGGTGACTAGGACACATGGTGTAAGGATGGAACTACTAAGCATGGTTTGTCTTTGTAATATGGTGTCCCTCCTCCATCTATTCTAGGTCATCTTTGTCCTATTACTGTTGATAGACATGCTATTACTGTTAGACCACATCAATTTAAAAATAAATAAGACCCTTGTGATGCTATGAGCATTTGGGTTTTCGATGACTATATGGTGTAAGCTAAGGAATGCAAACCCATTTACCACAGGCCTATTGAGATAAATTACTATGACCAATATCCCACTTTGGTTCATAGTGGTTCCTTTCTAGATCTTCTTGTTCCATTTTCATGGGAAGCACCCAATCAGCATCCCTTCGATAAAATGGGCTATGGTTATGACCATACACTCACTCTTCCCTATTTCCACTTGAGTATTAATCGTAAGTGACTCACCCACTTTTATTTGCCAACCAGAACAAAAATTTTTCCCCTTTGATAATCATAAGAGTGTTTATTTAAAGGCATTATGACACTTCTAAAGTTCTAAGGTACGATACCATTGATTCCAGTTCTCTTTACCAAAATTTTGTGCATACTACACCCCTTGTCATCACCAATGGTGTCCAAAGCTCATATGTCTTGGCTAGGGATATATTCTATTTGGATGATTTTGAAGCTTTGGTGATTGAGCTGGTTTTATCTAATACTTCTCTCTCTGACCTGATTATCTTCCCACACATGGTGTCTAGGTACCCAATTCGTGATTTAGAGGAGTATGTTCAAGATAACCCAAGACATCGATTATCTGTCGTTGCACTATACTTCCACTACCAGTAATTTTATAAGAGCGTTTGAAGTTCTTCATTCTTTCACTCATTTTTCCCTTTCTGTATTGTTGAAAGGCAATTATCAAAGTAACTTTGTTCAGGCCTACCTGGTCATCCAGAACATGGAAGACTCTGCTCCTACTCCCAAATTTTAAATCATCTCTTTTTAATATCTATAATAATTTCATTAGGAGGTCAAGGAAACTTGTTACTGTGGTCAAATATTATAATGTTCGAATTACGATCCAAGATGATCTTCATACCATAACCAATGTAATTTGTCAGATTAAAGGGAGTTTGCAAATGTTTATGTGCATGGACAAGGTGACCCAAAGGATTATGATCTTGAGGTTCTTTCAACAGAGGGGATTTACCTTAGAGCCAAAGAGTTAAAGGAAAAATCTCAGGAGGCATTTAAGAGCTTTCAACATCACGAGTCATTTCTTTTAAACCTAGATCAAGACAAAGCTTATTTGGACTCTAAGGAGTATCATATTTTTCAGTTGTGGAATACATTCAATCCAATCCAAACACAATAGTATCTTGTTTTTTTTCCAATTTTTATAATCTTTAATTTTTTGGTATTAAAGGAAAAATTAACTTTTGCTTAGAATGACTATTATGAGCTTGTTTCTTTGTCAATTGTGTTGTATATTGCTTCACTCATTGTGACATATTTTATATTCATTTCTATGGTTGACTGTAAGTAAAAATTTCCAACTGATTCAATTTTTATGTGTTCACTTATTTCTGGACAAAACTATTTGAGTTATAGGATAAAATTTGAGTTTGTGACCTGTCAAGCCTATGACATTTTTTCTAAACATGTAGCGGCCAAGTCGAAGAGACCCATCTTATGCGGTGTTTCATGTCTCATTTTCATTATAAATAGTCCAAGGATATCTCAGGTATGAATTGATATTTTACGTTGAAACATGATTTTTTTATTGGGCGTTAAAAAAAATTTAAGTTATTTTTAAATGACTTTATATTTTTTTATGAAAGATATTTTTATTTTTTCCTGGTCGTTAAAACAACTTTCCCATGTCATTCAAACGAGATATAATTCATTTGAATGACTTATAAAGAGGTATCATTTTGGTTTGTGCTGAATTTTCATTAGAAGTTTCATTCTTATCTCATTCGAACCAGATGGCTTTGTCGTTCAAATGAGATTGGTTTCGTTCGAATGACCAGAGCAATTTTTGAAAAACTACAATTTTCTCTTCACTTCCCACTACTTTTTACTAACAATTTATGTAGTGCAAGAGTTCAATTTTTAAATAGAATTTTCCATCTTCCAAAAGAGATAAACCTTTACAAAATTCCAAGAAAATTTTGTCTAAGATTCATGGTTTAATCCTTCAAACAAAACACAAGTTTACACCCAATTGTTTTTATGATCCAAGCTTCTACATGATATATGTTTGAGATCAAATGTTGGCAATGGGTGTGTCATATTATGCTCTAACACCACTTCTAAGAGTGGAAGTCTATAATACCTCTTTGTAAATGCAGAAATAAACATGCTCAACAAGGATGGTCACAAACAAAAGTTCCATTTTTGTATTTTTATCAATTTAATAGTCCAATCATACAAAATCAGTTTTAATTTTTTTTTATCATTGCTTAAATTTGGTGTAAAGGCAAATGTGTGTTTAAAACAATACGAATATACTACGCATTCAAGAACACAATGATTAAATAAAAAGCCCTTTTTAGGGCAAAACATTTATTCAACACTTTAGTCAAATTACAAGACACTCGACTTACAATACTACTTTATTACCACCACAAGTATAACGCGCTAGTGTTCGTAAAATCTATAAAGAATATTATATGTCTCCAAGTGGTCCACAAGAAATATATTCGCAATCGTTATCCACCAATTAACATTAGCCTTCTTCTTCAGTAGTGATCCCTCCGGGTTCGCAAGTTAGCCATGGAGGTACCTCTCCACAAGGTGTATGCAAGGATACTAAACTATCTAGGATTTTAAATGATTCAAAAAAAATATTTTGGGGATGTGTATTGTGAATCCATAAAACTTTGAAAAGTTTTGGATCAGATATGTAGAAAGCATTCCTTCAAAAGTTATAAAAAAATAAACACGAAACAAGTATTTATAAGGAAAACACACATTTCAAGGCTGCAACTTGTTCGAAGGAAAATGAGGCTTATTCGAACGAGAATAGAAGTTCGTTTGAATGAAATAGGATCTCGTTCAAATGAAAATTCTATCTTGTTTGAACGAACTTCAAATGACCTCCAAACGATGCCAAATAACACGCCGTCGTTAGATTCTCATTAGATGAAGATATTGAACGACCCTTCTAATGACTTGATATTTCATTCGAATGAAAATGTATTCTTTTTTTAATGAGGTAGGCGAACTTAGAAAAATAATTTTAAAATAAAAAAATTCGCAGATTTTTAAAACAAAAAAATTATGTTTCAATTTTAATAAAAATAAAACATCCCAAAATAAATGTACTGAATACATTTAAATTTCAAAAAATCTCTATACCTTTATGGGATGTAGGGAATTCTTGAAGGTTAATGTCGATTTTCTATGATGATGCGTGACGGTTTGTAACGGAATACGCCAAACTAGACTAAAACAATACAAGGCCTATGCTATGATAAATATTTGTCTTCATGCGGTGTAATTTTTTTTTTCTTTTAGATACCTACACACAGGAAAAAAAGAAAATACCTCGTGATGTATTGAGTTTAAAATGAAAAAAGAACTCATAGAGTAATAAAGCAAACTCCCACATTAATCAAACTCATCAAATATTCCTCGTAACATGTTCTCCCCAGTTTTTCCCGAAATAAACAAAGGAGTAGAATCTAAACATAAAGTGAAATCCATCGCATAGAATAAGTAAGATATCATCACATTGATATGCAAAGAATGCACGAGTAATGTAATTTCAAAGGTAAATCTCAACCGACTATTTTTTAACCGTTCCATTTTTTCAAAACATGTAAATATTACACATACAACATAATACCATATATAATATATGCAAAATTTATCAAAGAAAATCTGGCACACACATATAGGTATAAATAACCACAAAACTCGACACAAAAAACATAAGCTTTACACTAGCATATTATTGATGTGTCTAAACATGTGGGATAGAATGAATGTTCATCAACTAGATACAAAATAAATGTGTCCCAAACACTCAATTATGTTCAAGAAGTTCTAATTGACCGTAAAACTGTATCAAACTAAGGTTTATCCTCAAGGGACAAATAAAGTGAACTTAATGAACAAACACGCACAATGCACACAAGCCTAGAATATTAATTATTCTACCAATAAATAGCGTCATCACAAAATAAACATAATTAGGATTGATTGTAAAACCCCGTTGATCTTCAACTAAACTCCTTCAAAAGATAAACAAGTATTATATTTTCTTTTATTTTCTTTTCTTAATTCTTTTTAATTGATATATTTTGAATCATCAAACAAATTAAGTTGTACCCTTTATGATTTTCTATTTTTATTGGGATCTTGACAATGGTGTCTTTCGTGCAAAGACTTTGTCTTTCACATCCCTTTCCCGTGTTCACTCATATTATTTAACTAATTAAGCAAACATTCTTAAGGACAACAGTTCTTACATGCACAAATCCCCCATAGTCAAAAAATATGTAGATGACAAAATTGATGAGATAACATCTCACAAACTCAAATTTACATGTGAAGTTAACATTCAAAAAGCTCGTGCATGTGTGTGCAGAGGCATATACAAAGTCGAATCCATAAAGAAAATCAAATTCGAAAAAACTCCATAAACATGGTTAAGAACAATCTAAGTATATAAAATCATAACAAAATGTCCTATCCACATGAAAAGTACGGAGTGAATTGGATTTAAACACACCAATATGTCACACCAAATGTGTAAACTAAAATACACAAAACCAAATGTCTATTTGTATTTTTTTAAAAAGTTTATCAAAATAAAATATTTTTTGTATTTTTCCATTATGACTCAATAAAAGAAAAATATAATATAAAAGATACACATGTCATAACACTAGCAGACATATATCATGAAGAACAACTAGAACATGATAAATAAAAACATGAAAGAAATAATATAAAAGATACCCATGTCATAACACCAGCAAGCATATATCATGAAGCACAACTACAATATGACAAACAAAAGCATGCAATCAATCATTAATAAGATATAGCATGAGAAGAATCATGTGCAAGCATGTGATAATAAGGCAGTCTAACATCTAGTGCCTCTAAAATGAATTTCCTTAACCCAAATAGATGTATACTTAATGCTTCGGGAATCGGGAACCAAGATAACACTAGACTTCAACTTCTTGAGACCTCTTCTAAGATCATAACAAAATGACCTAAGGTGATATTTCCTATCACAATGTGAACATATGTAAACGTGAGGAATGTTACCTAAGATTGGACCTTTTCTAGTGTCCTTGCATGCGGTTCACCCTATAAAACAAACAATGGTCTTGACTTTGACACTGGAAGCATTAAAAACATGAAAGTCAGTACCATCACTACTAAAACTACTCGAGTCCTTTAAATCATCTTTGAAATTTAAATTTTTTGACTCAAGCAAATAATTAGACTCTTCAAGTTTTAGGCCTCCTTATTTAAATTTTCAATCATTCCTAGAAGGTTATCTCACTCCCCCTCAATGTTAGTGAATCTATTCCTATGAGTCTTGTAGCATGCCTCCAAATCGTACAATAATTTATCACTATCCTCATTGGCACATAAATTTACGCAACATATTTTAAATTCCCCCAATTATTTATCTAAAAATTGGACTACGTCATCACTCTCTTTTTTGAACAATTCTAAAATTTTAAAATCACGATCAATGTGCACAAGCATCTCACGAAAGAAATCTCTTTGAGTTTGAACAGTTTGCAAAAGTTCCATTGCAACTTTAAAATGAAAATTTTCTTTTTCAAGAATTTTAATTCTTTGAGCAAACTTCAAATTCATACGATTTAAGTCGTGAAAATTATTGGAATCCATCGAGAGAAATAATGAACCAACATAAGAGAAATGAGTAAACAACCACCCTAAATTAGCACCAAATAAGGATTTACACAGTAAATTAGTGCAACCTGCTCTAATAACAATTTGTAAAGGTGGTAAATATTCTTTGACACCACTTGTAAGAGTGAAAGGCTTTAATACCACTTTATGAATGCGAAAATAAACGTGATCAACAAGGATGGTCAAAAACACAAATTCTATTTTATAATTTTAATAATTTAGTAGTCCAAGCATACAAAACGAATTTTAAACAAATTTTAATCTTTGCTTAAATTAGGTGTGAACGAAAATTTATGTTCAAAACAATATGAATATGCTAGGCATTCAAAAACACAACAATTGAGGAAAACTCCCTTTCCAGGGCAAAACCTTTATTAAACATTTTAAAAAAAATTACAAGACAATCGACTTTCAATACTACTTGATTACTTCCACAAGTATTAAGCGCTATTCTTTGCAAGATATCTAACGAATACTACTCATCTCCAAGTAGTCCACAAGCGACAGATTCTCTCTTGGTATCCACTGATCACTCTCAGCCTTCTTCTTCAGCAGTGATCCCTCTAGGTTCATAAGTCATCCATGGGGGTACCTCTCTTCAAGGTGTATGCAAGGATACTAAAAATATAGGGTTTAAACCGATCCACAAAATATTTTGGGGATATGTGTTGTGAATCGAAAGTTTTTTATCAACATAAAAGTTGAAAAACTTTTGGAACAGGTATGTACAAAGAGTTCCTTCAAAAGTCTTAGAAAAAATAAACACAAAACATATATATATATATATATATATATATATATATAGCAGTTCGTTAAATGAAGCCAAACAATACGCCCTCGTTAGATGCTCATTAGATGAAGATATCAAACGAACCTTTTAACGACTTGACATCTCGTTCAAATGAGAATGTCTTGTAATTTGAAAGAGGCAAACGAGCTTAGAAAAATAATTTTAAAATAAAAAATGCCTCGATTTTTAAAACAAAAATCATGTTTAAGTTATATTAAAAATAAAACATCCCCAAATAAATATAATACATAAATTTAAATTCTTAAAAAGATTTATACCTTTATAGGATGTTGGGAATTCTCAAAAGTTGATGTCTATTTGTCGTGATGGTGCGTGATGGTGTGGAACGGGATGCACCAATCTAGCCTAAAACAATACAAGATCTATGTTATGAGCAACATCAGAAAATTTTCTCATACAATCTACATCATTGAGATTATTTCTTGCAAAGGATTTCATATTCGTTGGTGTACATATGGTGGACTTCGTATGCATGATGGTAGCAGCTCTCCATTAGTGGACTCCGAGATGTAGGGGGACTCTTGTGTTGTCACTAAGCAGAGGTTGAAAGAACAAAGAATGTCAAGGATTTTAAGGGAGTAAAGTCATTGTGTAAGTGTTCTATCATGTCCTTATATTAATTTTTTACTTAGTATCTTGTGGCTGGGCCATCCAAGATTTTTCTCATTGTGGGTTTACCTCGTACATCACGGCATTGTGATTGTGTATTTTATCTTTCTAATTCTCACCTAAATGCATGCTTAGGTTTAACAAGATAAAATTGGCTTAATCACGAAAATGATGTAATTGGTTCTTAACCAATTTAGTTTGGGTAAGTTTAGGAAAATTTTAATACGGAAAAATTCATGTTTAGTATGGTTTGTATAAATTTGAACTTGAATTGAAGTCTTATTTAAGAGTAGATAATTCAATTTGAATAAATTAAAAACTTGAATTTTTTGGGAACCATCATCGCACTTTTCAAATTGGTATCAGAGCATAATATATAATTGTAGGCCCTTAACAAGTGGTATCATAGCGGGTGCACTAAATTATCGTGTTAGATCCTTTTGGGCTTGAATATGGAAAACATATTATTTTGAAGGTTTCCTTTTTGTATAAATCTACCTACGGGTACTGGAAAGCGCATACGGATATTAGAATGGTTGATTACCGCATGCTTGCACCCTACTCTTCACTTGCTATATCTTATGGGTGATTGCTTGTTTTTTTACATACACTAGTTGTGCTTCATGATATATATTATTTCTAGTTGTATGTTTGTTTGTCATATTGTAGTCTATGCTTCATCTCATATGTTTTGCTAGAATTATGACAAGTGAATCTTTTGTATTTAGTTTTTGCATTTGTTGAGACGTATTGAAAAATACAAAAAGATTTTGTTTGTCCTTTGATTTGTCTTTGTTTCAAAAAAAAAAATTTTAAAAAAATTAACTCAAAAATATTATTTGCGTGTATTTTAGTTTTACACATTTTATATGGCATATCATTATGTTTGAATCCTATATGACTCAATATCCATGTGGCTAGAACTTTTGATTATGAATTTTAATTCTTAAAGTGTTCTTTATCATGTTTGCATGGACTAGTTTAAATTTGATTTACTTAATGGATTCTCTTTGTATATGCCTCCTCACACACATGCACGAGCTCTTCTGATCGTTGACTTCACTTGTATATTTGAGATTTGTGAGATGTTCTCCAATTAATTTTTTCACCTACATGTTTTGTGATTATGGTGGATTTTCGCATGGCCCGTGAAATTTATTTGTATAGTATAGAAAAAAATAGTGAATGGGAAAGGGATACAAAAGGACCAAAACTCCTTTACGGGAAAGCCACTGTTGGCAAGAACCTAATGAAAATATTAAAAGGAAATAAAAACAAAAAAAATTAAGAGGCCAACATAGTTTAGTTTGATCATTCAAAATAATTAACTTCAAAAGAAAAGAGAATAGAAAAAAAGAAGAAGATATGAAATATGTTTATCTTTTGGGGGTTTGCACAATGAATCGTAGTTATTATTATTTTATCATGATGTTATTAAATTGTAGAATCATCAAAATTCTAGGCATGTGTAAATTGTGCTTGTTTGTTCCTTGAGTTTACTTTATATTGTCACATGAAGTTAAAACTAAGTTTGATAAATTTTTTCGATCAAATGGAACTATTGGGTCATAACTCTTGGGTATTTAGTTCACACCCCTTCACTCCATTTACCACATGTTTATATATACACATTTATGCCATATGATTGTGGAAAGCTTATTGTGTTTAGTGTCTTGTGTGGTGTTTATAACTATATATGTGTGTGCTTATGCTTCGTAGATATTTTTGTGTATATTTACATATATGGTATCATTTGTTTTGAGTCTTTCCTTTTACGTCTAGTCCTCATATGCTATTTGTTCATATCAATATAGATTTAGTTTCCATTTTTCATTGGTATCCCCTGATTATTTTAGTTCATTCCAGTACATATCATTTTGTTATCTCACCATAGTTGGTATATATTATTCCTTATGTGGATTAGTTGTTCTTATGTTGCCAAGTTGCTTTGTTGTTCTTGTATTAATATACACCAATCCATAACTTTTTTAGTTTTTATTTTATGCTTAACCCTTGTTTCATTTAAGGGCATAATTATTTTAACCGAGGGAGAAATTAATTATTTTAGGCACCTTAATCTTTGTCTAGTCATCAACAAAAGGGGGAAAAATGGTGTGGGTACCTCGATTTGTCACTTTGGCCCAAACGAGTAACCCAATTAAATACGACCCCAATTCTAGAGGCCTTACGCCTTGACTAATTCCGTTGTGGCCCAGTCAGTTCCTAAAATCTCTATTGAGAGATACTTTAGGGATTATGGGCTGATGTGTAGGAGTTCCACACCTCCACTCTCCTAAATAACATGTATATATCAAACCCCTAGTAGGGGCAAAGGACATGCAATTTGTAAACACTCCCCGGAGTAAAGAGAAATAAAATACTGAGAGCACCACTGTGGATGTAGGACTTCTTGCCGAACCACGTATATCTTGTGTTATGTGTGATTGCCCTTCCTTTAAGTTCTTTATTTATTTTGTTGATTGCCTTTGCTTGTTATTTTGTGTTGAGTTTGGTTGTCACCACAATTGTCACCATTTATGGGAAACATTTGTTTTCCTTTAAGAATGCCTTCACCAATAAGAATTTGGAATGTCTGGTCACAACAATAATGCCCCTCAAGCAAGGGATATTCAAGAGCATCCTGCCCCTCGTAAGATCAGATCTAAAGTTCGAAGTTCAAATCCTAGGGCTTGCCCAGAATGGCAAGATTCGAAGGAAAGCCAAGGACCAACCATGTCCACACAGGTCTCCAGGCTGATCGATGCCTACGAGACCAAGCTCTAAGAGTAAGACGAGGCCACTTGCAAGAAAGAATTTGAGAACGCTCGTCTAAAAAGAAGATTGGAGAAATTGGAGAAGTAACTCCATTTTATCACCAGGCAACGTCAATATCTCACTCCTAGCACTCAGGCGAGCAAGTCTCATAGCCGAGGAAGGATCCCTAGACGTGGATCGCAAAGATTTCAGGAACATAGGTCAGATAACGACTTTCTCGAGCAAGCGCAACCATCTCGCCATTATAGGATCCCAGCTCGAGGAAATGATAACATACGAAATTTGGTCCGGAGAGAAATGGACCACTACCCAGCACATCGGGGTGCCAGATCAACCAGAGAGCTATCCAGGTGACCTCTCAGGACCCATATGAAATCCCCTTTCTCAAGGGAGATAGAAGAAGAAGAACCCCCAAGAAGTTCGCGATTACCAGATTCAAGATTTACGATGGAAAGACTGATCCTATCGACCATGTTAGGCAGTATAGGCAAGTTATGACCCTCTGGAACCATAGGGACACATTAATGTGCTGAATACTTCCATCGAGATTGCACGATGTGGCCTAGAAGTGGTTCGAGAAACTCCCTCACAGATCCATCAAGAGCTTTGAGTCCCTGGCAGAGCTCTTCATAGCTCGCTTCATTACCAGCAGCTCCCATCCGAAGAGGATGGATGCTTTGTTGACAATGAAGAAAATGCCCGTTGATAACCTAATGGCTCATATTAAAAAATTCGCCAAAGTTGAGGATGTGTCCCGCCTCAGTGTAGGAGAGAATGGTCACGCCAAGTTCGTCGGCAAGAGCAACCATAACGCTGAGAACCAGAAGAAAGGAAGAAAAAATGGAGGCAAGAGTGGATCCAAGAGCGAAAACAAAAATTATGCTTCAAAAGAATTTCAGGCAGTGAACACTGTCTTTAAGGAACCAATCTACAAGATTCTAGCAAAGATCAAGGACGATCCATTTGTTAAGTGTCCCAAAAAGATGGGAGGAGACCCCTCAAAACGAAATAATGCACTGGGATGTGCTTTCCACAAAGAGGGTGGGAACAGGACCGAGAACTGCAAAGCTCTAAAGACTCACCCTAAGGATTTAGCCCAAACTGGACATTTGAACGAATTTTTAGAAAAGAAGGCAGAAAAGGTCACTGCCAATGGAGACCCGAGTCCCGATAATGTGCTCAAGGAGGATGTTGGCCATGAGTTCCCAGTGATTTATGGGGCATCAGACCTAAAGAATATTTAGCGAAACTCAGCTCGGATGGAAGTTAAAAATCTTATGACAATGATGCAATATTTTCAAATCAACCCAACTAAAACGTAGGTAGGAGAGCATCAGCGAGCAGATGACGTCGACTACAGTAAATAAATTGTGTTCACGAATGAAGACCTAGGGGGAGTAAGGACCCCACATCATGATGCCTTGATCATTACACTCAGAATAGCTAACTACGATATCGACAAGTTGCTCGTCGACTAGGGTAACTCATCCAAAGTAATGTATCTCGACCTATTCAAAAAGTTTAAGTTAAGTGTCGCCAACTTAAATAAATCCACTGTCCCTTTAGTTTTCTTTGCAAGTAAAGTGACCATCACTTTGGGAAAGAATGTACTGCCAGTAAGGGCAGGAAGTGTCTCCAAAATGATCAAGTTTTTGGTGGTCGACATTGACTCTCCCTACCAGGCCATCCTTAGCAGAGGGTGGGTACATGTGATGAAGGTAATCCCCTCTACGTACAACCAGAAACTCAAATATGTGACTGAGCAAGGAGTGATGGATATCCATGCAGATTAGGCGATGGCGAGAAAGTTCTTTATAGCAGCCATCCGCCCAAAGCAGAAGAAGAAGGTCGAGAAGGTTGAAGAACAGGAAGGTTTGATACCTTCCAAATAGCAGTTAAAATATGGAAGACCTGGAGTGGAGGAAACTAGGATCCTCCCCTCTGAGCGGGTCATTAAGAACCTGGAGGAAGTCACAGCCAGCGAAAATAAGAAGGAAAGGATGTTCTTGATCGGAGCCTCTCTCACAGATCGATAGAAGAAAGAACTAACATTACTTTTATGGAATAACTTGGACATTTTTGCATGGGAACCCTACGAGCTGACTGGGATTGATCCCAGTGTGGTTTTTCATCGGTTGCACATCGATCTGGCTTTCAAGCCAATCGTGCAAAAAGAGCGACGAACTGCACCCGAGAAGGCCAAGGTTACGGAGAAGGAAGTGGATAAGCTGTTGGATGTAGGATCCATACGGGAAGTTCAATTACCTAAGTGGTTGTACAACCCAATAGTGGTCCCAAAGAACAATGGAAAATGGAGAGTTTGTATTGACTTTCGTGACCTTACTAGGGCATTCCCTAAGGACAGTTTCCCTCTCCCAAATATTGAACTGTTGGTAGACACCATAACAGCTCATGAAAGAATGAGTTTTCTAGACACATACTCCGAGTACCACCAAATCCCTGTACATGAGCTAGATCAAGACAAGACAACATTCATCACCACCGTCGGGTTGTATTCTTACAAGCTCATGCCCTTTGGGCAAAAAAAATGCAGAAGCAACCTACCAGCGGTTGGTCACCAAAATGTTTAAGGACCAAATGGGAAACACCATGGAAGTCTACATCGATGATATGCTCGTCAAGAGCAGGTACAAAGAAAATAACCTCTTAGACCTATCAAGGACCTTCGAAATCCTTAGGAGATACCAAATGAAGCTTAACGCAAGTAAGTGCTCCTTCGGTGTCTTGTCAAGAAAATTTATCGGGTATTTAGTTAGCAAGACAGGCATTGAAGACAACCCAGACCAGATTAACGCCATCAAAAGGGTCCACCCCCACGTGCGATCATAGATATGCAAAAGCCCACAAGGATGCTCGCCACCCTAAATCGGTTCATCTCGAAGTCATCTGAAATGTGCCACCCATTCTTCTTGTTATTGAAAAAAAGTAAAAATGTGGAGTGGAACAAGGATTGCTCGAAGACATTGGAGGAGCTCAAAGCTTACCTCAGCACACCACCCTTGCTCGTAATACCTCAAGAGAATAATTCCCTGTACCTATACGTCACAGTTTCCAGCCATGCCATTAGTTTTGCATTAGTATGCAAAAGAACGGGGATCCAACACCTAGTTTATTAAGCGAGTAAGATTTTCTTGGACGCCGAACAGTGATACCTACCACTGGAAAATCTCGCCTTTGCACTAGTGGTAGCCTCGAGGAAATTGAAACATTACTTCAAATTTCACTCTATCATCATCTTTACATCTCACCCCCTTAAAGCACTCTTGTAAAAAGTAGATCTATCCGACAGACTATAAAAGTGGTTAGTCGATCTTGGGAGATTTGACATCCAATTTCAGCCAAGGAATGCAATTAAGGGACAAGTCCTCTTCGACTTCACTGTAGAATTTATAGGAGAGCATCCTTGTGACCAACTTCAACCTGTTGATCAAAGGGAAGACCACTTAGCATAAGGTTTTTGGTGACTATTCGTTGACGGAGCCTCCAACTCCAAAGGGGCAGGAGTGGGAATCGTGCTAGTTACCCCTGAGGGTGCAATCATCGAGCAAGACATCAAGATTGGATTTAAAGCCTCCAATAATGAAGCAGAGTATGAAGCATTGATATAAGGACTACATAAGGCACATGTACTGGGGGAAAGACAACTCTAAGTATTCAGAGACTCATAACTGGTCCCTAACCAGATAAGTGGAGACTTCAACACGAGGGATAAGAGAATGGCGTCCTACCTCGCCACAATAAAAAAATTAATGTCGAACATCGAATAAGTCAGGGTCCAATAGTTTCCCAGAGGACCATGCTGATGCCCTAGAGGCCTTGAGCTAAGCGATCAATTTTGACTTGAAGAAAATAATTTCGATCGACTTCCTCACCCAGCCAAGCATTAATCAGAGCGACGAACTTCAAGACACAGGCCATGTTCTCTAGATTGAATCATCCCCCAACTGGATTGACCCCTTAAGGGATTATTTGAAATATGGTGCCCTACTAGGCGATAACAAGGCCGCTCATGAGATAAGAGTCAAAGCTAATTGCTTTCACTTATCTCCCGAGGGAATACTATATAAGAGATCTTTCACCGGTCCTTACCTCCAAAGCGTTCACCTGAAGGACGTCGAGCAAGTTCTACACGAGATCCATGAGGGAATCTATGGGAGTCATATTGGGGGAAGGTCATTGTATTTCCGAGAAATGGAGGAAAGCTACTGGTGGCCGTACATGCAGAAGGATTTTGGGATATATGCTCGTAAGTGAAAAAAATGTCAACTCCACACTCCTATGGTTCACCAACTCGACAACGACCTAAATTCACTTACTATCCCATGGCCTTTCGCCCAATATGGGATAGACATCATAGGCCCTTTTCCTACCGCTATTGGTAATCGCAAGTATATGTTGGTCGCCACAGACTGCTTTATCAAATGGATAGAGGCAGAGCCGCTAGCAAACATCAGAGACACGGATATGATGACGTTCATATGAAAGAAAATAATCACCCATTTCGGGATCCTTAGGACCATCATCACTGACAACGAAACCCAGTTCTAAAGTGGCCTCTTTCGAGGTTTTTGTAACGACCACGGGATCAGGCACCATTTCAACTGGGTGGCATACCCTCCCTTAGAGTACTGGAGAAGCTGAAGCCTCCAACAAAATAGTGATTGATGGATTGAAGAAACGATTGGAGAGAGCCAAAGGGGCATGGGTGAGCAAGCTTCCACACATCCTATGGGCCTACCGCACTACCCCATGGCTAGAAATCGTGAAAACCCCATTCGCACTGACATATGGTATATAGGCAATCATTCCATTGGAAGACGGCCTCCCCACCATGAGGTCCACCCTGGTGACCAAGGCTAGAACGATGCATCATTGCTCGCAGAACTTGACCTAGCTAAGGAATGAAGAGAGTTGGATCTAGTGAAACTAGAAGGCTATCAGCAACAACTAACAAAGCACTACAATAAGAAGGTCAATCCGAGAGCATTCCAAGTTGGGGACTACGTCTTAAAGAAAGTTCTTGGCAGCGCAGTAAAACCATCGGACGGTAAGCTAGGACCAAACTGGGAGGGACCATTCAAGGTGATAAGGGTCAATCTATAAGGATCCTATCACTTGGAAACGCTGGAGGGTAGGGAGATATCTCGAGAATGGAATGCATCCAATTTAAAGAGATTCTACTTCTAGTTTTCTATGTTGATCTTTTATTACAATATTGAAATTTGTAATTCATTTTCGATTAATAAAAGATTGTTTGGCAGTAGCATTCTACAAAGTGTTGATTTTATCTCAAATACTTTTTAATTGATGCACCTTTTCCAAGTTACGGGCTCCACTCTCAACATTTAAAAGCAAGGTATAACCCTCCTCATGTTTTCATCATCAAACATGAATAACCTCATAGCATTGCCCCTGGCAATACATGAATCCCTATAGGGGACCCTTAGGAAACTCGACCAACCCAGGTTGGTCGCCAAACAATGTTTGGCTCAAAAAACCTGCTCGGATAGAACATCCAACACCAAGTGTGTCCTCGCCATTACCACACTTAGGCCTAAGTAAGTGTGACGACACAACCTAAAAGGTAAAGTGAGGTAGAATGGTATCTTATAAGCATACTGGACTGGGGGGATACTCACTCAACAAAACAACTTTGTTTGTATTAAATCTAGTCGGCTAAGAAGAGCTCAAGATAATCGAACAACAAATCAATGAAGTGAAAAATACACAACATATGTTTAGTCGGCAAGTCGCCCACAACATAATTATTTTATTACTTCACTACATGTACAAAAAGTTACATATGATGAATTAAATAAGTCCTAATGAGGATTGTAACTTCAAGAAAGATAATCATCTTCTTGCGATCTTCGTCCATCATCTGGGTGAGGGGATAATTCCCCTTCGACTTTATTTGAATTCGGCTCCAATAGCTGCCTTGGGATAGCATCTATAGGGACCCAATGATCATCCCTCCTGAATAGGTTCGGCAACAAAGTTTAGGGGGAGATCTCATGGCAATACCAGAGAATCGTGTTCCTAGGGACCTATAACTCCCTAAAAGCACTCAACCATCCTCTAACAAAGAATAAATCCTCGACCTCCTTCAACTTCATCGGTGCATCGGTCCAACCCTGTTCCAAACCATCAACCCACACCTGCCGAGGACCTTTCTTGAACAGGTGCCTTAGCAAGGTAACATATCTTTGGAGGCCGGAAGCTATCACATATGCCCTACGAACATCACCCCGGAGCTTAAAAATCTCCCTAGCTAATCCACTACTGTCAGTACCATCTTGCGACCTAGTCGATGAGGAGGAGCCCTGCAAAACCTGGGGGCAATGCTTGGCGCATGCTCTCTAAGTCGTGAAACCTCTCTCCTCAGAGCGTCATTCTCTTGTTGAAGTACTTCTCCAACTTGATTAATCTCAGAGGCATCCAAAAGTTTAGCCCTCAGAGCATTCACTTCCTCTTGAACAAAGATCCAACCTCTTCCATCTCCTGAATCCTATCTTTCAGTTTAGCAACAAGATCCGACTAGTCCTTAAAGTTCTGATTCCTCGCCTTAAGAGACATGAAAATCCTTATAAAGGCTTGGAAAACATAATTTCTCGCATTAGGACCAAGAATCCTTCCTAATTGAGAAGTAGCAGGTATATACTCATCAACATTAATCAGCTATAGACTATATAAGCATTGAAGAACAAATAAATCAGTATGCGTAAGGGAACTAAATTTTATTTCATTAAGATAAGGTTCAAAGTACATCATCAAAAGGAAAGAATAACAAAAAATACAAAGATCTCCCTAAAGAAGACTAGCTTGCAACCTCAGTCTGCTCTGAGGTCGCTGGTTGCTTCCTTTTATCTACAGCAGCAGCAGTTCCAGGTGCGACTCCTCCAGACGGAGCAATTACCACCCCCTGATCAAGGGGAGCATCAGTAGCGATGGTCAGAATAGCAGGAGCAGGCACCTCATCCACAACAGGCTTAGGTCTAAGATCGTGCTCGTTAAAGAGTGGAGAGTTAATATCCAACTCGGTCGCCAGAAGAGCCTTGTTCCAACCCTTTTTAAAGTTGAGACGGCTAATGTAGCCAATATGAACATCAGCATCCTCGTACGTAGTAATCCATCCAGCGTTGTATGAGATCTCCTTAAGGGTGGTAGCCTTAGATTTCACCTTCTTTGCGAGCACCTTTTTCTCCTCCACCACAGCCAGCTTGCTCGAGAAAACCAAATCGTAGGACTGCCTCAGCTCCCAAGGCTCCTTGGTCGCTACCTCCTTCGCTTGATTGCCTTCAGTCAAGGCGATATTGGAAGACTTCTGAGCAGCATTGGTATCCTTTAGACTAGCCTTCATCTCAGCATTCTTCCTGTCCAGGTCAGCATTTTTCCTCGCCATCTTGTCACGGCTACGATAGAGGACAGTGAAATCAGCCACAAATTGCAGAGAAAAGGGAAATATTAGCAAAGGAAATATTGAAAGAATATTTCAATAATGGAAAATTAAAAGTAATCTTACCAAGGCTAGCCTCTAACTTGCCTTTAAATCTTACTGGTTGGCCCCCACCACCCTCTGGCGATCAGTCGGTAAAATTTCTCTCTCGAGCACTGCCGGAGCCAGCTGAGGGGAAAGGGAAACAGAAGCCCGTTCGAGAAGAGTAGATATGGGCACCAGAGACTGCCGTACTTTTGTCTTCACCTCCTACCTCCTCTTTTCTTCTTCCCTCTCCTTCTTCTCTTTCTCAACCCTCTTTCTCTCCTCCATTCTTTTCCTCCCTTCTTCTTCTTTCTTCCTCTCTCTTTCTCTCACCTATGTCTCCTTCTTCTTCTTCCTCTCATGCACATGTGTAGCAGACTGGGAATCGGCCTCAACATCCTCGCTCCCTGATTTCTTCTTCTTCGATCGATGAGAAAGAAGCATGTTGTCTTCATCATCATTTGGAATCAAATTCTTCCTAGGAGGATCCATAGCTTCCCCGCTGGAGCTACTTGAATCTCCTAAAGATGTTTAAACCTATGAACCCTCTTCTGAGATGGAAGATTCCTCACTACCAGATCTCTCCTCACTGGACTTACCTTCAACACCGCCCCTATTATCACCCTTGCTCTCTTTACCACTCCTACTTTCTTCCTCGTCCAATTAGATTGGGTCGGCAACAACCTCTTTTGAGATGTCTAGCTGGGGAATGCTATACATAGGTCATGTGATGAAATTGGACCCAATGTTCTTATATTCCAAAAAAATGCAATAGATCAAGAATGCTCATCATCAGCTAAGAGTTCCCTAATTTTCTAAGCCATAACCATCTCGATAGCCCGAATCTCGTGAAAGATCTGGTTCCGAGTTCTTTATCTTCTTTGAAAAAAGAAAAGGAGAAAGATGTGAGAAAGACAATACATTAATAGAGGATGAATGAGCATAATAAGAACTATGCCTACCTATATATTCCTCCCCATAAAATGGAATCACGTATCTCCCGGACCTCAACCCTTCAGTATAGGGAGGGAACTGCTAATTTCTGGCAATAACCCACTCATGTCAGTAGTCCTTATGGGAATCAGGTAGGTTTACTACTAATAACCTATCATGACTTCTAGATTTGAGGTAAATAATACTAGATCTTGTTCGAGAAAAAGAATACCAGAAGCAAATTTTAGCAAGCCCTAGATTGGTGCCATAGAGTTGATTAATTCTATGCACACCATTGACAATTTTCCAAACATTTGGCGAGCACTATGTAGGGACTATATCGAAGTAACTAAAAAAGTGCAAAAATAAAAGATTTAGGGGAAAATTAAATCCCCCCTGGGATAACAAAAGAACACGTATCTAGTGATCGTCCTTAATGTCCCTGACATTACGAGGAACATGGGCACACTCTATATCTACCCAACTTGGGATATGGTAGAATTTCCTAAACTCCGTTATCGACCTATTATCTATCTTCGTCATCAGAAAAGAGAAACCCTAGTATCGAATATGAAGAAATTCCAACAGAAGAAGAAAACAGAATAAGTGAGAGTAAGAGTTAGCTTGAGACGATGCAAAGTTACAAGCAGGGCCGATGAAAAAATAAGAAAGAAGATTGAAGATGGAAGACGAAACCTGGGAGTAAGAGAGTTACCATGAAATCTTGGAGAAATTTAGAGAATACAAAGAAGTCTAAAGTGGCGTTCAAGGAATGACCATAGCGAACTGGCAATGAAGCAATCAGCCGCCTAAATCAATTTGGGAAGGGCGCTTCAATCCCAAAGTGTTGCACAATTCACAAAAATGCCATTAAGGCAAATCATTTAAAAATTTTGAGCCCAAATTGTGACCCAATTTTTTGGGGGGAAATTGTGGGTACCTCGATTTGTCACTTTGGCCTAGACGAGTAGCCCAATTAAATACTACCCAAAGTCCAGAGGCCTCGCGCCTTGACTAATTCTGTTATGACCCAGTCAGTTCCTAAAATCTCTCTTGAGAGATACTTTAGGGATTATGGGCTAACGTGGAAGAGTCCCACACCTTAACACTCCGAAATAACATGTATATATCAAACCCCTATCCTGGGGCAAAGGGCATGCAATTTGTAAACACTCCCCGGAGTAAAGAGAAATAAAATACCGAGAGAACCACCGTGGACATAGGCCTTCTTACCGAACCACGTATATCTTATGTTGTGTGTGATTGCCACTCCTTTAAGTTCTATATTTTTTTGGTGATTGCCTTTGCTTGTTATTTTGTGTTGATTTTGATTATCACCACAAATGGTATCTAACTCTTTTCATTTGGGGTAATTTAACTTAGGGGGTTACATCTTTCTTGGGTACAAATTTTAGATAAAGGGGGAGGATTTAATTATGTAGTTTATATTGTTATATTCTCTATGTATATATAGTGTGTTTAAGTGTGCAGGTTTGCTATCATGTGACAGAGTTTTAATTCAAACAAAGCTTCCCAAAATATATGTTGGTCAAGCGTTTATATTTTTTCTTTTGGGTTGGGATTGATTCATTTAGATGAGCTTGACAGACCGTAGGGTTTTTGGTTTTGGTTTTGTACTGGAATAGCTAAAGGGGGAGATTTGTGAGGACATATTTCCAATTCAGTTAATTTTTATGTATTGGCTTAATTGCGAACAAAACATTTTGAGTCATAGGATAGAATTTGAGTTTGTGACCTTTCAGGCCTATGACACTTTTGTTGAAGACGTAGAGGCCAAGTCAAAGAGAACAGATCTTATGCCATGTTTCGTGCCTCATTTTCGTCATCAGCAATCCAACGATCTCTCAGGTATAAATGCATATTTAATTTTGAGGCTTGGAATTTTTTTATTGGGTGTTAAAATTTTTGTTAAGGTATTTAAAAATGTCTTTATATTTTTTCAATAAAATATTTTTATTTTTTCCAGGTTGTTACAACAACTTTCCCAAGTTGTTCGAATGAGATTTAGTTTGTTCAAAAGACTTCTATCGAGGTCTCGTTTTGGTTTGTGCTGACTCCTTGTTATAAGTTTCGTTCTCATCTCGTTCTAATGATATGTCTTTGTCGTTTGAACGAGATTGGTTTTTGTTTGAAAAAACGGAGTAGTTTTTTAAAAATTTCAATTTTCTCTTAACTTCCCACTACTATTTCCCCACCATTTATGTAGCGCATGAGTTCAGTTTTTACAGAGACTTTTCCATCTTCCAAAAGAGAGAAACCTTTAGAAAAGTCCAAGAATGTTTTGTCTCAGATTCATGGTTTAATCCTTCAAACAAAACATAAGTTTACACCCAATTGTTTTTATGATCGAAGATTTTACATGATATATGTTTAAGAACAAGAATTGGCACTGATTTTGTCATTATCTACATCATTGATATTGTTTCTTCCAGAGGATTTCTTGTTCATTGGTGTACATACGGTGGACTCCGTATGCCTGATTTTAGCAGTGCCCCATTGGTGGACTTCAAGACGTGGGTGGACTTTTTCTTTGTCACTAAGCAGAGGTTGATGGAATGAAGAGTGTCAAGGCTTGTGAGGTCATAGAGTCATTATTCCGTGATATCATTGTCTTTTTTGGAATATTCATGGTGTAGGGAAAGATAAAGTTAAGATTGTCCATGTCTTTAAAGGATTTAAATGATTAGTTGTCTTTTTTGGAATATTCATGGTGTAGGGAAAGATAATTTTGTTCGAAGACTTAAAAAATTAATTCAAAACCATAATCTGGGGGTTGTTTGTTTAATGGAGATAAAAATTGAAAATGGTAACATTTCATCTCTTTGTAGAAGAATAAAATTTCAAGGCGGGGTAGCTAATGTCTCCAATTGATTTTGGGTGCTTTGGAAGTTCGATTGGTCTTTTGACATTCTCAGTGATAATAATCAAGTCCTTCCTCTTAAAGTGGAGCATGCGAATTTCTCTTCTCCTATTTTTTATCGTGTGTTTATGCTAAGTGTAAGCTTGCTGGAAGAAGAGCTTTATGGATGGAAATAGAATCCTTTGCAAAGTTAATCAATGGACAATAAATTATTGGATGTGATTTCAATGTTGTTCGATCACAATCTGAAAAGATAGGTGGGAGAGGAATAAATAATTTGGCAGTTGACGAGTTTAATGCTTGTATATCTCATATTGTTTTTTTTTGAACTTGAATTTAAAGGGTCAAAGTTTATTTGGTGCAATAATAGACATGGTGGTAATCATATCTTAGCCCTCCTTGATAGAATTTTTTGCAATTCATAATGGATTAATAATGGCTTCATTTCTTTAATCTAACACCTACATCGCACAAACTCGATCAGTCTCCTTTAATTCTCAATGTTAAATCAGCTTTGGATGGAATTCCAAAGCCTGTTAAATTTATAAATTCTTGGGCCAAACATGAGGATTTTTTTTAATATTGCATCAGATTCTTGTAATGGGGAGTTGGGAGGGGAATCTCTTTTCATTTTTATTTCTAAGCTTAGGAGAGTGATATGTTTTAAAAACTTGGAATGCAAATGTATTTCAAAATATTCATCAAAGAGTTAAAGTTGTGGAAGATTCCTTAATCTTAAAGTAATGTGAGTATGATTGTGATCCAAATCCGGAGAGTAGGATGGGATTTTTCAGGGCCAAAGAAATTTACAACAAAGAATTGGGTCTTGAGGAGGAGTATTAGAGCCAAAAGGCAAGGGTAAAATGGGCTACAGATGGGGATTATAATATTGGGTTTTTTTCATACTATGTCTCAAGAAAAAAAATCAAAACAACTTATACATAGTATTAAAACCGAAGAAATAATTAATATTAGTGGTCAAAATAACAATGAGGTGGAGATGGTAAAGAACTTTAAAGAGGTTCTAAAAAAACCAATGGATATTCCATTGGATTTTGATATCTTGGATGTCATACCCAACATTATCTCACAGGAGGACAATGATATGCTCTCAAAATTCTCGGATCTAGAAGAGATTAAAATTATAGTCTTTGGGATGGATAAAAATAGTGCAGCTGGGACGGATGGTTACAATGGTTAGTTTTTCCAACATTATTGGGAAATCATTAAAACTTATCTATATAGAGATTTTATCTATTGTTTTGCAGGTACTGATCTTCCCAGGTTCAAGAATGCTACAAATTTGATTCTTATTCCAAACAATGCTAAACCAAATTTTTGTCACGATTACAGGCTTATTAGTTTATGTAATTTTTGTAATAATATTGTTACAAAAATCATGAATAATAGACTTGGACAGTTGCTTCCAAAAATTATCTCTAATTCTCAAGTGAGTTTCATCAAAGGCCAAAATATTATGGATAACATTTTGATGGCATAAGAACTTATGTCAAACTTCAAAAATAAAGTCTGCGGGGCCAATGTTCTTGTCAAACTGGATATGTCAAAGGTGTATGATATGGTATCATGCCTATGTATCATCAAAGTTCTACGCGCTTTTGGATTCTCTAAGTGTAATATCATTAAGTTTGTTAAGGGTTTTGTAGAGAAGAAACTGCCTATGAAATTTTTAGGCATCCCTTTGTACACGGGTATGAATCTGCTCGTCTTTTTAGAGATTTAGAGACTTCCATGACGCTAAAGGTTTTGAAATGTTCAGGAAAGATGATGTCACACATGGGAAGACTCACTTTGCTCCAATCATCTCTACAGTCAATGTTCCACATTTTTTGTGTCTTAGATTTTCTGATCAGTATATCCAGAGATTGGAATGGAATTTTGCATCTTTTATTTGGGGTGCCTAGGGAGACAAACTGAAAAAAAAATGGGTTAACTGGAATCACATGTGTCTCCCTTATGCAGAAGGTGGAATGGGAGTAAAATGTCTAACTGATATCATAAAAACATATTCTTGCAAAATTTGGGCTTCTTTTGATATAGGTGGAAATATTTGGTCAGATTATATGCACAAGAGATATAGAACTCTAGTTGAAACTGATTTCCATGGGTCGCGTTCCTTCTCTAGATCAACTTGGCTCAGGATGCAAAAAGTGTGGTATTTTTACAATGATAATGTGGACAGTGATAACCCGGTGGAATGGAAGCCTAACTCGAATGTGATACTCACTTTAAAATCTGCATGGGATTTGGTTCTTAATAGAATCTGCAATATTTTTTCTTTCTCAGTGATTTGGAATCCCATAATTCTTCCAAAAGTCTCTTTCTTTATGTGGTGTCTTCTTCTTTGTGCATTACCATTAGATCCATGTTTGAAGAAACTTCACATATTTCTAGCTTCAAGGTGTAGATGTTGCACTAATTTTGTGGTGGAAGATTTTGATCACTTATTTGGCTCTAGTCAACTAGCTCATGATGTTTGGAATCATTTTTCGGGTCTTATGGGGTTTAGATTTAATTTTTCCTCTCTTAAAAGATATCTTATGTCTTGGTGGTTAAATTCTAGAGGGAAAAAATATTAAATCTTTCCTCTCTATCATTATGCCTTGCTACGTTTTCTAAAGGATTTGGTGTTCTCGAAATAATATGGAATTTGAAGGTGAGGTTATGAAAGCTTCATGATCTATGAATATGTGATAATTTCTTTTAAATCTCAACCTTATAAAGGTGTAAAATCCATTTATTTGTTAGGTTTCATCTCAGATTGTTCTATCTCATGCTTTGTAAATCACCAATGAAGGGATTTTCTTCACTAATCTTCAAATAAATAAATTCTCCTTTTAAAAAAAAAGACTTCCAAAATGTTTCAAAGTAGGTATATTTTCATGCATTTCTTGTTATTGGTAGTGGTACCACAAAATCCAGTTGCACATGTTGAAGTGTCCAAATAATAACTTTTGACTTTCATTGGAATAATTAAATCCCATAACTGGATAATTTGTGTTGTTCCTTTTAGCCATTGTATTTGGTTATTTTGGGGACCCCGTAGTTTGAGATATTCATTTGTTCCTGCATTAACGCACTGATTAATAAACCTTGTTACATGTTTCATTATGTAACCTCTCCCATCTTCTGCAAAAAGGGAGAAAGTTGGAAACTTAAAACTTTATGTAGTTCAATCATATCTACCCATTCAGGGTAAGGTTTCCTATAGATTGGAGTTTTCATCCCCAAGCCATTGGTCTGCAAATATTGTGTATGAAATCCACAATTTCATTTCTCCTAAATCCCCTAGGTAATTGACTATTTGGTTAAATAATTACTTGGTTGACATTGGTGTTGTTTTCACCAGTGGTAGTGGGACCTGTGGAGGTACTTGTTGTGTTGGTAAAGGAATTCTTTGGGATGCCTAAGGTATTTAGTTGTCTACCCTTTAGTAGGGTTCATTACCAAACCTTTTATTATTTCCCAACCCCCGAGTTCATATTCGAACATAAGATTTGTAATTACTCCATAATTTGACGTCCATGAAAAATCTAAACTAGGATCATTTAAGTACGGTCTTGACCTCCTCACATCTGGTATAAAGATTCTTCGTATTGGTTTATTATATCCCATCTGTTGGTAAGTTATATGTGTTCCTAGACCCTCTAGTTAGTTGTTTACACCTACAATAATAGTGATTGTGTAGTTTCCATCCTTAAGTTTGTTCCAAAATTGATTTCGCCTTTAATGGGTCTATGATAAACATGGCGAAAAGTATTGGTTGTGTGGTCATACTTACACTTGTTTTTGGTGTGAAGCCTTGACTATTAAATGTCGTATCAATATGAGGAAACATCATACTAGTTACTGTTGTAATAATTGTAGTAATATTTTCATAATGTTACTAGGTGGTCAAATACGGTTTTAGCTAATGCATTAATTGATCTTGGATTTCCGACCCTTAAAGATGTTGTTACATTCAAGTCTTGGTTTTGAGTATTTGATCTTATTTCTTAACCAGTTGCAACTATTGTTTGATCTCTAGTGGAGGTATGCTGGCTCGTCGAACCAATTTTTCCAATATTTTATGTTCTGTCGTCACTTCTTCTAGTCCTATCCATGATAAATAATCATATAGACAATTAAGAAGAATTTGAGTGAGTAATGAATAAGTTTGTAAACTAAATAAACTAGGATCTAAAGAAACAAATAGAAAGTGAAGAAATAAAGGTGAAAAATGGATTCATAGTGATTAAAACACTGAAGTAAAATGATCAAACACTAAATTGTTGAGGGAATCCTCTTTTATTTCATCCATGAGTTGCTTATTTATTGAATATTTTTCCATGCAACTACCATTATAATTACTGGTTGTTTACACATTTCAATGCTCCCGCCTAGGTGCATTCATTCCCCTAAATTAGTTATTTAAATGGTTACCCCACGTTCAAGGTCTTGACAACTGTCAATTGCTTGTGTAGCCATTTGTATTAATCTAACCTATTGTATTTCTAGACTATAATAATTTGTTTATATTTCCATGTGGTGATACTTTATTGGTTTGTAGTAATATGGTGTAAACATATAGATTGTCTTTTATCTTTTGACTCTCCTCGTTCATCTTCCTCTTCTCCTTACATAACTATAGGAATTTGGTTCAAGCTTTCCCCACCCCCTTCTTATCAGTAGACTCCTGATGTATACTAAGGAATTCAGTTCGTTTAGTAAATTACTACCTCTCAATCTATATCTAAGAGGTTTGGATATTTCAAAACTCAATGGACATGTAGAAGATAAATGTTGTCCTCACTCAGAACAAGACAAAACATTTACTTGTTTAATCAACAATTAAGATGAAGCAGGATCGGGAACAAAGAATCTCTTTACGATAAATGTATCTATTTTTTAAGTTTATTATTATAGGTAGTTTCTACAAAGGATCGAATTAATTACATAAACAATACTTGAATTCCCGGTGTAGATGCTACATAGTTATTTTTTATCCTTCAGAGACTACAATTGTAATAGGAGCATCCATTGACAAAATGATCACCTTAAGATGATAATATCATAGTTATTGAGAACAATTGAAGTTATATGGTTCCATTTCTCAATCTTTCTGACATGCGCCTACAGAACCAAGATCGAAAAGATTTTAAAAATTATTCATTTATAACCATTGGTGAAGGAAGCCTTACAAAATTAAGAATTTGTAATATTATTTAGAAATCAAAGGGATTCGGTCTTGTACATAAACGATTGTCTACTTTTTTTAAACCTCTATCAACCAAGGCAATGATTTTCATGATGAGCTACAGGCATATAGACACAAGTCAACAAGGGTGAAGGTAAAAAATGAATGATTAAAGAAGGAAATAAATTATTACATACCTAAGAAAGAACTTGGGTCGCATGAAGGGCTAGTGAGGTATTATCTAGGATATAGACCATGGCTTGGTAATATTAAAATAAGGCATCCCTCCATAGGACCATGTCCAAGTAGAAGGATGAAGTAACTAACGGGTCCTTGATTGGACAGTAATTTTTTTTAAAGACACTGCCTCATTTCTTCTAAGCTAATTCTGGCTTGGTGTCCTTAGAGGGCTTAGTCTTCTTGAAGTCTTGGAACTCAAGTTGTTTCTTTTAAAGTGAATCCTCTAGATTGATCGGGTTGGAAGGAACTTAGGCCTCAATCATTTTCTTCGGGATATCAGTAAGAAGATATATTAGCATCTTACAATGTAAAGAATTTGGTTAGTGTGGACATGGACTTTCTCAACACCTAAAAATTCTGCAGAGTTGGAATCTTGGCATGGTTTAAGCCCAAAATAACCAATAATTCCCTATATATTGGAATATCATTTATATTATGGTCGACATAGCCTTCCATGACCTCTATATCTGTATCCATTATTCTGGAAAACGAGTTGGTGGAAGAAGTGTATGCGAGAAAATGACCAACTTTCATACGGTGACCATGTTTCCCTAACCTTTGTTTGATAGACAATATGTTCTTGAAATCAATGAAGCTAGATTATTTAGGAGACAACTCTTTGTTCTTATGATCAACTACAAAACAACAATACAAGCCAAGATTCAAGGAACAATTAAAATAAATATAAGAATATAAATCGAAGGTGGAGATGAGCTCCCAAATATTATCCGACCTATATCTTTTTACTTAGCAGGGAATTTCGGTCCGTCGTATGGAGGTCCACCCTTAGGGATTGGGAAATGATCCTAATTCTTAACCAAGAACCCATTATCCTAGTATCTTTTCTAGAATTGGGGGGGTTAAGAACTAGGTAACAATATTCCTTCATCGTCTCTAAATCGTAAACACTATCAAACATAAACACTCACGAGTATTATTATTTAATCTCGTTTGTGCCTACATTTGTGTCACACAACTGGTTCACATGATGGTCATTGTTGACGATCCTCCAAATGTTGGGAATGTATTGGGAAGGAAGAACCATAAATAACATAACGAAAATGATATTTGAGGTAAAAGTAATCCACACTTTGACAACTAGGTGGGAGAATAACCAATGACCACCGTCGAAATGATAATAATCAATACCGGTCATTGGCAACTTGACGATAACCAACTCAGGGATGTCTCGTTTCTTAAAATCACTGATGGTCAATTTGTTGATGTCGTACACCATATTTTAGAATAAAGAAAGTATAAAATAAAAAAATTAATGAAAAGAAATAGATGACACGAAGTTAACTTACAGATGGGAATTGTGTCCCAAAGGCCACAGTGCCTTAGGGGAAATTATGGGAACCAAATTTTTTTCATCACCACTTGCGAGGGCCCAGCAGCCGTGGGGCCCACATCTTTTAGATCATACCTAATACTAAGAATTTATTAAATTAATGTTCAACATATTCAAGAATATTAATTAATACTAATGGGAACTTATCATTCCATTTTAAAGAGGCAAATAATACCATGTAGTATAAATATCTTATGCCCTCCTGTGGGTGGAACATGTGAATTTTAAGTTTTAGAATAAAGAAAGTATAAAATAAAAAAATTAAAGAAAAGAACATGTGAATTTTAAATAGCATAAATGTTCACCATTCGATATAGAAAAGTATAACTATATAAACAACTAAAATTTTGACTTAATAATACACTTTTTAGAGTCTCGTCAATAGAGATGATCAAGGATCTAATAAAGTCTTCCTTATATTTATGAAATTATGAACTCTCCATTTAAAGAGGTAAATAGTTTAATTTTATGAATGTATTCGGTTAAGATGATCTTTATGGTGAGGAGATAACCTCCATCAAATTTCATTAAAAAATCAATCATTTAGCGAGGAAGAGAATGATAGAAAAAATACAACAATCCAAAATGCACGCATATATTTAATTTCCATGTTGCCTGATAAAAAGATATAATTTTTATTAATAAAATTTGGTAGAGATGTAAGGACATGATTTTACACTCTTAGTGTTTTAATTTTGGTTTTATTATTTAAAAAAGTGAAGGTATATTTCTTAATCGTCTTTGAGTTATATTATAGAATCGGATACAAATGTGATGCACCATGATACTGCGTACCTGATTAGACAACTTCATTTGGATCAAAGGTTTGGTAAGCCTTTATGGTTCTGTATTTCCTAATTTTTTATTTTCAAATTAAGGAAGTGAAGGGTCAATGAGTTGGGTAGGTCACGTGTAATGACAAGTGGTGATTAGAGATCTCTAATAATTTGTCCTTCAGAGATCATGGAGTAGATAAAGGATAATCCAAAGAGATAAAAGTGAAAATGATTGGATACGGTTTCACCATAGCTCAACGACATCGGAGATATGACAAAGAACAATGGGTGGTTACCATCAAAGAGGCATTAGAATATAATACTCTTATATCTATGAATATACGTAAACTTAATGTTTAAGGGAAGATAATAATATACATGACATGGACTCGTAGCTCGCATCCGTATCACTCGAAGTCGCCTTCTTCCTTTTTTTGGAAGTAGAAACCTTGCTATCCCTTCCTCATGGATGTAGATAAGATGACCCACTTAACCATGTTCATATGCGTATCATTTGTTTTAATATTACACTCACATTTGTGGAAAAATTAATATTAAGTGTAGGTCCCTTTTTTTCGAATGTGTTTTAAAGATGTCAAAACCAACTTTATTTTTAAAAAATCTTTTTCCAAATTTCAAATTGCACCAAATGTGGGAACCAATTTTAGTTAAGCTCAATTTTATCTTGTTTAATCCTAAACATGCATCTAGGTGATTAAAGCAAGTAAAATAAATAAGTTCACAAAGGCGACGATGCATGTACGAGGAACCACTAAGGAAAAAAATCTCGGATACCCCAAGCCAGACAATCACTATGATATGGTGTTACAAAATAGATACGATAGACTTACTCAATGACTCGATCCCCCACAAGTATTGACGCTCCTCTGATCCTTCAACCACTCCTCTACAGTTCCCATGCAACATTCCTTCTACGATGCTTATCCATTACACACGCTTCCACGTATGTTTCTGTGTTTGATGAAAAGCTTTTTGGTTTGTGGTCGTTGTTGTGAAAGCTCTTAAATAAAAACCTCAATTAGCTACAAATATATAACAAACTCAAGTGTAGAGTGGTAAGTAAGGATGTAATTCCTAATCTAAGGTGTGAACATGCTAAAATGAGAAGATAATGAATATAATTCACTTGATTATATTTTTTTAGACTTATTGGTTTTTCTATTTTTTATGTTTTTCTCAAATAATAAAACAATATTTATGATGAATAAAATTAAATATCTACACTAAGTGAGAGATATAAAACAATACTAAAAAGTGTGTGCTAAAACAAGACTAAGTACCTGAAATGAGATATAACTAATTTGAGATAAGATTGAGTGCAAAAAATTCAAGGAATGAAAATTCACCTCCAATTCATGAATTAAATGTATTAGATTATTCAAGTTTACTAAGTTCCAAAATATTAATTTATTTCATCAATTGATTCTCATCATTTGACAAAATAAACTGACATAGATTTAGTTAACTCATTTTCCATTCCTACTACTCAAGTTAAGAAATGATTTAGAGAAATTATATATATCACTCGCTCGAGCAAATTCATATAATTAACTTTAAATCCTAAAAATTAAAAGTATATTATGTTTCAATCCTTTCTCAAGGATGGTTTACCATCTCTCGATCCATAAACAAATGTAGGAATGACAAATGACTAACTAAATGTAACAAAGTAAATAAGAATAATTTATTCATTTATTTCAATTCATGGGGATTCATTTCACTCCTTGAATGGAATGATTAGCCAAGCATGATCATCATTCAATTAATAACAATATAATAAAAATTAAAAATATGAGAATGAAAAATTAGAGAAAGGGAAATCAAACCAAATTTGAGGAGAATGGTAATTGATCTTCAATTTAATTCAACATTTCTTCTCAATTGTTTACAATAACTTTATAAAAACAAAAATGAATTCCTAAAATTGAAATTCTACTCACTACAATTTTTTCTCTCTCTAAACTCTAAATTTTTCTTTACTTCTAGCCTCTAGAATTCTCGACTTTTAGCCTCCTCCAAAATTGGTCTTCTTCTTCCTTTTATATTGGGCATGGAGCATGGGGGGGAATTGGAAAAAGGGTAGGGGTGAGCATGTGGTTATGGTGTAGAAGGATATTTTGGGGTTTAAAAGGGTGCAAGTGGAATATGTGGTAGTTAGGATGATTTGGGGGTATTTTTGGAAAGTGGGTTTAAATGGTTTATTAGGCATGTGGGATTTTTATTTTGTGTTTGTTTGGTGTCTTCATTTGGCAGGTGATAAGAATCGATTTAAGCTAAAAGGGAATGGGCTTGCTTCAGAGTCGGGTCAGAAGGTTGTCTCGGGTTGGAGGTAGGTATCGGTTTCAAGAGCTCAAATGCGGGTTGAACTGAGGATCATCGGCGATGTGATAAAGGGTCGACTGCGTTCGCCGGAGATGGTCACGGGTTGGGGGGTTGGGTTAAGGTTGGAGGTTCGGCAAGAGTAGGGAGTCACTGGCTCTACTAGTTTGGGGGGGTCTGGGTCGGCGAGGTTGGGTGACCGGATATGGTGAGATGGAGGGTGAGAGGTAAGTTAATGGCTATTAATGGGGAGAGAGAGAATGTGGGGAAGATGATGAGTAGGAGAAATTGGATGTGGTAAGGTCTAGTGTAGGTTAAGGTAAGGGTGAGTGAGGGGTTTAGGAGTGTGTAGTGTTTGGGTGTAGGTGTGTGTATCTTAATTGGGTGAGGCTTAGGGATTTTTTAAAGTGTAGGTTAGGAGTAGGACAGTGAGGTGTGAGTGGGTTTATGGGTGTGTGTGTTTAATTTGGACACCTAGAAAAAGCACAAATAAACTAAAAAAAATAATAAGATTAAAAATCTAAAAATAAAATAAAGACTCAATTAAAAATGAAACTAAAAAGAAATGAAAATTAAAATTAAAATTAAAATAAAAATCTATTAAACTAAAACTAAAATCCTAAAAAGAATGTAAAATCTAATAAATCTAAAAATAAATGAAATCCTAAAAAAAACTAATCCTAATAAAAAATAAAAAATAATAAGAATCAAAATAAAATAAAATTATACTAATAAAAATAAAATAGAAAAATAGAAAATAAATTCTAGAAATTCTAAATAAATTTAAAATAAACCCTAAAGATAAAAATGACTCAAACTAAAAATCTAAACAATATTAAAAAGGGACAAACTAAACACACACGGAGTTCGGGGTAGGTTTAGGCTCAGCTAAGGTTCAGGTAAGGTTATGAGACAAGGGAATTAGCTCCATTTGACTACAAATTGCCTCGAAATAATGCTTTTGACACCGCAACTGCAATCATGCCTACACATTGAACATTTACGCAAGACCTTTATTGTCAAGAATTAGCAACTAAAATACGTCTATTCGGGGTATAAAATGTACACTTTTGGTTGCTTTTCACATCACCCCCAAACAGAGCATTGCTAGTCCTCGAGCAATAAGATAGAGAGAAAGAGAAAGATAAAAAACCAAAAGTGTACCACTTTCGCGGGCACTTACGATTGCACTTAGCATGTGAAATAAGCCTTTAAACCTATAGGTTTCCCTACAGGATGAGTTGTGTATCGTGAGGGTTTGCAGGGAATACGCATAAAATTATTTATTTAAAAACGACAGTCAATCTCTTAATAGACATAGAATGATCGCACAATCCATCGCGAGGTAAATGTTTTGAGAAATACAAGCTAGAATTTGTAAAAAGTTTAGCTAAGTAAATACTCAAGGCACATCCTTCCTAGAACTCAATGTGTGTGTGTGAATCAGTCAAAACGGGTCGAGTATCATAAGAGTAATTCCTAGATTGCCTTTTGGAAACAACGCTTCAACTTCAAATCTCACGAATATATCTCTCTCAAACGAACTCTCGATATAAGGGTTAGTGTATCGCTCTTGTGTGTGAGGAGCCGAGTAAATGTAAGCCAGTTCAAACGTCTCAAACACACATTAGAAAGAACGTACATTCTAATAATAACGTGATCTCATTAAAGAATGCTAATCACTATAGTGAGAACGTTGAGTTATTAACCACGTTGACTTTCATTTGCCCGAACACCTAAGGAACACTATGGATGTATATTGGTGAGGGGAAATGAAATGGAATGAGAAGGATATGATATGTAGGTATGATGGAATGGATGATGGATAACAGATGGATGGATATCTGAGAAGAGTGTTTAATACATGAAGAATCAATGTCTTTATTTAACATGGACTAATCTACTAACTACAAACTCCCTTTTCTTTTTTCCTTTTTTTTTATTTTTTTCTTTTTCTTATTTTTCTTTTCTTTTGCTATTTTTCTATATTTTTATTTTTTTGTTTTTCTCTCTTTCTTTTTTCTCTCTCTTTTCAAACCAAGACTGAAGGCATTTAACATTTGGAATCAACACTCTTTTTATCAATATGATGGATGATATATGAATGTGGTGGGGTATGTATATGGATGGGGAGAATATGGAAAGGTAATGGGTGAGTGAGTGAATGAAAACGTGATATGGAAAAGTGGTAGGTGTATGGATGAAAACATAGTGATCGGTACAAACTTAAGGACACATGTTTCTTACAACTCGAAAGTGAGGTCGTTCTCAGTGATGAAGCCAAAAACTTAGTGAATAATAATGAGTTCATACAACGATTTAAGTGCAGACCCAAAGGAGGTTGAATCAACTTGTGACTCTGAGATTGCGTAAAACACTCTAAAAGGGTGAAAGGCACAAATCTCACAAGCTAAAGTCTCTACTAGTGATCCTTAAAGTTCTCTTTAGAATTGTACCATGGTGACGTGATATGTGCGCAAATTTTGTCGAGTCTAAAAATTCATGGTGCAAAATGCCTTGTTACGTATTACATAAGCTATTTAAAAAAATATAAATCATCTATCTTGATTCCTAGACTTAAAAATATGGATGATAGAAAAATCACGCCAATGAATTTAGATGAAAGAAACTGCATGAAAATTTAAAAATCTGGTTTAAAACTCAAAATTTTTCAAAAGAGGCACAATTTTGATAAAATTACCCACCCCTAAACAAAAAGGAACATCGTACTCGATGTTAAGTGAAATTATTTTTTTAAATTGAGAGTAGAAGGGAGGAAAAAGATTATAAGAATTAATCGCTAATGAAGGGGACATGTGAAGCTAAGATGAAATCGGAATAAATGAGTGAGATAGAAAAATATGTACAAGTCTATAATCATGATAGAACATTGGGTGGTGTGAAACACCACCACCAAAAAGGATAAGACTCATACTCAGAAAAAGCGGGTTACCTCCCGGTAGCACTAAGTTTAACATCCTCAGCCGGACTAATCGTAACTCACCCAAAAAGAAATGATAAGTGAGGAGAGAACGGGGTGGAAAAAAAATCAGGGGATGAGAATCACCCCCAAACAAGACTGAACGGTCAGTCTTCGTAAATGGGGTCAACAAGGTCAATTTGTTCTATATGATTGGAGCCTAGCTCAAAGAAGGGCTTCAAGCGTTGATCATTGACCTGAAAGCTGCTACCATCCTTGGGATTTTGCACGGTGATGGCACCTGACTCAATAATGAAAGGTCCAGACCACCTAATTTTCAATTTCTCGGGAAAGAGATGCAACCGAGAATTATTCAACAAATTTTTTTTACCACAGTGGAATTCTTTACGCATTATGCTTTGGTCATGGATCCACTTCATTTTGTCCTTATACTTCTTGGACAAATCATAGGCATCATTTCTTATTTCCTCTAAGTCATTAAGTTGCAGCTTCCTACCCGCCTCATCAATATCAAAATTAAGGGCTTTAACGACCCAATATGCATGATGTTCAAGCTCGACAGGAAGGTGGTGAGGCCTGTCGAAGACCAAGCGATAAGGAGACATGCCAATTCGAGGCTTGTAAGCAGTACGGTACACCCATAATGCATCGTTTAAGTGTAAGGATCAATCTTTCCTATTAGGATAGGCAATTTTTTCACGAATTTTCTTGCTATCGCGGTTGGAGACCTCAACTTGACCACTAGTCTGTGGGTGGTAAGATAGACCAACCTTATGGGTAACACCATATTTTGTGACAAGGTGCTCAAAGACTCGATTAAAAAATATTTACCCCCATCAGTAATGATAGCTTTGGGGGTTCTAAAATGCGTGAAGACATGCACTTTGAGAAATTAGACCACAACTCGATGGTCATTGGTGCGGAAAGCAATTGCTTCGATCCATTTGGAAACATAGTCAATAGCAACTAGAATATACTGAAAACTATGAGAGGAGGGAAATGGTCCCATGAAATCGATACCCCACACATAAAAAATTTCAACAACGAGGATGGGTGTGGGATGAATCATATGACGACGAGAGAGATGCCCGGAGTGTTGGAAATTCTAACAAGACTGGCAATATTGATGGGCATCACAAAAAAGGGTAGGCCAATAGAAACCACTTTACAAAATTTTGGCAGCAGTTTTCTTTGAGCCAAAGTGGCCTCCACAAGCACTATTGTGGCAAAAGGACAGAATACTGAGTTTCTCACACTAGGGAACATAATGACGAATGACTTGATCAGTGCAATACTTGAAAAGGAATGGGTCATCCTAAGAGTAATATTTCATATTCGCCATGAATTTGGATCGATCCTGTTTCGACCAATGATTGGGAGTTGATCTGTAATAAGAAAGTTTACAATATCAACATACCAAGGCGAGATGGAGATGGAAAAAATTATTCATCGGGAAATAACTCAGAATTGGGAACATGATCACAGTTAGACGTGAGAGTAATGCGAGAGAGATGGTCAACAATAACATTTTCACAACCTTTCTTATCACGAATTTTAAGGTTAAACTCTTGGAGTAAGAGAATCCACCGTATCAATCAAGGTTTGGAATCCTTCTTATGAAGAAGGTGCTTAAGGGCATCATGGTCGGTATACACGATGATAGGGGAACCTATGAAATATGAGCAAAATTTATCAAAAGCAAACACAACCGCTAACAACTCCTTTTCGATGGTCGTGTAATGAAGTTGAGCATCATGCAGGGTTTTACTAGCATAATAGATAATATTTGGGAGCTTTTCAACTCGTTGGGCAAGCACGGCACCAAGTGAAAAATCAGAGGCATCACACATGAGCTCAAATGGGAAAGACCAATTCGGAGGTTGCATGATAGGATCAGAAGTGAGCTAAGATTTTAGGCACTCAAAGGCGACAACACATGCTTCATCTAAGATAAAAGGGACATCTTTGGATAAAAGGGTTGTTAAAGGTCGAGCGATTTTAGAAAAATCCTTAATGAAACGCTAGTAAAATCTCGCATGTCCTAAGAAGGAGTGAATGTCCTTGAAAGACTTAAGAATGGGGAGTGAGGAAATCAAGTTGACTTTTGCTTTATCGACCTCAATACCAGACCTGGAGACAACATAACCTAGAACAATACCCTTTTTTACCATAAAATGCCATTTTTTTCCAATTGAGGGCCAACTTCTTCTCTTGATAACGCTGAAGGGCCATAGTGAGGTGAGATAGGCATTGTTCAAAGGATGAACCAAACACAAAAAAATCGTCCATAAAGACTTCGAGAAAATTCTCCACCATATCACTGAAAATACTAGTCATACACCTTTCAAAAGTCGCAGGTGCATTGCAAAGGCCAAAGTGCATATGAGAGTACACAAATGTGCCAAATGGACAAGTAAAGGTAGTTTTTCTTGGTCTTTAGGGGGAATGGGCATTTGGTTATACCCTGAATATCCATCAAGGAAGCAGTAGTAAGCATGGCCCGCCAAGCGTTCAAGCATCTGGTCAATATATGCGAGAGGGAAGTGGTCTTTATGAGTGACAGCATTGAGCTTTCTATAATCAATACAAACACGCCAACCGGTTTGTATGCGGGTAGGCACAAGCTCATTGTCACTATTTTTAACAACGGTGAATCAAGACTTTTTAAGCACCACATGAATGGAACTGACCCATTGACTATCCGAGATGGGATAAATGATACCGGCATCAAGAAATTTTAAATTTTAATTTCTCACAACTTCTTTCATTGCTAGATTGAGTCGGTATTGGGGCTCTTAAGAAGTCTTGGCATTTTCTTCTAAGTGAATGCGATGGCTACAGACATTGGGGCTGACACATTGAATGTCGAAAATGGCCCCCCTAAAGCAGTGCTATGTTGAGTGAGAGTGTTGACCAATTGCTCTTCTTGATCTGGTGTCAAGTAAAAAGAAATAATGACGGGGTGATGTTGGTTTGGGCCTAAGAAAGCATATTTCAACTCAGCAAGTAATGGATTAAGACCCAAACTAGGTGGTGGATCAAGAGAGGCATCGGATTCAGATGCAGAATTGGAGTTCGGGAGAATATCCAGACAGGGGTTGACTGGGTCATCCACAGAAACAAGAGTATCGAGAAGGAGAGGCTCAAACAGAGGAGCCCAAGTGGAAGTGTCCAGCAGAGGTGCAAAATCTAACAAGGCATTTACCTTAGAGATGGAGGAATCAATATCAAAGTCGGACCCAAAGTGAGCCAAACATTGGTGGATAGGATCTCCTGGGTAGGTGTGATCCAACATCTCTTGGAATAAGGAGTCAATCATGCATACCTTGTCAATAGAATCAACATCGGCCTTTTTTTGTATGGGGTGGAAAATATTGACTTCGACAGTTATGTTGCCAAAAGAAAGATCATGGACCCATCTCGACAATGGATTATGGCATTAGAAGTTGCGAAAAAGGGGCGACCCAAAATGATAGGAATATTGGTTGGGTCGGGAGCAAGAGTGTCTAAGATGATGAAATCCACAGGGTAGTAAAAGTCATACACTTTCACCAAAACATCTTCAACTATTCCTTTGGGCACTTTCACAGAACGTTCTGCGAGTTGAAGAGTAACCCGTGTAGGTTTTATGTTTTGTAAACCTAACTCAAGGTAGAGAGAGTAAGGTATCAAATTAACACTACTCCAGGATCAAGAAAAGCCCGAGTAGTGAACTTATGTCGTAACTTGCAAGAGACAGTGGGATGACCAGGGTCTTTATACTTTAAAATACCATTCTCATGGATGAGGTACATGGCTTGCTCAATGATAAAGTCATCACGAGGCACATTCTTCCATCCCTTGACAGTGTATAAGTCCTTCAAGAATTTAGCATAGGAGAAAAATTTGTTGAATCGCGGTGAGGAATGGAATGTTTATGTGAACATTCTGGAATACTTGCTTGATTTCATCAAATTATTGGGCTTTCTTTGTTCGGGCCAACCTATGAGGGAAGGCAGTGGTGGCCTCTGTAGGTTTAGAGGAATTCATGTTAGTGGATTTATGGGGTGGTGGGACCTTAGGGAGTGGTTCTAAAGGTCAATTCTGAGTGGGTGGGATTGGAACATCACAGGGAGCATCAACACCATTGTCAACCTGTTTACCGGATCGTAGAGCACTCGTCACTTTCATGTCCTCTTGGTATGTGGGTGGAGTGGAAGGGTATCCAACCTCATAAACCGACTCCTTTCCATTCCCCTTAGGGTTAGGAATGGGTTGATTAAAAAAATACCTTTCTCTCACTCGAACTCAAACAAGTTAAGACATATATCAAGCCTTTGGATGGATTTATTCTATGCTTGCGTGGTTTGTTGTTGAGTCGTGATAAATTGAGTGAGAAGATTCTCGATAAAGGAGGTGGATGATTGGGGTGGAAGGGCATAAGGGGGTTGGGGGGATAGCTCTCGGTTAGAACTAAACAGCTGTGAATACTCATAGGACAGAGGTGGGATAAGGACAATTTGATGAGTGGGATTGGACGGTCCGCCTTGGGGGACAACGGATGATGGATGGTGTTGGTGGTGGTGTGGATAATGGTGGTGTTGGATAGGAGGGCGATGTTTCCTTTATGGGTTTGGATGAAACCCTGGTGGACCACCAACATGTTGTTGTGGTTGTGATGGAGCAATGTGGTTCTCGTACTTATAAGAAAAATATGGATGATTTCTATTATTGGGATTATAAGTAAACGATGGTGGTGCAGGTTTTCGAGTGGTATCAAAGGCACATGCTTGACCTAGAGTGGGTTCGGGATCATCTTGAATAAGGGGGTACAAATGAGATAAAATGATGTTGACTTAAACTGGTTTAGAAAGAGAAACATTTTGTTGCATAGAACAAATGAGAGCATCAACTGTCTTAGTCAAAGTGTTTACGCCATGAAGCAAGGTTTTAAAATTGGGATCATTTTTTTACCTCATATGTTCTACATACTCGTGATGGCTCGGATCTCAAAATTTATTGGTGCCCTCCTAATCTTGGGAGTCATCTCCTATTTCAAGGATAAAATTATAGGCGGCAGTGGGAGTTAAGTGCATGAATTTGCCTTTGTGCATGGACTCAATCATTGTGCGAGAGGAAGGAATGAGACGACTGTAAAAACTATGGGTGAGGCGACTCTTCTTGAGACAATGATGTGGGCAATTATTGATATAGTCTTGAAAACGCCCCCATGCTTCAAAAAATTGCTCGGTTGGCTTTTGGCGAAAATCCTTAATGGCTTGGTGCATATCATTGGTTTTACTTATGGGATAAAACTTTGACATGAACTTCTTCACAAGTTGTTCCCATGTATGGATAGAATCCGGTGACAAGGAATGTAGCCATATGGATGCTTTATCATGGAGAGAAAATGGAAACAGACGAAGACGAACATTTTCTTCATCTAGATTTTGATTTTTGAAAGTTGCACAAATCGTGAAAAAATTTGGCAAGTGAGTGTATGGAGACTCGCGTTTAAGGCCATGGAAATTCGGCAACATGGAAATGGTTATCGGGCGAATTTAAAATTGAACCACCGGGATGGCTGGAAGAACTATGCAAGATGGTGGGGTAGCCATTATAGGGGCAAAATAGTCCCTTAAGGCATGCTCTTCAACCATGGTGGGTGGATGAATGATTGGAGTAGCGATGTCAACTCGAGGACAACTCAAAGTTATAGGTGGAATGGAAGAAGCAAGGGAAACACTTGGTTCTCCTAATGTGGAAGAGGCAGGAGAAAGACTACGGGACCGATTAATCGATGATTAACTCATTGCCACGTGGGCATGCAAAGAGGGAATTTTATTCGTCTTTTTGATTTTTGGAAAAGAAAATATTTTGGATTTTTGCTAAAAAATGAGAAGAAAAGATTTTCGTGGAAAAATAAAGGAAAATAAAAATAAAGGAAGAAAATATTTTTGGATTTTTGCTTTTGTTTTGAAAAAACACGAGAAAAAGAAAAATGTTTTTGGATTTTAGTAAAAAATTAAGAAAGAAAATATTTTTGAATTTTTTATAAAAATAATAGAAGAAAATATTTTTTGACTTTTTTTTAGAAGAAAAGAGTGGGGGGAAATTCAGACTCCAAGAATTTTGACGAATTCACTAAAACGGACTACCGAAAAAGGAATGGGATAGACACAAGTGAAGGAAAATTCCTTACTAGCACATAACCAATTTTTATCTTGAAAATTAATGAAAGGGTTGTGAAATTTTAATGAAATCCGATGGTGATAAAGATCACGGAATTTAAATGCGTGATCGCCTTTTGCAAAATATGTGTTCCTAATTTAATCACACGATGACAAGAGGCTTGCCATAGAGATTCGACATAAAGCTACTACGACGAAACTATCGGTCGATACAACGTCGGGGACATCACAACCCAGTTTTACTGGGAGGCCGCACTTAAAACCCAGTTTCCCTGGACACTTCCGTTCCGCAAAGTGAACCGTCCGAGGTTTTCCCGGGTGGAGAGGACTCTAGGGTTATCCTACAAGTCAAAATGATAAAAAAAAGGGGCCTACGAACACCGTATCCTATGGGGATATCTAGTTGATTGATTTTAAATTAGTGATGGCTAAGGTAGCACATAAAGGATAAGTGATTGAGTCAAGTGATGAAATACCTTCTTGTGAGTGACCGGACGTAGGTCTTCGTCAATTTAATTCATCACACCATTCAAAATTAAATGCAAGAATTAAATCACAAAAGATCAGAGAGGAGAACACAAGGGTATAAGAGATGTACCTCCCACGATTTTTACGATGTGGGGTGCCGAAATTATTGAGTCGACCGGGGGGAGATTATGCCAATCTCAGTCGGCCCCAGGAGTCCGGCCAACCCAAGGTAAATAGGCTTCTTTTCCTCCTCATGGACGCCCTTTCTCTACCGTGTTCGGTTTCCCTATCACACTTACTTTAGTTATTACAAATTTAAAATGAAAATGAAATGGTGTCTCTATGCACCGCAATACAAGCCAAGAATAAAAATCCTAAATACAAGCCTTCTAAAAAAATGGTACTAAAAATGAAAAATGCAATACAAGTGAATCACAAAATTCAGAAATCCTCGCAAGCACGTCGAGCTCCAAAGATTGGCAATGACGCCATTTGATGAAAAGCTTTTTGGTGTGTTGTCGTTGTTGTGAAAACTCTTCAATCAAAACCTCAATTACCTACAAATATATAACAAACTCAAGTGTAGAGTGGTAAGTAAGGATGCCATTCCGAATCTAAGGTGTGAACATGCGAAAATGAGAAGATAATGAATACAATTCACTTGATTATATTTTTTTAGACTTTTTGGTTTTTCTATTTTCTTATATGTTTTTTTCAAATATTAAAACAATATTTATGATGATGAAAATTAAGTAGCTACACTAAGTGAGAGATATAAAACAATACTAAAAAGAGTGTGCTAAAACAAGACTAAGTAACTAAAAATGAGATATAACTAATTTGAGATAAGATTGAATGAGAAAAATTCAAGGAATGAAAATTCACCTCCAATTCATGAATTAAATGTATTAGATTATTCAAGTTTACTAAGTTACCAAATATTAATTTATTTCATCAATTGATTCTCATCATTTGACAAAATAAACTAACATAAACTTAGTTAACTCATTTTCCATTCCTACTACTCAAGTGAAGAATTGATTTAAAAAATTATATAAATCACTCGCTAGAGAAAATTCATATAATTAACTTTAAATCCCAAAAATTAATATATGAGCATAACAAAATATAATATACTCTAATTAGTGGATCATCATATCTCTAGTTTGAATCCAAAAATTAAAAGTATATTAGATTTCAATCCTTCCTCAAGGATGGTTTACCATCCCTCGATGCATAATGACAAATGATTAACTAAATGGAACAAAGTAAATAAGAATAATTAATTCATTTAATTGAATTCATGGGGCTTCATTTCACTCCTTGAATGGAGTGATTAGGCAAGCATGATCATCATTCAATTGATAACAAGATAATAAAAATTAAAAATATGAGAATGAAAAATTATAGAAAGGAAAATCAAACCAAATTTGAGGAGAATGGTAATTGATCTTCAATTTAATTCAAAAATTCTTCTCAATTGTTTATAATCACTCTAAAAAAAACTAAAATGAATTCCTAAAATTGAAATTCTACTCTCTACAAATTTCTCTCTCTCTAAACTCTAATTTTTTTATCGACTTCTAGCCTCTAGAATTCTCTACTTATAACCTCCTCCAAAATTGGTCTTCTTCTTCCTTTTATATTGGGCATGGAGCATGGGGGTAAATTGGGAAAAGGGTAGGGGTGAGCATGTGGCTATGGTGTAGAAGGATATTTTGGGGGTTAAAAGGGTGCAAGTGGAAGATGTGGTAGTTAGGATGAGTTGGGGATATTTTTGGAAAGTGGGTTTAAATACTTTATTAGGCCTGTGGGCATTTTGTTTTGTGTTTGTTTGGTGTCGTCATTTGGTAGGTGTTAAAATCGATTTAAGCTAAAGGGGAATGGGTTTGCTTCGGATTTGGATCGAAAGGTTGTCTCAGTTTGGAGGTAGGTACCGGGTTCAGAAGGTCGGATGTGGGTTGAACTCAGGATCGCCGACGATGGGGTAGAGGGTCGACTGCATTCGCCGGAGCTGGTCGCGGGTTGGGGGCTTGGGTTAAGGCTGGAGGTCCGGTGGGAGTAGGGAGTTGCCGGGTCTACTTGTTTGGGGGGTCTGGGTCGGCGAGGTTGGGTGAACGGATATGGTAGCTCTAGTGAGATGGAGGGTAAGAGGTGTGTTAATGGATGTTAATGGGGAGAGAGAGAATGTGGAGAAGAAGATGAGTAGGAGAAGTTGGGTGTGGTAAGGTGTAGTGTAGGTTAAGGTAAGGGCGAGTGAGGGGTTTAGGAGTGTGTAGTGTTTGGTTGTGGGTGTGTGTATGTTAATTGGGTGAGGCTTAGGGATTTTTTTAAGGTGTAGGTTAGGTATAGGATAGTGAGGTGTGAGTGGGTTTATGGGTGTGTGTGTTTAACTTGGACACCTAAAAAAACACTAACAAACTAAAAAAAAAAAATTAATAAGATTAAAAATATGAAAATAAAATACTAATCTAAAAATAAAATAACGACTCAATTAAAAATGAAAATAAAAAGAAATGAAAATAAAAATAAAAATCTATTAAACTGAAACTAAAATTCTGAAAAGAATGTAAAATCGAATAAATCTAAAAATAAATGAAATCCTAAAAAAAATCCTAATAAAAAATAAAATATAATAAGAATCAAAATAAAATAAAATTATACTAATAAAAATAAAATAAAAATATATAAATAAATTCTAGAAATTCTAAATAAATATAACATAAACCCTAAAAATAAAAATGACTCAAACTAAAAATCTAAAAAATATTAAAAATGGACAAACTAAACACACGTGGGGTTCGGGGTAGGTTTAGGCTCAGTTAAGGTTCGGGTAAGGTTACGGGAAAAGGTAATTAGCTCCATTTGACTATAAATTGCCTCGAAATAATGCTTTTGACACCGCAACTACAATCAAGCCTGCACATTGAACATTTACGCGCATAAGACCATTATTGTCGAGAATTAGCAACTAAAATACGTCTATTCAGGGTAAAAAATATACACTTTTAGGTGCTTATCAGTTTCCACCAATACAGCTTGGCAACGTCTACGATGTTGAACATGAATGCCTTCTCTTCTTGACCGCAAAACCCAACGTTTAAAGTGATGAACAAACTCCAATGGTGCAAACAAAAATATCTGTAGCATAAGAGTATGAAACCTCAGATCTTGAAATTCTAAGGATGGTTTTAGAATTTGAAAACCTTAGAAAACTTGTGCAGAAAACGTATTGTATGTAAACTGATTTTATGGTTTTGCAACTTATGAAATTTAGAGAGAAACACGCTTTAAACAATAAACTTGAGTCGATGCATCATAGGAACTATATAAGCATGTCACTCGAATGGCATGTTCATTTCTCTTGAACGACCTACGATGTCGTTCTAACCACTAAACATAAGAGTTTGTTATATACACAACTCTAAATGATCCTTATCTCAGAATAAATGAAGTTTAAATATTTTAAAAAGATTATTTAATAAAAATAACATCCTAAAACCTTTTTTGAGTTCCATAAACATTACTCATTCATACCAGAGCGATCTCGGAATGCAATGAAGATGCGAAATGTGCACCAACCTAATCTCGACATGATAAATCTTTGAAGCTTGGCTACAACGTCTTCAATAAAATTTGTGTTATAAACTGTGTGGGATCATGACAATAAAAGTCTATCTATGATTCAAAGACAACATTTTATTCTTAGAATAATTTAAATACTTACAATGGACTCAATTGGAAATTTTGTCCTTACAAATCTCCTCCTTTGATTATTACGGGACAAAATCCAAACAGTGAAATGCCTAAGTCGGGCCATCAAGACATATGACACCTAAATACCATCCCATAAAAACCAATAATAAAAAAATACAGGACAACACTAGTAAATAGTGGTCCGGTAAGTGTGAGCTATTAGAATGTGATGTAGTCTCGAAATCTCGCATCGCTGAAGAATAACTACACACATGAAATAAACAAATATGTAGTGAAGTATGGAGGAACAAATGATATAACCATTTTAATACCAATATGAAATATCAATACCAATTTGTAAAAATGAAATAAAATCATTTGTTGAACATATGAGAAAAATATTATGATACCAATTGTGAAAATAAACATAAAAAAATCGGGTATCAATTTGTGCAAAAATTATATGCTCATTAAACAATCAAACCTCCCCCTGCATCACATACATCTCTCCCCCTTTTTGTCTTCAGTATACAATAAGTGAAAAAGATAAACAAGTCTTTAAATTTATCATGTGATAATCAATGAAGCATATCTATATAAACAAAACTCGCTAGCTAAAAATAATCACCATGTACCAACTCGTAGCTAGTAAACAGAATTCACACGAAATAAATCATCAAAATCAGTAATGATGCGAATAAATAAATAATGAGAAAAAAAACATCATGCATAATCATACTACACTGCATAAAAAAGTGTTCAGAAGTAGCTCAGCAGTACTAAAAATTATATCATCAAGAATCGGGTACAGAAATAGAAGAATCCTTCAGGGGTCGCTTCAACGACAATGCACTGCTATTTGAACAGCTTTGCATGTCGCTCGAACCAGGTCATCATGCGAAATAAAAAAACATCAAAATAGTAGGCTCTCGTACGATGTAAACATCAAACGACCTTCTCACGACCAAACATTGTTACATTCCACCAACTCACTTGAAGCTTACATGAACAAAACATCTCGCGACATTGAGTTATCGCTCGAATAAAACCGAGTTGTCATTAGAACGACTTCAATTCCAATTCCAAAAATGATAATGTTTCGTCTAGTGAAACATTTTCCTGAAAAAGCTAATTGGAAAGAACAAACAACAACTAAACGGAATCAAAATAGAAAAAGTAAAACAAGTAAAACCAATGTGAGTTTCATGCCAACATAGAATCAATGTGCTCAAACATTGATATGGAGTGAATGGGCGTGAACTACAACAAATGAATCATAACTCCAACACATTGAAACAATCAAGAAGATCTAATTGATAGATAAAACTCATCAAACTTAGTTTATCCATATGTGACAATTAATATAATGAGCTAAATGAACTAAACAATGAACATACACACAAATCTAGAATTTTGACGATTCTACAAATAATAACGTCGTGATAAAAATTTTCAACATAAGTATTCTTGGTTCAAACCCGTTTGAATTTTTCCATTCTGTGGGGAGATGACAATTCTAAGGACCTAAAGTTGTGGCGACCGATTCTGAGGGTCGAGGTCAATTCCGAAGACCTAAAGTTGAGGTGACCAATTCTGCGGGTAGAGGTCAATTATGAGGATTTAAAGTTAGGACGTGTGTGTGTGGGGGGGGGGGGGTCTCTTTGGGGAGTCTTTTGTACTTGTGGTTTTGTTGAGGATTGTGTTGTTTTGAGACTCTAATGGGGAAATAAACTTGACTGCAGATTACGTTTTTTAAGAGGAGATAGCTTTGCTGATGCTGAAATAATTGTGGTAGATGGATTGGGAGGAAGTTTAGTCTTGGAAATTTTTCTTGGAAATTTTATAATCTGCTGGGGAAGCATTTGATTTGAAGATTTGGTTTTACTGGGGATGACTTGTGGTTTTTCGCTTCCGTTGGGGAATTGTAGTTGACTTTTTGAATGCACCGTTTTGTGGAATATGTTTAGGGTTTGTGATGGGGACATGAGCATAATATTATTCCTGTTGGGGATTAAGGGAGCTTAAATGTCTTTCTTTCATGAAGAAATGTCGTAGTACTTGTTTGACATTTTTAGAAAATTTCAGAGAATTTTTGGATTTTTTTAGCATTTTTGTCTCTTGAGTAGATGTTGATTCTCTATTGGGGATCGCGGGTGACCTTCTAACCTTTGGAGATGGCTCCGTAGGGGTTACGAGCATTCAGGTGCAGATGAGCAGGTTGTATTCATATGAGTTTAGGTATGTCTGGTACCAAGGAGAGAGGGTTGTGGGGAGATAAGGTGACATCTAATTTTGGTTCTTTCCCTTTGGGATATTCTTACAGATCTGTCGTTGTGATTGGAGGAGCTTGGAGTTGACCATGCTGCATGCTTGATGTAGCAGCATTACACCTAAAAAAAAAGACTCCAATAAGGCAAAAAGAGATGCATATTTTATTTGATTATCTTGATGTAGTGGCTTGTTCTTTATGCATTTTAATTTGATGCTGAGTTTTTACTTTGAGAAAGAGTAGGAAAAGTGTGTTTTTTGGAAATTTTTGAATATGTTTGAGTAGAAGATGGATTGAGAGGCTTGGTTGAAAAAGAGATTCCCTTTTAAAGGTATTTGTCTTGAGAAAAACTAGGAAATATGAGTTTTTGTAATTTTTTGAATAAAGGAAGGCCTTGGCGGCTTGGTTGGTATGTTGATGAGGGGGTAAAAATCTTCGTTGTAAAGTGGGGCTTGTTACCTAAATTGGATTGTGTTGAATCTGGTGTGATGAATAGACTGTAATGATGCTGGTTTTACTGGAGCTATTGCTTTGGATGAGACATCTCATTCTACTAAAGTGTTGCGTGCATTGGGAGAGAGGTGGTAGGACAGTACCCATAATTTTCATCGTGGCTTCGGGGAGGTAACTTTCACTCCAATAGATGTTCAACAGTTGTTGGGGATTGATTATGAAGGTTTTTGGTGATGCTAGCTTTATCGAAGCTAGTGACTTGGGCCTTACTTCGAGTTTTTTACTAGTGACAGGGGACTTAATAGTGGATCCCCAGTTGGCAGCGATAACATCATGGATGTCTTACCATCGCAGTCCTGTGGCGGTGATACTAGCTAAGACTCTAAACATTCTTAAAGCTTGAAAAAAAGGTCGTTATGATTTTATAAGGGGGAGACCAATGATGCCGCTCATATGGATTGCTGAGAGATTCCATCTGGTGGCTCATCCTGAGTATCCTTTGATGAGTGTGTCAAATTTCATTGCTTTATACTTTGTTAATTTCCCCCTGTCCGTGGAGAACTCGATCAACTTATTCTTGGAGCATGGAGCCTGGTGCCTTCGTTGGTCGGTACCATTGTGGGGAGAATTACTGCTTATTCTGGAACTGGGAGAGTATTGATATGCGCAGTTAATTATCATGTGGCAGACTCCATTTTATTTGCCTTAGAGACTTCTACATCAAGTTGTATGGGAGCAAATAGTGCCTCCTCAGACACTAGACTTCTTTTTAGTAGAGGACTTGCCTGAATCCATGTGCATGAGGTTAAGTTCTCTATGGGAGAGTCCTATCTTCTATAAACCCATCCATCTCAATCTGTAGGAAGGTTTTGGCATGTGTCCAGAGACTATCTAAAATGGCTGTGGAAGCGAGTCATAGCAAAGATTTTGGGAGATGAGACCTGACAAAGGTAGTTTATCATTTTTAACACCATGGAGGGGGAAAAGTGGGTTTCTCCAGGTTGGTGAGGGAATACTGGTTTATGGAGCGTACTCAGAATATTAACCGGGATGGGAAAGTTTGGAGACCTCAGGGGGATGATGATGAGGAGGCTGGATTTTTTGGCTGCTGTGGATAGGTTTTTTTAAAGCTGGGATTATTTTTATGTGAACCTTTTTAGGTGACATTTTGGGATGATTTTGTATTTGGGGTTTTGGGAATAATTTTATGAAGTTGGTTAGGCTTGTTTAGAAATAGTTTGGTCAGTGGAGAAGGGTGGTTGGTTTGACTCCCTTTGGTGATACTTCGTGTAATGGTATTAAACTTCTTTACATTCAAATAAAAAAGATTTTGATCATTGTGTTGTGCCTTTTGTTCATGTAAATGATAAAATGAACTATCATTATCGGAGGTAAGAAAAGAATATAATTTTGTGAAAAAAGAAGGGGACCGTTACCATGTAAAGTGTATGAGCCACCTACGTACCTCAAGGGATCTTGAAAATTTTATGAGTTCCATTTTGAAAGAAAAAGTTTTTTTAGAGGATCAGGCCCCAGGTAGTTCTGGGTAGAGGGAAATGAAGATATTTTTTTTTATTTTTTAGAATAAAAGGGGGTGAGAGGAGTCATAGCACGTCGAGATTTTGAACTAAGGGTAAATTTTTTTAAGACGCTCTAGGTTGAAAGGACGTGCCATCTCTCCTCCGTCAAGGTCAGTGAGCATAGAGGCACCACCTGATAGGATCTTTTTCACAATATAGGGGCCACTCTAGTTTGGCTTGAATTTCCCTTTGGGGTCCTATATGGGTTCTATGATTCGTTTGATGGCTAAGTCTCCTTCTTGGACACCACAATCTTGACTATTCGGTAGAATGATCGCATTATCCCACGATGGTACCCTTGTATGTGGTGCATATCCTTCATCCTTTTTTCATCCAATAGTTACCGTGTGTCAAAGATACTTTGATACCAGTCTTCCTTTTTGACTCAACTCTTGGGCATAATACATAAGGAAGGTATTTCTAGCTCAATGGGTGGGAAGGTTTCGTTGCCATATACCAAAGAGTAAGGGGTAAACCTAGTAGATGTCTTGATTGAAGTGCGGTAGCCTCATAAGGCATAAAGGATCCTATCAACCCAATCTCGATAACTCTCGATCATTTTTTTGATGATGAATTTGAGGTTCTTATTGGTGGCTTTAACTACACCATTAGTTTGGGGTTGGTAGGGAGAAAATTTATGTCTCTTAATCCCCAATTCGTCTACTAATTCTTTAACCTTAGATTCTAAACGCAACCCATTATGTGATACTAAGTCGTGGGGAACCCTGTATTGGTAGATGATATTCTTTTAGATAAACTTGGATAACTTCTCGACTTTGACACATTTAGTGAAGTAATCAATGGCAACTAGGATGAACTCATACCCCTTTGAATATTTTGGTGTGACTTTCCCTATGATATCAATGCCTCAGGTGGAGAACGGGCATGGAGAAGTCATGTTGTATAATTCCTGATATGCCTTGAATGTACCCCCTCGGCTCAGAGATATCAACCTCGACCTTGGATATGGCTGACGATTGGAAGGGCCTTAGATCAATGACCAGCGATCTCATCCCAAGCAAGGTCGGTTATGTCCGACGTTGTTACCAACCTCGTCAAGAGAGGTCTTCATGATCCGTGGGATAATTATTCAGCAATCCATCCAGGGGATGACAACCTCGGCTGGGAGTAAGCCAAGGTTACAGAAGCATACTTCCATCAAGGCCAGCTTCGACAGGGAATCAACCGATGTTCCTAGCATGTTCCAGCTCAACCTCGTCCTAGGTCAACCTTATGGCATTGCCTGCCTAACCTCGGCCCCACATAGGCCGAGGTCATCATGACTAACCTCGGTTTGGATATCAGCTTGGCTTTGCTAACCTCGTACCCTTCCAGGCTGAGGTTGTGACCAGGCGCGGATGGCCGAGCTCTTATACGTATATGTTTGGATAAGGACACGTGTACACAAATCATTTATAACAAATCATTCTCCTCACATGCGGGGAATATTTCATCATCATTTCTACATGTGACAGGGACAGATGTCTTCATCATATTGGCTAGATCAACACAAACATGCTCATTGCATGCATGAGGGGTACACTACACCCCCCAGCTACTATATATACTTGTCTTCTCCTTCTTAAAGGGGATCCGAAATTAACAACCCTAGTTAAAACTCTATTCAAATACACAGTAGAGAGAGAAAACTTTAGAGATTGTATATATGTCCATTAGAGCCCTCACACAGTGATTCGCATCATACACTTGCACGGTGGATGTAGGCCTGATTGGCTGAACCACTTATATTTTGGGGTAAATCCTCTTCTCCTCATCTCCTTCTACTATGTGTGTATTTACCCTTATGCTGCCATTGTTAACATTGAATTGAGCTCACAAACACCTTGAAGGGTGGTGTTGTTTCTAGAATCATTATTTTAGCATCGTCTGTGGGAATGAGAAGCTGTCTCTTCCTCTTCTTTTGCTTAGCCTCACCGGAGACTCTGGTGGTGAACGAGGCCTCACCCCTTGCATGGATCTGTTTCACCATTGAAAGAGGTCTTGTAAGGTATTAATATTATCTACTACACCAGATCTTTTATGCTAACACATGGCACCGAAATTACCACCACCTCTTCCGCCGCCTGGTGGGGGAGGACCTAGGTCTAGCCAGGCGCTACCCCGGTCTGAAATGGCGGAGGTGGCTGCAGCTTTGAGGTCTTTGGCAGTAACACAACAGGCTATACAGGAGCAATTTGGACAGCTCAGCCAAAATATGATGAGGCCACCTAGAGTCTCACCGGAAATGATCACTCTGGCGGCTGTTCAACCTCATCCAGATGCCAGGGGACCACCCCAGGCACCGCGGAAAGACCAGCCTACACCCCAGCGGAGGAGGGGCGTTACTGACCCTAGGCGCTTGGGCCTGGGGAGGCAAGGAAACCCTTGCCCTGAGGACAAGTATGATGATCTAGAGGAAGAAGATGTCCCGGAAGATTGTTGGAAGTCGTATGAGGTTTCGAACAATACAGTTTACCCTATCCAACGAAGCCAAGATTATGGGGGTAGAAGAGGCGAAGAATCCCAACAACGAGGATCCTCTTTTGATCGACTGAGTAGAGGTTCAGCCTTTGAAAAGTTAGGCCCATTAAATGACCTAAGACAGAGGTTATCAAAGGTCGAGAAGTGAAGTTGGCTCACAAAGAGGAGACGGACAACGTCAGCCTCACCAAGGACGACCTCATGCAGGAAGGGATAGAGACCAAGAAGAGGTCAACAACCGACGTTGTGCTACAGCTGGGGAACCCTCATTCCACCCATTAGAAGTGCTGGGGACAACCTCGGCCAGGCCGACGTTGCAAGGCCATGGAATGACTCCATCCAACGTCTTGAAGACAATATAGGAGACCTCATCAAAAGTAGGGATCCACTACAAAGGGGTTTCTCGGAAGGCTCTCCGTTCGTGGCTAAGATAGTGAGCTTCCCTACCCCAGCCAAGTTCAAGCCACCCACGGTGACTCCCAAGTATGAAGGTAGCACCAATCCTGTTCATCATATTGAGATGTACCAATCGGCGGTAGACATTTACTCTATACCGGATGAGATGAAGTGTCGGGCCTTCTCCGGGACCTTGACGGGAGCTGCGCACATATGGTTCACTTCTCTTCCAAAGAATTCAATTGATAACTTTAAGGGCTTGGCTGAACGGTTCATTCATAATTTCTGCTTTGGGGTAAGACCTCAAAAGGAGACCACCCACCTGTTGTATGTCAAGCAGGGAAATCACGAAAGCCTAAGAGACTACATCGCCAGGTTCAACAAAGAAAATCTTGAGGTTGAAGATTACGAAGAGAATATAGCCATGAATGCCCTCATAGGAGGTCTACAAAAAGGGAAGTTGTTGTGGAAACTCGCGGAAGACCCTCCCAGGTCTATGGCAGAGCTATTAGCAACTGCGGGAAAAGTCATGAATGCCGAAGAGGCAATGGCCGCCAAGTATGAAGATGAGAACCACGGTAGTAGCAGGAAGTCCCAAAGAAAGAAAGATGGAAAGAAAAGGTCATCCGATGACAAGTTCGCTCACTATACCCCTCTAACCGTGAGATGTGAACATATCCTCAATGAGATCAAGAATGACAGGTCTCTAAGATGGTCGGGGAAACTGAAGCCCCCCCCCCCCCCCCCCCCCCCCCCGCATAAGAGGAACAAGTACTTGTGGTTCGAGTTCCACCAAGACCATGGACATGTTACAGACAGGTTCTTCGCCTTGAAGGATGAGATCGAAAAGATGTTAAAATTTAAAAAATTGAGGAAGTATATTGATGGCAAGGCCCCTAAAGGTAAAAGAGATGACCCTAAAAAAAGGAGAAACGACAAATGTTGTGACAATTCCCCAGCTAGAAGAGACAATGATTCAGAAGGTGATGATGAAGATGATCCAGACCTTCCGCCAAAAGATGACAACACCCCGGTGAAAAGGGTTGGTATGATCTCTTTTGGTGTTAGCACCATATGCGGAGGGCTTGCTGGGGGTGGCTCTGAAGTGGCTGACAGAAAAGCCCATGTGGCAGAGGCCAAGTCAGTAGCAAAACTTGAAGTTATAAATCTAACGTCTTCCGATACCACGCAGAAAAGAAAGAAAGTGGACATGGACACCCTTATAGTTGGGTTCTCCTGACTCAACTTCAAATGTATCTTGGCCCCACATGATGACCCTTTGGTAATAACAACAAGAGTACATGGATACGAGGTGCAGAGAATCCTCGTAGATGAGGGGATTTCAGCAGACATGATATTTTGGCCCTGCTTCAAGAGCCTAGGTCTTAGTAGAGCTAGGCTGGTACCCTATCATCATCCTTTAATGGGCTTCAGCGACGAAAAGGTCCACCCATTGGGCATGTATGAGATGGACATACGGATGGGTGATGAATGGTCTAAGAGGTTGACCCAAAAGATCAATTTTTTTGTTATGGATGAAAACATTTTCTCGGCCTATAACCTCACCATAGGAAGAGTATCCCTTAAGGAGTTTGAGGCCATGCCTTCGACGGTGCATCAGATGCTAAAATTCTCGACCCCCTATGGGGTAAGGGAAGTGCAAGGTGACCAGACCATAGAACGAGAATGCTACGTTAACTTGGCCAAAAAGAGAGAGGCCCATAAGATAGCAACTACCACTTATAACATTGACACACTTGACCCTAGAGATGAAATGAAGTTGAAGAAGGGAGAGGACGCGGAAGAGGTAGAATCCATCATCCTCAATAAGGATGAACCGAAAAAACTGTCCAGGTCGGTAAATCCTTAAAAACAGAAATCAAGGAAGAGCTGATAAACTTCTTGAGGAAGAGGTAGAGTGTCTTTGCTTGGAGTCACGCAGACATGCCCGTCATCAACCCTAAGGTTATGTGTCACAAGCTCAATGTTGATGTAAAAAATTAGACTATCTCTATTTATTTAATCACAGATAAAAATAAATAAAACAAAAGAATTTTAAAGTGGTTCAGCCTTATAAGAATGGCCTACGTCCACTGTTTTTATTATTACTGACTGTTTGGAAATTCTCGATAACAGGTTTTACCAAGAAATTTTGAGTCCCCTGCTAATGAGGAGGTTAAAATGTATTTATAGTATTGAGGTGGTACAAATGAAAGAATAATACACAGCTATCCAGTAGGCATGTGCGTATGCGTAATAATAATGAGCATTTAATGCGCAGTAAATCTTTTGATTATTCGGATATAAATGCTCTGTACGAGGTGTAGCTCGGACCGCCTGGGTAGCTCGGCATACTTAAGTTACTCGGTACAGAAGAGTTCCTCGGAGAGTACCTATTGCTCAGAGTGTCATAGTTGGTCGGGGAAATTGAGTTCCTTGAGGTTAAGGTGTTATTCAGAAATATTTGTAAATGCCATGTAGATTGACACGTGTCTCCACTTAATTGATTCATGGAACCCGTTTAGGAATTCCAGAAATCATGTTTTGTTATAGATGGGCTGTCAGTGATAGTACTTTTTATTTGAAAACTAGGTTTTTAAATATGGGCTTTAGTAGTCAATCTCCCAGATGGAATAGGGATTACTTCGAGCATGGTGTTGTTATGAAAAATTGGCAACATGCTCCTCTAACTCGAAATGATGTCTATCAGGGTCCTAAATGCCCTCCCTATGGCAATGGGATAGGTTGTTTTCATTTTACTTAGTTTTTTAAAATCATGTATTCTTTATATTCGATAAAATGCGTTACTGATATTCTGATTTTTATTTATTTGCAGTTGACAACAAAAGAAGGTCTCCAAAGGAGACAGAAGTTAACTTAAAGCATCTGAAACTTATCTGGGGTCTGCATCAAACTGTCGCTGACGAACATATCAGATCAGCCTCATATTTGTTGTAGAATAAGAGTTACACCTCATCCTACACTGCTCGTCCAGTGATAAGTAATATAGAACCAGTTTTTGCAGATTCTTCTCCTGAATTACATATTCCTCTTAGTGACAGGATGAAGAGAAGAAGAGCTCCTGACCTCTTCGATAAGCCTGCCTCTTCTGCTGGAGAGGCAAAGAAAAGTAAGCAAGATGTCCCAAAAGAAGGGACAATACAAGTAGATGCACCTCCTCCACTTGCTACTAAGATGGTTGCCGAGAAGCCCCCCGTGGCTCCAAGCAAGACTGCGGTTGTTTCCTCTCCAAGCAAGGTTATAGTTATATCACCGACCAAGACGACATCCTTGGTCGAGAATGTTCCTGCTCTCGGGAGGAAGTTGAAGAAAATCTCCTCGGTCAATTTGGTTGAATCCATCTCTCAGCCTCTAACAACTGGAAGTGGCGTTCCCACTTTTGTTCCTCTGAGCTCTGCCCTGAGCTCGGTAAAGTCTTGGAGTATCCCTGAGATCCAAGATGTTGAAGGAAGTCTTTCTCGGGAGAATATTACCACCTTGGCTGCTCAACATATTGCCTCTGTAAGTATTATTAATCTAAACTTTCATTTTTCAATGTTATATCTTTGCAGTGACTTACAATTATTTTCTTTTTCCAGTTGGTAACTTGTTTCAATACAACTTTGAAAAAGGATGAAGCTATTAAAGCTTCCAGCTCCTCTTCAGGTGTAGAGGAGGCCTTTGTAGGTATGACGCAATCTTTAAAGGATTCTCATCAGAAGTACATCGATGATAAAGTTGCTTGGGAGAAGCAGCTCAATTCCATTGAGCAAGAGAGGGATCAGGCTGTTAAAGTCTCCAAGGGGTTGGAGAAGAAAATAAAAGACTTAGAGAAGAAAAACATAGAGCTTGAGGGGAAACTCCAACATGCTGGAGAGTTTGAAAGCAAGCTCAAATCTGCTGAGGAAGAGCTGAGTAGACTTCGTGACGTTGGTCATCAGAAGGAAGAAATGGAGAATAAGTTGAAGTCTGTCGAGGAGCTCCTCAAGGAAAGGACCTCCTCGGAGAGAGAAAAAAGAAGAAAGGCTGTTAAAAAATCCTTCAGCGCTGGCTGGGATAAGGGGTGGAATAAGGGCTTGGCTTCCATTTTTCTTACAAATTGAGTATGGAAACCTCAAATATTTTAGGGATGGTTGGGTTGCTGCTTTGAGAGAGATGAAGGTCGATGAAAATTCAGACATATTTCAGTAACACATTCCTGATCCCCTCCATCTCCCGGGGAAGAAGACGTGGACGAAGCTGCCTCCGAGCAATCCTCCATGGTAATTGGAGATCAGACTTCTCATCCCCTAGTTCTCCGGACTTCCCATGAGCAGCTTAAATTAACCAACATCTCAGTCGAGTAGCTTCTAGCACCCACCGAACAACCATCTACGCCATCCGAGCAACCTACTATCTCCTCGTCTCAGCCCCCCGAGAAAGTTTTAGGAGACAAAGAGAAGGTGTAGAGTTGTTCAAATTTTTTCTCTTTGCTTTTTGTAAAATGTAACTTCGGGCTTTGTACTTTTTTGATGATGCAATAAAATTTGAAGTTTTTGGGTTGTATAACTTAATTCCTTTTTTCTTTCTCTGCTTTTATTCTTCTTGCTCTGTCTGCATTTTATTGATTCTTTCTATCTCTTTTCTTTTCTAGTTTATGGCTAGAATGGAACTCTTGTCAGCCCATGATACAGAAATGATGAAAAATTGTAACAACTACTTCAAGGCTGGCCATGCTGACTTGAGTGAAGCTCAAATTGTTGATATCCTCGGTCTAGACGCTTCTGAGCGAGCAGTAGAAGCCTACCAGTATCTGAAATGCTTGCTCGACCGTGCAATTGCCAACAATGTAGCATACTACGCGATGATTGAAGACCTCTAGGGTACTCTTGAGGAACTTCAAAAACAATACAAGGAGTTTACAACCCTTTTATATCAGGGATATGAGAAGAAGTATCAACAACTGAATGCTGACAAAGGATATGAAAATTTGTTCGCTGCTCATGACATTAAATAGAGGACTTTGAAGACTGAGGTTGAAGATCATAGGCAGATCGCCAAACTGTTAGAGCAGGAGAACAATAATTTGCGAGGAGAGGTATCCCAATTGAAATCTGCAGCCTCTACCTCGGGAGCCTTGGTTCCTATCAACGATGAAGGTTTTTCTTTCTTAGAGGTTGAGAATGCGAATCTGAGAGATGAATTAGAAACCTTGAAGAGAATTGGTCATTCTTCCTCTGCTCGGGGACGAGCAAGAGCTGCTCGAGTAACTGTTGAAGAAGCTAGAACACAGGTGGCCTTGGAGAATCAAGCATTCCAATTGATGGAAAAGAACCAGGCATTAGCCGAGATGTCTAAGAAGATTCAAACCTTCGATGAGCAACTGGCTGCCCAAAATTCTGCCTTGGAGAATAAAATGAATCTTGTAAAGAATCTCCACGAGCAACTGGAGAGGTTAACCTATCAATTCCACAAACAGCCCAGAGAATTCTGGATGGCTGGTTATAATGAAGCCCTCTACTATCTAGATGACCGAATCCAAAATGCAAATAATGAGGGTTACAAACAAGGATGGTTAAATTCACTAGGAGTGTTACAGTTAGAGCAAGGCCATTATCTCTGGGATTATGTGAAGAGTATGCGCGAGCGCTCAAATAAAAAATTATATAATTAAATTCAGTTTAACCCAAATAAACCCTAAACAAGCAACTAGGTGTGATTGAATCAAGAAGTAGATCATGAAGATTAATCAAACACACACAATTGAGGAAAAATCCCCCAAAGGGGCAAAACCATTTATTTTCATTATAATATTGTAATTGTACAATTTCGGATTATAATGAAAATACAAGTGACTAAGAATTACCCTCAGGTGTCGGATTCTGTAGTTGGCGGCTAGAGTTATCCCTTTTCGGTAGGGCTGTAATGAAAAAGAAGAACGGTCTTCTCCACAATGGTATGAAGAGCAAAAGTGCATTCCTGGGTTGCAAAGTGATTCACAAGTGTTTGGAAATTTGTGTGAATAAAAAACCTAGAGTCTTGGTACTCAATAGGTGAAGACTTAGAGTTTTTTATACTCTGAAAATCGTGTATGGAAGTCTTAGAAAACCACTTCCCGTAGTGGGTTTATAAAGGAAACGTTTAGCCTAGAAAATTTCACGATCTGCTGAAGATTATCCCAGGTGGACCGGTCCGAGTAGGCGGATCGGTTCTTTTTTTATGTGGCATTTTCGGTTCTCTATCGATCTGGGGTATACTGACTTTCAACAAGCGGACCAGTCCGGGTCTGAGGTGGACTGGTTCGCAGGAGGATCGGTTCTTTTTCCAGGGCGGACAAGTCCGGGTTTTTCAGACTTTCATTCCTCTTCTTCTTTTGATATTCGGATCCGTTGTTGACTGTATGATTCTTGAATTTCTTCAATGGTGTAACGGCGTACGACATAACAAATTGATAATGGACAAAAATGTCCTTACAAATCTCCCCCTATGCCTATGCCGGTATATACATAAAAACAAACATCCGAATTATCAACCAACTAAAAATGCCTATACAAATCTACCCTTCCATGAACCCAAAACTACAAAGATACAATTGAATAAGACTTCATCGTTTGTTCTTCAACTCTTCAGAATTCTCAACGCTTTTCTCATCAGGGTGTGCAATCAAATGATAATCCATGTAGTACCTACACACATGAGGAAAAGAAAAATACCAAGTAACGTATCGAGTTTGAAATGAGATATCAAATGAAGAAAGCATGTTGTATCAAATCTCAAAAACACAAAACTCCCCCAAAATATGATAATTCTTTCTCCCCCTTTTTATGATGTCCCCAAATAGACAAATGAGACGAATAAATCAGACAAACAAAGCAAGGGTGTCACAAGGAATAAACAACTATTTTTGAATTTTTCAAAAATTGTCAAATAAACAAGAATATATACAAGGAAACACACCATGAATGATCACAAAAACAACCAAGTCGATGATAGCGTAAATGAAGTGGTGTGATCAAATTCGATAGGAAAATCAATGCATACAAACATGACATATGTGCACGATGAATATTGGATACTCCTAACGAATGAACTCAAAATCTTCCTTTGCTGTAAAAAAAATGGTAATATAAGACATTGACTTAATCAAATCAACAAACCAAAGCTCAAAGTGATTTCCACACCAATAACGTCCAAAACTATTTTATGCTTTTTCAGGACTTTCAAGGAAGTGCAAACCTATTTATATTCTCCAACCAAACTCCCTCAGATTTATATTTTGAATAGAGGTAATCTAAATTTTCAAACTTTGGAGAATTGATGGTGAAATCTAAATGGCCCATATTTGGCATGAATATCTTTTTATTGCCTTTCAATTTTTTCGGGCTCTTTTAACCTCTTTCGACCTCGGGATAATAAAATTCCTCCATTTTGTAGGTCCTTTTGAACGGTGGCTTTTGCGCAAAGAAGTGATAATTACCTTTCGCAGCCCCTCCCCATTCTTAAACAAACACTTAGTCTCATAAAAACGGTTTTTACATGCATTCCAATCTTGTCAAGTTTTATCGCATATTGTACATTGTATAGACAGGACTGAGATGGAAACACTCAAGCTAGTATGAGATAGACAAGTGCAATAATCAAATATAGCCATGCATGTGTGCAATAAAGGATATAGGAGTCAAACATGTAGGAAGATATCACTAATTACATCTCAAAGACTCCAAACAATGTAAAGCACATGGATGAAATGATGTAGCCTCTCAAATCTCTATCAAACAGTCACATGGATATATGGAATGAAGTTGTGACTTGGATATCTTAAATGCTCATCCATAAAAGGAGAAAAAACATAAATCTTTTTGGATTTTTCAAAAGAAATATATAAAGCAAAAAGAATAAATAAATAGCTGTACAACTAAGCAATGGTACATATAAAACATACTAGCAATAGGAAGCATATGATATGAGCATGAAGAAGCATCCTATTATAGACATAGACCAACCCCGCAATCAACTGTGCAAATCCCCAAAGACTTACTAAGACTCTCAAATCTAAGGGCATCTAAAGGCTTCATGAAAATGTCGGCTAACTGACGGTCGGTGGGAACAAAACTCAGGGATACAGTGTTCTCCTCAACTAACTGACGAATAAAGTGCTCACGTATCCTGATGTGCTTTGTGCGCGAATGTCGGATGGGATTACGGGATATGTGAATCGCGCTCGTGTTATCACAAGAAATGATCACGGTGTCCTGTGAAATCCCATAATCCTTCAACATTTGCTTCATCCACAAGAGTTGTGTGCAACAACTCCCGACGGCTATGTACTCAGCCTCCACAGTGGACAAAGAGATGGAATTTTACTTCTTGCTCAGCCAGGAGACAAGAGTAGAACCAAAATAGAAACACCCACAAGAATTGCTCCTACAACCATCTATATCCCCGGCCCAATCGGGATCCGAATAGGCGGACAAACGGTCATCGGTATCAAAGGAATACCAAATACCGTATGAGAAAGTCCCACTCACGTATTTAATAATACGTTTTAGAGCAGGTAAGTGTGACTCTTTAGGGGACGCCTGATATCGTGCGGGATGACTAGCAGTCAAGTAGAGAAGACTACCTATCATACTCCGATATAAGGTTTGCTCTACGTCCTTGCCTGAAGTGTCCTTACTAAACTTGGTAGCGGTACTCATAGGTGTACGTGCATGCTTAGCGGAGTCTAAACCAAATTTTATCACTAGGTCTCTACCATACTTGGATTGGGAGATGAACATCCCATCCTCTAGCTGACGAACCTGGAGACAAAGGAAGAAACTAAGCTCACCAACCATGCTTATCTCAAATTCACTTTTTATCTCCTCTTCAAAGTGATGAGCATGTGGATCCAAAGACTATGTCATCCACATAGACCTGGGCAACCAAAATTGCACCGTCATCTCTCCTGACGAACAACGTCATATCAACTCCCCCTCTCTTGAAGCCACGGTCTAAGAGATAGGAAGTAAGCCTCTCGTACTAAGCACGAGGTGCTTGCTTAAAACCATACAAGGCTTTCCTCAGATAGTAGACGTGCTCCGGGTGATGCGGGTCTTCAAACCCTTTTGGTTGTTCCACGTAAACCTCCTCCTGTAGAATGCCATTCAGAAAGGCACTCTTGACATCCATCTGATATAACTTGAAGCGCAGATGACATGCGATGGCGAGCAGAAGACGGACGGACTCAAGCCCCTCAACAGGAGCAAATTTCTCCCCAAAGTCTACACCCTCTATCTGTGTGTATCCTTGAGTGACCAACCTAGCCTTGTTTCGAATTATGGTACCATTTTCATCCATTTTATTCTTAAAAATCCACCGGGTACCTATCATATTAGTCTCACTAGGTCGGGGGACAAGTTCCCAGACATTATTCTTTTTAAACTGAAGTAACTCATCCTGCATAGCATATATCCAGTGTTCATCCTTGAGTGCTTCTTTATGATTCTTAGGCTCGACTGTGGACATGTAGCAAACATGGATAACAACGTTCTCTAAGTGAGCACGAGTCTTGACCCCAAGAGTGGGATCACCAACAATGGCAGAAGGGTCATGACTCTTGCGAACCCAAGCGGGTGTGTCCCCTAGTACAGGAGTAGGGTCCACAGAGTGTGAGAGAGGAACAGGTAAATTACTGTAAGAACAATCCTCATCTTCACACTAAAGGTTAGGATCAATAACCGTCGGAGGTTCGTCATCTTGCACGGTGACGTTTATTGTTTCCATAACCTTAGAGCTCTTCAGGTTAAAAACCCGGTACGCTCTGCTATTTGACGAATATCCTAGAAATATTCCCCCGTCGCTCCGGGAGTTGAACTTTCCTAATTGCTCTCTATCCCGTATAATGTAGCATTTACTCCCCAAAACACGGAAATATGCTAGGTTGGGCTTCTTGCCAGTCCACAACTCATAAGGAGTCTGAAGTGTGTGTGGACACAAAGAAACCCTATTCACCGTGTGGCATGCAGTAGACACTGCCTCTGGATAAAATCTCCTAGAAACTTTACGACCTAGAAGCATAGATCTAGCCATTTCTTCGATCGTTCTATTCTTTCTCTCAACAATCCCATTTTGCTGGGGAGTTCTCACAGTAGAAAACTCATGTTTGATCCTGAGGCTATCACAGTAAAGATCTACCTTTGCTTCTGTGAATTCAGTGCCATTGTCACTACACATCCTGTTAATAGTGACACCGTATTGATTTTGCAGGACGCGGCACTTGGTCGTTAAAAATTCTACAGCACCGGATTTCTCTCTCAGAAAACCTACAATGGAGTACCTGGAGAAATCGTCTACTATTACTAGGATATACCTCTTACCACCCAGACTCTCTGTGCGAGTAGGACCCATAAGATCCATGTGAATAAGCTCAAGAATACGAGAGGTGGTAATGGAATGTAACTTCCTATGGGGAGTACGAATTTGTTTTCCCATATGACAGGGTCCACAAACCGTTGAAGTTGGCCTTCCAAGAGATGGTAAGCCACGTACTAGGTCCTTACTATCTAAGCGAGTGAGATCTGTAATATTTATGTGACCTAGACGTTGGTGCCACAGATCCATAGGAGTGATCGTGCCGTTGTTGCAGACAAGAGAGGATGTGGGCTCAGTCCCATAGCAATTATCCTTTGTCCTCACCCCTTGCACTAATAATTTACAGGCTTGATTATAGACCTTACAAGCATCCCGGTCAAACTTTACTGTAAAGTCAGCGTCGCACAGCTGGCTAATGCTGAGAAGGTTTGCTTTCAAACCTTTGACGTACAAAACATTTTCTAGCTTAAGGAATCCAGGTAACTCGATAGTACCTCGTCCTATAATGCTATACTTTCTCCCATCTCCAAAGGTGACTCTGCAATCCTGACAATCCTCAAGAGATGTAAAAAGTGAGGCATCACTTGTCATATGTCTGGAGCACCCACTGTCAAAATACCACTGTGAGGTATTATGTGATTTGAGAGAAACATGAACAACAAAGGACTTTTTATCTTTCTTAGGTACCCAAGAAGTGGAGACCTTTTGTTTGCCTTTGTTTTTGTTGGTTTTAGCTGAAATGTGAGAAGCATTCGCGAACGGCAAAGGCATCCGTCGGAATTCCTCCATAAACCTCTGAAATGTGGAAGCTAAAAGCTCAACTCTCTCTCTCAGACTGGTAAAATCATCAGTATGCTGATGTGGATCTGTAGTACGTCGTGTCCGACAATTGCTATAGCAAAACTCCCTGAGGTGGCCTTTTCTTTTGCAATAGGTACAAAAGAACACAGTCAAAGGCGGACCTTGGTTTGCTTTTATCGATCGAACTCTCCTTTGAGGTTTTTGACGATGACCATAAGGAGTAGTAGTAAACTCAGAAACTGGTCCAGGTGCAATTTGAGAGGTGGAGCCACCATCATAACCAATTCCCTGCCTATCACCAAAACCTAAAGCGGGGCCGAGGAGCATCTTTCCCATTTTCCCTGATCTATCCTCGATTTATACCTTGACTTCCCGTGCTTTCTCAAGATCATGAGTCAGCTGGGCAACAAAGGCTTCAAGTTTATTTTGAGTCTCCACGGAGGAATGGAGCTCACTCGTAAGACTAGCCACTTGTTTAGTCAAGTCCCCTATCTCTTTCTCAAAAACACACTCTCTCTCTCGAAACAAACTCTCTTTCTCAACAGAGGCAGATTCTCTCTCTCTCAGGGCTGTGAAGGTGGAGGACTCTCTCTCTCTCTCGCCTTTCTTAAATCTTCCTCTAAGCCGATGATCTTAAGAACTAGCGCTTTGTTACTGTAGAGGGGGCCTGAAGGTAATCCTGGGATTAGGGATAATCCACCAATTAGCAACAGTGTTCTGAGGATAAGATCAGCGTGGCAACTCAAGCGTGGCATCTTGGTGGGGCAGCTTGGTGTGGCAACTCGTACTTTAGCTTATTGTTACTTTGCCATATTATAGCTTTGTTCATATTTATTACGAGTTGTAATGACTGTAATGTTGTAACGAGAATAATGAATGGGCGTGAGGTCGAACGGTACTCGCGAGAGACCAGGCTTGGCAGGGCCTGGGAGAGCTTTCATGCTCTATCGAACAACCTCACCGTGGGAACTTTAGAGGGATTTGGTTTGGAGGATTGGGAAGTGGGGCACCGTTGGGGCTTGTCCTGACCATCTTAGATACACCTGGTAAAACACCGAAGGACCCTGACCATGGAACCTCAAGCGGGGCAGCTTGGAGTTCCATCGGGCATTAAGTTATGAACCAAACAACCGTCTACTTAAAAGATCTACTGTGGGTGATGTCACTAGCCTTCTAAACAATGTCAAACATGCACTTGAGTAAACCACCGTGGTATTTGGGGCTGTCAGATAGTTGGTGAGCTACCTCTGCAACAACAACCCCCTGACATACAGTGGTTAGGCAAAAGGCATGTCTTGGCATTTAATGTTTATGACGTAGGAGACAACTAGTGCATCAGGCATTTAATGTTGTGACATAAAGTATGAGGGATGTCTTTCATAGTCTTTAATGACTGAGTTGCCGCGGGGGTGGTGTGGGGGGCTATTTAAGGACCCCAACCACCTCTGAGAGGAGGATGATCTTTTGAGAGTTCAAAAGTTATTACTAGAGAAATTTATTTACTAGAGAGAGATTATTAAAAGAACCAGAGAGTTATACCACCCACCATTTTGGTCATTTATTACGAAGCTTTTAATACATGACAGAGATCCTTGAGAGCTTTAGTATGTTTTTCCTGCCTACCAAGGTTTATCTAGGGTGCTTACTTCTCTCTCCCTCTAGCTAAGTTATTTCTGAAGTTCTTTATTATATTGTGAGTTATACACGAGAGATTTGTGAGTATAAGATGGGTTCCATACATTCCAAACTGCTCTTTGTGTCTTGTGGCTAAATCACTAGTGTTTCTCTAACTAACCTTGCCATCACCATACTTAAAAGGGGTTACGCCTCCATCTTATCTAAACTACCCTCTTACATTTGGCGACTCTGCTGGGGAGGCATTCTTCTAAGGAGGAAGTATGGTGCAAGATAACGTTAATCGAAGGCTCAACTTTGATGATATCCAACACAGTGAAGAGCAAGCAGCGGTAGAATTGGAGGCTTTAAGGAGCGGAGCTCCTCGAATAGAAGTGCCCCCAGTTCAGGCAACAACAGGCGTTCCGGGAGTGACGCAGGCTTCCACGAGCGCTGGGCTGGGATCTGCCCAAATGACCCTCCTTATGAGCAAGTTCTATGAGTTTTTGCAAACTCCTGCAGCTTCAACGGTGCTGGGAGGACTCAAAGCCAATTCCTTCGTAACACCAGGGGCAGCTCCAACGGTTCCACCAGGCGCAGGTACAACGGGAGCAGCCCCGGTAAGAATACCCTCCGTCATGAATCCGACGGTGGGAACCTCCGGAGTATCAATGATGCCAGCTGTAATGATGGCTCCAACTATAACGGTCTTTCAGCCAACACCCCCGTTGGTCGTTGCCCCATCGCCCATGGAGGAAATGAGGAGAGAAATGCAAAAGGAGATGTTAAAATTTGTGCAGGCTTCCTCACAGTCTATAGGCGAGGTAGCTTCAGTCTATGACAACTTTAGGACACCTTATCCTCAGGAATACAACGATGAGCCTTACCCGAGGGATTATATTCCCCCCATCTTTGAAAAATACACAGGGAAGGGTGGGAATCCGAAAGAGCACATTAAACGTTTAATTGAGATCCTGGGGGCGCATTGCAACAACAAGAAGCTCAGGTTGAGGGAGTTTTCCAAATCCCTAACCGATAAAGCATACCCGTGGTATTCTCATTTGGCCCCTAAAACTGTTTCCACGTGGGAAGATATGCACGTGCTGTTTGTCCAAAAGTTCTTTCTAGCAGAGGATGGATTCACTCTGACCCAACTAGGGAGAGAGAAGCAACGACCAGGAGAAGACGTGGTGGCATACGTTCGGAGGTTCAGGGAAAGATCTCTGGATGTGAGAGAGGAGGCCAAGGAGTCCAAACTATTACAAATCTGTGCCGAAGGACTACTCCCGGAGTACATCTGCCATCTTATCAATGAGACGCGCGAGGGAACTTTTTCGGCGTTCTTAAAATCTGCAAGGAACATCTCATTGGTCGTACGACCAAACCCGGTGGCGGTGCCTATGATATTTAGGCAACCAATACAACCTGGGGGAGGAAGGCCTCAACCCCCACGGGTGGGATACACCGAAGGAACAGATGGGGGTAAGGCGGCGAAGAAGGACAATAAAAGGAAGTTCGGAAGGGATAGGGAAGACCCACCACCGTTACCATGCACGATAGAAGAGGCGGTGAGTTGTTACAACGCCATGGTCCAAGGTGGAACGGTCTACCTACCAAAAGGCGTTCCTTCGGAAGAACCCGATGACGCAACAAAGGCAGATCCTAGGTATTGTCAGGTTCATCGAAAGATCCAGCACCCGACAGAGAGCTTCTTCACACTGAGAAGAATCATTGACAAGTACGTGAAGGCAGGGACGCTGCAGATCCCCCCACAGAACGTTAACAACAACCCGCTTCCAGCGCATGGGGCCAACTTGGTGACGGCCTACGATGATGAGGCGAAAAGAGGGGAAGGAAGGTCAACAATGAGGCAAAGAGAATTCGAAGAAACTCTGGAATATTGCACCACAGGAATGGCTAACGTAGTTTTAGCCTATGATGAAGCAAGCGCTAAAGACGTGGAAGACGTATACAGCGTTGAAGGCGAGGAAATGGAGGCAGTCGTTGAATATAACGCAGTTTCAAAATCCCCAAAATTCTCTTGGTTCTTCGATCAAGTGGGGATACCAAAGGAGAGCAGACTGGAAATAACTCAGGCGATCCTAGACATCGCGAAGAAGGACGCGGTTCCCTCGTTGAAATGGAGGGGACCCATGGTGAGGCTGGTAAAAAAATTCCTGTCAGAGGTAACCTTCAGCGATGCAGATAGAGCTGTAAGGGTTCCCTCATAACAGGCCCTTGTATGTGATGACCAGTATCAATGGGGTTAGTTTTGCAAGAACGCTTATGGATGGGGGCGCTTCCATCAACATTATGCCGATCAACTCCTTCCACGCAGCTGATATCCTGGAAGAAAGGTTGGTCCCCATGCCTCTGGTAATCTCAGTGTATGACAACCAATCTTCCAAATCCATTGGGTATGTGAATGTGGGAATTGTAATGGGAATCTGAGTTCCCACATCAAGTTCCATGTAATATAAAGTGCAACTTCCTATCATTTACTAATAGGAAAAGTGTGGATGCACAATCAAGGTTTAGTTCCTTCAACATATCATCAATGCGCCAAGGCAAATGTCAAAGGAACAGAAGTGACCATTAGGGCTACAAAAAGGCCTTTTGCTATTGAGGAAGCTCACTTTGTAGATGCGGCCTTTTATACAGAGTTGGAGGAGGATGCTCGAGTCCTAACGAGAAGAATGGAGGGGGCATGGGTTCCTTCGATTAGAGATAGAATGGGGCCTCTGAACGAGCAAAGTAAAGAAGCCGCGAGTAACGAAGGGGTGGGGGCCGAAGAAACCCATCAGGTGATCCCTCGACCCCAAAGTACCACGAAGCAGCTCAAAAACAAAGTAAGGCTTAGAGTGGATCCTGTGGAGCATGAGGTCCAACGGCAAAGCGTGCTGAGTCACTTTTCAGGGGGAAGAATCGCTGAGGCTTCGAGAGAGAGGAAGAGGAAGGCCGTGACAACAGCTACCAACAGGCAATGCAAGAAGGTGGTCACTGAAGAGGGGAAGGTAGTATACCGTTTATAACGATGTGAGCGGGCGGCCGAAGAGACCGAGGATGGGGCTGACCCGTTATATGAGTGTTTCTTGGTGGATCAACAGGGACAGTGTATGGTGATAGACAACTCCAACATACAGGAGTTCGTGGAAGAGGTCACCGAAGAACCAGATTACATGGCAAATCAACCAAAGCCCTAGGCACAAGAGTTGGAGCAGTTGAACCTGGTAGGAGAAGGGGAAGACCCAAGGCCCATCTTCATCGCGAAGGATCTCGGTAAGGAGAAACGAGAAGCCTTGGTTGGGCTAATCCGGGAGTTCATAGATGTCTTTGCATGGAAGTATACCGAAATGGAAGGGCTAGATGAGGAAGTGAGCTGCCACAAGCTAAACGTGATGCCTTCAGCCATCCCGGTGAAGCAGGAAACAAGGACTTACAAACCTGAGTTGGACTTGAAGATGAAGGAAGAGGTTCAACATTTGTTGGTAGCAGGATTCATCAAACCAATACAGCATCCCCTCTGGCTATCTAGCATTGTGCCAGTAGGAAAGAAGGATAAGAATCAAATAAGGATCTGTGTGGATTTTAGAGATTTGAACAGGGCTTGCCCCAAAGATGAGTTCCCTCTACCCTCCATTGATAGCTTGATAGATGCCACGGCTGGGCATGAGATGTATAGCTTCATGGATGGGTACGTAGGGTACAACCAGATCAAGATGGACCCCGCAGACGCAGAGAAAACGGCATTCAGAACCCCGTTGGGCAATTTCATGTACAAAGTAATGCCGTTTGGACTTAAGAACGCGGGGGATACTTATCAAAGAACAATGATGGCCATTTTTCACGATTTCTTCCACAAATTTGTAGAATTCTATGTGGACGATTTGGTCATCAAATCGAAGAAGGAGGAGTCCCACCTAAACGACTTAAAGAAGGTGTTTACTCGATGTAGGAAGTATAAATTAAGGATGAACCCATTGAAGTGCGTCTTTGGAATAACATGCGGGAAGTTTCTAGGCTTTGTGGTTAATCGACAAGGGGTGCAGATGGACCAGGATAAACAACGCGCGATCTTAGAAATGTCGTGCCCAAGAACGGCGAAGGAGCTAAAAAGCTTCCTCGGAAAAGTCTCCTACCTCAGAAGATTTGTACCAGGATTGGCCGAGGTAACACGCCCGTTGATGCAACTGCTGCGAAAGAAAACAAAGTTCAGATGGGAAAAGGACCACTAGGAGTCTCTCGATGAGTTGAAGAAGCTGCTCGTTTCACCACAAATCATGGTTCCTCCGCAGGCAGGAGTACCGTTGCAGTTGTACCTCACCTCAACTACAAGGTCTGTTGGAGCCTTACTGGCACAAGAGATTGACGGGCAAGAACGGCCGGTGTATTACCTCAGCAGGATCATACATGGGCCAGAGATTAGATATAGTAGCCTAGAAAGGCATTGTTTGGCCTTAGTCTTTGTAGCACAAAAACTTAGACATTATATGCTGTCTTTTATAATTCATATTGTAACTAGATGTGATCCTATTAAGTATTTGTTGGCTAGAACTATCTTGATTGGCAGGGAAGCTAGGTGGTTCCTTATTCTCTCCGAATATGATTTAAAGTGTGTGATTCCTCGTGCCATCAAGAGCCAGGCGTATGCCGATCTGTTGGCAATCTTTCCATCTGGAACATTTGAACCACCTAAAGAAGACATTCCGGGGGACGACTTGCAAGTTAACTATCTGGATGCAACCGATGAGGAATGGACGATGCAGTTTGATGGGTCTTCGGCAGAGAAAAAAGGAGGGGCAGGGGTCTTCCTTTCAAAAGGAACGGAGGAAATTTGCGTTTCCTACAAACTAGATTTCCCTTGCTCCAATAACGAAGCAGAATACGAAGCGTTAGTGCTAGGGTTGCTGGAGGCTCTTCGAAGGGGAATTCATTCTCTCTGCGTCAAAGGTGACTCGAACTTAGTAATTCAGCAAGTTAACAGAGAATATGCGTTGAAGCACATGAGTTTGGCACCATACAGAACGATCATTCAAAGGCTCCTCAGCCAGTTCCATCAGACCAAAATAAGAAGACATCCCAGAATGATGAACCGTCATCCAGACGCTTATGCCATTATTGCTCAAAAGATGGTCATGAGGAGCGATACGACTATCGTTACGATCCAACGAAGAACAGCTCCTTCGGTGGTGCAGTCAATACTACCGATGGAGGGAGACGCGGATTGGAGAGGAGAGATCAGGAAGCAACTGGAGTCTGGCGAAGGAGCTATGGGACTAAGAGAGTTAGCCCAATACTTTACAAACCAGGGAAATCTTTACTACAGAAATGCAGGGGGATGGTTATCAAGATGCATTGGGCCAGAGGAAGCAGAGCGTAGGTTGAAGAGAACACATGAGGAGCATTGCGAAACAACTGAGATACCCCTCTATAGAAGAATTCAAAGAGGGGGATATTTTTAGCCTAGAATGAAACAGGATGCGGCAGAACTACAACGGAATTGTGATAAGTGTTAGCTATTTTTCGAAGCAGCTGAGTGCCATTTCATAGAAGCCCAAACGGACTGGAGGCAGCCCTATATCGACTTTGTTCAAGATGGAACTGTCCCAATGGAGAAAGTGGATGCGATGGGACTGAAGCGAAGGGCCCCAAGGTTCTATATCCAAGAGGGGCAGCTTTATCGAAGGGGGTACTTCAACAAGCCATTGCGTTGCATCATGAAAGAAGAGGCAACTGAGGTCCTCAAACAAGCCCATGACCCAGCTCACATAGGAAGGGCCAAGTTATATGATCAGCTGATGATGTTGGGATATTATTGGCCAACGATGGAGAAAGACTCAGCCGAGTTTGTTCGAAAATGCAAAGCTTGACAACTTCATGGGAATATGATCCATGCCCCATCGGTGGACTTACATTCTCTGGCAACGCCTTATCCTTTCCACACTTGGGCGTTCGATCTCGTGGGGGCGATACACCCTTGTCAAGGGGCAAGATATGGATACTGGTAGCAACAGAGTGCATTACAAAATGGGCTGAAGCAATACCACTCAGAAGGGCAACGACTGGGGTAGTGAGTAACTTCATCAGAGAGTATATCATTTGCCGTTTTGGGATCCCAAAGGTTATTCTCTCAGATAATGGGACTCCCTTTGTCAACTCAGAAGTAACGATGCTTATAGACAAGTATTCCATCGTTCATCACACTTCAACGGTGGCATACCCGAAGGGGAACGGTCAGGCCGAGGCAACTAATAAAACTTTGGTTAATATCCTGGCTAAAACAATGGAGGACTTTCCAGGATCGTGGGATGACAAGATACCAGCAGCGTTGTGGGACTATCGAACGACAAAGAGGAATCCCACAGGGTACACTCCGTTCTCCCCTGTCTACGGGGCTGAGGCAATCCTTCCAGTGGAGTTGGAGGTTCCCTCTGCTTGATACGCCTTACGAAGTAGCATGCTCCCTCAGAACAGGCATGTGCAGCTGGAAGCATTGGATGAACACAGAGACAACACAATGCAACATTTTCAAATGTATACGAGGCAGCTCTCTAGGGCATATGACAGCCTGGTAAGACCAAGGAGGTTCGTAGAGGGGGATCTCGTTTTGAAAGAAGCGGTGAAACACATTAGGGGACTTCCTCTGCCAAAATTCGCAGCCAATTGGGAGGGACCTTTCGTCGTGAAGGAAGCTCATGATTCAGGTTATTGCCTAATTTCTAAGTTGGAGGAAGACAAGCCATTCAAAATTAATAATAAATGGTTGAAAGTCTATCATGTGTAAACAATTAAGTTTTTACCATCGATGTATCTAGTCTTTGATTATGAATATATAAGTTTTATTGATAACGTGAAGTATAGACACCGATATGAAAGCAGTCACAACTCAAAGATAAAATGGGAAAATATACTTTCTTTCATTCAATAAACAAGAGAGCATTACAAAAAAATTGGGAACTATTGCCCAATAATTACATAAATGGACGAAGAAGGAAAATATATACAAGATCTTGCTACCCTAAAAGGAACCATAGGTCTGGGGAAGAGAAAAAATCCCCAGGAAGGCCCGAAGAAGCTGACGCAAAGGAGCTTTGAGCGTTGACAGCAACCTCTAGCCTGATTTGTACCCGGGCACGTTCAATAAGAAGTCTCGCCCGTTTCAGTTTGGCCAAACGAAGAGCCTCTTCGGCATTCTTTATTTCATCATCCGGTGATTCCAAAAGAGGTGCCAGCTCAGCTAACTTAACTTCCTCAGCCCGTTGGTCCTCCTGGTGCTTCCTCAATAGTTCCCTCTGGCCGATCAGCTGCTGGCTCTTCAAAGTTTTCAAATACGCCATAAGCCAGTCGAAATGGAAACTGTCACGGCCCAATTCCTTCAGAAAACCCATAAACTGATTAATGAGGGTTCGAGTTACACGGGATGTGGGAGTATTGGCAATCTCAGCAACAACGATCGCCATGCCTTGCACTCGATAACTTATCACGGGAATATTGGACCGTAGGCAGTCCACGGTGAAGGTCTCGGGGTGATGGTTCACCAACTGCTCAATCACCAAGCGATGGCTCACAGGCATTTGGGGAGAATTGTGAAGAACCATTAGGCAAAAGGCAGGAGGAGTTAAGTCGGGGAGAGGCAATTCGCACCCAGACTCACTTTCGGCCTCAACACCAGTCGTGGAACCTTGGTCAGCCTGGTCAGATTCTTCCGAAACAGCAGGTTCCTGACGTGGTGTGCCTATAAGTGAAAGAGCTGGTGAGGAATCCTCCTGAGCAACCTGAGAAGAGATATAAGAAACAGTGAGATTGTAACGTTTTCATTGTTAAGTCACCGTTGTAAGGTGGAGATTATATAAAAATCTTAACAAGTGTTTTCATTGTTAAGTCACCGTTATAAGGTGGAGATTATATAAAAATCTTAACAAACGTTTTCGTTGTTAAGTCACCGTTATAAGGTGGAGATTATATAAAAATCTTAACAAGTGTTTTCATTGTTAAGTCACCGTTATAAGGTGGAGATTATATAAAAATCTTAACAAACGTTTTCGTTGTTAAGTCACCGTTATAAGGTGGAGATTATATAAAAATCTTAACAAGTGTTTTCATTGTTAAGTCACCGTTATAAGGTGGAGATTATGTAAAAATCTTAACAAGTGTTTTCATTGTTAAGTCACGGTTATAAGGTGGAGATTATATAAAGAATTAAGAAAGTACCTGAATCATAACAGGGGCAGGAGTGGGAGTCATCACGGAGGTTAAAGTGGCAGGAATTGTTAGAAGGGGACTTGTTACCTCATCAGCCTCAATGGGGTCTCTGGCCCCAGAAACCTCAACCATCGGCATAGTTCCCTCGCCCACATAAGGTACCAAAGCAAGAGCAAGGGGTTCATCGGGAATAGATGAGGGTGGTGAAAGATCAGGAGAAAGCTGCAATATAAAAGCCAATGTTAGTAAAGAGGAACAAATACAGAAAAAAGGGCGAAATGTATCCAAGAATAACTTACCTCAGTCAGAACGTTGAAAAGGGGCACTGTGGTCAGAGGTCTCGCCAGCACCGTTGGACGGAGAATGTTTTCTAGCAGTGAGGATACTTCGACCTAGGGCAACCAACATCCTAAATTCAGTACACAGAACGGGGTGAAAGAGAAGGAATGCCAGATCAGAGAAATTTAAATATGAAATAATTACCTCAGAATCACCTGCAGCAACCAGAACGATGGGGAGAACAGCCTCAGAGGAAGCCAGTGAGCCAGAGGGGACTGGAGTAGGCATCTCAGATTGTGTTGTCTCTGGTGGCGAAGAGACATCCATGGGCTCTATAACCTCACCTTCCCCAACTGCCTCCCTCGCCCGTCGTGAGATTGAACGACGGGCGTAAGTAAGCCCGGTCATCGGCGAACGGGGTGGGGTCGTATCGGATGATATGGCCCCACAGCGACCGCCCACGAAACAGCTAATGGGGGGACTTGGGGGGCTAGGAGAACGAGGCCCCGCTTCTTTAGGTCCCTGCACCAAAGTAGTTAAGAACAATATATATATAAGCAAATCCGGCTTGTTCTAACCAAAGAAGAAAAGAGAACAAGATAAGTGTACATACCTCAGATTGGGAAGAAGAATGAGAATCTTGCACCGGGGAAACTTGCTTTCGCTGGGACTTGGTTCCTAAAGTCTTCCTCCTCAGCCTTGTCACATCACTGCCAGTGGCTTGAGGAACCTTCGAACTTTTTCTCCTCCTTGCAGCTGGCTCAGTGGGATCAACGACGATCGTGGGGAAGGCAACCGAGGGAGGAACGACGACAGCGCGCCGTTGAAACTCTGCATTCACCCGATCTACCTCAGCCTGCGCCTCCCTCCTTAACCTCTCGGCCCTTTCAGGAGACATGGGAGGAGGAACGGAGGCTATGGGAAGGGCTGCCACAGGAGTATGGGATTTGGACTTTGTATTTTTCGTGGAAACCACCCCAATCTTGGCCTTCTTGGTCGACGGCTGCGAAGACCCTTCATCAGCAGTAGCTCCAGTCGAAGGAGCAGTCTTCCTGGATACCCCAACACTTTTCACTTTGGATATGGCAGTGGGAGTCATGGGGCATAACGGAGGTAGCTCTTCGGAAGGCCTCTTAGGGGTTTTGCTTAGAGGGAACTCAATCCCCAGAATGGAGTTGCCTTTGAGTCCCAGCTCCAATGCAGAAAATGAAAGAACTGGAGGGTACACAGGCTCTCCATCTATGAATTCAGCAATGTTAGCCAGTTGTCTCGGCCAGAACTTCGTGGCAAATAGACTGGTCACATTCCCTTGCCTCTTATTGGAGGGAATGGTGACTCTCCCAGCCATTGATTCACTTATCCCCCACGCAGCAGTGGAGGAAAATAAGGAACATGCCTCGCTAAAGCTAACCTTTGGGTTTGACGATTGAAAAACTGAGCGAGGAGCCCCCTGATCAAACCCAAATTGACGACTACACCGATTGGGGTTGTAATGTTCGCTGGAATATCCCCACTCGGTGTAGGAAGGCAGATACCCCGGAGAAAGGAGAAGCACCACGGCTAACTGAGGATCTTCAATGTCTACCCCCACCTGTACCACCCTGGATTCGTGCTGAAAGAAATCACAAGTATGAACAAAGGCGTCCTCTCCGTAAGGCCTCATAACAAAGTCCTCAAAACGATCAATTGAGGCAATCAGCTCTTTTTGGCTCTGCCTCTTGTGATAAATGTAAGAGCATGGGGGCAGAATGGTTTCCCCAGAAGGAGGACGGTTGGCCTTGGCCGCCACAACAGGAAAGCGCACGTACAGAAAGCTGGTTAGAAGGACGCTGTTAGCAAAATTGGCCAGGTTATAACGGCCAAGTGATCGTTCCATGTCGAACAACGTTCTGTCAAGCCAGGTGTAGAGGGACCCTAGGGAAATTGCAGCCAAAGGAAGTTTGATGCCCCGGGCCAAACGAAGGGATATGTTGATAAGGTCCCTTCGGGGCTGATCGTTTGGTTTTCCCGTCAAAAGAAAACGGGAAAGAATCACAAGGATGTAAGCAGGGAGCTCTAACGAAGTACCTTGGCCAGGGGCATCCGTTGAAATTGAAGAACTACCTTCACTAGAACCCTTGAAGAAATAATTAATCAGCGGAGTGAAGGTAGCTTTGTTTGAAGAACCGATGCAACTTCGGCATATTCGGTCCAACGCCAAATGGTCAGCAGTCTCTTCGGCGTCGAGAGGCTCATCGGTATAAGGCTCATGACCTGTTGCTTCGAGCCCCAGAAGCTCGCAGACATCTTCTAGGGTTATCGTGAACTCACCCCACGCAGCAATAAATGTGTGAGTCGTCACGTTCCAACGAGAAACAAGAATGGGGAGAGCAGCATTATTTTTGGAGAGAGTAAACTAACCAAACCATTTGGCCCGTTGAAGGCCAATCTTACTCAAAATATCACCATAGGAACTCACCATGTGAGAGTTCCAAGCAGCAAAATGGGCAGGAGAACCACCTAGTGCTTCGAAGTCAATTTGGGACCATTGGAAGTCCCCTCGCTCTAGAGGAAACCGGAGAGTCCCCTCTGAAGGAAGAAAGCCCCACTTCGAGGGTTCTTCGTCCTCGTCACCCAGCACTAAGGTCTCAAACTTGCACTCAAAATTGACAGTCTTGCAAGCAGCAGCAAAGCCATCACCTTCACCAAAAATGGGAGAGTGACGATGAAACCTTAACTGTTCACGACGAACAGCGTCCAAGGCAGAGGCACCAGTAGTGGTGGCAACAGCAGTAGCAGGCGGCGCACTGGTTGAAGAGATGGTGGGGTAACTTTGAGACGCCATTACAGATTTTTAGAGCAAACAAAAAACAACCTTGAGTCAGAGGTGCTTGAGCACGACAATGGCGGAAGAACAACCACAGGAGGTGGCGAAGAAGATGAGAGCAAGAACAGGACGGCACAAGGTCGAACAACAATAGAGGTTTCAGACGATCAACAATGGAAGCTCTTTCTCTCTCTCTCTAAACAAAACGAAGGAAATTTGAAGCAAGTAGTGGGAAAGCAAGAAAAAGAATGGTTTTAAGTGATTTGGCCGTTTAATTTTTAAAGTTCGTCGTTTAAGTTTCCCACCATTGCACGTGTGTGGCCGCCTGCAATCATTTCAAATGTACACGTGGCACTTCGGGAAGTGTTCTGACATGGAAAAGACAACGCTACGTCATTCAATGACGTGACCCCTGGGGAACTGCCATCAATTAATGAAGTGACACCTAGGGAACAACCACCGTTACCTTCCTAAGCAAGATTGAGTTTTGGGCGCCAAGATTTTCTCTGACATATCCAATAACCCCCCCCCCTCCAACGAAGAAGGTGTCCCAACAGTTCAAAAAAGCCACGATGTCCCCTCGACAGAAGCTCAAACATTGTTTAGTTATGACTCAGTTACATCGGGGAGAATTTTTCGCTTTTTCGAACATTACTGGGAGAATATTAGCAGGTCCTTCGGGAGAATTTCAGATATTCAAGTTGGAACAGTTGAGACTCAGCATTAGAAAAAGGCTGCAGGCCAGACAGAGAAGGTTCATCGAATTAAGAAGTTTTCGTGGAGGCACTTCTTGTTCCCACAACAAATCCCTCCACGAAGGGGCAAATGTAGAGGGGGCCTGAAGGTAATCCTGGGATTAGGGATAATCCACCAATTAGCAACAGTGTTCTGAGGATAAGATCAGCGTGGCAACTCAAGCGTGGCATCTTGGTGGGGCAGCTTGGCGTGGCAACTCGTACTTTAGCTTTACTTTGCCATATTATAGCTTTGTTCATATTTATTACGAGTTGTAATGACTGTAATGTTGTAACGAGAATAATTAATGGGCGTGAGGTCGAACGGTACTCGCGAGAGACCAGGCTTGGCAGGGCCTGGGAGATCTTTCATGCTCTATCGAACAACCTCACCGTGGGAACTTTAGAGGGATTTGGTTTGGAGGATTGAGAAGTGGGGCACCATTGGGGCTTGTCCTGACCATCTTAGATACACCTGGTAAAACACCGAAGGACCCTGACCGTGGAACCTCAAGCGGGGTAGCTTGGAGTTCCATCGGGCATTAAGTTATGAACCAAACAACCGTCTACTTAAAAGATCTACTGTGGGTGATGTCACTAGCCTTCTAAACAATGTCAGACATGCACTTGAGTAAACCACTGTGGTATTTGGGGCTGTTAGATAGTTGGTGAGCTACCTCTGCAACAACAACCCCCTGACATACAGTGGTTAGGCAAAAGGCATGTCTTGGCATTTAATGTTTATGACGTAGGAGACAACTAGTGCATCAGGCATTTAATGTTGTGACATAAAGTATGAGGGATGTCTTTCATAGTATTTAATGACTGAGTTGCCGCGGGGGTGGTGTGGGGGGCTATTTAAGGACCCCAACCACCTCTGAGAGGAGGATGATCTTTTGAGAGTTCAAAAGTTATTACTAGAGAAATTTATTTACTAGAGAGAGATTATTAAAAGAACCAGAGAGTTCTACCACCCACCATTTTGGTCATTTATTACGAAGCTTTTAATACATGACAGAGATCCTTGAGAGTTTTAGTATGTTTTGCCTGCCTACCAAGGTGTATCTAGGGTGCTTACTTCTCTCTCCCTCTAGCTAAGTTATTTCTGAAGTTCTTTATTATATTGTGAGTTATACACGAGAGATTTGTGAGTATAAGATGGGTTCCATACATTCCAAACTGCTCTTTGTGTCTTGTGGCTAAATCACTAGTGTTTCTCTAACTAACCTTGCCATCACCATACTTAAAAGGGCTTACGCCTCCATCTTATCTAAACTACCCTCTTACAGTTACATTTTTTAGTTTTAAAAGACTCAGAATATAACTCAACGTAGGCGCGTTGAATATCACTCTCGCTCTCACTTGAGTCATCCTCCCCCTCACTCACATCGATCTCAGTATCGAGGTGTCCCTGTAAAGCATCATCCTCATCATCGTGAAGAGAACTAAGAGTGCTCACTTGACTGGCCATGAATGCGGTGAAGTTACACTCATGCGGTGATTCATCTCCTGAATCCACCGTCTCGACCTCACTGTCGTCGCTAAGAGTAGCATTAAGGACACCTTTCTCTTTCTCTCTATTCAGACAAGTGGCACACTCAAAGGCTCTATAACCCCTACCATCGCACTCAAAGCATCTCTCACTTTCTTTCTTAGGAGGATTTTTGGAATCTTTTTCATTTTTCTTTTCAAACTTATTTTTCTCAAATTTCTTTTTATCTTTAAAATTGCCATTTTCTTAAATTTGAGAATGCTTTTGAATTTTTTTGCAAAAAGAGCCAGATCATCTAAGTCAAAATCACAATCAGAATCAGACGTGTCAGTCTCTCTTTTTTTAGATGACTCTACTCTCTTTCTATCCGACCCTTCACTCTTTCTCTCTTGGGAATTAAGTGAAATTCCCTTATCTTTAGACTTAGCAGTTTTAGGGAACATATGAATTTCATATGTTTGCAAATCTCCTACAAGTTCTTCCAATTTTAGCGTATTTAAATTACCCATAGAATTTAGCACAATGACTTTTGGGATAAAAAGCTTAGTCAAAGAATGAAGAATCTTTTTAACAACTCTAGCATTAGGAATATGTTCACCAAGATTAAAGCTGGTATTAACAATGTCAGAAAGTCTAGCATAAAAATCATCAAAACATTCATTCTCATGCATGGTGATGGTTTCAAATTGAGTTGTCAAATTTTGCAACTTAGACTCTTTCATAGCATTAGTTCCTTCACGGGTGAGTTGTAAAACATCACATGCCTCTTTTGACGTGGTGCACGTCATTATGCGTTAGAACTCATCAGGTGTGACAGACCCGAAAATAGCACTTAGACCCTTAGAATTAAAAGATGACCATTTAAATTCTTCTTCAGTCCAAGAAGTGACAGGTTTCAAGTTGATCACATTATCAACAGTCACGGAGGGAGGTGTCCACCCTCTTTCAACCAAAATCCAGACACGTTCATCAATGGCTTTTAATGCAGATCTCATACGGGCTTTCCAATAGGCATAGTTTGTCCCGTCAAAAACTGGCATTTTATTATATAACTTCTCCATTTGAACACGCACTTTTTTAAAAAATTATTTTTTTCAGAAAATTGATATCTTAGAAAAATTTTGCGGAAAATAGGAATACACGATAGATTAGCATAACCTGCTCTGATACCAATTTGTGAAGAGTATGCGCGTGCGCTCAAATAAGAAATTATATAATTAAATTCAGTTTAACCCAAATAAACCCTAAACAAGCAACTAGGTGTGATTGAATCAAGAAGTAGATCATTAAGATTAATCAAGCACACACAATTGAGGAAAAATCCCCCAAAGGGGCAAAACCATTTATTTTCATTATAATATTATAATTGTACAATTTCGGATTACAATGAAAATACAAGTGACTAAGAATTACCCTCAAGTGTCGGATTCTGTAGTCGGCGGCTAGAGTTATCCCTTTCCAGTAGGGCTGCAATGAAGAAGAAGAACGGTCTTCTCCACAATGGTATGAACAGCAAAAGTGCGTTACTGGGTTGCAAAGTGATTCACAAGTGTTTGGAAATTTGTGTGAATCAAAAACCTAGAGTCTTGGTACTCAATAGGTGAAGACTTAGTGTTTTTTGTACTCTGAAAATCGTGTATGGAAGTCTTAGAAAACCACTTCCCGTAGTGGGTTTATAAAGGAAATGTTTAGCCTAGAAAATCTGACCACGATCTTCTAAAGATTATCCCAGGCGGACCGGTCCGGGTCTGAGGCGGATCGGTTCGGGTAGGCAGATCGGTTCATTTTTTATTTGGCATTTTCGGTTCTCTATCGATTCGGAGTATACTGTCTTTCAACAAGCGGACCGGTCCGGGTCTGAGGCGGACCGGTTCACAGGCGAATCGATTCTTTTTCTAGGGCGGACCGGTCCGGGTTTGTCAGACTTTGATTCCTCTTCTTCTTTTGATATTCGGATCCGTTGTTGACTGTATGATTCTTGAATTTCTTCAACGGTGTAACGGCGTACGACATAACAAATTGATAATGCACAAAAATGTCCTTACAGATTACTATGATCCTGGGTTGCTCGACCTGCCAGTGCCACCTTTTAAACTCGATATGAGTTGGATTCCTGCTCGGATCATTCCTCAATGCCTGATTTCAAAGTATCTTGGTGACTAGAGTCTTCATTCCAACTTTGAGATCTCTCGCCCAGAGCACCTTATTGATCGGCCATCCGTAATGAATATCAGGATGCTCAAAGATATCAATTTTATAAATTCCCCCTATGCTTTAGACGATCCTCCTGCTGGTGAAGAACCTGTTTCAAAGGCACAGGGGAAGAAACCAATAGAATAGGATTCCTGATGTAATAATTTCTTATGTATTTCATTCTTAATGTATTTTGTTCTGGATTTAATGAAAAACTTCTAGTTTTCTTTGCAATCTTGATTGTCATTGTCTTGTAAATATTCTGTAAAACATTTCTTTTATTTACTAACAAATGTGCATGTAGATCTGTTAAAAAGATAACAATATTTTATGCTATTTTACATTGCCAACTAACTAAAGTTGGTGAAAAATTTATTATTGACTATTCTGAATTTGTGATAATAATTTAATGATTAACCAAAGTTGATGATGTTTCGTTTTCCGACCAACTTAGAGTTAGTGGTAATTTAAAATGTTACAAGTATCAGAAAATTTGTTTTATTTTTTATTGTTGCTTTTTAATCCTAAGCATCAGATGACTTTTATCACATAATCCTTCTTTGTTTAATAAGAATGTTCTCGACCAACTCTAGTTGGTAGACTTTTATTCCCGACCAACCTTAGTTGGTGGATTTTCTTCCCAACCAACCGTAGTTGGTATTTCTGAGAAATTTTTATTCCCGACCAACCTTAGTTGGTGGATTTTCTTCCCAACCAACCGTAGTTGGTATTTCTGGGAAATTTTTTATTCCCGACCAACCTTAGTTGGTGGATTTTCTTCCAACCAACCATAGTTGGTATTTCTGGGAAATTTTTTATTCCCGACCAACCTTAGTTGGTGGATTTCTTCCCAACCAACCGTAGTTGGTATTTCTGGTAAATTTTGTATTCCCGACCAACCTTAGTTGGTGGATTTTCTTCCCAACCAACCGTAGTTGGTATTTCTGGGAAATTTTTTATTCCCGACCAACCGTAGTTGGTGGATTTTCTTCCCAACTAACCATAGTTAGTATTTCTGGGAATTTTTTTATTCCCGACCAACCTTAGTTGGTGGATTTTCTTCCCAACCAACCATAATTGGTATTTCTGGGAATTTTTTTATTCCCGACCAACCTTAGTTGGTGGATTTTCTTCCCAACAAACCGTAGTTGGTATTTCTGGGAAATTGTTTATTCTTGACCAACCTTAGTTGGTGTATTTTCTTCCCAACCAACCATAGTTGGTATTTCTGGGAAATTTTTTATTCCCGACCAACCTTAGTTGGTGGATTTTCTTCCCAACCAACCATAGGTGGTATTTCTAGGAAATATTTTATTTGATGCGTAGTGTGTAGCACTAATACTCCGAAAAATTTTCAACAAAAGGAGAGAATTGGGCCGAACATCCAAAACTTTTATTCATATTGAAGAGAAACTGCATTACATAGGGATTGAGCTACTGATAATATTTGCGAAGATGCTCTGCATTCCATGCATTCTTAAACTCCTCTGCTTCTAAAGTTTCAATCCTATACGTCCCTGGTCTAACAACCTCTATTACTCGGTAAGGCCCATGCTAATTAGGTTCCAGTTTGTTGTGCTTTTAAATCACTTTCTTTAGCACGTAGTCTCCTTCCTTCAGATCTAATTTCTTCACTCTCTTGTTGTAAAACAGAGTTGTTCGTTGTTGGTATGCAACATTCCTGATTGCTGCTTCTTCTCTAACTTCCTCGAGCATGTCCAAATCTAACCTTCTCATCAAGTCGCTGACAGGGGAATTGAAATTCAGTACTCTATGTGTTGGGAGGCCCAACTCGGCAGGTATAACAACTTCACTTCCAAACGTCAGCATGTATGGAGATTCTCCCGTTGCTGATCGAGGAGTAGTACGATAAGCCCATAGTACAGAATGCATCTCGTTGATCCAATTTGACTTTGCATCATGTAGTCTTTTCTTCAAGCCATTCAGCAGCGTTCTATTTGTCACTTCAGTTTGTCCATTGCTTTGAGGGTGGCCTGGTGCAGAGTGGGTTTTCAATATGTTCGACTGATGACAATACGCAGCAAACTCCTCGTTATCGAATTAGGTTCCATGGTCTGTGATGAATGCATGAGGAAGACCATATATACAAATGATGTTCTTCCATATAAATTGATACACCTTGTCATACGTCATATCAATGAGAGGCTCAGCTTCAACCCATTTTGTGAAGTAGTCCACCGTGACCACGAGATACTTAAATCTTCCCCTAGTCGTTGGAAGTGGCCCGACCAAGTCTATTCCCCACATGGCAAATGGCCAAGGGGAAGTAATGGGTGCTAAAAATGCCTGGGGAGTTCTTCGGATAGAGGAGAAGCATTGACATTGTCACATTTCTTAGCATAGGCTATACAATCATCCCTCATCGTCGGCCAATAATATCCCTGCGTCATTATCCTTTGCAAAAGTGTCTGACCTGCTACATGGTCTCCACAAGACCCTTCATGGACTTCTTCGATCAGGTCTTTTACCTCGATGGGATGTACACATCTCTGCAAGCCAGCTATAATTCCCCGTCTATATAGAATACCATTGGTCAACACATAACGAGCAACTTTAAACTTCAGTTTCTTGGCTGCGAGTTTATCAGTTGGTAACTTCCCCTCCTCAATATATGCCCTGATGGGATCCATCCAAGATGGTTCTAAATCAAGGGTAATAAATTTCATCATCAGATCTTCATCTATGCTCCGACTATCCAAGACTTCTATTGGGATTTTTCTTCGTAGCTCGACGCGTGTGGCTAAAGCTAACCGAGCTAAGGCATCTGCTCTTTCATTCTCCAATCTTAGTATTCTAATTATCTGTACTGCAATTAGGCTTGATAAAACTTCCATTTCTTTTGTATGATACCTGATCATTAATGTAACACCCTGTATTTTTGGTACATTTAAAATTTAATTAATTCGGAAATTCTAAATTACTAGTGTGTTGTAATTTAATGAATTAATTATGATAGAATAATATATAAATATTAATCTGGGATTGAATGGTTAATATTTAGGGAAAATTATTTACTGAGTGAATAGTAATAATGTAATTTCGTCGTTTCGAGTATTAATGACGAGGTATGTACTTATCACATCCGGAAGTCGGTATAGACTATATTGGGTGGGGGATAAGTATTTTTATAAATTAATTCGGATGCAAATTCTGAGTGTACAGTTGAGTCCGGATGGGCCGAGATAGTCGGAAAAGTGTACCCAGGGGTAGTAAACGGGTCACGGGACGTTTTTAGACATAGTCGGGCCCACTCGGGGGCATTTTGGTCACTTGGGCTTGGCCCATTAGTCAAAAAACGGGAATGGATTAATTAACTTAATAAAAAGAAATAAGGGTTGGCTGAGCTTAAGGAGAGAAAGGAATTAAAGGGTTAGGAAACCCTAGCAGCAGCCAAAGCCAATTGGGGATCTCAAAAGAGCCAACAAGGTCATCTTCAACCTTGGAATCCATCGCATATTCAGAAACTACGAAACCTAAGGCAAGTGAATAACTTCCAATAGCATTAAATCTGTCTTTCAATTCGTATTTATGTGATGTAATGAATTAAAATTCGTTTTGGGGTTTCATGGCATAAACATGGGGTTTTGATAATACAAAGGAAAACATGAATCTGATTGCCGGAATTTATAAGGATTTATGTAAAAATCTGATAATGGAATATTGACGTGTATCTGTTAGAAGGATATCCGGATAAATTAGAACGAGTTTGATGAAGAAAGTTGGAATGAAAATGGGTTTAAAGATAAAGACAGATTTTTCCCCAAAATTATGGATTTGTAGTTTATGGACGAATTGATGATTGTTGTGGACAATCTGGGGAGTCCTAATAAGGTTTCTAATATGTACTGGTGTTATAAAGGCTTAAAATTCAAGTTAGAAGAGATTAGGGTTTAAGAAATCTCGTCCATGGCTGCCCTGTCTTCGCGAAGAAGACAAAGACCTGTTCGATCGATCGATCGACGGTCTGGGTCGATCGATCGACGGTCGCCAGAATCTGGCAGTTTCGCCAATTGGTTATATAAGAGGGAAATTTATATAAAAATCTTATGTAATTAATTATTGAGAAATTAAATACATGAGTTTAAATCTAATTAAATGTAGATAAATTAATTAGGGTTTGAGGCTAATAAATTAGAGTCGGGAATTGTGACTCGGGTAAATTTATTTTGGGCTACGGGAGTAAGTCCAAATTTATGGTGGGGGCGACACCAAAAATAACTAAATTAATTAAAGTGCAATTTAATTAATATTTAGAGTTGGACCATAAACTCTTAATAATTTTAATAGGCTTATGTTACGGATTTTAGCGAACGGTATAGCCGAGACTTTTATATTTATATATATACGGAGGCGTTAGTATATATATATTGTGTGCACAATTAATATCAGTGATTAGATATTTGTTACTATAGTGCTATAGGGGGAGGTTGCACGTAGTGGATGAATCCCCTAGCTTGAGGAGTAGGGTGAGTATATTGCCGAGGTCATAGCGTCCGTTATATGGGTGAGGGACATCTCACTTTCAGGGAAGGAATATGACCGCCTCCAATTATTTTATTTTATCAAGTTGGTGTGAAAATTCTGACTTGGGATAACTAGGCTATGTGATTGTACCTAGTGGGATAGCACTTTATAGAATTTACGTTCCGGGAGTATTTTGCTCGGGAGGATGCAAGTTGTTATATATATTACAGTATGATTGTGAATGCTGAAATATGATTATAAGTATATAATTGGATAATTAATTATAGACGGGCTATTAATGAAAAATATGAGTTATTTCACATGTATAACAAGTGTAGAAGTTATTTGAAGTTAAAAAGGGAAATAATTTAGTTAAGTTGATGTTACTAATAACTTAAAAATCATAATCACTACATACTCAGTTAGAGTAGGGTGGGTATAAAGGAACTATGTTAATTATCTAGTCATGAGATGAGTAACTAGGTAATTTAATTAAAGCGTTCGTAGGGTATAATAGAGGAAGGGTAAGGAAGTCCTCAAGAGAGTGCGATATTAACTAAAAAAAATATGAAGAGCATGCATATTTATTTATTACTGCAAGTTAATCATTTGTTAAATGTTTTTCAAATGTTTTGGGTACTAACCCTTGCTATAAAAACTTTTAAAAACATTTTAGGTGTCCAACCACAGGGACGCCAGCCTTGACTATATTCCAGGGATCCGTTGCTGCAGCATATGTGGATGTTGCGGGGTTTTGATAGACGCCTCATTCTTCATTCTTAAATGTAGAAGTTCATGATTAGTATTCGAGCATGTTGCTCACTTTCCATTTATTTGTATTAGACTTGTTGGGAGTTTATTCTTGTCTTTATGGGATTTATTATTTGGACCGTTGGTTTATTCGGTCAATTATTTTTACTTGTGAATGATTAATTTAGTTATCTGTGATTGGTATATAGTTTTATATTCCGCATGGGTGTTTATTTAAATAATGAAAGATAAAAATTGGCACCAGTCTATTTTTCTCACTTAGGTGGTTAGTAATTAAATAAGACGACAGTGATGCTAAGAATGGACCAAATGAGAAACCTGTTCTAACTTGATTTAGGACTGATCATCCGGGATTAATTAGGCGGGGTGTCACAATTAATTCTCCTTTGGTTGTATATAGTCCCAGCATTTAATTTACGATTAGCTTCGAGTCACTGAATTCAATGACCTGCTCTGCCCCCGTATTTTTTGCCAAACTAAGACCTACAATCATAGCTTCATATTCAGCCTCATTATTAGAAGCCTTAAATTGGAAGCGCAGAGTATACTCCACATCGACCTCATCCGGGATATTCAAAACAATCCCTGCCCCACATCCTGTAGTGCAAGATGATCCATCCACATATAAATTCTATACAGGTACCTCGTCTTCGAATTTTTGGTTGGTCAGAGTTCCTCGATGGAATATTTGTTGCTTCCTTACATCCTCCTCTAACACCTCTTGCTTCCTGTCGACCATCTTCTCCTGCTCGTCAACCACCTTAAGCTGATCGGGGTTTAAATTTGATGATCTTGTAACATCCACAGGTTGGTCGATATTCATCTTTTGCTCCTCGGAGGTGTCAAGATAGGTGAACTCTGCTATAAAATCTGCTATCGTTTGCCCTTTAAGCGACGATCTACGCTCATAAACTATGTCATATTCAACAAGTTATACTGCCCAGTACATCAATCTCCCCGATTTTTCTAGTTTATGAAGAGCTTGCCTCAATCTCCTACTCGCCTCGATCAATGCTAGTGCCAACTTTTCCCGTCTTGGATATCTGATCTCTGCTCCTCGAAATGCTTTGCTAGTATAATAGATCCGTTTTTACACTCCATCTTCCATTCTTATCAACGCCGAGCTAACTGCATTCTCCGATACTGCCAAATATAAGTACAATCTTTCTCCTATCACTGGCCTGGACAACAGTGGAGGTGCTCCCAGATATTTTTTCAATTCTTGAAAAGCCTTTTCGCATTCGTCATTCCATTCAAACATTTTTCAGAGTATTTTGAAGAATGGGAGGCATCTATCCGTTGCTCGTGATACAAATCTATTAAGTGCTGCAACTCGCCCAGTGAGGCTTTGCACTTCCTTCTTCGTCGTTGGAGATCGTAGTCCCAATAGAGACTTGATCTTCTCTGGGTTTGCTTCAATTCTTCGTTGGTTAATGATATACTCGAGGAACATGCCTTCTCATACTCCGAATATGCACTTGGTAGGATTCAACTTCATTTGATATTTATCTAGTTGATCAAAGGTCTGGCCTAAGTCAATTAGATGGTCAGCAGCTCTCTTGCTCTTCGTCAGCATATCATCAACATAAACTTCCATATTGCAACTGATTTGTTCTGCAAAGACTTTGTTCATGAGCCGCTGATATGTTGCACCCGTATTTTTCAAACCAAAAGTCATAACATTATAACAATAAGTTCACCTAGGGGTAATGAAAGAGGTACTCTCCATGTCTTCAGGTTTCATTTTAATCTGGTTGTAACCAGAATAAGCATCTATGAAGCTCAACAGCTCGTGTCCCGAGGTAGCATCCACTAATTGATCGATTCGGGGCAAAGGAAAATGATCCATTGGGCATGCCTTGTTGAGGTCGATGAAGTCTACACACATCCTCCATTTGTTGTTCTTCTTCTTCACTATCACCACATTTGCTAACCAGTCTGGATATTAAACATCTTCAATAAAGCAAGCTTTCTGGAGCTTCTCGACCTCCTCTTGTATAGCTTGGTTCTTCTCGGGGCTGAACACTCTTATTCTTTGCTTTACTGGCTTGATCTCCTTATTCACATTGAGCTCATGATATAAGAAATTTGGGTCTATTCCTGGCATATCTTCATGACTCCAAGAAAAAGTTTGTTTTTTTCTTTTTAGGAAAACTATTAATTCTTGTTTGAGTGAGGCATACAACGATGAACCTATTTGAGTTGTTTGTTCCGGGTGCCCGTCGTCCAAAATGATATTTTTAGTAGCATCCATCACCTGTCCTTTCACGAGTTGCGACTCGTCTCTAGGATCCAATGTTTCAATCTCTGTGCCTTCATCCACTTGATAGGTAGTAGTCTTTTTCCTAGATTCCTCCAGATCTTCTTGCTCGGCAGATGAGTAGTAACACTCCCGAGATACTTTTTGGTCACCTTTCACAACTCCCATTCCAAAATTGGTTGGAAATTTTAGGCATTGATGTACAGTAGATGGTACTTCTTCGAACTTCTTCAATCCTACCCTTCCCATGATGATATTGTAAGCTGACTCAACATTCTTATCCATTAAAAAGAAACGTACTCTTTCTATTCGAGAAGCAGGCCATGTACCGATGAACATATCCAACTTGATCGTCCCAAGTGGAAAGACTTTCTTGCCAGCAAACCCGAGGAGGGTCCTGTGATAAGGTTCCAACTGAGACAACTTTAGATTTAAACTATCGAAGCATGAGTAGAACATGACATCCGCCGAGATACCAATATCCACCAGTACTCTTGAGATTATTACTTCCTTCATCCTCATTTTGATCACCAGCGGATCATCATGAGGATATAGTACACCTGCGAGGTCGTTCTTGGAGAAACCGATGACCATCTTTTCTTTGTTCACCTTCCTCGGGCGATCATCCTCAGCTAGATTTATTCGTTGAATGTATGAACAAGCTTGAGCCTCATTGAGGTAATCTTTCCTTTCCGCAGTAAGGTCCCCCCCTCCTGCATCTCCACCTGTAATAACATTACAATCAAATGATCCAAAATGAATTGAAAATACCTCACGTTCTGGATGTCTTGGTCTTTTGGGGAGATTGGGATCATCTTCTGGATCATCTTCATGATCTCTTTTCTTGTTTTCTTCTGCTCGACGAGGAGATCTAGACCTCTGTCTTGCTCGATCGTTGCTTTTTCTTTCATTTCTTCGATCAACATACTTGGCCATCTTTCCTCGTCTGATGAGTGCTTCGATTTCATTCTGGAGAGCTATGCAATTTTTGGTCGTGTGACCATGGTCTTTATTGAACTCGAAATATTTGGCTTTATTCCTCTTATCAGGATCTGCTTCATTTTCTCAGGCCAGTTTAGTTCCTCGTTGTTCTTGATTTCTTCTAGAACGTGGTTGATGTCTACCTTCAAAGGAGTACAATTTTCAAATTTCTTCAATACCTTCCATGATGGCTTTCTTTTTGACTGCTTGTCACCACCATTGTTACTATGCTCTTTCTTTTTAGCCTTATCAACCTCCACCTTGGTCTCTTTGGTATCCATATTCTTCTTCGCAGCCATAGCTTCCTCGTCATTCATGATCTTGGCCACTTTTTCCATCAGTTCTGACATGGTTCTGGGTGGATCTTTGGCCAAAGTGTAGTACAACTTGTTGGGCAGCAGCCCACTCATCAAAGCAGTAATCGCTGTCTTTTCCTCGTAATCAATAACTTCGAGCTTCTCATTATTGAAACGGGTTGTGTAATCCCTGGTGCTCTCACCTGCCTTTTATCTAACACTTCGCAAATGTGCTACTCGTTTAACTGGTTTCGCTCCAAAGCAGAAATTTCCAATAAAGAGCTCGGCCAGTTGAAAGAAAGTTAAAATCTTCCCCCGAGGAAGAATATTTTACCATATTTGTGCAGATCCGATAAGAGTTCTTGAAAATGCCCTACACCTCATCTCGTCTAACACTGCATAGATGTCGACATCAGCTTGGTATTGTTCTATATGAAGGACAGGGTCAGTTTTTCCATCATATTTAGGGGTCACAATAGGTGCTTTGAACTTCGACGGTGTGGGAAAATCCACGATTGCCTGCATAAAAGGTGTCCCTTGGACAAAAGTTCTTTGTAGAGGATTCTTGACCTTAGCCATTTCTCCTAGTCTATCCTCCAACCTTTGAATAGAGCCTTTCCATGCATCGTTTCCTTCCTCTAGCCTCTTGGTTCGAGCAATTAATCGTGTTGAAGTCGCTTCCTGGGATCTATCATGACGAGCAGTTGGTTGTGATTGGTCAGAGCCCTCTCTTAGATTAGATGGTCGTCGAAAGTTTCTCGACATATCCTTAGGGGGACTTTTATTCTTCCTAGGGCCCAATCGATCAAAAGGAGAAACCCTACTTAATCTCTCCAAGGAACTAGTCCTTTCTGGAGAGAGAGTGATGTGTTACTCAGTATCTGTGGCTCGTACTGACGAAGTTCGACCTGGTTGTTAAGAAAAATCATCAGATCTTTCAGTACGATATGAATCGCTCTGCCTAATACGCGAAGAAATAAAACGGGTATTTCTTTGAACACTTCGTTGTCCTGAATGGGTCGGCACTCCACCCTTGATAGTTAGCATGAGTTTTCGCATAGTCTCTTGCATGGTCGTCTAGCCTTGAGCCCAATTGGCCATAATTCCAGCCAGATCTTGGACATTTGGAGGATCGGATGGATTCGGGGGGTTTCCAGCGTTTCGATTACTGGATTCAGGATTATCAACCATTGGTGATAAATTGTTATGATGAAAAAAAATGATAATTACAGTCGTTTTCCCACAGACGGAGCCAATCTGTTGATGTAAAAAATTAGACTATCTCTAATTATTCAATCACAGATAAAAATAAATAAAACAAAAAAAATTTAAAATGGTTCAGCCTTATAAGAATGGACTACGTCCAGTGTTTTTGTTATTATTGACTGTTTGGAAATTCTCGATAACAGGTTTTACCAAGAAATATCGAGTCCCCCGCTAATGAGGAGGTTACAATGTATTTATAGTATTGAGGTGGTATAAATGAAAGAATAATATACAGTTGTCCAGTAGGCATGTGCGTATGCGTAATAATAATGAGCATTTAATGCGCAGTATCTCTTTTGATTATCCAGATATAAATGCTCTGTACGAGGTGCAGCTCGGACCGCCTGGGTAGCTCGGTATACATAAGTTGCTCGGTACAGAAGAGTTCCTCGGAGAGTACCTATTGCTCAGAGTGTCATAGTTTGCTGGGGAAATTGAGTTCCTAGAGGTTAAGGTGTTGTTCAGAAATGTTTGTAAATGCCATGTAGATTGACATGTGTCTCCACTTAACTGATCCACGTCAGCAGACTAAATTTAGTATCAACACTCAATGTGACTAAAGATGCCAGGCCTATCAAACAAAGACAAAGAGTTTATTTTAGGGAGAAGTATGCTGTCATCCGGGAAGAGGTTAAAAAATTGGAAAAGGCTGAGTTTATTAGAGAAGTCATATATCCGGAGTGGCTATCGAATGCATTCATTGTGCCCAGATCCAATAGAAAATGGAGAATGTGCGTTGATTTTATTGACCTGAACAAGTCTTGCCTAAAAGACAGCTATCCCTTACCTCGGATAGATCAGATGGTAGATGCTACTGCAGGGCATGAGCTTATGAGCTTCATGGACGCGTATTCAGGCTATAATCAAATCTTCATGGACGTAGAAGACTCAGAGAGGACAACCTTCATTACCGATAAAGGGACATACTGCTATAAGGTTATGCCCTTCGGTCTAAAAAATGCGGGAGCAACATACCAGTGTCTTATGAATAAGATGTTCGAAGACCAAATAGGTAAGACTATGGAGGTATATGTAGACGATATGCTGACGAAGCGCCTAAAGGCCTGCACTCATGTGGCAGACCTTGAAAAGACCTTTTATACTATGGACCTGTATATGATGAAACTCAACCTGACAAAGTGTGTCTTCAGGGTAGGAGATGGGAAGTTTCTTGGATTCATCGTCAATCAAAGAGGAATAGAAGTGAACCCTAAGAAAATCAAGGCTTTGCTTGACATGAAGACACCATAGAGTATCAAAGACGTTCAAAGGCTCGCTGGAAGAGTGGCTGCACTCAACAGATTTGTTTCCAGAGCAACGGACAAGTGTCTTCCTTTCTTTAAGGTGCTCAGAAAGGCCTTCGAATGGGACGAAGAGTGTGAAGAGGCTTTTAACCAACTCAAGTCCTACCTTGGGTCTCCCTTGTTATTATCTCGATCCATAGTAGGAAAGAAATTGTATGTTTATCTAGGAGTCTCTGAATCGGCTATAAGTGCAGCCATAGTACGAGAAGACGTTGGGATCCAAAGGCCTGTATACTTCAACAATAAAGCCCTTCAAGGGTCTGAGAAAAATTATCCTCGTATGGAAAAGTTGGCCTACGCCCTGATACATGCTTCAAGGAAGATGAATCCCTACTTCGAACCCCATTCCATGATCGTCCTCACCGATTCCCCACTAAGACTGGTCCTCCATAAACCTGAGAAGTCTAGAAGATTGATGACTTGGGCCATCGAGTTGGGGGAGTATGACCTTAATTATCAACCTAGGGTGGCCATCAAAGGGCAAGCGCTCGTAGACTTCGTTGTTGAGTTCACATGGGAAGAGGCTGAGATGGAGAATGATCTAGAGACAGCTGAAGGGTCAAATAACAAAGTCTTTCGGGAACTAAAAGAGGTTGCACGAAATGTCTTCCAGGATCGGGAAGAGGTTATATCTAAGGGAGTCAAAAATAGAATCATCGAGAATGAGGAAGATCGATACCTCTTCAATCAAGGAATCATGACAGAAGGGGGCTTCTCATCAGATAAAGACATCTGGAACCTCTTTGTTGACGGGTCTTCTTATGACAGTGGAAGCGGTGCAGGGCTATTACTTTCAGCTCCAGATGGTACCAACATTGAATATTCTTTGAGGTTTAACTTCAAGGCATCTAACAACGAGTCAGAATATGAGGCCATGATAGCAGGTCACTTATTGGTAAGGAATCTGGGAGTAAGACGGCTCCTACTTCATAGTGACTCAAGGTTAGTAGTTAATCAAGTATTGGGGGTCTACGAGGCCAAAGATGAAAGGATGGACGAGTACCTAAAGAGGGTGAGAATGATGTTATAATATTTCGAAGAGACAAAACTAAAGAGAGTACACCTTGGAAAAATAACAGCCACATAGATGCATTGGCAAGGTTGGCTTCAGCAACGAAGACAAACATCAGAAGGATAGTTCCAGTCGAAGTCTTACCAAAAGAGACCATTTAAGAAGAAGAGGTTAGCAACCCTTGTCTTAATTTTAACCTAGGAGACTCATGGATGGACCCCCTCGTCAGATATATCAAACAGGGAGAGCTACCGGAATCGAAACTAAAGAGGAGAAAAGTAAGATACAGGGCTACGAAATTCTCTATAGTAGGAGATGTCCTATATAAGAAGGGGTTCCTATTGCCTCTCCTAAGAAGTGTTCATCCCACAGAAGTTCCCCACGTCTTACAGGAGGTACATAAGGGTTCTTGCTCCAGTCACATAGGAGGAAGACCCTTGGCCAAGAGAATTATTACACAAGGATACTGGTTGCCAACCTTGGCCAAAGATGTTGTCGCTTATGTGAAGAGGTGCGATAAATGTCAGAGATACTCCATTATTCCTCACCAACCTCATCATCCTATGACGTCAATCAGTTCCCCTTGGGTATTTACAATATGGGGAATTTACTTAGTAAGACCACTGCCAAGAGCCACCAATAATTATCGATTCCTGATAGTTGCCATTGATTACTTCTCAAAGTGGGTGGAGGCAGAGCCGATGACAACAATTACAGAACAGAAGACCTTCTAATTTATTTGGGGGAACATCATATGCAGACATGGCCTCCCTAACACTCTCATCTCAGACAATGGAACCCAGTTCAAAAACTCTTCCTTAGATAAGTATCGTGAAAGAGTTGGGATAAAGCAATTTTTTTCTTCCCTTGGCCGGCCTCAGGCAAACGGTCAGACCGAAGTCACAAACAGAAAAATCCTCGATGGAATCAAAAAGAGGTTAGAAGAAGCTAAGGGGAGATGGACTGAAGAGGTTTATGTTGTGTTGTTGGCCTACAGGACAACGGTAAGAACACCGACAGGAGAAACCCCGTTCATGCTAGCACATGGCTCAGAGGCCGTCATACCAACAGAAGTGGGACTCCCTACTCATAGGGTTCAAACCTATGACCCTAATAAAAATAGGGAGGAGAGAAGACTAGACCTAGATCTGATTGTAGAGAGAAGGGAAGACGTAGAAGTCAAACAAGAAGCTTACCAGCAGAGAGCAGCAAAATTCTACAATCAGAGGGTGAAATCAAGACCCATTGCCATGGGAGACTTAGTACTGAAGAAGACGTTACAGAAAGCAAATAAACTCCACCTAAACTGGCACGGTCCCTACAAAGTGATCGAAGAGGTTGTACCCGGGACCTACAGGCTAGAAAACCTTGAAGGGGAACCTTTTGCCAATCCCTAGAATGCTGATCATCTAAAGAAGTATTACATATGATGTTGCAAGAAGTTTATGTAAATGTATCATCTCATGAAGAGATTATTAATGAGAGATCAGTTTCCATGTCAATTATTGGTCCATTGCGCTCAAGTGGTAGAATGTATGGGGATAACATCTTAGTGATGACCTCAGGCCTTAATATCATTATGTAGTGACAAGGTCTGAGGTCAGACATAATAATTGGATGACCTCAGACCCTTAACATCAATAATTTGGTGAAATTACTTATGGGGATAACATCTTAGTGATGACCTCAGGCCTTAACATCATAATGTGGTGACGAGGTCTGAGGCCAGACATCATACTTGGATGACCTCACAACCTTAACATCAATAATTTGGTGAAATTACTTATGAGGATAACATCTTAGTGATGACCTCAAACCCTTAACATCATTAATTTGGTGAAATTACTTATGGGGATAACATCTTAGTGATGACCTCGGGCCTTAACACCATAATGTGGTGGTAAGGTCTAAGGCCAAACATCATACTTGGATGACCTCAAACCCTTAACATCATTAATTTCGTGAAATTACTTATGGGGATAACATCGTAGTGATGATCTCAGGCCTTAACATCATAATGTGATGACAAGGTCTGAGGCCAGATATCATACTTGGATGACCTCAGACCCTTAACATTAATAATTTTTTGAAATTACTTATGGGGATAACATCTTAGTGATGACCTCAGGCCTAACATCATTATGTGGTGATAAGGTCTGAGGTCAGACATCATACTTGGATGACCTCAGACCCTTAACATCATTAAATTTGATGAAATTACTTATGGGGATAACATATTAGTGATGACCTCAGGCCTTAACATCATAATGTGGTGACAAGGTCTGAGGCCAGACATCATACTTGGATGACCTGAGACCCTTAACATAAATAATTTGGTGAAATTACTAATGAGGATAACATCTTAGTGATGACCTCAGGCCTTAACATCATTATGTGGTGACAAGGTCTGAGGTCAGACATTATACTTGGATGACCTCAGACCCTTAACATCAATAATTTGGTGAAATTACTTGAGGATACCATCTTAGTTGATGACCTCAGACCATAGAACATCATAATATGGTGGCAAGGTCTGAGGTAAGACACCATTCATTGAATTTAATAAAGATATCATTGAATTTCTCATTGTATGGCAAAGAAAAGCATTCAGCAAAGCAAATCAACAAGTGAATAGGTAAAATCCCTCCTCATAGGTTGAAATTAAGTTACAAAGTGAAAGGATGAAAAGTTATGATGTTCATCAGAGGTTACAACACATCAGAGTTATAAAAAATTACTCTATCAAAAACTAAGTGTATGCAGCTTCAGGGTTGACGGTCGTGTCTGAATTTTCTTGGCTGAGGGTGGCCACTTCCACCCCATCATCTTGAGCACCGACCTCTTCAGTCATGGTGTCCCCTTATGGGGAAGTCTCGGTGGGTGCAACACCTTCCTCTTCTTCAACCTCCTGCAAGGCTAGAGCAAACTTGGGGTCGGCATAACCCAGGCCGATGAAGTCAGCAGCTGAAAGGCTTCAAAATTTTGTCTGTTTTATGGCAGCCCATTTGCCAGTTGCCTTGACCCCCCCTCTCCAGGTATTCAAAGTCAAAGATGACAAAATCGTCAGAGAGCTTGTACTCCTCCAAGATCTTCTCAGAGGCATCTTCCATGGCAACCCTGACAGTAACATCGACCTTGCGCTGAAAGGAGTCAACCTGAGCCTTCATGGTAGTGTTATGATCTTCCCTTTGCTTGTCCAAGTCCTTCTGCATCCCCTTTATGCTGGTCTCGACCCTCTTCAGGGCGACCTTCAGACGCCCCACCTCAGCGTTCAAAGTGGCTTCAGTCTTTTCAGCCTCTTGGCCCTTCTCTATCAGGGGAAGCTTACCTAAGGTCCAGTTGATGTAGTGATACATGGTGATGAAACCCTACAGCACATGTGTCAAGATGTCAGTCTAAGGTCAGATGTAGTTCAAATGACGAGTTTACACTTGTAAAACTCAGAAGCAAAAACTTAAAGGCCTTACCTGGATTGAACGGTGAAGAGAGAATTCATCCAGTAGAGGCCTATCCATGGATCAGCAAAAGCGCTTATCAGACTCGATCATGACACCACTAATTGCATAGAAGGCCTTCATACTTTGGCCAATGATACTTTCACCAATCTTTAATTGCTCAAGACGAGCAATCAAGGCATCCTCAGAAGAAATAGGGATGGCACGATCCCCGCCTTTCTTCTTCTGCCTCTGATCTTCAGGGGAAGGGGTAGCAACCTTCCTCTTCTTGGTGGCCTCATCCCTAGAGGTAGATGGAGGGGGAGGAGGAACATTCAGACCTGCCTTTTTGATGAGCTTTGTCAGACTTGGTGCGGCTATCTCCCACAAGTCGTCCGAAATTCCTTTGGGGCTCTCTACAAAATAGAAATGTCTGAGTTAGAGAATCAGATATACATATATTCAGAGGTATAACTTATTGAAATAAAAAATTTACCAAGCTCTGTAAGAGGACTTCCCCCTAGACCAGTCTCAGAGAGGTAATAGGGGGTCATCGGATGTTCGAATTTGATTAGCAGACCATGCTCCCCCTAATCTTGAAGGTCTTTGACCTTTTAAAGATTGATTTGGCTTAGCCCAGGGTCGGCCTTAGCAGCCATTGTAACCTTTCCCCATCTCAGGGGCATTCTCGGCTCTAATGAGGAAGATGGGGCACATGGACCAAATTCCCATGGCCCCTGAGGCAATGAAATAATGTGGCTTCCAGTTATGGTTTGAGGTTTGGGTAATCTGAAGCATCTTCTTTTCTAGCTTCCGAGCTAAAAATGATAATAGCTCGGATGATTTCTGGCAGATGAAGGGGCATAGCATCCTGTAAAGACTTGGACATGAAGGTGGGAGTGATGAACAACCCTCTATAATACGATGACTCCAATTATCACCCTTCAAGCATTGGGTGACAACTGGGAAGGGGACAAGTTGATATAGGCCAATATAGACCAGATGATGGGATGTATGGGAAAATAAAATCCCAACTTAAACATCTCCTCATATAGGCAAATATCACCATCTCGATCGTGATAAGACCTTTTTCCCCTCAGAGGTCTCCAGAGTTTTATAGAGGGGCTTATGGAATATAGGTATCTAAAGGATAGGAGGTCGATCTCGCTTACTAAACTCTCAATCTCAGTCGCCTCAGAGACGTCAACATCACTCTCAGCATCTTCATCATCTAGCTCAACGTCGGTCTGAGCAAACGATGGGGCCTCACTTAGAAACCTCTGAGCGAACTCAGCCCCTGTGACAGTCTACAGGGGAATGGATTTAACGATTGGCGGAACCACCACACTTAGTCCGATAATTTCAACCTCTGAGGAAGAGGTTGATGTACTTGAACTTTTATGAGACGAGGCCCGACGGGAAACCTCCGCTTGATCAGGGGCCTGATCTCGCCGAGTTGTGAAATCCATGGCCTCTTAGAAAGAGTCTTCAGACATAGGGTATGAGGTAGATGACTCAAACTCAGACATTGGAGAAGGTTCATTTGGGGCCTCTGCTGGGTTAACTGGTTCGGATGGTTCAGGGTATATAACCTTCAGAGGTTGTGGAAAAATAGGCCTGAGGGGGAATGCCTCTGCCCTACGAGCTTCCTCTTGGGATCTTTCTACTTGTCTAATTTTTTCTAAGGCATTTTCCCTAAGAGAGGAGAATTCCTCTAAGAGTTGGTAGATGGGTCTGAGCATATGAGGCAGACGTTAGACTTGTGACTATCCTAAGAAAATAGGATTGGAAAATGGAATTAAGGATCAAACTATCGAACTTCAAACAAAAATAACCAAGAACAATAAGAATAGGAGTCGCCAAAAAACACAAGAAGTTGCCGAAAAGCTCTAAAACCTTGCCAGAAATTAAAGAGACAAGAATAAAAGGGGGCTAAAAAATGGCAGAGCAAGGTAAAGACAATACCTGAAGACTTGTGGAATGAAGAGAAGTTGAAGAAATGCAGAAATCCCAAACAATGAAGCAACCAAGCTTTCTAGAGAGAGAGAGTTGCAAAAAATTCCCAAGTTTGGTGAAAGAGAGAAATGAGGAAGAAAGAGAAAAGTAGGGATTAAAACCCTTAAGTATAAGTGCACACCTCCCAAAGCCCATCATTTCCTTAGGAGCCCAAAAGACAACCAACATAATTACCCTTGTCAGACAGGCAAGCCACTTCAGTAATTGACAAGTGTCAAAAAAAGAATAATGGTACAAAGCAAAAGGACCTCGGAGTTGTAGACCCCATAGTAACCTGCTCCCACATGTAACTAAGGGTTGGGGGTGATTGATATGCCCTGAATGCACCCCCTCGACTCAGAGATATCAACCTCGGCCTTGGATATGGCCGACAATTGGAAGGGCCTTAGATCAATGACCAGCGATCTCGTCCCAAGCAAGGTCGACTATGGACGACGTTGTTACCAACCTCATCACGAGATGTCTTCATGATCCATGGGATAATTATTCATCAAGCCATCTAGGGGATGATAACCTCGGTTGGGAGTAAGCCGAGGTTACAGAAGCATACTTCCATCAAGTTCAGCTTCGGCCTAAGAAAACCTTATGGAATTGAGTGCCTAACCTCGGCCCCACATAGTCCGAGGTCATCATGACTAACCTCGGGTTATATAGCTTGGCTTTGCCAACCTCGTACCCTTCCAGGACGAGGTTATGACCAGGCACGGATGGTCGGGCTCTTATACACATATGTTTGGATAAGGACACGTGTACACGAATCAATTATAACAAATCATTATCCTCACATGGGGGGAATATTTCATCATCATTCTGTACATGTGACAGGGACAGATGTCTTCATCATATTGTCTAAATCAACACACACATGCTCATTGCATGCATGGGGGTACACTACACCGCCCAGCTACTATATATACTTGTCTTTTCCTTCTTAAAAGGGACCCAAAATTGACAATCCTAGCTGAAACTCTGTTCGAAAACACAATAGAGAGAGAAAACTTGAGAGGTTGTATCTATGACCATTAGAGCCCTCACACAGTGATTCGCATCATACACTTGCACAGTTGACGTAGGCCTAATTGGCTGAACCACTTATATTCCGGTGTAAATCCTCTTCTCCTCATCTCCTTCTACTATGTGTGTATATACCCTTATACTGCCATTGTTAACATTGAATTGAGCTCACAAACACCTTGAAGGGTGGTGTTGTTTCTAGCATCATCAATTCCCAAGGTGGTAAGTGCTTGATATTAACAAATTGTTGGAATTTAAGGCACTTTCAAACATAGGCAGTGCAATCTTGAACCATGGTGGTCCAGTACTATCCATGATACATAGTCTTTTTGTCAAGCATATGACCGTTCATGTGGGGTCCATATTCCTCGCTGTGGATCTTGTTCATCATTTCTTCAATGTCAAGCCCGATAATGCAGTGCAAATGGGTTCCTTCAAAGTTTTTCTTAAATAGTGCTTTATCATAAATGATATACTGGGAAGCCAGTTTGCGAAGGGTCACATAGTCTTTCTTGTTGTCATCTTAGGGATACCTACCATATTTGAGGAGGTGCCAAATGTCATAGTACTAGAACTCGATAATATCGAAATCTTCCTCTGTGATGAGATTAATGTGGCAGCAGTGGGTTGGCATAACTTATTTTTAAACTAGGAAAGAGTCCATTGTTATTCCTTTGGGCATGTTGACCATGGAGGCCGAGGTAGTAAGGGCATTGACTAAGATGTTCCTTGCTCGAGGAAAATAGTGGAAGGTGATATCTCACAGCTAGGAGATAACTCTTTTAGGTGGGCATGGAAGGGTAATAGCTTCTCGTCTTTGACTTTCCATCTTCTAAGGACTTGATCGATGATAATGGCAGAGTCCCCATAGACACATGTGTTTGATACCTTTATCGAGGGAGACTTTGAGGCCTACAGTACATTCCCCATATTCGGTCATATTGTTGGTGCAGGGAAAATCCAGTTTGATGCCAATAGGAGTGTAAGAGTCATCAGGGGAAATTAGGAGTCTCCCAATGTCGTATCCTTTCTTATTGGAAGCACTATCAAAGAACATTTTCCATCGGAGGACCTTATAAGATGTGTAGAGAATATCTTCGTATGGTAATTTAAAGACCCAAACATCAACCTCTTCAATGGGGTATCCAAAAAGGTAATCGGATATGTCCCTCCCTTTCATGGGTTTCTATGTGACATAAACGATATCAAATTCAGATAGCAACATCAACCATCGGGCACTCAACTAGATAGGGCGGGTTTTTCAAGAAGGTATTTGATAAGATCCATTCGGGATACAAGTGTGATGGGAAAAGAAAACATGTAGTGCCATAACTTTGGAGTGACCAATACCAGGGAGACACATGCTTTCTCCAAGGTAGTGTAGTTGACTTAGTACCCAACCAATTTTTTGACTGGCATAGTTGATAGCCCTTTCTTTGCTAGTTTTTTAAATGGATTGGTCTAGCAAATCCACTATTGTGGTATCTGTTATAGTTAAGTACAAGAATAGAGGGAGACCTCGCTGAGGAGGCATAATTACCGTAGGTCGGGTAATACATTGCTTGATTCTATCGAAGGTTTCCTGTTATCAATTTATAAAATACCGTAATTGTACGGTCTATTATAGAATAACGAGTGTAAGTATGGGTCGAACCCACAGAGATTTATCAATTTTTTCATTCAAAATAATTGGGACTATCCAACTAGAAAAAATATGTGCAGAGAAGATATGTAATATTAAACCAATCTAACATAATTAAAAAGTGTGACAATGAGAGATATAAACTAGTGTGTGAAAAATAGGAGATTGAATCCATTTATCACGTTTAACTAATACTATGCAATAATGTAAACTTGCCACTCTCAATCTTGTAACTCAATTTAAATCAAGTATCGCCGCATTTAATTCAAAAATTAACACCATTGCATTCACACTAAAATTTAACAGCTCCAAATTTAGACGGATAAAATCCATATTCGCTTAAAAGTTCACTTTTAAATTTCAAAGTATACTCTTTAAGCATGGACTATCAAAACAATCGAGTGCCAGCATAATCCATCGAAAAGTACTCACACTTAAGAATACTAATATGATTTTTTTCAAACAAAGTCGAATGTTTAAAACACATTCTCATGTCGTTTTAAATGAATATCGAACTTTTAAAACCTTTAGAACATGTCAGGAAATAAAGACGAATTTAAATCACGCACTATATTAATCAGACATGATAAATTTCATCAAGTCCTGGTGAAGAAATTAAGCTAGAATAAGTGAAGACATAATAAAATGGCATGAATGAATACTAATTTTCATTAATAAAATAAACTTACAAATGTCGTGTCTCACAAATAATCTTGACAAAATTCCTTCCACAAATATATCATTCTTGGCACTCAAATATATATAAAACTCTCAAAATAAAACTACCAAAAATTGATCTCAAGTGGCACTCTACAGTTTTCCTATAAATAATGAGCCCAAGGGTCTTATTTAAAGGCTTATGAATGAGGTATTAGGTTTTTAGTTGAACTCTTCGTAATTGGTTGAAACGTGTTGAAACTTATCACTCCACTTCTTCAATCTTTATATCGGGATAAGGAACCGAATGTCCCCACACTCTAAAAGTCTTATATCCTCTTACTAAACACGCATGCCAAATTTTATCAAAATTGGAGAATAAAAAGCCCCTACTTTTTTTACGATTTCACGTGTAAAAAAAACCTTTTTCGAATTGACCATTAATTTGCACCAAATTTCATCATTACCTGCAAAATTTTCACTTGGCAATTTTTTTTACAAATTAGCACAAGAATATTATAAAATTATGGAAATGCCCATTTTTAAATTAAAATTGCCATTTTCAATCCAAATTTAATCATTCTTGCATTTTCCCCCTATTTTAATAAAATGATCCTAAAAGATTATCAAATAAAATACAATTTGACTAACAAAGTATAAATTTGGGTATAAAATATACAAAATAATGCACTCATCAAATACCCCCAAACTTACACTTTGATAGTCCTCAAGAAAAACTACAATTTTAAATTCCAACTCACTTTCGTAGGAATCACGATTGCACTTAGGATGCGAAACAAGCTTTTAAATCCCTAGGTTATCCTAGTGGACAAGTTTTGTCTCGTGAGGGTTTGTAGTGAATATACCCACAAAATTGAAAAACTTGACTCAATACAAAAGACTCAAAAGTATTAAAACAAACTTTGAGTGAAAACTGCAAAAATATAGTAGAACTTAACTTTGTGTGTGCGCGCATAGCCAATATAACCGTCCATTTCAAAAGATTTGATTGTTAGATTTCTTATCAAAAAGTTTGTTTTGATTTCAAAATCTCACAGGATGCACTCACAATCGAACACTTAGAAATTGGTTATTTTCTCTTAGTATATGTGAATAAAAGAGTAAGTTTAGATGATCAAATTTCACATATACATGATAAAAAATGGACTTTTTTTAATAATGGATGAATATGATCTTATTAATGAAAAATTGATTACTTGTTGAAAAAGTTGAATCACACAATAGATCCTATTCATCTTCTCTCATCATGATACCTAACTTCACTTGAGATCGATTAGGACTTTCCTTAGTTGTATTGTAAGCTCGGATTTGGATTGAAAGAATGGTTTTGGAGTTCAAATTTTTTGAGAATATAGAGGTTTTACGGTATTTTGATTTTTAGGAACTTTTTCTTCCAACTTCCATTTTCCTTTTTTTTCACTTACTCCTTTTTTCATTCATTCTTTCTTTTCTTATCACACATCATTCTTTTGCAAACTTATTCTTCTTTCATTTTTTGGCCTTTTTCCTTACTTACCCTCGTATTATCATAAATGGGTATGGATTCTTTTTATGGCCTTTAAACTCTCAGTTGGATTTGGGTAGGATAATGGGTTTTCAATAAAAGGCTTATTTTCTAAAAAATGAAATCCTATTTCTAAAATAAAACAAAGACTAAAACTAAAAATAGAAATAAAATAAAAAATAAAAAATAAAAAATAGAAATCTATTAAACTAAAAACTAAAATTCTAATTAAATGTAAAATCAAATAAAACTAATAAATGAAATCCTAAAAAAATCTAATCTTAATAAAAATAAAACTAATAACTAATAAAAATAAAGATGAAATAAAAATATACTAATAAAATATAAAAATAGTAAATAAAACCTAAAAATACTAAATAAATCTAAAATAAATCCTAAAAATAAAATAACTCAAACTAAAAATCTAAAAAATAATAAAAAGGCACAAGCTATCACACACGGGCTTCGGGGTAGGTTTAGTGTAGGTTAGGATATGGGACAAGGGTATTTAGCTCCATAAAACACACAATTTCCTTGAAATACGCATTTGAACACTCAACTTGTATTCGGCCTACAAAATAAACATTTAAGCACATAAGACCCATATTGTCGAGAATTAACAACTAAAGTACGTCTATTGGGGGTATAATTTGAACAGTTTTTGGGTGCTTATCACTTACCCGGCTACTTCAGCCCTTTTGGGGGAATCTTTGGGCCTAAGAGAAAGATTCCTAGCTTCTAATAGCCTGGGTATCACATGCATAGCTGTAGAGAGTGACAACTCAGGTCATATTAAGTGCTGACAAGCCGAAAGTGAAGTTCCATGGGATATAAGCTTTGTCACTGCAAATATCATGGAGATATCCTCATCTTCGGACCTTAATATCAGTGGGATCTCTAAAAAATATAACACAATGTCCCAGTGTATATGCAAGCATCCTTATGCTTTTCATAACCATGGAGAAAACATTAACTAACTGGAAAACACAATTTTGTGGCACTGTTATCAAATGCTATTTTTTAATTCAATTTCTTCTTATTACTTTTCAAATCCAAAAAAAATAAGATCACCAAAATGCCGTACATTTCGATGAAGATAGTCACAAAAATACTCTCACGGTTACCAATGTCTTCTACGTTTCAAGCCTATCGTTTAATTGACAGTCCAAATTTCAATCTAATCATATTTAATTTATTGAGTATTTTTTAGTTAAAATTTATGAATGCAAGATGTTTTAAGTTAAGATATAGGCTTACATTGTTGAGTTGTGGAGTATTCGGTGATGCCATTGCATTTACAACATGGCCAATGTTTTTGATTAATGTCTAAAAATGACTAAACTATGTTTGAATAATCTAATGTGAAAGCAACCAAGAAAGCATAAATCCATAAATCGCAACCATGGTTAGCCATGTCAACAATAGCATTGGCCTCGCAAAAGCAATGAATAAACTGAATATGCCTATGAAAATATATAACCCGAATATTAGTAACGAACTTTTATAGAGTAAAGGGCCCAATAGTGAAAATATCACCAATCACCTATGAATCTGAATCCATGATGATCTGGCCCATTCCTATATGAATTGCAATTTCTAAGCCTTTAAGAACTGCCCAATATTAAACTTCAACATTAGTTACGTTCCCAACAAATGAATAAAATGCCCAAACAAATCTCCGACTAATTAGACCTCCATTTGGACCCTAATTAACCTTGAGCAACATTTCATATTGTTAAAACCATTCTGCCATTAGCTTACAACACATGACTAAGGCAAAGAAATTTTTTACATGCAAACTCTGTTGTCAGTATCTCCTGATTCGCGATACGTATTGACCGATATAGACCTAAAAAGATACGTATCGCTAATCTGTATCTAAACAGTCAATTTATCGTTAGAATTCAATGTATCACGATTTTATACATGAATCGCGAGTCACTCGTGTGATACAGTGGTGAATGACATAAACCTAGAGATAAATAATAATACAAACTTGTTTATTCAGTTTACATTCTATTCAATACTTAGTGTGTTACATAGAGAATGATTGGTTCCAAAGCAACAGAAAATCATAACTGATTTAAAGAAAAGAAAAAATGCCAAATCCAAAATACCCGTGAATGATTGGTTGACCACTACGTTCCTTCTTCACCTATCTCTGCCTACATCCCTACAACATTTTCCTTCGCCACTAAAGGCGACGTGGGAGAACAAATGATAGTTTTCCCCACCTTAAATTATCTTACCAAATAATGAAACCTTCTAAGTAACTTCTTTTTATCCACCATCTGAGATTGAAAGAAAAGGATGGGGAGACTGCACAGTGACAAGAGGTTAAGATCATTTTAGAATCAAAGGGGGTACGGGGTATGACATGAGGAGTCGTCGGTGGGAAGAGGGACGTGAGGGAATGAGAATGTGAGTAGTGGGTTCTCTTTTTTCGGTGTACAAATTTTGAGAAGGAAGAAAGAGCGCGTTCTAAAAATTTTGGGAAGAAAAAAGGGTCATAATATGTATTCATTTTAAAAATTCTCAAAAAAAGGTCATGATATCTATAATCAAATATGATTTTTTATATTTAAAGTGTCATAAAAAATAATACTAATATATATATGATGACATTTTATATTAAATTTGTCACATTAATAATATAATTGACCTTTAAATGACATTTTGTAATAGATGTCATTAAACTATTTTTTCGAGTGTTATAAAAAGGTATTTTTCTTGTAGTGGGTATAATGATGACGTCATCTTAGATGGTGTCATCCCGATCATGACAGACTTATTTCAACAAATCGGTGAAATTTGCAGCATGTTCGATCTACTTGATGTTTTGAAACTACAAGGGCATCTAGTCCCTTTACTTTTACATCTCCTCGTTGAGTGGGAGGATCTATATGAAGAGGTCGTTAAGGTTGTGGAATGTATTGAATTCTCGTGGAAAGATTATGTCTTTGACACTAAATGGGGGATGAATTCGATAGTTCAGATAAACAAAAAAGCCCAGATAAGACCAAATAGTCAGCATATATGGAATGATATCGTTTGAGGATCTACTAGGAGAAATCAATAAGGTCGCTGAATAACCTGAGATAGATGAGGAAACGAGGTTTCAGTTTTCCCCTTCTCTATGAACCATATGACTAGATCAGGGAGGCATTACTATGTTCCAAGCCCGCAATCATCAGCGATCAAAAAAGGAAAAGGGGTTGAGAAACTTCCTATGCTAAAAATGACCCTCGAGGAGAGCAGGATCCTCAATCAATTCAAGAAAACCCAAGCTAACTTCACTTTGTGGTGACTTTCTATGTCTTCCCAACTGCACCAGAATGACTTGATCAAACTACTTACCAGGCCCACCGTCCCCCCTTCCACCATTCTAGAAAAATCAGTGAATCTGGTGTGATCTTTAACCTCTACTATAATGATCTCCTTCTTCGAAGAAGAAATCTCTAAGATTTGTCCAAATCACAACTATACTCTCAATATCTCTATCAAATTCATGGGAAAGATCCTCCCACTTTCGCTTTTCAATAATGGAATAACTCTTAATGTTTACCCATTGAGAGCTCTCAATTGTTTAGGACTGAAAGTGAGGGACGTTTCTCCAACCTCTGTCGCGTTGCGCGCTTATGATAATACTCGTCAAGAAGTGATGGGATCCATAAATCTTACACTAGGGGTTGGACCTATAAATCCCATTACTGAGTTCCAAGTCATCGATATCCCGACTTGTTCCAATAAGTTTCTCGAATGGCCATAGCTTTATAGTATCAAGGGTGTTTTTTCTTCCCTACATCAAAAACCGAAGTTCTTTGCCAGTGGGAATGTCATCACCATCTTGGGTGACGATGATAACATTGATAATGCAAGAACCAGTAATCCAGTACTAGAGATACAACATGGGGTGAATGATATGCTTCTGTCAGGTTTCCAAGTCGAACCACTTCCACTGCCAGCAGGGGATAATTTCAAAGACAGAGTTTTTCTAGAACACAACCCTCATGGGAATGTCAATGTAATACAGATATTCAAGAACATGTACTTCATACCCGGACTGGGGTTAGGAAGACGACAATAGGGGATACTAGAACCCATAGTATTGAAGAAATATTTTCATCCTTATGGCTTGGGTTATCATCCATCAGCATAAGAAGTCAGAATGCTCCACCAACCTTGGCTGAACAAAAGGATGGAAAGTGCTAATATTGTCTCAGAGGGATTCCTTAAATAAAAGATTCATCAAAGAGGGTGAAGATTTATCCTTTTATGACTTCCTAAACCATGGTATGATCATGTGAGAAAAAAGATGAAATCATGAATGGAGATCTTTTTCCAAGACAGCTACTCATGGGTTGAAATTTCCCACCATCATCTGCAACCACTCATTGGGAAAACTATAGTTGTTACCATAGGTTCTGAGGGAAGTGACTCCAAGTATTCATTCAACCTGCAGATACCGGGGATGACACTCTACATGATCCACTCAAGTGCTATATCATCGGATCCATCCCTCTTGATCAAAGATGCTAATGCACCTCTCCTCAACTGGAATGATATACCAGTTCCACTTGATAAAGTGCAACCCAACCTAGATGTTTATCCTATTTCCTCTTCTTTTTTTGTTCCTCCTATTCTGATGTAATCAAGACCTCCTTCGATGAGGTTCTCAACATTATTTTTCCTAACAATGAAATAAATAAATATTTTGAGTATCTTGTTGTGCCTTATATTAATTATCTTAAATATAATTGAACTCTTGATGATGATGATTTTTGAAATGAACAATTCTTAAAGGATCTAAAAAAGGTTAGTAACAAACAACATAGTCGTGTTTAAATTAACGAAGATAAAATTATTGTTATTAATCTTGGTTCTAGTAGCCAATTGTGCAAGATTACGATAGGATCCACCCTTGTCGAGCATGAACACGTGAAACTTAAAGAATTATTGAAGGAATTGGTTGTCTTTTCATGGTCCTACGACAACATGCCCGAAATTGATCTCAGAATCTCTCAGCATGAGATTCCAACGCTCCCAGAATGCAAACCGGTCAAACAGAAACTACAAAAGATCCTCATCGAATGGTTGCTCAATGTTTAATATAACACATTGCTAGCCAATATCGTACCCATGATGAAATCTAGAGGAAAGATTCATATGTGCGTTGATTATCATGATTTGAACAAGGACTCTTCGAAGGATAATTACCTACTACCCAATATCAACATGATTTTGGATAATATATCTAGTCATGCTCTCAAGTCATTTGTTGATGGTTTTATCGAATATAATCAGATCAAGATGAGCCCCTATCATTAAGAGAAAACATCATTAATCACCACCTAGGGGGCATTTTATTATACCATTATGCCTTTTGGTATAACAAATGCAGGGGCTACCTACCAGAGGGTTGTCACAACCATCTTGCATGATCGATATACAAAGAAGCCGAGGTCGATATGGATGATATGATTATTAAGTCTAAGACTAGGGAATGTCATGTTCCCGGTCTTCGAAAGTTCATGGAGCGACTACAGCAATACCAGATGCAACTCAACCAACAAAAATGTGTTTTTATCATTACTAAAGGAAATATCTTAGGATTCATGGTTAGTAGGAAAGGGATAGAAACAGATCCTACCAAACTGAAAGTAATAGATGAAATTCCACCACCCCGAATTGGGAAAGAGGTCCAGGGATTCTTTGGAAAATTATAGTGTATTAGCCGGATCATCATCCAGTTGACTTCTATTTATGAACCCATCTTCAAACTCCTCCGAAAGGATTTAACTAAAGTTTTGAACAACGCTTACCAATAATCCTTTTATTGGATCAAACAATACCTAACCCCACCTTCGGTACTCATGCCACCACAACTTGGTCTTCCTCTACTCCTATACTTGACCATAATAGACACCGCAGCTAGGGCTTTGCTTCCTAATACCTTGAAGAGTCTCACAAAGAGAGGGCCATCTACTATGCCATTTGCAAGTTTTACGGGTACGAAGTCAACTACACTTCCTTAAAGAAAAAATGTGTAGCCCTTGTATAGGTCACCCAAACATTACGGCATTATATGCTTGGTTTTCCTATTAAACATGTGTCCTAAATGGATCCTATCAAATACCTACTAGAAAAACCTGCCTTGTCTAGCCAAATGGCCTGATAGTTGATGCTGCTAGCCGAATTTTATATTGCGTATGTCATGTAAAAATCCATGAAAGGAAGATACATCTCTGATTACCTCACTCACTACCCTATGGAACAAACCGATGTTTTGATTTTTGAGTTCCCGGATGAAAATATCCTTTGTACCTCCCAAGAAAACCTCCGATAGAAAATGTTCTTTGACGGTGCCACCAATAAAATGGATATGGGATTGGGATAATTCTAATTGGCCCTGATGACTCTCACACTCCCATTGCCATCAAGCTGAATTTTCCCTGCACTAACAACATGATCAAATATGAGGAATGCACAATAGGCCTCAAAGACTCTCTTAAGAAAGGAATTTGATGCCCAAATATCTATGGGGATTCATCCCTCGTCATCGATTAAGTACTCAGAGGATGGAAAGTCAATGACAAGAAACTCTTACAATTCCATACCCACATATAAGAGATGGCCTCCCAATTCCCAGACATCTCCTTACACTACCTTCCTCGAGCAATGGATAACCTAGCCGATGTCCTTACTACCTTAGCCTCCATGATTGACATGGCCGGAAGAATAATGATAGCCCCCTTCCTAGTCCAAAAGAAAGCTAAAACTACCCACTGCTACCACAGTGAGATCATCACAGAAGAAGACCCATATATAGCAAATTGTTGGTACTATGATATTTTATCGCCTCCTCAAGCATGGTAGGTATCCCCAATATTTTAACAAGAAAGGCCAAGCAACCCTCCGCAAACTGGTTGCCCAGTATATTTCTTGTGATAAAGAACTATTCAAGAGAAATTTCAATGGAACCCATTTACACTACATCACAGGGGTTGATATTTAAGAGATGATGAAGAAAATCCAATGTGGGGAATGTGGACCCCACATAAATGGACATATGCTTACCAAGAAAATCATCTGACAGGGTTACTATTGGATTACCATAATTCAGAATTGAACCGCCTATGTGCAGAGATGTCTTAAATTTTAGTAATTCTCTAACACTTACCTCCCCAAGAATTACACAACATGACTTCTCTCTCTCCGCTCTCCACATAGGACATCGACATCATAGGAAAAGTTACACCTAAAGCTTCAAACAATCATGAATTCATCTTGGTTGCTATCAATTAATTCACCAAATGGATTAAAGCTGAGTCATATGCAGTTTTAAATGCCAAAAAATGTGGCCAAATTCATTCGAAAAAATATCATCTATCGATATGAAGTCCCGCACGAGCTAGTGTCAACTAATGGGTTATATTTTAAGGAAGAAGTGAGATAATTAGTTGACGATTATATGATTCAAAGATGCAAATATTCTCCCCACCAACCTCAAACAACCAGTGCAGTCGAAGCCTCTAATAATAACCTCAAAGCCATCATCTGCAAAAATGACCGGGAGCTACCAAGATTGGGTCGATCGGATCCCATACCCGTCTATGGATGCAAAACTTTAGTTCGAACATCTACTAGGGCTACCCCTTACTCTCTGGTATACGACATGGAAGCAGTCCCACCCTTCAAGCTAGAGTCTCCTTGACTACGCATCATGCTTAAAAGAAAAGACTGGGAGGAAGACTGGCATCATAGACGTCTTATCGATCTATCACTCTTGGAAGAAAGGAGATTGAATTCTCTATATCATATAAAAGGGTACCATCGTCGCGTAGCACGATCTTTCAACAAGAGAGTCAAGGACCGTGGTGTTCGAGATGGGGATTTATCCCTTAAAGAAATAATATAACCCATCTGGGACCCTAGAGGGAAATTCAAGCCCAGTTGGAGTGGCCCCTACATTATGAAAAAAGATCTTATCCGAAGGTTCTTCTATGATCATCGACCTCGATGGGGAAGATATGTCTTGTATAGTCAACCTGGACCATTTTAAGAAATTCTAACCATAGTCCAAAATATCAGCGCGCTACGAATATTCTTGATGTGCCCAAAGTGTACCCTCATAATCGGGGTCACTAGCCTCGGCTTACCTCACAGCCGAGTTTCCAGGAAGCACACAACAGCCATCAAAAAGGCCATCCTCTTCAAGGTCGGTTCCACATTGTACAACCTCGATTGGGCAGCAGTCGAGTCTTTAGCATCTTATGGGCTCAAGCTATTACCAACATCGTACTCTGGTTAAGATGATAATACATACCATCTCATACCTAACCTTGGTCGGTCGCCCAGGTCAAGGTCATGCTTATGACTGGAAGGACAAAGCAACTATCTTCCAATATCGTACTTGACTGGGCTGAGATTCCATCAGATGATGTCACAAGTTTGAGCACACACAAGAACATGGAAGACTTGGAACACGTGATCAAACCAATTATAACCAAATCATACCTCTCATGTGAGGGAATATTTGGTCATTATTCCTTACATGTGGTATAGTAAGGTGTCCACCTATGATTAGTGTATTCAACGCACACATGCTCATGGCATGCTTGGGGGATACACTACACCCCCCAAGCACTATAAATACATTTCTTCTCCTACTTTGGAGGGGTGATTAATTTTAACCCTAGTCTAAACTCTGTTTGTGTACACCGTAGAGAGAGAAAGTGAGATTGTATTTCAGGCCACTAGTGCCCTCATGTTAGTGAAACTTTCTCACATAATCAAAGTGGACGTAGTCCAAATGGGTTGAACCACTTATATACTAATGTTTCTACTCTTCTCCTTATCCCTTTTTACTATATATTTACCCATGTGCTGCCATTGTTATTACTACCTTGAGCTTATCAACACCTCATCTGGTGGCGCTGTTTACAACATCATTATATTGGCACCGTCTGTGGGAATGAGACGATTCATATCTTCCTCCTTTGCTACTTGACCTCGTCGAAGACTCTCGTAGTGAACGATTATACCCCCTTTTGTATGGAGTTTTAACACCATTGAAAGAGATCCTTAAAGGTATCAAGCTCTCTAGTGGTTTCATTTACAAGCTCTCTAGTCTTCTTACATGGAACTAGAGTTACCACCTCCACCATCTGTTATTGGAGGGCCCAGTTCTAGCTAAGTGCCACCATAGACTGAGATAGCTGAGGTGGCGGTAGCCTTGAAGTCCTTAGCCTCTACTCAATAAACAATGGAGGACCAATTTTCCTAACTAAGCCAGAACATGTTGATGAGACCACATGGGGTCTTTCCAGAGATGATTACTCCGTCAGCATCTCACGGACAACATGAGGACAGGGGACCACCCCAGGAACCATTAAAAGACCTACCTCCTACTTAACGACGGGGGGACATTGCTGACCCTAGGCATTTGCGCCTAGGGACGCAAGGAAACCATTGCACGGAGGACAGGTATGATGATATATAGGCATAAAAGGCTCCATCTAATTATTGGGAGCCATATGACGTCTCAAACAACACTGTACATCCTATCCAGCAGAGCCGAGGTCAAGGTGTAAGACGAGCAACGATGCTCGTCAAAGAGGACTAGCTTTTGATCGGTTAAGTAAAGGGTCGGCCTTCGAAATACTCGACCTAGTTAATGACCTACGAGAAGGATATCCAGTTCAGGAAGCATACCTGGGTCATGAAGAGAGAGTGGAGACCATCGGACTTATCATAGCCGAATCGAACATGGGGAGGTCAATAGCCGATGATGTGCAGCATCTGAAGAACCCTAAGTCCACCCCTTAGAAGTGGCTGTGATAACCTCGGTCAGGACGATGTTGCTAAGACCGGAACGACTCTATTCAAAGGCTGGAAGAGAAGATATGGGATCTCTTAAAAATTCAAGACCCATTATAGAGGGGGTACTCATAGGGTTCACCATTTGTAGCAAAGATTGTCAACTTCCTAACCCCAGCCAAATTTAAACCTCCAGTGGTGTCTCCCAAGTATAATGGAAGTACCAACCAATCCATCATATTGAATTGTATCAATATTCAGCATACATTTATTCAATCTCTGATGAGATGAGGTACTGAGCTTTCTCAAGCACTCTAACTGGGGCTGCACATATCTGGTTCACTTTTCTTCCAAAAAATTCATTTGAGAGTTTTAAAGGTTTGACTGAGCGGTTCATTCACAACTTTTTTTTTTTTTGGGGGGGGGGGGGGGTAAGGCATTAGAAGAAGACGGCCAATTTTTTTTATGTAAAGCAAGGGAAGAATGAAAGCCTCAGAGACTATATCGCGAGGTTCAATAAGGAAAAGTTAGAGGTAGAGGACTATGAAGAGAGTATAGACATGAAAACCCTCATCGGAGGACTTCAGAAGGGAAAGATACTCTAGAAGTTTGTTGAAGACCCTCTTAAATCTATGGATGAACTGTTGGCAATAGCTAGAAAAGTAATGAACACAGAGGAAGCAATGGCTACGAAATATGAGGATGATAATGGAAGTAGAAGTGGGAACTTCTAGAAGAAAAAGGATGGAAAGAAAAGGGTTGTGAACGAAAAGTTTGCAGACTATACTCCTTTAACTCTGAGCTGTGAACATATCCTTAACGAGATAAAGAATGATAGAACTCTGAGATGACCAGAGAAGCTGAATGCTCCTCCACATAAGAGAAAAAATAATTTAAGGTGCGAGTTCCATCAAGATCACAGCCATCTCATTGAAAAATGTTTCGCCCTGGACAAGATTGAAAAAATGCTGAAGTTCGGAAAGCTGAGAAAGTATATGGATACAAGACCTTCAAAGAATGGACGAGTCGACCCCAGAAAAAAAATTGAAAAATTCCAGGAAGACACCCCTGCCAGGAAAGATGATGCCTCCAATGATGATGACGATGACCCTGACCTCCCACTAAAGGATGATAATTTCCCAATAAAGAGAGTCAACATGATCTCTTTCAGTGTGAGAACTATCTCCGGGTGACTAGAAAGAGGTGGTGTAGAGGTAATTGATCGCGAGGCTCATATGGTAGAGGCCAAAGAAGTAACCAAAGCCAAGGTTGTGAACTTGGCATCAACAAAGGTTAAACTTGAGAAAAGAAAGAAGTTAGACATGGACACGGTCATAGTCGGCTTCTCGTGACTTGATTTCAAGGGTGTCTTAGCTCCTTACGATGACCCACTAGTCATCACCTCAAGGGTGCATGAATATTAAGTTCAAAGGATCCTTGCGGATGGAGGAAGTTCTATAGACGTTATGTTTCAGCCCTATTTCAAGACCTTGGGTCTCAGCAAAGTAAGGCTTGTCCCTTATCATCACCCCTTGATTAGCTTTAGTGGGGAGAAGTTCCATCCATTGGGAATGTATGAGATGGATATGAGAATGGGAGATGAATGGACTAAGAGGTTGACCATAAAAATCAATTTCTTTCTGATGGATAAAAATGTCTTCTCAACCTACAACCTTTTTCATGGGGCGAGTGTCCCTCAAAGAATTTGAGGCCGTGCCTTTAACGGTCCACCAGGTGCTAAAATTCTCGACTCTCTATGGATTAGGGGAAGTGCAAGGTGACCAAACATTGTCACATGAGTGCTACTTCAACTCTATAGAAGAGAGAGAGGCTCATAAGAGGGAAATAACCACTTACAACATTGACACCTTTGATCCCAGAGATGAAACAAGAATCAAAATGGGAGAGACTGCAGAGGAGGTAGAATCCATCGTTTGCAATAAGGATGAGCCAGAAACACCATCCAAGTCGACAAAGCCCTAAATCCTGAGATCAAAGAGGAGTTAGTGAAGCTGTTACGAAAAAAACAGAGTATCTTTACCCGAAGCCATGCAAACATGCCATGTATTGATCTTGAGATTATGTGTCATAAACTCAATGTTGTAGAGTATTCAAAGCCCATTTACCAGAGAAGAAGGATAAAATCAAGAGAGAAGTACAAAGTTATGAGAGAAAATGTTCGAAAGCTTGAAGAGGTGATGCGACCACAAATATGTCTAGTGTGCGTGCTATTTAGGATAAAGTGCAAGCCTATCGCTCAAGTAATAATCCGATAAGTCGTGTATCGATCCTCAGGGAGACAGGACGAACGAAGTCATGACGATTTTGTAAAGAAGAGAGTAACCTAACTTTGACTCTAAAAAGAATGAAAAAGTGATTTGGAATAAGGAACAACTACAACTAAATGCAAATTCGAAAATGATTAACAATGAAATTACGACTGAATGAAGTGTAACTACACCAAGTTAAATGAAAAGATGATGACAAAAGTTTTACGATATAAAAATGGAATGAGAACAATAGGTTGGGTTACACTCCCCCACACCCTAGTAATTCACTTCGTAGGATACTAGCTTCGAAATTAGAACTTTAAATGAATCCGGTCTTTAGTACTCCCAAGTATTACATATATGAGGGATTGTAGCCCGCACAGTATGTAAGAAAAGGATGAGTAAAGCAGTGTCGCATTAACCAACATGCGCGTCACACTCTTAAGCATCCCGATTACCTAGGGCAAATGAGATCAAAAGTTCTACGATGGTTGAACCAATTATGCAATACGATTCATCTAATATTTTAATTAAAACGTCTAATACCATTCTCGTGAATTACATTGGGTGGGGTTCGTGCACCCCAACCCTTAAAAACTTAGTCGGACATAATTGAATGAAAAGAAATCATGGATTGAGAAGAAGAAAACATCATAATTAATAGAAACTATATGAAAAAAAAGAGCAGAATCGAACCAGTAATTAAACTAAATAACTATTGCAAATTCCAAGGAAGAATATTACTTGTATTGAAGACAATTAATTGCAATCCTTACAGCTTAATTTATTATTGAAAAACTAGGATTTTTCCTATAAAAATCGTCTACTCCTACGTAGAGAACTAAAAATCAAACTCCTTTATCTAACAATTACTAGAGATTAAAATACATCACGAAAAATCCAGAGTTCTAGCTAAACCAAACTCTAAAATCGGAACAGAAAAAATCAAATTTATCCTCGGCGGATCGGTTCGTGCCTTCAGTTGACACCGTCATGACTTTTTTCCAACATCGGGTGATTGCCCCCATATGTTGACACCTGTCGCAAGATTTACAACAATTTTTTACATCCCGGAACATTATGGGCCAGTACCAACCGCTTTGGAGAATTTTAATGGTTGTCTTTTTCATGAAAAAGTTTCCTCCACATGCTTTCGAATGACAAAATTGGATGAATTTTGGAATTTCGTAATCCGGTATGCATCTTTGGATGATTTCGTCGGCACAATATTTAAAAAGGAATTGATAATCATAGAAGAATATGCGCGACCAAGTGATGAACCTCTTCTTATCTTGCGATGTCCAATCAAGAGGGACGGCTCCCGTGATAAGATAGTTCACTATATCTGTAAACCAAGGCAAAGAAGAGGTGGCAAAGAGTTTCTTATCCGAAAAATACTCGTCTATGGGTGTAGGATCACTAGGTACATTCGAAGAAAGCCGTGATAAGTGATCGGCAACGAAGTTTTCTACTCCTTTTTTATCTTTGATGCGGTGGATAAACTCTTGTAAGAGTAGGATCCACCTTATGAGGTGCGGCTTTGCGTCTTTCTTCACAAGTCAATATTTTAAAGCCGCTTGGTCGGTGAAATAAGTGATGGGGGAACCAATAAGATAGCACTGAAACTTGTCAAGATCAAAAACTACCGCTAGCAATTCCTTTTCCGTGGTGGAGTAGTTGAGTTGTGGTTCAGTAAGAGTCTGGCTAACATAGTAGAAGACATGAGCCTTGTTGTCTTTTCTTTGGCCCAAAACAGCCCCTATCGTATAATCGCTAGCATCACACGTAAGCTCTAATGGTAAGGACCAATCCAGATCTTGCATGATGGGAGGGGACACAAGCATGTTTTTCATTTTTCTATAAGAACTTTGGCATGCTTCCGTCCACTTGAATGGGTATCCTTCATAAAAAGGTTGCTTAAGGGTCTAGCGATGGCGCTAAAGTCCTTAAAGAACCTTATATAAAACCCCGTGTGGACCAAGAAGGAGAGAACATATTTTAGAAATTTAGGTGGTGGTAGGTCAGCTATGACATCTATTTTTTCTCTATCAACCTCGATCCCTTTGGATGACACGATGTGGCCAAGAACTATACCCTCAGTTACCATGAAATGGCATTTCTCCCAATTTAGCACTAAGTTCTTTTCCACACATCGGGCGAGTACTTTCTCAAGATTGGCTAGACATAGGTCGAAAGAGGTGCCAAGAACACTAAAGTCATCCATAAACACCTCTAGACCTCTCTCAACCATGTCACTGAATAAGCTCAACATGCGCATTTGAAAGGTCGACGGTGCATTACACAAGCCAAATGGCATATGTTTGTAGGAAAACGTTCCAAAGGGGAAAGTGAAGGTTGTATTTTCTTGATAAAGTATATATACCTCAATCTGGTTATATCCGGAATAACCATCTAGGAAGAAATAGTAAGGGTGTCCCTACTCTTTTAAGCATTTGATCGATAAATGGTAAGGGGAAATGGTCTTTCCTAGTTCCTGCATTGAGGTTCCGATAATCAATGCAAACGATCCACCCAGTGGTGGTACGTTGGAAAATTAACTCTCCCTTGGAATTTTCAATCACAATCATGCTCGACTTCTTCAGGACGACTTGAATGGGTCTCACCCACTTGCTATCCAAGATTGGGTAGATACTCCGGGCATCCAACAACTTTATAATTTTATTCATCACCACATCTTTCATTGTGGGGTTTATTCGTCTTTGCATTTCTCTCGAGGGCTTAACATCCTCCTCGTGGTGAATCTTATGGGTGCAAATCAGAGGGATTATCCCCTTTAGATCAGCTATGCACTAACCAAAATCACCTTTGTCCTTCCTCAAAAAATTTAATAGTTTACCCTTCTGCTCTTCATCTAAGCTAGAGGAGACAGTAACAGGAAATGTGTCACTCTCTCCTAGGAAAGAATATTTAACATTTGAGGGTATTTTCTTCAACTCGAGAGTCGGGAATGTGTCGCTAAAGGTCACCATACGTTCCTCCCTTGGCGATAACTCTTCGAATCGAGAAACGCAACTAACATCTCTCGTGTCCTCATCTGACGCTCTCTCATCGAGTAAGCCTCTCAACTCCTCAATCTCTCTCTCGAACTCAGTGTAAGCTCCCTCTCTCTCATGACTAGACACTAGGCAAGCTTCTAAGGCGTCTCCATAATAATTTTCCTCAAAGTTCTCTTCTAAGATCTCATCAATTAAGCTCACTGCGTGAAGATCATCTTCTTCCTCTGCTTGTTGGGCTATGTTGAAGATGTTTGTTTCTAAAGTCATATTCCCAAAAGTGAGTTGCATCAGCCCATTTCGAGTATTGATAAGTGCGTTAGCCATAGATAAGAATGGGAACCCAATAATAATGCGAACATGATTTTTCGAGGCGAAAGAGGGTTCCGTGTCCCAAATGACAAAATCTATCAGGAAGTAGAAAGTGTCCACTTAGACTATCACGTCCTGAACTATACTCCTGGGTATCTTCACAGTTCGATGCGCTAATTGGAGAGTGATCCTTATGGGTTTAAGATCACCCAGATTAAGATGCCTATAAATTGAATAGGGGAGGATATTAACACTCTGTGCCAAATCGAGTAAGTTCCTTTCTAATTTATTCTCTCTAATGGTACAAGAAATGGTGGGTGCTCTGGGATCTTTATATTTAGGTGGGAGATCGTTAAGAAGAACATAGCTCACGTTCTGAGCTAGGAACATGTTTTTCTTTACCTTGATCCTCCTCTTAACTGTCAATAAGTCTTTTATGACTTTTCCATAGGCTAGAATTATCCTTATTGCATCGAGGAAAGGTAAGTTCAATTTTACGTTCTTAAGGACTTCTAGCACTTCATCACTTATGGTTCCTTTGTGGGAAGGAACCAATCTTTGAGGAAATGGCGCAGCGGTGGGTGACTTTACAAATACCTCGGGCTTACTAGTGTCTATTTTGTCACTCTCGTTCAAGGAGATATCTTCTGCCCCTTTCGTGTCGGGCGAATTCTCCTTATCTTTCGAAGTGTCGTGTGGGGGAGGTGATAAATCAACAACTCTCCCACTACGAAGAGTAGTTATAGCTTAACATTATTCCTAATGTTCGGTGGATGTGGAACTAACACTAGTTTGACCTTGGGGAGGTCTTTGGCCCTGGGCAAGAAATTTTCCTTTCTCTTGGATACTTAAAGATGATTGAAAATTGGAGATGTTCGCATTTATCTCGGAGAACATGCATTCATATCTAGGATTTTTTTCACTTTGAGAATTTATGAATTGGTTTATTGTACCCTAGAGATTCCTCCGTGGTGGAGCTACATATGGAGCTAGAGGATGTGGTGCTTGCTGAAATTGAGGAGGTGGTGGAGATGAGGAAACCTGTGAATGTGGTTTCATTGCACCTTGTGGTTGTCCCGAGTTAAAACCAGGATGGTTTCTCCATGAAGATTTGTATGAGTTCCCATGTGAGGCGTTAAAATTTCCCTTGAATCCTCCTATAGCATCCACCTGCTCCGTGTGCATGGCCTTGTAGGCGAAAATTATGGGGCATGACTTTGTGGAATGGCCCTCCTCACAGATAGCACACACTTTTTCTTTCGACCCACAGTTGGATCCGGAGATATCTCTAAACCGACCATCAAACCACTATTTCATATCTCCCTGAAACTGATCGAATCGACGGTCTATTAAGGTATTTCTATCCAAATGGTATAGACCGGATGCAGTCAGAGTGATAGATGTTTTTCTAGGTTGGGCTTAGTTAGGATCAAATGTGTCCGATGTTTGAGCAGTCTCTGCGACATACATAAGATGGGCCTCGGCATCGAAGGTGTTTAAATCCTAAAAGGGTCTTTCACACATTGTTTTCACAAGTTATTTGGAAGCCACTGTCAACCCATTTTGGAAGAAAGAGATCATAAGGTGTTTGTCAAAACCATGATGGGGCATGCGCTTACCAACTCTTAGAAACGTTCCCAACACCTGTCAAAAGACTCATTATCGTGTAGTCCGAAACCTTGGATTTGAGTTTTGGCAGAGTTGGTCTTGTGTCGTGGATAGAATTTTGAGATAAACTTGGATTGAATATCTCTCCAGGAAGTTATGGAGTTCGGGGGTAGTGACCATAGCCAGGTCTTGGCTTTATCCTTTAAGGAAAAAGGAAAAATCTTTACGCAAATGACATCTTGCGTACATGATTGGTCACTTAATATACCGTATGCCTCTTCGAACTCGCGGATATGCATGTGTGGTTTCTTTGAATACATGGCGTGAAACGTAGGGAGAATCGGTATCATCCAATTTCGAAAATGGAACTGGCCATCATCATACGGAAGTAAAATGCAACCAGGGGTGACAGTATCCTCAGGAAAAAGTAAATCTTTCATGGGCCGATAGGGTAAATCTCCCTCTCGAGTACCGAAACTCGCCACATTAGACATCGCACTCTCGCTCTCTTCAAATGACTCGGTATACTCACTCTATGTCCTAGTGGGGTGACTCGAGGTTTGACTTAGGGTGTAACTATCGATAGAATGCTCAGGAGTAGGGAGTGGAACCCAAAATTGTGGAACGCGAGGTGTGTGGGGGCTTTCAGAGTTATACTCAACAATCGAATTTTCGTGGATTCTGGTAGGAGTATTGTGAGGAGTCTGAATATGTTCCGAATTTTTCATTAAAGGATTTTGAGAGATGAATTTAATTTAATTTTATTTTTAATTTTCTTTTTATTTATTTTTTGATTTTTGGTCAAAGTTCTAGATTGACTCGATCTAACCTAAGTTTACCTAGTTCCCCAGCAATAGTGCCAAAAACTTGACGCGACCGCAAATGGGTTTAGTGTGCGTGTTATTTAGGCTCAAGTGCAAGCCTGTCGCTCAAGTAATAATCCAATAAGTCGGGTATCGATCCTCAGCGAAACAGGACGAATGAAGTCATGACGACGTTGGAAAGACAAGAGTAACATAACTTTGACTCTAAAAAGAATGAAATGGTGATTTAGAATACGGAACAACTACAACTAAATGAAAATTTGAAAATGATTAACTAACGAAATTACGACTGAATGAAATGGAAGTACTCTAAGTTAAACGAAAAGATGATGAAAAAAATTTTACGATCTAAAAATGGAATAAGAACAATAGGTCGGGTTACACTCCCCCAAACCCTAGTAATTGACTTCGTAGGATACTAGCTTTAGAATTAGAACTTTAAATGAACCCGGTCTTCAGTAATCCCAAGTTCACATATACGAGGGATCGTAGCCCGCACAGTATGTAAGCAAAGGATGAGTAAAGCAGTGTCGCACTAACCAATACGTGCATTGAACTCTTAAGCATACCGGTAACCTAGGGCAAACGAGATCAAAAGTTCTATGACGGTTGCACCAGTTATGCAACACGATTCATCTAATATTTTAATTCAAATGTCTATTTCCATTCTCATGAATTACATAGGGTGGGGTTCGTGCACCCTAACCATTAGAAACTTAGCCGGACGTAATTGAATGAAAACAAAGAATGGATTGAGAAGAAGAAAACATCATAATTAATATAAACTAGATGAAAAGAGAAGAGCATAATCGAACCAACAATTAAACTAAATAACTATTGCAAATTTAAAGGAAGAATATTACTTGTATTGAAGACAATTAATTGCAATCCTTACAGCTGAATTTCTTATTGAAAAACTAGGTTTTTTCCTACAAAAACCCTCTACTCCTACCTAGAGAACTAAACATCGAACTCCTCTGTCTAACAATGACTAGAGATTAAAATACACCACGAAAAATCCAGAGTTGTAGCTAAATCAAACTCTAAAATCGAAACAGAAAAAATCAAGTTTATCCTTGGCGGACCGGTCCTTTTATTTTGGAAAAGGGATCGGCTAAATTTTGGGTATAATCAGATCTTCATGGACTCAGCTATCTCAAAGAAGATAGCCTTTATTATAGAAAAGGGACCTATTGCTATAAGGTCATTCCCTTCGGTCTGAAGAACGCATGGGCTACTTACCAACATCTTGTAAATAAGATGTTTAAGGATCAGATAGGCAAAATCATGGAGATCTACATTGGCGAAATGTTGACCAAGAGTCTGAGGGATGACACTTTGTGGCTGACCTCGAAAGAAATTTTTATACCATGGACAAATACTGAATAAAGCTCAACCCGGCCAAGTGTGTCTTTAGAGTCGGAGCTAGAAAGTTTTTGGGCTTCATTGTCAATCAAAGGGGGATATAGGCTAACACTAAGAAGATCAAGGCTTTACTGGAAATGAAGGCACCCATAACCATCAAAGACATTCAAAGGCTAACTGGAAGAGTGGCTTCACTTAACACTTTCGTCTCTAGAGCTACAGATAAGTGTCTTCCATTTTTCAAAATTCTTAAAAAAGCCTTCGAATGGAATGAAGAATGTGACAAAGCTTTTAAAAATCTTAATTCCTACCTCGGATCCCCTTTACTTTTATCTCGGCCAATTCAAGACGAGAAGTTGTATGTATATTTAGCTATCTCGGAGTCAACCATTAGTGCTGCAATAGTAAGAGAAGAGGATGGAGTGCAAAGACTGGTGTATTTAAATAGCAAGACACTATTAGGGTATGAGCAGAAGTACCCTAGGATGTAAAAGTTAGCCTATGCTTTGATACATGCTTCTATGAAAATAAAGCCGTACTTCTAAGATCATTCCATGATCATCCTCACTGATTCCCCACTCAGATAGGTCCTCCATAAGCCTGAGAAGTCAGGAAGGATAATGACCTAGGAAATTGAGTTGGGGGATTATGATATTATTTATCAACCCAGGGTTACGATCAAAGGACAAGAACTCACAGATTTTATCGCCAAATTTACCTGGGATGAGGCCGAGGTTGAGAACTATCTTGAAGCTGCAGATGATAAAGTGGAGAGGAACGTCGGTCTAATAGCAGATAAGGCTGAGATAAGTACATCCAGACAAAAGGCAGTTGAGAATGAAGCAGAGAGATACTTCTTCAGGAAGAGGAAACTATCAGAGGGAAACTTCTTTTCAAATGAAATCATCTGGAACCTCTTCGTTGATGGATTGTCTTGTGAAAACGGAAGTGGAGCAGGGCTGATAGTGTCGGCAACAGATGGTACATATATAGATTATGCATTGAGTTTTAACTTTAAAGACTCTAATAATGAGTCAGAGTATGAGGAATTGATAGCAGTTCTCTCTCTAGCAAAAGCCCATGGTGTCGACCAGTTCCTAGTCCACAGTGACTCAAGATTGGTCGTGAACCAAGTCCTGGGGGTATATGAATCTAAAGATGAAAGGATGGACAAATATCTAAAGAGGTTGAGATCGATGCTAGAAAGATTCAAGGAAGTAAAGATGAATTGGATACCTCGACTAGACAACAGCCGAGTTGATGCACTCGCGAGGTTGGCCTAAGCAACAAAAACAAACATAAGGAGAACAGTACCAGTTGGGATTCTGCTCAATCCGACCATCGAAGAGAAAGAGGTTTCTAGACCTTGCATAAATATGAGTATAGGAGTCTCGTGGATGGATCCTCTTATCATGTACATCAGAAAGGGAGAATTACCAAAGTTAAAATTAGAGAGGAAAAAGATAAGGTACAGAGCGGCTAAATTCTCTATTGTGGGAGATGTTCTATACAAAAAGGGATTTCTACTCCCTCTTCTCAGATGTGTCCATCCTTCAGAGGTTCCATAAATCTTACAAGATATTCATGAATGCTCGTGTTCAAGTCACATTGGAGGAAGGTTGTTAGCTAAGAGATTAATCACTCAGGGATATTAGTGGATGACCTTGGCCAAAGATGCAGCTGCGTATGTAAAAAGATGTGATAAGTGCCAGATATTCTCCACCATTCCCCATCAACCTCACTAACCTCTTATTTCTATTAGCTTCCCTTGGCCATTTGCAGTATGGGGTATTGATTTGTTAGGACCCTTGCCAAGGGTTGTAAATAACTATCGGTACTTAATTGTGGCGATTGATTACTTCTCTAAATGGGTAGAAGCCGAGCCAATGATCACAATCACTAAACATAAGACCTTCCAGTTCATCTAGAAAAACATCATATGCAGGTATGGCCTCCCAAACACCCTCATCTCAGATAATGGAACCCAATTTAAGAATGTTTTCTTAGAAAATTAATGTGAAAGAGTAGGGATCCAGCAATTCTTCTCTTCCCCAGGCCGACCCCGAGAAAATGGTCAGACTGAGGTAAAAAATCGAACAATCCTTGGTGGGATAAAAAATAAGTTGTAAGAGGCCAAAGGAAGATGGATAGAAGAGGTATATGATGTGCTTTGGGCTTACAAGATGATCGAGATAACACCCACAGGGGAAACTCCATTTATGTTAACCCATGGCTCAAAGGCTGTTATCCCAACAGAGATAGGGCTTCCTACTCATAGAGTTCAGACATATGACCCTCAGAGTAATGGGGAAAAAAGAAGACTTGATCATGATTTGATTGAGGAAAGAAGAGAGGATGGAGAGATAAAATAGGCAGCCTATCAGCAAAGAACTGTGAGATTCTACAATCAGAGGATAAAGTCAAGGCTGATAGCTGTGAGAGACCTAGTCCCGAAAAAGACATGGCAAAAAACTAATAATCTCCTTCCCAATTGGCATGGTCCTTATAGGGTAATAGATAAGGTTGTACCAGGTACCTATTGGCTAGAGAATCTTGAAGGAGAGACTTTCGCCAACCCTTGGAATGCCGACCACTTAAAAAAATGTTACTTATGATGTTGTAATTATTTTATCTTTTTGTAATACATGTATCAACTTATACAGAGAATGTTAATGAAAAAATAGCAATGTTATGTTGATGTTTTTTTTCCAATGTATATGTATTTAACATCATTCATTTGGTGAAATTATGAGGTGAAACATCATTAAATTGGTGACCTCAAACCTTTAACATCATTCATGTGGTGAAACTATGAGGTGAAACACCATAACTTGGTGACCTCGGACCTTTAACATCATTTATTTGGTGAAATATGAGGTGAAACATCATTAACCTGGTGACCTCAGACCTTTAACATCATTTATTTGGTGAAATTATGAGGTGAAACATCATTAACTTGGTGACCACAAACCTTTAACATCATTTATTTGGTGAAATATGAGGTGAAACATCATTAACTTGGTGACCTCAGACCTTTAACATCATTTATTTGGTGAAATTATGAGGTGAGAAATCATTAACTTGGTGAGCTCAGACCTTTAACATCATTAATTTGGTGAAATAAGTATTTGTTGTTGCTTTTATCCCCATCATTTAATTTTTATGATATGGTGGATAAGTGAAAAATCGTAGACGTTGAATAGCAAAGAAACAAGTCAAGAAAGTGGAATTTCATTCATCTGAAGCATAAAGATTACATTATTTAAAAATAAGGTTGCAGTTCATACAAAAAAGGGGTTACATAAAAGCTTCACAAAAATTTCAGACATGAAAGAGAGATGCTCAGAGACGAGATTGATCCTCGGCTTCAGCCGACCCATCACCAGCAGGATTTATTTGCCCTGGATTAGGATTTCTAACCTCAGCCTCATCATCGTGCTGAGACCCATCATCGATCTCAGTAAACTCTGGATGGATAGTTTCAGCTGGACCACCCTCCTCAATCTCCTATAAGGCTTGAGCAAGCTGAGGAATAGCAAAACCGAGACCAATAAAGTCCTCAGCCAACAGAGTTCCAAACCTGGACTATTTTATGGTAGCCCGTCGGTTGGTTGCCTTAATGCCCCTCTCCAGATACTCAAAGGTGAAGCTAACAAACTCATCCAAGGTTTGATACTCCTTAATGATCATCTCTAAAGAATCTTACATAGTAGCCTTAACATCAATAAAAACTTTTGATTGAAGGATCTCATCATTTGCCTTCAGAGCCAGGGTATGGTCTTCCTTAAGCTTAGTAAGCTCGTCATCTTTGTCCTTTAGAATTTTCTTCAAATTAGCAATCTGTTTCCTGAGATCCTCCTCAAGCTTCTCAGCATCCCTACCCTTCTGGATCAGAGGCAGTATCTTCAACGTATAGTCGGCCAGACGATGGAAGGAAATAACACTCTGCAAAAAGAAGAGTGAGACACAATAGTAATGATGAATGGAGAAGATCAGAGGTAACACTGGACAGGAAAAGTTACAAATAAATACTTGAACCTCCCTATGGACAGCAAACTCATCCAATAGAGGGACGTCCATTGCATGGAAGAAACATATGTCATTCTCGAACATCATTCGGTTTGAGGGAATTAGAGGTCTGGGTGCTATGGCCGATAACACTATCACCTATCTTCAGCTAAGATATACGAGCAGTTAAAGCTTTGTCAGTAGAAATGGGGATAGCATGCTCAACAGGTGCTTTCCTCTTCTTTGTGGTGTTTGCAGGGGCCTTCCCCTTCATTGCTTGGGTAGGAGGGGGTGAATTCTTACCACCATGCTTCTCTAGAATCTTCGTGATACTTGGTGTAGACATGTTCCAAAGATCATTTGAAATGCCTTTTCATCTCCTTACAAAAAGAAAAACATCAGAGTTAGCAGCTGAGTTACATGAAAGGGACGAGACTAAACTTGGCTTAAAAAATTATATTCTTAAGCACTTACGAATCTTGGCCAATGGGACACCTCCAAGACCTTACTGGGATAAATAGTAAGGAGTCATCAAATGCTCGTACTTGATGATATTGCCATCTTCTCTCTGACTACGAAGGTCCTCAACATTTTTATAGTTATCTTGGCTCAATCCAGGGTTAGTTTTGGCCGAGAAAGAGACCTTACCCCATTTGAGGGGATTTTTTGGAATATATGTTCCATAAGCCTCGTTATGGACGAACTCCCAAGCCCCAGAGGCATAAAAGAGAAGAGGCTTCCAATTACGGTTAGAAGTCTGGGTCTTCAACGACATCTTCTTCTCAGACTTCCTAGCTACAAAGTGGTAGTATCCAGGATGATTTCTAGCAAGCGAGGGTATGTATCAAGTTAAAAAAAACTAACGGGAAGGTCGATGTGATAAAATGCCTTCCAAAGGATGATATCCCCAACCAAGACCCTCTATGCATTGGCGGATAGTTAGGAATTTTCTAGATTGATATAAGAAAGGACTGCTTGGATAATGGGGTGGATTGGAAGACGGAAGCTGAGTTTGAACATCTTCTTATAAATACAGATCTCTCCCTCTCTTCCGTCGAAGTCTTCCTCGTCCTTCAAAGGTTTCCTTAAAATTATGGACGAGGGAATGGAATACAGATGACGAAAGAAGAGAAAGTTGTATTCAGTGATTGAACTTTCATATCCTTTAACTTTATAAGTGTCAACTTCCCTCCCTTCATTATCGTTATCATCAATAGTTCGAGCCTGAGCCTCGGAGGGGGCACCAGGAAAAGTCGTTAGAGGAACGACCTCAATTGGACCACGAAAAGCTACAGTTGGCTCTAAGACCTCTACAGATGGAGACCTACAAGAAGTAACAGACTCTAGTGAGATGAGTAATGGTTAGAAACCTCTATTTTATCATAGACTACACTTCCCTTGGGGGAGTAATCCATAGACTCTTGAAAAGAGTCTATGGACTCTGCATCCTCAAAGGTAGACATCGGGTCTGAGGCAGCTGACTCAGAAATGGGATCAGGAACCTCTGCAGGCTCAGCAGGCTTAGGGTATATGACGATTAATGGTGGAGGAAAGATAGGTCTGAGCAAAAAAGCCTCAGACCTATGAGCCTCTTCTTGAGCTAAATCTATTTGCCAAATATTTTCAAAGGTCCTCTCACGCAGAGTTGGGAACTCCTCAATAAGTTTATACAAAGCTCTTAGCATTTGAAAGATGAGACTACACTTAGGAGAAGAAAACTCAAAAGGAAAATAGGTAAACAACGTAAGCCATCTAAATCAAAGATCAAAGTTTGGAATTCTAAAGGTTTTCACCAAGAACACTTAAAAGTTGAGTGACCAAATAAGATGATCGGAAAGTCATCGAAGGGCAGAAAAGAGGGGGGTTTTGTCTAAAGCAACCTTGTATGAGCCTATAATAGCCCCTAAAACACATAACCACACAAACTATAGCCTAATAACCACCAAACAGTGGTGGTTCTCCTCACCGGGAACTAAAAAACCAAACAAAAATTATGGAATGTTCCAAACAAAGCTAGAAAATAAAAATCAAGGAACAAGAAGGTTACTTGAGTAATGGGGAATGAAAAGGCAAGGGTGACAAACCCAAAGTGACCGTAGAAACTGAGAAATGATGAAGCTTTTGGCTATAAAGGGGAGAGAGAAATTTTGCAACAAGAGTGCTAAGGAGGGAGAAATGAGAAGAAGAAATCGAAAGGGTTTTAAACCTTCCCGAATGATTTGGCTCAACTCCCAAGGCACTCATTATTTTCCTATAAATCCTAAAAGGCACCGTCAGAGTTGTCATATCTTAGGGAATATGTTAGCCACTTTAAAGAGTGACATGTATCCAAAGAACCACTCCAAACCCCAAGACACCAAAAAACAACCCTTAATTAACCTGACTCTTATACCCCTTAGTCACCTACTCATATAGGAGACTAAGGGCTAGGGGGTGATTCATGGGCCCAAAGTGTACCCTCGTACTCGGGGTCATTAACCTCCGCTTACTTCATAGCCGAGTTTCCAAGAAGCACACAATAACCATAAGAAAGGTTATCCTCCTCAAGGTCGGCTCCAAATTGTACAACCTCGACTGGGCAGCGACCGAGGTCTTCACTATCTTATGGGCTCAAGATATTGCCAACATCGTACTCTTCTTCACTCGACACTACATCCCATCTCATACCTAACCTCGGTCGGTCGCTCAGGTCAAGGTCATGCTTATAGCTGGAAGGACAAATCAACTATCGCCCAACTCCAAACTCGGCTCGGTCAAGGCTGCATCAGATGATGTCACAAGTCCAAGCACACACAAGCACATATAAGACTTGGAAGGCATGAGCAAATCAGTTATAATGAAATTATTCCCCTCATGTGAGGGAATATTTGTTCATTATTCCTTACATTTGGTACAGTTAGGTGTCCACCTATGATTAGTGTATTCAACGCACACATGATCATGGCATGCTTGGGGGTACACTACACCCCCAAGCACTATAAATACATGTCTTTGCCTACTTAAGAGGGGGATGATCAATTGTAAACCTAGTCTAAACTCTGTTTGTGTACACAAGAGAGAGAGGGAGAGAGAGAGAGAGAGAAAGTGAGATTGTATCACAGGCCATTAGTACCCTTATGCTAGTGAAACTTTCTCACATGCTCACAATGGACGTAGGCCACATGGGCTGAACCACTTATATACCAGTGTTTCTCCTCTTCTCATCATCCCCTTCTACTAGATATTTACTCTTATGATGCCATTGTTATTACTAGCTTGAGCTTATCAACACCTCATCTGGTGGTGCTGTTTGCAACATCATCACTTTTCATCTTCCTTCTATTCTTAAAAATAAAATTCTTCATTTCCATCTACTCATAACTACGTGGTTCCTAATCTTGTAATATCTTTTTACTATCAAAAATGAAATTTAGAAAAATTTTAAAATCCCTAGAGGTACCTAGGTAGCTCACACGCTTCCTATGAGCATGACCCCCTTCTTTTTCACAAATTGCTATTCTTTTTTACGTCCGAGAACAATGGTTAATTTTATCATTTACATTAACAAAAGGATTATGTATACCTTAGTGATTGGTATAGATAATTCAAATGCAAAACTCATCAATAGGCACAACAATATAATTAAAATTTTCTTAATTCCATTTATGAAAAAATCTTTTACAATTACATCGGCATAGGGAGTCAAGTAACTTCCCTCGCCAACCTAACCTTATTGTCCTGAAAACGAAAATAAGCCAAACTACTCCTAAACAACCTTTCCAAAGTTACATAAACCAAACACCATACGAAATCTTCACAAATAAAACTCCACAGGGATCCTACCCACAGCTGTTAGAAGAACCAACCCCATCATAATCTACATCTGGAGGTCCCTAAACTTCTCCTGCTTGGATGGAATACCAAAGGCACTCCATGGAACAGTATGCCCGGACCAGCCTAAGGAAAATAATAACACCTCCCTCCATGGTATCAAACATGGAAAATAACCTTTGCCTGGTCTTCTCGACTAGAATCTTAGCAACTACCCTCCTCTATGACCAATTCATGTAATCCTCATAAACATGCGAGACTCGGCCAACAGACTGGGAAGGATGGGTTGACAGTCGACGATTCTTCCACAAAGAGCCCAACCACATGCGCAAACGTTCTTTCAAATACTCCACAAGAAAGAAGTATACTCTCCGAGGTGGCACAATATGATCCTTGCCAAATTAATTCAGAAGCCACCAGGGAAAGTAAAAATAAGTTTGTCAGAGGCCAACCAACCGAACATACTGGTATTCCCCCAATTATAGAATGGGTTGCGACTGTACCCACCAGGAAATCAACTAGTGCAAACCTTCAGCCCCGTGCTCCACAAATTAATTCTCCTATCTTTTGACATTCAGGACTACACTGATAAAGTAGTGAGTAAAGAAGTTTAGCACAACTTCCAAGGGATATTCAAGAGGGACCTCCAAATGGAATCTCTCAAACAATCACATGAACAACATAACTTAGCTACCCCTCAGGAAGTCAGAATGGCCTTCCCGCTAAGCATCTATACCATTCAGGGTATCCTCCAATATTACTGCTACAGGGTTACAATAATATAATATCCGCAAAGTGATGGCTGCAAGTTATGGGTCTGCTAATAAGTTCCCAGCCACCAATAGTAATTTTGAAGTTAAACCAAAAATAACACCTCCGTCATAGCCCGCATCACTAAAACCCTATAGATGCACAGAATGTAGAGGAATTGGGATAGATATCATTCCTCTTGTAACCAATGAACGAGACGCCGAGGGTGAGATATGATGAATTCCTGCTAACATCTCTCGAGGAGACCGAGAAAATTTGGGCATGGTTATCGCAACACTCTGATTTATCCCTAGCATGATAGAGAGTTGTTTATAAGTCAAACAAACTTCATCTAAGACAAAGTGAAAGACATGGCCCTCGGATTGCTATAATTGTACCGACGCCATCAGCAGGTTCCATTTAATAGGTCGATTGTGCCATAATTAAACTTGACGCATGATGAAAGTATCGTAGTCTACATTATATGAGCACATGCCTCTGAGTTTTCGAGGTAAGAAGCAAATTTAATACTTTCGGGAAGAGCCATATTAGAAATGATAAGACAATAATTAATAAGTAAACAAAAGAAAGGAAATGTGGTTGGGTGAAGAAAATACTCCATGATTACCCCTTTCTATGCTTGGAAAACTTAGCCAAAGAAAAAAATCCTGCAAATCCCGGAGGAAACCCTGCACCATCATGGACCAAGTAGTTGAAGAAAGTTCAATCAAACCCTTGGGGTGCTTAGATTGGACTGACCTATCGATAGGTAGGACAAGGAGTATGCCGATCGGCAACCATTATTTTTGGAAAGTTTCCTTTTTCCTTTTTGTCAAAATAGAAAACCCAATAAATATTATTTTATTTTAAGGAATTCAAAAATTCCTTCTCCCTATATTTTTTTTGATCTTGTTTTAAAATAAACTTTCCCTCTAAATATTTTAAATCCCGTTTTATGATCTCACCAGCAAAGTAAAAAGTGTATATGCATTAAGTCATTAAAGAAAAGATAAATTAATATAATCCCGTTTTATTGCATATATATTGTTTTGTTGCATTTTGCCTTGCAGGAAAACATAAAAATAGCGGGACTCAGACCGAAACCCCAAAAAAACATTATCTCTCTCTCTCTCTCTCTCTCTCTCTCTCTGAGAATCTTTGTCCATGCGGAATACACGTTTACCTCAACGACGAGATGACAAGATGACGAGCCTTTACTCCCTGATCCAAACCCCTCCTCAAATGAAGCAGACATAACCAAGAAATAAAGAACTGGGATCGAGTCTCAGATGTGAGCCATCGCAAAATCAACCCAATCCCTAATATCCCTCACCCAGGTGGTCGACAGACGAACGTGCTACAAGAGAAAAAAAATAAAAAAATAGCAAATCAATCAGTCTAAGGCAAAGAAGAAATTATAAAGACAAAAGTCAAAGAAATGAAAGATGTGCCTTTGACTGAAGGATATCCTCTGTCAGCCTCAGCACCTCTAGGTCCATCACATTGGGACGATGCAGTATATTCACTGATTCTCCATCAGACCGTCGAATGTTGTAAGAGGGAGGAGCCAACCACAACGAAAACTTTAATGTCATCATCATTGCTGATGTCGGCGCACCACCCGCACTATGGGCAGAACCAATGGGCCGAATCATGCCCCTACTAGAGACCGCAGGGGTAAGAGGCATAGAGTCATATATACCGGTCACTATCAGCCATCTTGACACAAAATCCAAATAATCATAGGACACCGTTGTGTCAGTATATGACGTATAAGTCTCGTCGACCATCATCACCACCCTCGCCTCCCCTGATAATTTTTACTCTCACCTCATATACCTAGAGGGAATAATAGGTGTCAAAATCACCTTGTCCTCCTCCACCTATTGAACTACGCTCTCCCTCAGGTACCAATAGTATCTAAACTCATGCGCTAGTAGATGACGCAACTGCGCGTTCCCCCTGTTCACCCTCGTGTGCTGGATGGTCGTCCCCCAGGGATAGAAGGTCACCCGTAAAATCCCCAGTGAAAATATCAATTTCTGAAAATATCATCAAGGAAAAAATCTCTCAAGAGAAAAGAATAATTTTCTCAATCGCTCGTCAAGTGATTCAAGACCTGACACGCCTCCACCAAAGAGAGAGACTTCCTCAATTGCCGGTTGGACATTCGCCACCAGTACATATGACAGAAGCCCTTAACATACTCATCCTTTAAACCTATCAAGTGGGCATTAATCCCTTCACCTCATAAAACCACGTCTGCAAAGGATAAAGGGTCATCAATCAAAATAAAGCAATCAAGGAATCAAAAAATAAAATGCATAAAGGAAAATGCAAATGCACAAAAGAAAGTGCATAAAGGAAAAAATATCTCCAAAATATACGTGGCTCTAGTAAGGGTCTGCCGAAAAAACTAGCTGAATGCATAAAAAAGATGAATAAAGGGTCACTAAATTAAGGATCCCCCAGTCAAAGAGAGGGATATTCGAAAATATCCTAAAAAGGTGGAAACCACAAGTGGACAACATCGCCACTAGTTGCCACCAAAAACCCTCTCAATAATAAAAAAAATGAATAAATGGGCCATCTGTCGCACCTTCATCCCATCAGTCTCATCAATTCATCAACTCAATAACACCTCCTTCAAAAGAGACCGATGGATGGAGTCCTGGAGACTATCCTCCCAACATCACCCAATGTTGCCTCCACCGTCGTTGGCGTCACCGACAAAGTTGGATCCACCTTTATCTGGATCCCCTTAGAGTTCATTCGTAATAGATGCTACAAATTAATGGGAGTCATTGTTATCTCCCCAAAGCCAAATTGCACGGTGTGGGTAGTATCCCACCACCTCTCCCCCAAAGCACAGAGAACAGTCGTCGAACGAGGCATCTCACCTAGTGAAGACGTCAAACTGCCAAAGCCAGCTAATGAAACCACCCAATGCACCACCAAATTAAGGTTCTTCCAGACATCCTTGAACCTCGTTGTTGATACCAAAATTAGTATGCTGATGTGGACAAATAATAAGAAGACACGTGTCAATCTACGTGGCACAATAGCAACGAGAAGAATTATTCCCCCGACCATCATACTCACTCCGAGCAACAGGTATACTCCGAGGAACGCCAGCCCTCCGAGGAACTCCAATGCTCCGAGGAACTCTTGGACGACGAGAAACTAAGGCGGTTCGAGCTGCATCTCGACCACAGCATTAATTGCCAGATAATCAATAGTTCAACTATTCATTGAATGCTTATCATCTTGACGCGCACGTTTGAAGAATATTAAATGAATTACCCTTTCATATGTGTATCATTTAATGTAACACCCTTTCATGTACAGCCTAAGGGCTATAAATACCTTGTATCACCCTCATTCAAAGGGAGAAGGAATTTCTTGATAGTACTTGTAATCGAGAATTCCCAAACACTCAGCAATAACATAACAGTGGACGTAGGCCATTCATATAAGGCTGAACCACTTTAAAATATTTTGTCTTATTTATTTATCTGTGATTAAATAATTAGAGTAATCTAGTTTTTTACATCAACAGATTGGCTCCGTCTGTGGGAAACGATTGTTATTATCGTTTTTCACCAAAAATCATTCATCATCAATGGCGGATAATCCAGAATCTAGCAATCGAAACGCTGGAAATGCTAGAAATCCTCTAAATCCCTCTGCACCTCTAGACCTGGCCGGGATTATGACGAATCTGGCTCAAGGACAAACCGCCATGCAAGAAACAATGAGGCAACTCATACAAACCCTTCATGGCGGTGCACCTGCACGTTCAGGACAGCGAAGTGGTTAGAGGCAAACTTATTTACTTTCTTCACGATCCAGACGTACTGAGTCATATCGTAATGAGGAGTCTGATGATTTCTCTTATCAACCTGGGCGAACTTCGTCAATAAGGGCTACAGATACTGATCAATATATCACTCTCTCTCCAGAAAGACCCAGTGCCTTGGAAAGACTGAGTAGGGTGTCTCCTTTCAGTCGATTAGGCCCTAGGAGGAATAGGAGTCCACCTAAGACCATGTCGAGGAGTTTTCGACAACCATCAAATCTAAGAGAAGGATTAGCACAATCAAGACCAATTGCTCGTCAAGATAGATCTCAGGAGGCTACTTCAGAACGATCTATTGCTCGAACCAATAGGCACGAGGAAGGAAATGAAGCGTGGAAAGGATCCCTTCAGCGGTTGGAGGATAGATTGGGAGAAATGGCTAAGGCGAAGAATCCCCTACAACGAACTTTTGTTCAGGGGACACCTTTTCTCCAGGCCATTGTGAATTTTCCTACGCTGTCAAAGTTTAAGGCACCAATAGTGACCCCCAAATATGATGGAAAGACAGATCCTGTTCTTCATATAGAGCAATATCAAGCTGCCGTCGATATCTATAATGTCCCTGACGAGATGAGATGCAGAGCATTCTCAGGAAATCTTACTGGAGCTGCCCAGATATGGTATAACAATCTTCCTCGGGGTAAGATTTCAACTTTCTTTCAGTTGGCCGAGTTATTCATCGGTAATTTCTGTTTTGGAGCAAAGCCAGTAAAATGAGTAGCACACTTGTTAAGTGTTAGACAAAAATCTGGTGGGAGTAATAGAGATTACATAACTCGTTTCAATAACAAGAAGCTGGAAGTCATAGATTACCAGGAGAAGACAACAATCACGGCCTTGATGAGTGGGTTGTTGCCTAATAAGTTGTATTACACCTTGGCGAAAGATCCACCTAAAACTATGTCAGAGTTGATGGCAAAAGCGTCCAAAATCATGAATGACGAGGAAGCTATGGTTGGAAAGAAGAATATGGATAAAGACACCAAGGTGGACGTCGACAAGTCTAAAAATAAAGAACATATGGGCAATGGCGGTGACAAGCGTTCCAGAAATAATAAGTCATCATGGGAAGTCCTGAAGAAATTCGATAATTATACTACCTTGAAAATGGGTATTAATCATGTCTTGGAAGAAATCAAGAATAGCGAGGAGGTAAAGTGGCCGAAGAAATTGAGGTCAGATCCTGATGTGGGGAATAGGGATAAATATTGCGAGTTCCATAAAGATCATGGCCATATGACTAAAAATTGAATAGCTCTTCAGAACGAGATTGAAACACTCATCCGAAGAGGAAAGCTAGCAAAGTATGTTGATCGGGGAGGTGAAAGAAGAAATAATGATCGAACTAGAGAAAGATCTAGATCTCCTCGTCGAGCAGAGGAGAAAAAGAAGAGAGGCCATGAAGATGATGCCGAGGATGACCCCGATCTTCCCAAGAAACCAAGGCATCCAGAACGAGAGGTATTTTCCATACGTTTTGGGTCATTTTATTGTAATGTTATTACAGGAGGAGATGCAGGAGGAGGAGATCTTACTGCAGAAAGAAAAGCTTACCTCGGAGAGGCACAAGCTTGCTCATATATTCAGCGAATAAATTTAGCCGAGGAGGATCGTTCGAGGAAGGTAAACAAAGAGAATCTGATTATTGTCTTTTCGAAAAATGACATGGCAGGTGTTCTTTACCCTCATGACGACCCTTTGGTGATCAAAATGAGGATGAAAGAAGTAGTGATTTCAAGGGTGCTGGTAGACAATGGCAGTTTGGCAGACATCATATACTGCTCATGCTTTGACAGTTTCAATTTGAAATTATCTCAATTGGAGCCTTATCACAGACCTCTTCTGGGTTTCGCTGGCGAGAAAGTTTTTTCACTTGGGACGAGAAAGTTGGATATATTCATTGGAACTTGGCCTACTTATCGAACAGAGAGAATACGCTTCTTTGTGATGGATAAGAATGTGCAATCAGCCTACAACATCATCATGGGAAGAGTTGGTTTGAAGAAGTTCGAAGCAGTCCCATCTACAGTACATCAGTGTTTAAAATTCCCTACAAATTTCGGAGTGGGAGTTATGAAAGGTGATCAGAAAGTAGCTCGAGAATGCTATTATTCGTCTGCCGAGCAAGAGGAGCTTGAAGAGTCAAGGAAAAAGACTACTACCTACCAGGTGGATGAAGGTACAAAAATTGAAACACTGGATCCCAGAGATGAATCCCAACTGGTAAAAGGACATGTGATAGAATCTACAGAAATGTTATTCTGGACGACGAACACCCTGAACGAGTAACCCAGATAGGTTCGTCGTTGGATGCTTCAATAAAACAGGAGTTGATAACTTTCTTGAGAAACAGAAAGAAAACATTTGCGTGGAGTCATAAAGACATGCCAGGAATAGATCCAAACTTCTTATGTCATGAGCTCAACTTGAATAAGGAGATTAAGCCTGTAAAGCAAAGAAGAAGGGTATTTAGCCCCAAGAAGAATCAAGCTATTCAAGAGGAGGTAGACAAGCTCCAGAAATCCCAATTCATTGAAGATGTGAAGTATCCGGACTGGTTGGCAAATGTGGTGATGGTAAAGAAGAAAAATAATAAATGGAGAATGTGTGTTGATTTCACTGATCTCAATAAGGCCTGCCCAAAGGATCACTTCCCATTACCCAGAATTGACCAACTAGTGGATGCTACCTCGGGGCACGAGCTGCTCAGCTTCATGGATGCTTACTCTGGTTACAACCAGATCAAAATGAAACCTGAAGACAGGGAAAGCACTTCTTTTATTACCCCTAGGGGAACTTATTGTTATAATGTTATGCCTTTCGGTTTGAAAAATGCAGGAGCGACATATCAACGACTGATGAACAAGGTTTTTGCCGAACAAATCAGTTGCAACATGGAAGTCTATGTCGACGATATGCTGATAAAGAGCAAGAAAGTTGCTGAGCATCTAGTTGATTTAGAGCAAACCTTTGATCAATTGGATAAATACCAGATGAAGCTCAACCCGACGAAGTGCACCTTTGGAGTACGAGAAGGAATGTTCCTTGGGTACATCATCAACCAGCGAGGCATTGAGGCAAATCCAGCAAAGATCAAAGCTCTTTTAGGGTTGCGATCTCCAACGACGAAGAAAGAAGTGCAGAGTCTTACATGATGAGTTACAACGCTCAATAGATTTGTATCTCGAGCAACTGATAGGTGCCTTCCATTCTTCAAAACACTCCGAAAAACTTTCGAGTGGAATGATGAATGTGAAAAAGCCTTTCAAGACTTGAAGAAATATCTGGGAACACCTCCATTGTCGTCCAGACCAGTGATGGGAGAAAAGTTGTATTTATACCTGGCAGTATCAGAAAATGCAGTCAGCTCGGCATTGATCAGATTGGAGAATGGAGTCCAAAAGCCAATTTATTACACAAGTATGGCTTTCCGAGGTGCAGAGATCAGGTACCCAAAATTAGAAAAATTAGCATTGGCATTAATTGAGGCAAGTAAAAGAATGAGGCCATATTTCTAGGCCCATACCATCATCGTGTATACCGATATGCCATTAAGATAAGCCCTTCATAAGACAGAAAAGTCAGGAAGACTGATGTACTTGGCAATAGAGCTCGGTGAATATGATATTGTGTATAAACCCAGATCATCCTTAAAAGGGCAAGCTGTAGCAGACTTTATAGAAGAGTTTACATATCCTGATACCCCCGAGGAACAAAAGTTGCTCGCTGACCAACCTGTGGATGTTACAGGATCAACAGACATAAGTCCAGACAAACTCCGGTTGGTAAAAGGGCTTGTTGATTTAGAAAGATCATCAAATTCAAACCCATACCAAATCCGGTTGGTAAAAGGGCGAGAAGAGATGGTCGACGAGGAGCGAAAAATATCAGGGGAGGATGAAACAAAACGGCAAATATTTCACCGAGGAACGCTGTCAGATAAGAATTTTGAAGGCGAGTTACCTACGTGGAGATTGTATGTAGATGGGTCATCTTGTACAACAGGTTGTGGAGCAAGGATTGTTTTGAACACCCCATACGAGATTGACGTGGAATATGCCTTACGATTCCAATTCAAAGCTTCCAATAATGAGGCTGAGTATGAAGCCTTAATAGCATGTCTTAATTTAGCAAAGATTTTGGAAGCGCAACAAGTGATGCTATTCAGTAATTCTCAATTAATTGTGAATCAGATGATGGGAACGTATGCAGTTAAAGGAGAAATAATGATCAAGTATCATGCAAAGGCGATGGAGTTGTTGGCAGAATTTGATGCCATTCAGTTGATCAGAATACCGAGAATGGAGAATGCACAAGCAGACGCACTGGCCCGATTAGCATTAGCTACTCGTACCGAGTTGCGAAGAACGATACCAATTGAGGTGTTAGAAAGTCGAAGCATAGATGAAAGCCTGACGATGAATGTTATTTCCTTTGATTTAGGACCATCTTCGATGGATCCCATCAGGGCATATGTCGAGGAAGGAGAATTACCGGAGGATAAGATCGCTGCCAAGAAAGTGAAGTTTAAAGCTGCTCGGTATGTACTAACTAATGGTGTTTTGTATAGACGAGGAATTATGGCAGGCTTGCAAAGATGTGTACATCCCTACGAGGTGAAAGAATTGATTGAAGAAATTCATGAAGGGTCCTATGGAGCCCATGTAGAAGGTCTAACATTTTTGCAAAGAGTGATGATGCAAGGATACTACTGGCCAACGATGAGGGATGATTGTATATCCTATGCTAAAAAATGTGATAAATGCCAACGTTTTTCTTCCATCCGACGTACTCCACAAGCATTATTGACACCCATAACTTCCCCTTAGCCATTTGCCATGTGGGGAATTGATCTGGTTGGACCACTGCCAACGACCTGAGGAAGATTCAAGTACCTCGTCGTCGCAGTGGATTATTTTACTAAGTGGGTAGAAGATGAGCCTCTGATTGATATGACATACGAGAAGGTATACCAATTCGTTTGGAAGAATATCATCTGCCTATATGGTCTCCCTCATGACTTCATCACAGACCATGGAACATAGTTTGATAATGAGGAGTTCGCCGCCTATTGTCATCAGTCAAACATTTTGAAGGTTCATTCAGCACCAGGCCATCCTCAAAGCAATGGACAGACTGAAGTGACGAATAGAACATTATTAAATGGTTTGAAGAAGAGGTTAAGTGAGGCTAAAGCTAATTGGATTAATGAGCTACAATCAGTATTGTGGGCTTATCGAACAACTCCCCGAGCAGCAACTAGAGAATCACCATATATGCTGGCGTTTGGAAGTGAGGCTGTAATACCTGCTGAGTTGGGTCTCCCAACACACAGAGTGCTGAATTTCAATGTAATAACCCTCGCTTATGAGACCGTATTTTATAGTAATTACTTAGTATAGTAATTAGAGACCAGTGTTGGGTTATGATTTGAATGTAAATTCAATGTAGAAAAGTTGATATTTATTAGGAGGTTGCATACATATCATAATCATGGGAAATATTGATATGTCATGCTTATTAATATCATCTGTATTTAAAATGATATTTGGCTTAATTATGGTACCGGAACCTAAATTGAATTTTAAAAATGTCCAAATGATAATTTGGAGGTTGCAGTTGATTCCGGAATATGCGAAATAGTCAAATAATGTACCATATTGTATTTTGTAGTTTTGGGCATTTTTGACTGGTTGTGCCTTAATTATGCTATTGCGTATTATTTTATCGCACTACTAGTTAATTAAGTGGGATTTTGTCTTAGGTCACGACTTAAGTCTTCTAAGTCTTCTAATTTCCCCTAATTTCCTTCCTAAACCAAAGAGAGAAAGAGAAGAGAAGATAGAAAGACTTGGAGATTGAGAGAGGATTTGCCACTACACCAAGAAATCTGCAAATTTGCTGAATCAAGGCAAGTTTTTACTTGCTATTTGTGTCTTGAGATAGATGATTTGTTATAGTAATGGTGTATTGATTTTAGTTTAGCAAACTTAGGGTTTTCTTATGTATTTTTGGGTTTTGATTCACTCAAAGATGATTCATGAGGTTTTAGATGATCAATAGTATCATTGATGTTATTTTAGTGTTGGTATATAAGTTTGGTTTGAAGAAATTTGAGTTGGGGTAGAAAATGGAGTCCAAGACTCCATAGCCAATTCTTGGCAAAATCTCAGGACCGAATCGATTCGGCCCCCTTGGCGAATCTATTCGGCTAAGTCCAGTGCTCAGGTCTTGTGAAACGAATCGATTCGGAATTGGTCTGAATCGATTCGACATTATGCAGAAACCCAAACCTTCTGACCGAATCGATTCGGATCCTATCCGAATCGATTCGGTAATTATGCAGAATCTCAAAATTTTTGGCCGAATCGATTCGGCCAAGGGGGCGAATCGATTCGGTAGCCCTGCACTTTTTCAAATTTTTCTTTTTTATTTTTTAACCCCTTTTCTTTAGGATTAGTGATTAGGGACCTTCTTAAATGAAGTAAACCTAGGGTTTAGAGTACTAGTAGAGTTGGGTCGACATCCTAGACTCGAAAGGGTTCATCTAGGATTCATTCAAAGGGGAATTTAAAGTAATGCTTAGACATTTCTTTCGTCTCGTAGTTTTATAAGGGTCTAGAATAGATTAAGGTCAATTTGGATACTGTAGAATTTAACTCGTGTTAGATTTGACTTGAGGGTTTATATTAAAGCCTAAAAGAGGCTTTGGAAATAACTTTGGAGTCTGAATTTCTTATCGAGGATGTTATGACGGTACGTAATACGTATAGTCCCGATTTATCTTATACATTTATTAAAATGGGAAATTGATAAGGTAAATGATAATTTACTAAATCATGTATTGGAAATTAATAAATGGATGTTACACACCTCTCTAAATACCATCTTAAGGGAAGTCCGTACGAGAGGTGAAGCCCCCTGGCTAATGAATACAGGGTTGATATAGTCCTAGGCCATATGAGCGCTTGTTTTATATTTTTCTGCGATGGGTAGGAGATTCTGGGTGTGGTCTTGACTACCCCGCAGGCATATGGCCGCTTCCCGACGATTTCGATAGGATCCCAGGTTGTCTTATGTTAGGCCCTGGAAGATGATGGTTATTTAGGGACGCACACAGTGGGGAAACCCGGACGGGCAGTCTTAGAATCGTTATATTTATATCTATGACTATTCTAATTATCGAGTTGGACTCGATGAAACATTAATGCCTTAAAGAGCAAATTTATGCCACGAAGAGCATGCTATTGAGATTAGTGCCATATAGAGAACATGATGATAATTATATTCCTGATAAGGAATGGAAAAGAAGATTGAAATTGAAATATGATGAATGATGATAAAGGCTCATAAATACTTTTAATTTTGTTTCTATATGAATCTCACTCTATGTAGTCCTTTATCATTTTTAGTTCCTTACATGATGTTACCATGCTAAACTACCATCCATGCTTAATTGTGCATCATTGTCATACCTGTCATCTATCTATTGATCACATATCCCCGGCCCTGACCGGCTTTCATTTCTTGTTGTATCTATATATATATATATAATCCGTTCAGGTGTTCCGCCGCACGGTCGCCAGTAATGACCCCCTTCCTTCCATATGTTTTGAGGAGCCGTGACATCGTGCGGGTTTCACGGGATTTTGTGTAGACTCCTCCATTTATGTTTTCTAGTTATGATCAGTTACTCGGGCATGTTGCCCAAACCGATGTAATTGTATAATGGATCTATTATGTAACACTTGGTACTAATTGTATGTTGTATGGTTGTTATTGACCGACGTTTCATTCGGTCCTTTGTATCTTTTGGGTTTCTTATTTACGCTTGTGGGGGTTTCCACCCTCTATTTCTATTATGGGTTGTTGAAAATGCTTTCTTTTTATTTCAAATCAAAGTTTTTGATAACCCGTTTTCTGGAATATAGAGTGGTTATTCCTTATACTTTGCATATTGTTGTGATGCTGAGAATGATATTTATCAATGATTTCCTATTTTATCGGGGTACAGGGCTGGCCACCCTTTATTCCGGATAGCGGCTTGTCACAGATGGTATCAGAGCATCAGGTTATAGAGTCTTTAGGATCTATGCGTACTTGTCACGTTCTACCGTATCGTTCTTTAATATAGAACTTAATGTTAGGATTGCTTTGCTGCCTATGTATGCGATCTTCTGTTAAATAGATTGTCTTATATTATGTTTTAACTCTACCTTGTCTTTATCTTAGATGCCGCCGAAGAGAGGACGTCCCGCTAGATGTAATAAGGTTGTTGAGGATGAGTATGGCCCTCCACCACAGTAGGGGAGTATCAGTGCCGCTGAAGTGGAAAATATTGTGGCCCAAGCTGTCAACGCCGCGATGACTGCAGTGGCCCAACAAATGCCACAAGTTCAAGTTAGGGGACAAAAAGCACTACTTCCTACGGGACCTTCTCAGTGGGAACGGGTGAGGGAGTCTTTCCTTAAAGGGCATCCCCCGGAATTCGAGGGAGGTTCGGATGTTATCAAGGCGAACCAGTGGGAGAGAGATATGCAGCGCCATCTTAGGATGGTGGAATGTAGTGAGGAGAAGAAGCAAATTCTCATTACTTTCAAGCTGGTCGGACCGGCCTTACATTGGTGGGAGTCAATGACGACACCCGAACAAAGGGATACTATGTCCATCACAAATTTTTGGGCTTTATTTGATGGAATGTATTTCCCTCCTGCAGTTCAGAAGGAAATGCAGAGGAAGCTTCAGGATTTGGTACAAGGGGAGAGATCGGTTGCCGAGTACGAGGAGGAGTTTACCTGGTTAGCCAGTTTTATACCGGATGAGGTAACTCCAGAAGCGAGGAGGATCACCAAGTTTGTGGGAGGTTTGCATTGGCGAATAAAACCACATTTGCTTGGAAACCCATCTCTGGTGACTTTTGGTGATGTGATGAATGCTTCTTTACTTCACTGTCAAGAACATAGATTGTTTGTGCAAAACAAGAAGAAGGTTGTAGTTGCGGGGCAGGCTGTGAGACAGGGAGGAGTTGGGAGCGGAGGGGGAACATCTTCTTCATCCCAATCCTCGGGGAACAAGCAGGTTGAGAGGGATCCCCAGCAGGGGGATTCGTCAAAGCGTCAACGTTTCGGTGGGTTTAATGCTGGTGGCAACCCCAATAATTTCAGGCAGGGTCAAGGTGGTCAACAACCACAGGGTGGTAGAGGTGGAAATGGAGGTAGATGCCAACAGGGCCGAGGTGTGGGGCAATTCCGGAATAACCAAGGCAGGAATCAGGATAACACGATAAATAAATGTTTTCAGTGTGGGGAGCTGGGCCATTTTAAAAGGGCGTGTCCTCAGTTGGTAGGAGGGTATCTTCCTAGGGCCCCACAGCAGCCGTATGTACAGTTTCCGCCCCAAGCGCCTAATCCGGTTGCTCCTCCTCAATAGGGGAAATTGCAGTATGGAAGGGTTTACCATATTCAGGAGGCTCTGCTTCCTCCAGCTCCTCCGGCACCACCGGCGATCGAGGGTAAGTTTCTCATTCATGGGAATATGGGTCGAATCCTATTTAATACAGGTGATACACACTCCTTTATTTCTAGAAGTTTTGCTCAGACTACAGGTTTGATAAAATCTGCTGAAAGTACCTTCACTAGCGTCGAATCCTCTATGGGCGATGGCTCATTGATTTTCTTCGTATGTAAAAACGTAGGAATTAATCTTGGTGACTTGTGTTTTGAGGCTGACTTACTCGTCCTTGATATGGTCGGGTACGATGTAATTTTGGGTATGGATTGGCTAGTGAAGTACCGTGCTATAGTGAATTGTTACGGGAAGAGTATAGTTTTTGCGGTTCCGGGACAAGAGATGTTCCTGATAGTTATGCCTTGCATGGAAGGGAGCACGAGTGCTTATCTATATTGTATTGCGGAAGATGCATCGAGAGATGTCGTGGTTCCCCAAAATTCTCTTCCAATCGTCAGAGATTTTGAAGATATTTTTCGGGAGATACCGAGATTACCTCCAAGTCGGGAAATAGAGTTTGTTATTGACTTAATACCGGGAACTCGACCGATCGCCAAAGATCCTTATCGAATGGCTCCTGTGGAGATGAGGGAGCAGAGAGATCAGATTCAGAAGCTACTGGAGCAGGGCTTTATTAGGCGTAGTACCTCACCGTGGGGTGCTCCGGTATTGTTTGTGAAGAAGAGAGACGGTTCTCTCCGATTGTACGTGGACTATAGAGAGTTGAATAAAGTCACCATCCAAAATAAATACCCTCTACCTCGCATCGACGACTTGTTTGATCAACTTAGGGGAGCTTCCTACTTCTCCAAGATCGATTTGAGGATGGGGTATCACCAATTGAGGATACGAGAGCAAGATGTATCCAAGACGGCCTTTCTGACCCGTTATGGATCTTATGAATTCTTGGTTATGCCCTTTGGACTAACCAATGCCCCTGCAGTGTTTATGGATCTTATGAACAGGGTGTTTCGGGATTTCCTTGACCAGTTTGTCAATGTCTTCATCGATGACATCCTAGTCTATTCTCAGACAGATTCGGATCACGCTGCTCACTTGCGGTTGGTCCTGCAGAGATTGAGGGATCATAAATTGTATGCAAAGTTTGAGAAGTGTGGCTTCTGGTTGAAGGAAGTTCAGTTTCTGGGGCATGTGGTGTCATCCCAAGGCGTGTCTGTGGATCCGAGTAAGGTGATCGCAGTAAAGGAATGGGGTCAGCCCACGACGCCCACTGAAGTTCGTAGTTTTCTGGTCTTGGCAGGTTATTACCGTCGATTCATTAGGGTCTTTTCCAAGGTTGCTAGCCCATTGACGAATTTGACCCGGAAAGGAGTAAGATTTGTTTGGGACAGTTCATGTCAAGAGGCTTTCGATGAGCTCAAGGATAGACTGACTTCCGCTCCAGTCCTGGCATTGCTAAAGCCGGGATTGGAATATCTCGTCTTCACTGATGCATCTCTTCTGGGGTTAGGAGGTGTTCTTCAACAAGAGAGACAACCCATTGCGTACGCTTCTCGTAAGTTGAAGCCTCACGAGAGGAACTATCCGGTACATGAATTGGAATTCGCCGCCATTGTATTTGCCTTGAAGATATGGAGGCATTATCTCTTAGGGGAAAAGTTTAGTCTGTTCACCGACCACAAATCGCTATAATACTTATTCTCCCAAAAGGATTTGAATATGCACCAGCGTCGTTGGTTGGAGTTTGTGAAAGACTACTAATTTGATATTCATTATCACCCCGGGAAGGCGAATGTGGTAGCAGATGCCTTGAGTAGAAAGCCTGACGGAGACTTAGCTGAGGTGTGGAAAGCTAAGTGGAAAGAACTCAGCCTGGAGGATGCAGGGGTGAGAGCATTCCTTTTCGTGATGACGGTTACTCTCACGATTATAGCAAAGATTGTGGAAGCTCAGAAAAGAGATAAGGTTTGTCAAGACCATACTCGCCAGTTGTTGTCTGAGGGAGCGGAGTCGTACTCGATTGGTTCCGAGGGCGGACTACGCTTCCATGGAAGACTGGTGGTTCCCGACGATGGGGATTTAAGACGTGCAGTAATAGCGGAATCCCACGGGTCCAAATTCATGGTGCATCCAGGAGGGGACAAGATGTACCAAGATATGCGTCGTTTGTACTGGTGGGCGGGTATAAAGAGGGATATCTCAGAGTTTGTGTCTCAATGCACTACTTGTCAGTTGGTCAAGATTGACCACCAGCGACCGACAGGTTTGTTACAACCGCTCGAGATTCCCGTATGGAAATGGGAGAGCATTTCGATGGACTTTGTTACGGGCTTGCCTAGATTGCAAAAGGGTCACGACTCAATTTGGGTGATTTTCGACCGTTTGACTAAGTCGGCACACTTCTTGCCTGTGCGCACCGATTATGATACCGCTCGTTATGCCCAGTTTTTCATTGAGGAGATCGTCAGACTCCACGGGGTACCTTTGAATATTATCTCCGATCGAGATAAAATATTTGTGTCCCACTTTTGGCAGAGTTTCCAGGGAGCTATGGGGACCGAGTTGAAGTTGAGCTCTTCCTATCATCCTCAAACAGACGGCCAGACCGAAAGCGTAAACCAGATGTTGGAACATATGCTTCGTATGTGCATACTCGATTTTAAGGGCGGTTGGGAACAATACCTTCCGTTGGTTGAGTTTGCTTATAACAACTCATACCAATTCACTATTGGAATGGCACCCTATGAAGCTCTGTATGGCAGACCTTGTAGATCGCCCGCTTGTTGGTTGGAAGTGGGTGATAATAAGTTCCTTGGGCCTGAAATGATCCAAGACACTTCTTCGAAGATTGAGCTTATTCGAAATCGCATACGGATAGCCCAAGATCGACAAAAGAGCTACGCCGATGCGGGTAGGAGACATATGGAGTTGGAGGTTCGAGACCAAGTGTTGGTGCGAGTGTCCCCGATGAAGGGCATCAAACGTTTTGGGAAGAAAGGAAAGCTTGCACCCCGTTTTGTTGGACCTTTCCCGGTAATTGCAAAGGTTGGTCCCGTGGCATACCAACTTGCCTTGCCGAAACCTTTACAACAAATCCATGATGTATTTCACGTCTCCTCTTTGAAGAAGTACAGAAGGTGTGAAGGTGCCCTTTGGCACATTCCTTTCGAAGATATCGATTTACAGCCCAATGTTTCTTATGAAGAACAACCGGTTGCTATCCTTGAGTTTGGGGAGCGAAAGTTGAGATCTCATGTGGTGCCCCTAGTGAGAGTTCATTGGAGTCATCACCATGCCAACGAATCAACTTAGGAACGTGAGGATGAGATGCGGGAGAAATACCCACATCTTTTCTTATGAGGTACGCCTGAATTTTGGGGGAAAAATTCCCTCAAAAGGGGGGGGAGTATGTAATAACCCTCGCTTATATGACCGTATTTTATAGTAATTACTTAGTATAGTAATTAGAGACCAGTGTTGGGTTATGATTTGAATGTAAATTCAATGTAGAAAAGTTGATATTTATTAGGAGGTTGCATACATATCATAATCATGGGAAATATTGCTATGTCATGCTTATTAATATCATCTGTATTTAAAATGATATTTGGCTTAATTATGGGACCGGAACCTAAATTGAATTTTAAAAATGTCCAAATGATAATTTGGAGGTTGCAGTTGATTCTGGAATGTGCGAAATAGTCAAATAATGTACCAAATTGTATTTTGTAGTTTTGGGCATTTTTGACTGGTTGTGCCTTAATTATGCTATTGCGTATTATTTTATCGCACTACTAGTTAATTAAGTGGGATTTTGTCTTAGGTCATGACTTAAGTCTTCTAATTTCCCCTAATTTCCTTCCTAAACCAAAGAGAGAAAGAGAAGAGAAGAGAGAAAGACTTGGAAATTGAGAGAGGATTTGCCACTACACCAAGAAATCTGCAAATTTGCTGAATCAAGGCAAGTTTTTACTTGCTATTTGTGTCTTGAGATAGATGATTTGTTATAGTAATGGTGTATTGATTTTAGTTTAGCAAACTTAGGGTTTTCTTATGTATTTTTGGGTTTTGATTCACTCAAAGATGATTCATGAGGTTTTAGATGATCAATAGTATCATTGATGTTATTTTAGTGTTGGTATATAAGTTTGGTTTGAAGAAATTTGAGTTGGGGTAGAAAATGGAGTCCAAGACTCCATAGCCAATTCTTGGCAAAATCGCAGGACCGAATCGATTCGGCCCCCTTGGCGAATCGATTCGGCTAAGTCCAGTGCTCAGGTCTTGTGAACTGAATCGATTCGGAATTGGTCTGAATCGATTTGGCATTATGCAGAAACCCAAACCTTCTGACCGAATCGATTCGGCTCCTATCCGAATCGATTCGGCAATTATGCAGAATCTCAAAATTTCTGGCCGAATCGATTCGGCCAAGGGGGAGAATCGATTCGATAGCCCTGCACTTTTTCAAATTTTTCTTTTTTATTTTTTAACCCCTTTTCTTTAGGATTAGTGATTAGGGACCTTCTTAAATGAAGTAAACCTAGGGTTTAGAGTACTAGTAGAGTTGGTTCGACATCCTAGACTCGAAAGGGTTCATCTAGGATTCATTCAAAGGGGAATTTAAAGTAATGCTTAGAGATTTCTTTCGTCTCGTAGTTTTATAAGGGTCAAGAATAGATTAAGGTCAATTTGGAGACTGTAGAATTTAACTCGTGTTAGATTTGACTTGAGGGTTTATATTAAAGCCTAAAAGAGGCTTCGGAAATAACTTTGGAGTCTGAATTTCTTATCGAGGGTGTTATGACGGTACGTAATACGTATAGTCCCGATTTATCTTATACATTTATTAAAATGGGAAATTGATAAGGTAAATGATAATTTACTAAATCATGTATTGGAAATTAATAAATGGATGTTACACACCTCTCTAAATACCATCTTAAGGGAAGTCCGTACGAGAGGTGAAGCCCCCTGGCTAATGAATGCAGGGTGGATATAGTCCTAGGCCATATGAGCGCTTGTTTTATATTTTTCTGCGATGGGTAGGAGATTCTGGGTGTGGTTTGACTACCCCGCAGGCATATGGCCTCTTCCCGACGATTTCGATAGGATCCCAGGTTGTCTTATGTTAGGCCCTGGAAGATGATGGTTATTTAGGGACGCGCACAGTGGGGAAACCCGGACGGGCGGTCTTAGAATCGTTATATTTATATTTATGACTATTCTAATTATCGAGTTGGACTCAATGAAACATTAATGCCTTAAAGAGCAAATTTATGCCACGAAGAGCATGCTATTGAGATTAGTGCCATATAGAGAACATGATGATAATTATATTCGTGATAAGGAATGGAAAAGAAGATTGAAATTGAAATATGACGAATGATGATAAAGGCTCATAAATACTTTTAATTCTGTTTCTATATGAATCTCACTCTATGTAGTCCTTTATCATTTTTAGTTCCTTACATGATGTTACCATGCTAGACTACCATCCATGCTTAATTGTGCATCATTGTCATACCTGTCATCTATCTATTGATCACATATCCCCGGCCCTGACCGGTTTTCATTTCTTGTTGTATCTATATATATATATATATATATATATATATATATATATATATATATATATATATATATATATATATATATATATATATATATATATATATATAATCCGTTCAGGTGTTCCGCCGCACGGTCGCCAGTAATGACCCCCTTCCTTCCATATGTTTTGAGGAGCCGTGACATCGTGCGGGTTTCACGGGATTTTGTGTAGACGCCTCCATTTATGTTTTCTAGTTATGATCAGTTACTCGGGCATGTTGCCCAAACCGATGTAATTGTATAATTGATCTATTATGTAACACTTCGTACTAATTGTATTTTGTATGGTTGTTATTGACCGACGTTTCATTCGGTCCTTTGTATCTTTTGGGTTTCTTATTTACGCTTGTGGGGGTTTCCACCCTCTATTTCTATTATGGGTTGTTGAAAATGTTTTCTTTTTATTTCAAATCAAAGTTTTTGATAACCCATTTTCTGGAATATAGAGTGGTTATTCCTTATACTTTGCATATTGTTGTGATGCTGAGAATGATATTTATCAATGATTTCCTATTTTATCGGGGTATAGGGCTGGCCACCCTTTATTCCGGATAGCGGGTTGTCACATTCAATTCCCTAGTCAGTGAATTGATGAGAAGATTAGATTTGGACATGCTCGAGGAGGTTAAAGAAGAAGCAGCCATTAGGAATGCTGCATATCAACAACGAAAAGCTCTGTTCTACAATAAGAGGGTGAAGAAATGCGATTTAAAATAAGGAGATTACGTGCTTAAGAAGGTCATTCAGAAGCACAATAAATTGGAAGCAAATTGGCATGGACCTTACCGAGTTACAGAAGTTGTTCGACCAGGAACTTACCGAATAGCAACTCTAGAAGGGGAGGAATTCAAGAATGCATGGAATGCTGAACACCTACGCAAGTATTATCAGTAATGTAAAATGTAAAGCAGTTCTATCAATATGATTAAAATGATGATGTTTCACCATCTTCTCTCCTTTTATTGAAAGTTTTTCGAGGAATACTAGTGTACAACACTACGCTGCATGACAGCAAAAAGAAGACGATAGTTCAGACCCACGACCAACTCCAGTTGGAAAAAGGGCGAGAACAAACTATACTCCTTTGGTTAGGAGGCATACACTAGAGTGACCAACTCCGATTGGAAAAATAACTAGTGGACACTTATAGTTCGAGCGTGATCAACTTCGATTGGTAAAATAGCGAAAACAAACTATACTCCTTTGGTTAGGAGGCATACACTAGCATGATCAACTCCGATTGGTAAAATAACTAGTGGACATGATAGTTCGAGCGTGATCAACTTCGGTTGGTAAAATAGAGAGAACAAACTATACTCCTTTGGATAGGAGGCGTACACTAATGTGATCAACTTCGGTTGGTAAAAGAGTTAGTGGACATGATAGTTCAAACCCATGACCAACTCCGATTGGTAAAAGGGCAAGAACAATATTCTTAAAATGCCAATCTCGGTTGGCTTGAAAATATGCTCTCAAATGCCAACTTATGTTGGTCGGGAAGTAAGTTTATTACATAAAAGTTCCTTGAGGAACAAATATTCCAAACTGAACCAAGTATAGTTGGTCGGGGATAAAAACCCACTAATTGTAGTTGGTCGACGAGGAAAAATCTTTGACCTTGGTTGGTCGGGCACATTTTATGAAAAAGACAAAATTTACCAAGTATAGCTAGTCGGGGATAAAAACCCATTAACTATAATTGGTCGACGAGCTCAACTTAACAACCTTGGTTGGTTGTAAGAAATTTTAACATTTTTTATACTCATTACTTTATTATTAAGTGATCGAGCAATATTACAGATACTTGTAAATTTTATTATTAAGTTTATCGGTGAACCACACAATATTGTTATGCAAGCACAATTATAAAGTGTTTGATAAACAAAAGACAATAGCAATACAGATTTGCAAACAGAAAATGAAAGTCTTTCATTAAAACTCAAAATAAATTACAAGTTACATATGTATATTAACTATTACATTGAGATCCCTACTCTATTGGTTTCTTTCCCTCTGCTTTTGAAATAGGTTCCTCGCCAACAGGTGGATCATTTAAAGTCTGAGGAGAGTTAATAAAGTTCAAGTCCTTCAGCATCCTACCGTTCATCACAGAAGGTGTGTCCAGTAGATGCTCAGGACGAGATACCTCAATTTGGGAATGAAGATTGTAGTCACCAAGGTATTTTGAAATTAATCTCCGAGGAATGGTACGAGCAGGGATCCATTCCATGTCCAATTTATAAGGTGGCACGGGCAAGTCTAGTAGCCCAGGAGCATGATAATCCCATAAATAATGGCCCTGCTCTAGTTTTAATACACCCAGGGCATTCAACCATCCCTGTTTATAACCTTCGTTATTGGCATGTTCAATACGAGCGTCCAAATGACAAAGGGCCTCATTGTAACCTGCCATCCAGAACTCACGAGGTTATTTGTGGAATTGGAAAGTTAATCTCTCTAACTGCTCATGAAGGCTCTTGGCAAAAACGTCCTTATTATCCATAGCAGACTTCGTCGCAGTACGTTGATCCTCCAAAGTTAGGATTTTCTTGGACATTTCAGACAAAGCCCGATCTTTTGCATTCAACTGGTACGCTTGAGTTTCCATTGTTGACAGAGTACGAGCTTCTTCAATACTACGAGGAGTTCTTGATCGACCCCGAGCAGGTGGAGTACTTCGTTCCTCGACAACATCCTGGGCAACTCTTCCTCGTCCACGAGAACCTCTTCCTCGTCCCCAAGTAGCAGTAGAGGTACTGGACCTTCTCAAGGTATCCAACTCTTGCCTTAATTTAGCATTCTCAACCTCTAAGAAGGAAAATCCCTCGTCAGTCACTAGGATTACCGCTATTGAAGAAGAGGCTGCAGACTTATATTGTGCTAGCTCTTTCGGCAAATTACTATTCTCTTGCTCCAGCAGCTCAGCAATTTGTCTACAAGCTTCAACTTCTCCTTTTAGGGTCCTCTCCCTAACATCATACCCAGTAAGGAGTTTATCGTAGCCCTTCTCGGCAGAAAGCTGTTGATACTTCTTTTCATACCCCTCATGCAACAAGGCATTTGATTCCTTGTACTGAGTCTGAAGATCTTTTAAAGTATATTGAAGCTCCTCGATCATGTCATAATAAGCCACGTTGTTGGCTACATCACGATCAAGAAGACATTTCAGGTATTGATATGCCTCCACTGCTTGCTCTGAAGCACCATGGCCATGGATGTCGGCAACCTCTGATGCACTTAGGTCTGTGTGACCAGCTTTAAAATATTCATGGCATTGCTACATCAGTTTTGTGTCATTAGCAGACAATAGATCCATCCTGGCCAGAAACTAACAGAGAAAGAAATCATCAAAAAAAAGATCAAGACAGAATGCAGAAAGAGAAGAGACAATCATATGGAAGAAAAGAACTCAAATTTTATTAGATCATAAGGCAAAGTTACAAAGATCTGGGATATAAAGTACAAGTAAAAGGAAAAATAAAAGAGAATACCGAACAACTTCACACCTTTTCCTTATCTCCCAAGACTTTCTCGGGAGGCTGGGACAAGGAGCTTGGTTGCTCGGTGGGAACGATGATCTGGTCGGCTGGAGTTGGGATTTGTTCAGGAGGAGCAAGCAAAGAAGAAATCTCCTCAATAGATGTCTAGTTGGGTTGTGGAGCAAGGACTTGATCACCCACTATCACTGAAGAGTCATCGGATGCAGCTTCATCCTCTTCTTCATCTTCAATAGCCGGAGGAGGACCAGGAAGATTTTGTTGAAATAGTTCTGAGTCCTCGCTCACCTTCAGCTCCTGCAGGGCAGCAACTCAACCATCTCGGAAGTATTTCAAACTCCCATAGTTGACCTGGGTCATCATTGCTGCTACCCCCTATCCCATCCTTTATCCCAACCAGTTCGAAAGGATTTCTTCACAGCCACTTTTCTCTTCATTTTCTCCGAGGAGAGCTTCTCGGATAGAAGATCCTCGGTGGCTTTCAGCTTGACCTCCAACTCCTCCTTCTGACGATTTTCTTCGCGCAGAAGGTTCAGCTCTTCCTCAGCTGATTTCATCTTATTTTCATGCTCCCCGAATGTGGTGAGCTTCTCGGAGTATTTCTTATTTTCCCTCTCCAAGTCCTTCACTTTATTTCTCAACTGCACCTTCTCAGCTTCAGATGCAACCAGTTTCTTCTCCCATTCACCTTTATCCTTGTCGTACTTCTGACGGGATTCCTTTAGAGATTGGGCCAAACCCTGGAATGCATCCTATACTCCAGACGAGGAGCTTTAAGCCTTGAGTGCTTCATCTTTCTTCACAATGGTGTTAAAGCAGCTCACCAGCTGAAAAAAGAAGGTAGTGATGAGTTAGTGTCGAGATACATATATTAATAGAAGGAAATAAGAATTCAAGATAAGAAAAAACTTACTGAAGTGATGTGACGAGTAGCTAGGGATGTCAGCGTATCCCTAGGCATATTTTCCTCGATGCCTTGGACTTCAGGAATAATCCAAGTCTTTACCGAGCTCATTGCAGAGCTCGGGGGAATGATGGTTGGAACACTAGCTCTACTAGTTTAGAGCTGGGGAATGACTTCAGAAAAACTGATCGAGGAGGATTTCTTCAATCTCCTCAGTGGTACTTCAGCAGTTTCAGCCAAAGAACCTTTGGTGGGGGAAATGGTAACCACTTCCACAGAAGTACTTCTCTTGCTCGGAGCCATTGGAGGCTTCTCGGCAGCCTTCTGAGCAGCAACAGAAGGAACAACATCCACTTTCTTTGTCCCCTTTGGGAATTCAGCCTTGTTCCTCTTTCCATCCCCGGCAGAGGAAGTCTCCTCGAAGATAGCAGGAACTCTTCTCTTGCCCATCTTCTGACTTAGAGGAATCTGAGATTCTGGTGAAGATTCCTCAGAAGCTGGCAATGGGTCACTAATACTGACCACAGGACGAGCAGTAAAGGATGATGTGTAGCTCCTGTACTGCAGCAAATATGAAGCAGACCTGATGTGCTCGTCTGCAACTCTTCGATGCAAATTCCAGATATGTTTCAAATGCTTAATGTTTATTTCTGATTCTTTTGGAGTTTTTCTCTTAATATCAACTGCAAACAAATACATAGTTAAATATCAGTCATACATTTTGTCAAACACAATGAAATCATAATTTAAAAAAACAAAATAAGATGAAAATAACCTATCCCATTGCCATATGGGGGGCATCTGGGACCCTCATATACTTCATCTCCAACTAGAGGGGCATGTTGCCAATTTTTAATGACTACCCCGTGTTCAAAATAATCCCTGTTTGCATCAGGGAGGTTGACTACTAAGGCCCTATTCAAAAACCTAGTTTTTAAATAATAAACATTGTCTAAAACAGCCCATCTATAACAGTACATAATCTCAGGAATTCCTATACGAGTTCCATGAGTTTGATTTAACCTATACACCCCATTAACTATTCTCCAGGTGTTGGGGGCTATTTTTGCAGGGACAACGTCGAAATACTGACAGAACTCTAAGCATAAAGGGTTTGGTGGAAAAGAAAATCCACATTCAGCAATAAAGAGGCTAGGGAACCAATGTCCCTCAGCCAAATCAAAATAACTTGAAGGCTCAGAAAGAACCTCCAAAATTACCCAAGATGGAATAGAGAAATCATAACGGAATTTCTCAAGAGACTCAATAATGTAAACCATGATGAATAAAAGAAGAAGGAAGAAGAGCTTACAAGGAAAAATGAGATCTGTTGATAAACAAACGAAGAAAAGGATGGACGCACAGGAGAGAGAAAGGCTATAGAAAAATCGAAAGCAGAAATTGAAAAGGTAGAAGACGATGGGATTGCCTCTGAAGTTTAAATACTTTTTCTTGGGAAACGGCGAAAAAAATGATTAAAAAAAGGAAACTATTACGCTACCGGCGGCTAAAAGGACAAAAAGGGCACAAAGATCGAAGCGCCTATAAAAATGCAAAAAGGCGGATTCTGTGAATTTGGAAGGAAATTCAAATATGAAGAAAAGGCACCTAAAACCCAGGAAGGTCATTTAATATCGCCATATACCGAGAAAGAATGTTCCATACTCCTCAAAGTTCGAAATATGAAACATTGGGGGCTTCTGTTGATACCAAAATTAGTATGCTGATGTGGACGAATAATAAGAAGACATGTGTCAATCTACGTGGCACAATAGAAACGAGGAGAATTATTCCCCCGACCAACATACTCACTCCAAGAAACAGGTATACTCCGAGAAACGCCAGCCCTCCGAGGAACTCCAATGCTCTGAGGAACTCTTGGACGATGAGCAACTAAGGTGGTTCGAGCTGCATCTCGACCACAACATTAATTGCCAGATAATCAACAGTTCAACTATTCATTGAATGCTTATCATCTTGACGCGCACGTTTGAAGAATATTAAATGAATTACCCTTTCATATGTGTATCATTTAATGTAACACCCTTTCATGTACAGCCTAAGGGCTATAAATACCTTGTATCACCCTCATTCAAAGGGAGAAGGAATTTCTTGATAGCACTTGTAATCGAGAATTCCCAAACACTAAGCAATAACATAACAGTGGACGTAGGCCATTCATATAAGGCTGAACCACTTTAAAATCTTTTGTCTTATTTATTTATCTGTGATTAAATAATTAGAGTAATCTAGTTTTTTACATCAACACTCGTCGTCCCCCAAGAACGTAGGCTGACGTAAATATATAATTCTATTAGATCTAACGGGAAAAACCCTTATCAAAATTCAAAAAATATGGAAATATCACCAATAAAGAATAAATAAATACTAAAGGTCATTAACGCTTACAGAACCACTAGGGTTCACCACCCTAGAGGATCGCTAGTGCACTAGCTCATGCAGAAGAATCTGCTCATCCGTAAGTGGCTCAAATGAGTCAAAGGCATTCTCATTACCCAGCACTAGGGGCACCCTAACCCGCTATTCCAAATGCACCCAGTCATCAACACTCAACCATGCCATGTGGACTGAATTTCTTAAAAAATCTTCCATTTCTTAGTTTTGGAGGAGAAAAGAATGCTAGAACAGTTCATAGAGAAGAAAAGAAGAAGATAGAAGATCTTAAATCAATAAAAAAGGAAGAAATTTCGCCCCTTTTTATATGAGGCTAAGGGGCATGCCGATCGATAGTCCCCGAACACATACCGATCGACACTTTCCCTTCACCTGCCCGAGGTAGCCCAAAAGACTGTGCCACTGTCATTTGGCACCCCTACACCCTACTGGTCGGCACCTCCCTAAAATTTTGTACAAAAGTTCCCCAAAAATGCTAAAAAAATCCCAAAAATTCCCTAGAAAATTTCTAAAATTATCAAATGAATTTTGGAACCTTTTTAACTAAATAAATACATTTTTTTCAAACCTATAAAATCACCAATCGGATTAATACCACCTTTTTCTCCTATAATCATCTTCCCTAGTGGAATTCTCAAATGCAATTGGATATCTCCCCAACAACATCTTACAGGACATCGCATAATTGGTTTCGACCCTCAAAATTGGTCACCTTTACTCAAGCCCTCACAATTAGCTTTAACCCTCAGAATTGTTCGCTTCTACTTAAGCCCTCGGAATTGGCTTTCGCCCTCATAATTGGTCACCTCTACTTAAGCCCTCAGAATTGGCTTCAACTAAGAATTGGTAGCCTCTACTTGAAGTCCTAAAATTGGCTTAGAACCTCAGAATTGGTCACACCTACTTAAGATCCTCATAATTAACCTCGGCCCACAGAATTGGTTGCTTCTACATAAGCCCTGCGAACTAGCTTTGACCCTCAGAATTGGTCGCTCCCATCTTAATCCCTCAGAATTGGCTTCAACCCTCAGAATTGGTCACTCCACACCCTAGGTCCTCAAAATTGACCTCATCCTATAGATTTGTCCATACCCTACATTTCCTTAGGTCCTCTGAATCGGCCTCAACCCTTTAAATCGGTCATCTTTTTCCCTTAGGTCCGTAGAATCGACCTCTTTCCAAAACATCATGGGGTTTTTATTTGATAAATTTCACTTTCTCCAAGCTCTCCCATTGAGGGTCTCTATAGACACCACATTCTAGTACCCCCAAGTATCTCCTTACGTCCCTAGAACCTCCTCATTTTATTACAAACCCTTGGTTATGCTCCGAGTATTGATCTAGAGGCCATCAGGCGCTCCCGGCCCCGTTTGACTCTGGTCAACTCTATCATCAGAGAAAAATCTCAATTAATGTTTGAAAGTATTTGAATACCCTTTCCAACGGTCTACCTCCTGCGTGAATCGATGTAACGGTTCGGATGAACGAACCATTTTACCACAAAAAATCAATCTCGAGGCCACCGGGCGCTCCTAGACCCTAATTTGACCCCAATCAACATTATCGTCAGAGATAGAGATCTTTAAATATTAGAAGGGCATTGAAACCCCTTTCCAACGGTCTACCCTATGAGTGAAATACCATAATCATTCGAACAAATGATTTATTTTCCTGTGAAAATTGATCCGGAGGCCACCGGGAACTCCCGGGATCCATTTGACCAAGGTCAACTCTTTAGCTCGAATAACAGTGAATGATTATTTTAAGGGAACTTAATACCATTTCCAAATGTCTACCCCATATGAGAATAAACCTTATGGTATCGACGAAAGACCCATTTTACTCTGAAAGATCACTGGGCACTTTCGGGCCCCGGCCTACCAAGGTCAACTTCCCGAACTAAGTGAGGCTCTTTGTAATGTCTACGTACCTCACATAAACTTTCCAACGGTCTACCTTGTATGATATTTAGACATATCATTTGGACTAATGATCCATTTTCATATGACGATCTCCCATCCAAAGGACCAACGAGCGTTTCGAGCCCCGCTTAACCCAAAGTCAACTTTTGAACCTAGGAGAGTCCCAAAGGACTCTTGAAGGTCTCTGAATTACCTTTTTAACTGTATGCCCCATGCGTGATTTGGATCAATTGATTGTGTTTTATGATAATTTTTTCAAAATAATCTACACGAGACTGTCGATTTGCAGAGCTAGGGCTATGTCGGTCGGCACCCCCTTACCTTATAAATAGAGGGCATGACCTCACTCCCACGAAACACCTCAAATCCATCAATATAAGTGATCTCAACAACATTTTCTTGCAATTAACGAAGTTTTCTTGTGTGAAATTCAATGTAATTTTTCATTCCCATCATTTTCATAATAAATTTAGCAAAATCTCATTCTCTCTCATCCAACATTCATCTCAACACTCAAGGGATGTCATCAAGGATCAAGATTAAGCCACAATTCTGCAAAGAAGTTCAAAAATTGTTCTTTCTCCTTAATTTCTCTATTTTCATATTAGTTACATAAATTCTTAATCTAGCGTTTACTTTTGTTCATACGCATTAGTATCTCACCTTTTTATTGGTTATATTGCACATACTTTATTTTTTATAAAAAAAAAAAAAGAAAAGGGTTACACCTATAAATTCCAATGGGATTATCCATCACAATTTATAAAAACTAAAATACATTTTATACACACACATTTAATAAATTCCTATATGAATCTATTGCATAAACTCCACCCTTATGCCTCAAACGAACTACGTGGACTTTGATACCTTTATAGGCTACGTAGGCATTTCGGGATAAAACCCGAGACTCGAGTCTAATTTTCCCCTTTTTGCAATTGTCACCTTTTCATCTATATATTATTTTAATATATATTATATTTCTGAACCTTATTAGCATTTCATCCAAAATATATAATCTTTTCATCATAACGATCAACATCCCAATAAACGCATACATCATATTTTCTAAATATTATTTTGGGAATATTCTTATGGATGACCCCACTATATATTTTCCATGGTATGAGTTGGGTGATTCCAATATCCATTTATATATACACTCACACACACTTCATGAAGAAATTAAGAGAAAGAGTAATGCAAGCCCATGAGAGATCGAAAGGGAGGGGTAGGTGCCTAACACCTTCCTATTCCGTAACTTATCCCCCGAACCTTCGAACTATTGGTTTTGTAATCATCAGTTTGTATTTGATGCCTCTCTCTCGAGTAGGAAACATGTTCTTTTGCCTATTTATTATAAAATAGGTTGGCGAATCCATCTCTTTAAATTCATCCCACATCGACGACGGCCGAAGCGCTCTTAGAGAAAGCGGGTGCGAGACCTTTTTTCTCCCCCTCCCCCACCCCCCACCCACCTCCCCCACACACACACATAGGGGAGAGTAGGAGAGAGAGATATTTGGATGTCCACACACGTCATTATATCAACTTTTGTCCTTTTTTTGGATCTTGTATGATGTAACTTTTTTGGTGTGCTTGATTGGGGTCATGGCCTTAGTAACTTGTTATGCTCAAAGGTTTTGATTAAAACTTTACGGCTTGTTAAATATTATTTCCCCCAAGCCTCTGGTCATTGAATGTCACCATCCATGTTAGTGGTTCTTCATAATAGTCTTCAAACTCACGGTTTCCATTAAGGACCGTGGTCTTCTATACTTAGTTTGGATAATAAACTCTTTTTATCCCCTTATAGGGACTTAAGGATAAAATTCTTTGTACAAATCATCTTTGGGGTTTACAATTCCCTAGGAAAAGTTCTCATCCTTTTTAAGAGAGTTTGTGTTATTTTGGACCATTCTTGAGTCTTTTTCAATAGAGAATCCCTCCTATCTAGGTGACCACATTCTCGGAGGATTCGGCAAGACCTACTAAAAGAAATCTCTTATCTTCTGGATTTTTATGTGAGAGTAAGTACGAGATTTTGACCAAGGTTTGCTTCTTATGACTTGGATTTTTCTTACTGAACTGAAGGCATCTTCATTTCTTAGATCTCTAGTACTCCTCATGCAAATAATTTCCCCTCAAGGAAGAATTTATAATGATTTTATTTTGTACGTAAGTGTCTTAGAGGCCTTGTAATGGCCTTTAGCTATATATGACCATGGAAGTTTTATAAACCAAACTTCTTTTGTGAGATGATGATCTCAGTCTTTGTAGTTTTCATGAGGTGATTAGTGGAAAATTTAGTGAAGACATATGAACAAAAGTGAAAATGAAATGAGTTAATCTTGAACTTTTCATTAATTTCAACTTGAGGGAGTACAAGATAAGATCTTGTCACCCAACTGTGGCATTTTAGTAAGTTACAGAAGTACAGGATTGAAAATTTTTCTCTTTCAAATTCTTGTAGGTGATGAATTCCTTTATTTTTGGTCTTGGGTCGTGGTGTGAGTGAATCTTCGTAGTATTCCTTACTTTATTAGCCTCTCAACTTCATTCTTTAGGTTGATGAAATAATTGGTTCTATGGTTATGGTTAACATAGAATTCACACCAGTTTTTTTACCTTTCTTCTGCCGCGAGGGGTCTTGATCTTAAGAAGACACATGAGGATTTATTTTTCCTCCTTGATTTTAAGTAAAATAATATATCACTATTGAGAGGAGTTATTTTTTTCAAACCTCTTTTCTTAGCGGATTTCATGCTTTATTTTTCTCTTTATTTCTACCAACTCTGCCCCCAATTTCTCTTTAGAAGCTTCGACCTGTGATTACTTATTCTTTGTGTCCTTATTCTTTATTATCTTGGTGAAGGTCATGAACTCTAGCATCAAAATCTTGTAGGTGGTATGTTACTTTCCCTCCATATAGGTGGTTGACGCACCCCATGAGGTGTGTTATGTCTTCTGTTAGATGATTTCTTGAGTTGCATTCCCTATGGTATTCTCTTCCAACCATTAGTTATTAGATAATATTTCTTTTGTTTTTGCAATGAACTAAATAGAATGGGAAATCCAAGAGTTATAGAAAAAGCAAAACCATAATAAAGAGTAAATAACAACATTGGGCAGAGGCTGCAGCCTTTAAGGAAATAATGGTGAGGACGTGGTTGTTTTCGTTCACAAGTAGTTTTCCAATGCTATTATAATGATTCAACACAGTTTCCTCATGGGTTGATTCCATCTTACAAACATTTTTCTCAACACATGACCTTAGATAGAATAGTAATTCAATAGATGAAAAGTTAGTATATCGCCTTAACCTATCCCGGGTGGTTTCACCAACCTTTAAAGACAAGGCCTGTTTTGGGTCTTACCCATATAATCATCGATTACCAACCGTTTAACCTAGTGTTCTTCACTTTGACATTCCCCCCAAATCATAAAATATGTTACGATTTTTTGCGCATTTATAAGACTCCCTATGCCTATAAGGAAAAATAATATTTACCTAAAAATTTAAATATGCCAAAATTAGATGTTTCAGCCTAATCTGTGATAATGAGGTCGGGACTGGTACATGCTAATATAAAAGGTTATGGGCCTATAAATCCCTTTTAGGGCAGAACAACAAATTACGCCCCAGTTTTAGCCCAAATATGATTTTCCACCCCAATAGTTAGGCAAAAGATACATTAAAGTGTTAACCTTTGGCATACTACGTCCTTATGTGAAAATAAACATAATTCTAGCAATAATTACCTATCATATAGGTCATAACTTGGCCACTTTTCTAGAAAATATAGAGAAATAACAAATATTTTCTTCCCTAGTTTCTAGTCCTTTTAAGGTCATGGCCTATTGAGTTGCTTCGCTACATTTAAACATCAGAACATCCTTAGCGAAAAGAATATGCCCAGAAACCCTTTATAAAAGGCTTGGGAAAATAGATCTGAAAAAATAAAAGAACCCTAACTTGTTTTTCTGTGCATATTTAGGTCTAGACGCCAAAGTTTAACCCATAAAAAAAGAAAGTTTGACCCATAAGAAAAGACCCAGGGATCCTATGGATAAAATAAAGAATTTCCAACCGTTCTGTGAGAAAACTTGGTTGAACACCTCATTTTCCACAGACAGTGCCAAATTATTGATGTGAAAAATGAGATCTACTAGTGTAAATTGTTCCATTAAATATGTACTCAATAGTTAGAAGTATAAAATAGGATAAAAGAGAGATAAAAGAGAGAGAGAAACACGAGATTTAGAGTGGTTTGGCCATTAAAATAAGACTATATCCACTTTGGGGCCTTACTCTCATTAGATTTATATTGTATGTTCATGATTTGGGTTATACTCTTACAATCAGAGAATACAAGGCCAACACATGAACATAGGTGTTACTATGCAGTTGAGGTCGAGGCCTTGTAATTTTGTCTCAAACTAGGACGCGATAATGTTGTGTAAGGGTTACCAGAGCAGGTGATAGGAGTATGACTTAGGTATATAAAGAAGTTATAGAGAATTAGTTAGACTTTGGCTACTCTATTAATTCTTACAAATGAGGATTGAGAACCTCTATTTATAGGAACTGGTTAGAGACTCACATGCACTATTCACATGACTTATGAATAAGATGGAATTTTTTAGAAGGTTGACAATTAGCATCATGTAGGACGAGGTGTAAATTCTGCATCCATGCATGGTACCACACCAAATCCCTATTGATTTATTGAGCCCTTTTTCAGGCACTTGGACACCTCATTTATGTGTTAGTGCATATCTTTATGTCACGTGTCCTTTATATATTAGTGGATATATTTATGGTACAATAATTAGCATGCTTTAATGTAAAAAGGAATAATAAAATGAAAATAATTAGTATGTAAACATATTGTCCAGTGCAGTGTGGGATGTGTTTCTTAAAACCATGTGTGGCGGTTACTTTTATGTAAAGGTGTGTCATTTCTTTTTTAAATAAGAATCAGGGTTATGCTGATGCTTTATAATTTGTTTAAATATATTTTTTTCATATTAATGTCGGTTAATAGAACTTAGTAAAAATTCTCGTGACGTGACTTCGGGTTGATCATGAGGAGATTAGAATTATGGTTCTAGAACTATTGAAAAGTTCACAAACTAGATAGGGACTAAACATCCTATCAAAATGGTTGCGATGCAATCGTAGTTGTTTATCTCAAACTATGTGGAACTGGTGTGATGGTTTGCTAACTTGTGCAATAGTTCAACAGAGGATCGTGATTGGTACATCCCAGGAATATATTGAAGGGGACTACCTATGATATTTGAGTCTACGGATTGTCTAGATTAGACTCACAAAATCTCAAACCATTTGAAAAGGGATTATAGATTCTTAATCCCGAGAATTATGAGGATTGGAGTGATTATGTATTTGTCGCTTTGATTACTATGGGTGCGATTAAATTTTAGATTGAATCCAATGATCCTCATATATTGGGTGACAGTTATATGAGTAGGAATGATATCATAATTCATAGGAATAGGGATATCGTAGATTGTGATACCCCCTTTATAGACTTATCTATTTTTTTCCACCATGAAAAAGCCAATTGGTGGATTATTTCATAATCCTGGTGGAGTAACAAAGACGTTAAGTTTAGGAATCAAAGAATTTATTAAATGTTGATTAAAATCGATTAACAACACATTGATTTTTGCAAATGAGTATCAGAGACTTAATTTAAGGAATTGTATTATGTACCCAAATCAACTTTGGAAATAAGACTCATTATATTCGTGTGATTTCTAAGAAAATTAAATTGGAGTGCAACCATAATTATTTAGTGGAATTAATTAATTATAAATAAATAAAGGAAATAATTACTGTAATTGTAATTGGGGTTTTAGATTATTTATTTGAAGTGAGTTTAATTAATTATCTTGGGTCCCTAGTGTCCATATACTTGAGTAGTTAGGCCCAAACACGTAAGAAACCCCCTTTGGTCCAAGACCACTTTTTGTACTTATATATATAAAGGTGTGTGGATGGATTTTAATCATTATTATTGGTTATTAGGGTTTGATAGGGGTGAGAGAAAATACTATTAATGTTTTTATGAAGAGGCATAGATATAGGCCACCATATCTCACTCATAAGGAAGGGTATTTATCTCAAAAGTTGCCCGCAACTTTGAGGAGGATCCTACACTAAAATATACAAGATTTATTTAAGGTTAAGCAAGGTTTTTAACAACTACGGAGGGACAGAAACATCATCTTTATCATTTAACAATTTCTAATCATAATAATCACAATAAGATTCACTATGGTATGAATTCTTGAAACCCTATGTTTAATCTTTAAATTCTTGCTTTCTTTTCAATGCATGACTAATCAAACATATTTGGGGCTAAATTTTTTTCACATTTTAAATGTCAATCCTAAGTTATTTTTCCCAATAATTGATATTAGAACCACGATCGAGATTAATTATATATTAAAAAGGTACATGTTATCCACTAAGAAAACCTAGTTTTGGAATATTGTATGGAATCCTACTAACATAGCTTTGCAGATATTCTATGTATAATTCCTTCCATCATGGTCACATATGTTTATTTTGTGTGATTGGCTCCTACGTTGATTTATCTATAGTTATTTTTTACTCCTACATTCGATATGGTAGTAATAATTAAGTTTTTGTAATTATTTCAATATCAATGAATTTGGAGGAGATAGAAGAGGGTTGTAATATTTATTTACAGTTAGAATCATGTATTTACATGGGTTTAAGTATTCGTCAATGTTTCTTGGAGTTTTTTTCTATATACAGAAGAATTATGGTCATTTTTCACGTCAAACGTGAAAAAAAAATAATGTTTTCAATATTAGGTCGATTCAATCGATCTAAAATTCATCCTGGATCAATTGAAAAATCAGAGAAATCTAATTTTTAGTCTGGATCAATCCTTTTCTACTGGTGGCTTGCCGTTAGTTTTAGTTTGTGGTTTTTCGACCGGTTTCATGGTGGTTCTTACTCCTTCATCTACCCAAACTAGATAAAATTATTTCCATAAAGTTTTTTACGAATAAATGTAAGATTCAAAGAGGTACACTTCGAGAAGGACTCTTGTGCAAAAGAAAGTCTACTTAGCGTGGTTTCTTGTTCTTCAAACATCTATATCAGGAATGATTCTAGGCCATGATAGAAAGGGACATTTGTGACCTTTTATCCTATGCTTCATTTATTTATTTATTTTCATGTATGTATCTTTATTATTATGTTTCATAATTTGGCGTGCTAATTGGATTAATTAGTAATACATGTTTTATGGACAACATAAATTTAATTTTGAGACTGTCATAGATCACCTTTTTTTAGAAAATTAATTTTGTTTATTCTTTTCTAAATAGAATTAAATCACGATAATTAAATTTTAAGGTTTGAGTCAAATTGAGATCTCCATTTTTTTAAAATTCAAATTAATATTTTGATTTCTGAAAAATGTGAGATCAAGATATTTATTTTACACAAGTAAATTTGAAAATTAGCAAGGATTTTACTTCGGTGTTTTAGAATGGAATGAAATATTTTTCAAAACCCTCGAGTTTTTTGGAGAGGAGTTCCATCATAAACCTCGTGGTTTCCATCAGTGTTTTATGAATATGGTGTGATTAATTCCTTGAGCAGTTGAGATGGACCCGGATGGAATTAATTAGGGCAACATGGATTCAATAAAACTCTTAAGTGATAATTTTGAGAGTCATAATGTGAGTGAGTTCAATCCCCCCAATAGGGAACTCCATCATGAGCAGGTTCTATTTCAAGGAATGAATCGGTGGTATATATTTTGACATAATTTTTAATATCCTCCATAACAGAATCACTATCATTAGGAGTGAAATCAAAAGTTATCGGTTATTCATTATGTTGGACAGAAGGTCCCTGAACTATCCGGATAGCATAATGAAAGATGAAAATATATCTAGTTCAAGGTTGGGTGATTTAGCTCCCAACGAGAAATCTCACCTCATAAGGAAACTAGGATGTCCGATGTGATTAATTTTAAAAATTTCCAATTGAGAGATGCCACTTTAAAGTTTAATCGAAATAATTATCGTGTGTCAATTGATTTTTTTTTAATTTCATGAATTTAATATTTCAAAAAAATCAATTCAACTTTTTCTCACTATTTAGTCTTAAGGTTTAACTGAAATTAGTTTCAAGGTTTGAAAATATAATTTGGCATTGTTCTAACTTAAGGGGATAATAAACTATTTTACCCATAATTCCCGTCAATATTTTAAAATTGTGATGTGATTAACTCCTCGAGTCATTTAGGCTTCCCCCAGATGGTTTTAATCACGGAATCACGGTATTTCAAAATACATGGTAATTCTTTTACATTAAATGTTACATGTGTTTGATTCCCCTAACAGGGAAGTTCTATATGTACATCTTTGATTTAAAGAATTAAACGATGAGAATGTTTAGACACCCATGATTGGTTGATAACAATCAAGTAAGAATCATGTTCTTAGAATGATTTTATCATCGAATGAACAAAGGATGCTTTGGATTAGACATGGTGGAGAAACCTGGTTCCCTTTCGTAATCCGAGATCAAGTATCATCGGTAGCCAAATGTTGGTGTTAATTGTTTGATAAGAGCTTTAATTTTCACCAGAAAGGTAGGTAGGAGGATAAGTCTAAGTCTCAGGTACAATGGTTTGGGTTAAGTAAGGTTCATATTAGCCATCTTCATTGAAATAGCCAAAAGACATGTGTTTTCACTACAGGTAATTAGAACTTTTATAGCAATAGTGTCTGATTTTTTCTTGCTTTGTTAGGAAAAAGGACATGGTAATGGTTTTTCTTGTAAAAGTAAAATCATATTTTATGGTCTGATCTATATTAATGTGGTATGTAGATTAGGTAACCACAAACAAGGACTGTACTTTGTTGTAAAAGGTTCTGATGAGCCTAGAAATTACTTAAAAAGATATGTTCCAAGTTATGGGAAATTAGAATAAAGCAACATTATTGGCAGTAGTATATTTTAGAATTATGGTTATGACATAAAGCCAATATAGGTAAATTATTAATGTACCTATTTTAGAAAAATTGGTTTGGGTTTCCTAAATTGGTTTTGAACTGATATTTGATTAATTTTATAAAATTGGATATCTTTTATTCTAGTTCTGGTACTTTCAAAAATGATTTATACATTATAATTTTTGTCTCACCAATACTACTAAATACTAAAATTGAATAATTTAACGGACATTCATTAAAAATAAAGTTTCCTTGTAGAACCAAACACTATGTTGGCACTTACACTTAGGTTATTTTATTCTTAAAGGAATTTGAAGAGTGGTTTAAAATTGGAAATCGAGTTCACTGAAAGTGGAGGAACTTCTAGTCTTGGATCCCATTTAGAAGGTAAAATGAACAAAGGGCCCTTCACAACCCAAATCTAAAGATTCAAAGTTATTTTGGGAATGGTTCATTTTGATTAGCATGATTCGGTAACTATCCAAAAAAGAGGTAGTTTTGAGTGCTTCATCGATTTCATTAATGATCAGTTGAAGGTATATATAAGTTTACCTTATTCACTCTATGTGTGATGATTTTGATTAGTTCAAATTGTGAAAGACTAAGGTGGAGCATGAATAAAGCAAACTAATACAAAATTATACTATCTAATCATAGAGGTGTTTACCTCTTGGGATAGTTAAGGGATCATTTATCGAAGGTGTGGGATTTTATACCTATAGTATACACTAGTTATTCTACTTCGGAATGGTGTAGAGAGTATAAAGGAAAAAGGCTCTTTTATAAATGATTGAGTCCATTGTAGTTTATTCAGAACTGAAACATTTTCATTAAATTTTACATAATAAATGAGAATATACTTTCTAATTTATTTTCTTCTTAATTGACCTCTCCAACTCTCATTGAACATTTGAGTGAGAATAAGTTCATTCTAGGACATGTTGAAATTTGGAGGTCCCTAACACTCATGATGTGGAAGGAGCCAATGATGTTAAAATTAAGGGCAAAGGTATGTCTCTTTATTGATTATAACAAAGGTTGCAAAGGTATTGATTATACCAAAGGTTGCAAGAGGAGTATGTTAAAATCCATGGGTCTAAGCGTCAGTTATACTTACAAAATATAATGAAACATCATATTACCAATGTTTCTAGACCACCCGTACAAGATGAAATACAACCTGATTTCGATAATATACTACCTTATGGTAGTGGAAGAATTACTAATCATCAGGGTACATGTATCACTTATATTGGATCGCAAGTAGTTACAAATCATAATAGGAGCATCACGAGTCATCCTGAATGGATAGTATTTTGGGTTATCATTTCGATATGATCCCAAAAAAATATTAACCGAGTCTTGAGATCTACAACGAGGCATTCCAAGACAAGGACTTTTTAGTTGACTTATAACTATAGATACCAAAAGTGATTTATTATGTTCGAATTAAGTTTTTGGACTTGTAGACCTGTTGATGCGGTAAAATTCGTCCAGAATAAGTGGATCTGTCAAAAGTTAAACAAAAGAGGGATAGGAAGGTTCAACTTTCAAGATAAGGCATGAAATAGGGTTTACTCATAAATAAAGGGATTAACTATGAGAAAACCTTCTCACGATATCCATACTAATTCTTTTCAAAATTATTTTAAAGCTAACTCGGAAATAAAGGGATGGACTATGAGAAAACCTTCTCACGATAGCCATATTAAAGTTTGTCAAAAAAAAATTAATGTTACGGCTACATTATTGAACGATCATTATGACAAGTACATAGTGAGAAGTTAGGAAAAGCAAAATGATGTAATCCTATAAAGTCCATTTGTGGACTTAAGACAACATCAAGTTCTTGGTTCATTTAGTTTGATCAGGTAATAAAGTCTTGATATTGATCAAAGCTCGAAAAGTACTTGTTTGTATAAGAAGCTTGATAGAGACGTGGTGGTATTTCTAATACAATTTGCCTAATGTCAAAAGATGTAGGGGTATTGTCATACATAGGAGTGTGGTCATCTAGACATTCGATATAAAGTATTTGGGACAAGCCAAGCACATATTTATTATCAAGCTTTCACTAGATAAATTGCAAAGGATATTTGTCTTATCCCAAGTCGATTATATAAATGTTGTATACACATGATTATCATCGGGATTCCATGAAAATAGTTCTTTTTAAATATGGAATCACTCGGTTTTGGAATAAATGTGTTAAGATAACTGAATAGATGGAAGGAATAAGTATTTATTGTGTGCAAAGATCAAAATTTATTATGCCTTCAATAGGGTAAAAAGATTCCACTTTAATAGTCTTGTAACTTTTAGTCACAAAAATCAGGTTTTAAGTCATATAAGGATTCTAATTTTTCTACCTTATAATATGTGTTTACTCAAGGAGGTTGATATATAAGTTGGAGGAACATGAAGATATCTTGGATTGTTGACTCCACCAGGAGGCCAAAGTTTTTGTCACTTCGAAGACAACTAAAGAGGTTATATGGATCGATTTTTTCCTAAATAACTTGGGTGAGGTTCGTTAAAGTGCAAATGGCTATCACACTTTTAGTGTCCATAGTGATATGATTGCAAGTTTGAGAGAACTTGTAACCCATAAAATGGTTAAGCATATCGATCATAGGTTTCACCTAGTTCGAGAGACCAGACGAAATGGGTGATAATTTTATGACCTAGGTTGTATCAGATAATACTCAGTTAATTATATACTGATATGAAGAAAACTGTCTTGTAGATGGGTTTGGAGTTGGATATATGCCTTTAAGACTAAGTAAGATATTGTTGAGGTTTTATTTTTAAACCATGTATAACGGTTCTTTTTAAGTAAAGGTGTGTCATTTTATATTCAAATAAGAATCATGGTTACGATAATGCTTTATATTTGGTTTAAATATATTATTTCATATTAATTCCAGTCAATAGAGCTTAGAAGGAATTCAAATGATTCGACTTCAGGTTGATCACGAGGAGATTAGAATTTCAATTTTAGCAATATTGAAAAGTTCACAACCTAGATAGGGGTTGGACATCCTATTGTAACGGTTGTGATGCAATACTAATAGTTTATCTCAAACTATGGAAACCAGTGTGATGGTTTACAAAATTATGTAATAGTTCAATATAGAATTTTGATTAGTACATCCTAGGAATGTATTGAATGGGACCACCCTTGAGATTTGAGTCTAAAGGTCATCTCTATTAGAATCAGGAAATCTGACACCAATTTCAATGGGTTCATAGATACTTACTACCAATAATTACGAGGATTGGAATGCTAATGAAGTTGTCTTTTTAATTTCTATGGGTGAAACTCAATTTTTCTTTCATTGAATTCCACGTGCAAGAAGTTTGACTATGAACGATTGTAGCTTGGGAAAACCAGGCAGGAAAGACCTTATGGAGGGTTTTTATTTAATCGACATGGTTCTTGTATTTCTTTCTCCTATATCAAACATATTTTAATTCTTCTTTAAATCGACCAGTCTTTATTCAAGTTATGTATGGGTCCATTCTACATGCCTAGAGATCCAAATTTTTCATGCTGGAGAGGATTCTTAAGCCTTGTAGGGTGCCCTCATACGATGCCACAATAACACTATCCTCTAGATGGTTAATGGAAAATGCATATAGTTAGTGTGAAAGGGAGGATGAGTAAGTTCCCATGGCCCATTAAGACCCAGAGGTCATGGTGGGTATTATGCCCAATATGTACCAACTGTTGAAGGTAATATTTCATTTAATTATTTAATTTCAGGACCGATTCTCGATTACTATTTGTCTTCTTATGAATTTGTTTCGTTTACTTCTTGCATGAGCAGAGTGTGAGAGATGTGTTGTACACCTAGAAGCAATATTGGTACTAACATATATGATAGATGTAAGGACAGCTAAGGCATATGATGTATGAGTTCTTTTCCATGTGTATCCAGTTGGATCCGAGAAGTATGGATCGTGTCATATTATAATAGATGTTTGATGGGTTTATAATAATATAGTTCTCCAATTGTCTAAATTTTGGATAGAAAAAACATAATTTAGGTTTGTATATTTTTTACTAATGATCATTTATATAATCAAATTTATAAGGACATAATTTTATTAATGTCTGGGGTAGAATCTAGGAATTTTTTATTTTTTCCTAGATCTCAGTTTGTATGTCTGATACCGTTACATTCAGCACGTCAATATGATCATCCTCGACGGCCTTTATCCCAATTCAGTGCATCAATTATCTTCACATGCATCATGCTACATGCGACTTGTTGCTCAGCTCATTCCCGCTACTCCACTATGCATTATCGGTAAAATGGTTTATTGGAGCTTTAATATTTGCATAAATATTTGAGAAATTTTTTAGAAAATTATTTTTGAAGTCTAGATTAATTTTTATCAAAAATAGAATTTTTTTCTAAGTGTAGAAGCGAAGTGCCTTGAAGGACGAGCTCGCTCAAATGGATTTGACTGTCATTCTCGCGAGATAGGCATGTCGCACGATCTCGTTCGAACGACATCTATCCTTCGTTCGAGCGACACGGCTATCTCGTCCGAATGAGCCACTGCCTCAATTTTTGTATAAATACCTGTTCACCTTCCACATGATTTTCAAGTCTTTCTGCAAACTCAAAATTCTGCGAAAATAGTCCAGAATAAGACTTCGTATTTTTAAGGTTTTCTAAACCTTTTTGATTCACAAAACCATTCCCATATATGTGTGTGAATCTTTAAACCTTTAAGAGGATTATTTACTCATCTGGAGTAATTTGTGAGGAAGCCATTCTCTTCTTTATTACTGCCCTACTGAAAAGGGATAGTTCCAGCCGATGTCATCAGAATCGGCACCCGAGGGTATTTCTGTGTCACATGTTTCATTACAAAACTATAGTGAAAATAAAAGGTTTTGCCCCTTTGGGGGATTTTTCCTCATTTGTGTGTGTTTGAATGTTCTTGCTTGATTTTATCATCATCAATCACACCTAGATGCATGTTTAGGAATTAATTAATAAAAACTGAGTTTAATTAAATAACTTCCTTATTTGAACACAAGCGCACTCTTCTCAAATTGGTATCAGAGTCAGTTACATAATTTTATCGTGTAATTTTCTGCAAAATTTTTCTAAAATATCAATTTTTCGAAAAATTGATTTTTGAAAGAAAGTGTTCATAATGGAGAAGTTATATAATAAAATGCCAGTTTTTGACGGGAGAAAATATGCATACTAGAAAGCCCGCATGAGATCTGCATTAAAAGCCATTGATGAACGTGTCTGGATTTTGGTTAAAAGAGGGTGGACGCCTCCCTCCGTCACTCTTGAAAACTTGACCAATTTAAAACTTGTCGCTACATGGACTGAAGAAGAGTTTAAATGGTCATCTTTTAATTCTAAGGGTTTAAGTGCTATTTATTGGTCTGTCACACCTGATGAGTTCAAAAGCATAATGACGTGCACCACGTCAAAAGAGGCATGGGAAGTTTTGCAACTTACCCATGAACAAACTAATGCTGTGAAAGAGTCTAAACAGCAAAATTTAACAACTCAATTTGAAATAATCACCACACTTGAATATGAATGTTTTGATGAATTTTATGCTAGACTGTCTGATATTGCTAACACTAGCTTTAATCTTGGTGAACACATTCCTAATGCTAGAGTTGTTAAAAAGATTCTTAGATCACTTCCTAAGCGTTTTATCCCTAAAGTCATTGTGTTAAATTTTATGGGTAACTTAAACACGCTTAAATTGGAGGAACTTGTAGGAGACTTGCAAATGTATGAAATTGATATGTTTCCTAAATCTGTCAAGTCTAAAGATAAGGGAATTGCACTTAATGCCCAGGAGAGAAATAATGAGGGGTCGACAAGAAAGAGGGGAGAGTCATCTAGAAAAAGAGAGACAGATACGTCAGATTCTGAGTGTGATTTTGACTTAGATGATTTGGCCCTATTTGCTAAAAATTTCAAGAAAATTCTCAAATTCAAGAAAAATGGTAATTTTAAAGATAAAAAGAAGTTTGAAAAGAAAAATGAAAAAGATTTTAAAGATCCTCCTAAAAAGGAAAGTGAGAGATGCTTTGAGTGCGATGGTAGGGGTCATAGAGCTTTTGAGTGGGCTACTAGGATGAATAGTGAAAAGGGAAAAGTTATCCTTAATGCTACCCTTAGTGACGACAGTGAGGCCGAGTCGGTGGATTCTGAAGATGAGTCACCGCATGAGTGTAACTTCACCGCATTCATGGATAGTCATGTGAGTACCTCTAGTGCTCCTCACGGCAATGAGGATTCTGCTTCACAGGGACACCTCGACAGTGAGATCGATGTGAGTGAGGGGGAGGATGACACAAGTGAGAGCAAGAGTGATATTCAACGCGCCTACGCCGAGCTATATTCTGACTCATTTAAAACTAAAAAGCGTAACAAAGCATTATTTCTTAAGATCACCACTTTAGAGGAAGATTTAAGAAAATAGAGAGAGAGAGAGAGAGAGAGAGAGAGAGAGAGAGAGTCCTCCACCTGCACTACCTTAAGAGAGAGGGAGTCTGCCTGTGTTGAGAAAGAGAGTTATTTTGAAAAATAGAGAGGGGACCTGACTAAACAAGTGGCTAGTCTTACGAGTGAGCTCCATTCCTCTATAGAGACTCGGAAGAAACTTGAAGCCCTTGTAGCCCAGCTTACTCATGATCTGGAGAGAGAACGGGAAGTCAAGGTACAAATCAAGGGAAAATATGGAAAGATGGGAAAGATGCTCCTCGACCCCGCTTTAGGTTTTGGTGATAGGCAGGGAATAGGTTATGATGGTGACTCCACGTCCCAAATTGCACCTGGACTAGTCCCTGAGTTTACTACGACTCCTCATGGCCATCGTCAAAAACCTCGAAGGAGAGTTCGACCAAGAAAAGCAAACCAAGGTCCGCCTAAGACTGTGTTATTTTGTACATATTGCAAAAGAAAAGGCCACCTCAGGGAGTTTTGCTATAGTATGGGTTGGACATGACGTACTACTGCTCCACCACAGCATACTGATGATTTTACCAGTTTGAGAGAGCGAGTTGAGGTTTTAGCTGCCACATCACAGAGTTTGATGGAGGAATTCCGACGGATGTCTTTGCCGTCAGCGAATGTTTCTCACACTACGGTTAAAACCAACAACAACAAGGGTAAACAAAAGGTCACCTCTTCTTGGGTACCTAAGAAAGATAAAAAAGACCTTGTTGTTCATGTCGCTCTCAAAGCACATAATACCTCACAGTGGTATTTTGATAGTGGGTGCTCCAGACATATGACAGGTGATGCCTCATTTTTTACTTATCTTGAGGATTATAAGGATGGTAGAGTCACCTTTGGAGATGGGAGAAAGTCTAGCATTGTAGGACGTGGTACTTTAGAGTTACCAGGATTTCCTAAGCTAGAAAATGTTTTGTACGTCAAAGATTTGAAAGAAAACCTTCTCAGCATTAGCCAGTTGTGCAACGCTGACTTTGCCGTAAAGTTTGATTGGGACCCTTGTAATGTATATAATCAAGACGGTAAACTTTTAGTGCGAGGGGTGAGGACAGAGGATAATTTCTATAGGACTGAGCCCATATCCTCACTTGTTTGCAACAGTGCCATGATCACTCCTATGGATCCGTGGCATTAACGTCTAGGTCACGTGAACGTTAGAGATTTAACTCGTTTAGCTAAAAAGGACCTAGTACGTGGCATACCATCACTTGGAAAGACAACTTCGATGGTTTGTGGACCCTGTCAATTGGGAAAACAAATTCGTAGCCCCTATAGGAAGTTGCATTCCATTACCACCTCTTCTGTACTTGAACTTATTCACATGGATCTTATGGGTCCTACTCGTACTGAGAGTCTGGGTGGTAAGAGGTATGTCCTCGTGATTGTGGATGATTTCTCTAGATACTCGATTGTAGGTTTTCTGAGGGGGAAATACGATGATGTGGAGTTTTTAACGACCAAGTGTCGTGTCCTGTAAAATCAACACAGAGTCACTATTAACAGGATATATAGTGACAATGATACTGAATTTAAGGAAGCAAAGGTAGATCTTTAATGTGATAGCATTGGGATCAAACATGAGTTTTCTGCTGTGAAGACTCCTCAGCAAAATGGGATTGTTGAGAGAAAGAATAGGACGATCCAGGAAATGGATAGATCTATGCTTCTAGGTCGTAAGGTTTGTAGGAGGTTTTATGAAGAGGCAGTGTCTACTGCATGCCACTTGGTGAATAGAGTTTACCTGCGTCCACAAACACTTAAGACACCCTATGAATTGTGGACTGGCAAGAAACCCAACCTTGCATATTTCCGTGTTTTGAGGAGTAAATTCTACATCCTACGGGATAGAGAGCAATTACGAAAGTTTAACTCCCGCAGAGATGAGGGAATACTGTTCGTCTATTCATTGAATAGTAGAGCGTACCGAGTTTTTGACCTGAAGATCTCTAAGGGTATGGAGTCAATAAACATCACCGTGCAAGATGACGAACCTTCGGCGTTTATTGATTCTAGCCTTCAGTGTGAGGATGTTTCTGGAAGTAATTTACGTGTACCTCACCCACACTCTGTGGACCCTACTCCTATGTTAGGGGACACACCTGCTTGGGTTCACAAGCGTCATGACCCTTCTGCCATTATTAGTGATCCCACTCTAGGGGTCAAGACTCGTGCTCAGCTAGAGAACGTTGTTAGCCATTTTTTCTACACGTCCAAAGTCGAGCCTAAGAATCAAGAAGAAGCACTCAAGGATGAACACTGGATATCTGTTGTGCAGGATGAGTTTCTTCAGTTTAAAAAGAATAATATCTGGGAACTTGTCCCCCGACCTAGTGAGACTAATTTGATAGGTTTCAGATGGATTTTTCTGGAAGTAATTTGCTTGTACCTCACCCACACTCTGTGGACCCTACTCCCGTGTTAGGGGACACACCTGCTTGGGTTCGCAAGAGTCATGACCTTTCTACCATTGTTGGTGATCCCACTCTAGGGGTCAAGACTCGTGCTCAGCTAGAGAACGTTGTTAGCCATTTTTTCTACACGTCTAAAGTCAAGCCCAAAAATCATAAAGAAGTACTCAAGGATAAACACTGAATATCTGCTATGCCGGATGAGTTGCTTCAGTTTAAAAAGAATAATGTCTGGGAACTTGTCCCCCGACCTAGTGAGATTAATCTGATAGGTACCAAATGTATTTTCAAGAATAAAATGGATGAAAATGGTACCATAATCAGAAACAAGTCTAGGTTGGTCTCTCAAGGCTACACATAGATAGAAGGTGTAGATTTTGGGGAGACATTTGCGCATGTTGCGAGGCTTGAGTCCTTCCGCTTACTACTCGCCATCGCATGTCATCTACGCTTCAAGTTATATTAGATGGATGTCAAGAGTGCCTTTATAAATGGCATTCTACAGGAGGAGGTTTACGTGGGACAACCGAAAGGGTTTGAAGACCCTAAGCACCCGGAGCACGTTTACTATCTGAGGAAAGCCTTGTATGGTTTGAAGTAAGCACCCCGTGCTTGGTACGAGAGGCTTACTTCCTATCTCTTAGCCCATGGCTTCAAGAGATGGGGAGTTGATATGGCGTTGTTCATCAGAAGAGATGATGATGCTATTTTAGTTGCCCAGGTCTATGTGGACGACATAGTCTTTGGATCCACGTGCTCCCACCATGTTCATCAGTTTGAGGAGGAGATGAAAAGTGAGTTTGAGATGAGCATGGTTGGTGAGATTACTTTCTTCCTTGGTCTCCAGGTTCGTCAGCTAGAGGATGGGATGTTTGTGACACCCCGCCTAATAAAATACCGGGTGATTAGTCCTATACCAAATTAAAATAGGAATCCCAATTGGTTCATCCTTAGCATCACTGTCGAAAACTTTTTAAAACATACTAACCACCTAGTATTCCAAAATCTGGTGCCAAATTTTAAATTTTTTATTATACAAAACAGTACATGCAGAAATAAATATAAACCATTCACACAACTGAATAAAACTCAACTGAATAATTAATTACACAACTTGTCGAATAAACCACCGGCTACCAAAGTGAAATAATCTAATACAAACATCCAACACCTGAATAAATGCATCTGAAAACTGTACTAAGAAGTCTGGGCGACAAGCCCAGCATAAAACTGAAACTGATACAAGATTCATACTCTAGGAATGAATGAACGATGCGTCTAATCCAAACTCCTGCTAGCATCCACATATGTCGCAGCTCCATATCCCTGGAATAGAATATCAATCCTAGCGTCCATGTGGCTAGACACCTAAAAGGTTTTGAAAATAGTTTTATAGAAAGGGTTAGAACCCAAAACATTTTGAAAATATTTACCAAGTGAATTAACTACAGTAATTTCCTTCATATTTAAGTTAGTGTCGCACTCCCTTGTGGACATTCTCACCCCCCCCCCCCCCACACACACACACACACACTATTGTGCACACCTAACGGTTACCTTTACTCCCTCCTAGTTATACTACCCCGTACAACTAGTTCTGGTATAACCTCCCCTTACCATACTACTCTAACCCGAGTATCATGATTCTTGAATTATAAGTTATCTCACAATTCACTTAATTAATTCGTTCTTAAATAGTAACATATATCCATGTCACAAGTTATATAAAGTAAATACATCACACATTGTATTATTACCCGCATATAATATTGAATATAATTATATACGTACCTTTACTAAAACATCCACACATATAACATACGTATATCCATCCCTCCGAGTATACCCTTGATGGATGATTCCCTCTAAAGTGCTATCCCACTAGGTGTGCTCACATAACCTAGTTACCCAAGTTGGATTCGCTCACCAACCTGGCCTAAAACATAAACGAAGTGGAGGCGATCATATTCATTACCTGAAAGTGGGATAATCCCCTCACCCATATACCGGACGCTATACCTGGGGATATACTCGCCCTACTCCTCAAGCTAGGGGATTCACCCACATCGCGCAACCTCCCTTGACAGCACTAGAGTATATAAATTAAATAAATATCTAATCACTGATATTTAATATCACACATAATGAATATACACACATAGATATATATACTATCACTACACCGTATATATATATTATAAACCCCGGCTTTACCGTGCACTCAAAAACCAATAACACTAGCCTGTAATTTCCCGAGTCTTTGGCCCGACTCATCTTAATAAATTTTCTCACTTATAAAATTATCATTAACCCAAGTCTGTGGTCCGACTCTAATATATTTAATTCACATCTCAATTAATATAATACTTTCCCCGAGTCAATGGTCCGACTCTAATTAAATTAATTAGCACACCCATTAATTTAATACCTCCCCGAGTCTATCGTCCGACTCTAATTAAATTAATTAACACACTTATTAATTTAATACCTCCCCGAGTTTATCGTCCGACTCTAATTAAATTAATTAACACACTTATTAATTTAATACCTACCCGAGTCTATCGTCCGACTCTAATTAAATTAATTGACACACCTATTAATTTAATACATTTCCAAGTCCGTGGTCCGACCCTCCTTTAATTAATTTACACATTAATTAATTAACACAAATCCGAGCCTGTGATCCGACTCTAATATAATTAATTTACACATTAATTAATTAACACAAATCCGAGTCTGTGGTCCGACTCTCATTTAATTAATTTACATATTAATTAATTAACACAAATCCGAGTCTGTGGTCCGATTCTCATATAATTAATTTACACATTAATTAATTAACACAAATTCGAGTCTGTGGTCCGACTCTCATTTAATTAATTTACACATTAATTAATTTACACAAATCCAAGTCTGTGGTCCGACTCTCATTTAATTAATTTACACATTAATTCATTTTATAACTTGGTGTCACCCAACCATTATTCCCGGACTCGCTCATTTGGCCTATGCCTTAATACTTCCCGAGTCTATGTTCCGACTCCAAATTAATTTACTCTCTCAATAATTAATTTAATACTTTGGTGTCACTTAACCAACATACCCTGACTCACTCACTCGGTCCATTTTCAGATCTCATAATTTCATTCCCACATATTCGCCCACAATTTGTCACACATTTATCTCCATAAATTCCCTAATTATATTTACCTATAATTACCAACATACCCGGACTCGCCCACTTGGTCCATAATTAAGTATTTCACCTCACTTCCTTTAATAATGTAGCGTCACCCAACTACAATACCCAAATATTATTCCTCGGTCCGATATTAACACAAATATTTACGAATTATTCCCCCAAATTCGTCCATCTCATGACATACCGTGCACACCCTCCTAAACCCAATTATATCACCCTATAATTGTCAAGGAAATATATGCCACATATGAATTTATCACTAAATCAAAGTAAGGAATTTAATCTTAAATAAATTTCTCTTTATAATCAAAATTGGCCGAACTGCCAACATTCCTGTACCATCGATCGATCGACCCCCCTGGGTCGATCGGTCGATCAATCCAGACTTCGTCTTCTCCAGGCCACTGTTTGGCCATTGACGAAAAACTAAGGTTCTTTTCTCCAATTTCCAACCTCAACCTAGTCTGTTAATCAACTTATTATATTTCTCATGAACTATAAACATCATCCAAACCTTTTAACATCGTTAACACTATGAATCTTTACCCACTAAAGAACACAAATTCTTATGGTAAAATCCCAATTTCATATTCAAATTCCACCGTTTCCTGTCCCAGGTTTTCTCATTCAAATCAGATAATCATACTCAGAAATATACAACACAACCAATTCTTACTTTGAATATCATTCAATAGTTCCACGAACAAAAACCCATTTTGTACCCATTTATCCCCAAAACGAATTTTGGTTTACACATCACTATGATATGAATTGATTATCATCAATTTAGAAATCACAACAGTTAACCACTTGCCTGGAATTGTTCGTAGTGTCTGATCCGTTGGTGTAGTCCCTTAATTTGGCTCCAAAATCCCCAAATTGGCTCTTGATTTGCTTTTCCCCAAATTTTCTCTCAAACCCTAGGTTTGGAGTTGTGTTGACTGTCGTTCCCTAGTCTCTCAATTAGGTTAAAAACACTAAATCCCGTTTTTGGCCATGTGGGCCTAATTCAAAAGGCTCAACTTACCCCGTGTGGGCCCGGCTATGCCAAAAAATACCCCGAGATCCTATTACTACCCCCGCGTACTCTTTTCTGACCATCTCGACCCATCCGGACGCAACCGTGCACTCGGAATTACCATCCGAAATACTTTTTGACATATCCAAAATTTGACCCCAAAATGTGACACACATTAATTCGAATAATTAAATTTAAAGTCAGCAATTATAATTAATTCGGCTCACTCAAATAAATTCTCCAACTCATGAATTTAAGTTTCTCCAATTTAAATATTTCATCACTCCCAAAAATAATTAAATATTAAATCCTCAAAATTATGGGGTGTTACAATGTTCATCTCCCAATCTAAGTATTCTAGAGACCTAGTGAAGAAATTTGGGTTAGACTCCGCTAAGCATGCACGTACACCTATGAGTACCACTACCAAGCATAGTAAGGACACTTCAGGCAAGGAAGTAGATCAAACCTTGTATCAGAGTATGATAGGTAGTCTTCCCTACTTGACTTCCAGTCGTCCCGACATAGCCTTTAGTGTTGGAGTCTGTGCGTGATATCAGGCATCCCCGAAAGAATCACACTTACTTGCTCTAAAACATATTATCAAATACGTGAGTGGGACTCTCTCATTAGGTATTTGGTATTCCTTTGATACCGATGACCGTTTGTCCGCCTATTCGAATGCCAATCGGGCCGGGGATGTAGATGGTTATAGGAGCACTTATGGTGGGTGTTTCTATTTTGGTTCTGCTCTTGTCTCCTGGCTGAGCAAGGAGAAAAATTCCATCTCTTTGTCCACTATGGAGGCTGAGTACATCACCGCCGGGAGTTGTTGCACGCAACTCTTGTGGATGAAGCAAATGTTGGAAGATTATGGGATTTCACAGGACACCATGACTATTTCCTGTGATAACACGACTGCGATACACATATCCCGTAATCCAGTACAACATTCGCGCACAAATCACATCAGGATACGCGAGCACTTTATACGTTAATTAGTTGAGGAGAAAGTCATATCCCTGAGTTTCGTACCCACCGACCGTCAGTTAGCCGATATCTTCATGAAACCTTTAGATGCCCTTAGATTTGAGAGTCTTAGGAAGTCTTTGGGGATTTGCACAGTTGACTGAGGGATTGGTTCGTGTCTAGTATATGATGATTTTTCATGTTCATATCATATGCTTCCTATTGCTAGTTTGTTTTATATGTATCATTAATTTGTATTGTTTTTTATTTTTGAAAAATCCAAAAATATTTTCGTTTAATAAAATTTTAGAAAAACACAAAAAGATTTTTGTATTTTATTTGCACCTTTTATGGATGAGCATTTAAGATAGCCAAGTCACAATTTCATTTCATTTATCCATTTGACTGTTTGATAGAGATTTGAGACGCTACATCATTTCATCCATGTGCTTTACATTGATTGGAGTCTTTGAGATGTGATTAGTGATGTCATCCTACATGTTTGACTCCTATCTCCTTTATTTCACACATGCACGACTTTATTTGATTATTGTACTTGTCTATCCCATATTGGCTTGAGTGTTTCCATCTCAATACTGTCTATACAACTAACTATATGCGATAAAACTTGACAAGATTGGAATGCATGTAAAAACCGTTTTGGTGAGATTGTGTGTTTATTTAAAAATGGGGAAGGGCTGGGAAAGGTTAATTTAGCCTTTGCGATTCTCAGCCACCGTTAAAAATGACCTAAAATAATGAGGAATTTTATTATCCGGGGTCCAAAGAGGTTAAAAGAGCCCCAAAAAATTAAAGGCAATAAAAAGCAATATATGTTATCTATGGGCCATTAGGTTTCACCATCAGTTCTCGAACGTTTGAGAATTTAGATCGCCTCTATGCAAAATATAAATCTGAGGGAGTTTGGTTGGAGAATATAAACGAGTTTGCATTTCCTTGAAAGTCCTGAAAAAGCATAAAATAGTTTTGGGCATTATTCGTGTGGAAATCACTTTGAGCTTTAATTGATTGATTTAATTGAGTCAATGTCTCATATTACCACCTTTTTACCCCAAAGGAAGATTTTGAGTTCATTCGTTAGAAGTATCCGATATTCATCATGCACATATGTCATGTTTGTATGCACTGATTTTCCTATCAAATTTTATCACACCCCTACATTTACGCTATCATCGACTTGGTTGTTTTTGTGTTCTTTCATGGTGTGATTGTTTATTGTATATTATGTGTGAAAGATTTTGAAAAATAAAAAAATAGCATTTCATTCCCGTGTGTCATTCTCCATGTGCATTCATTTATGCTTCTCATATCTGTCTATTTGGGGACATCATAAAAAGGGGGAGAAGAATTATGGGAGAGAATAGTTTTGGTGTTCGGTTGATTTATGAATGATTTGCTTAAGCTTAATTGATCATCAATTTTTGCATATCATTATATTTCAAACTGTTTCTTATCTCGGGTATTTGATTTATCTCATGTGTGTAGGTACAACATTGCTCATTATTTGATTACACACCCTGATGAGAAAAGCTTTGGAAGTCTATGAAGAGCTGAAGATTTGGAAGACATGTCATTTAGTATTCTCAGTTTGAGGGTTTAATGGAGATATTATCTTGTATGTCATTTGATTGCATAATTCATTTTTTTATGTATGTACTGGCATAGACATAGGGGGATATTTGTAAGGACGTAATTTTATAAATGTCCGGGGTAGAATATAGGAATTTTTTATTTTTCCCTAGATCTCAGTTTATATGTCTGATACCGCAACATTCGGCACGTCAACATGATCATCCTCGACGGCCTTTATCCTAATTCAATGCATCTGTTATCTTCACGTGCATCATACTACATCCGACTTGCTGCTCAGCTCATTCCCACTACTCCACTACACATTATCGGTAAAATGGTTTATTGGAGCTTTAATATTTGCATAAATATTTGGGAAATTTTTTGCATAAATAATTTTGAAGTCTGGATTAATTTTTATCAAAAGTATATTTTTTTTTAAGTGTAGAAGCGAAGTGCCTTGAACGACGAGCTCGCTCAAATGACTTTGACTGTCGTTCGCACGAGATAGGCATGTCGCGCGATCTCATTCGAACGGCATTTGTCCTTCGTTCGAGCGACATGGCTATCTCGTTCAAACGAGCCACCGCCTCGATTTTTGTATAAATACCTGTTCACCTTCTACACGATTTTCAAGTCTTTTTGCAATCTCAAAATTCTGCGAAAACTGTCCAGAATAAGACTTCATCTTTTTGAGGTTTTCTAAACCTTTTTGATTCATAAAACCACTACCATATATGTGTGTGAATCTTTAAACCTTCAAGAGGATCATTTACTCATCTGGAGTAATTTGTGAGGAAGTCGTTCTCTTCTTCATTGCTGCCCTACTGGAAAGGGATAGTTCCAGCCAACGTCATCAGAACTGACACCCGAGGGTATTTCTATGTCACATATTTTCATTGTAATCCGTGTAAGCCGTTTTCTTACAAAATTATTGTGAAAATAAAAGGTTTTCCCCCTTTAGGGAATTTTTCCTCATTTGTGTGTGTTTGAATGTTCTCGCGTGATTTTATCATTATCAATCACACCTAGATGCATGTTTAGGAATTAATTAATAAAAACTGAGTTTAATTAAATAACTTCCTTATTTAAACACAAGCGCACTCTTCTCAAGATTCTATGCTAGCGATAAGAAAGACGGTATCAAATTTCATCACACCAAAGTACAAGCTACACAAAGAGGTAGTACATGTGGGAAATATGATTTTTTGAAAGATAATTATTTTTTTTTACTTTGGTCAATTTTTAAACGATTTTTTAAAAACAATTTTTTGAATTTTTAGGGAATTTTATAAGTTCTTTTAGTGTTTAATGTTTTTAATGACAGTCCTGACATCGACCTAGGCCAAACCGATAGGGCTTCCTCAGTTCCTTTTCCAACTTCTTTGCCAATGGTCATATCATACCATTATCCCACTCTTGAATAAGAGGTAACTTCCTTCTTTTCATACTTAGTCGTTTTCATTATACTCAGTGTATTTTCTAACCCTTTTGGGAATTTTACGCAGCATGTCTAAGAAGAAGGAATAAGTCCTCCTGTGTTCCCCTTCGTGGGAGGACGCTTTGGGAGTGCTTTGTCCAATGCATCACCTCCCCATTCTCTTATGTAGGGCTCGCCTAATCATGTCGTTCTGCCTCCAGGCGTGCAAAAGAGGCTGCTATGGGAGATGGTGTTCTTTTAAAATAAAATAGAGCTTTTTCCCAGCTAGAGGAAACTCCTCTGGATTCTTCTGTGACATATGCCCTTTCAGTGGTTCCTCTAGACATTGTCCCCATCGACTCTAGTTTCCCCCCCAGAGGTAATAACTTGATTATCCCTTACATTTCTTTTGCCTTCATATTTACTAAGTCTCTTGACCTGTTTTAGGTTACTGCTGGATCCCGATTAGCCTCAACTCTCGTTGAATATCATCTTCAACTTCCTCTATTGACGCCCATCTCTGGGTTTTCCCCTTTCTCCATCATATTTGAGGTAAGTATAAACATTTGTCTTATCCCTTCCCATGTTTAATCTCATTTATGTTATATTTAACTTTTTTATTGCATCTTTATCCAATTCTGACTCCCCCATTTCAACTCGAGGGTTTACCTGTGCCTAGGACTGATTCATCTGGTTAGTCAGGGGTTCTTTCGATTGCGAAGTCATTTATATCTCCCCATGTCCCCACTACTTTAGGGGATATTTCTCTAGCCTTAGCGATTGTTCCCCTTAATGGCCAAGGTACCTTTGTCCATTCCCCTCTGCATGAAGGTTCTGTTTTGAGCCCAAAGGTTATGGTCGTTACAACTCTTGCAGCTATTTCTCCTACCATTGCCACGAAGGTAACTGGTGCCTTTTATTCTATTGCATAAATTCTTTCGTTATGCCTATAGAACAATCAGTCACCACAATATATATATATATATATATATATCATTCTAACAATGCTTACTTAACAATGAAAAATACTTTGTTAGATTTTTCGCCAAACACCACCAGTAATGGTGACTTAATAATGAAAACCACTTGTTAAGATTTTTTTCCAAACTCCACCAATAACGGTGACTTAACAATGAAAACCACTTGTTAAGATTTTTTTCCATCAAACTCCACCATTAGACTTAACAATGAAAACCACGTGTTAAGATTTTTCATCATACTCCACCAAAAACGGTGACTTAATTAAACAGTTGTTAGGATTTTTTTCATCAAACTCCACCACTAACAGTGACTTATCAATGAAAACAACTTGTTAAGATTTTTCCATCAAACTCCACCAGTAACGGTGACTTAACAATGAAAATCACTTGTTAAGATTTTTCCATCAAACTCATTCTTCTCTTTATTATCACATCAAGTTATTACGGAGTCCCTTCTTGTCGAAGAGCAAACTCAACATGTCCCTTCGCCTATTGTCTCGCCTCATTAGGAACTAACTGGTTTTGAGGAGTCGAGAGTCTGGTTGTGAGATTCCTCTGCCCATAATGTCTCCTCGTGAGTTCTTCCTCCCGGTGCTTCATAAATCCCCCCAAGTCCCATCGTGTCATTGTGCTATCATAGAACATATTATGACTTATCATCCCCATACTTTTATTGTTGAATGCGTTCATTCAAACATAGTAGTGATGGGGTTTCAGACTTCAGGGTATGGCGACCATTATTGGAGAGATCGTCAATACCCAGACTTCAAACCTCACTAGGCCCATTATTAATCATACTTGGGCAATTTAAATGAGTTGAGTAGATATGGCTTTCAATTTGACTGGTTGACTAGTCACTTGAAGATTTTAAAAAGCCGTCAGTTGGTGAACCAGAGGGAGGTACTTCAAAAGCATCTGAAGGCCTAATGAGCTGAGGAGACAGAGTTGGTTGAGCTGGTGCCGTTGTTAGAAGAAGTTGATCAAGAGGTCCAAACCATCGAAGAGGCTTTCCGTGCTGCCAAGATAAAATGCGAAAGACTCCTTATTGAGCATGCCCATGTCTAAGCAAGACTTTAGGTTTCTATCAGTGTGCGAAGAACATGCTTCGAAGCCTCTTCAGGCTTACATGGGGATTTCTTTTCTTCCCTAGACTTATGGTTCATCTTAGGTTGATGACTCCCAATGCCTTGAACAAAATATTCCCTTTTTTATATGTACTTCTTGAGCGGTAGTCCCCAATTTTCTAATGTATTTGCAAGTATATGAATGAAAAAGAAGCTCATTTTTTTCTTACCATATCTTTGTGTTATAATCACGCTTCCATCTCTTGCAATCTTTAATTAAACTTTAGTTACAATAATTGATATAACTTTAAGATGATTTGTATATACATGGAAACCAAATACATCTTTATTCTAAGGTTACTTGCTCATACATGATAGACCTTCAGCTATTTGTTATTAATCTTGAAAGGTTTATCTTCTTCCGTATTTAAAATTAAACAGTAACCTGAATCGTGAGCCTCCTTCAAAATGAAAGGCCCCTTCCAATTTGTAGAAAATTCCGGAGTGATGTGCTTCACAGCTGCTTTTAAAATGAGGTCTCCTTTAACAAACTTCCTTGGTCTCACCAAGTTATTATATGCCTTAGAGAGTTTCTTTGTGTACATTTGGAAGTGTCGCATCGCGTCATCTCTGTGCACGTCTAATGCTTTCAGTTGTACGTGCTACTCTGAGCATGCTTCTTCGCAGGGCATAACGGGCAGAGGGAACTTCCAACTTTATTAAAAGGATTGCCTTATCTCCATATACAAGGGAGAAAGATGTATATCCTGTGGGTTTTCTCTAGGTGGTTCGATAGTCCCAAAGTACTGGTGGGATCTTGTCATCCCACAATCCTGGGAAGTCTTCCATTATTTTGGCCAAAATACTAACCAAAGTCTTCTTAGTCTCTTTCGCTTGACTATTTACCTTGGGGTATGCCACCGTTGAGGTATGATGGAAGATGTATTTTCTGTCGATGAGCATTTCTTTATTGACGAAAGGGGTTCCATCATCAGAGAGGATAACTTTTGGGATCCCAAAATGACAGATTATGTACTCTCTGATAAAATCATCTACTGCGTCGATCGTTTCTCTTCTGAGTGGTATCTCTTCATCCCACTTCGTAAAGCACTTTGTTTCCATCAATATCCAAATCTTTCCTCTTGATGAAGGATGTATTACCCCCACCAGGTCAAATGCCTAAGTGTGGAATGGGTAAGGAGTGTCCAACGAATGTAAGTCCATTACAAGGGCATGGATCATATTTTGATGTAGTTGGCACACCTTTTAATTTTTCACAAACTTAGTAGAATCCGTCTCCATTGATGGAAAATAATACCCCAAGGTCATTAGTTGGTCATATAGATTAGCCCCTTCAATGTGGGTTGGATTGTGAATTTTTTTTAATACTTCTGTTGACTCCTCCTTTATGATGCATCTCAAAGGCCTGTTGAAGTATCCCCTTTAATATAGTTGATCCTCCTGGATGTAAAATCGTGTAGCCCTTCGTTTGAGTCCCTTCGCATCTATTTTCTCCAAAGGAACAACTCCGTCTTTGATGAAGTCAATGTAGATCTACCTCAAGTCTATTTGAGTTTCAAAGAAGTGGCATTCAGCTGCTTGAAAGAAAAGTTTGAATTTATCACACTTTTGTTGCTACTCAGCTGTGTCTTATTTCATCATTGGTCAAAACTAGTCTTCCCTTTGAATTCTTCTATATAGAGGGATCTCAGTTGTTTTGTGGTGGACTTCATGTGTTTTCTTCAGTCTTTGCTCTGGTTTTTTTGGGTCGGCACATCTTGACAACCATCCTCCCACATTCCTGAAGTGGAGGTTACCATGATTGATAAATTAGTTTGCTAGCTCTTTTAGTTCCATCATTCCTTCCCTAGACTCCAACTGCTTTATAATTTCTCTCCTCCAATTCGAATCACCTTCCATAAGTAGGATTATTTCACAATCGATGGGGTTGTTCTTTGTTGGATCACCACAGTACTTGTATTGGTATTCATAGGCATCAGCATGTCTATTCATCATTCTAGGATGCCTTCTTATCTTGACTTAATGGAACTGATTGATCAGTCATTGGATGATCATTTTGTAAGGCATTAAACTGAGGTGCTTCAATGCATATTGTCCATTCGCTTAGTAGACCACTAAGTTGGAATCACCTTTGATGTAAAGTGAACGAATGCCTCTTCGAAGGGCCTCTTGTAGCCCCAGTAGTAATGCCTCATACTCTGCTTCGTTATTAGAGCAAGGGAAATCCAACTTATAGGAAAGAAAAAACTCATCCTTTCTTTTAGAAAAGATAACCCCTACCCCTAATTTCTTTTCTAATCAAAAAACCACCAAATTGCATCATCCATTCTTTAAAGTGAGCCTCCAGAAAGTTTGCTTGTAAGTCATCCCCCGGGATATTCTCTCGGGGTGGATAAAATACTCTAGATGAAAAGATTTCCAATAAATCTGCATATAACTGGCTCTTGATCGCACGGGGAACCACATACTTTAAGTCATATTCTGAAAGGATGAGGAACCACCCAGCTGCTCTTCCAATCAAAATAGTTCTTGCCAATAAAAACTTAATTGGGTCACATCTTATCACAATGTGAATTGTGAAAGATCGCATGTAATGTCTAAGTTTTTGTGCTATAAAAACTAAGACTAAACAATGTCTTTATACACTATTTTACCTTGCCTCTGGTCCATGTATGATTCTACTCGGGTAGTAGACTAGCCTCTCTTGCCCATCAACTTCCTACACCAAGATTTCTTTGATCGACCTAGTGGTAGATGTGAGGTAGAGCTACAACGGTACTCCTTCTTTTGGAGGGATCATCTTTTGTAGAAAGGTCAGTAGATTCTTCAGCTTAGTCAAAGATTCCTGGTGAGCTTCCTCCCATTTGAACTTTGTGCCCTTTTACAGTAGATCTATTAACGGATGATTTATTTTGTCTAGTCCTGGTACAAATCTCTTAAGGTAGGAGGCTTTACAGAGGAAACTCTTGATCTCCTTCATTGTCCTTAGACATTGTATTTCTAATATTGCTTGTTTCTTTTCCTTCTCTATCTGTACTCCCTGCCGATCCACCATGAACCCTATAAACTTCCCACTTGTGACACCGAGAGCGCACTTTAGTGGGTTCATCTTTAGCTTATATTTTCTACAGCGAATGAACACCCTCCTCAAGTCATCTCGATGGGACTCTTCTTTCTTTGACTTTATGACCAAATCATCCACATAGAATTCCAAAAACTTGTGAAATAAATCATGGAAAATGTCCATCATCATCCTCTGATATGTTACCCCGACATTCTCTAACCCTAAGGTCATCACTTTGTACATGAAGTTACCTAACTAGGTCCTAAATGTCGTCTTTTTTGCGTCTGATGGATCCATCTTGATCTGGTTATATCCAACATACCCATCCATAAGCTATACATCTTATGACCCACCATTGCATCAATCAAGCTATCAATGGAGGGCAGAGCAAACTCATCGTTCGGTCAAGGTCTATTTAAATATTTAAAGTCCACACATATCCTTATCTGATTCTTATTCCTTTTTCCCACTAAGACTATGCTTGACAGTCAGAGAGGATGTTATATTGGTTCGATGAACCCTGTTGTTAGCAGTCGTTCCACCTCCTCTTTGATCTTTAAATCCAGCTTCGATTTGTAAGTTCTTATGGCTTTCTTCATGGGTATGGCTGAAGGCATAATATTGAGCTTGTGGCAACTCACATCTTCATCTAGGCCTTCTATCTCAGTGTATTTCCATGTAAAAACGTCCTTATATTCTCAAATCAGCTCAACCAAGGCCCCTATTTTATCCTTACTCAGATCCTTCAAAATGAAGATGGGCCTTGAGTCTTCTCCTTCATCGGTTAAGTCTAGGTTCTCTAGTTCTTGCACTTGTGGCTTCGACCAATCTATCATATACTCTGGCTCTTCTCCCACTTATTTTATAAACTCTTGTATGTTAGAGTTGTTAATGACCAAGCATTTCCCTGGTTGGTCTATTAAGAAACATTTATACACCGGGTCAGACTCTTCATAATCCCCTAGATCAATTCCATTGACTGCCCGCTTATACCCTCAGATGAGGTAAATCACTCTCCTATCCTTTGTGATCTTCTTTTTGTACTGTCTGCTCATCGTTATAACCACTTTTCTCGTCCTTTCCCTTTAAGCTTATGCCAGTCTATCTCTTAAATATTTGCTTATGCTCTACCATTGGACCTGATGTTCCATCAAGCCCATCCTGGGCCTCATTTGATCCCTTAACTGATTTGAGTGGTTCTACTTCTTGGGATTAGCAAAGTGAACTTCTTCGGCTACTACTTTTACTTTTGTCCCTTCGCTGCATTATCCATTCACAAGACCTATCCTTTCCGTGATAGAGGGAACTCTTACTCCTTCCTTCTTTTTTGTCAGCACCCTGGAATCTTCCTCCAGCTCTGTGTAGAAATTTACGTCAACTAAATGATCTTCTACGGTGGTGAAAGGCTTCTTTGTGGTACGTATAATGATCTCAGTCCCTTTAACATTTGCCTTTATGAATTTGTGATAAGTCAAAGGGACTAGACCATGGTTGTGTATCCATACCCTCCCTATCAGCAGGTGGTATGAAGTGGCACTTTCAATAACGTGGAACTAGATATGCAAGGTAAGGTTCCCCATTATAATCCCCATATTCACATATCCAATAGACTTGGACGATTGACTATCGTAGTAAAAAATCACCAAAGGCATTGGTATTAATCTTTCCTCCTAAATGTTGGTTATTCGAAAGGAACTGATATGCATGATATTTATTGATGCTCCCCCGTCCATCAAGGTCCTTACAAAGCTTACCCCATTGATGCTTGCCTTTACATACCGGAGCCTATTATGTGGGACTCTCACAGCCCTGTCAGCATCACTAAAAGTTACTTCAGGTAAGAAATTTCTCACCAGCTTAGCTATGGACCCCTTCCATATCAATGATGGTACTGCGTTCTTCCTTGCGATGTCTATAATCGCTTACATTATCTCCAAACATCTTTCCTTTGGCATCCCCACTTGGTCGTAGAACCACGAGAACTTGGGTGACTACGGAACAACTTCGTACTCTAATCTTTGGTCCACTTATTCCCCTTCCATGTTCTATACCTCCTTCATATCACTCGCACTTACATCATTGTAGGCTATAACCACATTGGCCATGCCCCTTGTACAATCCCATTGGAACTCCAGTTCCCTCGCTTCTCGTATGGCCTTCTCATCATAGGCAACCATCAGATTCGCCCCATGTGGTGGGAGGAGGTTGAAATTTACATTCTCTTGAGGGATCTGCAAAGTCCCCATCTTCATATATTTGCTGATGATTTTCCTCAGCGTGAAATAAGTTTCTATTGGGTGACCCACCTTTCGATGGATTTGGCAGTATTTGGGATCATCTCTCGTTACTGCATCTGGATCCACGATCAAAATGCCTTTGGGTTCGTAAACTATTCCCCCTTGGACCATGGTGTTGTAGAAACTGAGACCTCTTCAATTATGCAAGAAAGTGGCGGTGGTTCTTCTCTTTCTCCTCCAAGCTTTCTCTTATTATCTTTCTTTGGCTGCTTGGCTGCTTGGCTCCTTTACCTCCGTCGGCGTATCCTACCCATGGGGGCTGGCCACGTTCTAAAACGAATTGTATCATTCGTTTAAATAGCACCGATACTATAATGGGGCTTGGCCGAACCACCAGTGACATATTTCTTGCTGCTTTCAGAAATACTATGAAAGTTCCTTTACGAATTTCATTAATGAAGTGACAGATATATTCTGGGAGCAAACCTTCATCGCAAAGTTGTAACAGTTTGGACTCTTTGTCCTCCTTACTCACATCAAGGGACCTCTCCCTTAATCTTAGGACATATGCCACCATGTCTTCCCATGGTCATTGTATCTCCCCGCCTAAGTGAGTCAACGTTAACTCATCGTCTTCCGAAAAGAACTTTTGGACAAATAACACATGGATCTCTTCCCATATTGAAAAACGTTTTGGTGCAAATAGGAGTAACAGGTATAGAATTTATCAGTTAAGGATTTGGAGAACTCCCTCAATCTAAGCTTCTTGTTGTTACAATGATCTCCCAAGCGTTCGATTAAGCATTTAATATTGTCCTTCGGGTTTCCCCGTTTTCCAGTATATTTTTTGAAGATGGGAGGAATGTAGTCCTTCGGGTAGGAATCATCATTGTAATCCTGGGAATAGGGAATTAAAAAATCATCATACACCGATGCCACCTCACTGGATGATTACGAGGAAACTACTATCATGTTCAACATTTCTTTCTGTATCTCTTTCCTCATCTTTTCCAAAGCATATGCTGGTGCTTTCTCGATCATTGGGGGAATAGCCAGAGGGACCACTGGTGGGACACTCGTTGCACCTGGAGTAACCCCAATGGGTGGAACTCCTGTCACACATGGGGCACCCACCATTGGAACGTGAGTGGGTTCTATGTTCGAGGGGTCAGTGCCCATTAGAGTTGCGCTTATTGGGGATATCGGAGTCACCATATCGTCACAAAAGAACTGGCATCAAATCCCCCCAACATCGTCTAGCAACGGGCGTCTATAAAAACTCGTAAAAATTACTCATGAGGAGGTCCACTTGAGCTTTCGCCATCCCAGCGCTCATAAAAGATTGCATTATCCCTAGGACGCCCATCACCATTTAAACTAGAGTCACATCCACCCGAGGGACCCCCTCTCTAGATGCCTCAAGATCTCTTCCATCTTTCTCTTCTTGATGTTGAATGGTGTCAAAATATATATCACGATTAATATTATCTAAAGACATACTTCTAGAGAATACCTCCCTAGCAGAGTCGCCAAATGTAAGAGGGTAGTCCCCTTATAGCCTGGGAGTATGGCAATACTAGTTGAGGTGTAACCCCTATAGGTGTGGTGATAAATGATAACCCATAAACTCTTTAATGAAAACAAATAAACACATAATATTCTATTTGATCAACACTCAGATTGGACTCACAATACACTCGCATATAGCTCAAACAATAAAAATGAAAACTCAGAAGTAACTCAGCCAAGGAGAGAGAGGAGTAAGCACCCTAGATATAGGTAGGAATCCAAACACACCAAAAACCTCAAAAAGATCTCTAGTTAGCTATTAAAAGCTTCACAATGAATCACATTGGTGGGTTATTAAGAGATCTAGCTTGCAATAACTTCTCCCTGATCTCTTTTCTCTCTAGCCAATAAATCTCTAGAAAGCACCCCTTCTCTCAGAAGTGGTTGAGGGAAATTAATATCCCTCAGACCATTCCCGAGATGCCTCAGTCTTTCACAGTTGTGAAAGACATCCACTCACACTTTACGTCATAAACATTAAATCCATGATGGGCTAGTCAGCTCTACGTCATAAACATTAAATGTCAAGACATGCCTTTTGCCTAACCACTGTGTGTCAGAGGAATGTCAACAAAGAGGTGGCCCACCAATTGTCTGACAGCCCCAAATACCACGGTGGTTTACTCAAGTACGAATTGGACAGTGTTTAGTTGGCTAGTGACGCCACCTAAAATATATGTGGCATTAGGTAGAGGGATGTTTGGTTCAAAAACTCGATGAACGATGGAACTCAAGGCTGCTCCGCTCAAGCTTACATGGTGAAAGGTCTCTTTATGTTTTATTAGGCGTATCTAAGATGGTCAAGACAAGTTGAAACATTTCCTCATTTCTCAATCCTCCAAACCAAGTCCCTCAGAAGTTCCCACGACGAGGTCATTCGATAGAGCATGAAAGATCTCCCAGGACATTCCAAGCCTGGTCTCTCGCCAGTACCGTTTGACCTCACTCTAAATATTACAACAATCATTACTATATACACCACATTCTAGGACCCCCTCAGTATCTCCTTAGACCCCTAGAAATTCCCATTTCCATCGCAGACCTGGTTAAAACATCGAGTACCGATCGATAGACCATCGGGCGCCCCTGGGCCCTATTTGACTCCGATCAACTCTTTCGTCAGAGAGAAATATCTTTTAATATTTGAAGGTCTCTGAATACCCTTTCCAACAATCCACTCCATGCACGAATCGGCATATCGGTTCGGACGAATGGACCATTTTACTACCATAAACTGATTCAGAGGTCATCGGGCGGACCCCAAATTGACCCCAATCAACTCTATCATCATAGAAAAATCTCTTTGAATCTTCAAAGGGAACTAAAACCCATTTCCAACGGTCTACCCTGTGCATGAAAAAGCATAACCGTTTGGAAGAACGATCAATTTTCCCCTGAAAATTGATCCGGAGGCCACCGGGTGCTCCCGGACTCTGTTGACCAAAGTCAACTCTTCAGCTCGAATGAGACTGAATGAATCTCTGAAGGGCACTGAATCCCCTTTTTAAAAATCCACTCCGTGCACAATTTTGACCAACGGTACAAATAAACGATCCGTTTTTATCCGAGAGGTCACCGAACTCTTTCGAGCCTCGGTTAACCAAGGTCAACTTTTCGAACCAAATAAAACTCTTTGGAATGTCGAAGTACATCTCCTAACCTTTTCAACAACCTACCCCTTATGCGATTCTGACTTACCATACGAACGAACGATCCATTTATGTCCGACGATCTCCCGTCCAAAAAACCAACGTGCGCTTCCGAGCCACATTTGTCCCAAAGTCAACTCCCGGACCTGGGAGCAACCCTAAGGAATATCAAAGTTCTCAGAAATACCTTTCTAATGGTATGCCCCATACTTTATTTGGATCAATGGTTTGTGCGCTACGATCATTTTTCCAAAAAAGTTGGCACGAGACTGCCATTTGGCAGGTCCTGAACCCTGCCTATCGGCGTAGTGTCAAGGTGACATGCCGATAGGCACCCCATAGGGTATGGCAATAGGCACCCCCTTGAACCTATAAATAAAGGCCATGACCTCACTCGTAAGACACATAACAAATCCATCAGCATCAGTGATCTCAGCAACATTCTCTCGAAATCAACGAAGTTCCATATGAGAAGTTCCATTCAAGCCTAAATACCCATATTTTTCACACCCAATTTGGAAAATATTTTTATTTCTCATCAACATCCATCAACATTCAAAGGATTTCATCCAAGATCCAATCTCGAGCTCCAAAGAAGGTCCAATTCCTTCTCCCTCTCTTTTAATACTTTGTTTTTGCATAAGTTAAATTAGATTCATAATCTAGTTTCACTTTAGTTCATATATATTAACATCTATGCTTTTATTAGTATATTGAACATACTTTATTTTGCATTAAAAACCCAAAAAAAATAAAAGAGGGTTACACCAGTAAATTCCTAACGATATTATCCACCACACTTTTTCCAAAACCAAAAACACATTTTCTACACATACACACCTACTAAAATTCCGTTCGAATCTATGGGATAAACCCCAACCCTATTCTACATTCGAACTATGTGGATTTTGATGCCTTTATAGGCCATGTAGGCGTCTTGAATTGAAATCTGAGACACGAGTGCAATTGCTGAAGAATACCTACACACATGAAACAGACAAATCTCCAATGAAGTATCGAGGAATAAATGATATAAAAATACCAATATGTAAAAACAAAACATTTGTTAAACATGTGAGAAAATTATATTAATACCAATTTGAAAACAACATTTAAATTAGGATATCAATTTTTTAGACTAATTAATACCAATATGAAAGCATGTGATATCAATTTGTAATGCAACAATAAACTATGTGCTCAATCATCCCCTATATCGCATTCAGACAGCTCATGTTTGTCAGACTAACATTTACATGTTTTATCCTGTAATTTTTTATTTTGGGATTTATGGGATGGAATTTAGGAGTCATAAAGCTTGACGTTCCGGATTAGGCATTTCACTGTGTGGGTTTTGTCCTAAAAATAGTCAAAGGGGGAGATTTGTAAGGATAAAATTTCCAATTGAGTCCAATGTAAATATTTGACTTATTCATGGAACAAAATATTATTTTTTAGTCATCAATAGATTTTTATTATCACGATCCCATGCAGTCTATGACATAAAGTTTATTGCATAGACTGTGTGGGATCATGATAATAAAAATCTATCTGCAGCTAAAAAATAATGTTTTGTTTAGGGAATAAGTCAAATACTTACAATGGACTCAATTGGAAATTTTTTCCTCAATAGTAAAAGAAGATAGGCTCCCACCCTTCCATGCCCACCTAGAAGAGTTGGCCTCCCAGTTTAAAGATTTCACCCTCAACTACCTGCCTCGAATAAAGTAAGGATATTTTTATCTTGTCCGAAATGTTTCATTTAGTTATGTCATACGTCGTTACATTTGGCACGTCTCTACACGATCGCACACGACGGCCTCAATCTAAATTTTGGGAATCAAGCATTTATGATCTCCATCATGTGTCCCTCATCTGCCTCAACGACTTCACGTTCCATGATTTTAGGGACTTTATGCAAGTGGTACGCAAGAGAAGTCAAAACAGTGCAACAAGGATTGATAGGGAAGTTTAAGGGAAATTTGGTAATTTTACATCCATCGTCCGGAGAACCGATCAACTGGAAAGTTGAAGATCTTTTCGCAAAGAAGATACTGAAAGAAACGGCACCTCAATCTGAGCTACGGTGAACAAGTTATGGTCCGTTGAAAATGGAGATATTTACATTGAAAATACTGGGAATTTTTCTAAGTGTTTAGCCCGTGTTCCCAGCAAGTTTCCCCGAACCCAGTCCGAACCGGTTCGGGGGGAGAACCGATTTACAGGGTACCCGAACCAGTTCGGGGTCCCTGTACGCTGGATAGAATTTCAGAGTTTTAAAATCGTGGGTCTCTTCATGTATTTCCCTATACATACCAACTTCGGGGGAGCTATTTGTTAAGACTTTGAAAGATGAATTTGAGAGTCCATATACCTCTAAGTCTTCACCTATTGAGCCCAAGACTTTAGGTTTTTTATTCACACAAATTTCCAAACACTTGTGAATCACTTTGCAACCCAGGAACGCAGTTTTTCTGTTCATACCCTTGTGGAGAAGACCGTTATTCTTCTTCATTGCTGCCCTCCTGTAAAGGGAAAATTCCAGCCGACAAACTTGTGGAGAAGCCGTTTCTCTTCTTCATTGAAGCCCTCCTGGAAAGGGATATTTCCATCCACCGACTACAGAATTAGACACCTGAGGGTAATTCTTAGTCACTTGTATTTTCATTGTAATCCGAAATTGTATAATTACAATAATATAATGAAAATAAATTGTTTTGCCCCTTTGGGGGATTTTTCCTCACAAGCATGTGTTTGAATGTTCTTGCTTAGTTCATTATCTTATTCAATCACATACTGTTACATGTTTAGGGTTTGTTTGGGTTAAAAGGTGTTTATTATATAAGTTTATCATTTGAACGCGAGCACATACGTTCTCAAATTGGTATCAGAGCGGGTTACGCTAATTTATCGTGTGATCTTGATTTTTCAAGGATTTTTTTTTTATACAATTTGACTTCTCACGTCGTCAAATTGGTAGCAGAGCAGGTTACACTAATCTATCGCGTATTCCTATTTTCCGCAAAATTTTTCTAAGATATCAATTTTCTGAAAAAAATGATTTTTGAAAAAGTGCGTGTTCAAATGGAGAAGTTATATAATAAAATGCCAGTTTTTGACGGGACAAACTATGCCTATTGGAAAGCCCGAATGAGATCTGCATTAAAAGCCATTGATGAGCGTGTCTGCATTTTGGTTGAAAGAGGGTGGACACCTCCCTCCGTGACTGTTGATAATGTGATCAACTTGAAACCTGTCACTTCTTGGACTGAAGAAGAATTTAAATGGTCATCTTTTAATTCTAAGGGTCTAAGTGCTATTTCTGGGTCTGTCACACTTGATGATTTCAAACGAATAATGACGTGCACCACGTCAAAAGAGGCATGGGATTTTTTATAACTCACCCATGAAGGAACAAATGCTGTGAAAGAGTCTAAATTGCAAAATTTAACAACTCAATTTGAAACCATCACCATGCATGAATCTGAATGCTTTGATGAATTTTATGCTAGACTTTCTGACATTGTGAATACTAGCTTTAATCTTGATGAACATATTCCTAATGCTAGAGTTGTTAAAAAGATTCTTCTTTCTTTGCCTAAGCGTTTTATCCCTAAAGTCACTGTGCTAAATTCTATGGGTAATTTAAATATGTTAAAATTGGAAGAACTTGTAGGAGATTTGCAAACATATGAAATTGATATGTTCCCTAAAACTGCTAAATCTAAAGATAAGGGAATTGCACTTAATGCCCAAGAGAGAAGGAGTGAGGGGTCGGCTAGAAAGAGGGTAGAGTCATCTAGAAAGAGAGAGACTAACACGTTAGATTCTGAGTGTGATTTTGACTTAGATGATTTGGCTCTTTTTGCAAAAAATTTCAAGAGGATTCTCAAATTTAAGAAAAATGGCAATTTTAAAGATAAAAAGAAATTTGAGAAAATAAGTTTGAAAAGAAAAATGAAAAAGACTCCAAAAATCCTCCTAAGAAAGAAAGTGAGAGATGCTTTGAGTGCGATGGTAGGGGTCATAGAGCCTTTGAGTGTGCCACTCGTCTGAATAGAGAGAAAGGGAAAGCTGTCCTTAATGATACACTTAGCGACGACAGTGAGGTCGATACGGTGGATTCAGGAGATGAGTCACCACATGAGCATAACATCACCGCACTCATGGAAAGTCATGTGAGTACCTCCAATGCTTCTCACGACGATGACGATGCTACGTCACAAGGACACCTCGACAGTGAGAGTGATGAGAGTGAGGGGGAGGATGAGGCAAGTGAGAGCGAGTGTGATCTCCCACACGCTTACGCCGAGTTATATTCTGAGTCTTTTGAAACCAAGAAGCGTTATAAAGAGTTAGCTCTTAGGATCACCACTTTTGAGAGAGATTTAAAATTGTTTGGAAAAAGAGAGAGTTGTGATGAGAGAGGAAAAGAAAGAAAGAAAGAACTTGAGAAGATAATATGTTTTGAGTGCGATGGGATAGGGCACAAGAAATTTGAGTGTTCCTCTAAACTTAGGAGAGAGCGTAAGAAAGATGACATTCCCACTTCTCCAAGTGATAGAGAGGATGAGGATGGTGATGAAAATGTGATCCAAAAAGCATTTAGAAAGTTTTTTATCGAGACCATGGAAATAAAAAGGTCAAATAGGATTCTAGGTCTTCGAATTCGTGAGTTGAAGGGAGAGAATGATGAGCTAAAAAGGGAAAAAGGTGACTTGACCAACACGGTGTCTAGTCTGATGACACGTGTATCCCATCTCGAGGATGATCTCAAACAAGCACGAGAGGTCCAAGTCACATTAGAGAATGCATCTGAGAAGGTTGATAAGATGGTTCCCTATCCCGTTTTGAATGATGTTGGAAAAGGTAATGACGGTACATTCACTATTTTTAATGCACCCGAGCCTATATCCACCTTGGTCAGTGAGTCCCATGGGAGCCCGTCTAGGAATGTTCTTCCCAAAATTGTTGACAAATTACTTCCTAGACCGGTTTATATTTGCTCCCACTGCAAGAACCGAGGAGATCTTAGGGAGTTTTGTTCCAAGTTTGGTTTTGTACCATATCATGCCATTTCACACATTCATGCACATACACCCACTCATGAGATTTTGCCTGCACATTATGATAGAGAGTTTGCACATATTCGTGAGCAAGTGAAGTTTTTTATCAAGACAACACATAATCTAGGGGAGTGTGTTCAAAAGATGTCACCATCTTTGGAAAACTCCACCGTTACTCCCGGTTGAGACCTTGTCTTTGTTGCTAGCATAGGTTGATTTTCATGCTGTTTCTTTTGCCTATTGCTAGCATGTACCATTAGTTTGTTTTATTTTTGTTCATTTTTCTTATTTCGTTAAAACAAAAATACAAAAAGATTTTCCTTTAAGAAAAATTTTGAGAAAAATCCAAAAAGATTTTTGTATTTTTGCACCTTTTTTCTATGGATGAACATTTAAGATAGCCGAGTCACAAATTCTTTCCATTTATCCATGTGACTCTTTGATAAAGATTTGAGACGCTACATCATTTCATCCATGTGCTTTGCATTGATTGGAGTCCTTGAGATGTAATTAGTGATATTTTCCTACATGTTTGACTCCTATCTCCTTTATTGCACACATGCACGGATGTATTTGATTATTGTTCTTGTCTATCACATGTTGGATTGAGTGATTTCATCTCAATTCTGTCTATACAACTTACAGTATGCGATAAAACTTGACAAGATTGGAATGCATGTAAAAACCATTTTTGTGAGACTGTTGTTTGTTTAAGAACGGGGAGGGGCTGCGAAAGATAATTATCTCTTCTTTACGCAAAAGCCACCGTTCAAAAGGACCTAAAAAAATGGAGGTATTTTATTATCCGGGGTCCAAAGAGGTTAAAAGAGCCCGAAAAAATTTAAAGGAAATAAAAAGAAATTCATGCCAAATATGGGCCACTTAGGTTTCACCATCAATTCTCCAAAGTTTGAGAATTTAGAAAGCCTCTATTAAAAATAAAAATCTGAGGGAGTTTGGTTGGAGAATCTTTAAACGAGTTTGCACTTCCTTGAAAGTCCTGAAAAGGCATGAAATAGTTTTGGACGTTATTGGTGTAGAAATCATTTTTAGCTTTGATTTGTTGATTTGATTGAGTCAGTGTCTTATATTTCCATTTTTTTACACCAAAGTAAGACTTTGAGTTCATTCGTTAGGAGTATCCAATATTCATCGTGCACATATGTCATGTTTGTATGCATTGATTTTCCTATCGAATTTGATCACACCACTTCATTTACGCTATCATCGACTTGGTTGCTTTGTGTTCATTCATGGTGTGATTTTATCCTAGTGACACCCCGCACTTGCTTATTTTGCTTTATTTCTCTCATTTGTCTATTTGGGGACATCATAAAAAAGGGGAGAAAGAATTATCACATTTTGGGGGAGTTTTGTGTTTTTGAGATTTGATATAACATGCTTTCTTCATTTGATATCTCATTTCAAACTTGATACGTCACTTGGTATTTTTTCTTTATCTCATGTGTGTAGGTACTAGATTGATGATCACTGAATTGCACACCCTGATGAGAAAAGATTTGAGATTCCTGAAGTTTTGAAGATCAAACGATGAAGACTTATTCATTTTTATCTTTCCAGTTTTGGGTTCATAGAAGGGTAGATTTGTATAGGCAATTTGTTATTTGATAATTCGGATATTTTTATGTATGTACCGGCATTGACATAGGGGGAGATTTGTAAGGATATTTTTATCATGTCCGAAATGTTTCATTTAGTTATGTCGTACGCCGTTACATTTGGAACATCTCTACACGATCGCACACGACGGCCTCAATCCGAATTTCGGGAATCAAGCATTTATGATCTCCATCATGTGTCCCTCATCTGCCTCAACGACTTCACGTTCCATGATTTTAGGTACTTTATGCAAGTGGTACGCAAGAGAAGTCAAAACAGTGCAACAAGGCTTGATAGGGAAGTTTAAGGGCAATTTGGTAATTTTACAGCCACCGTCCGGAGAACCGGTCAACTGGAAAGCTGAAGAGCTTGCCGCAACGAAGATACTGAAAGAAACGGTACCTCAATCCGAGCTTCGGTGAACAAGTTATGGCCCGTTGAAAATGGAGATATTTACATTGAAAATACTGGGAATTTTTCTAAGTGTTTAGCCCATGTTCCCAGCAAGTTTCCTCGAACCCAGTCCGAACCGGTTCGGGGGGGCGAACCGGTTCGTAGGGTACCCGAACCGGTTCGGGGTCCCTGTACGCTGGATAGAATTTCAGAGTTTTAAAATCGTGGGTCTCTTCATGTATTTCCCTATAAATACCAACTTCGGGGGAGCTATTTGTTAAGACTTTGAAAGACGAATTTGAGAGTCCTTATACCTCTAAGTCTTCACCTATTGAGCCCAAGACTCTAGGTTTTTGATTCACACAAATTTCCAAACACTTGTGAATCACTTTGCAACCCAGGAACGCAGTTTTGCTATTCATACCCTTGTGGAGAAGACCGTTCTTCTTCTTCATTGCTGCCCTCCTAGAAAGGGAAAATTCCAGCCGAAAAACTTGTGGAGAAGCCGTTTCTCTTCTTCATTGCAGCCCTCCTGGAAAGGGATATTTCCAGCCGCCGACTACAGAATTCGACACCTGAGGGTAATTCTTAGTCACTTGTATTTTCATTGTAATCCGAAATTGTACAGTTACAATATTATAATGAAAATAAATGGTTTTGCTCCTTTGGGGGATTTTTCCTCACAAGCATGTGTTTGAATGTTCGTGCTTAGTTCATTATCTTATTCAATCACATATTGTTGCATGTTTAGTGTTTGTTTGGGTTAAAAGGTGTTTATTATATAAGTTTATCATTTGAACGCGAGCACATACGTTCTCAGAATAACTAATTGACATCTTTGCTACTCTAGCCTTCATGGTCGACATGCCTGAGGGAATAACAATAGCACCTTTTTGGGTTTAAAAATAAGCTAAGCCCACCCACTGCTACCACATTGAACTCATTACTGAGGAAAATTCTATTATGGTCGGGTTATGGTACTATGACATTTGGTGCCTCCTCAAACATGGTAGGTATCTCCAAGATACAGATAAGAAAGACCATGCGACCCTTTGCAAACTGATTGCCCAGTACATCATCTGCAACAAAGTGCTTTTCAAAATGAACTTTGATAGAATCCATTTTCACTGAATAGCAGGGGCTGGTGTTAAAGAAATGACGCAGAAGATCCATAGTTAGTAATGAGGGCCCCATATAAATGGTCACATGCTTGCTAAAAATTCATCCGTTAAGGATATGATTGGACCACCATAGTCCAAGATTGCATGGCCCATGACTGAAGATGCCTCAAATTCCAACAGTTTCCCAATCTCCAACACTTGCCTCCTCTGTAACTATTCAACATTACCTCTCCATGGCCCTTCTCTACCTAGGGCATCGACATCATAATAAAGGTTACTCCCAAAGCTTCAAACGGTCACGAATTTATCTTGTTAGCTATTGATTACTTCACCAAATGGGTCGAAGTTAAGTCGTACGTGATACTAAATTCCAAGAAAGTGGTTAAGTTTATCAGAAAGAATAGCATATGCCAATACAAAGTTTCCCATAAGTTAGTGTCAAATAATGGGCTCCATATCAAATTTGAGATCACAGAACTAGTCGACAAGCATGGCATTCAGGGACAAATCTTCTCCATATCGAACCCAAACTAATGATGTTGTCAAAGACACCAATAAAAGCCTAAAAACCATTATTAGTAAAATAACTAAGAGTTGCATAGATTAGGATGAACGGATCCCTTACGCCCTTTGGGTCTATCGCACTTCAATAAGAATGCCTACTCGAGCTACCCCTTATTCTCTAGTGTACGACATGAAAGCATTCCTACCCATTGAACTGGAAATACCTTCCCTCCGTACTTTACTCGAAAGCAAAGTTGGCAAAGAAGAACGGCATCAGAGCCGCTTTAATGAATTATAATTCTTGGATGAAAAGATACTGAATGCTCTACATCATATACAAGGGTGCCATCGCTAGATAACGTGATCAATCAACTAAAAAGTCAAAGACCATGGTGTCCACGAAGGAGACCTTTCCCTAAAAGAGATCATAGAACCCATCTGGGACCCTAGAGGGAAATTCAAACTAAATTTAAATGATTCCCTACATCATGAAGAAAATTCTCTTAGGAGGTGTCGCTATGCTCATAGACCTCGATGGAGAAGAGATGGTGTGCCCAGTCAACCTGGACCATCTTAAGAAATTTTACCCTTTGTTCAAAATCTCGATGGGCTATGACTCTTATAATCCTCCTTCTATTTAAAAAATTCTTTATTTCCCCTACCCATAATTACGTGGGACTTGATCCTCTCAAAAACATTTTCATTTCAAAATGAAACTCATAAGAATTTTCAAAACCCCTAGAGGTACGTAGGTCGACCATATGCCATACATAGCCTCGATACCCTTCTTTTTCATAAAATGTTATTTTTTTCTAATGTCTAAGAACGGATCTCCATTTTATCATTTAGATGAAAAAAATTATTATGTATGCCTAGCGATTGGTATAGATAATTAAAATGCAAAATCATTTTTTTATAATAAGGAATTCAGCACTGTTACATGACGTATCGAAGAAGAGAGTTAAACAAAACACCCCATTCCATTGACCAAAACCATTCCTAAATAAACCTAACCCTGAACTAAGTTACAATAACAATTATCCAAACCCCTAAAAACATAAAGAACTGAAATTACCATATCTTCACAAAAATCACCCAAGCCTTACAAAACATTGCCTTCAACTGTCGGATGGCCTTGCTTCATCATCATTACCCGCCCCTGGAGTTCGCCAAGTTTCCCACTCATGGTTGACATTTCGTATGCACTCCATGGAGTGGTATGCCCTAACAAGACTGGACAGAACCACAACAATATCTTCCATGGTGTCAAAGGTAACAAACCACCTTTGACTGGTCCCTTCTACCATAATTTTCTCTACTACATGCTTCTATAATTACTTTAGGTAGTCCGCAGATAGATGCAAGCCCCTCCCACATATTGTGATGGACAGATAGCCGAATGAGGGTGATGTCACAAAGAGCCTATCATCATCATCATCATCAGTGATTCAATCAAATCCTCCATCGAGAAGTAAGGGGGCCTAATTTGTTTCCATTTAACTTGGCACAAGAGCCTTTAGGGTAAATAGAAAGAAGTCTACTAAAGGCCCACTAACTTCACATACCGATTATCTCCAAGCTATAAGAAAGGCTATAAATCCCCCCCCCCCACCATGGCACTGACCAGCAAAGACACCGAGATCCATGCTCCACAGATCCGTTAATCCAACTCTTTGTTGATGGACCAAAGCTGAAGAAAGTCCAGACAAAGAAATTGGGCACAACTGTTAAGGTATATTTAGGTGGAGCTTCCAGATAAAACCTTTGTGCAAGCAACATAAACAACATTATTGGGATTCCCCTCAGAAAGTTAGATTGTCCCTCCTTCCAATCATCCAGACTGTTCAGGATCTCAGTCAGCACCACCGCTGTAGGATTATGGCAGTAAGACATCCACTCCATTATCCCAGCCAATGGCGGATAACCATCAAGTCCCTAGTCACCAACAATAACCTCGTAGTAAGGCTTAAGATGATAGCTCCGGCAAATACAACATACTCAAATCCCCTCAGGCGTAATGAATACATAACTGTCTGGAGAGAAATAGCCCCTCTAATAACCAATGGTCGAGCCTCCGAAGGAGAAATATGAAGCAAATCCGACAGGAATACATGGGGAGAATGGGAAAAATAAGGCTTAACCACTATCCCCAACATGGTCGAGAATTCTTTATAGGTAGGACAGACCTCGTCCAGGCCAAAATGGAAGACATAGTCCTCAGGGTATCAGAAATGTACCACCGCTACTAACAGGTTCTAGTCTATGGATCAGTTATGCCAAAGAGAAATCTGATGCATGTTGAAAGCATCATAGTTCACATTGTATAAGCACATGTCCTACAGACCATCAAGGTAAGAGGATAATTCTTTATACATGGGAAGATCCATTTAGGAATAAGAAATATGAAGCAAGAATAAAATGTGGGTATTGGTGGAAAATCACATCCCACGCCCAAAAAGGCAAGAGATCTAGAAACTCAATTAAATATTATCCCTGCAAGAGTACTCTCATGTAAAAAAGAAAGTGCAATCAAGGGCTAGGGATTATTTGACCTAACCCCCATGTCGATAGGCAGGTTAAGGGGTATGTCGATTGGCAACCACCCTATTTTGGAAAATTCCATATTTCCTCTTTTATCAAAATCAATTTAAAAAAATCCTCATTTTGAAAAATTAGCCCCAGGTTATTTTCTCATTTTCTCTTAAGAAAAAAATTATTTTAATTCTCAAGATAATTCTACTAAACAATCTCTCCTCCGAGTCAATTAGTTCACTTCCATTTTCTAAATAATAAACATTTATCCTTTCAATATCGTTTTCATACTCATCTCTAATTTTGTGTAAAATAAATAGTCTCAGCAGAAAATTGAAAGTGCATATAGGATAAATCTCTAAATCAAGAAAAATACCCAAAAAATACATATTTCTTAATAGATTTTGCTTCACTTGGTTACATTTTACAGATAGAAAATAAAAATAGAAAATACAAATGGGACTTCGTTCGAACCCTTAACTTTCCCTCTCAATCCCTCAACCCCCACATCGGATGCACTTTCTCCAACGACGAGCAGTGGATCCTCCACTCCCAGAATCTGAACCCCCGTCAGAGGTGGTAGGTGGCACAGAGTAGGAAAGAGACAACTTCTTGATATAATATGACATGGAGGCCATCATGTCCTTAATGTCCCTCATCCAGGTGGTAGATACCCGAACATACTGCAACCAAAGAAGAAACTGTAAAAGGCAAATCAATCAGTAAAGAAGCAAAGAAGAATCGATAGAACAAGAAAGAGAAAGGATATACCTCAAGCCGGTGGAACTTTATAAGCCCTATAAATCCATACATTGACGCATGAGGATGGTTTAGCACGCTCAAGGACTCCCCATTACTTAGTCAAAAATTGTAGGAAAGGGGAGTAACCTGAATAATTGGAGCCTCCTCTGCCGCCGCCGCCATTGACATGCCACCACCTGTGCTATAGATCTATCCCACTGGTGCACTATTACCCCTTCCAAAAGCCATGGCTATTGGAGGAATTTTCTCCACATCATAGATACAGTAGGGCATCATCCATCTCGTCACAAAACCCAGATAATCATAACTCTCAATTGTATTCGTATAGTGCGTATAGGGCTCGCCGATCATTCCCGTCACCCGGGCATCGTCGAATATCTCCCTCACCCACATCATGTACATAAGGGATGCTGATGGTAGGACCGCCACCTCCTCCTACATAATCTGCCTCACCGCCCTCTCCCATAGTACCAAATGTACCCAGACTCATGCACCATTAACCACCGCATAGGCGCATGTAGGCCCATCACCAAAGTATCTCGTGAACTGACCCCCCCAGGGGTAGAAGGTCACCTGGAATTCCTAATAGATAATATGTTTCCACTCAAGAAATGAATATTCCAAGGAAGAACTCAGAAAAGACGAAAGATAACCTAGTCACTCGTCAGGGCATTTTGATCCCGTCGCACGTTCGCTAAAGATAAGGGCTGATTCGATCGTCGATCGAACTTCTGCCACTGGAACATATGGAAGAAGTCCCTTAAGGGATATCAACTCCACATTATACCATATCACCACATAAAACCACGTCTGCAAAAGACGGGAATCAACAAAAAATGGAACAAAAGAAGAATACAAGGAAATGCATAAAAAGGAAAATAAATTTAAAATTACCTCCAGAAGATATATGGCTCTCCTAAAATTTTGTCGATCATATTGGATGAAATCATCCAAAGAAAAATAATGGGATGACAAGGCCAGGCTCCCCTAATCATACAACTGGATATAAAAAATCCTCCTCTGATATGGAAAAAACCAAAGATGAATGACGTTGTCACTCGCCACCACTAAAAATCCACCTAGCAAAAGTAAAATATACGGACGGGTTGTCTATCTCACCTACCTCTCATTGGTCATGTCCACCCTCCTCCCTAGGAGAGTATCTCTCAAAGCTCCCCATATACGATCCTACCCACGTCCCCTAACGCCGACTGCACCGCCTTCGATGTCATTCTCAATGTTTAATCCATCACTATCTGAAACCCCTCACAATCAACCTCCGTCAGTTGCTGAACATCTATGGGAGTGATCATTATCTCCACGAAGACAACATGAAAGGTGTTGGTAGTGTCCCACCACCTCTCCCTCAGAGAACATAAAATTGAAGTAAAATGCAGTGTCTCATCCAAAGCCTATACCAAACGGCCAAAACCGACATAGGAAACCATCCAGTGCACCACAAAAGGTAGCTTCTCCTAAAAATCCTTCAGCCCCGTTGTACCTCGAGACTAAATACCCAAAGGATCAATGGCAGTCTACAGAAGAAGAAGAAGAAGAAGAAGAAGAAGAAGAAGAAGAAAAAGAAGAAGTAAAACCCTTCATTAGCACAAAGAAAAAGAAGAAAAGTGAAATGGACTAATAAAGGTCATTGTACTTATGTAGACACTAGGGTTCCTCACCCCAGATGATTGGTGGTATGCTGGCTCGCATAGTAGGATATGCTCATCAACTACAGGATCGAAAAAATAAAAGTCATTTTCATTCCCCAAAGCAAATGACACCCTAGACTTCCACTCCAGACTATCCCAGTTCTCGAGGGCCAACCACTCAGTGTTGTATCCCTCGTTTGAATAACCATTCATTTGAAATATTGAAGAAAAAAGGACTTAGGAATAATTTTTATAGAGAGAAAGATGAAGATGAAAACACTTGAAGGTGTGAAAAATGGGTATGGATCACCCCCTTTTATTGAAGGCTAAGGGGCATGTTGATCGATAACCCCCAACCATAATGAATGGCATCCGACTTTTCCCCTTTCCAAGGAAGCCGGGAAGTCCAAACCCTAAAAGGTTGGCACCATCCTAAGGTAGCCTATCGACACCCCCTTTTACATTTTGTACAAGAAATTCCAGAAAAATCTAGAAAATTTCCCAAAAATCCCTAAAAATATGAAACCTCAGTTTCCTCAAGAAAATAATTTTTTGAAGCACTAAGCCCTTTAAAAACTCTCAAAATCTACAATCGAATTAATTTATGCTCTTATCCTCAACATAATCCCCAGCAGGATTAATCTTACACACCTATCCTCAACACATTCCACAAGCATAACCAATCATATGCCCGTATCTAAGTCTAATACAATTCCCAACCATAATTCTAAAACTAAAGCATCCCCCAGTGGATTCTCAAAACAACACAATCCCCAACAAAACCACAAGTGCACCTGCACCCCCAAGGTAATTTAAAATTCTCCATGAAAGCAATTCCCCACACTATAACTTTAGGTCCCCAAAATTGATATCAGCACTAAGAATTTGTAGTCACAACTTTAGGTCCTCAAAATTGATCTCGACCCTTAGAATTGGTCATCATAACTCAAGGTCCTCGAAATTGACCTAAGCCATCAAAATTGATCTCGACCCACAAAATTGGTGGCCATAACTTAAGGTCCTTATAATTAACCTCGGCCCTCATAGTTGGTCATTACAACTTAAGATCTTGAGAATTGACCTCGACCCTCAAAATTAGTTATCCCAAATTAAGGTCCTTATAATTGACCTCGACCCTCAGAATTGGTTGTCCCAACTTATGGTCCTCATAATTGACCTCAGGCCCCAGAATTAGCCATCATAACTTTAGGTCCTCAGAATTGATTAGACCCTCAAAGTCGTCACAACTGTTGGTCCTTATAATTGACCTTGACCCTCAGAATTAGTCGTCTCAACTTAAGGTCCTGTGAATTGACCTTGGACCTCATAATTGTTCGTTCCAGTTAAGATCCTCAAAATTGACATCGGCCCTCAGAATTGGTCATCACAACTCAAGGTCCTCAAAATTAACCACGACCCCCAGTATTAGTCGTCACAACTCGAGCTCCTCATAATTGATCTCGACCCTCAGAATTGGTCATCACAACTCCAAGTCCTCAGAATTGACCTCAACCCTTAGAATTGGTCGTCACAACTTTAGGTCCTTAGAGACCTCGACCCTCACATTTGGTCATCATAACTTTATAGCCTCAAAATTGACCTTGGCCCTCAGAACTAGTTACTATGACTCAATATCCTTAGTATCAATCCTCGACCCGATGAATTAGTCATCCCAAGCATAACTTGAGAGTTAATCTTCGACCTACTAAATCGATCATCCTCGTCTCTTTAGGTCCTCATAATCGACCTCGACCATTGAATTGGTTATCCCCAGCACAACTTGAGAGTTAATCTCAACCTGTTTAATCGGTTATTCTCGTCTACTTAGGATTCATAATCGACCTTGACCCACCGAATTGGTCTCCTGAGACCCTTAGAGCCCATTATAACACATCTTTGAATCGCTAAATCGGTTATCTTCATCTCCTTAGGTCCTCATAACTGACGTCGACCCTCCGAATTGGTCAATCCCACCCTCTAGGTCCCTAAAATTAACTTAAAAATCCTCTTTTCCAATGTCGATGTGGTGTATATCATTCAACGACCTTAATTTTTTCCAAGCTTTACTTTCGAGTGTCTCTCTATAAACACCCCATCCTAGGACCCCCTAAGAACCTCCTTAGGGACCTATCACTCAATCATTCACCGCAAACCTTAGTTCGTACCTCGAGTACTAATCTAGAGGCTCTCGGGCCCCATTTGACTCTGATCAACTTTCTCACCTAATAAAAAAATCGATAAATATTTGAAGGGCTCAAAATTCCCTTTCCAATGGTCTGTCCATGCACGAATTATCCTTACGGTTCAGACGAACGGTCCATTTTACTATCAAAAACTGATTTAAAGGCCACCGAGCACTTCCGGACCACGTTTAACTCAGATCAACTTTCTCACCTAAGTGAAAGATTGATGAAAATTTGATGGGCTCTGAATTCCCTTTTTCAACGGTCCACCTAATGTGCGAATCGACCATAAGATTCAGATGAACCATTTATTGTACCCCAAAAATCGATCTAGAGGCCACTGGGGGCTCTCAGGCCCCATTTGACCCCGATCAACTCTTCATCATGAACAAAGCTAAATGAATCTTCGAAGGTCTCTAAATACCCTTTCCAACAGTTTTCTGAAGAGTCAGCCAGCACTTTTGGGCCCCATTTGACTAAATTCAACTCTCTGAACCGAACGAAGCTGAATGAAATCTCGAAGGGCACTGAATACCTTTTCTAAAGGTCCATCCCATGCACGAATCACCCTTACGATTCAGATAAACGATCCATTTTCCTTAGAGAATTTCTTATCTAGTGACTAACGAACACTTCTGTGCCTCATTTTACTTCAGTAAACTCTTGAACCCATGAGTGACTTAATGAATTCTCAAAGGGATCTGAATACCCTTTCCAACGGTCCACCCTATGCATGATTATGACTTACAATTCGTATTTTACAACCATGTTTTTGAAAAATCTTCCTCAAACTACCAAATGGCACCCCTAGGACCCTGCCTATTGGCAATGTGTATGGGGTTCTATGCTGATAGACAGGTCTAGGACCATGTCGATCGTCACACCCCTTGGCGCTATAAATAGGGGCGATGATCTCACTTTGAAAGTCACCCTTGAACATTCTATCGAATTTTGAGTTGTTACCCCTTCAAAAACCATTTCCCACATTCCTTCCATCATTTTCATACTCTTTTGAGTAAATTCTCACCCACCTCCTCATACCACCATCATCTCATCTAGAGATCAGTGAATCTATAATCAATATCCACTTCAAGTCTTCATAAGGAGGTCTAATTCTTCCCCTTTGTCTTTAAATTTTCTCATTTTTACATTAGTTACTTAATTTTTATTTTAGTGTTTTACTTCATTACATCGCATACCTTAGCTTCAAACTTTTTATTATTAGAATTTGCACATACTTTTTTTTCATAAAAAAAAAAAAAAAAGTAAAACAGGGTTTACTTGTAAATTTCAAATGGGGAATTCTCATCACATTTTCTCACACTAAAACACATTTTTCTACACACACACATATAAGAAAAGTCCCCCGTTGGATTTATGAGTTAAACCACACCTCGTATTATCTTCGAACTACGTGAAATTTGATGCCCCCTTTGGCTATGTAGGCATATTGGGTAAATCCATAAACTTGAGTCCTCCCATATACATTTGTTACTTTGTTCTTATCATATATATATATATATATATATATGCTTGTTTGCTTGTGTCTTATCCGATATGCACACTTGTTCTTCTATAATGACTTGTGAATTGGCAAACACTTACACTATACTTTGAATTAATATTTTGGGAACACACCTAAGGATAACCTCACTCCGCTTGTATCCATGTCGCGAGTCGAGCGATACCATCCTCTATTTATATTATGCATATGAGCACACACATTATGAATTTTTGCAGGATAAGATTAATATATGCCCATGAAAAACCGAAAGGGAGGTATGGGTTCATAACACCTTTCCATTTCGTAACTTAGTTCCCAAACCTTTGAACTACTTGGTTTCGTAAGCATCATTATTGTCCTTGATGTCGTTCTCTCAAGGAGACAAAATTATTTTGCCTATTTGTGTAAAATAGGATTGTGACTCTATCTCTACATATCACCCCACATCCTAGAGAAAGGATGCAATCCCACATGCACGCCAAAAAGGGGAACGAAGTAGGGATCCACCTCGGGACCCACGGCCCTCGGGATGGCCACAATAACCTTAAACCTTGATTATGATGTTCAAAATGCTTACGTTCTGATAATAAATCATGTTTTTTTATGAACCTTATTGTACACGATTACATTGCATTTTGGGTTTTTTGTTATCATTTGGAAAATTCAAAATTTCTGATCCATAGTGTGTTTCGCGACACTAGTTATCGTTGCAGCAAAGCTAAGCAGGGCCCACGAACTTGCAGTTGTTGTAGTGAAAGGAATGAACTAAAAAGTTTTGGTCCATGTCGTGGCCTTCGACAGTCTATTGTCGCGTCAGAGAAGGAAATTGTGCCCCGTGATAGACTTATCGCGTTAGCGAATTAGGTTATAAATAACATGAAATCCTTCTCATTATAGACTCTTCGTAGTAACAACTCCTCATTTTTCTAACCCATAAATCCCTCAAAGTTCTTTCGTGTGCTCTCATGGTTTCAAGTGATTTATCAATAGATTCATGATCCAAATAACTCATTCTAAATTAGGTATCTTAAAGTTAGGCTTATTTTAAATCTTCTAGTTTTGGGGAGATATTTGTTATTTTTTTCAAATAACTTTTAATGATAGAATTTATTTTGATTATTGAGATGTGTTTTGTTATCTAGAGATAGTTTCATGCAAATTTAATGGATTTCCATCACCAAAAGTGATTTCATGTCAAAGATGTCTACTTAATTTGGGTCTTTTAAGTTGTGATAACATCTAAAATGTTATAAAAATTGGATTGAAACTCTACCCATTTAGGACTAGATTCCTCTTTCATTCTGGGTTTAAACGTAGTTTAAATATAATTTGGAATATCCATGTTCTTTTTTATTTGATTATGTTCTAGAAAATAGTAAGCACTTGTTCACCAAGCATCCTCGCTCTAAATACCCGGAACCTGAGCCAATCAGATTTGTGATGAAAGAATAACAACATCACTTCACGAGCTATTTCAACTCTAGAAAGGTTTTGTATAAACAATCAGTTTATTGGAAAACTATTTGTCAAAAAAATATGATGGTATAAAATGAATTTTAAAATAGGGGACGGATTCGAGTATGCTTTCACGGGGATGAAAATAAGAGTGGATTTTGACACTTAGTAAGATAATTCTACGACAATGTGGAATTTGATTATAAACATTTAATCTCTTTTCAATATACCATAATGGGTGTTTGTGTGTCAATGTCACAAAGAATATCTCTTGACACTACCATCTTTTGAGAGTTGATCCCCTAAAGTACCCGCATGAAGGTCATAAGAAACCTACCATGGAAGTGACATGGAAAGAAATTACCAACGATCCATGGCATAGGTATATAAGGGTTCCATTGGGATAAATGAATCACACTGATCATTACTGTAAGGACATTTTTGTCCATTGTCAATTTGTATGTCGTACGCCGTTACACCGTTGAAGCAAATAAAGATCGCATCTACATCAACGGATCCGAATATCAAAGTGTCTTCAACACCATAGCCTCTGCGAGAATGATCTTGGTAAAATTTTGTTTTTACGTTCCTTAAAGTTCATATTTAGTATTGGGAAATTTTTATAAAATGTTTTTTATAAAAATTAGAAGTAAGTTTTTTCAAGCAAAATGAGGCTTTTAAAAGTTTTTTAGTTTTCTGGGAAGCCGGACCGATCCGCCTCTATACCGGACCGATTCGCCTCCGGACCGGTTCGTCCTCTACCCGGACCGATCCGCCTTGCTTTGTCCAATAGACCACGGACCGATTGCGAACCGAAGAAGCCAAAATTTAAAATAACCGATCCGAGGTCGGACCGATATGCCCCCAAGCCGGACCGGTCCGCCTGGGATAAGTTCGAACAGTTCCGTGAGATTTTAATCCACCAGCTCTTATTTTCTATATATATTCCTACTTCGTTGGTGTATTTTTTTCAAGTCATTGAGAAAACGTTTTTAAGAGTACAAACACAACAAGACTTCAATTTTTGATGTGCCAAACATCTATTTGATTCACACACAAAAATCCCAATTACTTTTGTGAATCTTTTTGAACCCTAGAACACAATTTTGTTATTATTCAACCCTTGTGGAGAAGCCGTCTCTCTTCTTCATTGCTGACCACCTGGAGTTCCTACGAGAGATTCCAGCCGACACTGTTTCTAGCCGTTGCTTTGAAGGATTACCGAAGACACCGTGCTTTACACTTGTGGGCGATTATCAGGTTGTATGTAAGTCAATGGTCTTGTAAATTTTTCAAAGTTCTAGAAATAAAAGGTTTTGCCCTTCGGGGATTTTTCCTTAACTTTGTGTCGCTTGCTTTATTTGTTTATGGGTTGACACTTGCACTTTAGATGCATGATTAGGGGCTAAAATTAAATAAGTGTGCTATATTAGAAAGTTGCGAAGTTAATCAATTATCACACATAATTCTCACGTTCTTAATTACTAACTCATTCATATGATCGTTTCAGGTAAAATATTTTTGAAATCCCATTATACAACTATTTTGGACCATATCACTCCTTTCTCTGCAGAATATGAACGAGTTTTCCAATAAACTTAAAATGATATGTATTATACCCTGAGAGGTTGTGTATTGAGTAGAGGAGATGTGATACCCTCACCTACCTTTGGGAGGTTTATTTGCACAATTTTGAGATCTGGAAATGGGAAGCTAATGATGAGTGAAGTATACCAAATGATCCCTCCAAACATCACCCATAGGTTTTTTCCTTGAAGGAAGGAGGAAAAGTGGTAGTCCCATACCACAACACCAGAATGATGATGAAGTGATGAATGTTAATGACGAGAGAAGAAAATAAGGATAGTAAATAGATAGGTTGGAACCCAGATAGGGGTAGGCTTTCAAGGTTCAAACCCTTCATTGTGTCTCCCCAGTGCTAGGATGGGCGGTAGCTCATCTGGAGTTGGATCATAGTCTGCAAGTTCTCAGTTTCACTTGTTTAATGAGAAAATGCATTATATATTTATGTGAGCTGTAAATATTCTACTCCTAGGTATACATGAATTGGTTGAGTCTAATCGAACTTGTAATTTGGCGGATGAAAATCTACATTCCTTTAGTGAACAAGAGTTCATGATCATTAGAAAAAATCCCATTGATCTCAATGATGAAATTATATATCTTCACATTATATATGATGCTAGATCGTATGATGAAAATTATCTAGGTTTGTGGTGGTGATGCTTGTGATGGTGTTGGTGTGTTTGTTTTGGGTTGTTGTTTATTGAAGTTTTTTTTAGTAAGACTTATTGGAATATTTGAGTTAGGATATTTTGGTTTGTATTAGTTATATCTATGTATTCCTAAATGCATTTGTTAGTTTAGGGTAATTTTTTAATCAATACACTATTGTAGTCTACATTGACTATAACTTTATTGATAATGGGATATTTCAAATTTGAGTTATCCTGAATGACTATTCTCATATTTATACCACATCTCATAATTGTGTGTATATCAAGTATGTATGGGTGTGGTTTATCATTTTTATATGCGTGACAAAACTAACCACATCTCTTGGTGGTATATGACTTTTTAATGTCAAAATTTATCAAAAGTTCATTTTTTAACTTGAACTTAACCTATTTCTTGAGTTAATGTTCTCTTTCAGTATACTTACTATCCTTTGTCAATTACCATGACAAAATAGGGGAGAAATTATGGGAAAGAGATGATTAAATTAAGGAGAGATTTAATTTCATGAAAATATGGGCTTTTGAATGAAAAAATCTTAGGAAGTGTATATACTTCATGTGGGACGAGTGAAATGCATCAATATGATATTCTAGGATGCATGCTTGTGTAGTTGTTGATATACTTTCGATAATTAATATGTCTCATACTTTAACTAACATATTTTTAGGGCATCATAATTACATCCGGTTGACCTTCTTTATATACATTGAAATCATGATATCTTTTGTAGTAGATGACGAATTAACAAATCATAAGAGCTAAAGTGGGTTCTTTTTTATCATAGGTTGATATGGTGATGTATACCTTTGTCCGGGCTTGTGTCATTATTGTCTTGGGGTTATAGTTTTGCTTATATTTTTATGTAATATTTTTATGTAATATTTTAAGTGTATATTTTTTCATGGAATAGACAAAGGAGAAAATTGTAAGATTAGTTATATACTCATGTGCGCCACATAGATTAGATTGTTGTATTATATGTACAAAATATACTTTGTGTCTTTTATTAGACCTTGAGGTCGTTTCGGCATGACACGATTATGGTATATTTGCTCCGGACTTGTTTCGACTTCTCAACCTATCACCCACATGATCTTATATTGGCTTATCCACTTGGTTGATATATATGAACATTCTAAATACCTTTTCACTCTTTATTACATTCAATTTAAACATTTTTCCTTTATTTGTTTATTTGGTTGTACGGTTTAGGTGATTAATCTATGCAAGTATACTATTCTTGTAAAATAAATTTTTTGAAGTTACTTTTTGCATATGTATATGACATGAATGTTTATGTAATGGTTCAATTATTCATGACTTGCTTTTGTTGTAAATTGTGTAAGTTAAGTCTCTTCACTAATACCTCACTACAATGAACTATTCACTAACGCGAATCCATGCTTTGTTGTCGTTGTACTGCCTATTTTTTTTACTAGTTCAGCCAAATTTTCCTCGCGACTTCCCTCATTGGTCATTCTTTGCAGCGGCAAATTCTATTGCACCCATGATAAAACCTTCATTTGTCGCGACCTTAGCATGCAAATATGATGTCACTACACCAAATCTGCCCATTTGTCAAGGTCATTGACCTTGACAAATCCAACTTGTCAAGGTCAATGACCGTGACATTTCGAGGCGAGACAACTTTTTTTGTCACGGTCGTGTCGCGGTCAATGACCGTGACACGTTTGTCACGGTTTATAACCATTACAAAGCCGTGACCCTTTTTAAAAAAATTGTCACGGTCATTGACCGTGACACGTTCGTGACAACTTTTATCACGGGCTTGTCACGGTCAATGACCGTGATAATTCTGGGCAGAATTTAAAAGAAATCTGCTGGGCAGTATGGCCACTGCCACTGCCCAGCAGTATATTTGTACCTGTTATAGCAACGTTATACCTGTTCCAAACATCATATATCCAACACAAACTAAAGATAATGCAAATATATATTCATGACGATATAATCCAAATATTCAAAATAGAAATAATATACATGACGATATAATCCAAATATAATTAAAATGGACAAACTTAAAAATAATGTTACTACATGTCTTGGATAAAACTGAGGAGGTGAGTAGGCCACACGACATACGAATTGATGCACCCACTAATATACATCGTGTCGCATTGTTCGCGCAACCACAATAGGGAGTTCTCCCTCCCGGGTATGACATGCGTGACGAGCACCCTGGACTCCATCTCTTGAAGCACACGTCCATGGACTATTCCACCCTCGACGATATTCGGGTCCCTCAACCCCCGCCCTATCCGATGGCCATCAAATACGTCCAATATGAACACACTTAGCCAACCAAGTGTCGACAATGGTCTGTTGAAGGGCGTCAAATAGGGAAGTGGATCATCTAAGTACGAACGTGTCGGTGATGAAGCAGCGAGGTCCACATCCTCGTCATGATGCGCCTCATCCTCCCGCACCTCCTCCTCCACCGCCTTCTCCTTATCCTTCCCTTTACCTTTCCCTTTACGGTCTCCACCCAACGTACACTTCATTAATGCGAACATATCTTGTACCATCGCCTCCAAACGGGACAGCTTCGCGTCGTGTGAATCCACCGTTCGAGCCAACCCGGTGTCGCTCATCTCCAATACGATGATCCTAGATTTGGCCACCCGCGAGCTCACTCCCCTTGTCCTCCCCTTGCGATCAGAGCCAAGCACTTGGCTGAGTGCGTCTGTGGACAAAGATGCCTTGTCGGCATCAGACTGCGACTCATGCACTTCCTTAAGCTTTGCCTGAAACGACAAAAAGCACATGATTAGTAAAATAAGTAAACTAAAAAATTATAACGTAATTAACAATAATTAAATTGTCGGATTACTTACAATCGTGGCCGCGATGCTCGGGGACACCTCCTTGTCCTTCCCCTTATTCGTCCGAAGAGCCACATAAGTATCGAGCCTATGTGGCTTACCCCCTGGCCCACTCCCTACCCCCTGAAATAAAATAAAGTAAAGTAAAATTAGTATCGTCCCCGCAAAGTAAAATAATGAAGAATAATATATTTCTGTAGTTATACATAAATTAAATCTTACTTGCATCCTATGCTCCACCTCAGCGTAAGAGGTCTGGTCGGAGTAGTGCACGTCCGTCTTTTTTGCCCGATTTCCCCTCCCCGATTGGTGAGATGCCAATTGTCGATCCTCGATCTCATTGTCAATGAACTTTTGACATTGTGCCAATGAGATCGGCTCCTTGGGCGGGACGGATCCACGCCATTGTATAATGGACTCTCGTGTTTTCCCAAAGTATCGTGTCCGCATATTTTTCTTCCACGTCTTGTGTTGCTCCCTCAACTGCTCCAAGACGGAATCCCGTAGCTTTGGATCCAAGTTGAATTGTTCCTGTCCAACAAATACAATGTTAGTTGCGAATAAATATAAATATAAATATAAGTATAAATATAAATATAAATATAAATATAAATATAAATATAAATATAAATATAAATATAAATATAAATATAAATATAAATATAAATATAAATATAAATATGAAATTGAAATTGAAATTGAAATTGAAATTGAAATTGAAATTGAAATTGAAATTGAAATTGAAATTGAAATTGAAATATTCATATAAATATAAATATAAATATAAATATATTACCTGTAGTGCCGCCCAAACAGCTAACTTGAGCTCATATGGAACCTCCTTCCAACTCATAAACCCTGGGCCGATGACCGTCTTTAGCAGCTCGAGGGATCTCGCTAATAGCTCCGACTTGTTCTCAACGGTAATCCCAAATTTTCCATATTTGGGGAGCCTAGGGGCGGAGGATCCCTCGTCGCCTCCGCTACCACCGAACCCAGACGACATCATCATAAACAGCATCATCATCTTCGCCTTAATATCTGAAGGAGACATTTTTGCTGTAAAAAAATGTTATTAGTACAGATAAAAAAAATGTTAATAGTACACATACACACACGCCTACCCCACCCGCCACGCACACACACACAAACCACCCCCACCCCTACCCCCTACCCCCACAAATTGTAACAAAATATTATCAGCTCCCCCACCCCCACTACCCCCCTCCCCCACCACACACCACCATACACACACATATACACATACCCACCCCTCCCCCCGCCACGCACACACGCACACACCTACGTACACACACACACACCCCACCCCCACCCACCCTACCCCCACCCCCACCCCGTCCCCCCACCACGACCGTGACAACTACACTTATGATTTATCAATAAAATTATGACATGAGATAATTATAATTGGAGCATAAATTTCATTGTCATAAAGGGATAAATCCAACCAAGTACAGAGATTCTACAAATTAAAGTGAGAATTAAATTTAAGACTTTCTAACAACATGCATGTGTATGGATTCTAACTAATGATATTCCTAAAAACATACAATTGGCAACATTTTGTGAATTTACTAAACTTTATATAATATTATCAGATTCTGTTAAAAAATTATCTAGGGTTTTACCTAATTGAATTAATTTCATGAATGAATTTATTATCAATTTAAATGAAAATATCAATTATTATTTACATTGAATTAATTTATCAAATTTCATATAATATTATCAATTTCATATAATATTACATTGAATTTCATATTTCATATAATATTATTTCATACTATTTCATATAATATTATTATTTCAAATAATATTATTTCATATTATTTCAAATTTCATATAATATTATTTCATATAATATTACATTGAATTTCATATTTCATATAATATTACATTGAATTAATTTATCAAATTTCATATAATATTATTATCAATTATTATTATCAATATCATATAATATTATCAAATTTTGTGAAAATATCAATTATTATCAATTTGAATTAATTTACATTTACATTTTTGGATATTATTTACATTTACATTTCTGGATATTATTTACATTTATATTTTTGGATATATACACACATACACACATATATATATATACACATACACACATATATATACACACAAACATATATATAAATGGAAGAGAGAGAGAGAGAGAGAGAGAGAGAGAGAGAGAGAAAATCGACCTGAAAGTAGATAGAGAGAGAGAGAGAGAGAGCAGCGTCGAGAGAGAGAGAGAGAGAGAGAGAGAGAGAGAGGGAGGGAACAGCAGGAGGGAAAAAAGAAGGGGGAAAGGGTTTTTTCTGCGAACATTGTCACGGTCGTGTCACGGTCATTGACCTTGACAATTATTTAAAGAATTATCACGGTCAATGACCGTGACACGTCCGTGACAAGTAAATTTGTCACGGCCTTGTCACAGTCATTGACCGTGACAATTAGTTGTCACGGTCGTGTCAAGGTCAATGACCGTGACATAAAACGCGTGTTTTTTGTCACGGTCAATGACCTTGACAAGGTTGGCCGGCTGAAAGGTGACAATTTGCCCATTTTGGTGTAGTGTGTTTTACAAAACATTTTTTTTTAAATGTGGAGACTTTTAGGCAGAAAAATATTTCCTAGACTCAAATACTTGGAAGATCTTATCTTCCTCTCTTAGAAGAGCTATATTAGATGGTGTTTTGACGTTATTATTTACATATATTTTTCTCAAAAACTTTAGCGAAAAAATATTGAGAAAATATTTTTGAGAGAAAAAACACTTGGTCAAGAAAAAATAATTTAAGAGAATTATTTTTGAGTTTGATTACTCTAAAGAGTTAAAGTACTATTTATTTTCTTCACATTTCTATTTGTGTTCTTGAAGTGTTTGATTTTCAAACATTAATCACAATTCATACTAAAGCTTAAAACCTTTTACCTTTGTTCTTGAACTAAAATACTTGTATTCTTGTTCTTAAAGACTTGCGTGGATACTTCAAAAACACATTGTGTGGTTTGAGTAAGCCAATATCATTTTAATCACTTTCAGAACCTTTTAAAAAAGTCACATCCTTGAAAGTGGTAACCAAGCATTGGTGTCTTCTCAATAAAGTTCATCTTCTATTTCAATAAGATTTTGATTCATGGCGTATATTTGAAAGACATTTGAAGAGTCCGAAATCGATCACGGTTGGGTAAAGTGAATCTCCTCTTTATGAAATTTGTGTAAGATAGAATTTATTTTATTTTTGGTTAGTACAAGAGTTAAAATGAGATTTTTAAAGCTAAAAATGGAGTTTTTATACCTACATACCCCGCGAAAAGTCAACTACCACGCGATCATTATTACTGTTGTAGTTGACTTTTCGCGAGAATGTAAAAAAAGTCTGATTGCCTTGGAGAACACATCACATTTTGGGCTTAAACTTTGGATTTTTTACGTATTTCAGGGGAAATTTCCCCCATTCATTAGAGATGGTCTTAGGAAGTGGAAAAAAAATAACAAACAAGTATTGGTTTTGAAAAATAAAATAAAAAAGCAAGGTTCAAAAAGGCGCGAGGCGTGGTCTAGGTGTAGAGGTCAAGCCTCAAGCCTTAGGAGCCTAGGCATAAAAAGGCATTTTTCCTTTTTTATGATTTTAATTATTCCAAGGGTAGTAATATAATAAAATAGTACATACCTTGAATTTTAAAAATATATCCATATGTTTGGTAGCCATCTTTCTCATATTCATGCTCCATAACAAATATTTGTCAACTAATCCTTTGTTTTTTTTAAAGTGTGCCTTAAGCTATTTACCAAGAATAAGGCATAATAAGGCGTAGGCGATGAGTTTCTCTCAAGCCTCAAGCCTAGGAGGGCCTAGACGGAGCCTAGGCGGGCCTTTTAGAACAGAGTAAAAAAGAAAAAGAAAGAAAAAAAATGTAGAAACATTTTTAATGTAAGCAAACTCCCTAGAAATATAGTTTTTTAATGCAAAGTTCTTTTTAAGGGGACTTTATTGTATTAATGAGGTTCAAAATCTATCAAAAATATTTTAAAGACATTGTTGTAAAAATTATAAAAATCACGCACTTTTTACTTTACCCGTCTTTTACGAACTCTACTAATATCATTACTAAATATGTTTTGGAATACATTTACAAGAAAATAATTATCTTGAATAATTATATGAAGTGCATTAAATAAATCATTATCATTATCATTATGAAATAAAATTTCAGTAAGTATGACTATCTCCAAGGCATTGGAGCATTTTTGGTCCCTCAAAATGTTCCAATGCCATTTTTCTTCCCCAAAATAATTCAATTCGGTTCAGGGAAAACAATAAGTTTCGTCCTCCGAAGAATATTGGATTGTCATATGATATCATCCCCCATGGCTATTGAAATTCCGCGAAAGAGATAGTTTTTTCGTCTAGTTGTTTTAGTCTAATAACTAGTTTTTCAAGTTCCTGTAAATAACAACATCAATTTCATTACGAATTTATATCATGCAGTTATAACTTGTGAAATTTAACATATCCTTTTTCGAACTACAATGTCTTCTTCATCCAATGATTCCATCGATGAGTTTCTTGACGAGTCATTTTGATAAACAAATGCTTTGATTGATGGGAGTTGTGCTTCCCATCCCTTTAGAGATTTATGCGCCACAAAAGAGATCGCATCATCGGGTATCTATAACTGGATGAAAGGTCAAAAATAAAAATAGAAATGGAGGATATGTACGATTAATGAAGGATTATTCTGATGAGGCCTCAACTTATGACACCAATATCTTTTGACGTCGCTTTAGGATGTGAAGATTGTTGTTTCTACGCATAATTGAGGGGATATCTTTTCACAAAGATAATTTCATGAAGAAGACAAACATAAAAAATGGAGTTTTTAGATGTGCGAAAATGAACAATTCTCTTTGAATGCTTGCGTGCGGGTGGTCAAATGATTCATTTGACGAGTATGCATGAATTATGCATGAATTGAGAAGATCCCTTCCATTGAGGCGCTACAGATTTTGTGATGATGAATATGATGTGTATTTAATGTCATACCTGAGGACACTTATGACCGATGTAACGCATCGAAATGAATTTATGGATTATCCGTGATTCAACCCGGTTCAATGCGAGCATTAGGTGTAAAGTGCAACAAAACAACCTAAATAATGTTGCTAGTCCAGCTTTATTATAATTAACATTTCACTTGTTCGTATGAGAATCCAATTTCAAGATAAACTACGTGAGGAACCCATGGGGAGCACCCCAAAGTCCAAGTAAAGAGAGTTACTAACGCAAACGTAAATAAAATATACTTACCTGTAAAACGCCCTCAAATTTTGGAACCGCTTCCAACCTCAGTGGGATTTATACGAAAAATATAGAAACGAACAACGGAAAGGAATACTCACATTCTAAAACCACATGCATGAGAAAACATGTATACATCTACATACGTATACCTTTGGAAAATACACATGCCAATGCATTAGCCGCTTTACTTTCGAAAATCTTACTTATCCAGATTAATTTACCTTAATTTAGTAAAAACTTCATTTATTCATACTTAGTATTTCACGTTATTTAACACACCCAGTTCAACACTTGAAATCATTCCACTTAATTTGATTCAAACTGATTCCTTTATCGGAATTTAACCATTTTATTCATTTGAACGTACTTTTGTATTTTCATTGAAAATCAGCATTTTAACACACACATAGGTCATGTTAAAAAAATACTTATTTAATCTTCGATAATACTTTTTACACGACATTCCTCTGTTAAATATGGGTTTAACCATTTAGGTTGCTTAACTACCCATTTATCCACTTCCTTTAACCCTTTTTCATTTCTTTATGGACATTAATAGATTTACGAATTTTCTTGTACCGGAACATTTATTACATTCATTCAAGTTAGGTTGTATTAATGCATTTTACCACACAACCCATTTATTTATATATTCCATATTTTCTTTATCTTTTCTCAAAATCTTTCAATACTGCATACTTACAAGGGTTCTACACCGACGGTTATGCGCACTATATGCTCTGGCCAATGGTTTAGGACTTCTCACCCAAGGGCTCCGGGCTCTTCTTACTTTATCATGGTGTCATCCGAGTACCTTTAATGTGTTTTAACATTATATAAATGTCCACATTATTTCCTTTTCTTTTTACCTAGCCGAAGCCAAACCCCGAGACTTTACCACCCCAATTTGTGTTACACTTGAAAATTTACCATTTTATGTTCTTTATTTTTTAACCTTGATTTTTATTGAAAAAATCATGTTCATTTAGGACCACTTTGTGTAACACCCTTTCCAACATTTTTATTTCATAAAATGTTCCACTTTAAGTAAAATTACCATTTTACCCATTTGTTTCCAAATCGCACGTTTACTCCATTTTCACAAGTGTTATTTTTCCCAAAATACTATTAAGTTACTTACACCAACTTCTTAAGTATTTTTAACCCTTTAACACCTTTTATACTTGTAGTAATCTTTTACTTGATTGGAAACACGTTTTATACCGTTGTTTCCTTTTACCCTCACTAACTATTTCATATTTGCCCATTAACACTTAATTAATACTTTTTATCAACATTTATATTTCTTTACTTCTTTATTCAAGAAATACGTTCAACTTAAAATCACTTTTATAAGAAAATTATCATTTCTTTTATTTGACATGTAGTCTTTTAACTTTATGCACCTTATGTCTTTTAATTCCAATTACACATACTTTGAAGACTAAAATTCTAACCTTTATTATTTGTTGTTTAAACCCAATAAAATCTTCTTTAAACTTGTTGATGCATTCTATGTTAAAAAACTACAAGTTTATATGCATGAGAAGATGAAGTTTTAACCCAAAAATCCTAATACATGGTTTAAACATATTTTCTCACAAAATATTTGCCCAAGAAATATTTATTTCCAAACATTTTATTCCATAAAATGTTTAACACAATTATTTCTAGAAATGCTCATTTTTGTACAAAATATATTATCTTTTAATATTTCAAAACCTTGAAATATTTACGTATTCTTTGTTTTCAACAAAAATATCACTTTTTAACAAAATCACATTATTTGCCAATAATTTATTCCATAAAATAGTTTTCGTAAAATTTACTAGAAAATACACCATTTTCATAAAATATCAACTTTCATTATTTCAAAACCTTGAAATAATTACCCATTCTCAATTTTTAATAAAAGAACATTTTTTCAACATTTTTATTCCATAAAAATATTTATTACTATTATTACTAGAAAATCCATCACAAACATCATACTCTTAATATTTTTCAACAATCAAGACTAAAACACACAACTAAAGTCATAATCTAAGAGTAGAGTTTCACCCACCTCTAAGGTCTCTAATGGTGGTGTTGGTGTAGGAGGAGCAAACCCCGCCTCCAAAGGTGGCCTCAAAGGGGTTGACAAAAGCTCCTCTAATAAGATCCATTTGAACTTCAAGCAACACTCACTACCTCTCCTCCAAGAAAAGATCCATCTTCACTCTCTAAAAACCTCCAACAAACTTCCCAAATTCGTAGCTCCTCCTTATCATGGTGAAAGTGGGTGTTTTGGGGTTGGATACACTATGGAAATGGTGGAAGAGTGGTGGTTTAGTGGTGGCCTATGGTGAAGGAGTGGTGGTGTAGGGTGGTTTGTGGTGTTTGGAGGTGTGAGGTCTCTCAAGCCTAGAGAGAGACAGCGGAAAATATGATACAAAATGCCCAAATAGCGTAACTCCCCCTTATATATTTTCCAAACCCTCAAAGGGTTCAATTCCCTCAAAACCCTCACACCCAACTCTTTAGGATAAGGATAATATAGTCTTTTACCCTAATTTGATATGGGCTCTTAAGGAGTCGACACATAATTGTATCCGACGGCCCACGTCCCGATAACACATCAAAAGGATAAGATTATCATATCTGACGTCGATCGTTCGTTCGACCTCTAGATCTCGTTCGAACGACCCACTAACGAAACTTCAACACAGAAGTCATCAGATTCCTTATCCGTACGACCCTAATCGCATTTGAACTACTTCATTCGAACGACCCTTTCTAACGATATATTGACAAAGTTAAAGCACAGATCATTAGATGCCTCATTCGAACGAGACTGCTCTCCGTTTAGACGACATTTAAATTTTCCAAAATTATATTTTCAGGAATAAAACTTCAATTCGATAAGTACGAAGCTACGAGGTTACCCCAATTTGACCCAAGATCCATCTAAGCCGGTCTAAGTCGTACTAAATCATCAAATTCCACGAATAAGGTTGAAATTGCGAGGCAGTTATTACAAACTTCCCTCCTTGGGAAATTTCTTCCCTGAAATTTCAAGTTCATCAATCCTTAAACTCATTTGGGTCAACCAACTTCCATTATAAGTCCCAAAAACCCTCCAAAGTGGAATATCAAAGTTCTCAACACTAGTGTCATCAATACTCTACATGCAACATGTGCTAATGCCCATCGCGACATGACATAATCAACTCCAAGTTTCCATTCGCGTTACGATCAAGTCCAAACCATTCCTAACACTTATTATGTTAGTATTTAAGACATATCGGCGCTTCTATGACAAACTATTCCTAGCGATCAACGCTCACCCAAAACAAGTCATGATACAACCAATGTGGTATCCATCTCCAAAAGAAATTCTAGCTTAGGATCGTACATTTTATGCTCCAGAAATTTACAAGTTATCTTAACTAGAATAACTCATATGAATTTGTTGATAACTATACCATGTCATTCTCTCACTCCGAGGAATGATCCATCAAATTATTATTGTACACCCGGTTTACACCTTCCGTTGCATCACTCTGGTGAATTAAACCCTACCTTAGGTGTCTCATCCCCGAGTACTCCCTCATGTCTAACTTCAATCCACTCATCGTGGCAACCAGATGACCGTGAAGAGGAGTCAAAGTCCTTGGTGTTCATCAACCCCCATGACATAAATGCTATGGTCCGAATATTTTCACAAATCCATCTTCACGGATCCGAAACAAATGTGACATTGCACTATTATTTACAAGAGCACGACTGAAATTTGTGTGGCCATGTGTAGTTTTTTTTTGTATATTTTCATATTTCATTATATATTTTAATGAATCCCAAAGTAAATTAACACTTCACATATGCGAATTCTCAGAGTGTTATATTTATATAAACACATTTTCAAGTGCAATATTTTTGTAAATACATAGAAAAAGTGTGTTTTTTTTTAAACAAAAAATTTGAATTTTTGATGGATCAAAATGATATCGGAGCATTTTGGTGGAGCAAAACACTCTAGTGCCTTGGATATAGTCTAATATTACTATCATTCGGAGGCAATCATGGCCAAGACATTAATTAATTAATATACAAATTCCAATCCATTGCATTTAAAGAAAAACTAATGATAAATTAGGACATTTGGTTGTCCAAATAATGCATTGATTGTTATTTTTTTAGGATCAAATACCAAAAAGTCCCTCAAACATTTTTTAATACACATTTAGTCCAAACCTTTTATTTTGTACCTAAAAGTCCCTTATTCCCTTACTTTTAAAGGTCCGCACCAGCAACATGGTGAAGGACTTTTTGGAGAAAAATAAAAAGACTTGGACTAAACGTGTATTAAAAAAATGTTCGAGGGATTATTTGGTATATGCCCCTTTTTCTATATGATTTAGGAATTTTTTTGGACTTGGGTGCCATGACTACTTATTTAGTTTGTTAAACTTTAACATATTCTCCATTACACAACTGGTAGTGTTGACGACGACATGAAAGGAAACGTGACCTTTAGACAAATCAAAATAAAGAACGAGAATAAAATGTGGAAAATGAAAACCTTTCAAACAAAACAAAAAGGGAAAACACGAGAAAACTAAAAACTTTCTCGCCCATTCATATCACCTTTTATTGTATTCCTTATTTTATTTATTTATTATTTTTTTGTTATTTTTAATTGTTTTTAAAGGTCTTGTGCAAAGTCTAATTGAAGAGAAACGAAACGATGATATATCAAAATTCAGAGGCAGATCTAAGGGGCCTGGGCCTCAACAAACTTTTGAAAATCAAACTTTTTACCTTTGAAATTTATTCAAAAAATTTATATATATATATATATAATAAGTAGTAGAAGTTTTGACACTATTCCATAAATCACAACACAATTAAGGGTCCACATTGAGCCAACAATGCATCAAATGAAGGGTTGAGATTGATTTATTCAATTTTACTCTTTTGCCCCTTTATTTTAGATTTCACCCTCTTTTCCCTCACTCTTAATTGATTTTTCTCTCTTACTTTAATTCAAAACTAGGGATAAATTAGTAACTTGAGTTAAAAATCCCCAAACATTCATTAAAAAGTCCCGTCATCCTCTCTCTCCTCTACTAGGGTATGATTTGGGGTTTTCATTTTCCATTTTCCTTTCTCTTTCCTTATGGCAGAGGACTATGAAGAAGGAAGGATCGATTTTCAATCTTCGGATACGGTTTTTCATTTTTCATCTTCCTTTACACGACCCGGCACCGAAAAAACCTCCATGGTTGCCCTCGCCATTTGCCAGATCATCGACACCGACTCCATTGAGTACGTTATATATACATTAAACATAGGGATTTTCGAGGTAATTTCTTCATTTATTAGTTTATTTTGTTTTTTCTGGTACTAATTTAGTGTATTTCAAAATCGATTTGGATTTTTGGTGTTTAAGATATATCAGGTATCACCTTTACAATTTGTGTTTCAACTTTTAGTATTTTTTAGTTTAATGACTTATTTGTGTTTACATTTGGTGTTTATTTTTTACTTCTACAAACAATTTGGTGCTTATTTTTTATTGTGGAGTTCAAGACCACTTCCATGTCGTGTTGCTGTTCATATTGATATACCACTGTAAGTTTATATATGAATTTTGTATAGATATATATCAAACATGTTACTCATCCTCTCTTGAAACAAACATAGCATAGCTTTCTATATTTTAGAGTAGGCTATTTAGTTTTATATGTTTTTATTCACATGTTTGGTAGAAATTGTACGATTATTAGAACTTATTTAAATGGATTTGTGTTTTTTTCATTCACATAATTTTTTTATATTCTTAATTTGTATTTCCACACTGTATTCATTGGGAGTTTCAAAATTCTATTTTGGGTTTTAAACTTTAAAAACTCCATATTTTTAGTTCATGTTGGTGTTTTAATTCTTCTAATAATGTTTTGTTTCAAGTTTTGATTATTGAAATAATGTAATTCGATTGTTTATTTATAATTATCAAATATGTTTATGTTTGAAAGGTTTTGAAGTAATGAATTGGTTTTGTACAATGTGATGCCTTTAATGTACTTTGTTTTATGTTTCTCCAGTCTAAAACTATACTACATGTTCATTTGGATGAAGGGTGTGTTTTGAAAATTAATTTGGTATGTTTGTTAGGGTAAGCTAGCTGAAAACATATAAAACGAATGTTTATAGAATTGCGTAAACAAATAGTTCATTGTATTTGCGATTGAGTAAAGGATCTTATAAATAGGTTATGGGTTTGAATTATTCATTGTTTTTTTGTGGAATGGTCCTGGGAAGACGATATTTTAAGGAATTTCCTACTTTGAGTTCGTTTTGTATTTCCCTCTTTGTTCATCTTCCTTGCCTAATATACATATTATTTTTATTTTTTTGGTTTATAGTTGGAGTTGAGTTTTAATTGTTCTTTTAGTTGAGTTCACTTTTGTAAAAGTTTGTTAGCATTAGTTACCAGTCTTCCTGATACTTTTAGTTGAGTTTCCATTTGTGTTAGCAAATTTTCCTTCCTAATTTCATTTCTTTTTAATTCTAATGTTGTTTCTTATTATGAAATTCATTTTGTTTGTGTTTGATTGAACAAGTTTCAATTTTACTTAGAACAGGGAAACAATGAAGAAGTATTTGGGCTTATGGGATCTCCAGTATTTAGAAGTTATGCAAAGTGATTTAGGTGCATTATTTTACATGAACTTATTCAAGTTTTTAACAATTTTCGTATTAGGTTTTATGTTCTACTATTATCATTAAGGATATATTTACAAAGTCTAATTTTAAATGTGGTATCTTAGTTGATTCTTTTTTTGGTTTCGTACTATAAATGTCTACCTTCTAATTTTTTCTTTTTCTTTGGGGATTTGAAATGTCTATTGCTTCTAAAATGTGGCATTTTGTGATTATTTTATGCAGTCGGCGAATACTACTCAATGAATCCGAATGCTAACATGAGAGCTAACATGATAGCTCGATTGCATGGAAAAATTACAACACTGAGGAAGCTTTATAGGAAAGAAAAAAATTCCAGGCAAAATGACCCTCCTAATCCCTCCGAGATTATTTTAGACATGAGAATTTATGGCTTTCAGTACTGATATCCTTCCCAAATAACCTACTTTAATAAAAAAATCTCTTTGTTGTCTCACAGGTTTCGATGCACCACCCAAACAATCTATATTTATCCATCTTTCACTCTCTCTCTGAGATTTAGTTTTTATCGAGGCTTCTGTTAGCCTCTCTCTGCTCACAAGAATCGTTCTTCAGTAAAAAAACATCACGACCACGATTAGAAGGTATATATTATTCCACCGTTGGTGGTCGTCAGCAACAATCTATATTTGTAACTAACGATTCATTTGGTTTGTAAGTCTTTTTTATTTAGCTTTTCAGATTTGGTTTGAACGTATGAGAGTTTAAAATTTTAGTATTTAGAATTTTGAGCTTTGTTTATGCTATATGGTCAAAAGTTTTACAAATAATTATTTTAGCAACTTTTAGAGTTTTCAAGTTACTAATCCATGGTTATGGAGTTAAAAGACTTGATAATTGATTTGGACAGTTGGATCTTTTTTGCAATCCATGTGTTTGTTAAAGAGTGAGACTGTGAACTATCAATCACAGCTAATTCATAACCAATTTCCTATCATATCAGTAGTTTATTTTATTTATTTTTATACGTTTTGGTATCCAATGCCCTTATAGGTATCTCCTTAAAACTCTAAAATTTTAAACTATTTTGACAGATGTACAAGTATGGGGTTGTTCGAATGAATGACTTGACTCGGGACATCTTAAATTGGGAGAGGTTCTACTTGAGTGGTCGTTTCCTAAAAGACGTATGTCTTACCTAAAAGGGACTTATTTTCCTCTATAAGTTTGTCTACATATGTTTGTTTTACGACAAAATCAAATGACACAAGGAAAGTGTGACACCCCGCCTAATTAAATACCGGGCGATCACTCCTTTATTAAATTAAATCAAGGTTAACAGTTGGTTCATTCTCAGCATCACTGTCGATAAAAATAAATTTTCCAATTTAACACCCTAAATAATTAAGCTAAGTGTCAAAAACATTTTTCATACAAACTTTCCAAATTTTAATTAGAGAAAAGATTTATTTATTTAAAACAACATTTCTACAATTAAGAATCACAAGTCCATACTGAAATAAATCCCAAAGAACAATACTGGAAATGACTGAAATATAAATGTCCCAACAACAAATGAGATGATAAAAAAGGCGACACGTGCCCAATAAATGAGAGTACTAAGAGTGGAATCAATAACAGAAGTCGTCTACTCAAGTGACCTGCAACTCTCACCTAAGCTGCAGCTCGTTCTTCTCAAGAGATCCTAAGCAAGACGCCCCTGTGGTTGGGCACTTGAAAATATATATATATATATATATATACAAGAGAGAGAGAGAAAAAGAAACGGGTCAGAGCCCGAAAGTGTGTTTGATTTTAAAATACGTTAAGCAAGTATTTAAATTGATACAGGCCAATGCAACAACATATTAGTGCGTCTCTCCCTTGAGAAATACTCACCTCTCTTCTAATGTGCACACCTATCTCACTAACCTCCCCGACGGTTTGTTTTAGCATCTAACATACTAGTCTTTCTAACAGCTTTAACTTAACTTAAATTACTCGTAAGATTTATAATACACGATATCCACTTTAAAATGTGTTCCAACAAGTAGCCCAAAATTCTCTATTTTTAACTTCATAAAAATAATAAAGTTCCCGTGACATTTTATACTTTCTCAAAACAAGTATTTAATAATTTGAGTCAACAACCATATTCTACTTATCAAATCTCAGTAGACAGTTTCAAATATCATAATCTCATATATATATATATATATATATATATATATATATATATATATATATATATATATATATATATATATATATATATATATATATATTAACTACTCGCATAATATATATATAACAACACCCCGAATAAAACTATGGTGCGTGCATACTTCCACTATCAAAAGCCCCATATCACTCATTTTAAGGGAAATACATTCGGAATCACTCTCGAATTGTATTAACATAAATACACAAACAATATTGAGGCGAAGCATAGATTCCAAGTCTCTAAGAGGGTGTCACATACCGGCGTCTCTTAGGACCGTCTGAACTATCACATCGATAGCCTGTACCAAGGACATCTATCTTCTAGGGTACAAGTCAATATCCCCCATAAAGGTCCCATCGAGATAAGACTTGTCCCAGCGCGGAAACCTCAGGGATAGCAAGTAGCGTGTGTATGATTTTCACATGCATAATATATATACTCACAATCATATAAATATACCACTTTATCGAATTAATATAGGTTCTTCTCATCACCCGTAATTATAACCTTTATCCTTAATTACTCAGTTATGGAATTACATATAAGATTTTATTCCTAACCATAACTCGAAGGGTTGTTCTCACTTATTACCTAACACTCATGGACTACATCCTCAAAATTCTGAAATTAAGTAAGTGACTTTATTAGATTCCAACATAACTCTCTTACGTACCTCACCCTTTAAATTCATAAATCTACCACCCTAAAGTAAATATCCCATAAATACCATTTTCGTTGAAGATTAAAGGTACTAACATTTATCCATATACCCTACTGATCCTCAATGTCTCCCAATTTATTTTATTTAGAATGCCCAAAGATAATTTCACGATAACTTACGTTAACTAATTAAACAAGGGAAATAGGAGTCTGCCAGGAGGGGTCGATCGATCAAACCTTCGATCGATCGATGCTCTATGTTCGATCGATCGATCAAGCAGGTCTGGGTAAAAATTCTGCAGAAATGCAGTTACGGGATTCATCAAAATTCTTCATCAATATCCATATTTTCCAACACTAATCGACCCAAAAAGTCTACTACTAACATACTAACATAATTCCAGATGTTTTTAACGTTCAGCATGCGTGTATACATCATTAATCATGGTTAAACAATCCAAAATCTCATCTAAACATCAAGAACCCTAAAGTTTTCATAACTATTATCCAATTCAATTTTTCTCCAGAATTTCTTCCTCATATAACATCAAAATTCGTGGGTAATACATCTATAACATCAAGAGTTTCCAGCATAAGGTTTTAATATTCTCTACATGCAATTTCCTATCAAAATTTGGGGTTTTCTTACATGGATTACATTCCTAATTAATCCTAAACTAATATGAACATTGCACTAATAAAATACGCAAGTTAAACACTTGCCTGGGATTTTCAGAAGTCTGATTTCCTGTGGATTATGGTGTGGTTGCGTTCTCCTCCTCGCGATCTACGCGTTGGTGGTGACGGCAGTGCAAACGGAGGTGTTTTGGCCTTGAATCTCCTAGAAAGGTCTCTCCTCTCTTCTCCAATGGCCGTCCTAGGGTTCTGTATTTTCTAACCCTAAATGGCTAACCTAACCAGCTGATAAAGGCTGCTAAAATTCGTGGGTTTAATTACCCTATTTTGGAAAAAGACCAAAATGCCCTCCCAGGTCACTAATTAGGCCTAAAAACACCCCGAGACCCGAACCAAACCCCCGGGTACACTTTTCTAACTATCTCAACCCTTCCGGACGCGTCGGCGCACTCAAAATGACCATACGGACAACTTATAAAATATTCACTTTTTATTTAACACAATTAGTCCCGATGTGACACGGACACGTCCCGACTTAAATTTCCGAAATAGTCATTTAATTCACTTATGACATTCAATATAACCAATATAATATATTACTATGCTCATTAGTAATATTCAACAAGTTTCCCATAATTACTAACTCTAGTCACGTTAATAATTATAACATAATTAATTTCCGAATTTTTATTAAGTAACAGTCACATTAAATTTAATAAATCCCCAAATTAAATATAGCATAAAAATACGGGGTATTACATACTCCCCCCCTAATAACGGAATTTTGTCCTGAAATTCAGAAAATAAGACATACCTGGTAAAAACAACTCTGTATATCTCTCGCGCATATCTGTCTCACGCTCCCAAGTGGATTCCTCCACATTATGATGCTCCCACTGAACTCGCACAAGTGGAACTATTTTCGACCTCAATCTCCTCTCACTATAGTCTAGAATAGCCACTGGTCTCTCCTCGTAAGAGCTATCAGACTGTAGATCTATCTCATATATCGCAATGTGAGCATAGGCCATATCATCCCGAAGATATCGTCTTAACGACGAGATGTGGAATACATCGTGGATGCGATGTAAATGTTCTGGCAATCCCAACCTGTATGCAACAGGCCCGATCCTCTCGATGATGGGAAATGGTCCCACATACCTCGGGGCCAATTTCCCTTTCTTCCCGAACCTCATCACTCCCTTCATAGGAGATACACGCAATAACACTTGATCTCCCACATTAAACTCCCGGAAGAACCGTTTCGCATCGGCGTAGCTCTTCTGCCTGTCCTGGGCTACCTGAATACGACTCCTGATTATCTCAATCCTTGCGGAGGTCTCCTGAATCACTTTTGGTCCTAGCAACTTGTTGTCCCCCACCTCGAGCCAACAAGTTGGAGAACGACAAGGCCTTCCATACAAAGCCTCAAATGGGGCCATACCAATCGTAAACTGATAAGAGTTATTATAAGCAAACTCTACCAGTGGAAGATGTGGTTACCAACCTCCTCCGAAATCGAGAACACACATGCGTAGCATATCCTCTAACATCTGATTAGTACGCTCTGTCTGTCCATCTGTCTGTGGGTGGTAAGCTGAACTCAACCTCAACTCGGTACCCATAGCCTCCTGAAAACTTTCCCAGAAACGTGACACAAAAATCTTGTCTCTATCTGACACAATATTCAGGGGCACCCCCTGTAATCTGACAATCTCAGCAATGAACAATTGAGCATACTGACCCGTAGTATAATCTGTCCGCACTGGCAGAAAATGAGCCACTTTGGTCAAACGGTCTACAATCACCTAGATAGAATCATGGCCCCGCTGTGATGTAGGCAACACTGTAATGAAATTCATGGAAATACTCTCCCACTTCCACGTGGGTACTTCCAATGGCTGAAGCAATCCTGACGGTTTTTGGTGGTCCACTTTCACTAGCTGGCAGGTAGAACATTTGGACACAAACTCGGAGATGTCCTTCTTCATCCCACTCCACCAGTATTGACGCCTCATGTCCTGGTACATTTTATCACCTCCCGGATGTACTACAAATCGGGACCCGTGAGAATGAGTCATCACTTCATGACGTAATTCCGCTCCTTCTGGAACCACTAATCTCCCATTAAACCGCAAACCTCCATCAAAACTAACAGAATAGGACTCAGCACCCTCGACTAGAAGTCGCACAATCTGTTCCTGGCAAAACGGGTCTGTGGTCTGTGCTTGTATCACCCTCATAACAATCTCGGGTGTGACTGACATCACGGATATGAAGGAACGTGCCACTGCGTCCTGGTGACCCAATTCCTTCCACTTTGCCTTCCAGACGTCCGCTACATCGTCTACCGGTCTACGGCTCAACGCATCAGCAACTACGTTGGCCTTCCCCGGATGATACTGTATATTGAACTGGTAGTCCTTCACAAACTCTAACCACCTGCGCTGACGCATATTCAGCTCTCGCTGAGTGAACAAGTACTGCAGTGACTTATGGTCTGTGAAAAAACGAAATTTCTCGCCCAATAAGTAGTGCCTCCAAATTCTCAATGCAAAGACGACCGCAGCTAACTCCAGGTCATGGGTGGGGTAATTCTTCTCATGCGGATTAAGCTTGCGGGAAGCAAAAGCTATAGCCTTCTCTTCCTATTGAAGTACTCCCCCAAGTCCCCGTAAGGACGCATCGGTATAAACCAGGTACTCCACACCCAGTTCCGGTAAGGCAAGGACTGGTGCTGAAGTAAGCATATCTTTCAGCTTGTCGAAAGCCAGCTGACAAGCGTCGTCCCAAACATATGGTACCCCTTTGCGAGTCAGATTCGTCAATGGACCCGCTATTTTGGAGAATCCCCGAATGAATCTCCTGTAGTATCAGGCTAATCCCAAGAAATTACGCACTTCTGTCGGTGTCGTGGGCTTTCCCCACTCCCTCACCGCTGATACTTTGCTCGGATCAACTGCAATCCCCTGTTCAGAAACGACATGGCCCAAGAACTGTACTTCTCGCAACCAGAATCCACACTTCTCGTACTTAGCATACAACTGATGCTCTCGTAGAGTCTGAAGGACCTGCCTCAAGTGCTCGGCATGCTCCTCCTCGGAGTGTGAATATATCAAGATATCATCTATGAAGACGATGACGAAATGATCCAGGAACTCTCTGAATATTCGGCTCATCAAGTCCATGAAAACGGCTGGGGAATTTGTGAGTCCGAACGGCATCACCCTAAACTCATAGGACCCGTATCTCGACAAGAAAGCAGTCTTTGAAACATCCTGCTCTCTAATACGTAAATGATGGTACCCCGACCTCAGATCTATCTTCGAAAAGAAAGTTGCTCCCCTCAACTGGTCGAACAGATCATCGATTCGAGGTAACGGATACTTATTCCATATCGTGACCTTGTTCAATTCACGATAGTCCACACACAATCTTAGTGAACCATCTCTTTTCTTCACAAACAAGACTGGAGCGCCCCAAGGTGAGGTACTCCTACGGATGAAGCCCTGACCTAACAGCTGCTCTATCTGATCTCGTAGCTCTCGCATCTCTGCCGGAGCCATACGGTACGGTGCGCGTGCTATAGGTCTCGTATCTGGCAGTAAATCTATAACAAAGTCTATCTCACGACTGGGCGGTAGGCCTGGTATCTCCTAAAACACATCGAAATACTCCCTGACAACAGGGATCGAATCTAAGGGAATAACAACCTCCTTAGAGGTATCCTCCTCTATGTAGTACAAATGAGCGGTCGAACCTCCCTCTGGGCGAGGCATCGCCACTATAAACATCTCTTGCCCCGGAATGGCAAAAATAATGCTCCCACAGAAGCAATCAATCATGGCTCTATAAGCTGCGAGCCAGTCCATACCGATAATCACATCATGCTCGTGCATGTCTAAGACTAACATGTCAGCAGGTAATACCAAGCTACCAATCTCTACCCCCACTCCCCGGCATATAAAGAATATAAGTGACCCACTCCCTAGTGGTGAGTCGACACACATCACGGTGCTCTTTGCTGTGGCTAGCAATCCTAAGGACTTCGCGAAATGCGTAGCTATAAAACAATGTGTTGCCCCCGTATCAAATAATACCCGACCCATAGTACCATGGATAGGAAACATACCCTCAATCATGGGTGGTGCCTGTGGAGCTGCTGCCTGGTGGACGTTATAGACACGTCCATACTGCAATTGCCGCTGCTGCACTGGAGCTGCTAGAATGGCTGGAAGGGCTGGCACCTGGGCTGGAGCTGGGAGGGCAGGTGGAAAGAGTGGTCTATGCAGCTCATTACGGGCTCCCTGCTGCTGTGGGGCCCTATCGCCCTCTAGGCAATCCTAGCGCTTATGGCCATGTTTACCGCACCCAAAGCATCTGCCTTTGAAGTTACCGCCCCTCTGACCCTGTTGTCCACGGCCCTGCTGGCCATTACCTCCACGCCACTGGCCCTGTTGTCCCTGATGTGCACGCTGTTGGCCTTGTTGGCCCTGCTGTTGTCCTTGCGGTCGGTGTTGGCCCTGCTGGCCCTGCTGATTAGGCTGGCCCTGATGGACCTGCCTGAAACCCCCGAATTCCTGCCTAGAATCACCTGAACGGAATCGCTTAGTAGGGTCCCCCTGATGGGAACTCTGCTCGTGCTGACGAGTCTGTCCATGAGTTGGTGCCCCACTGGCATTATTACCCCCGGTCCTGCCCTGCTGGCTGGACTCTCCTGCTCTCTTGCTTCCCTGAAGATGGAAGAAGTGATCCTGGCAATGTAGTAATGCTGCATTGAGTACGTCAGTGAAAGTACTCAGGGATAGATTCCCAATAAGGTGCTGACGGATCCTCCAAGCTAACCCGTCGACAAACAGCAAAATCTTCTTGCTCTCAGTGGGTGCCTCATTCGGCACAATAGTGAGAAGTCTCGTGAACTCCTCCTCATACTCAGCTACAGTAAGGTTCACCTGCTTCAGATTTAGTAATTTCCACCTCATCTCAGTCTGTACTGCGGGTGGAAAATACTTGCGGTCAAACCGCTCCCAGAACAACTGAATAGGGATCGTGTCCCTCTCCTCCAGAGTAGTAGTGGACTCCCACCACTGTAATGCGGCTCCCACCAGCTTAAAGGAAGCCAATAACTACTTTTTCACGTCAGTTCACTCATACATACGGAGGTGCCGCTGGATGTCTTTCTTCCATTGACTGACTGTAACAATATCGGAACTACCAGAAAACTCAGGGGGATGCGCTTTCTGAAAAGCATCCCGAACCCTCTCCCATGCGAACGAAAGCTGTGCTGGTACTGGCGCCACTGCCTGAACCAGGGGTGGAGCCTGTTGAATCACCGCTATTGCGGCATTCACCGCCTGAGCAACAATGGCGGCTACTTCGTTCGCATTCATTGTGCCTGGTGCCGGAGCTGCTGGCTGCTCGGCTTGGGCACGCCTATCTTTCGGAGCACGTCTCGGAGGCATCTGAAACGTGAACAAGTTTATTAGTCTACAGTTATTATCATATCTCAAATAGCTGAAGACTTAAACGTAAAAGCAAGAATACAACAATCCTAAAAATAGGGCTCTATAGCAATAACGTTAAGCTGAAAGCGAAATAAGCCGTACAGATCCTATGGACACTAGAACCTGATGCTCTGATACCACCTGTGACACCCCGCCTAATTAAATATCGGGCGATCACTCCTTTATTAAATTAAATCAAGGTTAACAGTTGGTTCATTCTCAGCATCACTGTCGATAAAAATAAATTTTCCAATTTAACACCCTAAATAATTAAGCTAAGTGTCAAAAACATTTTTCATACAAACTTTCCAAATTTTAATTAGAGAAAAGATTTATTTATTTAAAACAACATTTCTACAATTAAGAATCACACCACGAAGAACTAAATAATAACATACATTCATCAATCGAATGTCAACATAATAAAACTAAAATCACAAGTCCATACTGAAATAAATCCCAAAGAACAATACTGGAAATGACTGAAATATAAATGTCCCAACAACAAATGAGATGATAAAAAGGGCGACACGTGCCCAATAAATGAGAGTACTAAGAGTGGAATCAATAACAGAAGCCGTCAACTCAAGTGACCTGCAACTCCCACCTAAGTTGCAGCTCGTTCTTCTCAAGAGATCCTAAGCAAGACGCCCCTGTGGCTGGGCACCTGAAAATATATATATATATATATATATATATATATACAAGAGAGAGAGAGAGAAAAAGAAACGGGTCAGAGCCCGAAAGTGTGTTTGATTTTAAAATACGTTAAGCAAGTATTTAAATTGATACAGGCCAATGCAACAACATATTAGTGCGTCTCTCCCTTGAGAAATACTCACCTCTCTTCTAATGTGCACACCTATCTCACTAACCTCCCCGACGGTTTGTTTTAGCATCTAACATACTAGTCTTTCTAACAGCTTTAACTTAACTTAAATTACTCGTAAGATTTATAATACACGATATCCACTTTAAAAGGTGTTCCAACAAGTAGCCCAAAATTCTCTATTTTTAACTTCATAAAAATAATAAAGTTCCCGTGACATTTTATACTTTCTCAAAACAAGTATTTAATAATTTGAGTCAACAACCATATTCTACTTATCAAATCTCAGTAGACAGTTTCAAATATCATAATCTCATATATATATATATATTAACTACTCGCATAATATATATATAACAGCACCCCGAATAAAACTATGGTGCGTGCATACTTCCACTATCCAAAGCCCCATATCACTCATTTTAAGGGAAATACATTCGGAATCACTCTCGAATCAATAAATACACAAACAATATTGAGGCGAAGCATAGATTCCAAGTCTCTAAGAGGGTGGCACATACCGGCGTCTCTTAGGACCGTCTGAACTATCACATCGATAGCTTGTACCAAGGACATCTATCTTCTTGGGTACAAGTCAATATCCCCCATAAAGGTCCCATCGAGATAAGACTTGTCCCAGCGCGGAAACCTCGGGGATAGCAAGTAGCGTGGGTATGATTTTCACATGCATAATATATGTACACACAATCATATAAATATACCACTTTATCGAATTAATATAGGTTCTTCTCATCACCCGTAATTATACCATTTATCCTTAATTACACAGTTATGGAATTACATATAAGGTTTTATTCCTAACCTTAACTCGAAGGGTTGTTTTCACTTATTACCTAACACTCATGGATTACATCCTCAAAATTCTGAAATTAAGTAAGTGACTTTATTAGATTCCAACGTAACTCTCTTACGTACCTCACCCTTTAAATTCATAAATCTACCACCCTAAAGTAGATATCCCATAAATACCATTTTCGTTGAAGATTAAAGGTACTAACATTTATCCATATACCCTACTGATCCTCAATGTCTCCCAATTTATTTTATTTAGAATGCCCAAAGATAATTTCACGATAACTTACGTTAACTAATTAAACAAGGGAAATAGGAGTCTGCCAGGAGGGGTCGATCGATCGAAGCTTGGGGCTCGATCGATCGATGCTCTATGTTCGATCGATCGATCAAGCAGGTTTGGGTAAAAATTCTTTAGAATTGCAGTTACGGGATTCATCAAAATTCTTCATCAATATCCATATTTTCCAACACTAATCGACCCAAAAAGTCTACTACTAACATACTAACATAATTCCAGATGTTTTTAACGTTCAGCATGCGTGTATACATCATTAATCATGGTTAAACAATCCAAAATCTCATCAAAACATCAAGAACCCTAAAGTTTTCATAACTATTATCCAATTCAGTTTTTCTCCAGAATTTCTTCCTCATATAACATCAAAATTCGTGGGTAATACATCTATAACATCAAGAGTTTCCAGCATAAGGTTTTAATATTCTCTACATGCAATTTCCTATCAAAATTTGGGGTTTTCTTACATGGATTACATTACTAATTAATCCTAAACTAATATAAACATTGCACTAACGAAATGCGCAAGTTAAACACTTGCCTGGGATTTTTAGAAGTCTGATTTCCTGTGGATTATGGTGTGGTTGCGTTCTCCTCCTCGCGATCTACGCGTTGGTGGTGACGGCGGTGCAAACGGATGTGTTTTGGCCTTGAATCTCCTAGAAAGGTCTCTCCTCTCTTCTCTAATGGTCGTCCTAGGGTTCTGTATGTTCTAACCCTAAATGGCTAACCTAACCAGCTGATAAAGGCTGCTAAAATTCGTGGGTTTAATTACCCTATTTTGGAAAAAGACCAAAATGCCCTCCCGGGTCACTAATTAGGCCTAAAAATACCCCGAGACCCGAACCAAACCCCCGGGTACACTTTTCTGACTATCTCAATCCTTCCGGACGCGTCGGCGTGCTCAAAATGACCATACGGACAACTTATAAAATATTCACTTTTTATTTAACACAATTAGTCCCGATGTGACACGGGCACGTCCCGACTTAAATTTCCGAAATAGTCATTTAATTCACTTATGACATTCAATATAACCAATATAATATATTACTATGCTCATTGGTAATATTCAACAAGTTTCCCATAATCACTAACTCTAGTCACGTTAATAATTATAACATAATTAATTTCCGGATTTTTATTAAATAACAGTCACATTAAATTTAATAAATCCCCAAATTAAATATAGCATAAAAATACGGGGTATTATAGAAAGATGTATTTCTTGACGGTATTATACATCTCTTCTTATAAATATTCATATCATAATATGATGTATTACTTTGTGTTGCCAATACTTTTCCGTGTTCGAGTGGATTGCATTTGTCAAACTAACCATCATTCACTGCACCCTCTACTCCCCTTCTTCATTTCATCTACTCCCCTTCTTCATTTCAGTTAATATTGTTAGCTACAAACCTTGATTAATGTGTTTTTCTTCCCTATTGTTAAGGTACATGATCAGGGAAGAAAATACTATTTTTTTCAAGATTGTAAGGTGCCATGTATTTCAATAGAAGTCGAGATATTTCATAGTTAATTTGAATTTATGAGGGTGTTTTATTAGAGTTTTACTTGATAATCATAGGGTGAGTTGTTAAGACGGTTGTAATTCATTCCCATGGTTAAAGTTATACTTCATTTCCACCTTCAAGTTTATTATCGAGTATTCATTTCTTATTAGTTTACTGATGTGTACTTTCATTTTCATATATGGATATGAATGTTAAATGGGGCATGCTTGAACTATTTTTAGCCATGGGGTAGGGTATATACATGAGGAAGACAGGTGTTTTGCAGTTCGCTTGAGCGTGTTGTTTTTCAATATACACCAGTGAATTTAGTTTTGTATTTCGCTTAAAAGTCTAGACAACTGGATAAAATTAAGTGCTCTTTTTTCTTTAGGAAACTAAGAATAAGAATGTTCAGCACATATTGATTCTCTTTGTCGACCATCTTAATTGAACAAATTATATGGACTTCGCTCAGGTATGTTGATACAAATATCTTGCGTTCTTTGAAATTTAAGAATTTCAATAATTAAGGAGAAATGTTCCTGCAGAAGCATGTTGAAACAAATATCGATATTACAGTTTCATGCATACCCATGGGTGATAGGTATAACATGGATCTTTCAATTAACTTGATTTGTTTTTTATAACTTCAGTTCAAAATGAATAAAAAAATCCTTATTCTATCTAGCTTTGTACCATGTCTACCTATACTATTCTGGTCCCGAGCAACCTTCCAAAGCAAAATTTATATATTCAATGATCAAATTAAAACATGTTAAGTTTTATGAGATTTGACACATTAAGTTCCAAATTACTCTAATTTAAGACATCCCATATAGGAAAATGTGAATCCTAAACTAAAACAGAGGTTGTAAATCACTAGGCTATGTAAAAGATGCATCTGACAGGCTCTAGATTATCTCCTCTTAACGCTCCAATAAGAATTGATTTACTATTTTGTAATGGTGTTCTCTAACGCTCCAAATAGGTCATTATAGAAGGTAATCCCACAATCGAATTGATGTAAAATTGTCTTCGTAGCTACTGATATGGGGACCATCCTCTTTAGAGTGGGCCATTGGAAAGTCTAATTTGTAAATAATTAAATGGAGCAGAGCAGGTATATTATAAGTTGTGTATGTTTTTTTGTGATATTATTAAATTAATAACTATGTTCTTCATCAAATGTCGTGTAGTGTTAGGTTTTTAAAAACTATTAATAATTTATTTTGATAATAGGATATGTTTTTAACAGGATAACAGAACATTGATTACATATTTATTAAAATATGGTGGCGTTGCTTTTTTCTATGTTTTGTTGAGTACTGGAGTTGGATAGTTGTCTCAAAATACATTAAGTTAAAAGATTTTTAACTTTTACATTTTCTTAGTTGCATGATAGGTTATTTGATAAACTATCAACCTAGGTATTTCACATTGTTGAGGACTTTTTTTTCTTTGGTTTTCTGTGTGCTATAAGCATTTATTTTGTGAATCACGTGGATCTATTGTTTTTGTTTAAAAGTTTTGATGATTTTCTCCTAAATAAGATAAGGAAACTTGATGTTGATGTTTGTGTAGCTTAAAGCAAAATACTCCGGGGATAGAGCTCTGAGCTGCCTTTTATGGTGTGAGGTGCACATATGTCATCAAAAACAGGTGAGGAAATGTAGTTCCAAAGTAAGTCCCATCAATATTTCCTTGGTAGTTGGATAGAGGATAGTAAACATTCTTGCATTTGGGATAGTATACTTTTACTGTACTTGAACATGTAATGTCTGACTGACCAACAGGAAGGCAGGGTTGTCCGTAGCAGTAAACTCTTGGGCACCTGCCAAAGTCATAGTTTTTATACTTCTCTAACATTGAAAACATTCCCTTACTGCTCAATAGAACATGAATCAAACCGTACAAATCTCTATCGCTAATAACACAACTACTTTTCCTTCTTAAAAAGATTATGTCCTTGATGCTTATTACGAGAATAAAATTGAAATGCAGATGAAAAAGGTTTCAAAAAAGTCGCGGACTCAGAGCACATTGTATTTGATGATGAAGAACAACGCCGACTGGAATTGCAGCGGGAATGTGAAAAATAAAAAGAGCGGTAGGTTGATGCATTAAAGCGCTCCATTCATAATGGAATGGCACAAGAAATTAAAGATCAAGATCAGATCAAGGAAGAAATGGCTTACCAAGAAAAAAATTGACAATTTTGAGGCTGCAGTTTCTATTCAGAGAAGATTGGACCCAAGGCTACAACTGCTATACAAAATTAGAAATTTTGATGTCCTACCTCCAAGGGTTCTTCGTGAACATATATAACATACGACCCTTGCTATCTTCTAGATATGTTAGTGCATATTTGATTGATTCTTTTAGATAGAGTATAGAATAGTTATCATCTTAGGCAAATAAGTTTTTTTAATCAAAATCAAGACTTTAACACAGACTATTTTTTACTATTACTATTTAGGAGGAAAAAAGTCAAAGGTTTGGGACCATGTACTACCTGTTTGCAAGGGTTTTTTGTATTTATTCGTGATAAATTATGCCCAGATACCTTTAGAGATATCTCATACCAAAGCACCCTTCATCAATTGGTAGACACAACTTCTGCCATTTTAGCAGCATATTTGTCTCCTCTAACCAAGTCAGCTCTCTAGAAAAATTTACAAATAATGTTATGGATTATATTCATATTGGCTTGAGGTAGTTTAAGATAAGCAAGAGTGTAAGTGAGAATTGATGTTGACATGTTTTATGAGAGCTAGCCTTCCTCCAACGAAGAGAAATTTTGTTTTTCATCCCTTAAACTTGCTTCTAATTTTATTTATGATCTCATTAAAATAAGCAATCTTACTTTTTCCTTTATAATTAGGGCAACCAAGGTAATTAATAGGAATTTTTTTGTCGGGCCATCAGGCACGGGCATTCCGCTAGACTGTTCTTTTATGTTTTCCTTTTACTAAAGTGAATTTAGCCAAATTTGAGTCACTTACAGGCCAAATATCATGATCCTATAGAGAGATGACAATGTTAATTAGTGATGTACTCATGGTTCAGAACATATATATTTGGTGATATACATTTTTTGATATGAAGCCTATATATATGTACTTTTAAGTTCATGTAGTTGATCTTGATTATGGCAATGTTTGCATTTTTGCAGTTCCTTTTTTTCTTTTTTCTAAGTTGTTTCGTAGTTCATTTGAGGGTTATTTTATTTCAAAAATAAAATAAAATAAACATTTTGTCATGTTTACCTTTAATATCAGAATCATATAGGTTAGGCAATAAATATATTAATACTATAGACCAATTTTTTTGGCTAAGATTTTTTTTTCTGACTTCTTGGATTCAGGTGACCACCCTTTTTCTTTGCATAGTACCTCCTTAGAATGGCAGATTTGAAAATTGTTGAAGGAAAATCTACTCCAGAATATCCTTTGATACAAGTATTATCATCCCAAAATAAAGATCAATAAAATAGTGAAGGCCCAACAAACCATTATACAAATGGAGAAGTAGAACTTGAATTTGAGATACTAATAATGGATGATTCTAAATCAGAAAATGAGCATGATTCTTCTAATGGCCCAACTCGGGGGCAGGCTCATTTCCTTACTACAGGTATTGCAGTTTCAACTTCTCTTGTTACAGTTGTTGAGATAGCCCAAGAATATCAAGGCTCTGTGGCTATAAATTCTAACACTAGAGCGGTATAACATACTTATGATGGACCTTCAATTGAGGAGGCGGTAATGCCATTGGATCCCCAAAAAGAGGAACATGTAGCAGCTGTATTTGAAGCGAATCCAGATAATGCTTTGTCTTTATCTATAGAAAATGGTTCTTTTATCAACACCCATGTTAATTGATTGGGCATAAATATTGTATATTTATTCCCCTAATTTCAGTATATTTGTGAACCCGAGTGATGTAACATATATAGATTTGATGCACATTAATGCTACTAACTCTTTTTGGCAAGAATTTCGTATTTTGTGTATCTCTTATGTGTTTTACAGATTAATTATGCAAGCAACGCAAAAGAGAAAGCGAGACAATGAAAGAAAAGCTAAGAAGGCAAGTTCAAGGTCATTTTGGTAATTCTAAAGCCAGATCCCGAAGGAGGAGTCAACTGGAAAGTTTAAGGGCTCGGAACAACGAGAACACTAGAAAAAACGACACCCAAATCCGAGCTACGGTGAAGGAGTTATGATCATTTGAAGTTGAGAAAAAAAAATCCAAGGAAGAAAATGAGAAAGTTGGAAAATATTCTAAGTGTTGAAAGAGGCCCAAAACCAGCGAAGTCACCCGAACTGGTACACCCAGAACCCGAACCGGTTCGCCCATTAGTCACGCTCAAAATCCGTTACAAAATTAGTCACGCTTTCTAAGTGTGACAAATTTCCAGATACGGGATTTTTATTTTGTGCTTATCTTTTAGCCAAAAGAGTTTTATATTTTGGGGACTCTTCTAAACGAACTCTAGCCTATATATTTAGTCCTTAGGACTCTTTTTAGGGGGATTTTATTGATGTAAAAGATCCATAACAAGTAGGAACATCTAGGAGAAAGATTCACATATTTTGCACCATTAATTCAAGAGCTTTTCGAGTTTTTCTTCAATCTTTGATTTCTTCTTGCATGTTCTTGTTCTTCAATCCTGGTAACTTTTATTTTCAGCAATTTTATTATTATTCACCATGTTAGGCTAGGTTTTTAAAGGTTGGGATGCATAAACCCAACCTGATGTGGTAGTTGCATGTGTATAAAATTAATCCTCTGAATTTAGTGATTGATTATGACCGTATTGCGTAGTTACACAACAATTGTAGATCTTTATATCTCGTTTGCCTCTGGGTACTCGTGATGATTTAGAGTACAATTTGAGTGTCACTATCGCGATACCGATTTACTCATCCTCATATTAGGTATGACGCGGGCTTGAACCTCGTATACATAATGCTTGGGAGTACTAAATTTCGGGTCTGATCAATCAGATAAATTTATGATTAATATTATCACCGCACTACACTAGGGTTGGGGGATTGTATTCCCGACCTGTTTCTCTCATCATTTAAAATAAAAATTTGTTGAAAACATCAGTCATCCTCCATTTCGGTAGAGTAATTTAGTTGCATCTTTGCTCATTTTCATTATCGCATTTAGCTTAATCAATCTCAAAACCAAATCAATTTTCCTTTTTATTTAGAGTCAAAGTTAGGATTTCTCTGTCTATCCAACGTCGTTACGTTCACTCGTCCTAGTTCCCTGAGGATTCGATACCCAGACTAGCCACTATACTCCACAAGAGTGTAGTTATAGTTTAGATTTTTGTATTGTGGTTTGAAGCCGATAACAACGACTAGCGTATTACACGGACGCTCGGTTTTCCACACGATCAAAATGGCGCCATTGCCGGGGAAGTAGGTAGACTTAGGATTAGATCCAGTCAATCCAAAGCTTAGACCAAAAATTTCAAAAATCCAAAAATAAAAAAATAAATAAAAAAATTATATATATATATATATATATATATATATATATATATATATATATATATTTGATGAGTATTACGAGGGAGATGCTGGATGAGAGCGAATGGCAAGATACAATAGATGAATTCCTTCGTAATGACCAACCATCCACATCACAGAAGTCTTCAGAAGAGAGTGAACGAAATTGTTCAAAACACACTCGAGAGAGAGAATTAGGAGATATAAGTCTTGAAGACTTTGAAAAAGAATTCGGTCCGGTGGATGAGAGCCTTAACGACGAAGTCCAAACTCTATTGGATTCATTTCTTCAGCTAGAAGAAAGCGAATGGAAAGCTAAAATTGATAAATTCCTTCTTTGTGACCATCCACCCATACCACTAGAGGTCCCGAAGGCGAGTGAGGAGAAAAGTTGTGGTCCATCCGACTTAGAGCCCGACCCATATGTCTTAAAAATTGAAAGAAACTTAGGTGTTCCCTTCGAGTTAGTGCACGCAGACCACGCTTTGAGTCAGCATCATGAGGATCCCTTTCCAATTAGTCACGATGAGTCTCCCAGTCTATCCTTTATCTATGGGCGAGGTCCCAACTTATTCCGGTTTTTAGTATATGATAGGAAGACGGGGGTGACAAGGGGAGCATCATTCCCCGTGCAAGGGGTCGGGTGAGTTCGTAGAGAGATGAGAGGTCGTCGCACCCCCGACGCATATGGGGTGATTATTGTTGTATTTTTGAGTCATGCATGAGTGTCATATAGTGTCTTATTGCATTTTAATATTTGTTTGTTTTATTTTTCCGCAATTTTCACTCGCCTTGAGTTAGATTTTTGTCCTTTTTGCTTGAGGACAATGCAAAAGTCTAAGTTAGGGGGGGTCACAAGTGCGTATTTCTAAAACTTCACAAATTTTCAAAATGCCCAAAAATTTCCAAAAACAATCATAAAAGTTTGAAAAATCCAAAAATATTTTTTGTTCAAAATAAATAAAAATTGGAATTCAAATTTTTCAAAAATATCATTAAAAGTCAAATTGGAGTCTCAAATTGTAAACATCCAACATACACAAAGCCGAAATTGACCAAAGATGGAAATTGAGCGAAAATTGACGACTTAACGAATAAATGTGGAGATTAACAAACCCGGTGAGATTCGAGCCTATCACGTTTTGCGAGTTTTTAAATCAATCCGAGTTAATTGTTAACTCAAAGTTCTTTTTAGCGCTTAATAAGTTGTCAAGGATCTCAATCCTTTCATTTTGATCGGTTTTAAAAAATGTGTGCAATATTGCCTTGAAAAACGTGCCAAATTATCCTCTAAACTTAAATTTATCTCGAAACGCATGTAGTAACGCAATTGGCATTTTGGACAATGAAGTAGGCCCTCGTTTGTCACCCAAAATTTTGACCAGAAAAAAGTAGCGAAAAATCACCCTTTGCAACCCAATTGAGCCGAATAATTTTCCCTTTCGTTTGATAACCCGAAAAACCCAAAATAGCTGGAATTGTGAAAAATGAGAAAATTCAGATTTTAAGTCCAAAAAGTGCATATAAAGGGGCAAGAAACAAAATAGTATGCTCAACAAAACAACAAGAAAAGAAATGAAAAAAAAAACAGAAAAAATAGAAAAAGAAGAAAAATGAGCAATAGCCCGGAAAAAGCACAATTGCACATCATTAATGATTTTTCCAATTCCAACCTTCCATACCTCCTTCATTTTACCCAATGCAACCTTCAACCCGAAAAAGTCCTAACCGAGTCCAAATTGCGAAAATTGATTACCGCGTGGAGAGTTAAGACACCAAAAGATAATAAAAGAGGTTAAGTGCGCAAAATAGAGGCAATGTTCCCGTTTTTAAAATCGTAATCCGTTGATGAGATCCTTTCACTGTAAAAATTTCCGTCTTACTAATTGCATGCGTGAATTTGTTTCCAATACATTTACTCTTTATATCACGCATGCCGAGAGAATAGCCATAATCCGAGAGATTCGTTTGTGAGAGCGTTCCACGAGAAATTAAAATCAAAACGAACTTTCGAATAAGTAACGTAATGATCAATCAGTGGAATTTGGCGGTTATATTTTCGGCTTCGCACACACGCACTATGGTTTGAGACTTAAACATATGACTTAATGATGACTATTTTCTGGAGAAGTTTGAATGGCTCAATTTTTGCGTATTTTGAATTTTCTTTGAGTCGAATTTTGTGGGTATATTCACTGCAAACCCTCACGAGACACAACTCGTCCTACTAGGGTAACTTAGAGGTTTAAAGGCTTGTTGTATGCGCTAAATGCAATCGCTTGCCCGCGAAAGAGGTGCTCTATCCCAATAAAGTCCTTGAAGGATCCTTAACTCATACGTTCATTCTTTTACATTGCTCGGGAAGCACAAAGTACTTTGTTAGGGGGGTTTGATTGGGCATAAATATTGTATATTTATTCCCCTAATTTCAGTATATTTGTGAACCCGGGTGATGTAACATATATAAATTTGATGCACATTAATGCTACTAACCCTTTTTGGCAAGAATTTCGTATTTTGCGTATCTCTTATGTGTTTTACAGATTAATTATGCAAGCAGCGCAAAAGAGAAAGCGAGACAATGAAAGAAAAGCTAAGAAGGAAAGTTTAAGGGCATTTTGGTAATTCTAAAGCCAGATCCCGAAGGAGGAGTCAACTGTAAAGTTGAAGAGCTCGGAACAATGAGAACACTGGAAAAAACGGCACCCAAATCCGAGCTACGGTGAAGGAGTTATGATCATTTGAAGTTGAGAAAAAAAAATCCAAGGAAGAAAATGAGAAAGTTGGAAAATATTCTAAGTGTTGAAAGAGGCCCAAAACCAGCGAAGTCACCCGAACCGGTACACCCAGAACCCGAACCGGTTCGCCCATTAGTCACGCTCAGAATCCGTTACAAAATTAGTCACGCTTTCTAAGTGTGACAAATTGCCAGATACGGGATTTTTATTTTGTACTTATCTTTTAGCCAAAAGAGTTTTATGTTTTGGGGACTCTTCTAAATGACATCTAGCCTATATATTTAGTCCTTAGGACTCTTTTCAGGGGGATTTCATTGATGTAAAAGCTCCATACCAAGTAGGAACATCTAGGAGAAAGATTCATATATTCTGCACCATTAATTCAAGAGCTTTTCGAGTTTTTCTTCAATCTTTGATTTCTTCTTTCATGTTCTTGTTCTTCCATCCTGGTAACTTTTATTTTTAGCACTTTTATTATTATCCGCCATGTTACGCTAGGTTTTTAAAGGTTGGGATGCATGAACCCAACTGATGTGGTAGTTGCATGTGTATAAAATTAATCCTCTGAATTTAGTGATTGATTATGACCGTATTGCGTAGTTACACAATAATTGTAGATCTTTATATCTCGTTTGCCTCTGGGTACTCGTGATGATTTAGAGTACAATTTGAGTGTCACTATCGCGATACCGATTTACTCATCCTCAGATTAGGTATGACGCGGGCTTGAACCTCGTATACATAATGCTTGGGAGTACTAAATTCTGGGTCAGATCAATCAGATAAATTTACGATTAATATTATCAGCGCACTACACTAGGGTTGGGGGATTGTATTCCCGACCTGTTTCTCTCATCATTTAAAATAAAAATTTGTTGAAAACATCAGTCATCCTCCATTTCGGTAGAGTAATTTAGTTGCATCTTTGCTCATTTTCATTATCGCATTTAGCTTAATCAATCTCAAAACCAAATCAATTTTCCTTTTTATTTAGAGTCAAAGTTAAGATTTCTTTTTGTATCCAACGTCGTTACATTCACTCGTCCTAGTTCCCCGAGGATTCGATACCCAGACTAGCCACTATACTCCACAAGAGTGTAGTTATAGTTTAGGTTTTTGTATTGTGGTTGGAAGCCGATAACAATGACTAGCGTATTACACGGACGCTCGGTTTTCCACACAATCATTAATTTTAACAATATTATTATAACCACTGAGTCATTCCCTCAAGTCATGGATACTGAAAATGATAATCATTTAGTGAAACCTGATGAGGTTGCTCAGCCATTAAACAAGATTTCAGAGATTGACTTTAAGATGATAGATGTTCCTGACCCTTCTAAAGGCTTCGAAAAGGGTGAAATAAAACAAAGTCATATTGATACAACAACACCCTTCGAATCTGTTAAAGAAGTTGTTTCCACGTTTGGGGGAATCGTCGACTGTAAGGCTCATAGAGTCTAGACTGTGGATGTATAATTTAAACAGCTTCTGGTCTGAATATAATCCTGATGACTTTTAACAAGGCATCTGAATTGCCTTTATTTCATATTTTCACTCGATCCTGGTTTATTATGGTCTTGATATTCCACAGTTGACTAATAGGAAGACCACAAGATCAAGGCTTTGAATTGCAATATTGGGCTCGCAATCGTTCTTATCAGTAAGTAGCTCATCAATGAAATGTTTGTCCGAGTTGAATTTGATTTGTGTAGATTATTTGCTACACTTTATATTTGCTTTGGGTCATTCTCTATGAATATATCAAGTGACATTAGCTTTGGTTTGTGTTAACTAGGGTCATTTTCAGCGAATACTTCACATGGCAATATCTTTATATTATCTTTGGGTAATTCACGTGGAAAGTCCGGTATTCTCCCGTCCCATATTATGATAATTTGATTTAGTCTGTCCAGGGAATCTTATTTGGTGAGTTAAGATGTAACTCATTGATTTATTATTTAATGACTTTTTAATTTTATAAATCCTTTAGTTATATATAGGTTTGTTGATAATTAATATGTTTCGTAATTTTGTACACATGAAAATACTGTGAATGACAGTACCATAGTTAAATTTATAAAGAATAGTATGAATTAGGTGATAGTAGTACTTATAATACTAGAATTTATGTTTTCCAATAGTAATTTGACTATTAAAGGATTGTGTTTGTACATTTCAAGGGTGGTTTACTTGCTTGACAGTACTTGGAAATTGATTCGGTTGGCTGCCCCAAGCGGTTACATTTCATGGATGAACAACAGTTAATTGTTTCGCACATGCCATTTCCATTTCTATCTACATTGCTGCTGGTATGGCCTCATATTTTGTTGTTTAACTATGGTGGGGCGGTGAAAACATTAGATGTTGCCCATCCTTAACGTGGCATCCCTCATATTTTTTCAATCATTAACGTTGTTTATCATTTTCCCTTCTATTTTTACATTCAGCTAACATTGATGCACATCCTTTTTCCCTTCAAATTTTTGTTACAGATTCGTAATGTGAAATTGACACGAAGTTGATGGAGTTGAAAATGGGAAGAAAACAGTTATGGATACCATTTGCCTTGGTTCATTACATCAGCTGACATTGATGTTTTACAACAGCTAACATTGCCTTGGTTCATTACAGCAGCTAACATTTGCCTTGGTTCATTCCATTTTTTTTGTTTCAAATGTTTGATATTAGGATATAAAAACATTTGACTGTACAACATCATGTTTGATATTAGGATTTGGTTTATATAATGTACGTGGACTATTTGTATAGTTGAGTAGTTTTTGTTTCTTAAACAGGTGGATAGTCCAATAAATGGAGGTTATCATGTCCAAATTTTCTAAATTGTGTATACATTTTTGTGTTTTCTAAAAAATTCTATGAAAACAAGTCTTAGTCGACGCAGTTTTTTTGATTTGTAGTCGATAAAAAACTACTCTGGCACGTTTATTTTTAAATTACACTTTTTGGAGAATTAAATTTTCGTCGTTTTATAATTATGTACTTTTGAAAATTTTCGCCGTGTTTTCAGGCACGGGCATTCCGCTAGTATATATATATATATTTGGCCCCCTAAAAAATAATTATATATACATTGGCCCACCGCATTCTAAATTTTGGATCCGTCACTGCCAAAATATATATATATATATATATATATATATAAAATATTGATACATTTAATTCTAAAAATGACAGGTACCTATGAAAAAAAAACTTAGATATAATTTGTATATTTTACTATTTTTATATAATATGAATATAGTAAATTGTTTGGATAATTGGTATTTATAAAGTATGAAAATATATATCTCAAACATTGGAGAACTTAATTAAAAATAAAAATATATAATTAGTGTATTCTTTAGAGACCTACAAAAAATTATTGAAAAATAAAAATATTATCGAGGGGAAATAAAATCCTGTAAGAAACAATTATTGACATTTCATTTTCGCAATAAAATACGGGGGAAAATATTATCTTCAACCTACCCGGGACTATTATTACTTGCATTATTTCTTGAGCCTTGATACGCCGACTCCCACTTCTGACTCTCTCCCCGACTCTCTCTCATTTGTTCACTAAAGGACAAAAAAAAGTGTAAAACTTGTTTGTTTTTTTTTTAAATAAGTTTTTGTTAAAAAAAATTATGCTATATACATAAAAAAAATTATACAATTTTATAAATAAAAATTAGAAAAAATTGATTAAAACAGTTCAAAAATGGGACATATACCCAATAGTCCATCGGACATTTTTTAATACTCATTTAGTCTAAGCTTTCTTATTTTGCTTTAAAAAGTCATTTGCCACGTATTTTGGAGAGGGAGTGCCGCTGGCGCGGACCTCTAAAAATAAGAGAATATTGAGTGTTTGAGCGACTAAATGGGTTAAACTAAAAATATGTGTCATTTTAAAAAAATATAATTTTCAAAAACACAATTTTTTTTTCATTTTCTAAAAACAATTTCTTTAAAAAAAATATTTTTTATTAAAAATATGAAAAACTATTTTTTAAAAACTAGCGCGGGTCAATATCATCGTCGGGATTAGTTAGTGCCGCTGGCGCGGACCCACATCATTGTCGGGATTGATTAGTACCGTTGGTTCGGATCCACGTCATTTAAACTATTTTTGAAAGAAATGACTATTAATTGAAAATAAAAATTTTCAATAAAAGTTATTTTAAAAAAAATAGTAAATGTTTTTTGTCTTTTAAAACAGGTGTAAAAAATTAAAAACACTTTTGAAAAAAAAACAGCTCTAAAAACATAGTTTTTATTAACAATAACAATACAAAATTTTAATTTTTATTAAAAAAATAATTTAAACCAATAATTATATGATAACTCATTGCGAGTCACAAAATGAGAGTCGGTCTAGAATTTCCCTTATTTCTTTAATGCAAGTACAACATTAGTTTTATGATGTATACGTCATCCAATGAGGTTTGGAAGGCGAGGTAGCTACGTCTTTCTTGGTACTGTTTATATATTCCCCTAATCAAATCGAAGTCTTCTAAAAAGATATAATGATCAAGCCTGTCCCTTTTGAGCACTCTTTTGACCGCGTCTTGCCGTGCAATTTATGTTAGAAAGAAATACGACTTTTGAGCTTTCTACCCACATTGCAACGGATCATGTGAAGTTATATTTGTACTTTACCAGTTGATAATTAAACACTCTCAGGTGTCTTTACTCATCAAAGTAAAGTCATACACCATAAATCTAGTCCACAAGTTAAAAAGAATACACACCATTCATTTAGTGGCATAACATTATCAGTTTTTACACGCTAATTAAATAAATTATTTTAAATTGTATATTAATCATATATTTAATAAAATGAGACACAATAAGATAACATAATACGAACGGGTTGGATTGAGGTTACCCTTTGCTTGCAATAACTCATTAAGACCCATTCATGTACATTAATTGAAGCAAATAAAAATTATTGTTCCACATTTTAGAAAGCTTGCATATTACTAGCATGCAACCCGTGTAATACGCGAACGGATATAATTTTTTTCCTATCATAATTCGATACATACATGTGGTCAAGATCGTAGTTATATTTGGGTGGTAATTTTAAACTCACACGAACTTAAATCGATATAAGCTTGACCAAAACATAATACGATAGATCATGTTATTTTCATTTAGTTCAGTTCGATCAATAATATTCATGTGTTAAATATAATTGATTTTATGTTGTGTTTTCGTATTCTTATTATATTTAATATCAATTTATACATGTATTGACTAAATATATGAACCTCCATTTGAACTTTTATACATTAATTTCATAATACATGAACCAACTAAATTCATATATTGCTCAAATATAAGAGAAACTAGTTTTCAATCCCGCGCGATGCGCGGGTGCTTTGCATTTATTGTTAAAAAATACAATGCGGATATACTTACAAAAACATAGAAAAAATCTACAACGTTAAAATGACCTATTTTATATTTTTATGATATATGTCGTTAATGCAGAAAAATTATAAAAGGATAACGAATATATGTATTTAATTTATAGAATATATGATGCCAACTAAATACTTGCATGTAAAATTGAAATGCAGAAAGGGAAACATTTAATGATGAAGTAAGTAAAATTAAAAAAACAAAAAGAATAGAATATACACACACACACTATATATATATATATATTAAAAAACTGTTTTATAAGTAAAAATTATTTTTTTAAACAATACTATTTTTACAAAAATATAAATATATTATCTTTTTTTTTAATAACACTACGGTGTTAAAACTTTTTTATAATTTTTTTTGTAAAACTTAATTTTATAAAGATAAGTATAAATATTTTATTATAAAAATTGTATTTTTATAAAGTAATTTTCTGAAAATATTGTTTTTAACTTCATTTCTTCATACAAATTGTGCTTTAAAAGATTGTTTTATAAATATAAATATAATTTTTTTTTTATAATCTAATGTTATTGTTCAGAATTTATAAACTGTATTAGTAAAATTTACATTTTTTATTTAAAAAACATTTTTTAGTTATATAAAAAAACTATTTGTTATATAAATATTAGTATTTACTAATTAAAGAAAAAGATATTTCACATAAAATACTTTCATATGTATAAAAAAAGTTTATATTATATGAAACATTTTTTCTTCAATGAATAAATTCTAATATTTATATAATAAAAAGTTTTTTTTATGTATAACTCAAAAAAAATGTTTTTTGTAAAAAAAAATGGATACTTTTGTAAAACAATCTATAAAATTTTCATGTTAACATTACTTTATAAAAATAATTTTTCCTTAAAGAATATAGTATTTAAATTTTAAGAACATTCTCTTAAAACACAATATATGAAAAGAAACGAAATTAAAAACTCCACTTTTTAGTAATTTACTTTATAAAAAATTATTTTTAATAGAAAAAAAGAGTTAAAACTATAAGGTTGGACTTTAATCTTAAAATCATTCTAACCCCTATTTTTAAATCATTGAATCTAAGTTAGAATATCTAACGATCGAAATGTCAATATATATATATATATATATATATATATATATATATATATATATATATATATATATATATATATTTTTTTTTATGTATAACTCAAAAAAAATATTTTTTATAAAAAAAATGGATACTTTTGTAAAACAATCTATAAAATTTTCATGTTAACATTACTTTATAAAAATAAATTTTCCTTAAAGAATATAGTATTTAAATTTTAAGAACATTCTCTTAAAACACAATATATGAAAAGAAACGAAATTAAAAACTCCACTTTTTAGAAATTTACTTTATAAAAAATTATTTTTAATAGAAAAAAAGAGTTAAAACTATAAAGTTGGACTTTAATCTTAAAATCATTCTAACCCCCTATTTTTAAATCATTGAATCTAAGTTAGAATATCTAACGATCGAAATGTCAACATATATATATAAAGAGAGGGAGATAAATTATTGGATGCATACAATCTTCCTGACTTTGAGGATCATCTCCATACTATTTCTTGGAGATCTTAGTTGTTAAAGAGATAAGAGTGAACTTGGCACAGAGATAATAAGAGGATAAGAGAGAAAAAATAATTCGGTGAAAGATATATATATATATATATATATATATGGGGAGATACACGTTGATTAAGATATATATGGGGAGAGAGGAGAATGAGAACATCATGTATGTATTTAATAATGGGCATTGGAAGGATTGGGAAATGAAGAGATGTATTTAATAATGGTCATTGGAAGGATTGGGAAATGAAGAGATTTGAGGATTTTAAGAGAAGATATTATAAATGAGGAAAAATTAATTATTGCCATGTGTCTAATACCTATGCAAAGAGTAAGATGCGCAATTAACAGCGTTGCCACATGTCAATTCTCTATAAAAAGACATCAAAATTATAGTGAAGTGATGTGCCACGTGGATAGGCTAATTGCAAAGCATAATAAATGCATTTTTTTGCATTTTATAGTATTAAAAGACTAGTTTTTAATCCCGCGCGATGCGCGGGTGCTTTGCATTTATTGTTAAAAAATACAATGCGGATATACATACAAAAACATAGAAAAAATCTACAACGTTAAAAAGACCTATTTTATATTTTTATGATATATCTCGTTAATGCAGAAAAATTATAAAAGGATAACGAATATATGTATTTAATTTATAGAATATATGATGCCAACTAAATACTTGCATGTAAAATTGAAATGCAGAAAGGGAAACATTTAATGATGAAGTAAGTAAAATAAAAAAAAAACAAAAAGAATAGAACATACACACACACACACACACTATATATATATATATATATATATATATATATATATATATATATATATATATATATATATATTAAAAAACTGTTTTATAAGTGAAAATTATTTTTTTAAACAATACTATTTTTACAAAAATATAAATATATTATCATTTTTTTAATAACACTACGGTGTTAAAACTTTTTTATAATTTTTTTTTTGCAAAACTTGATTTTATAAAGATAAGTATAAATATTTTATTATAAAAATTGTATTTTTATAAAGTAATTTTCTAAAAATATAGTTTTTAACTTCATTTCTTCATACAAATTGTGCTTTAAAAGACAGTTTTATAAATATAAATATAAATTTAATTTTTTTTTATAATCTAATGTTATTGTTCAGAATTTATAAACTGTATTATTAAAATTTACATTTTTTAGTTATATAAAAAAACTATTTGTTATATAAATATTAGTATTTACTAATTAAAGAAAAAGATATTTCACATAAAATACTTTCATATGTATAAAAAAAGTTTATATTATATGAAACATTTTTTCTTCAATGAATAAATTCTAATATTTATATAATAAAAAGTTTTTTTATGTATAACTCAAAAAAAATATTTTTTATAATAAAAAATTGATACTTTTGTAAAACAGTCTCTAAAATTTTCATGTTAACATCACTTTATAAAAATAATTTTTCCTTAAAGAATATAGTATTTACATTTTAAGGACATTCTCTTAAAACACAATATATGACAATATATGTAAAGACACGAAATTAAAAACTCCACTTTTTAGAAATTTACTTTATAAAAAATTATTTTTAATAGAAAAAAAGAGTTAAAACTATAAGGTTGGACTTTAATCTTAAAATCATTCTAATCCCTATTTTTAAATAATTGAATCTAAGTTAGAATATCTAACGATCGAAATATATATATATATATATATATATATATATATATATATATATATATATATATATATATATATATAAATAAAGAGAGGGAGATAAATTATTGGGTGTATATAATCTTCCTGACGTTGAGGATCATCTCCATACTATTTCTTGGAGATCTTAGTTGTTAAAGAGATAAGAGTGAACTTGGCACAGAGATAATAAGAGGATAAGAGAGAAAAAATAATTCGGTGAAAGAGAGATAATAGGAGAATAAGAGACAAAAAAATTATTAGGGAGAAAAAAGAAATAAACTTACATTAGAGAGAACCATCTTTTACACGTTGGTTAAGATATATATGGGGAGATACACGTTGATTAAGATATATATATGGGGAGAAAGGATAATGAGAACATCATGTATGTATTTAATAATGGCCATTTGAAGGATTGGGAAATGAAGAGATTTGAGGATTTTAAGAGAAGATATTATAAATGAGGAAAAATTAATTATTGTCATGTGTCTAATACCTATGCAAAGACTAAGATGTGCAATTAATGGCATTGCCACGTGTCAATTCTCTATAAAGAGACATAAAAATTACAGTGAAGTGATGTGCCACGTGGATAGGCTAATTGCAAATCATAATAAATGTCTTGTTTTGCATTTTATAGTATTAAGAGATTATTATGGGATAAGAAACGTAAAAAATTAATCTCAAGAGTCACTTTTTTTTTAAATCGAAAAAATTGGGAGAGGAGAGATGTTTTTAAGAAATTGATTGAAATGAATTTTAAACTGGTAATAAATGATCCTCACTAAACTCTCTTTCTATTGTTTTTAAAGTATAACTAGCATGTAACCCGCGCGATGCACGGGAGCATTATAAAATTTCTTAAAAATGCATCGACTCGTTTGTAAACTAATAAAATAAAGGACCAGAAACATTGCAATCCATAGGGTTAAATAATTTATAAAATTAAATGCATAGTGAACAATCTTAACTATCCAATAATGTACTAAAAATTGCAAATGAATAATAAATAAAAGAAATTGTATATTTTATCAAATTAGGGGCATGAAAAAGTTGGCACAATAATGTTAAAACAAATTATATCAAAAATAAATTTCAACTAACGATCACGTCCACCTTATTTGGCATATTATTGATTGTTTTTTTTATTTCTATTTCTATTTCTATTTCTATTGCTATTTTTATTTTTGTTTGAAAACGAAAATTTATGTTCTAAGGTCTAATGTGTTTTATTAAAAATCTAATGTGTATTATTAAAAATCAAATCAAAGCATAACATTTCAATGAATGGAACAAAATATAAAAAATCATCACTGGAATTAAATTACTCCATTTTGTTTGCAACCATAGACCCCACCGAACAAACTCAATTGGTTCTTAGTGGCTGTTGATGTAAAAAATTAGATCACTCTAATAATTCAATCACAGATAAATAAATGAGACAAAGAATTTTAAAGTGGTTCAGCCTTATAAGAATGGCCTACGTCCACTGTTTTGGTATTGCTGTTTGTATGTGAATTCTCGATTACAGATTATCTCAAGAAATTCCGGTCTGGGGGGGGTCCCCTCTACAATGAGGATTGTACAATGTATTTATAGCCCTGAGGCTGTAATGTGAAAGGGTAATACATTAAATGATATACATATGAAAGGGTAATACATTTAATGCCCTCTTTGTGTGCGCGTCCAAATGATAAGCATTTAATGAATCAGTTAAACTGTTGGTATCCTGCTTCGAGGTTCAGCTCGGACCGCCATGAGTTACTCGGACCGCCTAAGCTTCTCGGTATTTAAGAGTTCCTCGGAGAGGCATTGTTCCTCGGAGCTTGTGAGTTCCTCGGGGAACTAGTCTTCCTCGTTGTAGTCTTGTTCCTCGGAGCGAGTGGGTTCCTCGGAAGTGCTTGTTGTTGCCATGTAGATAGCCACGTGTCTTCATATGATTGGTCCATGTCAGCAGATTAATTTTGGTATCAACAGAAGCCCCCAATGTTTCATAGTTCGAAATTTGAGGAGTATGGAACATTCTTTCACGGAATATGGTAGCTTTAAATAGTCTTCCTGATTTTTAGGAGCGTTTCCCTTGTATTTATTTTCTCCTTCCCAACTCGTAGAATCATGATTTTTTGGACTTTTTTGTGTGCTTCGATTCCTGCGTTACTTTTCGTTTTCTTAGCCGCTGTTGTTCGCCTCGATTCTCGTGCCACTTTTCCTCTTTTTAGCCGCTGTTGTCCGCTTTGATTCCCGCGCTACTTTTCATCTTTTTAGCCGCCGGTAACGTAATCATCCTTTTTTATAATCATTACTTCACCATTTCCCAACGCAAGGTATTTAAACTTCACAGACACTCCCATCGTCTTCTACCTTTTCAAATTTTTGTCTTTTGAGTTTTATGTCGTCTCCTCTTATTCTCTTGTGCGTTCGTCTTTTCCGCCGTTCGTTGTCAGCAGATCCATTCTTTTCCTGTAAGATCTTCTTCCTTCTTCTTCATTTCTTTATTCACCATGGTTTACCTTGTTGAGTCTCTTGAGAAGTTTCGTTCTGATTTCTCCATCCCCTCTTGGGTTGTCTTGGAAAAACTTTCTGAGCCTTCTGATTATTTTAATTTGGCTGAGGGACATTGGTTCCCCAGTCTCTTTTTTACTGAATGTAGATTTTCTTTTCCACCCAATTCCTTGTGTCTGGAATTCTGTCAGTATTTCGATGTTGTTCCTGCACGAATAGCCCCCAACACATGGAGAATAGTTAATGGGGTGCATAGATTAAATCAAGTGCATGGGACTCGCATAGGAATCCCAGAAATCATGTTCTGCTATAGATGGGCAGTTAATGATAATATTTTTTATTTAAAAACTAGATTTTTAAACAGGGCCTTAGTAGTCAATCTCCCTGATGCCAATAGGGATTATTTTGAACATGGGGTTGTCATAAAAAATTGGCAACACCCTCCATTAGCTGGAGATGAGGTTTACCAAGGTCCCAGATGCCCTCCTTATGGCAATGGGATATGTTATTTTTATTTTATTTTATTTTGAAATCATGTTTCCTTTGTGTTTGGTAAAATGTGCCACTGATAACAATGTTTATTTATTTGCAATTAATAACAAAAGAAAGTGCCCAAAAGAAGCAGATGTCAATATAAGGCATTTGAAACTTATCTAGAGTCTGCATCAAAGTGTTGTCGATGAACACATTAGATCACCTTCGTATCTTCTCCAGTAAAAGAGCTACACCACTTCCTTCACTGCTCGTCCGGTGATAAGTGAATCAGAGCCAATTCCTGCTTCCACAAGCTCATCACCTGAATCCCATATTCCTTTAAGTGAAAAGATGAAGAAGAGAAGACCTCCTGCCTTGTTCGAGAAGACTGCCTCCGGCTCTGGGGAGGTAAAAAGGAGTAGGATTGATGTCGCAAGGGAGGGGACGAAGAAGAATGATGCAACTCCTTCAGCTGCTCCTGTTAAAGTTGCCGAGAAGGTTGCTGATAAGCCCGCAGTGGCTCCGAGCAGGTCTGCTGCTCCTGGAGAGGTGATTGTGATATCACCGACCAAGGGTTCTTCCTTGGTTGAATTTGTACCTGTTCCCCCGAGGAGGCTAAAGAAGATCTCCTCGATCAATTTGGTTGACACCATTATTCAGCCCCCAGCTGCTGGGACTGGAGTTCCCACTTTTATTCCCCCGAGTTCTGACATGAGCTCGGTAAAGTCCTTGATCATTCCCGAGGTTCAAGGTACTGAAGAAAACCTTACTCGGGATATGGTTACCTCACTAGATGCTTGTCACCTTTCTTCTGTAAGTCTCTTTACTTAGAGTTTATCATATTTCATTTGTCATTTCTGTTTCTAACTTGCTTTCTTTTTCTGTTCATAGTTGACGAGCTGCTTTAATCTAATCATAAAGAAGGATGAAGCGATTAAGGCTTCTTGCTCCTCGTCCAGTGTGGAGGGAGCTCTGGAAGAAGCTACCAAGTCTCTGGCAGATTCTCGCCAGAAATATGCTGATGACAAAGCTGTCTGGGAGTAGAAACTTGCCTCCTCCGAGAAAGAAAAAGCTCGGATTGTTGATGGCTCCAAGGAGTTGGAGAAGAAAAAGAATGCCTTGGAGAAGGCAAATAAAGAGCTCGAAGAGAAGCTCAAAGATGCTGGAGAGCTTGAAGATAAGCTCAGGGTTGCTGAGGAAAGGTTGGGCCAGCTTCAGGAAGTAGGTCGGCAGAAGGAGGAGGTAGAAAATAAGTTGAAGGCTGCTGAGAACTTGCTGTCCGAGAAGCTCTCCTCGGAGAAATTAAAGAGGAAAGCCGCTGTGAAGAAGTCCTTCAGCTCTGGCTGGGACAAGGGGTGGAATAAGGGGTTGGCTTCCATGGTATCTCAAGTGGACTATGACAGTCTAAAGTACTTTAGGGATGGATGAGTCGCTACCCTTCAGGAGATGAAGGTCGACGAGTCCTCCGAGCTCTTCCAGAGACATATCCCTGGTCCCCCTCTTACTCCAGAAGAATTAGAAGAAGACGAAGCTACCTCTGAGGAGTCTTAAAAGGTGATGGGAGATTACCCCCCAACCATCCAGTATGCTGCCGCATAAGTCGTTTCTTCTTCCAAGCAACAACTGGTGCTCTTCGAACAACCCACAGTTCCCTCCGAGCAACCTGCTTCCTCTTCCCATCCTCCTGAGAAGGTTTTGGGACATAAGGAAAAGGTGTAGTGTTATTCGGGCTTATCTTTATATTTTTCTTCTTTTGTCAAATTTAATCCAGAAATTGTAACTCTGAATTATGATCTAATAAAACTTGAACTTTTTTCTATACTGTTGTTCATCTTATATTCATACTCTGCTTGTTTCTTTTATTGATGATTGCTCTTTCTCTTCTCTGCTAGTTTCTGGCCAGGATGGAACTGCTATCTGCTCATGATACAAAGTTGTTGCAGCAATGTAATGAGTACTTTAAGGCTGGTCACACTGACTTAAGTGCTGCACAAGATGCCGACATCCTCGGACAGGATGCTTCAGAACAGGCAGTTGAAGCATATCAGTACTTGAAGTGTCTAGTTGACCGAGCAGTGGCCAATAATGTGGCTTACTATGAAATGATCGAGGATCTCCAGTGCACCCTCGAAGACCTTCAGAATCAATACAAGGAATCAACTGCTCTGTTGCATGAGGGTTACGAGAAGAAATACAAACTGATCATGGCTGACAAGGGCTACGAGAAGCTTTTTACTGGATATGATCTGAGGGAGAGAACTTTAAAGGGTGAGGTCGAGGAATGTAGACAGATTGCCAAGTTGCTGGAGCAAGAGAACAACAACTTACAAAAAGAGCTATTACAATTGAAGTCTGCAGCCTCCACTTCCAGTGCCCTGATCCTAGTGACCGACGAGGGATTCTCATTCCTAGAGGTTGAGAATGCCAAGTTGAGGGACGAGTTGGAGACTTTGAAGAGTTCTGGCACCTCTACATCTTCTCGCAGTCGATCAAGAGCTCCTCGGGGATGAGGAAGAGCAGCTCGGGTTCTTGTCGAAGAACAGAGAACTCAGTCTGCGTTAGAGAACCAAGCTTTCCAATTAATGGCGAAGAACCAGGCTTTGTCTGACATGTCAAAGAAAATTAGGGACTTGGAAAAACAGCTCTCTGCGTAGAAGTCTGTCTTGGAGAATAAGGAGCTTTTCATCAAGAATCTCCACGAGCAGCTAGAAAGGCTAACCTATCAATTCCACAAACAGCCCAAGGAGTTCTGGACGGCTGAATACAACGAAGCACTATTCCACTTGGACGATCATATCCAGAATTCCAACAATGAGGGTTACAAGCAAGGCTGGCTGAATGCCTTAGGTGTGTTGAAGCTCGAACCAGGTCATTATCTGTGGGATTACCATGATCCCGGCTTGCTCGACTTGCCTATGCCACCATACAATTTGGAGATGGAGTGGATCCCTGCTCGGGACATTCCTTGGAACTTAATTTCAAAGTATCTCGGTGACTACAATCTTCACTCTCAAATCGAGGTATCTCGTCCCGAGCATCTCTTAGATCGACCATCCGTGATGAATTTCAGGATGCTAAAGGATATTAACTTTATCAATTCTCCTTAGTCTTTAAATGATTCGCCTACTGGCAAGGAACCTGTGTCAAAAACAGAGGGGAAGAGACCAGTAGAATAGGAATTTTTGATGTAATAGTTAGTGTACATGTCAATGTAACTGTAATTTCATTATCAATGTAATTTATTTTGAATTCAATGAAAGATTTTCATTTTTGTTTGCAAATATTGATTGCTATTGTCTTGTATTTATCAAACACTTTACATTTATGCATGTATGTAAAAAATAACAATATTGTGTTGTCCGTCGACCAACTTAGTAACAATTAAAAGTTACAAGTATCAGTATTGTTGATCGATCACTTAATATTAAAGTAATGAGTATAAAAATGTTGTTTAAAATTTTTCCAACCAACTAAGGTTGTTAACTTATGCTTGTCGATCAACTACAATTAGTGGGTTTTTATCCCCGACCAGCCATACTTGGTAGATTTTTCATAAAATGTGTCCGACCAACCAAGGTCGTTAAATTCTTCTTGTCGACTAACTATAGTTGGTGGGTTTTTATCCCCGACCAGCCATAGTGAGCAACTTTTGCATCTTCTGGAATAATCTTACCTCCCGGCCAACATAAGTTTGCATTTTCGAGAATGTACGTACCTTTCGACCAACACAAGTTGGCATTTGCGAGCATATTTTGTTTCCTAGCCAAACAGGTTGGCATTTTTAGGAATATATTGTTTCCTAACCAAACAGGTTGGCATTTTTAGGAATATTTTATTTCCTAACCAACCGAAGTTGGCATTTTTAGGAATATTTTGTTTCCTAACCAACCGAAGTTGGCATTTTTAGGAATATATTGTTTCCTAACCAACCGAGGTTGGCATTTTTAGGAATATTTTATTTCCTAACCAACCGAAGTTAGCATTTTTAGGAATGTTTTGTTTCCTAACCAACCGAAGTTGGCATTTTTAGGAATATATTGTTTCCTAAACAACCGAGGTTGGCATTTTTAGGAATATTTTACTGAGCAGTCTGAGCTTTGCCGAGTTTTGCTGAGTAGTGTGTAGCACTAGTATTCCCCGAAAAATTCTCAATAAAAAGGAGAGACTTTGGTAGAATATCTTCGTTTTATTCATACTGATGGAACTGTGTTACATATACATCATTGATAATACTTGCGCAGGTGCTCTGCGTTCCATGCATTCTTAAACTCCTCGCCTTCTAAAGTTGCTATTCGATAAGTTCCTGGTCGAACAACTTCTGTAACTCGGTATGGTCCATGCCAGTTTGCTTCCAGCTTATTGTGTTTTTGAATTACTTTCTTCAGCACATAGTCTCCTTCTTTCAGGTCGCACTTCTTCACCCTTTTGTTGTAGAACAAAGCTGTTCGCTGCTGGTAAGCAGCATTTTGAATGGCTGCTTCTTCTCTAACTTCCTCGAGCATGTTTAAATCTAGTCTTCTCATTAAGTCGCAAACAGGGGAATTGAAATTCAGTACCCTGTGCGTTAGGAGGCCCAACTCGGCAGGTATGACAGCTTCACTTCCAAACGCCAACATGTATGGTGATTCTCCAGTTGCTACTCGGGGAGTAGTTCGATAAGCCCAAAGTACTGATTGTAGCTCGTTGATCCAGTTTGCTTTTGCATCATCCAATCGTTTCTTCAAACCGTTCAGCAGCATTCTGTTTGTCACTTCAGTTTGTCCATTGCTTTGAGGATGGCCTGGTGCTGAATGAACTTTCAAAATATTTGACTGATGACAATAGGCAGTAAACTCCTCGTTATCAAATTGTGTTCCATGGTCTGTGATGAAGGCACGAGGGAGACCATATCGGCAAATGATGTTCTTCCAAACAAATTGGTACACCTTCTCGTACGTCATGTCAATGAGTGGCTCAGCTTCTACCCACTTAGTAAAATAATCCATTGCGACGACGAGATACTTGAACCTTCCTCGGGTCGTTGGCAGTGGTCCAACCAAATCTATTCCCCACATGGCGAATGGACAAGGAGAAGTTATGGGTGTCAACAATGCTTGTGGAGTTCTTCGGATGGAGGAAAAGCGCTGGCACTTATCACATTTCTTGGCGTAGGCTATGCAATCAGCCCTCATCATCGGCCAGTAGTATCCTTGCATCATCACCCTTTGTAAAAGCGTCCGACCTGCTTCATGTGCTCCACAAGACCCTTCGTGGATCTCTTCAATTAATTCTTTCACCTCGGAGGGATGTACACATCTCTGCAAACCTGCCATAATTCCTCGTCTATATAAAACACCATTAGTTAGTACATACCGAGCAGCTTTAAACTTTAACTTTTTGGCAGCGAGCTTGTCAATTGGCAATTCTCCCTCCTTAATATATGCCCTAATGGAATCCATCCAAGATGGTCCTAAATCAAGGGTGATAAAGTTCATCGTCAGATCTTCATCTATGCTCCGACCAACTAACACTTCAATTGGGAATGTTCGTCGTAGCTCGGTGCAAGTAGCTGATGCTAGTCGAGCTAGGGCGTCTGCTCTCGCATTCTCCATTCTTGGTATTCTGACCAGCTGAATAGCGGAAAATTCTGACACCAGCTCCTTTTCCTTTGCATGATATATGATTATTAATTCTCCTCTAACTGCATATACTCCCATTATTTTATTTATGATCAATTGAGAATCACTGAAAACAATGAGCTGTTGTACCTCCATAATTTTTGCTGAACCAAGTCCTGCAATCAGGGCCTCATATTCAGCCTCATTGTTGGAAGCTTTGAATTGGAAACGCAAGGCGTATTCCATATCGACCTCATTCGGAGTGCTCGAAACTATCCCCACGCCGCATCCTGCAGTGCAAGATGAGCCATCTACATATAGTCTCCATATAGGTAACTCGTCTTCAAATTTCTGATCAGTTAGAGCTCCTCGGTGAAATATTTGTTCCTTCCTTTTCTCCTTGGGTTTTTCTTGCTCTTCGTCGATCATTTCTCCTTGACCTTTTACCAACCGTAGTTGGTCTGAGCCCGAAGTCAATGATCTTGTAACATCCGCTAGCCCTTTTACCAACCAGAGTTGGTCTGAGCTAGTGTTTGTTGATCCTGTAACATCCACAGGTTGATCAGCGAGAAACTCTCATTTCTCGTCCGGAATGCTCATAACTATCTCTACGTCACATCCTGTAACATCCACACGCCCTTTTACCAATTGAAATTGGTCTGAGCTTGTGTTTGTTGATCCTGTAACATCCACAGGTTGATCAGCGAGCAACTTTTGTTCCTCGGAACTATCAGGATAGGTGAACTCGGCTATAAAATCTTCTACAGCTTGCCCTTTAGGCGATGATCTGGGTTCATAGATTATATCCTATTCACCGAGTTCTATTGCCCAGTACATCAATCGTCCTGATTTTTCTGGTTTATGAAGGGCTTGCCTCAATGGCATATCAGTATATACTACTATGGTATGAGCCTGGAAATATGGCCTCATTCTCCTACTCGCCTCAATCAGTGCCAGTGCCAATTTCTCCAGCCTTGGATATCTGATCTCTGCTCCTCGTAAGGCCTTACTTGTGTAGTAAATTGGCTTTTGTGTACTCCATTCTCCACTCTGATCAACGCCGAGCTAACTGCATTCTCGGACACTGCAAGGTACAAGTACAATTTTTCTCCCATCACTGGCTTGGACAACAGTGGAGGTGTTCCCAAGTATCTCTTCAAGTCTTGAAAATCCTTCTCGCATTCATCATTCCACTCAAAAGTCTTTCTGAGTGTCTTGAAGAATGGGAGACATCTATCAGTTGCTCGTGACACAAATATGTTGAGTGCCGCTACTCGTCCTGTGAGACTCTGTACTTCCTTCTTCATCGTTGGAGATCGCAGCCTTAATAGAGCTTTGATCTTTTCAGGATTTGCTTCAATGCCTCGTTGATTGACAATGTACCCGAGAAACATGCCTTCTTGTACTCCAAAGATGTACTTCATCGGGTTCAGCTTCATTTGATACTTATCTAGTTGATCAAAAGTCTGGCTTAAGTCAACTAGATGATCGGCAGCTTTCTTGCTTTTTGTCAGCATATCGTCAACATAGACTTCCATGTTGTCACTGATTTGTTCAGCAAAGACCTAGTTCATCAGCCTCTGATATGTCGCACCTGCATTTTTCAAACCAAAAGGCATAACATTATAACAATAAGTTCCACTAGGGGTAATAAAATAAGTACTCTCCCTGTCTTCAGGTTTCATTTTAATTTGATTGTAGCCAGAATAAGCGTCCATGAAGCTCAGCATCTCATGTCCCGAGGTAGCATCCACCAGTTGATCAATTCGGGGCAGTGGAAAGTGATCCTTTGGGCATGCTTTGTTGAGGTCGGTGAAGTCTACACACATCCTCCATTTGTTGTTTTTCTTCTTTACCATCACCACATTAGCTAACCAATTTGGATATTTAACATCTTCAATGAAACCATCTTTCTGGAGCTTCTTGACTTCCTCCTGTATATCTTTATTCTTCTCGGGACTGAATACTCTTCTTCTCTGCTTCACAGGCTTGATCTCCTTATTCACATTGAGCTCATGACATAAGAAGTTTGGGTCTATCCCAGGCATATCTTCATGACTCCATGCAAAAGTTTATCTTCTGCTTCTAAGGAAAGTTATCAATTCCTGTTTTAATGAGGCCTCCAATGATGAACCTATTTGAGTAGTTCGCTCAGGGTGCTCATCGTCCAGAATGATATTTTCAGTAGCTTCCACCACTTGACCCTTTACGAGTTGCGACTCATCTCGGGGATCCAATGTTTCAATTTCTGCACCTTCATCCACTTGATAAGTAGTGGTCTTTTTCTTTGATTCTTCCAGTTCTTCTTGCTCGGCGGATGAATAATAGCATTCCCGAGTTACTTTCTGATCGCCTTTCACAACTCCTACTCCAAAGTTTGTTGGAAATTTTAGGCACTGATGTACTGTAGATGGCACAGCCTCTAACTTCTTCAATCCTACTCTTCCCATGATGATATTGTACGATGATTGGACATTCTTATCCATCACGAAGAAACGTATTCTTTCTGTCCGACAAGCAGGCCACGTACCAATGAATATATCCAACTTGATCATCCCAAGTGGAAATACTTTCTCGCCAGCAAAACCGATGAGGGGTCTGTGGTAAGGCTCCAGTTGAGATAATTTTAGATTTAAACTATCGAAGCACGAGTAGAACATGATGTCTGCCGAGCTACCATTATCGACCAGCACTCTTGAAATCATGACTTCCTTCATTCTTATTTTGATCACCAGCGGGTCATCATGAGGATATAAAACACCTGCAAGTTCATCTTTTGAAAAACCGATAACCAATTTCTCCTTGTTCACCTTTCTCGGACGATCTTCCTCATCTAGATTTATTCGCTGAATGTACGAGCAAGCTTGAGCCTCACCGAGGTAAGCTTTTCTCTCTGCAGTAAGGTCTCCTCCTCCTGCATCTCCTCCTATAATAACATTACAATCAAATGACCCAAAGCGTATTGAAAATACCTCTCGTTCTGGCTGCCTTGGTTTCTTGGGAAGATCGGGGTCATCTTCTGGATCAACTTCATGGTTTATCTTCTTGTTCTCCTCTGCTCGATGAGGAGATCTAGACCTCTCTCTATTTCGGTCGTTATTTCTTCTTTCGCCTCCCCGATCAACATATTTTGCTAGCTTTCCTCGTCGGATGAGTGTTTCAATCTCATTTTGAAGAGCTATGCAATTTCTGGTCATATGGCCATGATCTTTGTGGAACTCGCAATATTTTCCCTATTCCTCATGTCAGGGTCTGCCTTCATTTTCTTTGGCCAGTTTAACTCCTCGCTATTCTTAATTTCTTCCAGGACGTGGTTGATATTTACTTTCAAAGGTGTGTAATTATAAAATTTCCTCAAGACCTCCCACGACGACCTATTTTTGGATTGTTTGTCACCACCATTATTCTTATGTTCTTTCCTCTTAGCTTTATCACCTTCCACCTTGGTTTCTTTGGTGTCCATATTCTTCTTCGCAGACATAGCCTCCTCGGTATTCATAATCTTGGACGCTTTTCCCATCAGTTCCGACATGGTACGAGGTGGATCTTTGGCCAAAGTGTAGTACAACTTGTTTGGCAGTAGTCCACTCATCAAAGCGGTAATCGCTGTCTTCTCCTCATAATCAATGACTTCGAGTTTCTCGTTATTAAAACGAGTTATATAATCTCTGGTACTCTCACCAGCTTTTTGTCTAACACTTAACAAATGTGCTACTCGTTTAACTAGCTTTGCTCCAAAGCAGAAATTCCCAATGAATAGTTCGGCCAGTTGAAGAAAAGTTGAAATCTTACCCCGAGGAAGACTATTATACCATATTTGAGCAGATCCGGTAAGTGTTCCCGAGAATGCTCTGCATCTCACCTCATCTGGGACAACATAGATGTCGGCTGCAGCTTGGTATTGTTCTATATAAAGGACAGGGTCAGTCTTTCCATCATACTTGGGAGTCACAACAGGTGCTTTGAACTTTGATGGTGTTGGAAAATCAACAATGTCCTGGACAAAAGGTGTTCCTCGAACAAAGGTTCGTTGTAGAGGATTATTGGCCTTAGCCATTTCCCCTAATCTATCCTCCAGCCTTTGAATAGATCCTTTCCATGCATTATTTCCTTCCTCGGGCCTATTGGTTCGAGCAACTGATCGCGTTGAAGTAGCTTCCTGGGATTTATCTTGACGAGCAACTGGTCGGTCATAGGATCTATCTTGACGAGCAGCTGGTCACGACTGGGCAGATCCTTCCCTTAAATCTGATGGTCGTCAAAAGCTCCTCTACGCTGCATTAAGAGGACTTTTGTTCCTCCTAGGGCCTAATCGGTCGAAAGGAGAAACCCTGCTTAATCTTTCCAATGCGCTGGTCCTTTCTGGGGAGAGGGTGACACGTTGTTCAGTATCCGTGGCTCGCACCGACGAAGTTCGCCCCGATTGATAAGAGAAATCATCAGATTCCTCATTGCGATGTGAGTTAGTATGCCTAGTACGCGAAGAAGGCGAACGGGTATTTCTTTGAATGCTTCGTGGTTCGGAATGGGCTGACGCACCGCCATGGAGGGTTTGGATGAGTTGTCGCATCGTTTCTTGCATGACGGTCTGGCCCTGAGCCAGATTTGCCATTATTCCAGCCAGATCTGGAACAATTGGTGGAGCAGACGGATTTGGAGGGGTTCCAGGTTTCGATTGATGGATTCAGGAATATCAGCCATTGGTAATGGATTGTATTTGATGAGAAATCGATATTACCAGTCGTTTCCCACAGACGGCGCCAATCTGTTGATGTAAAAAATTAGATCACTCTAATAATTCAATCACAGATAAATAAATGAGACAAAGAATTTTAAAGTGTTTCAGCCTTATAAGAATGGCCTACGTCCACTGTTTTGGTATTGCTGTTTGTATGGGAATTCTCGATTACAAATTATCTCAAGAAATTCCGGTCTGGGGGGGGGTCCCCTCTACAATGAGGATTGTACAATGTATTTATAGCCCTGAGGCTGTAATGTGAAAGGGTAATACATTAAATGATATACATATGAAAGGGTAATACATTTAATGCCCTCTTTGCATCCAAATGATAAGCATTTAATGAATCAATTAAACTGTTGGTATCCTGCTTCGAGGTGCAGTTCAGACCGCCATGAGTTACTCGGACCGCCTAAGCTTCTCGGTATTTAAGAGTTCCTCGGAAAGGCATTCTTCCTCGGAGCTTGTGAGTTCCTCGGGGAACTAGTCTTCCTCGTTGTAGTCTTGTTCCTCGGAGCGAGTGGGTTCCTCGGAAGTGCTTGCCATGTAGATAGCCACGTGTCTTCATATGATTGGTCCATGTCAGCAGATTAATTTTGGTATCAACAGTGGCACTACATCCAAACTACTCATTCTAAATCCATAACAGTAATATGAAAACCATTGGCTCTCTCTCAGACCAATTAAACACAACCTCCGGCTTTATACTCCATCTTTTCTCGTGTCTCTTCATATTTATCTTATATATATCATTCAAATCTTAAACTCTTATCACCCTGTTATCAGTTTTCCAATTAATAAGCTTCACAGATAATAAAATCAGGAGTGCTAAATAATAAATCGTCCAATATAATTGATCAAATTCCCCTTCTCGTTTTTGGAGTCGTTGATAAAATACATGGTTTCGGACCAGGTGAAGAGTTCGAAATTGAAATGTTTGATGAGGAAAATATGAAATCCCTTGGCAATGAGGCAGTGGGCGTCTGGGATGACACCACGTGGGAGGGAAGCATGGGTGACGGTGGATTCTTTGAACCATAAGAGTTTGCCTTGTTTGAGGATGAACTAGCGCCGGTTTCAGTGTCGATACCACTTCCCTCAAATTTATATTATGTTACTCTGCTTGGCACTTTATATAGATGTTTGAAAAGAAACATTATTTGGCAATTTAAACATTGCGTTGTTTGCCCTCCTTCCGACGCCTGATCTCCTAATACTATCAAAAGCCTTACTATCAGATCAACATTGAATATTAAATGATATGCAATAATGGCTATTAAACCTCTAATACTACAGTATTATAGGTATATAATAGATATAGATATCATAGTGAATTTTACAAAATTATAGTTTAAGAGATTAATTACACTTTTCTTCCTAAACTTTACTCAATTTTTTACTTTGTCACTCGAATTTTTATTTTTCACACTTAACCTCCCAATCTTTCCAAACGACTTGAAGTAACTTCCTGCTGTTAAGACCATTGTTTTTTTTTAACGAAAAAGTGGGTCATATGCATGGTACGTAAGAGCAAATGAGGATATTTTAGTCCATTTCAATATACAGGGGCATTTAAAAAAAATTATATTACATAAACTACTAAAACCAATATATATATATATATATATATATATATATATATATATATATATATATATATATATATATATATATATATATATATATGTGTGTGTGTGTGTGTGTGTGTGTGTGTGTGTGTGTGGAAATTAATCAATATATTTAAAAATTCTAAAAATTACAAACAAATAATTTTGAAAATTTGAAAAATCTGAAAAAAAAATCTGAAAAATGCTTATAGATATTAAAAAATGATTTCTAGCAAAAATATGATTTAAAAAAAGCAATTAAAAAATAATAATTTCTAGAATAATTGATTTCCATCAAATAAAATGATTTTGAACAACGCGCAGCAAAAATGATTTCGAACTACAAAAAAAATCAGCAAAAAATTAAAAAAATGATTTCACCCAAAAAAATTCCCACACAAAAAAAAGATTTTCAACAACAAAAAAAGAATTTCAAACAAAAAAAAAATGATTTAAAAAAAGTTGCGTCACTAACAAGGATGATTTCCAACACAAAAACTGTTTTCCACACAAAAGATGATTTCCAATTTTGAGATTAAAAAATAAAGTTTTCCACCAAATAAAATGAGTTTTAACAAAAAAAAATGATTTCTAAAAAAAAAAAATTGTTTTCCATCAAAAAACCAAAAAAAAAATAATCAAATTTCCATTTAAAAACATTTCGAGCAAAAAAAAATCCAAACCTTGATAAAAAAAAAAAGCGAAAAAACAAAATTTCCATGAAATTAAAAAAAATGCTAGTGTATGTGTGTGTGTGTGTGCGCGCGCGCTCAAACTGAGTCCTATCCAACCCAAACCCACAGGCTCCTAAACCCATTCTCGCCCAGGCCCCACCCCGCCCAATCCCAAACCTAGCCAAATCCACTCGCACCCAACTCCCACCCTGCAAGATCTACACTACCGTGTGCATGTGTAATCAATAATGTTGGAAAATAATTATAACTTTCCAACTAAACTATATTTTAGTGCTGAAATAGTATGTAGAAAATAAATAAAATAAAAGCAAATAACAAAAGCAAACACATAATATATAATAAGTATGGAAAAATTACTAGGACATCAGATCCATTTACCGTTTATACTCGTTGATGATTAATTAGTTGAATTCACATTTCCTTTTAATGACTCAAAATATTACTAACTCTCGTCGCATAAATTTCGGAGTATAAAATGTTAAAATTCAAAATATATTTTTATAACTCTTTTAGATGGCATAAATTCTCATTCACTTAAAAAAAATTAAAACTAACTTCTAACATAACTTGTCAAATATAAGTATGGACTATCAAACGACTTAACGTAAGTATAATCCATCAAACGTATGCACAAAATTTCAAGAATATAAATTTTGAAATTAAAACTGACGGTTTAAAATTCCACTCGTGACTATCTTAATGAATATGAATTTTTAAAAACGTTTTGGAAACATAAGGAATTAAACCGAATTAGAATTAATCAAAAGTAGACTAAGTAATCATGAAAAACTTCACCTAATCATAGCAATTAATTTTAGCTAGAAATGTAATTGAACTAAATAATTTGCAAGATGAAATAAGAATATCATCAATGAACAACTTACAAATTAGAGTTCCATATCTTAAATCCAAATACAAAAATTTCTCTCAAACTTGTACACAAATTGCCTCAGTAACAAATAAAATTCTGCTGAAAAATTGTGTCCCTCAAATTCTGCGTGAAAAAATGAGCCTAAGGGTTCTTTTTATAGGCAAGAGGTGAGGTATTTGGTTTTGGCAAAACTCCATTTGATTGGTTGTATTTCAGTTGATAATTATCTCAGGGGATTTTGGAAAGAGTTGGAAACAATTTGAAAGTCTTTATTATTATTATTATTATTATTATTATTATTATTATTATTATTATTATTATTATTATTATCCCCAATTTTCATCACTATTCACAGCCCTATTCACAACACCAACTTTAATCGTATTTTTGCCCTTCAAAATTTCAAAATCTTATTTTTACCCGAACTTCTCAGTTGTGAGACTTTTAAAGACCTTTCTAAAAAGCTATTGCACAACCTCAATAGACACTCACTCGAGTTCATAAAAATTATTTAGTACAGATGTGTCAACCGTGTTTTGTCGCGGCGTATCCTAAGAAATTTCGCATATCAACTTCTTTTCCAAACTTCCGAGATATCTATAAGAATGCAAAATAAAAATAGTTGATTCAAATTTATGGTCATAAAAGTTAAGAAAATTACATAATTACCCCTTAATTGTATTTTAACCCTCGAAATTCATAAGTCCCTAGTTTTAACTCGGAATTCAACCAAATTTCAAGGAGAACTTTATTTTGCCCAGATAAACTTTATATAAATAACTTTTATGACCTTAATGTTTATTATCGTCTCACCCCCTGGAGTTGCTAAAATTGTATTTATTACTCAATTTATATTCAAACTTGCATTTTTCTTCTAAAATACTAAAATGACTCTAAAAAATCATTATTTATGATTTAACGGGCCTAATAAGGCATAGAATTGGGCATAATTCATACAAAATAATGCACTCATCAACATATTTATGTGTGTGAGGGAAGAGAGATGATGAGAGAGATGAAGATGAAGAGATGCTAAAGAGAGATGAAGAGATGTACAACCATGGATTCTATGGATGTTGTGAGAGAGGGGGAGAGGGAGAAATAGAAAAAAAAAGTGAGGCATTAGGGTTTTGTAATTTAAATGATAAAAGACAAGAATAACCCTGAGAAAAGGCACAAGAGAGGCATACATTTTTTTTTCTGTCCCAATATTTATCGGCGTTGGAATTTGGGGGTTACTTATAGTTGTTTTGAAAGTTCAGGGGGTTAAGTGCATAAAATGAAAGTTTGGGTGACAAAGTAAAAATTGGAATAAAGGTGAGGGGAGTGTAATTAACCCTAGTTTAAGTAATATTAATGAATTAAATAGTCTAATTGTGTTTGTTAATGACTAATGCGTCAACGTAATGATTTTAAATGATTCTCTATTTTAATTGACAATAACGAGTGAGCACAACAAGACAAGTTAAGCTAGTTGTTCGAGTTTGAAAATAGTTTATTCTCATGACAAAAAAGTCACCGTTTAGAAACAAAGCTGATAAGACCCGAACATGATAAAAACTGACATGAAAATGATTCGATACAACTCGTTAATTTATCAAATTAATTTTACGCATTTAAGTCGTTTTAATGTTTCAAATTGGACAAAAAAAGATTTCAAAATCCCAACTCAAATTCGAACTTTTCAAACTTAACGCATAATTAAATTTAAAACCCCACTCAAATCGATTTCAAAACCAACCCAGATATATTTTAAACCCAACTCGTTATCTATTTCAAAACCTTACTCAAATTGATTTCTAAATCTAACCAATATCAATTTCAAATCAATTTTAAAATATAGCTCAAATCGATTTCAAAGACCAACTCAATCAATTTTAATGGAATATTTTGTGGGGAGATGCACTTGTGGTATATGGAAATGGATTTTGCGGGTGGCAGTGACATTGGAGTTTGGATATGGAAGAGCAATGCCCATGGAGTTTGGTTTTGGAAGTCCGGTGGTGGTCGGGTTGGGTTGGACGATTAAAATCGGTTAGTTTGTGTTGTTTTTCGGATAATAGTTTAATCTTTGATATTATATTTGTATTTACTTTTTTAGATTTTTCAGGATATAAAAACTTGTTCAGATACGTTTAATTCATTTTTTAGTTTTTAATTTAAAATTGACTTTTTGAGGATTTTTGAATTATTTTAATATAAATTTCATGTGTCATTTAAAGTTTAATAGATTTTTTAACGATTTTGGACAAAACCTAATGTTTCAATTAAAATGAATTTAATTCTAAAATCGAGAATTAGTAACGTATCAAAGTGAATAAAACTTATTATTATTATGCTTTGAAGAAGGAACTTGAATTAACCTATTAAAGAATTAATAGGTAAAAGACTACATGATTAGCTCACGTATGTGATGTGGAAATTGACTCAAAATTCCAACGAGCACCAAGTTCGCTATAGCAAAGGGGGAGATTTGGTTCACATAAATTCTTCCAAAATTTTCTCGACTCGAGCTTTTTAGGATGGGGCGACCAATGAAGGAAGTTTTCAAGCATACCAAAATTGTGAAAATGATTTTTTTAGTTGGGGGTATTTGGGTATTTTTACCACAAATGTATTCCACATATAAATAGAATATTTTAGGACTTTTAACCCTAAGTTTTAGAACAACCATTAATGAGTATTTATTGCTCATGTATACACATTGAGAGGATTTATGAGCTTATATGTGTATTGTAAGCCTTGTTTATTGAATCATAGAAAGAGAACATAGCTATATTGGTAAACCCCGTACATCTTGTCTTGTTCTTAATGATTTTTGCTTTCTCTTTCTTTCTCATTATTTTGCATTTAGTTTGTATTCTCTTGTTATCTCTATGGGTTATTCCCCTGACAAGCCCCATTTTACACGTAACAATCGGTCAGGATAATATGCCAAAGATAGGGCTTATAAAAAAATCTATATCATTCTCAGCATCAACCATAAAATAAAAATTGTAATTAAACCATCCACACATGTGATATGGAATTGAAATAACATAATCACATAAATAAATAAGTCTCAATCCCACTAACACATGAAATATCTACACCCCATGACTCTGAATAAAAACTGACTGAATAATAAATTCGGACTTATGGCCATACAAAAATCTGAAACGGAATCAACTGACACTAAAATATATAGCAACCTATGTTAGAATAAAAAGACTAAAATATGGTATGCAAAGTGGAGCTGCAATTTTGATATTTCCTCAGCCCTGCTGATCCTACCTAAGTAAACCTAGGAAACATTTTTATGATCTTGGGTCAAAGACCTAAATTTTCAAGAATTAACTTCAATGTCAATAACTAATCATGCAGTTGATTTACAATACATGTCACCCATCGGTTCTCACATGAAATATGTATCTCACCCCCATCTAAGTGAAAAATTACATGAATTACATGACTCAAGTCATATTATAATAACTAGTCTCTGTACTATCATAATAATTAATTACAAATAACTAATACATAACAAGGATGTAACTTCCTAAGCGTATGCGAATACAACCCAATTCTAATCCCTACAGTATCACCTTAAAAGATACAAATAAATCAAATGATGTATTTGACGTAACATAGGGTTTATTATGAATTGTCTATATTTAGAATATATTAGTTTCTACATAATAGTTATTACGTCACGCGAAGGCACTACCTTCGGTGTCTATCTCGTGCCTCTATCAGTAAGTCTGTAGGAGTCTAACACCTAACGTCTTAAGAAAACACACACAAATAAATAGTAGGATGATCACTACGCAGCAACACCACCTACAACCCATGCCCAGACCATGTCTATGGATCAAGTCATTCGATTTCTCATCACGAAGCGGTGATCATCGACTGTAAAATCTAAAATAATGACCTCCACTACATCCAGCACATCTCAGTCGGCACGTGGTAGACAGTCCCGATGTCGAAAGCAAACCCCCAACAATAGATTCACCACCAGTAAAAGTATGTTCATGTAATTATCGAATACACATATATAAAACACATAATATATGTAACTACCCCATATGATATCACACCTCTCACACGTCCATTCAATCTAGACCAAATCCCACAACGTTGGGTTATGTTATAAGCATGTATCCTTAATTATTAATTCTTTATTATAATTATAATTTTATGTCCTTAGGCTTATACTACAAATCCCCACTTACGCATTATATTAATCACTCCTCAAATGGATAACCTCTCATATACTCGAATCAACTTGAAATAACCCCACGATCCAATTCCCCAACTTGAATCGACCCGACTCAGGTACCGAATCGATTCTCCCCTAGATCCAAATTGATTTATGTCGGACAATAGGCCCAGATTTGACTAAAAACATATTATTTTCTTTCCCAACCTCCATTAACAAGTTCTAAATCTTTTAAACCTCAAATTAAAAATACTACAATTTGTGTTAAACATGGGAACATGTTTTTATTGATTTTTAATCGTCATAAATAAATTAGTTCATACATTTCAAGTATTAATAGATAAAGGTCACCTTTTTACCTAAAACATCAATGGTTGATAACTTCTCCTTCAATTTAAGAATAAACATTCAAGTTAATACATAGATTTGATTCAAAAATGTGAATGGATCCTAGAACATGGATTCTAACATAATTTCCAATTATTATAGTATATCAATTTCTGATTTTATCACCAAAATATAAATTTTCAACATAAGATTAATTGATAACTAATCTTAATTAGCCTCAGCAATAACATAATTTAGATAATATGAATTAAATCTTCAAACATAATTCGAAACTTAAAAGTGACATGGGAAGAACATGATTCTAAATTAATTATATTTTATTTAATGATATTACAAGAAAATTCTTTTCATTAGTTTGAAGATTGAAGAGTTCTCTCTTGTATCCCTTTGATTTCCCTTCTTTAGACATTTTCTAATTCTCCTAGATGCTTATAGTTGCTAGGGTTTAGTTTAGTTAGTAATATAATATTACTAAAATAGTGCTAGCCCCTTTAAAAACTCTAATTCCCGCACCTTTTAATGAGGACAAAATCTCCCTAAGGGTATACCTACCCACCGAGACCAACTTGAGAAATTTAAAACACATAAATGGGCTTCCATATCACCCCGGAATCCACTCAAAATCGGTATACCTTAAATCGCATGGTAAAATCTCTCGGTGTAAAATAAAATGACATACTTAATTATTTTATGCGTTAACCGCCTATAGTTCATTTTGCTGATTACACTTGTTAGTTATAATAACATGTAGTATAAACAATTCATATAACATGCACACCTAATTATCATCTAAAAATGCAAATCAGGCGATAAAAACAAATCACATATTCATGTACAATGTACATTTTTCCAACACCTCAAGCAATTATTAATTTTTATTTATGCTTTCTACTACAATAAATGACATAAAAGTACGGGGTACTACGTTCCCATCCTTATTCTTGTGCGTATAACTCGTTTGAGTAAGTATCCTCACAACATGTGAGACTCAAGGCATGTTAAGGAATGGAGACTGATTGAAAATTGAGAAGTTACAAATGGTTGATAAACAGATTGATGTATAAATGGGTCCCAATAGTTTGAACCAAAGAATACAAGTAAGCATATTTTCTTCTTTAAAATAATTCACCCAATATAAGATTTCTATGTCTAAAATAACTAATATGAAGATTAAAGAAAAACTATCCATTTAATCAATTCATATATGTATGTATATAACATATTATGTCTATAAGAATAATATTATCCATTATTACAAGATATTTATCACTTTATAATCTCAAAAATTAAAAGAAAATGTCTCGTTTACTTCACGAGTATGGCAGGTAAATTTAACTATAAACCAATGCATATTGTCTCGTTTCTAAAATCGGTTTCGTTCGAAGTTTCATTCAAATATTTTCTAATGAGGAACATGTACTTGTTTGAACAACATCCAATGTTGTTTTAAAAACATTATGAATTTAAAAAAAAATAAAAAATATTTTATGCTTTCAAACACCTTTAAAATACCACTAAATAAATTGATTACACAAAATCAACCTCAAATACCTTCTCCATATGATTGTAGTGACGATCTTAACTCTCCGATCTTTGACTACTGCATTCGTCCACCAACTTGTCTTCACTTAATGCTCTTAAGAATGTACATGAGGATGTGAAGATGTAACAAAATATGCCAAACTTAAAAACATAATGATCATTATAAATCTTGCTCTTACATTTTTATACATTAAAAGGTATGGTGTTATAAGTCAAAACTAGAAGATTTTAAGGTATATATATCATTATTAACTCTTCCTATGTTTTTTCAAAGTGATGATGTTGTTTTAATTAATAACTTAAGCTCAAATCTGACTTATTACATACTTCAATCTATATATACAATTACAACAAGAACTTTACACAATGCCCATTCATCATGCGAGCTAAAAGACTAATGGCTTGTAATAAAGAACACAACTAAAATGAAATTACTAAAAAAATCTTTATCTTTTTTTAACGCGTAATAGATGTCCAAATCCACACTATTTTCTTACAACAATGGTTTTTCTATTTTTCACGTTTAAATGGAGGATAAAAAATAAGTAAATAATGAGAGTTCAATAATTCTTCATGAATTATGGTTTATTTTGACTTGACTCCGTTGAAATATAAAGTAAACATAAAACTTCCTTTATTTATCAAATTTTTTCATTTAAACCATATTCAAATTGAACACGTTCATGACTTTCTTAGTAGTTGGAGATATCTTAAAAGAGAAAATTGAATTTTAGTACATCTATATTTATATATTAATTTTGAGCTCAAAAGAAATTAATACTTTTATGTAACATATCTCCAAATTCTCTCAAAGGCCCAAAGTTATATATATATATATATATATATATATATATATATATATATATATAGATTAAACACTTGTAAAACATGAGAGTTAAATATTTGAGGTTTTTAGGTCATTTTTAAGTCTTTGGAAGAATGATACTAATTACCCAATAAACTGCAATCAAAATCAGCGCTCAAAATTGGTATGAACCATTTCCAACTCATTATATATATATATAGTTAGTCACCTCTTAGTCTAAAAATTGGGTTGGTTTTTGTAACAACTCGCATATTCTAATATTATGGTTGTTCAAGTCCAAATATTATAATATACAAATTGCTATTATTTGAACAACATTTTGACCATGTGACAGAAATATGAAACAATTTATAAGATGTGAGTAAAGTTAATATGAATAATTACCAACAATAAGATCCAAATTATATAAAAACCTTCAATACAATCCATTACCAACAATAATCTCCAATAAAGGCACAAGTATAGCTGTGGAAACATAATTGACCCACTAATTCCACAACTTTATCATATAAAGTAAATGACAGAAAGGAAATCTATACTATGCATTATAAAAATTTTAAAGTCAAATCCTGCACTCCAAGATCAAACTACTTCTAGAAGCTCACTCCTAACTTGATATAATAGTCCATGCATATGATGGAATAGGTCCAGTGTAAGAATAGTAACTCCATGAAACTAAATAGGGTAATATAAACATTAACCAAAATTACTAGATGAAGTAAATATCATAGTAAAGCCCTTTATTTAGAAATAAACATTCAATCATAAGATCTTTACAACTATGCACATAATAACAAAAATAAACAAGTATCCAAAGAACAACATGAATAAATAACTATTCAAAGAATAACATGAATATGAATATTTATCCCTTTAATAACAGTTCAACAAATATAATCCTTTAATAACTGATTCAACAATTATTAATAACAAATCTTTACAAGTATTTACTCATTAACATGTATTAACAATGTTCCTTTTAATAATATATATCAACGACTATCGGTTTATAAATAGATATTAACAACCACATACTTTCATCACTCATAAAATTATTAGAACTCTTTTAACCACTTTACACTTTCATATCTCATTGATAACATCTTTGTCATATTTAATTTCTCTTATAGCCAACTAGCCTCCCACATAATACATTAAAATCATATTAACCAATTCTCACTTTCTTATCAATTTATAATACCTTTATCTTTATAATTTCATTATAATGACGTGGCTTCTCACACGACCATGTACATAACATATTATACCACATATATCTTCTTATAAACATGAATATATAACATAGTGTACCAAACATGTCCCAATGTACATATCTTTACAAATCTCACAACCTACATTCCCATATCAAGCCGATCTCTCTCGCGACCCTACATATACATAATGTACCACTCGTACGATCGTACCAATATCAATAGGTACACCATTATAGTCAGTCGGCCTCTTGTCATGACCTTACACATACTCATGGTGTAGTCAAAGAAAATTTCACCGTTATTGTAGTCTTATGATGTGGGTGCTTCACGTACAATCTTTATAACCAACCAGCAGTGGACTCGCACATACATAATTTTTTGTCAAAGTAGAGGTCCGATGTAGGTCATTCACATACAATACTCCATAGCCAGCCGACATTACAGCACCCACATACATTAACTCCCAAGTAATTATCAATCTCAATAGAATTTTACACATCATAAACTCTAGCCTTCTCCAAACTCTATACGTGGGATGTCTCATAAATAAAATCCAAACAAGGAACCCCTAATATACCTCTCACTAGATAAGGTATCCAGCGAGACCCTAAAACAAACAACTATGTCTTAGTCCTATGCCTAGGAATCACTATGTATACAATCTATGCTTCTTAATATCCCAACTTTTAACCTTCTCTAGACTCCATGCGTGGTAAGTCTCATAAATAAAATCCAAACAAAAAAAATCCCAATACACTTATGTCTAGATTAGGTAGTCATTAAGATCAAACGGCTACTAAACTTATCCTTCTATATCCTAGTTCATTAACTCAAATCCTTAACTATATCACTACTTCTTCATTTATTCATTTCTTATCAATTATCTCAAGTTACCTATATAGTCCCAACATCAATAAGTGTGGTCTACTCACATGCCACATATTCTAACAAACTCATAACCAATCCACATAAATAATAGCCTTAAATTATTTTGATAATCCAAGCAATAGACAAGTCTAAAAAATAATGTCATAAAATTTATCTTACCCATATCTTCATCCTTAACTTAATTCCAATCTATGCTAAGATTTCACTTAAATGCCTTAAATCTCATAACCAAATATGTAACCCCAAGCATCCATGTTCATTAACATATAAGACATTAAATTGCCTTCCCAAACATTAAGTTAACTCCTAAGTCCATAATTTGACATAGCTTTTTGTATCATATCTTAACATTCACTCTTCTAATAATCTTTAAACACATTTCCTAACATGGTAAAGTCTTAAGTCAACACTTAATGTTAAAATACCCATGACAGTAATAGATATATCCAACGTCATAAATCCCAACTCACTACACCAAAATGGGTAAATTGGCACCCTTCCAGCGGCTAGTCTTGTCACGGTCATTGACCGTGATAAAAAAACACGCATTTTTTTTATCACGGTCATTGACCGTGACAAGCTCGTGATAATGTATTGTCACGATAATTGACCTTGACAAGACTGTGTCAACGACACTTGTCACGAACTTGTCACGGTCAGTGACCGTGACAAACCTTATAATATTGTCACGGTCAAGGACCGTGACACGTCCGTGAAAATTTGTTCAGTAAAAAAAACCCTACATTTTCTTTTTTTCCCACCGTTTTTGGTTTTCCCTCTCTTTCTCTCTCTAAGTGATTTCGAGCTCTCTCTGTCTCTCTCTAATGTATGTTTTTTTCCTCTCTCTCTTTCATTTCTATATGTATGTGTATATGTATGGTGGTGTGTGGTGGGGGGAGGGGGGAAAGGGGTGGTGGGGGTGGGGTGGGGTGTGTGTGTACATGTGTGTGTGTGTGTGTGTGTGTGCGTGTGGTGAGGGAGGGGGAGGGACAGGGGGCTAGGGAGGAGAGGGACAGGGGGATAGGTGGGGGGCAGGGGGTGGTGGTGGTGTGTGTGTGCAGGTGTGTGTGTTGTGGGGTGAGGGGGCAAGGGGTGGAGTGGTGTGTGCGCGTGTACGTGTGTGTGTGTGGTGGGGGAGGGGAAGGGGAAGGGGGTGTGGTGGTTGTGGTGTGTGTGTGATGGGTCTATCTCAACAATTGAAACGGAAAAATTGATTAATAAAATATGTATTGCCCCTTTCATATCCAAGTAGGATTGCCCCTCATTAACAGATAATTGTTGAGATTCGAAATAACTTTAATTGTATAGATTTAATAAAATAAATTGTATGGTTTTAATTGTATAGTTTTATATGAAAGTAAATCAATAATTAGTGCCCATTTCATATGAAAGTAGGATTGATCCTTATTGTAAATTAGTAAATTAATAATTGTATACTTTAATTATTAGTTTAATTGATGAAATGATTTAATTAAGTAGACGAATTAGAAGGAGTACGGGTTACACATTTGTTGTTGCGGTTGGATTATAGTGGATCGATGATGGGTTGGTTAATTTTAGAAGTGGTATGACCACTAGATTAATGTCCATATGGGGTGGGATTTTTTAACTTTTTTTTAAATTACTTTGTATCACTCTTGTGTAGTGTGTGTGTGGGGGGGGCAGTAGGGGTGGGGGTGGGGTGGGGATTTTTCACTCTTATACATATTATGAGTTAGATGCTATTGTTTTGGAATTCAGAATTGAGGTGTGTGTGTGTGGTGGGAGGTGAGGGTGGGGGTGGGGTGGGGTGGGGTGTGTGTGTGGTGGGGAAATCTCAACAATTGTATAACTTTAATTGGATTATAGTGGATCGATGTTGGGTCGGTTAATTTTAAAAGTGGCATAACCACTGGATTATTATCCATATGGGGGTGAGATTTTTTAACTTTTTTTTAAAAATTACTTGAAATTAAATGAAACATACTTGAACTAACCCTTAGGAGGAGATAGAGGAGATGGGGGGGGGGGGGGGGATGGGGGGGGGGTAGGGGTGGGGAGTTGCGTGTGTGTGTATGTGAATGTGCGCGCGTGTGTGTGTATGTGCGCGTGTGTGTATATGTGTGTTTAGTGTGCATGTATGTGCATGTTTGTGCTTAATGTCCCTTGTAAACGAATTGATTGGTTATTAATTTTTTTTAGTAAATTAATATATGATTTCCCCTCATTGTAAATTAGTAAATTAATATATGATTAATTATGAAAGTAGGATTGCCCCTCATTGTAAATTAGTAAATTAATAATTGTATACTTCAATTGTTAGTTTATTTGAAAGTATTCTTTTAATTCAATTTTAATGTGTACTAATAACATTTTTTTACCGCAAATGTCTCCTTCAGGTATTAAGGCGAGGATGATGATGCTTGTTATGATGATGTCGTCTGGGCTCGGTGGTATCGTAAGCGACGAGGGATCCTCCGCCCCTAGGCTCTCCAAATATGGAAAATTGGGAATGGCCATCGAGAACAAGTCGGGGCTATTAGCGAGATCCCTCGAGCTGGTAAAAACGATCATCAGCCCGGGTACATTAGATGGAAGGAGGTGCCATATGAGCACAAGTTAGCTGTTTGGGTGGCACTACAGGTAATGTATTTATATTTATATTTATATTCATATGAATATTTCAATTTCGATTTCAATTTCATTTTATATTTATATTTATATTTATTTGCAACTAACATCGTATTTGTTGGACAGGAACAATTCAGCCTGGATCCAAAGCTATGCGATTCTGTCTTGGAGCAATTGAGGGAGAAACACAAGATGTGGAAGAAAAATATGCAGACCCGGTAATTTGGGAAGACACGAGAGTCCATTATCCAAAGGCGTGAATCCGTCCCACTGAAGGACCCGATCTCATTGGCACAATGGAAAAAGTTCATTGACAATGAGATCGGGGAGCGACAATTGGCATCTAGCCAATCAGGGAGGGAAAACCGGGCAAAAAAGATGGACGTGCACTACTCCGACCGTCTTACGCCAAGGTGGAGCATAGGATGATGGTAAGATTTAATTTTTCTATAACTAAAGAAATATATTATTCTACATTATTTTACTTTGCGGGGCCGATACTAATTTTACTTTATTTTATTTCAGGGGACAGGGAGTGGCCCTGGGGGTAGGCCACATAGGCTCGATACTTATGTGGCTCTTCGAACGAAGAAGGGGAAGGACAAGGAGGTGTCCCCGAGCGTCATAGCCAAAATTGTAAGTAATCCGACAGTTTACTTTTTGTTAATTACGTTATAACTTTTTAATTTACTTATCTTACTAATCATGTGCTTTTTGTCATTTCAGGCAAAGCTTAAAGAAGTTCATGAGTCGCAGTTTCATGATGACAAGGCATCTTTGTCCACGGACGCACTCGTCCAAGTTCTTGGCTCTGATCGCAAGGGGAGGACAAGTGGGTGAACTCGCGGGTGGAAAAATCTAGGATCATCGGATTGGAGATGAGTGACACCAAGTTGGCTCGAACGGTGGACTCGTATGACGCGAAGCTATCTCGTTTGGAGGCGGTGAAAAATGCTAGGGGAAAGGGAAGGAGAAGGTGGGGGGGAGGGGGTGCGGGAGGATGAGGTGAGGGATGACGAGGATGTGGAACTCACTACTTCATCACCGACACGCGCAGATTTTGATAATCCACTTCCCTATTTGGCTCCCTTAGACCAACCGATGTCGACCCTTGGTTGGCCGAGCGTGTTTATACTGGACATATTTGATGGCCAGCGGATAGGGCGGGGGTTGAGGGACCCGAATATCATCTAGGGTGGACTATTTCATGGACGTGATCTTCAAGACATCGAGTCCAAGGTGCCCGTCACACATGTGATACCCGGGAAGGAGAACTCCCCATTGTGGTTGTGCGAACAATGCGACACGATGTATATCAGTGGGTGTGTCAATTCGTATATCGTGTGTCCTACTCACCTCCTCGGATTTAACCTTACCCAAAACATGTAGTGACATTATTTGAATTGAATTGTATTGTTTTTTAGTTGGTACATTTGAATTGTTTTTAAGTTGGTACATTTGAATTATATTTGGATTATATCGTGATGCATATTGTTTTTATTTTGAATGTATATTTGCATTATCTATAGTTTATTTGGATATATGATGTTCGAACAGGTACAACATTGCTATAATAGGTACAAATATACTACTGGGCAGTGGCAGTGGCCATACTGCCCAATAATTTTTTTTCAATTATGTCTAGAATTGTCACGGTCATTGACCGTGACAAGTCCTTGACCAAGAAAGTTGTCACGGATTTGTCATGGTCAATGACCGTGACAATTTTTATTAAATGTCACGGTCTTGTCACGGTTACAAATCGTAACAAAACTTTTCATGGTCACTGATCGTGACAATTATAACGATCTTGTCATGATCAATGACCGTGATATGACCGTGATAAAAAAAGTTATCTCGCCCAAAATTGTCGCGGTCATTGACCTTGACAAGTTGAAGTTTCCGAGGTTAATAACCGTGATAATTCGGAAGATTTGGTGTAGTGACTACAACATTGTATGGCCCACATCGTAAATCTCGTTAGCAATAACCTATACCAATACGATGAATCTCATTGATAACAACTAGGAATCAACAACATAAGTCCAATCATCAGCACTAATTAACGAACGACACAAGTTCCTTAGGTAATAGTAATTAATTAACAACATAAATCTCCTAAATAATAATAAATAAATAACAAACTAAATCCCCTCGATAGCGAAAAGTAACAAACAAGTGTGACTATCTTTGATATCAACATATAAATCTTTTTAGCCCAACTTTATTCTCGTCGATTATTGATTATAGTGAAAAACCGAGTGTCCATGTAAATACGCTAATCGTTTTTATCGGCTTCCAACTACAATATAAAAACCTAAACTTTAAGTACACTCTTATGGGGTATAGTGGCGAGTCTGGGTATCGAATCCACAGGGAGTGTTTGATAGATTTTTAATTGATTTATTACTTCAAAAATAAAGTGTAAAAGATGATGATGGAGTGAGAAAGGAAAAAGGGGTAAAATAAAGAAGTTAACTAAAACTAATTGGAAAGTTAAGGTAGGGACACAATCCCCCAATTCCTAGTATGTTTACTAGTACAAAAGTAGTCGTAAATTAATTAATTGATCAAACTCGATTTTTAGTACTCCCAAGCATTACATATATGAGGGATCATAGCCCGCACAATATGTAATCAAAGGACAAGTAAAGTAGTGTCGTATTAGCTACACGTGCGTTGCACTCTTAAGCATCCCGGTTACCTAGGACAAACGAGATCAAAAGCCCTACAATGGTTGTGATCACCATACTACACGATCTAATCAATTATTAAACTTAGAGAACTAGTTTTGTACCCATGCAAACCACATCGGGTTGGGTTCATGCATCCCAACCCTGAAAAATCTAGCTTAACATGGTGAAATTAGTGAAAACTAAGTTATATACGTTGCATGAACTCGTAATTGCGTGGAAAAAGAGATTAAACATGAGAAATAATAATAAAAGTGTTTTAAATAAAGGTTACCAAGATTGAAGAACAATATCATGCAAGAAGAAATCAAAGATTGAAGAAAAACTGAAAAAGCTCTTGAATTAAAGGTGCAAAATATGCAAATTCTTCTCCTAGATGTTCCTACTTATTATGGAGCTTTTACATGAATGAATTATGAATAAAAAGAGTCCTAATGACTAAATATATAGGCTAAAGGTCGTTTAGAAGAGTCCCCAAAACATAAAACTCTCTTGGCTAAAAGATAAGGACAAAATAAAAATCTCGTATCTGGAAATTTGTCACACTTAGAAAGTGTGACTAATTTTGTAATGGATCTGGAGCATGACAAATGGTCAAACCGGTTCGGGTTCTAGGTAAACCTGTTCGGATTTCTAGAATGTTCAAGCCTTGGTCGCCTCTTTTTCATTTGGATGTTTGGATTTCTTTCTCAATCTTCAAATGGGCATAACTTCTTCACCGTAGCTCGGATTGGGGTGCCATTTTTTCAGTGTTCTTGCAATTGAAAGATCTTCAACTTTCCAGTTAGCCCCACCTCCGGACTAAGACTGAAAATTCCCTTGAACTCCCCATTTTTTGGTTTCTTTCACTATTTTGAGTTCTCTATTGCACTTTTTTGCATGAAATACCTGTAAAACACATAAGAGATACACAAAACACGAAATACTTGCCAAAAAGGGTTAGTAGCATAAATATGAGATAAATCCGAGCTATTTACAATGCACGGGATCATAAAAATACCGAAATTAAGGGGATAAATGTGAAGAATTTATGCCTAATTAGTTATCTACATTCATTATCACCAATTGCATGCAGATTATTATAATTCCATTATCTCGTTAATAAGTCCCTAAAACAGTATATCATACAAACTACTAATTGGATTCTGATGTAGTTTCAATAGTTAGAAATGTATTCTAAGATGAACATATAAGATATCATACTTTTAAAGGACAAGTTATATTCGCAACTCAAAATTCATCTTTTCTAAATTTCCAAAATCAACATAACATACTAGGTATTCTTTACTCAACTAACAATTAGATTTGCAATTTCCCAAATATTATATAATTTATCTACATAATCCAATTAATGGAAATCATACTATGATACAAGAGTTGATGCATTTATAATAACATTTGTCAATAACATAAAGTAATTAATTTTATCTTTCCCAAATTAAGTTTCAGATCAATTTAATCAAGTATTAAACATGGCTTAGGCAATATGTAATTCATAAAGCACTTAAGGGGGGAAAGTATAGTATTCTTTCCTTGTAATTAATTACTAAAATGTGACTAGAAATTTAAGTTCTTGATTCCAATATTTACAGGTGATCATCTTGATTTTGTTTAAAAACTACTTCCAAGTGCCCTGAATCCAAGATTTAAAGGTTGTTTTAATGGTGTTTTAGGGTTTGTAGGGTTAGAGATTGAGAGAAATATAAGGGATGTAGGTTTAGTTTGAGAGAAAGTCATGTTAAGAAATGAACACTCGAGAATAAAAAATATATAAGAACCTAAGACTAGACCTCGCCATGACCAAACTGTAAACTAATTGGGCCACTGTCACGCTTGGGTTACCCCGTGGTAATACCTACTCCCGCGATTGCAGGTTTACCCGTGCTAGATATCATTCTTTGTCTTTGTCTTGGTATTTTTTCATACTCTCTCTCTCTCTCCACACACACACACACACACACACACACACACACACACACACATATATATATATATAATAAGATATTTTTTTTTACATGCCTGTGCCTGAAGGCCCGGTTCAAACTTTGCAAAAAATATCACACGTTCTTATGACATGAATGGTATACGCACACCATGTGCCAAAGTGGTTTTTTACTGACTACAAGTCTAAAAAACTGAGTCGAGTAAGAATTGTAATCATAGAATTTATTATAAAACACGGAAATGTGTACACGATTTAGAAATTTGAATAAAGATCCTTTTATTTATAGGACTATCCACCTGTTTAATAAACCAAAACTACTCAGTTATACAAACTGTCCATCCCGGACATTATATAAACCAACAAAAATATCATTATTAGAAACTTTACCAACAAAATGATGATATATGAGCCAACTAGAGTATAAATACACAATAAAATGATCAAGCATTGCTTTTAGACTAAATAATTAAAGTTCACAGCCTATAATCCATGTCAAAATGCCAAATTAACAACCATGAGACTGCTACCCACGCTATTAGTGCCAATATTTTCTTTTAATAATTTGTTAGGTCACATTCTCTTTTAGTATAGGACAAAATGACTACATTACATAAAAAATATCTTATTAAAAAATCAATCCCCCACAAGTCACATTCTTTTCTCTCCGATGACTTCCATTTCTTGTATTCTTTTTATCACTCTCTGCAAAGAAGAGAATAATAATTTGTTAAGATACCAATCATCATTGTACCTCATCATTTACTGAGATACCAGTCAGAAGGAAAAAAACACAACTCATAGATGAGAATATATATACACAACCCAAGAGAAATAGAGAGTTGAATAGTAATCCGCCTAAAATGGCCAAAGAATCCACCTAAACAGTAATCCACATGAGCAGAGGCATTATTTTCTTTTGTTTTTCACATAGCAAAGCCTGTCCTGAAACTAAAAGAAAAATAACTGACCATGTGTATAAAAAAAAGTAAAAGAAAATAAATCATTTTTGGTGAAAAAAACTAATAAAACCCCTTTGCAATGATTGAGCATGTCAAAATAATATACAACATGGTAGAATGTAAATCTAAATAATTTATAAATTTCTGGTTCAAAAGAATTTAACAATCAGACTGATAAGACTCATAATCACATGTAAATAAAGATAAATAAAAGGATTATTAGAAATTTATACATTTTCTTCAGTTTCTCAACACCTTGGTTTACAGTAAACAAGCACGCAAACATATTGTTAATGAACTAACAAATAAAAATAATAATTAATGAAACATTGACCCAAACTTCTAAAAGACAAACCTTTTTTCAAATATTTGGTAGCTGAAACTATAATATCAACCTATCATATATAAGACAATAATACAATCATATAAAACAACAATAAACAACAAACCACGAACAAAAAATCATTGAACGAAATATAAGTGTACTGCAATTAAAAGCCACGTGCTTTGACCTGAAATCCTGTAGTATAGGTCCAAATATAGGCTTGTAACTCATTTTATACTATGTGTACCTGAACAAAGAAGTGAAGAAATCAACAGTTGATGTCATTGATAATCTATGTTTACCTAAAAAGTGATGTCAATAAGGAAGAGATTAGCTAGAAGAGATGAAACGTGGTTGTGTTAATGTAGCAATAGAAGACAGTGACTGAAATGGGCTCAAATACTACAAAACAGAGACAATTACTATGTGTGTACGTGAACTTAACTACAAAACCAAGGAAATTAATCAATATAATTAATCAAAATAATTACTCCAAGCAGTTAAGGGGGAAGATTACCTGAACATATATTCCAAGAAAGTTTGTATTTAAGTGATGCTTACACTATTTTCGCCAAAAAAAAATATAGTGTGCGTGCCACATTGTTAATATCAAAAGTAATGCACTACTTTTCAGGGGAGCATATGAAAAAATTAACAAATATAGAAAAAGTTAGATACCAACAAAAGTTAAATATCAACACATATAGTGGGAATATTCATTTGCTTATTTTTAGAAGCACCGAGAACTGTACAAAATTAAAGGAACAATTGGGAGCACCGTGTACTTAAATTAAGATATTTGTCAGATAAACAACACTCAAGTTAACAATTTAAAAGGAGAGAAATAAAATATTATCGAAATTAAATTAAAGAAAAAAACATAGTTAAAGTTGCATATAGATATAAAGAAAAAACCAATGCATTAATCTTCTCAGCTTAAACATATATGGGATGGGGAAAATATAATATATAGAAAAATTAAATTAGTGTAGTAGTTAAACATCATACACAACTTCATTGGTAAGCCAAAAACGTCACTAAATTACACTGGGAAAAAAATAGCTTGAAAGATATTATGATCAGAATTACAAAGTAGCTGCTCAGAGTTACGATCATAATTACGAACTAAGATAGCTTGGTCATAACTATGACAACACTCACTGAGAAAGTCATGTTAGTTATCTCAGTGAGTGTCAACAATAAATTATTACCACATCATCGGTGATGCCAATTCATTCGTGCCATATGTGCTAGGCTTGATAGTTACAAGAACTGATGTCTCAATATTCTCAAGAAGCATAACTTGCTCATCGATAGCCCCTGTAATGACATGTTTGAATAAATTTTTAGTAAAGAAATATCTCCAACATATATGATATAGAAAACACAGCCACAAAAAACATGTTACCATTGACAGAGAGACAAAATTAATTCTAATGAATATGAGATAAAGAAAGAAAAAAACATGTCATCTTGAGCGTAAATAAGGGAAGGGAGAAAGAGCACTGGGCTTATTGCTTATCAAAATGTTTGGATCCAAAGATCTTACACGTGCCATGATTTTCGATGGCTAAAGTGTGCAAAAAAAATAATGAACTTCCATATTTTCATAAGAAGGCCACTGATAAATTTCCAAAGTGAGAACTCCCCTAAACTACGAACTTGTTAAAAAGAACCTCTATGTGTAGCTAAAAAAATGTTGCTAGAAAGTCCCCTGTATGAGGTATTTGCAACAGTATGCACCGTTCAGGGTGTTATTAGGATATTTAGGGCCATTTAAAAAAAAATATTCTTTTGGACTTTAGGCTTGTGAATGACATGTGAAGTTTCTTAAGAATGAGGAATAAAGAAAGAAGAAAAAACTTGCAAAATTCAAATTGTTATTGATACTCAAGGAGATCAATTGTTCAAAACACTATAATATAAAATCAGAATATTCTGAACCAAGAATTGTCTGAAGGTTCTTGATAATTGTTTGAAGCCTTAAATGTGGACAATTACAATCAAGAGTCCATCTCTCCACAACATCTATGCCCCCAAAGACAACTTTCCTCAATTATCATTAAAAAAATACCTCTAGAAAAAGAAAAATTGAACTCTTATGAAGTTTTCCTTTTTTCCTCTTTGAGAAAAATAGAAGCTTAATTATATGCTATAGTATTCAATTTATAAAAACTCCATTTATTTTAATCTTATTGATATCAGATACTAATGGACCCAAAATGGAGATGTTGTGGAACCTCATGAACAAAAATAAAAAAGTGACAGGGAGATTACTTCATCAAGTGGGGCATATACTCAAACACATGAGAGGAATTTAAGTGGGAGATACAAAAGAAAAAAAATCATATTTGTAAATAGCAAATCAACAAAATAGAGATTTTGGAATATACGCACACCGAGTGTATTTGACCATAAATTGAAATGCACGCGCACATGGAAAATAATAAATCTCCAATATTAAAAGTAAAGGGACGACATAAATAGAGATTACCTTTGATGATATTCAATAACAACTTATCATCAGCAATTTTCAGTAATCATCATTTCTAGCTAAAAGAAATTCAATCCCATCAGTAAAAACTATGACATTAAATTTGATACCTCATCTTAAATGGAAAAGTCAATATATATACATACAAATGTAGAAGAATCGACATCTGACCCCTATGGTTTCAGACATTTGAATCGACATCTAAGAAAGGAAGTAGCATATTTCTATTCTAATATTAAGATAAAGTATAGTACTTATACCATTGCAAGAGCGTTCTCATACCTAATAAAGAGGAAGTAAATGATTCAAAATAAGGTAAGAGCGTAATAGGCTTTCTAACATAAAATAAAACAGGGGCACTATGAAACCAACTTGATCACTCATTCATTTACTTTATGGATAGATTAACATTGCTTTATATTTACATAGGAAGGATTGATCACTCATTCATATCTTAATTCACTTGAATAAAAAGGCTGCGATTATTGAGAATCAAAAGCCTGCAATTTTATTTATCCACTTGGTTATAAATTGGCAACGAAAAGTGGTACTGGCCGAGTTTCTCAGGTGATCAATACTTCATGTAGTATCATGATAAGATGATACCAAATAGTCATATCAAAACTTTATGCACATAAATCATACATAAACCCCAAGTTGGGTTAAGCATAACAAAAAACATTAATAAGAAAGTTTAATAAATAAGCAAGGATGATGTTATGTTCCCAAGTTTGAATCTCAATTGAAGTGATTATCCTCACAATTATAGACAATAGAATGTAGTAATCAAACATATGACCCTTTTAGTAAACATAAAACAAATATAAGGAAATTCCAAAAATAAGGTTCTAAGGAACCCAATTTATGAATTTAACATACTATAATAGCATTCAACAATAATTGATCTATCATCAATAATGAATAACATTCATTTATAAAGATCAGTAAGAAGATGTAAAAAAAACTACAACCACAACCACAAAACAAAGTGAATGATTTGAAATAAATCAATGGATCACCTGTTCATCATAGTTAAACAAAAAGAGACTTAAAAATGAATGATTTACAATTAAAGCCTAATTATGTATAGGTGTAAATTGCGAATGAACATAATAATTTGATTCTTAAAACTATAAATAAGCCAATAGATATGAGCTTAGAGAAATAGTGCACATTTTCAGGAATTAAATGTGAGTTGAAGTAATAAATATCAATCTAAATTTTGGCCCAACTTTAGCTAAGTCACCACTAATAGCTCATGCTTGATTCAAAGTACAAATGTCGAACCACAAAGTCTCACAATGTCGAACATCAAAGTCTCAAGCATACATAATGTCGACCTCAAAGTCTCAATGCCAAATATAACATTACAAACTAATACCAATTATGAAACCTCAAAATCCACACAAATCATTAAACAAAAATATAAAAAAGATCCAAAACAATCAAAATAGAAGCAAATGCATATACTAAAGATGATTTGTTTCAGATGTAAAGTACAAATAAAACAACATCATAAAGGAAAAGAAAAAAAATATTATTGTAAATACTCAACTCATGGTCGAAGGAAGCAGCTTGCCATAATGCTCCCTAGAGTCAACATCCAATACGCACATTGATATTCATAGATCTGGAAAAGAAGAGAAAAAAAATTAGATATTAATAAAAGGATAAGGTTAATATAAAAATAAAGAAAAAAAATCTTTATCTCCAATCCCCAATCATAACACCAGAATCTATGGAATGGAATACTCAACTTATAGATTCGAAAAATCCAACATTTTCATATCTACATGAAACAATATTAGAAAGAATAGAAAATAAAACCCCAAATCTTTATCATCAACCCCAAATGTCAAAAGAACCTTAAGATCTGTTAATAATTAGGAAACAAAATTGAAAAAAAAAATAATAACCCCAAATTGAAAAAATAACCCTTCAGATTTTTGTATGTGTGAGTGTGTGTGTGTGTATGTGTGTGCAGGTGTGTGAGATAGATAGATTACCTATGTATGTGTGTGTTCATGTTTACACAAGAGAGATTACCTAAGGACGACAATTTTGGAGGCAGAGGGCGGCAACCTAAAAGTTTAAGGGAGGCGTGCGTGGTAATGGTTTGAGTTGCGTGAGAGCCGAAATGTGTAAAGATGGAGAGATTGAGGGAGACATGATAGGGTTTGGTGGGTAAGGGTATTTTTCCATTTTTCATGCATAAGGTATTATTATGACATGGCACACTCTTAAACCCTTATATCACATCAGGAGAACAATCCACACCCGTTGGATCGTGTTACTATTCAAACAACCCTCTCCCATATATATATATATATATATATATATATATATAGAGAGAGAGAGAGATAGATATATGTATAGACACACACACACACGGAATGAACACTCTTCACAACCCTAACTTGGTCCCCAAGAAGACCCAAAAGATCCTCGACTCAAGGGTTTCCATCTAATTTCCACAATGCACCCTAATCTAATAAAAGTCCAAATTACCCTTTTTAATTAATATAAAATTCTTAAAATTAATATAAGTAGACTTTATTCACTTATTTAAACTTCTTCAATCATAAATCTTCTCAATTATTTTCCCATGGTAAGTTTAATTATTAAAATTCACCGATTAAAAATTATAGGGTATTGCAGTCTTTCCCTTACAATAGAAATTTAGTCATCGAAATTACTAAAGCATGAATGTAATATTGAGAATCATAACATTAATATACCTTCACTCATGCCTAATTCAGCAAATCGTAAAACTCGAGCCAATGAAAGCCCATATATTAGTATAAAATTGTAGTAATTCTCATATACACCTATAATAGTATGCCACGCTTGGGGGGCCCACACACCCAATCCCCTTGTCTACATAAAACTTAATATTAAGTAATATAACGAATATACAGAAGGTATAATGATAGATAAAAATCCATACTACACTATCCTAACTGGTCACGTCTAGGCTCTAGTAGGAGCAGTTTTGCTTGTACTGCAAGTGGTGTAACGACCTCCGGGGCTCCTTGACCTAAAACTACCTAGTTTGAGTCATGTCCTCTCTCTACACATGAGTAATAAGAACCTCATAAATTCCATAGTTTCCCAATTGGCACTTGTTATCCCTATCGCGGTCCTCTACCCTAACCTTGAGTAATATTTGGGGATATATCACCCTGCTATTGATCATGCCTCACTCTAGGATTCTTCCAAGTTTGTTGTCCCCATGGGTAGGGTTGTACATTGAACCAAGATACTTTATTTCAGATTGTGTTCATTAAAAACAAGATCATTTGAGATAGGCTCATAAAATAAACGAGCCAGGATTGAATAAAATTTTAAGCTTCTGTCTTATTGAGCTCAGTTTGGATTCAACTCGATCACCAATATCCACACTAAACTAGTGTAAAATAACCAAGTTACTCGATTTTGGCTCATATTTGTTTTTTAGAATATCGTTGGCCCAAATCACACTACGTGAACCCTACTATAAAATGATAAAATCTCTCTTTTTATTCAACCTAATATCATATAGGAAATAATTCTTATTAAACATCACCACAAACTCCTAATAAGGCATACACTCTATATCCTTGGGGGTGGTCGCACTCTTCCACCATTATAAAGAATCATCAGTTATCTTGAAAGTATTTAACATCTACTTATTAACCTCCGTACAGGCCTCCATCCTATGGTGTCTCTTTATGTCTTTCCTTCACTAATGATCCATTGTTAGGTAAAATAACCTTTTAAATGTGGGTGGATTACCCTTATTGAAGTTTCCGTTTACTTGTCCTAAGATGAATTGGGAACTACCTGCTGTTGAATAACTCAGGCTTTATCCCGTGACTTCCTATCTCAATACCGGTTGTCATAGTCTCCCAAATAATCACTGCTAACTCTTTACCCCTAATTAAAATTGACATTGTCTTTCATGACATATGGTATCTGTCATAGCGTTAGACCTTCGGGCTCTACTAGCTCTTATACTCTTACCGTTTTCCATCAGAAAAGATAAGAACAAAATGTTCGTCAGATCGAAAGCCTAAAAATAGTATAAATCATAGAATCCTACCAAAGTTCAGTATGCAAAAAATAATCATAGACTTAAAACCTTCAAGACCTTGGACCGTTCTTTGATACCAAATGTAATAATTCCCAAATTATAATATCGGGGTCGATTAAGTCCCGATATTAGAATATATAAATGTTTATAATTAAAATTCCATTCTTCCCATGTGACATCAATATATGATAATTTAATATTTTTCACCAATATAAGATAAGAGTAAAGTTAATATGAGTAACCACAAACAATATGATCCATATATATTAAAACCTCCAATACAATCTATCACCGACAAAAATCTCCAATAAACTCCCAAGTACAAGTGTCGAATCATAAGTGACTCACCAATCCAATAATTGTCTCATACAAAGTAAAAGACGAAAAGGAAAACTATACTATACATGATGAAATATCCAAAAGTCAAATCCTGCACTCCAAGATCCGACTTCTCCTAAAAGCGTACTCTTAACTTGAGATGTTAGTCCACGAGTGTAATGGGTCAGGCCCATCGCAAGAATACTCAGTACCTAAATGGTGTAATATAAACCCAATTAGAAGTACTAAATGAAGTAAATATCATAGTAGAGTCTTTTATTTACCAATAAACATTTAACCATATAATATTTACAATTACCCACATGATAACATAAATTAAAAAAAAACTATCTGAATGAAATTAGGAATAAATAATGATTTACATAATAATAAGAATATAAACAACTATCCCTTTATCGGTTTTAACAACTATTTGTTTAATAGTCAATTCAAAAACTATCCAAGCAAAAACATATCTCAATAATTACCTACATATTAAAATAAATTAAAAATATCCATTTTAATAATAAATATCAATGACTATCGATTTATCAAAAAATATTAGTAACTACATACTTTCATTACTCATAAATTATTTGAAGTCTTTTAACCACTTTCCACGTTCATATCTCATTAATACCATTTTTCTTATATTTAATTTGTATTTTATCCAACTAGCTACCACTTAATACATTAAAAGAATATTGATCACTCCTCACTTTCTTATCTTATTTTTTATACATGTATCTTTACAATTTCATCATAACCAACCGATCTCTCGCACAACCCCATACATAACATAATATTTCGTACGTATAGTCTTACAAATATTAATATATCATATCTAACTCCCACACAACTCTACACATAATATGGTGTACCACATTTGTCCTAACATACACTACTACACAAATCTCATAACCCACATCACCATAGCCAGTCAACCTCTATTATAACCTTACTCATACGTGAGGTACCACCTGTACCATCATACAAATATCAATAATCACACCACTATATCCATCCATTCTCTTCTCACGACCCCACACATACTTGTGATATATATATAAAGAAAATTTTACTGTTACCATTGCCTAATAATATATGTCATGCACATATAATCTCTATTGCCAACCATCATTAGTACTGCACATATAACCATGAACATGTAAGAGTACTTCTATACTCAAACTGACACACATGATTGGAGTTTCTAAAGAGTCTTTGTACCAAAGGTCCCCAAAAGTCTTCATTAAGTTCAACCCAAATTATTCTTGCTGAACCTCAAGTACACCACTTAAGAAAGGTATACGAGTCAACAAACTTAGATTCACCCCTTGGTTAATTAATTTCCATAATTGGAAAATATTTGTAATTATATTTTTTGGATAAAATGTGAAATACACTATGCAAAGATACTCTTAATATAGAAAAATATATTTCCTTAGAAATTGCATTTTTATGTGTATTTTAAGTATGTGTGTTCTTAGTTGGAACAAACATACTGAGGATTTTTCCAAAATATATTTTCAAAATCTCTTTCCAGAAAAATTAGACAAATTCCCTGCATAACAGTGTAGGTTAACATATTCCTTCACTATAAGGAACAGTTCTTCATTGGTACTTTATCCTCCGTGTTTTTTCCCTGGAACTTTGTACAACCTGTTTTCTTTTAAGTTCTCTCAAGTGAAGATTCTCTTCACTCCAGTGAAGTCACCACTGAATGGTTTGATAAAGAGCTAAAAACACCTTTTTAGAATATCTTTCCTTAAGATCTCATTGGTAATAAGCTCACGTATACCTTTTCGATTTATTCAGTCCTAGATATGACTACTAGAGACCTTAAGAGTTTGACACCTAACCTATTAGCCTCCTAAAATTTTCATACCTCATGGATATATATTATATGCTCAACACTCTTCCAAATAAAAAGAAATAACATGAAAAATCCTTTAGCTAATAAAAAAACATTTTAATATTTGAGAGCACATTTTTCCTCCTCTTCTTTGAGTTCTTCAAGCCACAGATTTTGAATTTCCTCTTTGAGAAAACTTTAGAGATTTAAATACGCATCTTTGTGTTAAAATAAATTTTGAAACTTCTTTTCGTGAGTGTATATTTTCTTTATTTGTCTTACAAAAATTGTTTTGAGATTTAGAGCACCATACCTTTGTAACAAACCTACCCATACTTTTAGGATTCCCTCAAAATCCTTGGTGTACATTTTCTGGTTACCCAAAGGTTCAATTCTTGGAACAAAGTTTCTTTAAATTTAAAGAATATTTTTTTATGATTAAGAGGATTTGAAGACATTAGTCACAGATTAAAATTGGTGGCAGTTTTGTAGAGTTTGTTAGTTGTGGGTGCTTTCTTCAGAAGACATTGTGTGAAAGAGTTTCTAGTCGGTCATAGCATTGTGTGATAGTTTGTATTTGTCCACTAGTTTTAAGACTCCACCATATTACATTTATCTTTTATTTTGTCCCGAGGTTCTTCTCGTTAATGGAGTTTCCCCTCGTAATTTTAGTCTTTTGATGATTGTTTTACTTTTTCGGATCTTTTGGAATCACTATCTTAATTTAAGACAATAAAACCTGGGTTTTAAAACTTACTAAAACATAGTGTCACATACACTTTTAGGATTGTTTACCCTTTTCTAATAACTAATAAATCTTCCTTTTTTTCCAATTAGGTGAATTTATTTTTATTTAGATAGTTATTATCGAGAGTCACACTCCCAATTGTTATTAGAGCAGATCTCTAATGTTTAGGTGTTATAACTTATAGTAGATCCTTTTCATGTGCTATGGATGGAGTTTCTACCCTCTGACCTCCTCCATTTGATAGTAGGAAGCATTCCTACTGGAAGCCCGTATGTCAACATACTTGATGTCTATTGATGATAGGATTTAGAATAGTGTTCTTTTGGGATGGAAGTGTCCCATGGTTTTTTTATACGATGTTCCGGTTAAAAAAATACATCTAGTTGGTATGACAATAATTTTAATGAGAGTGGGTGGAACATTAAGGGACTTAATGCAATTTTTAATTGCATTCTCCCCACTAAGTTTAGGCATATTTCTACATGTACGACATCTAAGGAGGCATGGGAAATCTTACAATTGATATTATGAGGGAACTTCCACTATAAAGCACTAACTTCGAACTCCTCATCATGAAGGAGTAATAATTTTTGACGAGTTCTACATTGAGTTGGACGGCATAATAATGTGTGCCTTTTATTTTGTGAACATCATAAATGAGGATATAATCATTGAAAAAATCATATAGTCTCTCCTAAGTAGTTTCCATGGAAATTTAGATGCCATTGAAGAAGTTAGAGCTTTAGTCGTAATGCCCTCGCGTGTAGATAATTAAGTTGGTTCTCTTCAAACTTATAAGGAGAATTAGTTATATAGCTAAGGAATGACTCCCCAAAAGAAAAACCTTTATTTTATGGCTAAGAAGGAATATCCTAGTTTATGTTCACTTGATGTTAGTGATGAGGATATGACCATCGTTATAAAAAAAATCCAAGACTTGGCAAAAGAGATTTCAATCCAAAGGCATTCCAGTACATTATCCTCCTAGATTTAAAGTTGGTCAAGAAAGTGGATAAAAGAAGATTGATTCGTGAAAACTCATTACTTGTTTCACTTGTGATGGTTGATGGCATATTTTGAAGTAATCCCTCCGATTTGAGTCAAGGTGGTGGAATGAACACTTGTTAAGCCACTTTGAGTGATGATGACTCAAACTCGGAAGATCACTCTCAAGGAAGTCTATATGCTTCATTTATGGCACGAGAGAAATTTAATGAGTCAGACAATTTAGAGGATTTCATTGTTAATCTTTATGAGGACTCCATAAAACTCAAAAGGAAAAACACTAACTCTCCACCATGCTAGCCAATGTTAAAAATTAAAGGGCTATGTTAAGTGACAGTAGTTTGAGATTTTTTTTATGCTCAATGTGTGGTGAATACACATTTAGAGGGAAGTATTAACGACTTTCTTCATCGTGAGGTAAAGTTCCTTAATAAATACTTACATGAGAGTGAAAAATCTAGAATAAACCTGGAGAAAAATATCCCGTTACTTGAGATTTAGCTATTATCCACATTCACTCTATAGATAGATTTGGAAAATAGATCTCAAAATTTAGATAAGATGCTACATGGACCACCCAAACAATCCTAAGGGATAAACTTCGTTTAGGTTTTGCTGATGGTGAAATCTCCTATTTTTGTTAAACTATCTTTGCATCAGAATCCTTTTTACCATCTACCATCAATGATTATTTTATTAGAAACATATTTGAGATGAACCAAAGGAATGTGAAGTTCATGTGTTCCCATTGTAATAAAGAAGTATGCTTAAAAGAGTTTTGATTTAGATTAAGGAAGCAATTGCTCAGTCTCCCCATACAGCCAAAACCCTTTATATGTACCCATTGCCATAAGCTAGGCCACCTTAGACAGTTTTGCATTTTACTTCAACCCTCGTTACCTTTAGGATATTTTAAGAGTGGTGGTTGCATTTTACTTCAACCCTCGTTACCTTTAGGATATTTTAAGAGTGGTGGGGATGTCGATAAAAAGGGGAATAAGAACAAGGAAACCCCCAAAAAGGTTTCTTAGGGAAAGACAACTAAGGTTTACCCTCCCAAGGTGGTCTCGATAGTCCAATTATTCATCGATAAATCATAGTTAGATTAAGAGACATATCGTAGATAAAGGGGAGTTAGAAACTTTGAGATATCGTGCGAGTGTGAACTATTCATCTTCTATTAGGTATAGTTAGGATTATTTTTAGATGCTTTAAAGTGTTTGGCTTACTCTTTTTGATAGGCATCTTCCTCTCTTTTTTATCTTTTTATTATTTAGGTGATTTTCTTTGTTTTGGTCATACATTGAGATTTTATCCTTGTACAATATTGGTCTTCTATAATTGTAGGTATTATTTATCCCATGTACTTAATTAAAAATTACATGGTTATCTATTGTACAAACAGTTTTATTTCTGACTTTTATACTCCATATTTAGAATTTCATAGCTATTAATAACTTGGTAAATTAATCTTCATATTTTAGAGTGTTTGTCATAACTCATGCACTTTACACCACACTATAAGATGAGCAATTTCCATGAAAAATATAATGAAGGGATTTGTTTTCTACTTTTATCCAAATTAAAACTTGTATGTGATGTTTTGAGAGATAATGTCATTGTTAATCCTTTGTGTGTGAGAGGTTTATGTTATCATGGCTGGAGTTGAGGAATAACACACACACACACACACACACACACACACACACACACACACACACATATATATATATATATATATATATATATATATATATATATATATATATATATATATATATATATATATATATATATTATCATAGTCGTGAAAACTACCTTTTAATATTGGCTAGATTTCCCCACCCATTGTAATGAATGAGAGAAAGCTACCACATGCAAAAATTTATTTCAAAAGCAATGTCTCAAAGAATTTTATCCATCCAAAAATTACATAACATCATGGATATAAGATGCAAAAGGATTTAATTATAAATCACTATTTGAGGGAGAAAAAAATGACTGTTGAAAAATTTATTTTTTTCAAGGAAAAAATGACTTTCTTTTTGTTGCATAAAGCCAAAATTTTCAAAAGTGGGTTCAAACATTAATCTTCATTCTTTATTTTATGGGTTGATTCTCTTGTTATTCACTTTTCAGTAACGAGTTATGTGTTTGAATCACTTTATTTTTTATGGCTTTAATTTGACCTTAAGCCTTTGAATGATAAATCATTAATTGTGTAGAGTATTTTACATAGCCAAGAACCATTGTATGGTTTTTTGAAAGATTATTTTTTCATATTAATGGTATTTTTTGTTAGGTTTAAAATGTACCTTCTTATAACTTAGAATATTATTAAGTGAATTTTTATTTATGTGTTTTCTTTCACATATATTCTCTGGCTTGTGCTGCGACCAGGCATTGCTGTTTCAGCGCAACGATGGTTGCGACGAGTGATGGTTAGGTTCATTGTAGTGAAATTTTTGGATTTTTTCATTTTTCACCCATGTTTTATCTTTAATAACTCTTCACCTCATATCCTCCATACCTCCCTCCCATATTAGTATCTTGGAATATATTTTGAGGAGATCCCATCCTCTCTCTCTAGTGGTAAATCATTATCATGGTAAGTTTATCCTTCCTAGATTTATTTTTTTGTTCCTTCTAGACTTAGGTCTTGGTGTTAGATATTTTATTAGGTTTTGATGATTTCTTGTCTATGATTAATACGTATACTTGTCTTGAGATAATAATAATTCTTTAGAGTATTTGTTTTTTGTTTATATCTTTGATTTACTCTTTTGCGGGTTTATCTACTCTTGTGTCTAGTATGTGTTAGATTTTATGAGTGTTTAACCTATTATAATTCATAATACACTTTCTCATATTATTATTATAGTATCCTTGGATTATCTTCTGATATTTCCATTTCTCACAAGATTTTTATGCTTTGTTGTGTTGGTGCATGTGATTTTCAGGCTATATCCAATGCGTCCAAAGTCTCGTGATTGTTCCTCGACTTCCTCCACTCATTATAGATTCAAGAAATTTTTATTTAATTTCGTTGTGAATTGGTAGATGTCTATTAATTTGGATTGTCATTCTGAAACCCACTTTCCTCATATCTTTAATGAAAAAGAGTGGAATGGAGTTTGTTCTCAACTTAGACCATGTTACACCAATGTGGTAGGAGAATTTTATTTTTCTATTGATGATGGTAAAGATAATCTTGGAGAGATAATTATCATAGCTAAAGTAAAGGAGTAAATCTGAAGATTTCTCCCGGAAGAAGATCACCCTAATTTTCCATATAAGTAGAATGATGGATTAACGCTAGACAAGAAGTGATTAGATTTTTGAGAGATAACCATTGTCAATATTGGATTGGTAAGAATTTTTCCCAATCATTCCTTGGTAAATATTTTTACATTCTTAATATGGTAATGTCTGCATGTATTTTTCTCACATACCACCCTCACAATGTCTCTTTTGACAATGCACAATTGTTAAAACTTATTGGAACGGGTTATCATAAGTGTTTATGTGATTTAATCTTAGACTCGATATTTTCTCACACTTTGGACATTAAAAAGTATCGTGCTTTTCCATTCGATCATTTAATCATGCGCTTGCAGATGAAGTCTCACACTTTAGAGTTTGAGGTTCCCATTCTTCCAAATGAAGTCGTGCAAAAGCCTGAGTTAACATTGGCCATTTAATCCTATTAGGATTTTATTAGTTAGCTTAGTGATTGTAGTGGACTTCCCGTACCTCATCAAGTTTTCCCTCAATTTTCTCCCTACTATTCCCGTACATCATAAGCTACTAGTTCACCCTACTTAACTGAAGATGAGTTTGATGTTACTTTTTCTTAGTTGTCAACTCAATTACATTCTGGCTTGTTGCCTGTCTTTGAGGACACTAGAAATTTCAATTCCTCCATGTGTTCTGCGAGTTCTTCTTTTTGCGATGACTTTAGTTACGCCTTTGACACTCAACTAAAGAATGCTAGGGATACCTTGCGTGAAGCCCATACTAGGGTTATTAATATGTGTACAATGAAGACTTTGAAGAAGAAGAAATGATGTATTTTTTTTTGGTCTCTGTTTATTTGAGAGCTTGAGAGTATTGGATTTGATTAATATTTAGTATATCTCATATAATCCTTTTAAGTTTTAACTTTAATGGTATACTTATTATGTTTTAGCAACCTTTGTATTTATTTTGTTTGGTAAATTTTATCTCCTTGCGTGTAGTTAAAATTGATTGTTCTTTAGTATATTATTCTCATATTATACTTTGCCTAGACATTATTTCGATTATTCACCATTAATATTATTTATTCTATATTAGTTTGTATGATTAGCATGTTTTACACTGAAAATGCTTAAATTACCTTAACTCGTTATGTTCTTAGTTTTTCCCTTCGTCATTTTCAAAAGGGGGAGAATTTTATGGATAGGGGGAGTATAATTTTGAAAGAACGTTAGGTTGCTTAGACTTATTTGTTGCTATATCAGGTTTATTGAGAAGAATTGTATATTTGAGGGGAGTTACTTTAGATAAATATTATGATGACATGTTCTTATTTCCATATTATCATATTCATATTTATAATATATTCCTTATCTCTTTATCCCGCATTAGTATTTTGATGAATTTTCTAGCGTGTGACAAGAAAGTATTTTAACAAGAAGCTCTTTTGATCCATAAAGTTGGTTGAGTATCTTGTTTTTTATGATTACTTGCAACAAATGTAATTTTCTATTTTTCTTTTTGCCCTTGGCTACGCAAGTCTTAAAATGGTAGATATCCTTTATTTTCTTGCAATTTGTTCACTTTATGTTTTGTCTTGAAATTCAACAAAGGGGGATACTGTAAGAGTACTTGTATACTCAAACGGCCCCATAGGATTTTATTGTTGTATTTGATTGTCGGATATGATTGCCTAAATTCCTTGCTAAAACATTTTGAGATTATATCCCAAAGGTTCCCGGAACACTTCATCAACTTCAATCCGAATCATTCATGTCTAATATCAAGTAGACCATTTAGGAAAGGTATAAAGACTTAGCTAAATTAGATTCACCCCTTGGTTAATTCATTTTCATGATTGGAAAATTCATTTAATTAAGTTTTTAGGATAAATTGTCAAACAAACTATGCAAACACACTCTTCATATAAATATAAAAATATTTCCTTAGAAATTTAATGTTTTATGTGTATTTTAAGTATGGGTATTCATGGTTGGAGTAGATATACTTAAGATGTTTCCATAATGGATTTTTAAAATATTTTTAAGGCAAAACTAATCAAATTTCCTGGATAATACCGCGAGCTGGTAACCATAGCCTCACCACAATAAAAGACTCCTTCGCTGTAGCAAACATCTTTTTGCTGGCACTTTTTCCTCAGTGAATTTTCCCTTGAACTTTGTGCGCCCTGTTTCGCTTCAGGTCACTCCAATGAAGATTTTCTTCACTACAACGAAGCCACCAATGAACGTTCTGATAGAGCACCAAAAGCACGCTTTTTGGAAGATATTTCCTTAAAATCTCATTGGGAAGCATCTCATGGACACCTTTTTGGTTTACTCAATCCTAGATGTGACTATTTAAGACCTTAAAAGTTTGACACCTAACCTATTGGCCTACTAAATGTTTTGTACATTATTTTTATATATTTAGGTGTTAAACACTCTTCCAAACCAAGACAGAGAACATTAGAAATCTTTTTGCTGATAAAAATAATTTAATATTTGAGAGCATATTTTTCCTCCTCTTCTTTGTGTTCTTCAAGCCATAGATTTTGGGTTTTTTCTTTAAGAAAACTTTTGAGATTTATATACTCATCTTTTTGTTCAAATCATTTTTATTACTTTTGTTCGTGAGTGTATATTTTCTCTACTTTGGCTTGAAAAAACAATTGTGAGGTTTAGAGTACCATACCCTTGTAATATATTTACCCAACCTTTGAGGATTCCCTCACAATCCTAGGTGTAACTTTTGTGGTTGTTTGAAGGTTCCATTCTTGGAACAAAGACTTTATAGGATATTTTTATTACTATCAAGGGAATTTGAAGACATTGGTTGTCGACCAAAATCGGTGATGGTAGTACAAAATTTTTCAGTTGTTGGTATTTTCTTTGGAATATATGGTGTGAAATATTTCTAGTAATTCATAGCATTGTGTGATTTTAAGTCTTTGTCTTGTACTTTTAATACTCTACGATAGTAAATTTGTCGTTCATTTTGGCCTAGGGGTTTTCCCATTAGTGGATGTTTCACTCGTACATCCGGTCTTGTGATTGTTGTTTTATTTTTTTCATCTTTAAGAATCATTGTCTTAATTTAAGAAGATAAAACATGGATTCCTAAACTAAGTAAAATATTTTTTTTCGCATAGAGTTTTAGGATTTTTAACCCTTTTGTAATAATTAATTAATATTTATTTTTCTTTAATTAGGTAATTAATTTTTATATGGATAATTACCATCGAGGTTCACACACTTAGAACATATATAAAGGTCTGTCAAAGTCCTTCATAGACAATACTCCATAGCTAGCCAACACTACACCGCACACATATAAGGATTCTCAAATAATTACCCATCTCTATAAAATTTGACACATACTTAGCTCCCAACTCCTAGCATATTATATAATCCATGCGTTGGATGTCCAATAAATGAAATCCATATAAGGAACCCTCATGATAGACTTTTGTCTCGATTAAGTACTCGTTGACACCCTAAAATAAATGCATATCTCTTAATCCCATACCTAGGAATAATTATTGTAAGAGCAAGAACACTCGCAAAGAGTGATTTTAACAAAAAATTGTAATACCAATTTTAAATATGCGGAAACAACTTTTAAACTGATTTATCTTGTTTATCCTAAACATAAAACTATGTGATAAAATAGAAATAACTCAGGCCAAGGTTTAGGAAAAAACCCAAAGGAAAAAACCTTTATTCACTTATAAATTTACAAGAGAGTTGACTTAGAGACTACTTGAGTTCCCTTACAAGCATAACACACAATTCTTTAAAAATCTCTAACGAACAATTATGACGCTCGCAAGAATAATATGGTCGTAGTCCCCTGAATTAGCTTCAGTCTTCGTCTTCATTAGTGAATTCCTGCAAGTATCATAAGTCAACAATGGAGTTCCTCTCCACCAAGGGGTATGCGAGATATACATAAAATTCCAAGGTTCTAAACTAATTCACAAGAATCATATTATAGGATGCTTTGTTGTGAATCAAAAGTGTTTTGACTCATAAAAACATGAAGAACTTTTGATGATGATATGAAGAAACGTCTTTTGCAAAAGTCTTAGAAAACTCATTCACGAAACAGGTATTTATACAAAAGTTGAGTTGGTGCATTGCTCGAACGAAAATAGGACGTCGCTCGAACAAGATGAGACGTCTCTTGAATGAGGACATCGCGCGACATTGCCATGTCACTTGAATGACAGTGACTCATCTCTCAAATGACCTCAACGTAAATTCTTTTTATAAAACTCCGCCTCTGGACTTAGAAAAAATATTTTAACTCATAAAAAATACTATTCGTCTTTTTGATAAAAAATAAACATATAATTCTATGAATTAATTCAAACTCTAAATTGTTTTATACCATTCGGGATGTCGGGAAGTCTTTAAACTTGGAGATGGTTGAGTTCGATTAGTCTTGACGATGCGTGACAATTTGTAACGGGATATGCCAAACTACCCTAACGCTATGCTATAAACAATGTTAGAAAAATTGTTCTTACAATTATCTACGTAACCTAAGATTCCTAATCTCCCAAATAGTGACCTTATCTAGAGTCCATAGATGGGACGTCTCATAAATGAAATTCAAACAAGGAACCCCCCGATACACTTTTATCTAGATTAGATAGTTGTCGAGAGAATACAACTTCTAAACTTATCCTTCTACATCCTAATGTGTCTAACCCAAACCCTCAACTGTATACTACATAGAGTTACATAATAACTTCACATAGCTACTTCTTTATCCATTCATTTCTCATTACTCATTTCAAGTTACCTTTATAATACCAGCATCAATAAGTGTGGTCTACTCACATGCTTCATATCCCAATATCTCTATAAGAAATCCACACGACCAATTGCCCAAATTCAATGTCATAGTCTTGACAATAGACAAGTTGAAAGACAACATCATACTATATCTTTTACCCATATCTTCATCCTTTACTTAATTCCAAATTATAATAATTTCATGTAAATTATTTAAATCTCATAGCTCAATCTAAAACCCTAATAATTTTAGTGCATTAATTCATATTAGGCATTAGATCGTTCTCTCGGACATGAGGTTTATTACTAAGTCCATAATTTTCCATAGCATTTTTTTATCGTATCTCAGCATTTATTCTTCTAATAATCTTTAGACACGTTTTCTAACACATTAAAGTCTTAATTAAAATATTAATGATAATATAAATAAAAATAATAATATGCATTTTTCATTCTTCACTTGTATAATGCAACATTATGATCCCAACGACAACATTATGTATACCAAACAACATAAATCCCAACTGAAACATCGTATGTCCAACATTATAAATCCCCTTCATAATAACCTATAAACAACAACACGAATCACCTTAACAACAACGATTAATCAATAACATAAGTCCAATTGTCATAACTAATTAACTAATGACACAAGTGAAGACTCCCAATTCTGCTCCATGATGGTAGTCATGTACCAAAGCCTTTGAAAAGACCAAATGATAAATTAAACTCATGGTAAAATTTCATGAGAGATCAAAAGAAAACAACCCACTAAAGTCGGTCTCAAATCAAAAGGGACTCAAAGATCCATGATAAAATGCACTTGACCAATCGGTTAGGGGGACAAAGTACCCAGGACCGATTGATCATCAACCATGTTTTTCTGCCTGTAAAAGGATGCCTCCACAACTTCGCACCATAAATAAAGTTATCTCTGTCCATAAGATCTTTTATTACTGAAATCCTCAAAACTCTCTCCAATTCACCCCAAACCCTTTCCCAAGCATATATTTAGACGTTTAACTTCAAGCCCTACCTTTTCTCTTCATTATCCACGCCCATTATCAACTAAAAACCCCATTTTCCCTCCCATTTACTTTTTTCTTCCTTTAAAGGTCCTTTTTCTTAAAAGAAACCTTTGATCCATCTCAATAGGGTTGATTCGAAGCTAGAATGCTCCCAAAACAGAAAGGAGTACATGTAACTTTATAGGTACACCATATCTCACTCTTTTATTTTAAATCCTTGATATAAAAGGGGGATGTTGTGTTGCAAAACAACCCCAAACCATCTTTGTGTGCTTCCATGATAGACAAGGCTTGATCTCTCTCCAAGGGTAATTTCGAAACTACATTGACTTTGATTCTACCTACGGTAGATACGTCGGTGTGTTAGAGAAACCCGTTCTCTAAAACTCAATCCAAACCATGTACATATTCACCCCATGTACATTTACATTTTATTTTCAAAACTAAAAAAAGTTCATATAAAACATGAAATATTTTTGTCTAGGATTGAGGTTCACTACATCTGGGGATTCTACATACTATTTTGTTCTTAAAGATTGAATTCTCTGCACTCTTTATGCATCAAAGTAGTTTTACGAGTCCACCCATTTCATTAAAGTATCTTTCATAAACACAGTTCTTTACATGTCCAAATCTAGACTTATCTCACTCTAAAACATCTTGAGAAATTAAAAAGAGTTAAGATCTCTCACATTAAGCCTTCATATTAGGTAGAATCCCTCTAGGCGACTTCACAAACTATATGGACTTTGAATCATTCCACACAAGTACGTAGACTTACTCGGACTGTTGTCTGAGTTAACAAGCCCGAACTTTATACATATTTTTTCTTTGTATATATTATCTACAAAACACCCCACACTGCACTGCACAGTTTAGTTACCTGCTAAATATTTTCACGTTATTATTCATTTACACCATAACATGCTAACATAAATACGTTAGATCTATATTTGATACTAAAAGGATGGAGTGGGTGCCTAACCCCTTCCCAATCCATAACCTAATGTTTGAAACTTTGATTTTATGGTTAAGCACATAAACCACTTACCATCACAAGGTCTCCATAGACGTCTACCCTTTTTGTTGTATATTTTTGATAAAATAGACTGGGGACTCCCTTTATTTTCAATAAGAATAAGACGATGACCACATGTCAATGTTAATGACCCATGTCCTCGATATCATATCCCAAAAGGACATGCAAGTGTTCGTGGAGGGGTTGGAGAGAGGCACTTTGCCTTGGGTCTTAGGTTCTCACACTAGCAGCACTGCTAAGGATATTTTTTAGAGGACTAAACTCAATCTTGCATGGATATTTATATATCTCAGCATGTTATTACTATATCTTCCTATAATTTCTGTTAATTGCTAATTATTCTTATTCTTTATAGATACCTGATTAGGCAAAACAACACTTGTATTGCATGATCTCCTAGTGATAAGGATATACCCTAGGCATCCCTTGAACCTTATTTGTGGCATGTATGCTAAGATACATGAATAATCTAAGTAAAAATTACTCTTACTGAAAAATAAAATACTTTCCAAAAGACGTACACTACTTGATAAGCATAACATTCGCATCTCACTACATACCCCATAACCTCGAAAAACTTGTCTATGGGCTTGGTTTTAAATAAAGAAAGTCCCAATAACAGTTTCCACTCTTAGGAATCATACCCTAGGTGTATATAGGGTGGTATAATCTTATTTAACATCATTCACGTACCTCAAATATATCAAGTCAACACTCCTACTATCCCCACGAGTTATATCGAGCAACTACATTTATGTATATCAAATTGTCTCTCTTACATGTACCCCTAAGGTATATCATACGGAGTTATAACCAATGAAGGTTGACTTTAGGCTCACGAAAAGCCTTGCATAATCTCATGCAAAATAATTCTAGGACATAACCAAATAAATGAGCCAAAGATTCATCAGACTCTGATTCTTCCCAAAAAATCCCCTTGAAAATTTTCCTAACATAGTATGGAACTCCAGGATTTGAAGAAGCCACTCACTTTTCATAACTTCGAACTAGGGGATACAAACTAATTGAGGAGTACTGTAGGAAATTGGTCATTACTCGAGCTCACATCAAAAAGGAAAAAATACATGTTATGCTTAAACTCATGATTGACTCTCTTAGTATATAAGACAAGAAATATTAATTTCACAACTACGTGTGTATTTGTAGTCACTGTCTTGTATGAGGGATGGAAGCCACATTTCTCAAACTATGATTTCTCATAACCCCAACAACATGAAGAATAAGGTAATCGAGTCACTAGACAACATTCTGGCTAGCTTGACAGCCATAAGTAGTAAAATATCAACCCTACTTCAGGGGAAGGCCTCCCTCTAAAATCTATTGGAGAACATCGATGTTTAGGGAGGAAATCCATACCCTATTAATTTCATACCTCCGCTAAAAATGGTATAAGATACCAACAACCCTCTAGTCATGACCACCGAAAGAACAATTGCGTCCAAAGGTTCTAATGGATCTTGGATGCCTTATAATGGAGTTTCAAACATTCCAACAAAATTTTCAATAACTCTGACCTATCGAAGACCTTGAAGATTATAAGAGGGTAGTCCCCTTCAAGTCTGGGAGATAGTAATACCATTTGAGGTGTAATCCCTTTAGATATAGTGATAAATAATAACCCAAGAACTCTTTAATAATGAACACACAATATTATATATAATCAGCACTCATATGGAAATCATAATTCTCTCATGTATAACTCAAATAATAATAAAGAAACTCAAAAGAAACTCCTTTAAAGTGAGTGAGAAGTAAGCACCCTAGATACACCTTGGAAGACAACCAACACACCAATAATCCCTGATAGATCTCTGGTTAGCTATTGAAAGATTCACAATAAATGACAATAGGGGGTGAGTAAACTCTATCATTTGTAATAACGTCTCTCTAATATAGTCTTTATCTAGCAATATATCTCTAGAAATAACTCTCCTATCTCAGAAGTGGTTGAGGCCCATAAATATCCCCACACCCCTTCTAGAGACGTCTCACTCTTTATTAATGTGAAATACCTACCTTTAACACTTTAAGTTTCAAACATTAAATGCTGATGGATTAGCACACCTTATGTCATAATCATTAAATGCCAGGACATGCCTTTTGCCTACACACTATGTGTTAGAGGACTCTCACGATAGAGGTGTCTCACTAAATCGTCTGGCAGCCCCAATACCACAGTGGTTTACTCAAGTTATGATTAGACAGCGGGAAAGTAGCTAGTGATGCCAGTTTTAAAGTAGATATAACATTTGGTAGGGGACTATTTGACTCAAAGCTCAATATGCGATGAAACTCAAGGTTACTCCACACAAGCTTCCACGATGAAAATATCTCTCGGTGTTTTACCAAGTGTATCTAAGATGGTCGGGAAAATCCGTAATGCTACCTCACTTCTCAATTCTCCAAACCAAGTCCTTCTGAAGTTCCCATGACGAGGTCATTCGATAGAGCTTGTAACCTCTCCTACGCCCTGCCAGGCCTGGTATCTCGCGAGTACCATTTAACCTCCCACTTAATAGTAAAAATTGCTACATCATTACAATTAATGTATTTAAAAGATACAATTTGACTAAGAAAAAAAGGAAGATAAAGAAGAGCTCTCTCGACCAATTTCCTCACTGGGCTGCATCACTAGGCTTCCTCTCTGAGCTGTCTCGTTGTCTTTATGCTGCTTCCTTATCTTGAGTCTTTTCGATTAATGGGGGAAGTTTTATATAATTAATATATTACCTTTAATTCCACCCAACATTTTCCCCTTTGTGTAGAGATTTTTTGTGATAATAAAAAATGTCTGCACGAAAAACTTCTCAATCCGATGAACCGTCTTCTATTTTGAGCGAAAATTTTTCCATCTTTGTCTTCGTTGCAACTATTGCCAATATCTTCATTAGAAAAAAGTTAAATTCTCCACGAATCACCTGAACCAATGCTCTGTGACATTTGGGCCTATGGCAAGGGGACATCATAACTTTTTTCTATCGTCAGTGCCAGTCGTTCCATCTTCTTAATTGCTTGTGTGAATTCTCCCAAAGTACTTATGGAAATTATTCACCATTTTGTTGAATATTTGAAATTAAATTCTCCCCATTCTGCATTATTTTGATCCACCATATAGTGAACTTGTAGTAAGTGGTCATTTTTGTTAGGACTGCCCCTACTAGCATGCATTATCTCCGTTATCTCTTAAGAAAAATTCCTAGCATTTGGAATTGTAAAATTCTCCACGTTCTGTTTACGTTGTGTCAGTAACTATTTTCCACTTGTTCAGAAAGAAAAAAATATCCCTGATGTACCTTAACCTATTATATCATCATTCGGTCTTATAGCGTGAGGACTTATTTTTATTGGACCTTTTGGCTTTAAATACCCATTTAAAAAAATTTGGTGCCAAAAATCATTACTTTTCTTAAAAGCAACCCTCTCTCTCCTAAGTGTCACCTCATTAATGATGTAGGGTTGTCTTTTCAACTATAAAAGAACTCCTTGAAGTGCCACATGTCCCTTTTTCTACTTATTTTGGAGTCTTGGCACGTGCCTCTATGGGAAACTCAAACATCCACTTACTTTTCAAACGTATAATACTCAACACTTAGCCATTTTTCTCGTTCGTCTCTTTATTTACCTCCATACTTACAGATCTTTTAGAGAGAGAAATTGTTATTCACCATTATTCCACAAGCTTTTCTTCTACTTCTTTCTCCCATTTCCGTCTTCAACATTTGTTACCCCATTATTTTTAATCCACTCTATCTTTTTTCAATATTTTCATCCTACACCTATCCTATGGTGTATTCTTTTAGTGCACCATACGTGCCACTTGTCCCTGCTATCGTTGCTCCGCCTAACACCAGCACTACTCCTACCCCTGCTTTGGATGCCACCGCCCTGATGGTATCTCACCAAGAGCAACTTTTCTTTTATCTCCATTCTTCTATCTTTGGAAAGGGTGATGATTTCTGGGGTTGTAAGACTTTCAAAGTGTGACCCTATACTCTTGGGTGCTGCATTTGAAAACTCTAGTGTTTTGGGTTTCTTTCTCCTAGAGGAAACTATGAGGTTTCACATTGACCGAGGTGACTTCCCCCATTCCCATATTAATTTTGAAGGACCTGGTGGTTCTCCATACCTCTTTGTTGATTGGAACTCATTCATGAAGTCCACATATGCTGGTTCCCTCACCAAAGTTGGTCCTCACCGTGCCACCTGGTTTGGGGAGTTCACTCTCTCCAAACATAACCCTGCCCTATAAGTCCCGGTTTCTCGTTAGAACACCATAACCCACACATTCATTGCATCATGGGGAGAGTTCACCATTAACCCTAAGGATGTTTGTGAGCTACATGGTCTTGAGCCCGTAGGTACTTCTCCCTACCACGATGAGGCCTTGGATTCTAAAGAAATGAAGGCCCGAGCACACTTGGATCAGATTTGTAGGAGATGCATCAGTACTTCCAACAAAGATACCTTCACCCCTCTCATTAGCTACCTCTATCGTGATTCTGCCTCTGTTGAGTTTGGACCTCGAAAAAGTGCATCCCTTGAGCTTCCAGCCCATATATTTGTGATTCTATCCAGTTTTATCTTGACTGGTAAGACCAACAACCAACCTCTTAGGGATCTTATGAATCTCTCCATTCATTTGTCCAGAGGGTGTAAGTTACCTCTGGCATCCATGGCTTTAGGATCACTTTAATCTTGGCTATATAGGACCCTCTTAGACATGGAACGATCTTTGGGATTCATGTATTACACATTACTGAAGGTGCTGTCAGTGATATAGCTCCTAGCGAGGGACCTTCAAAACTCCCGCCAAGAAAGTAAGGGCCTCAAAGAGTGGGACTTCTTTAAAGTGAAAATCCCAACCTAAGTATAAAGTTCATTTAGATGCATTTCCTATTGCCTTTCTTCCTCCTGAAATGTATGCATATTTGAATGGGAAGATAAGAGACAAATGCAAAGTTGAGTTGTAGTGGGTACAATGTGAGTTTCAAAAGCACACTCCCCCCGTTCCTCCTGCTGATATATTTCCCACCATCGTGGTAAGATTCCACTGAGGGGGCTATATAAAGGAAAAAAAGTTCTAGAGTCTCCTCTGCTCATGGTGGCTCTGTTACTAGGAAGAAGACTCTGGGTATAAAAACCCAGAAGAAATGTGCTTCTGAAGTGTAACCAACACCTACTGCTTATGTTCCCAGGACCTCTCCTCCTCCTCCTCCAACTCCCGTTGAGGCCATCACCCTTGATGATAGTCCTGATATTGAACATGGTCCCACTAAGAGATCTTCTCATTTACCTTCACCTCATGTTTCGTCCATGGTCATTTCGTCTCACACTTCTCTAGAGCAAGAGGTATGTTTTCCCACACTTATCCATTTGAAACTTAGTGAGGTATATTCTGTCTAACACTTGTGCGAATCTCTTTTGTCTATGCAAGAGGTTGAAGCAGATAGACCTTGTCCTCCCATGAGCCTTTTTGTGGGAGGACATTTCAGTATTTATGGATCGATGTATCGCCTGTCGTTCTCCCATGATTAGGCTTACTTATTCTCATCGTTCTTCCTCCAAATGTGTAAAGGAGGCTTCTAGGAGAGCTGCTACTTCTATAGAATCCGTTGCAGTTTCCCATCATCCAGAGAATACTCCTTTGGTTTCTTTTGAGACAAATCCTCTCCTTGTGGTCCCTATGGACATTGTTCTAGTATCTTCCATCCCTACAGAGGTAATAGCTTTTTTTTTCTTTTATCTATCTTTTCCACTTAGATGTATTGTGTACCTAACATTTTCTTGACTTTGAGGTTTTAGCTACCTCTGACCTAGCCACATATCTTATTGGGTTACTTTTTCAGTTCCCTCTAGTGAGGCCTGCCATTATGTTTACCCCTTTCACTAACATCACTGAGGTAAAATCTTACTCCTCGTGCATTTGCCTCCCTTCTCTTTTGTGTTTCTTTTGTCTAACACATAAATACTCTTTGTAGCATTCTCTAGGTCCGACTCCTCCCTCCCGCTTTGAGACACCCCAAGTTCTTCATTCTACTATTATCTCATCTTCTTACCAAGGGGTTCCTTCAGCCCTTGGGGGGTATTGATATATCATTTGGATCTCAAACGTTGTCGGTGGAACCTTTCCCAAAATTGCTACTTGTTCCTTTTTAGGATGGAGGTGCATCGCCAAGGGCTGAGGGTCCCCTTTCTGAAGGTTCAACTGAGAGTCAGATGGATATTGGAGTTATTCCTTTAGTTACCACCCCTGAAGTTGTTATTTTTGTAATTATGCTTGAGGTATCTTCTCCCTTCTCCATCTTCTTTGCACAAGTGTTATCATTAGGCCTTAGAGGTGACTTCTCAATGAAAATACAAATGTTAATTTTTTTCATAAACTTTACCTATAGAATAACTTAACAATGAAAACACTTGTTAAAATTTTCCTCAAAACTCAAACTCCACCTATAACGGTGACTTTACAATGAAAACCACTTGTTAAGATTTTTCTCAAACTCCTCCTATAATGGTGACCTAACAATGAAAACCACTTGTTAAGATGTTTCTCAAATTCCACCTACAATGGTGAATTAATAATGAAAATCACTTGTTAAGATTTTTCTTAAAATCCACCTATAACGGTGACTTAACAATGAAAACCACTTTTTAATATTTTTCTCAAACTCAACCTATAATGGTGACTTAACAATAAAAACCACTTGTTAAGATTTTTTTCAAACTCCACCTATAACGGTGACTTAATAATGAAAACCACTTGTTAAGAATTTTCTCAAACTCCACTTATAACGGTGACTTAATAATATAAACCACTTGTTGAGATTATTCTCAAACTCCACCTATAATGGTGACTTAATAATGAAAACCACTTTTTAATATTTTTCTTCACTCATTTCTCTTTATCACGTCTCAGGTTATGAGGGATCCCGCTACTACCAAAGCGCTAACTCAGCGTAATCCCTCACCTGTTGAATTCACACATTAAGAACTAGCCCCTTATGAGGATTCAAGACATAACGATCATGGTTCAACTACAGACTTGTCAAATGATAGCGAGTCAGGTTGTGAGGTTCCTCCACTAAACATGAATCCTCAGGAGTTATGCCTTATGGTACTTCACCAGTCTCCTCAAGTATATACAATTAATCATTCTATCATTGAGAAGATTTCCATTCACCATCCTCAAACCTTCACTATTGAGGGCCTCCATTCAAATACCTTGGTGATGAGGTAGATGATCCAAGGTCTAGCATCCATTATTGATGAGGTGATTACTACTCAAACATATAACGTTACCAAGCCCCTCATTAATCGATTCCCGGGAAGCTTGAGGGAGATATGTAAGGATGGTTTCTAACTGAGCTGGATGGGTGGACACTTGAAACTTTTAAACAGACAATAATTAGAGAGCCAGATGGAACTTCATCTAAAGCGTGTAGAGGCCCAACGGTCTAAGGAGAATTGGCTATAATGGTTAGCCCCATTGTTAGGAGAAGCTGATGAGGAAGTTAGGGCTACCGAAGAAGCTCTGCTAAAGTCCAAACAGATACGTAAACCCTCATTGATTAAACGGGCTCAAGTGCAGACCAAGATTAAAGGGTTCATCGTTGCTCAGAGAACATGCTTGGAGGCTTTGTCTAGATTACCTAGAGACTTCTTCTCCTCACATGACTTGTGGTTTCTCCTGGGTTAAAGTCCTTTCTTTTTTAATTATTTTTTCCATTTCCTCAAATGTAAATCTTAGGAAATCGTTCCCAATTTTACAATCCTTTTGAGTATATGAATGAAATAAATAATATTTTGTTATCATGCACTGCCTTGTCAAATTCTTCTATTTATTACAAAGATGAAACTCTTACAATTTACAAGTAAACTCTTTCTTTTTATCTCATTATAAAAGAAATAACTCATATATGAATTGCAACATAACTTTAACACAAAATAAATTTCTAACTGAGGTTTATCGCTTAAACATAATAGACCTTCAACAACTTGTTATTAATCTTGAAAAGATTATCCTCTTCCAACTTAGAAATGAATCAGTAACTTGAATTGTGGTCATCCTTTACAATGAAAGGTCCCTCCCGATTCTAAAAAATTTAGGAAATAGGATCCCTCGAATGTGCTTCATCAATGCCTTCAAAACAAAATCCCTTCTACAAACTTTCTTGGCCTCAGTAAGTTGTCATATGACCTGGTGAGATACTTTGTGTACATTTAGAACTATTGCATCACATTATCCCTGTGTTCATCCAGTTCTTCCAACTTTAAATGTCTTATTTGAGGGATCATGCTGCTTCGCAAGTCATATCTTGTCGAAGGAACTTTAAGCTCTCCTGATATAATTTCTTTAGCTACAAACATAAGAGAGAATGGTGTATACCATATAGGTTCCCTCTTCGTCATTCGATAGGTCCACAGAACTACTGGAATCTTTTCATCCCATGATCCTGGGACGTCTTCCATCGTCTTGGCCAAGATATTGACTAAGGTCTTGTTAATTGCTTTAGCTTGGCCATTATTTTTAGGATATGCCACTATTGAGGTATAATGGATGATGGAGTATTTATCTGTGAGCATCGTTAGTTATTTATTGACAAATGGGGTCCCGTTATCAGAGAAGATAACCTTTAGAATTCCAAACCTGCAAATTATGTACTCTCTAATGAAGTTTTCCACCACACCTACTATTTGTCTCTTTAGTTGTATCGCCTCAGCCCGCTTGTAAAGCACTCTGTTGCCACTAATATCCATATATTTTCCCTCGAAGATGGTCTTATTGTGCCTACCAGGTCAAACGCCCAAGTGTGAAATAGGTAAAGAGTGGCCAAAGAGTGTAAGTCCATCGAAGGAGCATGGATCATGTTTTCGTGCACTTGGCACGCTTTGTATTTTTTGACAAACTTAGTATAATTTTTCTCTATGATTGTCAAATAATAACCCAAGGTCATTAATTGGTCATATAATTTTCCCCTTCAATATGAGATGGATCGTGAGCTTGCTTCAAAACTTCTATTGCCTCCTCCTCCGTGATGCATCTTAATGGCATGTTGAAGTATCCTCTGTGATAGAGCTGCTCCTTTTGAACTTAGAGCCATGGGGATATTCTCTTGAGTCCCATCGTGTTAATTTTCTCTGTAGGAATAAATCCATCCTTGATAAAATCAATGTACGGATGCCTATAGTCCTCTTGAGTTTTAACAAAGTTATATTCAGCTACCTGAAGGAAACGTTGACATTTATTGCACCTTAGTTGTAACTATACTACATCCTTCTTCATCGTTGGCAAGAAGTTTCCCTCTCTCAGGATTCTTTTGTACATAAGGATCTCTGTTATTTCACAATGTTTGTCATGTGTCTTTTTTAACTTATGCTCTACTTCTTCTGGACATATCATAATCAAAGGTATCTCCTCGACATGGATTACTCCGAATTATGATCTCAGACCTACTTACACAAGTATCACCCAATATGAGATGATCATTGTAAGAGGGTAGTTTAGATTAGGTGGAGGCGTAACCCCTTTTGAGTATAATAATGATAAGTTAACTCGAGACACTTTTAATTAATTACAAAGACACACACTCACAACTTAGTGAAGATAAACCCAATTAGAACTCACATATCTCTCATGTAGAACTCAAAAGATAATAATGAACTCAGAAGTAACTCATTTAGAGGGAGAGAGAAGTAAGCACCCTAGATACACCCTGGCAGGTAGCCAAACAAACCAACTCTCAAAGGTTTTCTGGTCAGATATTAAAAACTTTGTAATAAATGACAATGGTGGCTGAGTAAAAGCTCTGGTTTTTATAATAACTCATTTCTCTCTAATAATCAATCTCTCTCTATAGCCAAAGAATCTCTAGGAAAGAACTCTCTCTTCTCAGAATTGGTTGAGGCCAATAAATATCCCCTCACACCACTCTTGAGATGGCACAGTCATTAATGACTATGAAATACATCCCTTATACTTTATGTCACAAACATTAAATGGCTGATGGACTAGTCAGCTTCATATCATAACCATTAAATGCCAAGACATGCCTTTTGCCTAACCACTATGTGTCAGGTGGATGTCGTCACAGAGGTGGCTCATCAACTATCTGACAACCTCAAATACAACAGTGGTTTACTCAAGTACAGATTTGACATTGTCTAGATGGCTAGTGACATCACATAAAGTATATGTGACATTAAGTAGATGATTGTTTGGTTCATAACTCAACACCCGATGAAATTCAAGGTTGCTTCGCCCAAGGTTTTATGGTTAAAATCTTTTGGTGTTTTACCAGGTGTAACTAAGATGGTCAGGACAAGCCCCAATGGTGCCTCACTTCTCAATCCTCCAAATCAGGTCCCTCTGAAGTTCCCACGATGAGGTCATTCAATAGAGCATGAAAGCACTCCCAGGCTCTGCCAAGCCTGGTCTCTCGCAAGTACCGTTTGACCTCACACTAAAAATCATTATAATAATTACACCTCATTGTAAATGTAAATAAATAGATACAATAAGGATAATTAAAAAAATAAAGGATCAACTCATTTTAGCTAGCTTCTTTGCCAGAGATCCCTCTAGGCTGTCACGCTGACCTACCTCGCTGGAGCTGCAATGCTGCCTTACTGAGCTGCATCACTTTGAGCTGCCTCGCTGGGCTCCATCACTGCCTTAATCCTTTGAGTCTGTTGTGTTAGCTGGGGGGATTAACTATAATCTTGAGATTGTCTTCAAGCCCCCTACAATCGTTTAATCCGATATAAATTAGATCGTACTTATATCAATCAAAGTGTCATTTGCCCAAGCATTCTAATCCTCACAATTCTCAATATTAAGAATATATTCAACCTTTGAAAATGGTGTCATATTTCACGAGTCTAATCAAAATAACCCTTAGACTCAAATCTCATGGATTGCCCTATTCAATAAATTCCTGGGATATACAAATCGTAATCCTATGTCCAACTATCAAATAAGTTCTCGAACCATCAAATAGGTTCTCGTAGTTTGAGATGAATGACTAGGATTGCATCATAACCATTTAAATAGGGTGTCAAATCCTCATCTAGGTTGCGAATATTTCAATAGGGATAGAACCGAAATTTTAATCTCCTTGTGATCAACCCAAAGTCGCATCACTAGAATTCCTATTAATCTCTACTGACCAATATGTCTATAATATATTTAAACCAAATATAAGTTATTCTTGACCATGATTCTTGTTTCAAAATGAATTGACACACCTTTATATAAAGTAACCATCATACATGGTTTTAAAATAAAAACCCCAACAATCTCCTATTTAGCCTTAAGGCTATGTATCCAATTCAACCCATCTACGTGAAAATGTGTTGCCTATTAATAGAAGAATCAACTGGGTATTATCTAATGCAAAATTTTGATAAACTTATCACCTATGTCATACTTTGGATAAGTACATAACATATCATATCTGAGGCTGCCCACCACCAAAGTTTTAGCTATATCCCTCATTCCTTCCATCTAATGAAGTGTATTTTGACATTGATTCCCATACATAATGATCCCAAACTTGAAAATAAACTATTTTCATAGAATCCTAATGCCAATCTTATGTATACAAGATTGATATAATCAACTTGGGATAAGATCAACATCCTTTTCAACCGATCTAGTGCAAGCTTAATCATAAATATGTGACTGGCTTGTCCTAAGTACTTCATATCAAATATCCGAAAAACCAAACTCCTATGTGAAACAATACTCTCACCTCGTTTTCGATTAGGTAAGTATTATCCAAAAATTATACTAAGAAATACCACCACGTTTCTATTATGCTTGTTATACAAACAATTACTTGTCGGACATTGTTTAAAATCAAAACTTGATTACCTGATCAAAACGAATGACTTAACACCTTGATGTTAGCTTAAATCCATAAATGTATGTCATAAGATTAAATCATTTTTCTTTTCCCGACTTCTTACTATGTGCGTGTCAAGACGATCATTCAAGAACATGGTCTTAACGTTAGAAGAATTCTAGCACATTTTAGCATGGCTATCGCGAGAATATTTCCTCATAGTCAATCACTTTATCTCTGATTAAACCCTTTCATAATCCTTGATTTGAATTTTTAACCTTCTCATCCATCTTTCTTTTAATTTCTTATACATCCACTTGTACCTGATGTATTTTACTCCACCAATAAGTCTACAACCCCCAAAACTTTATTTGAATACATTGAATCCCTTTTGGTATCCATATTTCTAAGTCAACACAAAAGTCCTTATGTTGGAATGCCTCATTATAGTTCATTGGAGACAGTTCATGTTTGCTTGGGATCATATTGAAATGATTACCCTAAATATGAACCATTAGGATGACTCCTAATGCTCCCACTACGATTTGGCACCACTTGAAATTTAGTATAAGTGACATGTATCCTAATCATCGATAATTCTACCACTACAACAAGGTAGTGTATTACCGATATTAGATCGTATTTAATCAGGTACGGGTGGTCTAATAGCAATGGTAATATGATATTCCAATATACCTTGTAACTCTAACTTACACTAGGGCTCTTAATTTATTACATAATACTCTTATAAGAACCTAGCATTAGTGTATTCAACGACCTTCTGGTACTTAGGATTATAATATAAATTACTTATGTAACCTTTAGGATAACCAATGAGGAAACATACCTCTTTCCTTAATTTCAACTTCATTGACTCATTCCACGGCATGAGTGCCCCGCACCCCAAATCTGAACATGCCCTTAAATGAACTTGCACCCACTCCTATGTTCAATGAAAGTTGACAAGACCAGTAAAGAAGAAACTAAAATAGAATATCTATGCCCCTTTCTTGTATAAAAGTCCTGATAAGAATTTTTTGCAATCCTGAATAATCAACCATGGACCTTATCATGTCTTAAATACTTTCAAGCATGGTTTCCTTCTCTTTAATGGTCTTGTCCATTAATTATTTAGTTTAGTATTTGGAATTATTGGTGAGACAAACCTTATAATGTATAAACTATTTCCCAATGTACCAAAAAAGATAAAAGATGTCAAATTTTAATTAAAAAAAAGCGTAAAATCAATCGAATATCTGTTTAAAACCAATTTAGAAAATCAAAATCAATTTTTAAAACCAAGTACAATAAACAATTTTCCCACATTAATTTTACGTCCTCACCATTATTTAGAAGATATCTTTACTACTTATACTACTACCTTATTCTTAATGACCACAAGTAGTAATATGTCTATATAAAGTACTTGTCCTGATACCTGGAACCTTTGCAACAAGTTACAATCCTGATTTGTGGTCCTCGAGTCTACGTACCAAGTTACTATAGATCAAACCAGAAATCATGCATTCACTTTTAAGTAAAAATAATTACCATATCAAATTAAATTAACAGTCCTTAAGACTTATTCCAATTAACAATTTAAAACTTAAATAGTGAGAAAAAATTGAATCCGTATTTGAAATCTTAGAAGCATGAATTAAAAAAAATCCAATTAAACACGAGAAATATTTCGATTATATTTTAACTGGCATTCTTCAACCGCCAATTTAAAATTAATCCTTCGGACATCCTAGTTCCCTTACAAGGTGAGATTTATCATTGGGAGATTAAATCATCACACTTTTAACTAGACATATATTCATCTTTCATTATATTATCTGGACAGTTCAGGATCATCTATCCAACATAATGAATAACTGATGACTTTTAGTCAGACTCCTAATGACAGTGACTCCGTTGGGAGGATATCAAAAGTCAGGTCCAAGTATATACCATCAACTAATTTTATATTATCCCATATCAAATATAATCCTCCTTTAAGGGGCCGCCCATGTTAATAATTAATCTAAAATTACATGTTAGGAAACTTATACTTACTATCACAATAATTAGTATTCCTCGTCTGTGACGCCTTGACAAAGGTGAATCATAACAAGTGATAGAATAAATACACGGGGGAGAGTGTGAACCCAACATGAACTACCACATGCCCGTTAAAAATATCATCTGCAAAGGGTATTATTGGAGCACCCTTCAGCACAACTATAATAAATATGTTTGAAGATGACCCATATCCCAACGGTTCACAAATCTACAATATATGCATCCAAGAGAACTTTACATCATTCATTTACCATGACCTTTCTAGACCTTGGTAATCAACATCATCGGGAAGGTGACACCAAAAACATCAAACGGTCCTAATTCATCCTCGTAGCCTTAGAGCACTTCACTAAATAAGTCAAAAAGGAATCTTATGTTGTTTTAAACATAAAAATGTAGCTCAATTCATACGAAGGAATATAATATGTAGATATGAGGTGCCATTTGAGCTTATATCTGATAATGGGATGCATTTTGAAGAAGAAGTCACGGACCTCATCGAAGAATATAGAATTCAGAAATACAACTATACCACCCTCAAACCAACAGTGCTATGGAATCCATAAATAAAAACACAAAGGTGATACTAAGAAATATGATTAAGGGATGAAAAGATTGGGGTTACCACGTTTCGTATTCATTATGGGGGTACATGACCTCCATCAGGACACATATTGGGGCTGGGGTATGGACCACCATCAGGATACCTATTGGGGCTACAACATTTTCACTTGTATATAAATACCCTATTTGAGGGTAATGATGGAAAATCAAGTCTCTAAAGAATATTGGATAACAAAAAGATATGAAGATCTTGTGCTACTAGAAGAATAATGATTGTTAGCAAGGTAACGTGTGAAAGGGAACCACAAGAGAATTGCTAGGGCCTTTAACAAAATAGTCAGGAATTGAGGAGTCAAAAAATGAGATCTTGTGCTCAAAGAAAACATCGAACCCATATGGGAATCTCGAGGCAAGTTTGTTCCTACCTATGTAGGACCCTATGTGAGAAAGTAGATTCTCTCAAGAGGTGCAACCCTCCTAGTCGACATAGATGGAATAGAGTTGGCGAAACCGACCAATCTAGATCATTTTAAGAAGTAGTACATATAAAAGACACTCAAATCGTCAACCAAAACTACGTACAACCTAATCCTCAATAAGATAAAAAAAACCATCAAAATCATTATCAAGTGAATCTAGTCACACAATGGAGGTACGTAGGCAACCCCTTAGGGTGCGATCAAAAAATCAAATCACACCCACTTGGGGGAAAAAAGTTTTTATATTTTCTCATCTCATATTTAGACTCCTAATAACCAATCGTAGAGTCGATAAGATGATAAAGAAATATTTGAAGCCCATAATGGACTCATTTTTCATTGAAATAGTAAAATACAATCATTACATCACACATGTTCATTATTATCAAACAAAATAAAAATTACATAAAGATACTGAAGATGAGTTATTACCAACACTTTCAAAGGACTTGGAATCATACACTTTCTCTTAAGATATGATCATGTCTTAGGAAATGCTAATCTTCACCATGTTATCAAAGGAAATGGAAATCCCATGAACTGTCTCAGACCCATGAAGAGTAAATCTATAAATTCAGCGAATGCCAATCTCTTTTAAGACCACAACATTTTTTTTACCTTTCCCAGTCCAGAGAAGGTGCTCTTTAGGTAAGATAAAGGGCATGCCAAACAAAGTAGAGGAACTAAAAAATGGATACAACTGACCTAAAAGAGGTAAGATCTCCTTCCTTTTTCCAATTGGAACATCAACCTTCGTAGGAGATAAAAATAAGTGTAACATGAACTAAGAAGTAAAATATCGGGGAACGAACCCAATGAACAATGAGGAGTCATAGTCGGCACCTAAGGAAGGTACCAACGGATGTCAGAATTTTTGGAATTAAACAACCACTCTTCCCATTCCATTTTAGTTTCCCTTGTAAGGATCAATGATTCTAAGAAGATGTACTAAGAAGGATGATAAGGGAGAGACATAGGGTCACCAACCAAGCTCAATCTCTCCAGCAAACACATATATATAAGAAAGGAACTTCCCCATAAGAAAAGGAATTCCCATAAATGAAAGGTCGTAAGACCGTTTATGGTCTCACCCAAGATCAAAGGAATCAGGCTCTCTCTCATTTGAAAAATAACATCCACCGGATGGATATCAACACAGGTTATGCTAGTAACTAGGAAGTGTTGGAAGACCAAAGCCCAAACAAGTGCACCCTTCTAACCACCCCTACATCCTCTTTTTAAGGGACGTCATGAAGGAAGAATGCGACCATTACCATTAAGTCAATTACTTTTTCAGTATGGAACTCCATAACTTTGTGGAAGTCGACATCCAACAACTGAATGAGAGAATAAATCCCCCTCCACAAGAGAAAACATTTTTAAGGGTTTTTTACAATCCAAATTCATCAAATAAAATCCATTTTTTTCCTCGACAGTCAAAAGTTCATTACCAAAATCCAAATCATTGTCCGTTATTCTCAAAAGTCAAATATGAAACAATAATAATTCTTAAAAATCCATATCATATATAATCATACTCAATAAGTATCAAAATTCAAGAATTTTCTCAACCAATTGCCCTCCTCAAATACCCCGTTTCCTCCTGATGATTTCTGACCAACCTGGTGTTTCGTTAAGACACCTTATCTCATGGAAACGATTTTAATCAACCAAGAGTTTCATAATTTTTTTTGACTTCAATGACCATGGTGTATTGTAATGCATCACAATCTCATGCGAACATTAAAATTTGCCTAGGTGTGGTAAGAAAAAAACTATTGTCCCATACTGACACTTATTTTCATAATTCGGTGTATTGACAATCACCTTAGCTGCTAGTGGACACCTTTCATATTAACGATTGGGTGTATTGACAAACTATCCCCCATCGCGCACCTGTTTTCTTCATTATTTGGTGTATCAACAAATACCTTGTCCCCCATCGGACACCCTTCTCTTAATAATTCAATGTATCAACACTCACCTTATCCCCGAATAGACAAACCTTTTTCTTAATGATTCAGTGTATCGATAAATACCTTGTCCCCCAAAGGACACCCTTTTTCAACGATTCAGTGTATCAATAAACACCTTTCCCCCCAGTATATACCCTTTCTTCTTTAATATTTGGTGTATCGGCAAACCTCTTATCCCCCAGTTGATGCCCATTTTTAAAAATACAATTTATCAATAAACATTTTGTCCCCTAGCGGACACCCCTTCTTCTTGATGATTCGGTGCATCGACAAATAACTTGTCCCCTAGCGGAAGCCCCTCTTCCATGATTCGGTGTATCAATAAACACAACGGACACCCCCTTGTCAATAAATCAGTTTATATGAAAATACCTTGTCCCCGAGAAGACACCCTTTTCTTAGACGATTAGGCGTATCAACAAATGCTAACACCTAGTGGATGATTTCCTCAAAAGATTTGGTGAACACCTTATCTTAATAATCCTGAAGGACAAAACTATATGGGAAAATCCCTATATAAATAAAATCTTGTTTTGCAAACAATGTATCCAATGTCGAACTTAATCATCATGAGTAATAGAAAAACTACCGATTGTCACATAATGGGAGTCTCTCTTTCCAATAGAATTCGTACAAAAATAACTCCACTGTTGAGGGGATCTATAGGCACCCCATTATGCTCCACAAAGGTTATCATGTACCAAAGCCTCCCGAAATCGCAAAGGATAAATAACACTCATGGGAACATTTCATGGGAGATCAAAAGAAATACACCCACCAAAGTCAAGACCAAACCAAAAGGGACCCAAAGACCAATGGAAAAACACACTTGACTGATCGATCAAGGGCGCACAGTACACATGATCGATTGGTCATCAACCTTATTTTTCTGGCTATAAGTCCACCAACCAGTTAGAGGTATTAACTTCGACATAAATGCAGTGCTCTTTACCTAGGAGATATTTTCTTCCTAATATCCTGGAAACTTTCAACGATTCACTCCAAACCCTCTCCCAAGGATAGATCTAGAAGTCAAAGTTCTAGCCCTGGATTTTTTCTTCATTATCCATGCCTATTATAAACTAAAAACCCAATTTCCCCTCTTCCTTACTTTTTTTCTCTCTTTAAAGGTACTTTTTCTTCAAATTAACCTTATATCCATATAAAAAAGAGTCAATTCCAAGACGGAACACTAGCGAAATGTAAAGGAGCACTTGTAACGTTACGATTACTCCATATCTCACTCTTTTATTTTGAAAAAAATTAAACAAAAAGCATCAAAAGTAAGAACCATTCTTTTTTAGGGTAGAGGATCACTAGATCCGTGGATTCTATCTACTATTTTGTTCTTAATGTTGGAAATCTCTATAATCTTTATCCATCATAGTGTTTTATGAGTGAACTCATTTAATCCAAGCATCGTTTATAAACACTGAGTTCTTTACATTTTCAGATCTAGACTTAACTCACTCCAAAAATTGTTTGAGACACCAAAGAGAGTCAATATCTCTTATATTGAGCCTTCATATGAGGTAGAATCTATCTTGGACACTTTATTGAACTACTTGAACTTTAAATCACTCTACACGAGTATGTAGGATAACTTAAACCGTCGCTCGAGTGAACACGTCCAATCTTTGTACATATTTATCATTTGTCTATATTATCTATACACACATCCCACACTGCACTGCATGGTTTAGATGTATACTAAATATTTTCACTTTATTATTTAGTTCTAACCATAACATGCTAACACACATAATTTAGATTTACATTTGAGATCTAAAGAATTAAGCAGGTTCCTAATACCTTCCCACTCCATAACCTAATCTCGTACCCTTCGAATCTCTAGTTAAACACACTTACCACTTTCCATCAATAGCTTTCTACAGAGGCATAACCCTTCTTTTATCTATTTTGGGTAAAATAGACCGATGACTCCATTTCTTTTCAAACAAAATAAGGAGATGTCCAACCGTCACTTCCAATGACCCTTGTTCTCCATATCGCATCCTAAAAAGATGTACTAGCGTGCACAGAGGGGAGGGAGAGAGGCACACTGCCTCGAGTCCCGAATTCTCATAATAAGTTCCAGTGACATGAATAATTAATCAAAAAAATAAATCTCCTTAATAACAACAAATAACCCACAACCTAAATCACCTTGAGAGTAAGAAGTAACCAACAATGTGAATCTCCTTGATAACAACATATAAATAAGAACATAAATACAATTACCCTAAGCTTATCCTCATCGATTAAGTATGCTCATTATTACCACGTTTATGATATTATCAAAATTCCATAATTTCATTCATTTAAACACCATCTCATACAAATTACTAATGGGATTCTTATGAAGTTTCAACACTTGTCAAATGAATTCTAAGATGAGCATATAAACTGATATTAAAATTATAAGTGACAAGTCATATTCACAACTCACAATCCATCTATTCAAAAATTGAAAATAACATATTTTGTATTATTTAATCAATTAACACATTAGAATCACAAGGAGATCTTATACAACGTTTTGGTGGTTATGATTGACTTATACACAAAAACATTTCATCCTTAAGAACTTTGATCGATCATTAAAAAAAGAACTAGGTTCTAGAGCACAAACATATGGTTTCAAATATAATAGCTTATGGATCTTGCGAGGAGAAATATGTTAATGAAGATGATGATCTTGATGCCCTCCCAAGGTCTCCAAAAACCTTGCTATAATCCTCCGAACGACTTGAATCTTTTAATATAATATCCACCCAAAGTAACTATTGTGTGTGGTCACTCTTGGAGAAGAAACTTAGGTGAAATGTGAGAGAAATTATTTTCTCTATACTCACCCCTTCACAAAAATGTGAATATCATTCTCCTTCGCCCTTTCTAACCCTCTATAAGGTCCACTACCCTTTCCCTATCTGAACTGGGCTTCCAGAGTGTATTGATCCTACTACTTTGGCAATGGACTATATTAGGGACCCATAATAAATAATTAAATTGGCTTCCAAATAAATACTCAAAAAACCCAAATTACAACGTCATAATTTATTTCCTTTATTTATTTAGTTGCAATTAATTTCACTAAATAATCAGGATTGTACTCCAATTTGATAATATCTAAATTACTCAAAAAAATAGATCTTGTTTGCAAAGTTGATTTGATACATAATGTAAGAGGGTAGTTTAGATTAGATGGTGGCATAACCCCTTTTGAGTACAATAATGATAAGTTAAACATCAACACTATTGATTAGCCAGAGGACATAAAACATGACTCAATGAAGATAGATTCAGTTTGAACTCACAAATCTCTCGTGTATAACTCAGAAGGTAGTAACAAACTTAGAAGCAACTTCGCCTAGAGGGAGAGAGAAAATGAGCACCCTAGATATACCTTGGCAGGCAGCCAAACACTCTCACCACCCTCAAGATCTATGTCAAGTATTAAAAGCTTCGTAATAAATGACAATGGTGGGTGACTAAAAAGGCTATGGTTTGTAATAAATCTCTCTAGTAATAACTCCTGGATTATCAATAAGAACATGATATCTCCTTAGAGGTGGTTGGGGTCCTTAAATAGCCAACTACACTACCCCCGAGGCAACTCAGTCATTAATGTCTGTGAAAGACGTCCCTCATACTTAATGTCACAAACATTAAACACCTCATGTACTTTATCTCCACGTCATAAGTATTAAATTCCCAGACATGCCTTTTGCCTAAGCACTGTGTGTCAAGGGGCTGTCGTCACAGAGGTGTCTTACCAACTGTTTGATAGCCCCAAATACCACGGTGGTTTACTCAAGTGCAGGTCTGACATTGCCTAGCTGGTTAGTGATATCAGCTAAAGTGGATGTGACATTAAGTAGAGGGTTATTTGGATCACAACTCAACGCCCAATGGAACTCAAGGCTGCTCCCCCCGAGGTTCCATGGTCAGGGTCATTCTCTGTTTTACCAAGTGTATCTAAGATGGTACGGACAATCCCCAACAGTGCCTCACTTCTCAATCCTCCAAACCAAGTCCCTCCAAAGTTTCCACGACGAGGTCGTTCGATAGAGCATGAAAGCTCTCTCAGGCCCTGCCAAGCCTAGTCTCTCACGAGTACCGTTCGACCTCACCCACAATCTTTATATTCATTACATATTTATAATCATTATAGCTCATAGTTGATGTAATCATAAGATACAACAAGACTAAATTAATATACATGACTAAAGGATGATCTCTCTCGGTTAGCTTCTTCACTGGAAGGTCCGTCTAGGCTGCCACACTGAGTTACCACGCTGAGCATTCTTAATCCCAAACACTGTTGTAAATGGAGGGATTATCTCCAATCTCAGGATTACCTTCAAACCCCCTCTATATTTTCCCCTTCGTGTAAAGATTTGTTGTGGGAACAAGAAATATCTGCATGAAAACTTCGTGTAAAGATTAGGGGTTTATTAGATATGTCTGACAAAAAATTCTGGTGCCAAAACTCAAACTTGCCTAGGAAATAAACCCTTTCTATTCCCCATGCGTCACTTCTCAACTAATGTGGCGCTGTCTTTTCGACTGTCAGTGCACTTTCCGAAGTTCCACGTGTCCATTTGAAATGATTATAGGCATATTTGTACGTGTGGTGGTGGGAAACTCAACATACGGGTTTAAAAGGTCTCAAACGTTTATATTTCAAACCCTTCTCTTTCCTTCGTGTTCTTTAAGCTTCCATCTACTCTAGAGAGAGAAATTTTGCCAAAACTCCATTATTTATTAAGCTTTCACCTAGTTTTCTTCTTCCTCTCGTTTGTTATGCCATGACCCGTGGTTGCGCTCCTCCCTTTTTCATTCCTATTCCTTCTTTACTAAACAGTTTCTTTCATAGCCGCTTACTATGGATTCTTCAAGTGTTTAAAAAGCTACCATCACCGCTGCTCAGCTAAGATCCCCTTCTGCCACCTCTGGGGCCGCTGCTATACTCAGCGCTGCTACCCTGGATGCTTCTTATAAAGAGAAAATAAGTTTTTGCCGCCGATATCGCATCTTTGGCAAAGATGATGAGTTCTCTAATGCATGCAAGACCTGCCATTTTTTGGCCCAGTACGATCCTTTACTGCTGGGTGATGAAGATGAGGACTCTTCGAAGTGGGGCTTTCTTACTCCAGAGGGGACTCTACGCTTTCGGTTGGACCGTGGAGACTTCCCCTACTCGCAGATCAATTTTGAGGCTCCTAGGGGATCTCCAGCTCATTTTGCTGCCTGGCATGCACACATGCAGAGCTCCCACGCTGCAGCTCTTGCAAAGGTTGGTCTTTATCGAGCCAGGTAGTTTGGGGAGTTCACTGTTTTTAAGCACAACGCTGCGCTCCAAGTATTAGTTTCTAAGTGGAACGTTTTAACTCACACGTTCTTTACTACATGGAGGAGTTCACCATTACGTTGGAGGACATTTGTGAGCTGCTTGGGTTTGAGCCCATGGGTGGGTTTACATATAATGATGAGGCCTTGGATGGCGAAGAGATTGCTGACCAAGCTGAGCTTGACCAAATCTATCATCGTTGCACTGGGTCTTCAAATAAGTCCACTTTCACTCCCCTTATGAGCTATTTTTTCGAAGCTCCTACTCTGAAGGACGCCACTTATATAATGGGCCAAGGTAAAGGTACATCTTTGGAACTACCAACCTATATTCTTGTGTTGCTTTCACGTTTCTTTTTGACTGGGAAAACCAATGACCAACCCAGGAGGGACCTTATAAAAATTTCCATCCGTTTGGCCAGGGGTTTCAACCTTCCTCTGGATGCCATTGCTTTGGGGTCCCTCTACACCTGGCTGGATCGAACCCATATTGACATGGAACGATCACTGGGTCATTACAACTTGGATAACTTTGCCAAAACCATTATCTTAACGGGCTTCCTTTATACATATGTTCCTGCCATTATCGCCAAGTCAATCCCTTACCCCGTGAGTCAAGTCATCAAGCCTCCACGCCTCTTATGCTTCCATAAAAAATAGAGACGAAAGGATATAATGGGAGTTTTTGATCATTTTAATTCTTTTATCATGAGGCTGTACAGCGAGTCTACCTTTGCCCATACTTGGGACTTTTTTCCTTCTACATCTTCAACGGTCACTATCATTCCAGTTGTAGAAGATCCTTCACAGGTCGTGGTACTTCTGTCCACTCTTGGGTTTCTTCCTTCCTTCACTGAATGGGGGTACCCTTTTGAACCTTATAGCCCTGATAAATGTAATAGGCAGTTTGGGTTTGATAAGAGGGCTCCTCGAACTATGTTTTAACTGATTAATAAAAAGGCTACTTTTGTTGAGGCTTGCACCTTCTATCTTATAGCAACAGTACTTGGTGTGACTTCTACCATGGATGGTCGAGTCACCCTTCCTTGTGCCACTAGAAAAGGGGATGTATCTACTTCTTATGGCACCAAGTTCCATTTGAGGCAACTGACCCTGATTCATGAGTTCATACAGAGTCCCCCTAGTATCAACTAGTCCTTTCTTTTTCTGCTTTGGAGTTGGGTCTCAAAGGCAACTCCATTCTTAGAGTTGAATCCCCTCTGAGTAAAATCATTAAAGATCCTCCCCTCGAGCTACCCTTTTATTGACCAATTATACCTCCTGCCACGCCCAAACCCAAGGCCGTTGCAACCCCTACATAACCCCTACCCCTACCCCTACAACCGAAGCAGCCACTAGCGAAGGGCATTCTCAGCCCCCAACCAAAAGAACTTGAAAGTCCAAAAGTGGGACTTCATCCAAATCTAAGTCTCAAACTCAGCTCAAACCCCTTTGGAGGCATTCCTCATTGCCTTCGTTCCCCCTCCCATGTCTATAGAGGTGAGTGAAGAGCTGAGAAAGAAGGTTTAGGCTGAGGTGGAACGGATAAATGCCGAGTTTCAATGATGTGATCCTATCATTCCTCCTTCTGTTGCGTTCCCTACCATCCTGGTTGATCCAACGGAACTAGGGACAAAAAGGAAAAAAAGTGCTAAGGTTCCTCGCAGTACTAGCATTGTGGGTACGAGGAAGAAGACTCTGGGTACCAAGTCCTAGAGGAAATGAACTCTAGATGTACATCTCTCCCCAGCTCCCTCTGTTGATGCTTCCTCTCCTCCTTCACCAATAGTTATATCCTCATATTATCCTTTTGAATCCGAGTTATGTATGCGTGTTGTTGATTTTATTCGCATTTTTTTAAGGCTACATCTATTTAACTCTTAATCACTTTGGTGCAGGAAGTTAGAGAAGAAATACCCAGCCCCCCTATGAGCCCTTTCATGGGGGGATATTTCGGCTCCTCTCAGATCGATGTAACTCCTCCCCATTCTCTTGTGATCGGGCTTACCTACTCCTGTCATTCAACCTCTCAACATAGGAAGGATGCTGCTGTGGGGGGTGAGTCCGTTGAGTCTGTGGTCATCTCTTCTCCATCGGAGATAAGTCCCCCAACCCCTACTGAATTATCATCTCAGCACGAGGTCCTTCTGTCCATCATTCCAGTTGCGGAAAGTGCCCCTGTGGTGAAATTTAATCCTTCACTTGTTAGGTATCATGTCTTTTTTCTCCCCATCCTTTTTTCTATTTGGCCTGCTAAACTTTGATATGTTGGAATGCCTTAAGTTAAAATGGCGTCGTTAGCTAGCATTCTTCTCCCCCCGTGCCGACGAGACCACTAACTGCAATTTCCCTTTTTGGTGCCATAACTGAGGTAATTACCACTTAGAGGTATTTCTCACTTCTTTTGTACTTAATACTCATATCTAACACTTAGTTTTATGTTTACATCTTTCTCCAAGCCTTTCCCCACCCCCTTCTCTTGGTGGTCTGCAAGCTTCTGCCCAGCGTGGTGGTTCTTCTGTACCCACCCATGTTGGGTAATCATTTGGAGGTCCATCGTCTTCTCCTAGTGAAACTACTATGTTAGCCTTGGTAACTTTTGTTGGTGAGGGAGCCTTACCGACCGTTGAGTCTTCTTGAGTTGAGGGTGCCATTGAGGCCTCTAAGGAAATAAGCCTGCCCCCAACGATTCCTACCGTTATGGCCTCCAAGGTGACTCCCATTCTCGCTCCCGCTACTGCTGAGGTACTTTGCTAATTTCTCTGCATTTCTCAACCTTTCAAACTTCACCTATAATGGTCTCTTAACACTGAATACACTTATTAAGATTTTCGATGAACTCCACCTGTGTTGGTGACTTAATCAATGAAAACACTTATTAAGATTTTTCATAAACTCCACCTATGACTGTGAATTAACAACGAAAACACTTGTTAACATTTTTTCATAAACTCCACCTATATCGGTGACTTAACACTAAAAACACTTGTTAAGATTTTTCATAAACTCCACCTATACCGATGACTTAACAACGAAACACTTGTTAAGATTTTTCACAAACTCCACCTATATCGATGACTTAATAATAAAAACACTTGTTAAGATTTTTCCTTTAACTCATTATTTCTTCTACCTGTTCTAAGGTTGCATGGGAGAATTCTCCACCAATTCTTTCTCCCATCGCTTCACCCCAACGGGAACCCGTTAACTCTGATGATTTTTGTCACAACAATCAAGGTTCCACGAATGGTGCTGCTGCTGAGAGTGAATTTAGTTATGAGCTCCCTCTGCTCGACTTAGTTCCTCATGATTTTTTCCTCATGTTCCTTTGGCGTTCCCCTCAAATACCTGCCAGCCATCACTTGGTAGTTGAGCAGCTTGCAAGCCACCATCCTAAGACTTTTAATATGGATTTCCAGCATTCTAATATCCCCGTGATGAGCAATAGACTTCAGGGCATGGAGACCGTTGTTGCTGATATTGCCAGCACTCCCACTTCAAACGTCACCAGAGTCCTCTTCAACCAATTTTTGAGATATCTGAGGGAGTTGGGATGTGATGGATTCCATTTTGAATGGCTTATTGTGCACCTAAAAACTTTGAAGAGTCAGTGACTGAATAGTCAGAGGGAGCTACTGTAAAAATATTGGGAGGATCAACGGGCTGAGGAGGCTAAGTTGGCTGAGCTAGAACCTCTTCTTGAAGATGTTAATAAGGAGGTAGAAGATGTTGAAGAAGATCTGCGTCTAGTGAAGCTAAAACGAGAGAAACTCCTCATCGAATGTACACAAGATCAAATTAGATTGGGGGTTTCTATAAATGCTCAATAGTCTTGCCTAACAGCTTCTTTGGGCCTTCATGGAGATTTTTTCTCTGCTCCAGATCTGTGGTTTCTCTTAAGTCAATGGATTGTTGTAAACAATTTCCTTTTCTTCTTATGTAATTCTTGGGTGATAGCTCCCAATTTTGTAATGCCCCGAAGTTTATGAATGAAAAAGATTTGTGTTTTCCCATGTCATTTTTTTGTGCTACAATTATTTTTGTATATTATGTAATTCTATAATTATTTTATCTTTTCTCGAGCGATGATAAAAAGAACTTGTATATTCATAACAACAAATAGATACATCAGTGGTCCAAACTTAGTATCTTACACATGATAGACTTTCAGCCATTTATTGTTAATCTTGAATGGATTGCCTTCTTCTATCTTATAAATTAAGTAATAACCTGAATCATGAGCTTCTTTTACAATGAAAGGTCCCTCCCAATTCGCTACAAATTTAGGTAGGGGAAGCCTCCTGATGTGTCTTACTACTGCTTTCAAAATGAGGTCTCCCTCCATGAACTCCTTGGTCTCACCAAGTTATCACATGCCTTGAAGAGTTATTTTGTATACATTTAAAAGTGCTGCATCGTGTTATCTCTGTGTCCATCCAATGCTTCCAACTTCACGTGTCTATTCTAAGGGAGCATGCTACTTGCAAGGAATATCAAGCTAAAGGAACTTCTAACTCTAGCCAAAGAATTGCCTCAGCCCCATAAACAAGGGAGAACGGAGTATACCCTGTGGGATTCCTCTTGGTTGTTCGATAGGCCCATAACACAACTAGTATCTTATCATCCCACGATCCTGGAAAATCCTCCATCATTTTAGCTAAAATATTAACCAAGCTTTTGTTAGTTTCCTCGTCTTGACCGTTTCCCTTTGGGTATGACACCGTTAAAGTATGATGAACAATGTAGTACTTGTCTGTGAGCATTGTTACCTCTGAATTGATGAAAGAGGTTTCGTTATCTGAGAGAATAAACTTTGGAATCCCAAAATGGCAAATGATTTATTCTATGATAAAGTTGCTCACCACCCTTGCTATTGCCCTTCTTAGTGGTATCCCTTAGGCCAACTTTGTAAAGCACTCTGTTGCTACTAGTATCCATATTTTCCCCCTCGAAGAAGGATGTATTGCCCCTACTAAGTAGAACGCCCAAGTGTGAAAAGGATAAGGCATTGCCAGGGAGTGTAGGTCCACCGATGGGGTATGGATCATATTTCCATGAAGTTGGCAAGCCTTGAACTTTTGAATGAACTCAACAGGGTGTTTCTCTATGATTGGACAATAATACCCCAACATCATCAACTAGTCATAAAACTTGGCCCCTCCTATGTGAGCTGGATCGGGCACCTATTTGAGTACTTCGGCTTCTTTTTACTTCCAGATGCAATATAATGGCCTATTAAAGTAGCCCATTTGATAAAGTTTCTCCTCCTGAATGTAGAACCTCGAGGCCCTTTGCCTAAGTCCCATCGCATTAATCTTATCTATTGGGACAACTCCATCTTTAGTGAAGTCAAAATAAGGTTGCCACTAGTCTGGTTGAGGTTCAACGAAATGACATTCAGCTGCCTCGAAGAATTAACTGGCACTTAGCGCACTTTCATTGTAACTCTGGTGCATCCTACTTCATTCTAGTCCAGAAATAATCCTCTCTTTGAATTCTCATGTATAGAGGTATTTGAGTTATTTCATAGTGCTCTTTATGTGTTTTCTTCAACCTCCGCTCTTCTTTTTCTGGGCCGATGCATCTTGATAACCATCCCTCTGTATTTCTGAAGTAAAGATTTCCCTGGTTTGTAAAGTATTGGGCTAGTTCCCCCAGCTCCATCGCTCATTCCCCAGATTCGAGTTACTTTCTAATCTCTCCCCTACAATCATCATCCTCCTCCATCGCCAAAATTGATTGTATTATTGAAGGATCTTTTCTTTGTTGAATCATGAATGTAGTTGCATCATTCCTCATGACCATTTTCTAGGCAATGATGGCATAGGTGTCTGGATGGCAGTTCATCATTCGAGGATGTCTCTTAATTTTGGTCCGATAGAATTGGCTGAGAAGCCTCTGAATGATTGTTCGGTATGGTGCCAGGCTTAGGTGTTTCAAAGCATACTCTCCATTTACTTGCTGAATCACCAAATTCGAATCACCCTTGATGCAAAGTGAACGAATTCCCCTTCGAAGGGCCTCCAGCAACCCCAGCACTAACGATTCATACCCTGCTTCATTGTTGGAATAAGGGAAACCTAATTTATAGGAAAAAAATCTCCTCCATTCCTTTTGAAAGAATAACCCTTACCCCTCCTTTCTTTTCTGCCAAAGATCCATCAAACTGCATCGTCCATTCTTCATCACTTGCATCCAATCAATTGGCATGTATGTCATCTATTGTAATACTTTCTTTAGGTGGCTCAAACATCCCAGAGGGGAAGATATCCAATAGGTCAGTGTACGCCTGGATTTTGATCGCGCGAGGGACCACACACTTTAAGTCGTATTCTGAGAGGATGAGGAACCACCTAGATTCCTTACCAATCAATATAGTTCTTGCCAGCAAATACTTAATAGGATCAGATCTAGTTACAATGTGAATTGTAAAACATAGCATATAATGTCTAAGTTTTTGCGCTGCAAAGACTAAAGATAAATAATGCCTTTCCAAGCTATTATATCTGACCTCTGGCCCATGTGTGATTCTTCTAAGGTTGTAGCCTGGTCGTTCTTGTCCGTCAATCTCTTGTGTAAGTAAAGCTCCAACTTACCTCATGGTGGATGTGATGTATAGCTGCAAAGGTATTCCTGCCATTGGGGGAACCATGGTCTGTGGTGAAACGAACAACTGTTTCAGTCCAATGATAGACTCCTGGTGAACCTCCTCCTACTTGAATTTCGTGTTCTTTTGCAAAAGCTGCATCAAGGGGTGCAACATTTCGACTAATCCTGGTACAAATATCCTAAGGTAAGAAACTTTACCCAGGAAACTCTTTAGTTCCTTCGCCGTTCTTAGATTGGGCATCTCCAAGCTCGCCCGCTGTTTGTCTTGGTCCATCTGTACTCCCTTCCAATCAACCACAAAACCCAAAAACTATCCTTTGGTTACTCCAAAGACTTATTTTAGTGTCTTCAACTTTAGTTTATACTTTTGGCACCGAGCGAACACCTTCCTCAAATCGCTTAGATGGGACTCTTCCTTCTTCGACTTTATGACCAAATCATCCACATAAAATTCCACCAACTTATGAAAGAAGTCATGGGAGATGGCCATCATTGTTCTTTGATAAGTATCCTCGGCATTCTTGAGTCTAAACAGCATTACTTTGTACATGATGTTGCCCAATGGGTTTCTAAACTCCAATATCTCTGCATCCATAGGGTCCATCTTGATTTGGTTGTACCCTACATACCCATGCATGAAGCTATACATCTCATGACCAGTCGTTGCATCTATCAGGATATCGATGGAGGGTAGAGATAACTCATCCTTGGGGCAAGCCCTATTCAAGTCTCTGAAATCCACACAGATCTTTATTTGATTTTTATCTGTCTTACCCACTGGAATAATGCTAGATAACCAAAGTGGGTGTTGTATCGGTTTAATGAACACTGTCGTCAATAAGCGTTGGACCTCTTCCTTGATCTTTAAGTTTATCTTAGGCTTGTACATTGTCATTGCTTGTTTCACTGGAATGGCTGAAGGCATCATGTTTAACTTGTGTTAGCTTACTTCCTTATCTAGCCCTTCCATCTCTCTGTACTTCCATGCAAAAACGTCTATAAACTCCCGAATCAACTCAACCAAAGCATCTCGTTTCCCTTTACAGAGGTCTTTCGAGATAAAAATAGGCCTTGGATCCTCCCCTTATTTCTCCAAGTTCAACTACACCAACTCTTGTGCCTGTGGCTTCAATTGATCTACTATGTAATCTGGTTCTTTGGAGACTTCTTTCAAAAATTCCTATATATTGGAGTTGTCTATCACCATACATTATCCCCGTTGATCTACCAAAAAACACTCATATATTGGGTCAGCCTCATTATCAGTTTCTTCGGCCGCCCGTTCACAGCATTATAACTGATAAACCTCCTTTCCTTCTTCGATAACTACCTTTTTGCACTGTCTACTGGTAGTCGTCACTGAATTCCTCTTCTTTTCTTTTGAAGCCTCAATAATTCTTCCTCCTAAAAATTGACTCAGCACGCTTTTTCATTGAACCTCATGCTCTATTGGGTCCGCTCTAGGCCTCATCCTGTCTTTGAGCTACATCGAAATACTTTGGGACCGAGGGGTCACCTGATGGGATTCTTCGGCCATCACTCATTTGCTTCTTGTAACCTATTTATTCTGCTCATTCAAAGTCCCTCTACTTTCTCTGATCGAGGGAACCCATGCTCCCTCCATTCTTCTCTTTAGGACTAAAAAATCCTCCTCTAATTCTGTGTAAAACATCGCATCTACCAAGTGAGCTTCCTCAATAGTGAAGGGCCTCTTCATAGCCCTAATAGTCACCTCCGTACCCTTGATATTCACCTTGGCGCATTGGTAATATGTCGAAGTAACTAGCCCTTGGTTGTGCATCCACACTCTTCCTATCAGCAGATGGTAGGAAGTTGCACTCTTTATTACGTGGAACTTGATATGGGAACTCAGGTTTCCCATCACAGTCCTAACATTCACATACCTAATGGACTTGGAAGACTGTTTGTCATATCTCAAAATCATCGAAGGCATGGGGACTAACCTTTCCTCTGGAATATTAGCTACGTAGAAAGAGTTGATTGGCATGATATTAATGGAAGTTCCCCCATCCGTAAGGGTCCTTGCAAAACTAACCCCATTAACGCTGGCGGTCACATAAAATGGCGTGTTATGAGGGAACGTTATGGCCCTATCCGCGTCGCTAAAAGTTACCTCTGACAGAAACCTCTTTACCAACTTGGCCATGGGTCCCTTCCATCTCAACGAAGGGATTGCGTTCTTCCTCACAATATCAAGTATTGTCAGGGTTATTTCTAATCTACTGTCCTTTGGTATCCCTACATAGTCAAAGAAGAAGGTGAACTTTGGGGATTTCGACAGTGCACAATATTCTACGACTTAGTCTGCTTCCCCACCTTCAACACTATATACGTCCTCCACGTCTTTAGCTCTTGCTTCATCGTAAGCTAACAATACGTTAGCCATTCCCTTAATACAATATTCTAAAGCATCTTCAAACTCCCCCTGATTCGTTGTTAGATCTCTTTCCCCTCTCTCAGCCTCCTCATCATAGGTCACCACCAGATTAGCCCTATGCGATGGGAGTGGGTTGTTATTAACATTTTGCAGAGGGATTTGCAACTTTCCTTCCTTCACATACTTTTCGATGATTCTTCTTAGAGTGAAATATCTCTCCGTTGGATGTTGGATCTTTTGATGAATCTGATAATATTTAGGATTCGCCTTTGTTGCAGCGTCAGGTTCCCTAACGGGAATGCCCTTTGGTTTGTACACCATTACTGCTTCAACCATTGTATTGTAACAAATTATAGCCTCCTTTATTATATAAGGCAATGGTGGTGGGTCCTCGTCGTCTCTTCCAAACTTCCTCTTATTGTCCCTCTTCGCCACCTTACCCCATTTGTTCCTTCGGTGTATCCCACCCGTGGGGGTTGAGACCTCCCTCATACGGGATGTATCGGCTGCCTGAACATCCTAATCACTACCACTAGATTTGTCTATCCTACCAACGAGATATTACTTGCTACTTTTAGGAATGCGATAAAAGTCCCCTCGCGCATCTCATTAATAAGATGGCAAATGTACTCCGGTAGCAGTCCCTCCGCGCATATCTGCAGTAACTTAGACTCTTTCGCCTCCTCTCTCACATAGAGGGACCTTTATCTGAACCTTCAAACGTAAGCCACAACTTCTTCCCTGGGTCGTTGCTTCTCCTTCTCCAGTTGGGTCAAATTAAACCCATCTTTCACCAAAAAGAACTTCGGAATGAACAAAACGTGCATCTCCTCCCATGTGGAAACACTCTTGGGAGCTAAGTAAGAATACCAAGTGTATGCTTTATCGATTAGGGATTTAGAAAATTACCTCAACCTGAGTTTCTTGTTATCCCAATGCGCCTCGAAGTGTTCAACAAAGAATTTAATATGTTCCTTTGGGTTTCCACCCTTCCCTATGTATTTTTCAAAAATAGGAGGAATATAATCTTTTGGGTAGGTCTCATCGTTGTATTCCTGTGGGTAAGGCATCTGAAAGTCATCGTAGACCGAAGCTACCTCGCCCACAGATTGCGAGGATGCTTGCATAAACTTCATCATCTCTTTCTGCATTTCTTTCCTCATCTCTTCCATGGATGATGTCGTCGAAATGCCTATCAACGGGACCATGGGTTGAGTGGCCGTTGTAGCTGGATAAATCATTACAGTTAGGGTCGTTGATACTCTTGGGGTTCCCACCATTGGGTTTACAACAGAAGGTATACTTGTTAGGACCGTTCCCGTTATGACTCCAATTGGTGGGGCCGTTGGCGCTGCCCCTAGTGTCACGAAGGAGTTGGCTTCAAATCCTCCTAACACCGTTGAATCAACGATAGTTTTCAAAAGCTCATAGAATTTATTCATGAGGAGTGCCACTTGGGCTGGTCCCAACCCAGCGCTCGTTGAAGCATGTGCCCCCGTTGGGACACCTGGTGTCGCTTGGACCGGAGGTACCTCCAGTCGAGGGGCCCCATCCCTTAAAGCTTCTAGCTCTCTTGCCACCTATTATTCATTTTGTGTTCAATGTCGTCAAAGTTAAGCCTTCGATTAACATTATCCAGTTCCATACTCCTTGCTTTAAAGAATGCCTCCCCAGTAGAGTCGCCAAATGTAAGAGGGTAGTTTAGATTAGATGGAGGCGTAACTCCTTTTGATTATAATAATGATAAGTTAAACATCAACACTATTGATCAGCCAAAGGACATACAAACATGACTCAATGAAGATATATTCAGTTTTAACTCACAAATCTCCCGTGTATAACTCAGAAGGTAGTAACGAACTTAGAAGCAACTTCTCCTAGAGGGAGAGAGAACATGAGCACCCTAGATACACCTTGGCAGGCATCCAAACACTCTCACCACCCTTAATGATCTCTGTCAAGTATTAAAAGCTTCGTAATAAATGACAATGGTGGGTGAGTAAAAAGGCACTGGTTTGTAATAAATCTCTCTAGTAATAACTACTATATTCTCAATGAGAACATGATCTCTCCTTAAAGGTGGTTGGGGTCCTTAAATAGCCCCCCACACTACCCCCGAGCCAACTCAGTCATTAATGCATGTGAAAGACAACTCTCATACTTTATGTCACAAACATTAAATACATGATGCACTAGTTATCTCCACGTCATAAGCATTAAATGCCAAGACATGCCTTTTGCCTAAACACTCTATGTCAGGGGGCTGTCGTAACAGAGGTCGATTACCAACTGTCTGACAACCCCAAATACCACAATGGTTTACTCAAGTGCACGTCTGACATTGCCTAGCTGGTTAGTGACATCACATGAAGTGGATGTGACATTAAGTAGAGGATTATTTGGTTCACAACTCAATGCCCGATGGAACTCGAAGCTGCTCCCCCCGAGGTTCCACAGTTAGGGTCTTTAATTGTTTTACTAGGTGTATTTAAATTGGTCAAGACAATCCCCAACGGTGACTCACTTCTCAATCCTCCAAATCATGTCCCTCCAAATTTCCCAGGGCGAGGTCGTTCGATAGAGCATAAAAGCTCTCCCAATCCCTGCCAAGCCTGGTTTTTCACGAGTATCATTCGACCTCACCCACAATCATTATACTCATTACATATTTACAATTGTTATAGCTCATAGTCGATATCAACACAAGATACAACAAGACGAAATTAATCAAGAGGACTAAATGACGAGCTCTCTCGGTCAGCTTCTTCGCTGGAAGGCCCCTCTGGGCTGCCACGCTGAGCTGTCTTAATCCCAAACACTGTTGTAAATGGGGGGTTATCTCTAATCTCAGGATTACCTTCAAAACCCCTCTATGCATAATATGATTCCCCTCGTTAAGTGTATGATACCCTTTTAGTCAAATTAATATTCCACTAATTGAATTTAACCAACATCTAATAAATTCCTTGATTCTTATCCTTAACTTATCTAATACTATAACGAAATATAAAATAATCCATCGACCCAATTTAATTGGTAGAAAAAAACATAAGTCTACCAGGGGGATATCATAATCAAAGATCTTTCTTGGACTCAAATTCCTTTGAATTATGATCTTGGACCTAGTCACACAAGGATTTCCCAACTTGCAAGATCTATTGATCTAATATATAATTGAATCTCACCCATAGCAATCACAGTGAAAATTCTTCAAGCGTTAGAATCCTCATAACCCACAAGATTTTTACCCTTAAAAATGGTGTGAGATTACTCGGTCTAATTAAGATAAACCTTAGACGTGAAGCTCACAATGGTCCTGCTCATTTCATTCCTGTATGTACCGCTCATAGTCATCTTTTGAACTATCAAACAAGTTCTCAAACCTTCAGACATGTTCTCGTAGTTTAAGGTAAACTACTAGGATTGTACATGCATCAATATCGATAGGATCTCACTTACCATCTAGGATATGAACTATTTAATTAAACCAGAACCAAAATTAGGATCTCTTATGATCAAGTCGAACCCAACTCACCAAAATTCCAACCAAGTCCAATCGAGTGACATAGTGAAAAATATATTTAATCATAAATATATGGTATTATCGTAACCATGATTCTTATTTCTAAATTAATTGACACACTTTTACGAAAAAGTAAACGACATACATGGTTTTAGAATAAACCCTAGCATTCTTAACCAATCATATAGAACATAGGGCATTCTGGCATCCCTTACTTGGAACATAGGGTATCCTCACACACCTTGGATGAAATAACTCACGAAGGTTTACTCCCATACCTTTGGGGATCACTTGTTCCTCTACTAATCCTAATTGGCTAAATGATGTCCTAACTCCTAAAGTCCTAAAATGCATAACAAGGTTAAATCACTACACTATTACACGAATAGAGTAACCATATACCAATGTTGACAGAACAAGATTTATTCCTAATGTCGATCATGAGTAATTATGACCTCAATAAGTGGGATCAAGATACTACTCCTATGCCCAACTAGCATAATAAGCGTTGGGGCTTTAACTGCTACCCCATGCACATATTAAACATATATCCAATCGGTGTCATCATATTAGGGGATTTAAAAACATCCTATAAAATTATATGTATACTCAAATTGTCCCATAGGATTAGGTTATCTTATCCCGTTGGCCAAAACCCACTTTCTGTCTCTAGTCCAAGAGGTCGTTCCCAAAAGGCTTCATAACAAGGCTTATTCACTAGATGTCATCAACTTCATCTCGATATCATTAACTTACACATCCATGAGAATGACACTTTCGGATGGTATAAAAGACCCATGATTAATTTTTTTTCATAAATTGCAAAACTTGACTAAAATTAACGTGGTTGGATATTTAGATAAATTATCAAATACATTATGCAATATACTCTTCATATAAAACACTATTTTGTTATAAATTACATCCGTTTATTTGGTTTTAAGTATGGGTGTTATTTATAACAAACATAGTTTGAGTTTTTGCCAAAATAATTTCCAAACATTGGAAGGAAAAAATTGGATAAAATCCATGGATAATAGCACGACCTACTTGCCGCATCATCGCCACGATGAAAGTTTTTTTTCTGTGGAAAATAGGTTTTTGCTGATATACAATGCACAAGAATATAACTAGACTTGGGTCATAATAATAAGAATACATCTATCTCTAATATTAAGTTGATTTTAAGTTATCCCTAACCTAAATAAACATGTGGTTTTAATCCTAATCCCAAATGTGTCCCATATTACATAATTCCACATTTCTACTTTAATAATTTACAATTACGATTATACATCCTTAGTATAATCACAATGCATAAATAAATAGGAAAAAAATAATTCTATATTCAAGTGAGTATGTACCACTCACATCCAAATCATATAGGTCTATACACAACCCAAAATCCAAAGTAAGAAGGAAGATCATATTACCTTCGGGGATTACTCATCATACTACTAGTTATGGTTATCGGATGTCCCAACACTATAACCTTAAATAACATCAAAGGTAAATCACTATGACATCACACCAAATGGTCAACCCCATATCCAAGGCATATGAGAGGATCTGGCCCCATTGTCCCGACTTGAGAGATGGATGACTCAACATGTAGGTCGGGGTAATAAGTCCTACGTAGAACTCATGCACCCATCTGGATACTTAAGCAGTCACATATTATGCACACCATACAATCTGTAATAGTACGTTACCCATGAGAACAAACATCCATGGTATGATCCAAATAATTAACGTAAATCAACGATCAACACTATGTTATGGGTTATTAATGAAATTTCTACATTTCTAATTATTACAAGCATTAAATGTTAACCAATTATATAAGTTTTAACCCGAACACTAAGGGTTCCTAAACGTAGATAATAATATCCAAACTTGCTGGTTATTAAGTATTTTTATATTTCAAAAAATTCCCCCAACTAACCTAGCTTCGAAACCCCGCATAAACCCCCTAAATTAACCCACGCTGAGAATGGCTATAGGGTCGGATCGATCTTACAGGCATAATGGTATATCCTTCTTGTTTTTCTCATGGAATATATAGATAAAAAAACTTCAACCATACAACTTATAATACTCAAAACTATAGCTTATCCTCCATATCTAATAAATATATAAGTGTTGGAAACATGTTTTATAAGCTTTAGATGATTAATAACACATATAAGGGTCTAATTACACATTTTATAAAAGTAACCCTAATTTCATGTTCTAAATAAGAATGATTCAATTAGCCTAATAATTATAATCAAATATCATAAAAAATTAGGGATTTCACTAATTTCAACCTATGTGATTCATATATAATGATTTCAGGGTAAATTGAAAGGATTCGTGGTTTAATTTGTTGAGTCCTTAAAAAAGCTTCATGAGTTCATCAATACATAAACTAGGGTTCTTATTTCATTAATCTTAAGCACAAAATTAGGTTTGATAAATAACACAATTTGGATTATAAGATTAAATTAGCAGATTCAAACATATTAATAATACCACAATTAAAAAAATTAATTATATTATTATACGAAGCAAACATGCCTTAGGATGACTATAAGAATCAATATCCAAATCCTAGGTTCTTACTCTTTCTCCTTGGAATCTAGGGTTCCTCTCAACTTGTGTTATGTGTTTTACGTTAAGCTAATTAGAGTGTTATAATCATTAAACCCAAAATTAGGCTTAGGCCCCAAAATAACCTCAACAGAAAAGGCCCAAAATAAGCCCCCAAATGGCCTAAAACTTGGCCCAATCCATGTAATAACCCAACGGACCAATATTCCACTATTTCAAATCTAAACTAAACATCTAAATGTCTAGAGAAACAATCCTATAAGTGAACATATTCCACAAGTAAATTATCCTATTAAATTAATTAATTAGCCCCTACACATAACTTAAGTTTAAATCTGAATGATTAATTAATTAAACGTGACTCGATATAATAAGAATCGATTTGCTGATAGGTGGGACCCAATACCTAAGGAATAATTCAAATAAGGAAACCTCTGACACTTATCCCCTGACCATTTCATGGCCAATAATAATACTAAGTCACTTAAATATTCAACTTAATGAATTAATGTGTGGTAGCCAATTCCTAGGAGGATGTCTGTAAAAGCAACACTAAATGAATTATAAATCTTAAAAACATATAAATCTTCTATATGATATATCTCATGTCACAAGGAATATATAATTAATAGGTAATTAATATTTAAATAAATGTAATAAAATACATGGTATTACAAGATCAATGGGGGGACATGTATGAGACCATAATTCAAAGGAATCTACATTTAGGAGATATTTGTGGATTTTGCTACCCCCTTTAATAAACTTATGAGTTATGATTTTACCAGTTTTCCTAATCATTGGATTATCTCATAATCCTATAGAGTATCTAATAAAGTAAATTTTAGACCAATAAATAAAAAAGATGGTTTTAAAAATAAATCAATGACAATTTGAATTTCACCAAAACGGTATTGCCTATTTTACGCATGGAATCAAATTATGCACTATCCAACTTTGCAAACAAGGCTTATTTATTTAATTAATTATGAGATAACTATATTGGAGTGCAGATGTAAATATTTAATGGAATTAATTACAACTAAATTAAAAGGAAATAACTTACGGGGTTATAATTTTTTATTTCCGTTTTTTGTTTGAAATCCAATTTAATTATTTATCCTTGAGTCACTAGTATAGTCCTTTCTAAATAAGTGAGATTTTAGTTCTCCCATTAGTTTAAGTGATGTTAGTTGGCCTAAATTTTGACACTAATCTAACGTTTCTTAAAATAAGGACCTCTTTTGAAATTTTTTCATATAAGGGAACTAAGTTACATGCAAAAGATCTCGATTGCTATCAAACTTCTTAGGAGGACCCATTTTGAGAAGTTCTAGTTCAAACGAGGTATGTAGTATAACTAACATTTCAAGCATATTTTCCTAGGTATTGAATCAGTAGAAATCACTTTTCTTAATCTATGTTTCCCTTTTACCCACAAAGAGAGATAGATAAAGATAAAGGGAGATAAAGAAAGGACAGTAAAGGTAGGTGAGGAAAGAGACATTTAAATACTTAGAGAAAAGGAGAAAAGAATTAGAAGTTCCTTATCAAGAGCTTCAAGATCCTAGTCGCAAGTGGTGACTACGCATCATTCTTACATTGTAGGATCATATACTTGAATATTCGAGTCATCTTTAAATATTCTTCTGATATTAATATCACTATTGGATCACCTACAAGATCCATAAAGGTATGGTGATCTATTAATTAGATATTATTGTTTTCTTCTTCTTTGTAATGTATGATCGATAAGATATTTTCGAAAAGAAAAAATATTTTACAAAATCACTCTTCTGTAATCGGTATCAGAGCCTCCAATGATGCATTCATCATGTTTTAGAAATGTACATATTATCCACCATTGAAACCTTAGGTTTTCATGGTGGAAAATATATGCATGAATGTATATCTTTCTTACTAACATGGTTTTGTATGATTTTTATTCCATCCATCATGGTCACATTTTTTTGTTATGTTAATGGATTTAAATGTCGTTTATCCATACTTACTTCCCCTAGATTTGATTCCATTATACTTATCAGGTTGTTTTAATTATTTCATAAATTGATATATTTGGAGGAATTTGTGAGAGGATGTAATAGTCATTTTCTACGATTTGGGTTTTTTTGGATTTGGTGGATGCTCTACATTGGAGACAAATCATGCTGTTGAGGTTATGTGTAAGGAGTTATCGTACAAATGAGGGATTCATTATTCAAATTGGGTCATGGCAAAGACCAGGCGCGCCCCATGGTTTGTCACACTGAAAGAAAGAATTTTCCACTTTCTCTTAACCCCGTAAAAATGCGATCGGCTCTTTTTGAAGGAGTTATTGACCCTCAAGGACTATACTGATGGAAGAAGTCTTGGTCATGATGGAAAGGGATTTTTGTTTCCTTTTTATACATAATTGTATGTGATTGTGAGTGTGATTGATTATATCTCTATCATCTCATATTTAATTGTTACATAATTTTGTGAGTTGATTATTTATTTAATTAGAATCCATATTTTAATGGACAAAATGGAGTTATTTATGAAACCAACATAGATCATGATTTATCCAGAAAATAAAATTTTTCTTATTCCTTGCAAAAAGTGAATTCAGTCAGGTAATTAATTTAATGTATAAATTGAATCACGTTCTCGAGAATTTTTTAATAAAAAATGATTTTATTTTTGGAAAATTAAAATTGTGAGACTCGATAATTTCATTTGTATAAGTAATTGAAAAAATATCGATGTTATAAATCAGGGGTTTAGAATTGAATAAATATTATTCAAAATACCCTCAAGTTCGAAATATAAAGTGGGAGAGGGGTTTCAACATATATCCCATGGTCTCCATCGATGTTTAAATATTGAGGTATGATTAGTTTCTCGCGTTAGCATTTGTTTTCCTCCCTAATAGAGGGAATAAATGTTGGTATTATCGTATTCTTAAAAATCTTAGGTGATAATTCATTGAAATTGAATGTGAATGAGTTCCGTCCTCCCAATGTGTATGTTATACACAAGGGGATTCAATTTTAAGGTTAATGATATCATCCCCAACGGAGTCACTATCATTAATTGTAAAACCCAATGACGTCGGCTATTCGATTATGTTGGAAAAAGGTTTCTTGGACTATTTGAATAACATTATTTATTGATGAAAAATATGTCTAGTTAGGGTGAGGTGATTTAGGCTCCTAACAAGAAATCTCACTTCATAAGGTAACTGTAATGCAAAACATGATTAGTTATAATTAATAGTAGAGGGAAGCCAAACTAAAATCTAATCAAAAGTTGATTATCACATATTTTTTTTTCTCAAATGGTGATTCCCAAATTATAAAATGGGATCAACATTCAATCCACTTTTTTCACTCTTAAATGTAAAAAAATTAACTAGAATGAATTTCATAGACTGAAAAAAAAACCTAGACATTGTCCTCACTACTGAGGATTATAAATTTATTTGGCCTTCTGAGCCTGGTGAGGAGGCATCTGGGTCGGATGCCTGGGATTACTATAGGTGGAAACAGGCTCATCATATGGATCCTTGATATACACTGGCCTCTATGATTAATGTATTACAATACTAGCATACATGATTATGATCCTTAGGAACATATTTGCGAATCAGAATAATTTCATAATACTAGATGATATTGAGAGGCTGGTAAACACAAATATGGTTCATGGTTCTTCTATATGTGACCATGCTCAAAATATTATCTCCATATTAGAGGAAATGGAAGTCCTTGGATCAGAAATCGATGGAGAAACCCTAATCGATTTCATACTCCAATTATTCCTTGAGTCCTTTAAATAGTTTTCATAAACAATTCTTTGAATAAATTTGATTAATCCATGGCATAACAAATTAAAGAACTCCAGGTTGTCGAGAATATCATCATAATTGATATTGGACCATCTTTCTTTGTACCAATAATAATAATAATAATAATAATAATAATAATAATAATAATAATAATAATAATAATAATAATAATAATAATAATAATAATAATAATAATAATAATAATAATAATAATAATAATAATAATAATAATAATAATAATAATAATAATAATAATAATAATTTGAAGAAGAAGAAGACGAAAAAAATGAAAAGTCACACGTACAACTTATGTTGGCTAAAATAGTAGTTAAGCCTTAGGGAGTAAGGAACCAACTGAAATGAAAGTGTTATAAGACACTGGAAGAAGTAGTGCCCAGTCTACATAAATAAATAGAGGAACAAAAATGGTAATTTAACCGAAGTCATTGAGACATGTGTAACACCCGATATTTTTAAGCACTATATATTTTATTAATTCGATAAATTTAAATTACTAGTATGTCGTAATTGAATTAATTATTGTGAGTTTGTTTAAATATTAATCGGGAGAGTTAACGCTTAATATTTATGGAAAATAATTACTAAGTGAATTGTAATAATTTAATTGCATCATAATGGGTGATAGTGACGTGGTATTATTTTATCTCAACCGGAAGTCGGAGTTAGACTATATTGAGGTCGAGAAAGGGGCTTTTAGTAAAGTAATTTTTATGACAATTCTGAGTGCGTGGTTGATTCCAGATGGGTTGAAATAATTGAAAAAGAGTACCTGGGGAGAGTAATTGTGTCTTGGGGCATTTTTAGGTATAACTAGGCCCACACGGGGGCATTTGTGCCATAAGCCTAATTTCGGATTAAGAATTATTTAACCTAAATCTGAGAGGGTGAATGATAGTTAAACATTATCTAACCCTAAGGAATTGAGAGAACAATAGAGGGAGCAATTTGGGATCCTTTGGGGGCCAAATCTAGGAGAAATTGGTGTGTTCCTTGCCAAATAGTCTTCTACCTCAAAGGATCAGATACTAAGAATCAACAGAGGCAAGTGCTTAATTTCTTGTAATTCTAAATCTGTGATAATTAATTCATATCATAGTGGGTGTAACTGGAAATCCATTTTTGGGTGTGTGTTGATATTAAAATAGGGTTTTGGATAATTAGAGTAAAAGGGGTAGATTAATTACTCAATTGATGATAGACTATGATATGGGACTGTTGCAATCTGATTTAATTACAAAAACCAGTATTTGGAATTGTTTGATTTGGGTGGATTAAATTAAACCTAGGATGAATTCATACAAACGGTTATCAACGCGATTAAGGAAATTTTGGGGAAACTTATAATTTAATTATTTGTTGAGATCATTATGACTTTTGGAAGTTGTCATGGGGGTAAATATATGTGGGGATTAATTGATCGAATTTTGGGTCTAAAGAAAAAAAGTTTACGGGTTCAAAAATGGTGGAAATAGAAGTCGACGAATAAGGCTGAGACCTGCTCGATCGATCGATTGATGGATTTCATAGACTAGATTTTTTACAGTGACACTTATTTTAATTTATTTGTCCTTAATTAATTTGGGGACTTTTAAGGTGAGCTAATTAGTAAAAATTATGCTACAACTCAGTACCTAGGACTTGGGGAAAATGGTATTGAGGATATTAGAGTTACATAAGGGTGCGAATCTTATGGATGGAATTTAGGGTGATAAATTCTATAGTGTAAGTTATGGGTCGAGTGAATGTGTCCGGGTATTTTAGTTGAGAAATACTACTTTAATAAATTGATTAATGTGAACTTAATTAAATTACGAGTCGGGATATAAACTCAGGGATTTTTAGGTTAGTGCTACGGGAGTTTGGAATGAGTTAGTCAAGTTAAGTTATTATATATATACAGATAGTGTTAAAGTGTGTGTGTGTGTATATATATCATTGTGTGGTCATTAAATATTGGTGTAGATGTTTGTATAAATAGATACCCTTCTACTGCTATCACAGAAGGTTGCGAGTTGTGGGTGAATCCCTTGGCTTGAGGAATAGGGAGAGTATTATCCTAAGGTCATATCATCCATTATATTATATTGTAATTTTTTTCTGACTGAGATATTTTGGGTATGATCAGATCTCAAAATCAGGGAAACATAACCGCCTCCACTACGTTATTTATATTTTTTTTATTCGGTGAGCCAACCGTCTCAGGATATCTAGGTGGATTGAGAACACCTAGGGTGATAGCATTTTAGAGAAAACATCCGGTGAATCTTTACTAGGAAGGATATATATATATATATATAAACACACACACACACACACACACACACACATATACGATATGTGTGTTAATGTTGTTATATAGTTATACGTATATCATATTGTAGAAAATTATATATGGGTGAAATACACGAAGTGCTATTGTATGAATTATATATAAATAGTGAGACTGTTATATAGTTATTTAAAAGGATTAATTAAATAATGTGAGAAATAACTTATAAATCATAAATAAAATTACTTGGGCAGAGAAAGGTGCCAGGAAACATTTATAACAAGGCTAGTTAGAAAGGATAGTGTAGCTAGGGGTTGTAAGTGACACATGTAGGTGTGCACAATAGCTGATGGGTGAGCATTATCTCAAGTAAGTGTGACACTAGCATAAATTTGAAAAGCATTCACGCGTTTTAATTATTGCAAACTTAATCACTTGCTAAATATTTTCAAAATGTTTTGGGTTCCAACCCTTGATGCAAATATTTTTTAAAATCTTTTAGGTGTCTAGCCAGAGGGATGCCAGACTTGAGATTCTACTCCAGGGATACGCAACTGCGGCATATGTGGATGCATGCTGGAGTTGGATTAGACGCATCCTTTCTTTATTCCCAGATGAGGGATGTAGCTTCAGTTATAGTTTCCTTTTAGGGGGCTTGTTTCCCATTTAATTTCGGATTCAATTTTGGATTATTTATATATTTGTTGGATTATTATGTTGGACTTGGATTTATATCCAATGGTTAATTCGGACTGTCTTTTAGTTTTTTATTCGGCATTGTTTTCGGACTCAGTGATGGTGTGTATGGATTTATTATTTTATTCCGCATGTATAGTAATCTATTTATTGAAAGATAAAATTTGGCACCTGTTTAATTAATTAATTAGGTGGTTGGTAATTAATATGGTCTTCGACAGTGATGCTAAGAATGAACCAAATGGAAATCCTATTTTAATTTAATAAACAAGCAATCGATCGATATTTCACTAAGAGGGGTGTCACAGATGGTATTAGAGCATCAGGTTCTAGTGTCCATAGGATATGTACGACTTATTACGATTTATGCGTATCATTCTTTTAATATAAAGCCTTATTATTAGGACTATTGTATTATCTCACATGTTTGAGATATCGTGCTTCTGCTATTAAAGTTTTAATTGATTGTGAAATCATATAATTTGACTAATTTCAATTATCACTAGAGAGAGAATGGCATACTAGCCTCATGGAAGAGTTTAAGTCTGGACAGGTACCACAACTAACTCAAGTACCGTGGGGAAAGGTGACAGTCATAGAGATGGAAGGTATTATAACGCAAGCAGTTACTACCGCACTAATGCAGTATCAAGATTTTCAAGTCAAGAGAGTGAGGAGAAAAATATTTCGGTAAATTAGTCAATCAGATAATACCAAAGGTAATAGTGATAGTGGAACCCCACTGCAGGGGAGGAGTAGCCAAGGGGGACAATATTCTCGACATAGGTGTTTATCTAAGAAGTTTGAACCAAGGTATTACCATCCAGGGGATCATAATTCCATCAAGGGAAAAAAGGATACTAATCAGCAGCAACATGTTTTCCAGGGCTGTCAGGACCAAAGGAACAACGGGGGAGGCCACTAGCTCCATCATCATGGGCAACCTCGTCAAGACCAACAGGGTCCGCGACAGGGAGTTTTGAAGGGTGTTGCTTCATCTGTAGCCAGGTTGGTCATGAGAATAAAGAGTTCCCACAGAGGAGTCTCTAGGGACAGCCTAAGGGTCAGCCTTGATAGGGACAACAGGTCCTGGGCCGAAGAGAGCGAGGCCATTAGAAACGTTGTTTCTCATACAAGAAGGAACGCCATCAGAAGATAGAATGCCTCTTCGATGGTCATTGTTTTATATGTAGGGAGGTGAGTTACCAACGAAAATATTGCTCACAACAGAATAATGTACCCCAACAGAGTGCCCAATAGGGACAACAAAGACAATTATCCCCGATAGCATCAACTCCCACAGTAGGTGAAACTAAAGTATTGATATGCCTATAACATCCGATATGTGGTCATGGAACGGGCACCTCAGGTGCCACTAGCGTTTAAACGGATGATGTTTTGATAATTTGTATATCCTTGTGGAAATGGGGGACTTTTGGTAACATGGGTGTGTCAAAATATATAATTATTAACACTAAAATTCATAGGCGAGTTGAGTTTAGTGGGTGCATTAACAATGTTAGTCTTAGAGTTAAAGGCTTATAATTACCGTTGAGTAGCGGGGTTCTCTTTAGTCCTATCTACAGGGGAAAGGGTGTGGTAATTGAGAGGGGGATATTTTACGAGTTTAGCTCATTTTGATAGGTGTTATCCAATTATAATTTGACCCTAGGTATTAAGTAGTTAGCAATAGTTAAGCGATTGTTGGCGGATACAGTAAGATTATCGTGTTTGCAGTTCCAGAGAAGAATGTATATTTTGTGATGTCTCTACTGAAAGAGAGTCAAGCTCCTTATATATTAAGTTATGAAGTAGACTTTAGAAGGTACAATGGTTTAGTTATATTTGATCTCGATGCATATGGACTTTTTCTAATGAAATTCAGGGTGTGGCGAGTTTACCATAGAGTGGAGAGATTTAGCTCGTTAGTACCTTAACACTGAGGACTTAGAAATCTTATGAGTGGAGTAGTATATGACTCCTTTAGATACACGGGAGTCAATGGTTAGACTTATGAGTATAGGGATAGGGTTTTGGGTGTCTCGGATATATGCTTTGGGTTCTACGAAAATAGAGGACCGATAATGTTGGGGGATAGTGCATTGGATAAAGTCCCATTGAACTTCATTATAGAAAGTTACACGCATAAACCTTGATAAACATTAGGAGTGGGGATACATTGACGAATGCTAGGGAGTTGGTTTGAATGTCCTATTACAAAATAGGGTCAGTGGAGCAAGGTAATGTTATGAAGGAAGCACTGGGAAAACTCTTGTATCGCAAGTTGATGGGTGTGGCAATATAAAGAAGAATAAAATTATGATTTGTGGGGTAATCGAGAATGCTCGTATGATATAACCACGTCGAGAGTGAGAGTCTGAGCTAGAGATAAGTATGTTACGTACAAGGCATTAGTGATAATTATGCTGGGATGCGTGAGCTATAGGGTGTATGGGCGCCCTGGTTAGCTTGATTTTCAGATTCATCCAGGATAAAGGATTGTAAAAATAAAAGTGTTAATGTATGCCTATGGGGAAGTTAGGAACATATGTGGAAAGGTGTGAGGGACTAAAATCCGTTTGAGAAAGGAGACCATCCAACTATATGCATATCAAGAGAACTATCAAAACCACGTTGAGTTGAAAGGTGGTGGAGGCCCATGTAACAAAATATCCCTAAACAAGGGAGAACCCCAAAATTTTAGGCAAGTAGAGCAGAGTCACACTTAGTCAAATGCCTAGAGTGGTTTACGCATAAATAAGATGTAGATTCCTACCAAACGAAAAGTGATAGAGGAATAGAGTTTTAGAGCATACGCAAGGGTAATGATTTTGCTAAATCCCGAAAAAGGGGAGAAAGATTTTCCACGTAATGTGAAATGTTGAGCATGGGGGTTGGTGTTGAATGAGACATAGTGAAGTGGTCACTGGGTACACCATTTAGAGATGGAAAAAGGTTTATCCGAGGTTACTAACCAGGATTTTTGTAATTTTGATGATTCCAGTGATGTGATTAATGCACAGATGGGTAAATTCACATTTGGGTTATCTAAAAATCATGGAGAGGTTAGGGTTTCCATCGGTTTGTGGAATGGATTGACCAAAATAGAATAATTGTTATTTTGGGGTGGGTTATACTATCGCACAGTATATCCAACTTTTTAATTGAAGAAAAGAGAAATGGAATAAAGTGTCGTCCAATATTGTTGTGAATTAGGATGTGAACTTTCAGTCCCACCTGTAGTAGGAAATGTTTGGAAAGTGAAGTGGAGTTAGCTCTGACATTATGATACGATTTTCAGAGCGTGCATGTAAGTTTTAGCTATCATTCCTGAGATTATCATGCGGGTAGTCAGAGCACAGGTGAAGGATCAGTACTGCCAGGATAAGGTACGTCAGTTTTTATTGAGGGTGAAGAGTCTTACTCAATCATCTCAGAAGGAGGCCTACATTTTAATGGTAGACTAGTTGTGCCTAAGGATGAGGATTTGAGGCACGTTGTTATGATTGAGTCCCATAGTTTGAGATTTGTGGTACATCCTGGTGGGGATACGATGTACTAGGACATGAAAATACAACATTGGTGGTCCGAGATAAAGCGAGATATAACGGAGTCTGTCTCAAAGTATGTTACCTTTCTGTTGGATTAGGTATACCACCAGAGGCCTTTAGGGTTACTATGACCACTAGAGATTCCCGTGTGGAAATGGGAGAGCATTTCGAAAGACTTTATTATGGGGCTACGGACGTTGCAGAGGGGTCACGACTCCATTTGGGTGATAGTGGATCAGTTGACCAAGGTGGCCCATTTCTTACCTATCTGCACCAATTTTGAGATGATACAATACGCGCAACTATTTATTGCAGAGATAGTTAAGTTGTATTAACATTATGAATGATAGAGACAATGTCTCACTTGGTAGAGCTTTTAGGAGGCTATGGGAACAGACTCGCGATTTAGTACCGCATATCATCCACAGATAGACGGACAAATTAAGAGGGTCAATAAGATTCTAGAGGACATGTTGAGGGTGTGCATTCTAGATTTGAGAGCAAGATAGGAGCGATATCTTTCGTTGGTAGAGTTTGCATATAATAACTCATGCTAGTTCACCATCGGCATGTCACTATTTGAGGCACTTTATGGGATGCCTTGTCGTTCATCCACTTGATGGTTAGAGGCCGGGGAAATAATTTGTTGGGGCCAGTGATGATATAAGAGACTACTGCCAAGATCGAGCTGATTCGAGAACGTATTTGTATAGCTCAGGACAAGCAGAAGAGCTATGCCGATGCATACTAGAGACACGTTGAGTTATAGGTTGGTGACCAGGTGTTGGTTAGAGTGTCTCACATAAAGGGGGTCACGAGGTTCGACAAGAAGGGGAAGCTTGTCTGAGATATGTGGCGCCTTTTCCTATTATTGAGAGAGTGGGGCGAGTAGCATATAGACTGGGTTTATCGGAGCATCCTCAGCGAATACATGTCGTGTTCTACGTCACTTCATTGAAGAAATATCAAAGGAGCAATAGAGATTTTTGGCACGTTCCACTCGAGGAGATTTATTTGTATCCATACGTATTGTATGAGGAGAGGCTCGTGGCAATTCTTGATCATAGTGAGCATAAGTTGCGGTATAAAGTGGTACCACTAGTTAGAGTTTAGTAGGGACATCACAATATTGACGAGTCGACATGGGAGCGGGAGGATGACGTGCAAGAGCAGTATTCGGAGTTATTCACCACGGGTATAAACTAATTTTGGGGATGAAATTCCTTTTTAAGGGAGAAGTATGTAACGCCCCGGATTTTTAAGCACTATAAATTTAATTAATTCGGTAAATTTAAATTACTAGTGTGTCGTAATTGAATTAATTATTATGAGTTCATTTAAATATTAATCGAGAGAGTTAATGGCTAATATTTATGGAAATTAATTACTAAGTGAATGGTAATAACTGAATTACGTCATAAGGAGTGATAGTGATGTGGTATTATTTTATCTCAATCGGGAGTCAGATATAGACTATATTAAGGTCGAGAAAGGGACTTTAGTAAAGTAATTCGTATGACAATGTTAAGTGCACGATTGATTTCGAATAGGCCGAAATAGTAAAAAATGCGTACTCGGGGTAGTAATTGGGTCTTAGGGAATTTTTAGGAATAATCAGGCCTACACGGGGGCATTTGGGTCATAAGCCTAATTTTAGGTTAAGAATTATTTAACCTAAATTTGAGAGGGTGAATGGAAGTTAAACACTATCTAACACTAAGGAATTGAGAGAATAATAGAGGGAACAATTTGGGACCCTTTGGGAGCCAAATCAAGGAGAAATTGCAGTGTTCTTCGCCAAATCGTCTTCTACCTCAAAGGATCAGACACTATGAATCAACAGAGGCAAGTGGTTAATTTTCTTTAATTGTAAATTTGTGGTAATCAATTCATTTCACAGTGGGTGTAACTGGAAATCCATTTTTGGGTGTGTGTTGACATTAAAATGGGTTTTTGGATAATTAGAGTAAAATGTGTAAATTAATTACTCAATTCAAGATTGACTATGATATGGGATTGTTGGAATTTGATTTAATTACGAAAATCAGCAGCTGGACTTAATTGATTTGGATGGATTGAATTAAATCTAGGATGAATTCGTATAAACGGTTATAAACCAGATTTGGGAAATATTGGGGAAACTTATAAATTAATGATGTGTGGAGATCATTATGATGTTCAGAAGTTGTGTTGAGGAAAAATATATGTGGGGATTAATTGATTGAGTTCTGGGTTTAAAGAATAAAAGCTTATGGGTTCAGAAATGGTGGAAATAAAACTCGAGGAAGAAGGCTGAGAACTGCTCGATCAATCGATTGATGGATTTCATTGATCCATCGATGAGCTTGGATTTTTTAGGGTGACGCTTATTTTAATTTATTTGGCCTTAATTAATTTTGGGACTTTTAAGGTGAGATAATTAGTGAAAATTAAGCTATAAATCAGTACCTAGGACTTGGGAGAAATGGTATTGAGGATATTAGAGTTACATAAGGGTGTGAATCTTATGGATGGAATTTGGGGTGATAAATTCTAAAGTGTAAGTTATGGGCCGCGTGAGTGTATCCGGGTATTGTAGTTGAGGAATACTACTTCAATAAATTGATTAAAGTGAAATTTATTAAATTACCAGTTGGGATATAAACTCGGGGATTTTCGGGCTAGTGCTACAGGAGTTAGTCACGAGTTAGTTGGGTTAATTATATATATATATATATATATATATATATATATATATATATATACGAATAGTGTGATAGTATACATATATATAAGAGGGTAGTTTAGATTAGATGGAGGCGTAACCCCTTTTTGAGTACGGTATTGATAAGTTAGCCTAACAACACTATTGATTAATTACAAGACACGCAATCACAACTTAGTGAAGATAAACTCAGTTTGAGGTCCCAAATCTCCCGTGTATAACTCAAAGGACAATAACGAACTCAGAAGCAACTCATTTAGAGGGAGAGAGAAGTAAGCACCCTAGATACACCTTGGCAGGCCGCCACACAACCTCAAGGATCTCTGTCAAGTATTAAAAGCTTCTTAATAAATGACAATGGTGGGTGAGTAAACTCTCTGGTTTGTAATAAATCTCTCTCTGATGTATATTCCCTCTAGTAATAACTTTTAAACTCTTAAAAAGAACACACCCTCTCCCCAGAGGTGGTTGGGGTCCTTAAATAGCCCCCACACCACTCCCGAGGCAACTCAATCATTAATATATGTGAAAGAAATCCCTCATACTTTATGTCACAAACATTAAATACCAAATGCACTAGTTATCTCCATGCCATAGACATTAAATACCAAGACATGAATTTTTCCTAACCACTGTGTGTCAGGTGGCAGCCGTCACAGAGGTGGCTCACTAATTGTCTAACAGCCCCAAATACCATGATGGTTTAATCAAGTGCAGATCTGACATTGTCTAGCTGGATAGTGACATCACCAACGATAGATGTGACATTAAGTAGAGGGTTGTTTGGTCCATAACTCAACGCCCAATGGAACTCAAGGCTGCTCCGCTCGGGGTTCCACGGTGTTTTACCAGGTGTATCTAAGATGGTCAGGACAAGCCCAATAGTGCCTCACTTCTCAATCCTCCAAACCAAGTCCCTCTAAAGTTCCCATGGCGAGGTCGTTCGATAGAGCATGAAATCTCTCCCAGGCCCTGCCAAGCATGGTCTCTCGCGAGTACCGTTCGTCCTCACGCTAAAGATCATTATACTCGTTACATCATTACAATCGTTGTAGCCCATAGTCAATATAAACAAAGATTCAATGTGATTAAGTAACACAACAAGCTAAAGTATGAGATGCCATGCTAAGCTGCCTTGCTTCAGCTGCCACGCTTGAGTTGCATCGCTGAGCTTCCATGCAGAGCTACCACACTGAGTTGCCTCGCTGCCTTAATCCCAAACAATGTTGTTAATGGGGGGATTATCTTTAATCTAAGGATTACCTTCAAGCATATATATATATATATATATATATCATTGTGTGCTCATTAAATATCGGTCTAGATATTTGTATAAATACATACCCCTCTAGTTCTATCACAGGAGGTTGCGCGATGTCGGTGAATCCCCTGGCTTGAGGACCTGGGAGAGTATAATCCCTAGGTCATATCGTCCATTATATTATATTGTGATCTTTTTTGGGGAGATATGTTTTGGTTATGATCCGATCTCATAACCAGGGAAATATGATCGCCTTCGCTGCATTATTTTTTTTATTCGGTGAGCTAACCATCTCGGGGTATCCGGGTGGATTGAGAATACCTGGGTGATAGCATTTTAGAGAAAACATCCGGTGAGTCCTTACCCGGGAGGATGAATATATATATATATACACACACACACATACACACACACACACACACACACACACACACACACAGACACACACACACACGACACGACACGTGCGTGAATGTTGTAATATAGTTATGCATATATCATATGGTAGAAAATTATATACGGGCGAAATTCATGAAGTGCTATTGTATGAATTATATATAACTAGTGACACTATTATATAGTTATTTAAATGGATTAATTAAATAATGTGAGAAACAACTTATAAATCATAAATATAATTACTCGGCCTAGAGTAAGGTTCCAGGAAGCGTTTATAACAAGGTTAGTTAGACGGGATAGTGTAACAAGGGGGTTATAAGAGACAGCGGTAGGTGTTCACAATAGTAAAGGGGTGTGCATTATCGCAAGTGAGTGCAACACTAGCTTAAATATGAAAAGCAGTCATGCATTTTAATTACTTCAAACTTAATCACTTGCCACCAGACTTGAGATTCTACTCCAGGGATACGCAGGTGCAACATATGTGGATGCATGCAGGAGTTGGATTAGACGCATCATTTCTTTATTCCTAGATTATGGATCTAATTTCAGTTATAGTTTCCTTTTAGGGTGTGTTGCCCATTTACTTTGAGATTCAGTTTTGGATTATTTATTTATTTATTAGATTATTATGTTGAATTTGGATTTATAGCCGATGGTTAATTCGGCCAGTCTTTTAGTTAATTTTTTAGCATTGTTTTTAGACTCAGTGATGGTGTGTATGGATTTATCATTTTATTCCGCATCTATATTTATCGGTTTAATGAAAGATAAAATTTGGGACTTGTTTAATTAACTAATTAGGTCGTTAGTAATTGATATGATCTTCGACAGTGATGCTAAGAATGAACCAAATGAAAATCCTATTTTAATTTAATAAAGTACTGATCGATCGGTATTTAATCAAGCGGGGTGTCACAACATGTTTTTTAGTCTAATCTATTAGAATCTTGTGCATAGATTTGAGAGCCCCTAATCATGTTTGGAATTCTTTGCAGGTGGTCCAAGTAACTAGGGAGATCAGTAAAGAGGAATTTTTTTGTTCATGACTATCAATAATATGGCATTAATATTAGCAATAGTACATCTAGTTTTATATTTTGGTGGAGACAAAAGGTTCATTTCAGAAGATTGTTTTCATGTACCCACTGTTAGAAGAAATTTAATTTTGGTTTTTAAATTAATGGAGTTTGGATATTTGGTTTATTTTAATGAATTTGTTTTTATCAAAAATGAAAAATCTTTTCTCTTTTCTAGTCCATTGGCAAACGATCTATATGTTAAAAACAATACCTCACCATTATTGTTAAATACAAAAATTAAAAAATCAATGTAAATAATTGAAAGAGAATAAACCTTATAAGTTGAACCAACTATGTCTCTAGAACTTACGCATAGTTCATCTTTACCTAAAATGAATTTACAAACTAGTTAGACAATTAAGGTTCATTAAAAGTGGAGGCACTTCTAGTCTTTTAATCCTTTTTAGATGGTATAAGGATCAACACGCCTTTCGTTACCAAATGCTATAAATCCAAAGATGTGTTGGAGTCAATTCATTATAATTTATATGGTTATATGAATATTCGATAAAAAGGTGGTTATGAGTACTTCATCACTTTCACTGATGATTGAACAAGCTATGGATAAGTTTACCTTATACACCACAAGTCTGAAGTCTTTTATAAGTTCAAAGCCTTCAAGATTGAGGTGGAGCATACATATTCTAAACTAATACAAAACTTACTGTAATACCTCACATATTTTGACATTGGAGGTGTCCAATCCCCATAGCTAACCTATTCTGGTCTTTAAAATTAAATACCACTCATATCATATGATAGAAAAAATGAGGTAGTAAAAACTTTTTCCACAAGGTATTATTTGAAATAATCCAACAAATATAAACAATCACCACAATTAAAAATCCATCACAATGCTAACTGCAACAAATAAATCTCAACTCGAAAAGATAATATTATTCAAATGAAATAATCCAACAAGCCAATCTCTAAAATCAAAACATAAACAACCGTGGACCCGAATGTCCCACAAAATCCATATACGACTCTCCAATATATTGAAAGATAGGAATAGAAAACTAAACTAAGAATGAAGTAAAGGTAACTACTCCAACGACTTAACCTAAAATTTTAATCAACATTATGAGTCAAAGCCCCCCGCATGAATACTAGCGAATCCTCCGAAATAGGATCTTTGAATCCATTCATAAGCATCATACGAGATAAATATTATAATAGAATATTTACATTAAAAATAAGTATTATAATATGAGAGTAAAGTGAAACAATAAAAGAAACCCCATAAACTAGGCAACCTTACTACCTAAGTCCAATTATGTTTATTTCAACAATCAATCAAATCGTAATCCATTATTTTACTCAATTAAATTATCTAATTATTTTATTGATGCTATGTCACTATAGTCAGTTAACCTTTATATTGATCATGAACATACCCTTAGTGCACTTAAGGTCTCAACACAACACACCCACACACAGGATTATAGTCAGCTAGCTCAGTTTTGTTAGCCCCATACAGCAACATTTTACAACAAATAAGGTTTTTAGAAGATGGTGGGAATGTTTTTAAGATGCTACTCCCTTCGAAAAGGGCTAGAAGTATTTAACAAGACTAATCCCCTTGACTTTTTAAATAAGAAAAACAATAGAGTTAAAAATGAACACTTCACAAAAAGCCTTACCGTAACCACTGCCCCGAAGCGAATCGATTCACCCCTAAGGCCTAATCGATTTGGAACATGGGAGTAGACCAGTTCGGCCAATCTTAAATAAAAGTTAGAAAATTCTACCCGATTTCAATTCTGATCAAGACCTTTTTATTTTTATATAAAAACAAGAATATTAAAATGCTAAATAGAATTAAGTCAAATAAAAAAAAAATTTAATTTAAATTTCTTTTAAATTATTTAACGGTCCAGAATTATGGGGTATTACATTCTTCCCCACTAACATAGGAATTTCATCCTCAAAATCTGGTAATGCGCAAATGTCATAATGTAAATCCGCACAAATAAAAGAACACTCACATATACCAACCCGTAAAATGTTATGATTGGGAGCCCATACACCCAACGGTATATGCACCTACCCCATTAATACTATAAGTATAACTATATATATATATATATATTTATAAAATAAGGAGTGGAATTTTTTCACTGTTTCATAAGTTGATAAGCTAAGTAGAGGCTAGGATTGATTCTTAAAAAGTGGAATCCAACGGTTAGAAATTAAGGGTATTTTTGGGAACTCTCCTCAATCCATTCTTCCCCCAAACCCTAGCATAATCTAATTCTCTCACATGTCCTTCTCCTCCCTCTTCTCTCTAGACGATAATACCATACGAAGCAGCCACTCCACCCGTTTCCACCCTCCACGCGGTGAGGCCCCTACAATCTTCTCTTGGGTCAAATAGTCGCTCTCCGACCTGTTCTTGCGTGCAAATCGATGCAGTAAGAAAGGTATTTAACTTTAAGGTCTGATTTGTGGTTGTTCCTTAGATTGGGGTTTTGATTTAACAAATGTGTTTTGATTTAACATTAGGATTCTTATTTCACATTCACATGTGTTTTCCTCATTTTATTATTCTTTCGATTTAGGTTTTGCTGATCTAAATCAAAGGTCTCAATGTTTAGGTCTTTGGTTTGTTCTAAATCAGGTATTAGATCTATTCTTCTATTTCTTATATGTTTAATCTCAGAGTATGTCAATCTTAGAGAATGACTTACATAAGTTTGTTCTAAATCTGTTAATTTTATCCCATTTTATTTATTTGTTTACATGATTGATTCTAATACAATTGCGTAATTTCTCCCATCATTAGAAACCAAAGAAGCACAAGACCAGACATGATCAAGACCTGATAGATTATTTCTGGGATCTAATTATTTTGTTGTTTATTTTTTCTTTTGCAGATCAAAACCTATTTATATATTTTAGTTATAAGTCCAATTCTTATAGTTATATAAGTGAAGCTATGTGCTTAATAGTTTTTTCTATTGCATGTTTTTTTGGAGGAGAACTTCATAGGCTTTTTTGTTTTTTTATATGAGTACCTTATAGAGGATTTTATTTTTTAATATATGCAGGTCTCATGTGCAGCAAAAGGAGGTGTGCTAGAAGTAATCGCCGAATCGAAATGATATTTCCATGTTCACATGTTTTTTTAATTAAACTTGTTTGATTCTATTTTTGAGTTTGTATATACGATCATGTTTATTTTGTTCTCACCAAATAGATTACTAACCTCTTTCACTAGATAGAAATATTAAATTGGATGTAGCTTTGTTGAGGATTTCAACAATGGTTTAGCTTCAACATTGCGAAGTTTGGGGTCTTACAAATTTTCATCTTAAGTTTATTGTTTCCTTGTAGTGCACTACTATTTCTAGATTAAGGTATAATCTATCAGGTGTACTTGGGGTTTACGTTATTCAATTTTCTTATTTGTTTAGGTACTTACCTTTTCCGATTATTGATTTTTTGTATTGTTTCCAATTTGGTGTTGATTGAAGCTAAAAAATACTTCCATATTATCATTTAGGTAGTTCAATATTTTGTGAGCTTTTCCAACACAAAAAACTGAACTATGCATCGACGACCATTGCTCTGACTCCTCCGCCTCAACTTCTGACACCCGAAAGGTTGTATTGTCTGTCATGATATGAATGGTATTACATTGTTTTATTTTATTAATATAATTCTATTTAGTTAATAATGGATTTAATTTATGATTCATCTTTTACTTACTTCCTTAAGTTTTCTTTTTTAGAGGTCAATAAAAGGAAAATATTGTTTTTGGTTCAGCCCCTATTTTGAAAACTTTAGTATCACCTTAGTATTTATTTTAACCTTTTTCACATGAAATTGGAATGATTTGTAATATATAACTATGAAAATAGTGGGAACGTATGGGATGTCCATGGGAGGTGGTTATGGTGGTTAACATATGTTTATTTTGATAGTTCAAACAAGGAATATGTGATTTGAAATGCTTATTCATTATTATGTAAAATGAGCAAATGTATTTTATATTTGTCACCATAGGTTTTTTGGGTTTTCGCATTTTTTGTAAAAAAATGTCACCTTCTCACATTTCTATTGTCACCACTTCATTTATTAAAGGATGACCATATCAATATATCTGGTTGCTAAGTAGTTTCTTCATCATGTTCATTAAAGTATTCCATCAGGTGTAATCCAAACGAAAGAGTAATATAATAAATGTACTCTTTAATTATTTGGGTCTGTTTTGTGTTTTTTTGTTATCCACCACATTAATTATAATAAGCTCAATTTGTACAATTCTTCAAAAAGCAAAACCCATATTAGTTTATTCAATTTGGTGCATATGGATTAGACTTCTTTTAGTTTCAAATAATATGGTGTAGTGTATGTATGTACTTTTGTAGTGTGTACGTGCAATGCATCCTTTGCTTAGAAACTCCATCTTTGAAGTAAATGTTGATGGCTCTTCCGAGGGAACTAAGAGTTTTTTTTATTCAAAATATTTTTTTTGTATCAAAATATCAGATTTTGTATATAACAACTAATATAGGCCTTTATACTATGAACAATAAGTGTTGGATGAGACGTTTGAATTGTCGTATTGGGTTTACTATATTAATATTACATTATGAAAATGTTAGTACAGAATGTTGGTACGCAGAAGTGATTATGCATTATGTTCTTACATTTTGAATTTAATTAGTTTAAGACAATAACATTTCTCACAATAGCAAGACAATTTCTTATACTGAACAACCAATTCGTTACCTTCAATATACACATTGTGAGACAATAATGTATCTCACAATGCTGTTAGATTGTTATAATTTCCCCCTGTTTTGAGATACACCTTGTTGTCAGATTGCTATACATGTTTAAATTGTACGCCAACCATACTAATTATTTATTGATACGACTAAGAAAGGAGAAGATCTATTGATTCCAATTTCGAGATGTTAAACTTATGCACTACACTGATTTTGATTTCTTGTTATGTATTTGTTATTAGAAAATGTTAATATCGTTTCAAGTTCTACGCTTGCACAGTTCTTATAAATAGATGCTTTATGGAGCAGCTACCTGGTTCTTTAATATTGCAATTGTTTGATACATATTTGTTTCAAGTGGATAGCTCTTTTTTTTATCAATCTAATCTATTTTTGATAAATTTTGAAAATTTTTCTTTGTTGAAATACAGAGTCACATAACTTATTGAAAAAGCAAATGTTGTGTATCAAGGATTTGTAAGCAATATATTTCCTTATTTGAAGAAGCAATGTGCTACAAGACAAATGGAGGGTGCATTTCTAGCACGATCTACAAAAGAGGGATTTGAGCAAGAAAAATAGCGCCTTTCAAAGATATTTAAAGAAAAGGGCCAGATCTTAGAAGATTTGGATCAAAATTTTACAAATGCTGAGTATTTGAAAAATATCGGTATTGAAGAGAAGAACACGACCATTATTGAATTTGGGATGGAATTCAATGCTTCATGTCAAAAACTGGAATGTCTAGAGGAAGCCAAAACTGGTGTAAATAGCAACGAAACTTTTGCCAAATCCCTTCTTTAAGAAAGCCCTTTTCCAAAACTTATACTACGATTAAAAACCTTACACATAATCTTCAAATTTGAATTCACTCCTTATTACCCAATTGTAAACACCCAAACAAGTTTCATTTGGGAAATCGTACTCGATAAAGATCCAGCACAAAATACCCCATCGTAATAACTCGATCATTAAAAAGCCCACCGTGCAAACAATGTGCGTCCTGGGAATAAGCTTCTTCTCTTCTATACTCCACTAGAACATAACCAGGCTCTAAAGCACCCCCTTCATTTGAAGTGTTATCTTCACCATTCATAAGAGCAGCTCCCAACTCTGTTTTACCCTTAAATTCGTCTAAGAAGAAGCCATATCTAATTTTCTGTTATCTTCCTCTGATTTCAACTCTTCCTTAACCAATGCATTGCCTTCCATCTAAAGATCACCAATTTGTGTAACATCAACTATTTTTGGTCACGAGTCTCTGATTGCTCCATCAAAGTGTTTAGCTTCTCACAAAATGAGGTTTGGCATGGTCTGGTATTCTATAAAAAGGCAAGTTTCCAATGTTTCCCATCGATGGCATAACATCTGGAATAACTTGATCTATAATTAGCACTTGCACCCCCAATATCAAACCATGCAGACCTGAACATGCCTTGGGAGTAGCTGATTGTTCAACATACTCAACAAAAGCACATAGTTCATTGAGATCTTCATTAGTAAGACATGAAACTACCAAAGGTACTTGCAATCTCCAAAAGAAATTATGATGAAATAACCTTTTAAATCACTCTCTCAATTTAGATATTTTTTTTAGTTGTCAATTATTTCACTCCCAAAGTCCATTGTGAGTAATGGATGGCCAAAAATAATAAGGCATACTTTATAAAATTTATCTAACTTTGAAATTTCAATGGATGTATGGATATGAAAATTTACTTTGCCCTACAAATGTATGAACATTTATCTAAGTCTGATTCAAGTATGTTTCTGTAAGAGAATATATGTTTCTCAATGTGACTTATATTTTCTATATTTTGAAGTTTTATTTAATTTCACCCTACTATTTGGATTAAACTATTTTAATGTGACTTCTATTTATCTGTATTTGTAAATTAATTTTTATCATCTCATTGAGATTCCACATCAAATGAATATAATGTCTGTTGGAATTACTGATCATATATGTCCAGTGGTTTTGGGCGGGTTAATGTTGAATGCGATATATGTAGTTCCTTATGTTGATATCATGCACATTTGTCGATGTTGCTTTGGGTGTGGTTTTGAAAAGAATCAAGATATTGATTATTTACTTGGGAAATTTCACTACTTTTTCTTCCTTCGAAACATTAATACATATTTAAATGATATTAGGATTTTGGATTTATATATACTGTGACACCCCGCCTAATTAAATACCAGGCGATCACTCATTTTTTAAATTAAAATCAAGGTGAACAGTTGGTTCATTCTTACCATCACTATCGTAAAAATAAACTTTTCCAAATTAACACCCTAATTAATTAAGCTAAGTGTCAAAACCATTTTTAACCTTTCTAACCAAATTGTATTTTTAAAGAAAAACTTATTTATTTAATTATTAACCACATTTTTAATAAGTAAGAATCATACAACAATTATCCTGAAACATAATCCAATTACTTTTAAGAATTCAACATCCAAAATCCCAACATTTAAAGCTAAATGTAAAACATACATGCTGAATAAATCCCAAAGTAACAGTACTAGAAATAACTGAAATACAAATGTCCCAACATAACAGATAAATAGTGAAAAGGGAGACACATGCCCAATGAGGAGAATGATAGCAGTGGAATCAAATAAATGAAATCTTCTAAGCAAGTGGCCTGCAACTCCCACCTAAGCTGCAGCTCGTTTGTTCCAAGGGATCCTAAGCAAGATGCCCCTGTTGTTGGGCACCTGTAGTACATACATATATATATATACAAGAGAGAGAGAGAGAGAGAGAGAGAGAAACGGGTCAAAGCCCGATAGTGTATATGATTTAAAAATTGTTTAGCAAGTATTTAAATTGATACAGGCCAATGCAACAACATATTAGTGCGACACTCTCTTGAGGAATTCTCACTTCTCTCCTAATGTGCACACCTATCGCACTAACCCTCCCAGTGGTCTAACTCATCATATATCACGCTATCCTTTCCCAATGGTTTAACTTATCTTAGGTTATTCACAGGATTCAAAATTTAACGATTCAATTGTTTGAAAAGAATATTTCAATTAGTAACCAAAGTTCTCATTTTAACTTTATTAATCAATAAAGTTTTCCAGTGTCATATTATACTTTCTCAAAACAAGTATTTACAATTTGGGTCATCAACCATGTCCTACATATCAAATCACAGTAGGCAGTTCCAGATTTTAGAATTTCATATATATATTAACTACTCGTAAAAATATATATATATATATATATATATATATCATAACCGCACCCCAAATAAAAACTATGGTGCGGGCATACTCTACTATCCAAACCCCATATCACTCATATTAAGGGGAATACAAATTTGGAATCACTCTCGAATTGTATTAACACATACTCAAACAATATTGAGGCGAAGCATAGATTCCAAGTCTCTAAGAGGATGGCATGTGTCTGAGTCTCTTAGGATCGTCTGAACTATCACTGCGATAGCCTGTACCAAGGATATCAATACACAAACAAGATGAGGCGAATCTTAGATTCCAAGTCTCTAAGAGGATGGCACATGACTGCGTCTCTTAGGACCGTCTGAACTATTACATCGATAGCCTGTACCAAGGATATCTATCTTCTAGGGTACAAGTCAATATCCACCATAAAGGCCCCATCGAGATAAGACTGTCCCAGCGCGGAAACCTTAGGGATAACAAGTAGCGTGGGCATGATTTTCACACATAGATAGTATATGCATAAATAATCATATAACTATACTAATATTACCATATCAATAATGGGTATATTCTCAAATCCCATAGTTACGACTTTTATTTATCATTATTTAGTTATCACATATAACCGTTCACATCTTACTTTAATTTGAGGAACCTTTCCACTTACTACATAACGCTCATGGATTCTATCCTCCCAAGTATAAAATTCAGTAGGTATACACATTTGTCCCAAAGTAACTCTCTTACGTGTTTCTCTCTTTAAATCATAAATTCACCGACCCTTATATAATTATCCCAAAATACAATCTTTGCCCAACATCAAGGGTCCCAAAATCTATTCACACGTCTTACTAGTCTTTCCTATCTCCCAAAACATTTTATTAAGGATGCCCAAGGATTATCTCATAATAAATTGAATTTAACTCATTTAAAAGGAAATAGGAGTCTGCCAGGAGGGGTCGATCGATCGAGGTCTGGGGCTCGATCGATCGATCAAGCAGGTCTGCGAAATCTGCAGAATTTCAGTTGCGGGTTTCATCTTCTAACTTACACCAAATCCATAATTTACAATCCCAAACATCTCAAAATTTGTACTACTAACATCCTAACATGATATCATACATTTCTTACGTAAAGCATGTCAATTTACGTCACTAAACATGGATTAATCATGACATAATTCATTTAAATATTCAAGAACCCTAGAAATCTCTAAATCATGGTTTCAATCTATTTTTACAAAAATTCCTTCTTATAAACATCATAATTTCATGGGTAAATTCCTCTACATGGCAAGGGTTTCCAGAATCATCATTTAAACCATAACTACATGCGATTCCTATCTCAAATCTTAGGTTTTCTCCCATAAAACTTACCCTAATCATTCCTACACTAATATGAAAGATGCATCAACAAAATAAGCAAGATAAACACTTGCCTGGGATTTTTGGTGTTCTGATTTGCAGATGATTTTGGTGTGGTTGCGTAGCCCGTTGCGCGATCTACGCGTTGGTGGTGGTGGCGGTGCAAACAGATGGATTTTGAGCCTTGAATTTGCCTTGAGAGCTCTCTCCTTCCTCTCCTATGGTCGTTCTTGTGTTTGTATTTTCTAACCCTAGCTGACTAACCTAAATGGCTGATATAGATTACTGATTTTCGTGGGTTTAATTACCCATAATTGTGAAATGTTCAAAACGCCCTCCCGGGGTACTAATTAGGCCTAAAAACGCCCCGAGACCCAAACTAAACCCCCGGGTACACTTTTCTGACTATCTCGACCCTTCCGGACACGTTGGCGCACTCAAAACGACCATACGAATGACTTATAAAATATTCACTTTTATTTATCAAAGTTAAGTCCCGACGCGACACGGGCGCGTCCCGACTCAAATTTCCAAAATTGTCATTTTATTCACTCGTGACATTCAATATAACCAATATTACATATTAATTTGATCATTAGTAATATTCAACAAATTTCCCATAATTACTAACTCTCGTCACGTTAATAATTATAACATAATTAATTTTCGAATTTTTATTAAGTAATTAACTCACATTAAATTTAATAAATCTCCGAATTAATATAGCATAAAAAATACGGGGTATTACATACTTCCCCCCTAATAACGGAATTTCATCCCGAAATTCGAAAAACAAGGCATACCTGGTAAGAACAAATTTGGATATCTCTCGCGCATATCGGCCTCGCGCTCCCAAGTAGATTCCTCCATATTATGATGTTCCCACTGGACTCGCACAAGTGGAACTATCTTCGACCTCAATCTCCTCTCACTATAGTCTAGGATAGCCACCGGTATCTCCTCGTAAGAGCTGTCAGGCTGTAAGTCTATCTCATCTATCGCAATGTGAGTATGGGCCATATCATCCTGAAGATACCATCTCAACGACGAGATGTGGAATACATCGTGAATGCGATGCAAATGTTCTAGCAGTCCCAATTTGTATGCTACCGGCCCAATCCTCTCGATGATGGGAAATATTCCCACGTACCTCGGGGCCAATTTCCCCTTCTTCCTGAACCTCATCACTCCTTTCATAGGAGATACACGCAGTAACACTTGGTCCCCCACATTAAACTCCCGCAAGAACCGTTTTGCATCGGCGTAGCTCTTCTGCCTGTCCTGGGCTACTCAAATGCGACTCCTGATCAACTCAATCCTCGCGGAGGTTTCCAGAATCACCTCCGGTCCTAGCAACTTGTTATCCCCCACCTCGAGCCAACAAGTTGGAGAACGACAAGTCCTTCCATACAAAGCCTCAAATGGAGCCATACCAATCATAAACTGATAAGAGTTATTATAAGAAAACTCTACCAGTGGAAGATGTGGCTCCCAACCTCCACCAAAATCAAGAACACACATGCGTAGCATATCCTTTAGCATATGATTAGTACGCTCTGCCTGTCCATCTGTCTGTGGGTGATAAGCTGAAATCAAATTCAACTCAGTACCCATAGCCTCCTGAAAGCTTTCCCAGAAACGTGAGACAAAAATCTTGTCTCTATCTGACACAATATTCAGGGGCACCCCATGTAATCTGACAACCTCAGCAATGAACAACTCAGCATACTGACCCGTGGCATAGTCTGTCCGCGCTGGCAGAAAATGAGCCAACTTGGTCAAACGGTCTACAATCACCCAGATAGAATCGTGGCCCCGCTATGATGTAGGCAACCCTGTAATAAAATCCATGGAAATACACTCCCACTTCCACGCGAGTACTTCCAATGGATGAAGCAATCCTGACGGTTTCTGATGGTCTACCTTCACCAGCTGGCAGGTAGAACATTTGGACACGAACTCAGCAATGTCCTTCTTCATCCCACTCCACCAGTATTGCCTCCACATATCCTGGTACATCTTATCTCCTTCAAGATGTACTGCAAATCAGGACCCGTGAGACCGGGTCATCACTACATGACGTAATTCTGATCCTTCTGGAATCACCAATCTCCCATTAAACCTCAAAGCCCCATCAGAACTAATAGAGTAGGACTCAGCACCCTCAGCTAAGATGTGTACAATCTACTCCTGGTAAAACGGGTCTGTGGTTTGGGCCTGTATTACCCTACTAACAATCTCGGGGGTGACTGTCATAGAAGATATGAAGGAAAGGCCTACTACGTCCTAGTTTCCTAACTCCTTCCACTTCGCTTTCCAGACGTCTGCTACCTCGTCTATCGGTCTATGGCTCAACGCATTAGCAACTACGTTGGCCTTCCCCGGATGATACTGTATGTCAAACTGATAGTCCTTCACAAACTCTAACCATCTGCGCTGTCGCATATTCAGCTCTCGCTGAGTTAATAGGTACTGCAGTGACTTGTGGTCTGTGAACAAGCGGAATTCTTCCCCCAATAAGTAGTGCCTCCATATCCTCAATGAAAAAACGACAGCTGCTAACTCCAGGTCGTGGGTGGGGTAATTCTTCTCATGCGGCTTAAGCTTGCGGGAGGCGAAAGCTATAGCCTTCTCCTCCTGCTGAAGTACTCCACCAAGTCCCCGTAAAGAGGCATCGGTGTAAACCATGTACTCCACACCCGGCTTTGGTAACGCAAGAACTGGTGCTGAAGTAAGCTTGTCTTTCAGCTCATCGAAAGCCAACTGACAAGCGTCATCCCAAACATATGGTACTCCCTTGCGAGTCAGATTCGTCAATGGACCCGCTATTTTGGAGAATCCCCGAATGAATCTCCTGTAGTATCCGGCTAACCCCAAGAAACTACGCACTTCTGTCGATGTCGTGGGCTGTCCCCATTCCCTCATCGCGACACTTTACTCGGGTCAACTGCAATCCCCTGCTCAGAAACAACATGGCCCAAGAACTGTACTTGTCGCAACCAGAATCCACACTTCTCGTACTTAGAATACAACTGATGCTCTCGTAAAGTCTGAAGAACCTGCCTCAAGTGTTCGGCATGCTCCTCCTCGGAGTGTGAATATATCAAAATGTCATCTATGAAGACGATGACAAACTGATCCAAGAACTCTCTGAATACTCGGTTCATTAAGTCCATGAATACGGATGGAGCATTTGTGAGACCAAATGGCATCACTCTGAACTCGTAAGACCCATATCTCGTCAAGAAGGCAGTCTTTGAAACATCCTACTCTCTAATACGTAGCTGATGGCACCCCGACCTCAAATCTATCTTCGAAAAGAAAGTTGCTCCCCTCAGCTGGTCGAACAGATCATCGATTCGAGGCAACGGATACTTATTCCGTATTGTGACCTTGTTCAACTCCCGGTAGTCCACACACAACCTCAGTGAACCATCTCTCTTCTTCATAAACAGAACTGGAGCGCCCCAAGGTGAGGTACTCCTGCGAATGAAGCCCTGACCTAACAGCTGCTCTATCTGATCTCGTAACTCACGCATCTCCGCTGGAGCCATACGGTATGGAGCGCGTACTATAGGTCTAGTATCTGGAAATAAATGCATGACAAAGTCTATCTCTCCACTAGGGGGTAGGACTGGTATTTCCTCGAACACATTGGAATACTCACGAATAACTGGAATCGAGTCTAACGGAATCACAACCTCCTTAGAGGTATCCTCCTCTATATAATACAAATGAGCGGTCGAACCTCCCTCTGGGCGAGGCATCACCACTACAAACATCTCTTGCCCCGGAATGGCAAAAACAATGCTCCCACCGAAGCAATCAATCATGGCTCTATAAGCTACGAGCCAATCCATACCAATAATGACATCATGCTCATGCATATCTAAGACTAACATTTCTGCAGGTAATACCAAACTACCAATCTCTACCCCCACTCCTCGGCATATAAAGAAGATAAGTGACCCACTCCCCAGTGGTGAGTCTACACACGTCACTGTGCTCTTTGCTGTGGCTAACAGCCTTAAGGCCTTCGCAAAATTTGTAGCTATAAAACAATGAGTCTCCCCAGTATCAAACAAAACCCGACCCATAGTACCATGGATAGGAAACATACCCTTAATCGCGAGTGGTGCCTGTGGGGCTGCTGCCTAGTGGACATTATAGACACGTCCGTACTGTAACTGCCCCTGCTGCACTGGAGCTGCTGGAATAGCTGGTAGGGATGGCACCTGGGCTGGAGCTGGGAGGGCAGCCGAAAAAAGTGGTCTCTGTGGCTCATTACGGGCACCCTGCTGCTATGGGGACCTATCTACCTCCGGACAATCCTGGCACCTATGGTCGTGTCTACCACACCCAAAACATCGGCCTTTGAAGTTGCCTCCCCTCTGACCCTGTTGACCACGACCCTGCTTAACGTTACCTCCCCACCACTGGCCCTACTGGCCCTGATGAACACGCTGTTGGCCCTGCTGCTGACCCTGCTATCGGTGTTGGCCTTGCTAGCCCTGATGATTATGCTGGCCCTGCTAACCCTGCCTATAACCCCCAAATCCCTGCCTGGAATCACCTGAACGAAATCGCTTAGCAGGGTCCCCCTGATGAGAACTCTGCTCGTGCTGACGAGTCTGTCCCTGAGATGGTGCCCCACTAGCACTATTACCCCCTGTCCTACTCTGCTGGCTGGACTCTCCTGCTCTCTTGCTTCCCTGCAGATGGAAGCGGTGATCCTGGCAATGTAGTAATGCAGCATTGAGTACATCTGTGAAGGTACTCAGAGATAGATTCCCAATAAGATGCTAACGGATCCTCCAAGCTAAACCGTCCACAAACAACATAATCTTTCTTGCCCTCAGTGGGTGCCTCATCTGGCACGATGGTGAGAAGTCTCATGAATTCCTCCTCATATTCAGCTACGGTAGAATTCTCCTGCTTCAAATTCAGTAATTTCTGCCTCATCTCAGTCTGCACGGCGGGTGGAAAATACTTGCGGTCAAACCGCTCCCAGAATAACTGAATAGGGATCATGTCCCTCTCCTCCAATGTGGTAGTAGACTCCCACCACTGCAAAGAGGCCCCCACCAGCTTAAAGGAATCCAACAACTGCTTTTGCACGTCGGTGCACTCATACATACGAAGATGCCGTTGGATGTCTTTCTTCCATTGGCTGACTATGACGATATCTGAGCTAACAGAGAACTCAGGGGGATGTGCCTTCTGAAAAGCATCCCTAACCCTCTCCCATGCAGATGGAAGTTGTGCTGGTACTGGAGCCACTACCTGAATCTGGGGTGGAGCCTGATGAACCACCGCTAGCACGGCATTCACCGCCTGAGCAATAATGGCGGCTACTTCATTAGCATTCATAGTGCCTGGTGCCGGAGCTGCTGGCTGCTCGGCCTGGGCACGCCTATCCTTCGGTGCACGTCTCGGAGGCATCTGAAATGTGAAGAAGTTTATTAGTCTACAGTCATTAACAAATCTCAAATAGTTGAAGACATAAACTTGAAAGCAAGAATACAACCATCCTATAATAGGGCTCTATAGCAAAAATGTTAAGCTGAAAGCGAAATAAGCCGTAGGGATCCTATGGACACTAGAACCTGATGCTCTGATACCACCTGTGACACCCCGCCTAATTAAATACCGGGCGATCACTCCTTTATTAAATTAAAATCAAGGTGAATAGTTGGTTCATTCTTAGCATCACTGTCGTAAAAATAAACTTTTCCAAATTAACACCCTAATTAATTAAGCTAAGTGTCAAAACCATTTTTAACCTTTCTAACCAAATTGTATTTTTAAAGAAAAACTTATTTATTTAATTATTAACCACATTTTCAATAAGTAAGAATCATACAAAAATTATCCTGAAGCATAATCCAATTACTTTAAGCATTCAACATCCAAAATCCCAACATTTAAAACTAAATGTAAAACATACATGCTGAATAAATCCCAAAGTAACAGTACTAGAAATAACTGAAATACAAATGTCCCAGCAGAACAGATAAATAGTGGAAAGGGCGACACATGCCCAATGAGGAGAATGATAGCAGTGGAATCAAATAAATGTAATCGTCTAAGCAAGTGGCCTGCAACTCTCACCTAAGCTGTAGCTCGTTTCTTCCAAGGGATCCTAAGCAAGACGCCCCTGTGGCTGGGCACCTGTAGTACATACATATATATATATACAAGAGAGAGAGAGAGAGAGAAAAATGGGTCGGAGCCCGATAGTGTATATGACTAACCTAAATGGCTGATATAGATTACTGATTTTCGTGGGTTTAATTACCCATAATTGCGAAATGTCCAAAACGCCCTCCCGGGGTACTAATTAGGCCTAAAAATGCCTCGAGACCCAAACTAAACCCCCGGGTACACTTTTCTGACTATCTCGATCCTTCCGGACGCGTTGGCGCACTCAAAATGACCATACGAACGACTTATAAAATATTCACTTTTATTTATCAAAGTTTAGTCTCGACGCGACACGGGCGCGTCCCGACTCAAATTTCCAAAATTGTCATTTTATTCACTCGTGACATTCAATATAACCAATATTACATATTACTTTGCTCATTAGTAATATTCAACAAATTTCCCATAATTACTAACTCTCGTCACGTTAATAATTATAACATAATTAATTTATGAATTTTATTAAATAATTAACTCACATTAAATTTAATAAATCCCCAAATTAATATATCATAAAAAATACGGAGTATTACATATACATACTCAGTTGTCTACATCATCTATCACGCGATATGAATCATGACAACAATAACTGTGACTGCTACTACCTAAAGATAGGTAAGCCTCCCCTTCAGCCTCTTTCAAAAAGTTTTATTCACAAGGCAATATATCTGACATTTTTTTGGTTCGAATTTTCATGTATAGTAGACTCTCTCTCTCGATTTTTTAGTGGATCATTTCGGTCTAATTTCTAAAGTTTCTAAATATTTGCGATTTTCTTTTTTCAATATAATTTTGATCATTTCTGCAGATTAAAATCAACACCAATATGCTGTGTATTCATGGAAGTATGTCATTTGAGTTTTTATTGTGTACTTTTCGTTTCTTCTACCAGTAGTGAAGTCCGTAGAGAGTGCAAGAGGAGGGAGATGATGGTAAGAGAGAGAGAGAGAGAGACAGATAGATAAATAAACGTATATGCCCATTTAAATAGGTACTACCCAACTTTTTTACAATTATTTGAGAATATGGTATTTGTTGATTATGAAGTATAAATATTTAGATTGGATCGATATGAAGTTTGGTACATTCAGTAAGAACTTCTTCACATCATATTAATTCATCTTGAATTGGTACATATTATGTGGTAGATTGAGGTTTTTGCTCAGTTGTCTTTTTTGATTTAGTTCAAATGACTCAATATTTGGGAAGTAAGAGTTACTTGGTAAACTCATTCTTCACTTTTTTCTTCATTTGCAAATAGTTTCTTATTCCCTTGCAAATAGTTTCTTATTCCCTTTATCCATGAGATGTGTTCCTTGAATCTTCCATTATATCGGTTTTAAAAGTTGGGAATTATTTATGCTAATCATAACTATTTTTGTCCAAGGTTTATCTGTTTCTTGCTAAGGTATGAATTAACCACATTTTGAATGAATAATAAACATGAAGGGTACTGACATTATTCAATGGGTAGAAGAAAAAAATGACTGTTTGCACTAATATTTTATGCTATGGACAGAAATTTTGTCATTATACAAACATGTTTTGTCAAATAAATATCCATTAAAACTTGGTCATCTTAAAACGACCGATGCTCGTTCAGATATCATTACAAAGCCAATTGATGGATGTTCCTCTCCCGGGCCTGAATGCGACCTAATTCATTTTTGTATTGTGATTTGTTTTACAAATTTAACAAATACGGTTCTTCTCTGTTCGTTATGAAGGCGTTCATCATTAAGGTGGGTTGCTGCTCTATTTTTCCCTACTTAACGGAGTTCAAGACAAATAATGGGGCCTTGGTTGTCGAATAAAACACAAGTTTCTAAATAAATAGTCAGGTATTTTAAATCCCTTTTAGCTACTGTAGGTCCTCAATGTTAGCGCATTTTTTCATTGTGCAAAGATGAATGTTGCTCCAAGTTAAAGATTTATACCATTTTGTAGAATGTGTATTTGGTTAGAATAAACCTTATAAAATTCATAATTCATGAATTTATGATTTGTTGTTAACTACACATTGTTTGAATCTCCATTAACTAAGGGAGTCTAAGACATGGTAACACGACTCAAAATTCTGACACGATAACATGACTCATAATTTTGACACGATTAAAAATGTATAACCCGAATAAAAACACAATTAACACAACAAAACATGGTAACATGACTCATAATTTTGACACGCACACGACACGACATGACTTCATCTAAAAAATAAAAACACGAGCACGACATATCGTGTCAATTTCGAGCCAATTTCGTGTCATTTTGTGTCATGTTTTTCGTGTCGTTTCTAAAATTTCCACCCCTATTTAAGAGTTTCTTTACACAAGAGTTGAAATGAAGCCAAGAAATATTAGCTAAATTATATTTATTGGTAGCTTCTAATGCACTTCACTACATATAAACAACATGATCCGAATTAAAAATCTGCTCAAAATTCAAAACATTATAAAAATCTCACCAAAAAAGGCCAATCATTTCTTTGCTATTTCAAATATACTCCCTAATAAAAAAAGTAATTGTTTTGTTATGTATTTTTGTTTACATCCCATTTCTCCCGTTTCATTTATTTCTTTTGTATGTGATATATTTGGTTTTCTGTTTTAAAGAGGTTGACGAAAATTTATTATGATTATTATATTTTTGTTAATTTCATTATGTAGAGTGGCACAAATTAAAAAATATTAAGATATGAGATATTAACAACCATTATTGAATCTGCATAGCTGCCCCTATTGTGCTACTATGGTCCATTTTTTTATGAATTATTTTTATGTGGTTTAGGTGTATATTCACATGAAGTATGTTTTTGTATTAGATGTAATGTTTGGCATGTAATGTACAAATACCTGTTAATTTATCATTCTTTGCTTCAGTAGAGTACACTCATATTCTTTTTTTACTAATATGACACGAGATCACTGTAACAACGAGAAGTAATCTTCAATTGTAAATGATTGTAAAAGATCAATTACACATGATGTGCTTCTCAACTTTTGTGTTAGTTTTTTATATTACTTCATAGTGTTAATTGGAAGATACCAAAAAGTTGATTTCAGTCACTTGTTCATCCATACCTTATATTACATCTTACTCTTTTAGTAGTCCAAACTCAACTTCTCCTTTTTGTTGTATGTTTGTTTTTCATGTGCATTGGAGCACGAATGAGGCCTTTAGGCATCAATAAAGTATATGCATGCTTGGGTACAATTGAAGCCTTTTTCATGGGGGGAAAATCCTTTTAATATCTTTATTTGAATAGGTTCTGAATTATAAGTAAAGAGTTATGCAAAGGCTGATGTAGCATTTATTTGGATAAATCACACAGTTATAGGAGTTCATGAAATCATAAGTACTCAACTGCAGCATCTTATGAATGCGTATTGTGGTAGTCAGTTTGTTGATCTCAGCTCAAGAGTTATGAGCCAGAGTCTATGGATGGTGATGGTACGGGCATGATGGATTAGTTGAGTTGGATGAAGATCACACTATGAAGGCTTTGAATTGCAGTAGTGTGTTGTATTCTCAAAAACAGTGGAGGTTAGCTACTTTACAAGATGAAGGCTTTTTTATTTTTTAAACAGGGTGGATATTCCTATAAACAAATGAAATTATGTCCAAATTTTCTAAATTGTTGACACTATTTGTGTAGGAAAACCAAAATTTACTTAAATATTGTATATTTATTTTGACCATAATTTTGTTGAAATTTTAACGTAAACGAGTATTGTTGTCATGGATTATAATTATCTTTATTAGTTCAAGTTTGGTGTAATATAGTTGATATATTGTGCCTTTAGGAAAGTATGTGGTGTTTATATGAGGCCTCAAAAGGATTATTTGTGGTGGTTGGGAAAATTTTACCGTGCCTTTAGGCACGGGCATTCCGCTAGTATATATATATATATCAAATAAAGGAGCAGCACACTCTCCCACTAATCACAGCTAGCACTATGTTCAACGCCATCGCTTAATTCAAAATTTTCAAATGGTGGTAGGGATAAAATTTCCATGTGAGTCCTTTGTATGTATTTGACTTATTCCTAAAACAAAACATGTTTAAGCCATAGATATATTTTTATATTTTCACGATTCTTAGACTATGACGTGTTTGATTAGAAGACATAGCGGAAAAGCTCCACAGATATATCATACCAAGTTTTATTGGTGCACATTTCATGCCTTCAGTCAATTGCATTTCGAGATACTCTCAGGTATGAATGCATAATGTTTATGGAGTTTAAAAATTGTTTTAAAGGATGGAAATTTGTTTATAAATGATTTAAAATGTTTTTAAACCTCTTTATCTTCGTTTATTCTAAGATAATTATAGTTTAGAGTCGTATGAAACCACATCTAGAGTTTTAGTGGTTCAAACGACATCTCAAAGTCATTACAATGACTTGTGGATTTGTTAAAAAGACAAGCCGACTTAAGATTTTTCCTCTCAGAATTTCGAAAGGTGTGCAAAACTATATTCCAGAAAAGAATATGTTTTTGGAATAAGTTTTTGTGTCACCCTGCCTAATAAAATACCGGGTGATCAGTCCTATATCAAATTAAACAGGAATCTCAAATGGCTTGATTCTCAGCATTAGCCTATAATCCCGAATATATCAATTCGTATAAAATCATAAGTATACGCATAACTTATTTTAATCCCATAAGTATTCACTCACTTATGATATAATTATCACATTTATTGTTTCTGAATAGTAGGTTATCACAACTAGCTAGTGTTCTAATTTAATCCTACTCGCACATTCGGATTTAGTCATATATTAACGATATATATATATATATATATATATAACCCGCCAAAATAATTTCTCGACTGTCGCTCATCCCAAACATTCCTAAAATTCATACCCCGAATTTTAATCCTACAAACCCTAGGTTCATATATCATTTAATTAATCATCTAGAGGTCCTCACACTCTATTTAGGATACCCTAATATTTATCTCCCCAAAATAATTATCCTTAAATCCCTTTTAAAACCAAGGAAAATTTTCAAAACTAACAGGTCCAAATCGATTCTCCCTATACCGAATCGATTTCCCTAGGATGAATCAATTCGTCCTATACCGAATCGTTTTCAAAATCACGTTGTGTTACGATTCATCATATTCTCCAACTTTCTTCTCATTCCAATACTCATTACATCTAAGGTTTATGGTTTCCATCACTAGCAACCATCAATTTAACATCTACACACTTAGATTTACCCAACACCACAATAAAACCATGTGATCCATCAATTTATTCATGAATTAAACCCTAAAATTTTCTCAACCAAATTTACACCATTAACTTGGATTTAAGCTAAAATTTCATATGAATTTATTAACACATTAATTTCTATGAAATCCTTTCCCAAAGCCCCATTTTTATACAAGAATCCCAAACCCAAAATTTTGTAGTTTTCATCACCAACTATAATATGAACAATAAACATACTTACTAGTTAAACCAAGTTAAACACTTGTCTCATTGGATAAATTCGACGACCTTGTGCCAAAATCCGTCAGTGGTTGGCCGGAGCTCTTCTCTTCTTCTCCTTTTTCTTCTTCCTTCTTTCTTCTCCTTTTTCTTCTTCTTCCTTCTTTCTTCTTCTCTCTTCTGTCTTTCCTTTCTCTCTCTCTCTCTCTCTCTCTCTCTCTCTCTCTCTCTCTCTCTCTCTCTCTCTCATGGTTTATAAGAGAGAAATAAGGGTTCTCCCCTTATTAAACTCAAAATTTACTCATATACACAAATGTGAGTCCCTACTAATCCAAAAAGTCCTCAGAACCCAAACACTACCCCGGGTACTCTATTCTGACCATTATGGGCATTCGAGAAACAACGATGCACTCAAAATATCCATCCAAGTCACTTATAAAAAATCCACGTCTTAAATCCAACACATCTCCACACATGTTTTTCGAATAGAATAACATCACTCGTCACTTTTATTCACTGCAACATGAAATACAAATAGTCCATCTCATTTCCTTATTCCCGTAAGTAATTATTAGACATGTAAATATTAATATTTCACTAGCCAATTAATATTTACCCATTCACTTTAAATTGTAAAATCAATAAATTACACCCACTCATGAAATTTAAATATCAATAAAAGTACGGAGTATTACAGCTTTCTAAGGTTTTCAAAGTTAAAAACCATCCTTAGAATTAAAAAGATTCAAGCTTTCATATTCTATTTCTATAGAGATCTTATTTACACCATCTGGATTTGTTCATCCTTATTGATCAAAAGGTTTCGTTCGGTTTTATGGTGAAGAAATGAAGGAGTCCGTGTTCTGATTTATAGACGGTTGCTAAAGCTACATCGGTGGACACCGAGGCACTCGTGGACACGTGTGTTGATGATAAGTATCATGGAAGGATTTCTACGTGGTCACTATAGAGGAGTTGTTAAAGAGAAGAAGAGCATCATGGCAATTGGGGATCGAGTTGTTGTGTAAATCTGTCTGTATTTCTTTTGTAAAACCGTACCACAGTGATTATTTTGATTGGGTCGTACGAGGTTTTTTCCCTTCGTGGTTTCCTCGTACATCTAACATTGTGAACTTATTTATTTTACTTGCTTGAATCACCTAGATCCATGTTTAGGATTAAATAAGAAAAAATTGGACTTAATTGAAATTGGTTCACAAATTTGGTGCATGCTAAAATTGGAAAAGTTTTTGTATGATAAATTGTTTTGGCATTCTTAAAGAACATTGGAAGAAAAAAGGGCCTACGAATTGGTATCAGGGCTAGAAACATTTTTTTGTGTGCGTCGTGTAACAACCCAGTTTTTTGGTGCTACTATTTTATACTATTTCTCCTGATGGGCTAATTTTATAAAATAGGGGATGTTGGACTAAATATTTTTCCCGTGAGACTTAGGGATAATATTTACTATGTTTTGTCTATTTACCGGCATGAGAAGGTAAATAGCGTTATATAGTGTATTATTGCGTCGTTATATGTAAAACGACGGTTATGACCTATACATAATATGGGGTTAAGTTAATGAAATAAAATGAAATCGGAATGTAAAAATAGTTCACACTTTCCCCAAATGCCAAAATAGGGGGTGCGGTTGTTTTTAGAATATTCGAGATAGTCGGAATAAGTGCCCAGTTGTAATTTTTTAGATTCGGGAATTTTTAAGGGGATATGACTCAAATAGTGGTTACGAGTCATTTTAATGGTGTATTAGCAATTAAATGTGGGGATTTATATTTTTAGACCCGTATAAACTCCCCCACCCTCTTTCTTTTCTTCATTTGTGTGAAAGAAGCCAAGGGAAGAGAGAGTTGGGAGAAATGGAGAGAAAGAGAGATATGGAAAGTTTTGGCCGGATTTCCATCACTACCGGAGGTGATCCGAGACTACGAACCTCGAGGCAAGTTTCTTACTTGCTAGATATTGATTTAATGTGATAAATTTACATGTATAGTTAGTTTTGGAGGTTTAAACCCTAAATGGGTTTTTGGTTGATTTTTGTGTTAAACCCTTAAATCTTGTAGATTGTATGGTATAGGGTTGTTATGTGGGATTATTTTGGTGTATAATTGTTAGGGTAGTGTTATTGGTGGAGGGGAATGAAGGGAGTAGAGGATTTTGGGTTTTAGGGTTCGGTTTTGGCTTTGCAGAAGAAAGGCTTTTCGTGGATCTGATAGGCGCGGTCGACCGCGGTCCTATGACCGATCGACCGGTCATGCCAAAACTAGCTTACTGCTTTTGTTAGCAGACCAAACCTGTAAGGGCGGTCAACCGCGGTCCCTTGACCGGTCGACCGGTCCCCTGTTTTTCACCTTTAATTCTCCTTAGTTTGTTTAGCCTTTTCTTTTGGGTTCAAGGGTTAGGAACCTTCCTTTGGGAAGTAATGGGGAGTCCTGGAGGGTTGTATTTGGGTAGACTAATGCCCTAGGCCAAGAATGGAGATTTGGGTTTACCCGAGGGCTAGTTTGTATAGGTTAATGTCCGATTGGTATAGGAGGTTAACCTAAAGATAAATTGGAAGTTAAAATATAAATGTTAAGCTTTTGGGAGACACTCCCTTGTGGAGACTCACCTTGAGGGTATATGAAATTATATGAACGCTTGGAGGCTAGTCTGAAGTTAGTGGCACTTTGGATCTTAGGTCATAAATAAAATATGACTTAATAAGAATGAAATGCACATTCTAAAACTTGGTGCTTAATGGCTAAATGGATGGTTTTTTGGAAATGTAAAATATGATGTTTTCAAAAGGAAAAGTAAAGTTTTTCATAAATGTTAATTTATGGATACACACCTCCCTAAATATCTATCATAAGGGAAGTTGCGCGCGTTGTGGTGAAGCCTTCCTGGCTGTTGAGCAGGTTGGATATAGTCCCTAGGCCATATGGGCGTTTATTTATACTGCGCTGGTTAGGAGATTCCGGGTGTGGTCTTGACTATCCCGCAGGCATATGGCTGCTTCCCGACGTTTGGTAGGTTCCCAGGTTGTCTAGTATGATAGGCCCTGGAAGATGATAGCCATTTAGGGGCGCGTCCAGTGGGGAAACCCGGAGGGACGGTCTTAGATTTTTTAAAGCAATTCATGATAATGGATTGGCTTTAATTACATTTCCTGGATGGAAGAAGGGAAATGGGTTATGGTTTGGCTTCGGTAACAATCCCGGATGGAAGAAGGGATGTGGAAGCATATGGTATACAAAAGTATTTTTATGCTAATAAAAATGACTTTTGATTACACTTCCTGGATGGAAGAAGGGAAGTGGGATTTTATGAAAGAACTGGGTAAAGCACTTTTTATGATAATAAAACTTGCTTTAAATTATGTATTCTTCCTGAATGGAAGAAAGGAAATAAAATTGGTAAATAAGTTTGACATGGTAAACATTTGATAAAATGTTGTACCATTTATGTATATTCCTAAAGATAGAAACTAGGAGTTTTGCCAGTAGATGATGGATGGGTTTTATTTTATTTTATTTTTCTTTGTGTAGCTGTAAATGTGACCTCCCACACCTATGCACACGCATATATATTTATTTTTTTGTGCTTAGGGCCTAATGGACCTCGACGATCAACCTTGCCTAATTAGTAGTGTATCGGGGGGTTCCTTGTTTGGATTTCGCTTTGCGAGACACCCCACGCATGAATAGGGCATAGTGTTGAGACTGGGGAGAAGTTAGCCCTTAGTACTTAGGGTTAACTAAATCACCTCACGATATTGCGTTAGGTTACTGCTAGATTGAGAGGTGAGGATTATATTATGCTATATGCGAGAGATATACGCATTTAACTGTCATGCATTTTTACTCACATGGTAATCATATCAAACCGGGTCCTGAACCGTATCTATTTCTTTGTTTCTGCATATACTCTTTGCCGTTACAGGTGCTCTACCGCATGGGCACCCGTATTTACATTTCCATTCCAGTTGTCATGGAGCTACAGCATATTGCGGATGTTGTAGGTTAATTGTATTAGACGCTTCTTTCTATTGAACGTTAGTTAAGTTCAGTATTTCTTATTCGGGCGTGTTTGCCCAAGGTATTGCACTCATTCATTATATGGTAAATATTGAATTGTAATACTCGATGTATTATTTGTATTGGTCTGTGCACCGACAGCTTATTCGGTGATTATTTATTTTATTGTCATACTTCATTCATCGATTTTTGATACCCACCGTTTTCACAAGTGGGATTGTCTAAATGTTTTATTTTCTTTTAAATTTTTTTTAAATTTGACAGTCCGTTTTCCAAAATAGTTGGTGGTTATCTCATACTATTATTTTAATCGACAGTGATGCTAAGAATGGACCATCTATGATTCCTGTGATTATTAGGGTATTGGGCTGGCCACCTATTATTTTAGTAGGCGGGTTGTCACACATCGATCCCTTGTTCTTTTAAGGATGAATTTCAGAGATTATGATAGTTTTAGAACTTTTTTTATGGCACAAATTATGTTTATTGCAAAATGAAAATGATAAGTTCTCTGAAATCAATTGATGAGCATGTTTGGTTAGTAGTTTAAAAAGATTGGGCACCACCATTCACACGAGAGGGAGCGACCATCAATTTAAAACCCATTGATTCATGGAACGAAACAACATAGACTTGCACTTTATAATTCTAAAGGTCTTCGTGTTATTTCTTCACATGTCTCAGCAGAATACTATGATCGAATCATGATGTGTAAACCCTCAAAAGAGGCTTGGGATATTCTTTCACTTACGCACGATTAGGGCGTCTAAATTTAAAAATCTCACTACACAATTTGAGATGATTAAGATGTTAAAGAGTGAGTCATTTGATGAATTTTATGTTAGATTATCTAATATTGTCAACTTATCGTTTCACTTAGGAGAAAAAATACCAGACAACCGATTCATAAAGAAAATCTAAAGGTCGTTTCCTAGTAGACTTTATGCCAAGGTGACCGCTTTAAACTACTTGGGTATGCTTGAATCAACGAAACTAGAAGATCTTGTAGGTGACCTACAAACTTATGAGCTGGATATGTTTACCTCCAAGAAAATACCAAAGAAAGAAAATGGAATTTCTTTGAAATCCTAAAAGGAAGAAACTTAAATTTTGGATGATGATTCTGATTCTAATTTTAAGGATGTAGCCTTGTTGGCAAAGAAGTTCAAAAAATTTATTATGTTCCAAAGGCAATCGAAAGATTCCAAAAGACTTGAGAAATTCAAGAACAACAAGGTTGATCCCTCCCCTAAAAATCAGAGTGAGAATGTTAAGATGGATGAGTCGAATAGGTGTTTTGGTTCTGATGGTTATGGTCACAAGGTAGTGGATTGTCCCACTAGACTTAAGATGGAGAGAAAGAAACTGATAACATATAATGCCATCTTAAGTGATAGTGAATCGAAAAATGGAGAGAGTACCCCTATTGAGCATAACTTTATACCGTTCATGGCATGTCATGTGAGCGACAACGATAAATCTTCCCATGAATATTCTCATGTGAATGACACTGTTGAGGCTGTTGAGCGTGAATCCCAAGTGAGTGACGGTGAAGCTAGTGAGGATGAGGAAATTGAAGTAAGAGAGTTGCAAGTTGCCTTTAATAATATGTATAAGAAATCAGTAAAGGTGAAAAGGAAAACTTGAATTTATAAGCTAGGTTGAATGAGCATGCCATAGAAAATATTGATGTTTTTATTGAGAATCTTAGGGCACGGAGGAGGAATCTTAGGGAGAAACTAGAATACGTTAAGAGAGAGAGAGATAAAGAGAGTATTTATGGTTTGATGGAGACTTTGAATAAGGAGATTCTAGTGTTTGAGGAGTTTAGGGTTCTTCTTGAGTCTAGGATTAGTCAGCTTGATGAGAGATTTAAAGACTCAAGTAAAGTGAAGTTTGATTTGGAGGACAGGTCGAAAAAGTTGGATCGGATTTTAGGTACTGTCCAAATAAAGGATGATAAGTTTGGTATTGGTTTCGATGATCATATTGAACCCTTTCCAAAATCCAATACCAACCATGTGAGAGAGACAACTAGGAATGTTAGTAGAGATCCAAATTTAGGTCAAATTCTTCGCTCTGTTTACACTTATTCTCATTGCAGTAGGAAGGATCACCTTTGGCATTATTTTACGACCTTAAAAATTCTCCTAAGAAGTTAAGGAATAAATTCATTTCGGTTCCCAAAACCCCAATTCATCCTTTCACATCTACTTGGGTTATGAAATCGGACTTAAAGGCTTTAGGAATTCAAATTCATGGTTCTTGTTTGATTGCACTTGATTCTTCCCATGCTAGATCTAAAGGATCATTGTGTTTCCATGTTTGTCATAAGCTAGTCTTTGCTTCATGATTTATATTTTCATAGTGTTTATGACATGTCTCTCTCTTTGTATTATATTTTTCATTCATTGAGTGTTATTTGAAAATAGAAAAAGATTTTTGGTTTCTTATTTTTTGAAAAATAGAAAAAGATAATATTTTTGGGTCAATTGTTTTTAGAAAAACATAAAAAGATTTTCGATTTTGTTTTGTGCCATGGTTTTTCATGTTTGATGTGGCATATTGGTGTGCATGGACCCCCATCAGTTCATTATTCATGTGGATAGGACATTTGGTCATAATTATATATGCTTAGAATAATCTTAACCATTAATTAATGGGGTTGTTTCAAAGTTGATTTGCATTTAGATTCGACTTTGTATAAATGACATCATTGCACACATTCATGAGTTTATATGAATGTTTGACTTCTCATGCATATATGAGTTTGGTGAGATATTCTCATCTCAATTTTGTCATCTATGCGTAATCAGACTTAGGAAGGGGTGTGCATGTAATAACTGTTTGTCGTGAGGATTTAAAATGCTTAAATTGAAAAAATGATGAGTGTTCACGGGAAAGGATGCGATAGAATAATAATCTCATCATGAAAGCCACCGTTTAAAAGAGCTCAAGAAAAATTAAGGCAACAAAAAGAATTATATACCAAAAATAGGGCCAATAGGATTTCTCAAAGTTGAGAAAAGTAGAAACCTCAAAAGAGAAAGAAAAAGAAAATATGAATATATGAGGATGTTTGGAAGGAAAAATAACAATGGGTTTGCACCACAAATCCTAATGTTGAAAAATCATGTCATGATGCTAATATTTGTTGAATCATTAAAATTCTGAATTTGTGTGCATTTTTTTCATTTAGTTCATTAAGATCAATATATTAACCGTCACATATGGATAAAACTAAGTTTGATGACATTTAGCTATCAATTAGAGCTTCTTGATTGTTTCAATGTGTTCAAGTTGTGATTCATTTGTTGTAGTTTACACCCATTCGTTCCATATCCTTATTTGAGCACATTGATAGTGTGTTTGCATGAAACTAACATTGTTTTTGCTTTATTTTTATTTTATTTTTTTGATTCTATTTTGCTAATGTTTCGTATCTCCAGTACCCGATTTCATGAAAAAAAATTCAATGGGCAAAATTTTAACATTTTTGGAACTGGAATACAAAATTTACTGAAGTCATTCAAATGATTTATGCATGTTGTTCGAACAACATGTGCAAATAGTTCGAAGTTTTCTTCTCACGATGCATTTTTGAGGTGGTAATTGTGTCAGATGTGGTCGTTATAAGGGTCGTTTGTAGGGTCCTTAGATAGGTGCTTCAAATCAGGCCTTACTGTTTCAGGTTGATTGTCAATGTCGTTCGAACGACCTGCCTTATTTTTCATCCCTATTTTGTTTTCAGTACCTACTTCGTATATATGATTCTATCTTTCTATTTTGGTATTTTTTTGGTTCAATTGCATAGTTTTCATGCAGTTGATATTGTTTATTCATGTGTTGATTCATATACTGTATTGATTAGTTTAATCACATCTATGCTTAGACTGATGATTCATTTTTATAATTTTTTTCTTGCTGTGATTTGTTACTTTGTGATTATTATTATTTTTAGCTAACGCTTCCATGTTTATCTAGATATTCTTTATTGATTATTTCATTATAGATATGATTGTTTATCTTTTTCACTTATTTTCCATTCGAGACAAGAAGGAAGAGAGATGTATGTGATGTAGGGGGAGTAGTTTAATTGATGATGAGCACATATGATATTTTTAGCCTTACATATTGGTATCATGTTCTGTATTAGTTTACACAAATTGGTATCCTAATTACAAATTGTTATCATAATTTGCTCTCATGTTTAACAAATGATTATTTTACATATTGCTAATTTTTCTATCATTTGATCCTCCATACTTCATTGGATATTTGCTTGTTTCACGTGTTTAGGTATTCTTCAAAGATTAGATATTTCAAGACTACATCACATTCAGATAGCTTATGCTTACCGGACCTGCATATACTAGTCCTTATCCTATAATTTTTTATTTTAGGATTAATGGGAGGGGATTTAGATGTCATTTGGCTTGACGACCCGACTTAGACATTTCACTGTTTGGGTTTTGTTCCAGAATAGTCAAAGGAGGAGATTTGTAAGGGTGAAATTTCCAATTGAGGCCTTTTATATGTATTTGACTTATTCCCAGAATAAAACATATTTGAGTCATAGATAGAGTTTTATATTGTCACGATTCCGAGAAAGTCTATGACGTGTTTAATTAGAAGATGTAGAGGTAAAGCTTCAAAGATATATCAAATCGAGTTTTATCGTTGCATGTTTCACGTCTTCAGTTAATTGCATTTCGAGATACTATCAGGTATGAATGCATAATGTTTATAGAACTCGAAAATTATTTTAAAGGATGGAAATTTGTTTATAAATGATTTAAAATGTTTTTAAATAGTTTATCTTCATTTTTCTGAGATAATTACAATTAAGAGTCGTATGAAACAACGTCTTGAGTTTTAGTGCTTCAAACAACTTGTGATGTTATTCGAATGGCATCTCAAAGTCGTTACAATGACTTGCATATCTCGTTAGAACGGCATGATGACTTAATCTTTTTTATTTAAAGATTTTTTCTCTCAGAATTTCAAAAGGTTTGCAGAACCATATTCTAGAAAAGAATTCATACATTTTCTGCATAAGTTTTCTACGGTTTTCAAAGTTAAAAGCCATCCTTAGAGTTTAAAATATCTGAGATTTCATATTCTATTGCTACATGGATCTTATTTTCACCATCTGGGTTTGTTCATCCTTATTGAACAAAAGGTTTCGCTAGATTTTACGGTGAAGAAATGGAGGAGTCCTTGTTTCAAATCGTAGATGGTTTCCACGCTACATCGGTGGACACCGAGGCACTCGTGGATGCGTGTACTGTAGATGAGTATTGTGGAAGGATTTTTGCAAGGAATCTGTGGGGGAGCTGTTAAAGAGAATAATATATTCAAGGCTTATGGGGATCGAGTCGTTGTGTAAGTCTGTTTGTCTTCCTTTTGTAAAATTGTATCATAGTGATTATCTGGCTTGGGCCTTTAGAGGTTTTTTCCCTTTGTGGTTTCCTCGTACATTCTGCGTTATGAACTTATTTATTTTACTTGCTTTAATCAACTATATGCGTCTTTAGGATTAAACAAGATAAAATTGGACTTAATTGAAGTGGTTCACAAACTTGGTGCGTGTTAAAATTGGAAAAGTTTTTCTAATAAAAATTATTTGGACATCCTTAAAGAACATTTAAAGAAAAAGGTTCCTATAATGGTTCAACCTCAAATATCATCTCCAAAATCAATACTTACAATTCCTCACCTTAAGGTCAGTATCTCTATCCTCAATGCCCAAAATGGTTCTAACGAAAACTCCCTCTCTCCAAAAGGCAAGACTAACACGTATTATTGACCCAAAACCTAGGATTACAAATCAATAAATGGAATCAAAGATCCATGACATGAAAGATATAACGGACATAAAATCCTCGAGACCCAATACCATGCTCTGACATAAACTGTATTACCCTGCATATTTTGGCATTAGAGGTGGGAAGTCCCCGCTGCCAACCTACGATGGACATTAAAATTAAATACCATTATTACAATGTTAAATAAAAATGAGACATTAAAACTTTTCTAAAAAGGTATGATTTGAAATAATCCGACGAATATAAACAACCACCACACTTCAAAATCCATCACCATGCTAACTGCTATAAATAAATATGAACTCCAAAAGATAATACTCACATTATATAATAAAACTACCGAATCTCTAAAAATGAAATGCAAAAAAATCGTGGAATCGAATGGAAAATCGAAACCATAAAAGATTGTCTCATATATAAAATTACGAGAGTAGAAAACTAAACTAAGAAAGAAGTAAAAGGTAACTCTAGCTGAAACTCCATAAATCTCCAATAAATCTTATGCATTTACTCCAACAAGTAAACCTGAAATGTTAGTCAACGTAATGGGTTAGATCCCACCACATGAATACTAACTACTCCTCCCAAATAGGATCCGTGAATCCATCCATATGCATCATACGAGATAAATATCACAATAGAATATTTAAATTACAAATAAATATGATAATATGTGAGTAAAGTAATACAATAATAAAAACCCCATAAACTAAGACATCTTACTAACCAAGTCAACTTAGGTTTATTTCAACAATCAATTAGATCTTAATCTATTATCTTACTCAATTCATTTCTTTAATTATTTTATTTATGCAATGACACTTTACCCTATGAATCTTTCTATTAGTCCTTCATAAACTCATATCACGCTTAAGGTCTTAATACAACACACCCATAACCATCACTATAGCCAGTCAGCCCAATTTCATTATCCTGGCAGATACTCGTGACGCTAACACACACCTATGTCACTATAGCCAGTCAGCTCAATTTTGTTATTACTACACATACTAGTGATGAAAATCCATTTTAATAAATGTTTATTATCTTAGGCATTAATTATATATACTTTAGCAAGTTCCCTTTATTTTAAATTAACCCCTCCCATAATCAGGCATTATAATTAAAACCATCTCTAGTCCCATACCTAGAGAACACAAAACTGTATGTATTGCATAGTCCTTCACCTGAGAAGAATACCTAAACCTAGGTCACAACCTCAAATCGGATGCAGGATAATGGAATCACAAAACGGAATAAAAGAGGACACTCGCTAGTTCCATACCTAGAAAGTGCCAACAACACTAAAGTCTACCTGGTAGTCCCATATCTAGTAAGAAACTTACTAATAAGGGTGAAAGTATAACTACTCTCAAAATCCCAATGTTCCCACGAGGTTAAATTATTAACTCGAGCAATCTCTACGAAAATCATATTTTTAATTTAATGTTAGAATCCTCCAATTAATCATACCAATCCAATTCTATTCCGATTTACATCCATTTTAGCGTGTAATAGTAAAGGTATACGAACTATCTACACACGTTGTCAAATTCCATAATTCCACTACGAGTAATATTTCATGAATTCAACCTATAATTCAATCCAATATGCACAATACAATGTTTTACAATAATAAATTCAATTAACAACATACACATCAATTTCATAATTTTTTAGTCAAACATTATTCGAATTACATATTTTAATTTTAACATGTGATTTGTCCTACTAGTACACAATAATTCGATATAACTAATCTAATCATGCGATGTTTCAAATCTTAAAAACATTTTTTTTAGATTTAATAAAAATAACCCCAAATTAATTATCACTTCCACTAATTACTTTTTCCAATTATTTTTAAGAAAATATGATTAATTAAGGTTTAGGCAACATTTAAAACATACAATACTTAAGGGGAACAATAGAAATATTCATAAATGAAAATAAATCGTCGCGAAAATCCAGTTATGCTATTGCGATCGTCTTAGGAAACCACAAAAGAATTATTCTTGGAGGTACCTGAGAAAACTTGATCTTCACCTTCAAAACATGGGTTGAAAGTTTGTTTAAATGGAGGAATATGGATTATAGAAGATGTGGGGGGGGGGGGGGATGTTTTGAGATGCTACTGCCTTTGGAAAAAGGTTAAAAATGTTAAACAACTCGAATCCCTGAGCCTTTTTAAATAATAAAAACAATATATTTTGAAACCAATACAAACACTAAACTAAAAGCCTTCCTGCAACCACTTCTCCACTTCGAATCCATTCACCCCTAAGGACGAATCCATTCAGCACCTGGGAACACCCCAGTTCGGCCAATATTGAATAAAAGTTAGTAAATTCCAAATTTTCTCCCGATTTCAATTCCGATCAAAACCTCTTCATTTTTATATTAAAACTAGAATTTTTAAATCCTAAAAATAATTAAGTCCAATATAAATATTTTTCGTTTCACAAATTTTATAAATTATTCAACGATCCAAAATCACGGGGTATTACACCTACGATCTGAATGGGGGGTGGGGGGTGGGAACCTCTTGAGAGATATTATGAATCATTTATTTGAGGTGGGTATTACATCCCAATTATCTACACTAGGCACTCCATATCAAAATGGTGTTGTGAAAATAAGGACCAAGACTCTTTTGGACACGATTAAATTTCTTAGGAGATATTTGGATTTGCTGGATTATTTTTTGAATTATTCATTAAAGATGACTACTTATTTCCTAAACTTATTTCCTTCTAGCTCGATCATAATTACTCCCATGGAACTATGGGATAGGCATAATCCTAGTCAAGGACATGTTCGGATCTGGTTTACCTAGATGAAAGAGACAAGAAAGTTAAAATCAAGGACAAAAGTATGTCTCTTTATAGGCTATCCGAAAGGAACAAAAGGTAGTCAATTTTATGATCCTACAGATCATAAGGTGTTTTTTAGGAAAAAAATCCTGGTACTTAGAGGAAGATTATAAAATAGACTAAAAACCTAGTAGTAAGTTGATCTTACAAGATCTAAGAGGGAAAGCCCGTGTAACTGCTTTTAAACCACGTGTACATGATGAAATACAACTTGATATCGATAATACACTACCTAGTGGCAGTGGGAGTATTATTGGTGATAAGGATATGCGTATAACGTATAGTGAGCCAAAAATGGAGCCACACCACAGTGGGAAGGTTAGTCAAACACTTCAATCAGATTCCAATGGAAGAAAAAACAAACCCTAAGAATTATAATGAGACACTCCAAGATAAGGACATAGAGCTTTGTCTTGAGGCTTTTATTACCAAGAAGGATTCAATGTAGTTAAATTAGGTTTAGGACTTATAGACTTTTCAAGTGGAATGAAACCCATTATATGTATGCAAGAAGGAAAGATGGGTAAATAGAAAGGTGAAAACCTTCAAGGAAAGGTTTGATGTGAAAGGGTTTACTAAAAAAAACAAAATTGACAATGAGGAAACATTATCGTTTAAGATTTCATTATAGAACATTAGTCTTGAGGAGTGTATCTATATGATGAAAATTCTGGGATTCATAGTGAGTAGCTAAGAAATAAAGGTGTTAAACATTAATATATACATTTATGGACTTAATCAAGCATCAAGGTCTTGGAACACCCGATTCGATGAAGAAATAAAATCTTTTTTATTTTATTATTGCCCACATAAAACATGTGTGTATAAGAAGCATGAAGGAAACATGGTGGTATTTTCATTACTTAATGTGTATGTGATTACCTTAATTGGGAATGATGTGGGTCTGTTACCAATCATAATAGTGTGGTCATCTAGTCAGTTCGATATGAAGGTTTTATGAGACTTCAATCACATCCTTTGGATCAATATTTTGCATGCATAATAGGAAAAATAAGATGTTGGACGTATCCCAATCCACATATGTCGATGATATGTTAAAAACTATTGAATGAAGGTTTCCAATAAAGGATTTCTTCCTTGAAAACACAAAAAATGCTCTGCCTAAGGATCAGTGTCCGAAGACACCGGATGTCTTCTTTGAAAACATTAAAATGCTCTATCTACGGATCAGTGTCCTAAGAAACCTGATTAGATAGAAAATATAAAGAATATACCTTAAGTTTTAGTGGTGGTCATCCTCATATATGCTATGTTGTGTACGTGATCGGATATATTCTTTCTAATTAGCATGGTCAACATATTCCATTATAACCCATGTAAGGAAAGTTGGACTATAGTAAAGAACATTCTAAAGTACGTGAAAAGTAAGATATTATGTGTTGGTTTACTCAGCGGACAGTCTTGTACCTTCAGGGTATAAAAACTTGGATGTTCATCCAAATAAGGATTCTAGGAAATTTACCTTCGAGATATGGGTTTATCGTGGTAGGTGGCGCCATAAGTTGGAGGAGAATTGATCAATCATATATTATTGATCTGACTATGGTAGCTGAATATGTTACCAGTTTGGATGCTGCAAAGGAGGATGTTTGGATTTTGAACTTTGGAAGTGGTTTGGGTGTGTTTCATTTCGTAAATGTGCATGTTCCAGCTCATTATGACAATAACAACGCCCTTGATAACTAAAAGGAACCAAGAACTCATAAGAGGTCTAAGTACCTGAGCAAATGTATAATTTGATGCAGGAGATCTTAAAAATAGGGGACGTCATCATGACCAATAATGAATCTTAGAACAACTTGTCAGATCATTTTATAAAGATCTTACTAACTATGGCTTTTGATAGTAATGTAATATTAAGGGGGAGATTGTTGGGGTTTTATTATTAAGATCATGTATGGCGTTTATTTATTAATAAATTTGTGTCAGGTTCATTTAATAAAGAACCACATTTGTGAGAATGGATTATATTTGTTTTAAATATATTGTATTAATGTCAGTCATTTGAACTTAGTAGGAAATCTGGTGAGTTTGGATCGACTTGATTATAGATGATCCGAATTCTAGTTCTAAAGCAATTGAATAGTTAAACCCATATATGAAGTTAACATCCTATCGGTAATCTATGAGTATTGTCTTAATAGTTTATCTTGAATGTGGGAACCTATCTGATGAATAAGAAACTTCTATGACAGTTCAAAGAGGAAATGTATTGAAGAGTAATACGAGTGAGATTCAAGTCTAGGTGTTAACTAGATTAGACTTGCACAATCTCACAATATTGACAAAAGGTGCATAGATTCGCAATCCTATGGATTATGAGGACTGGAGTGTGCACACAATTATTTCTTTATTGGATTAAATCTCCACAATTTGGGAAATTATAATATGGACATGTCTGAGATCATAATTTGAAGGAATTCCCATCTGGGAGATATCCTAGATTATGATACCCCCTTGATAAACTTAAAATTTTTTGACTCTACAAATAAACCTAATCAGAAGTTCATTTCATAATCCGATAGGGAATCAAATAACCTTTGTTTAACATCAACGAAGAAATAAGATGTTGGTGAAAATAGATTATCGACAAATTGGAGTATTTCATGAGTTACACGAAGAATCAAACTATGCATTATATAAATCTGCAAATAGGGACTCTTTATTATATTAATTATGACATGATTAAATTAGAGTGCAATTATAATTATTTAGTGGAATTAATTACAACAAAATTGTGAGGACACAAATTTCCAACTGAGTCTTTTGTAGTTTTGGCTCAATTTCGGAAAAAAACGTTTGAGTCATAGGATAGAGTACATTGATCATCCTTCAAGACTATGACGTGTTTGTTGAAGACGTAGCGGCCAAATGTATAAAGCTTCATCAGATTGTCGAGTTTGTTTATGCCTCATTTCTACGTCATCAACATGGTTCCATTGCTCCTAAGGTATGAATGCATTTTAATATATATATATAAGAGTTTGGAACATTTTATAATGGATGAACGTTTATTTAAAACTATTGTTTAATTTTAGAAATATTTCATTTAAACTTTAAAATAAAGAATATAAAGTTTCTGGGCAAAAATTGAATTTTTTAAACATTCTGGAAGTTCGTTCGATATGTCGTTCGAACGAGTTTTTCGTTCGAACCAGATGTCGTTCGAATGATTTTGCCAACAAGTTCCCATTTGGTCCACTGGAACTTCGTTTGAAATGTCGTTCGAACGAGATGGCTGTTCAAACGAGATTTCCAATGAGATTTCTAACGAGTTCACACTGGAACTTCGTTAGAAGCCTCATTCGAACGAGATTTCGTTCGAACGAAAATGTCGTTCGAACGAGATTTGGTGGGAACAGGTTTTTGGAAGTTTTGAGTAGATTTTTTCCACTTTTTCCACTACTTTACCCCACTAACTTCTGACAGAATATCTAAGTGTAGGAACCAACGTTTTTAACTTAAAATTTTCATATCCTACAACCTCTAAGAGAGTGTTTTGAGAGAGAAATCAAAAGAGAAAAAGTTCTTTGTTTAAGTGTTGCTAATTTTCAAGAAAAATATTTTAAACACTTGTTTTATATTTGTACTTGCTTGAAGTTTTGGCACCGGTTTCCATATCTACCATTTGAAGAGACATTTTGGGTTAGCTTCTAAATCACACAAAGAAGAAGAGGTTTTCGTTGATTTACCCACTTGGATAAATACTCCTAGTTCGGGTGACGGTGACCATATAAAGTCCTATCGGTGGATTTCGAGAGCACGGTGGAGCTCCGTGGTTATTTGCTAAGACGAGCTTGATACAAGAAGACGCGTCAGGGCTTGAGATGGATCGAGTCGAGTGTTGTAAGTCATCTTTCTTGTTTTTGTAAATTCCTTACTTAGTGGATTTGAGGCTAGGGCCGTCCGAGTTTTTTTCCTGTTTGGTTTTTTCTTCGTACATCGCGGCGTAGTGATTTATTATTTATTTTATCTTGCTATACTCACCTAGAACGAATGCTTAGGTAATTTAAGATAAAATTTGGTTTTAATCACTACATGTTTAATTTGGTGCTACATTAAATATTGGGTAATGTTTGTTTATGTTAATTTAATTCAAGTCATTTAATTTAATTGATAAAATTAGTTTGGCCAAATTTGATAAAATTGCGAAATATGACTTAGGCAAGTTTTCAAGGACTTGGGTTAAATTAAATTGGTTTAAATAAAATTGAAATAAGTGTGTGTTTTAATTTTATTTCACTTTTGTGTTATTTTAATTTAGAAGAAAGTAAAATTTGTTTATTTGTTTGAACCATCATCTTTCGCTTCCGCATAATTAAAAAGGAAATTTGTTTTATAGTCTAAGAATATTTAAAATTAAGGGCCTACGGGACGCTTTCAAATTGGTATCAGAGCCAAAACGATAATTTACTTCATTAAAGATCCTTTAACTATTTTTAGCTAAAATGTAATTTTCCCCATTTTCAAAATTTCCTATTTTTGATGGTTCTAATTGTAGGAACCCCGGGCAACTAGGGCGATGCGCAAAAGACTTTTATGTGCAGAAGTAAACTTATTGTTGAGTAAACACCTTAAACCCACGAGTTTATATGAATGATGCAAAGGGGACCAAATTAAACTTTTACTTAATTTGTTAACTTTATGAATATGAATTTGATTTTCAAAGTTAATTATAAGTCCAAATTATTATCTTTTTAAATCAAGGTGATTTACAAAAATAATAAACAATTCAGTTTTAGGCGAGTTTCTATTTAGTTAAGCCTACTTTTTCATGTGAGGTGATATACAGGAATATACAGCACACTGTGTTTATTTTACGTCGCAAAAACCCTTCCCCCAGAAAAACGATGGACTCCTCTAGGAGTCACCTAATCTACTTCCACTAAAATAATAAATCAATAGGGACGATTTATAAACAACAAACTTCGACAAATAAAGAAGAAAGATCTAGCTATTACCCCACTCGACCAAGTCACCTGCCTGGTTGTTTATTTTGTTCTCTCTTTAAACTGTCCTCACTTATTTTTCCGTTCTTCACTTCTCAGCCTTCCCTCTAACTTCTTTAAGCGCAGGTTGGCTCAGTGCCTATTATTTATTTTCTAGTGAAGTGATAGTGTGTGATGCAACAGACGATATCACCTATATCTTTGCAAGTATTATGTTATTCAAATCAAGTCATCTTGACTTTGAATACACTTTTGAAAAGCTTTCTTTTCTCTTTCTTTAAATCTTTGAACACTAGACTTGTTCAGATATTACACAAACATGTGTCTATGTGAATACAACGTGAGTGATTATATGTGAGTGATATGAGATGAAAATAATTCTTGAAAATCACTCACACAATCAAGTAATCATGTTCACAGAATAATGACTGAATATATTCAATAAAAACAGACAGTCAAATATTCACAATCTTATTTTTCAGAAAACAAAGATAGATTAAATCAGATTTTAATCTAAAATCTTATCAAGACTATTTTCACAAATATTTCAGATTAAATCAAAACAGTCTTAAACACACAAGCAAATAATATTCAGTTAAGATATTAAATCTTCCACAAATCAGATCTAAAAAATCTTAAGTTTAACTTTCTAAACCTCAAACAATACAAATCTGAATATTACCAAAATATTTTTTGAAAAATCTGTTTTAAAACAAAGTGTTTAAAAACATTCAAGATCTCACAAATAAGTCACAAGCAGAATATTCACACAAAAATAATTTCGTGAATGGTGTGTGTTGTGTACAAATATTAGATCTAAAGACTGATCTAAATAATACACACAGATGAGAGAACTCACTTACAAAGATTATATACTCTAGAAAATCGTAAGTGCAAATTCAGAATGAGAGAAGTCCAATCTTCATTTTAGTTTTGACAAGAATCAATTCTTGAAGATGACACAAAAATATTTCTGGTTTAATCTCTCTCTCTCTCTCTTTCTAAAAATTTTGACAGAGTTTTGCTACAAAAATTATTTTCTCAGCTCTATAAAAATGATACACAATAGGTTATATTTATAGAGTGCATAAGTGTGTGAAGATTGGTGTAAAGAGGAATCACATGGATTGAGACAGAAATACACACAACCATAGATACAAACAGATATGATGGCTCACAAAGAAACATCAAGTATAGTGTTAAAAATGTGACACGTGTAGTGCAAGCTGTTACACACTAACAGATTCAAGAAACGAATCGTTTATTAAAACACAGTCATTTTAAAAATATCTTGAAGACAGCTGTGAGACATTGCGTACCAAAGACGCATCAAATATTACCGTTGTAGAAGAATTAAAGCGGCGTCGTTTATAAAAATGGAAGCCAACTCTGACACACTTAAAATTAGTAACAAAAGTCACCGTTATAACAAAATGTATGTTACGTCATTTTGGTGAAATAGACCCAAAACCGTTTTCGATTTTGCAGAATACCGTAGGCGGTAAAAAAGTAGAGAACCAAGGGGCGGTAAACACTAGAACGACTTCGTTTTAAAAAATACCACCAAAAGTCCATTCTCGGTAAAATCAAAACTGTGAGCAGTTTTGTAAAATTATAGGCGGTCAAATCGGTACATGTATGGGGAACACGCCATCAGACAGTATGGGATAAAGTAATGGTCAAATCGACAGATATATGCAAAATCATAATACGCATGTTCGGTCATGCTAGTTAACAGCATACATGCAAACATATTAACATTAAATATAAACGTATATATACTAAAGGACATACATACATATATATATATATATATATATATATACAATCGTACAAGACAAAAATGAGTGGCCCAACAGCTTTTGGCTTTTGTCAAATTGCTAGCATATGTTACTAACATATATAATATATTATATACACAAAAGCTACTAACAACTCTTGACTTAAAAGCATACATGTACTAAGCAACTAAAAGCCAAGTCTTGAAAACATACAAAAATGATTTACACGCATATGTATATTTATAATAAAAAAAATTATTTTTAACTTAAAAAAATAATCTATAACTTTTATTGAAAAAAATATTTAGTGTCAACTTATTTTCACAAAAATATATTTCTTATAAAAATTCCAAATTAAAATTTTTGAACTCAAAACTAATTTTATTATGACAAAACAGAACATTATCATAAGATATGATAACTATATGCAAATGCAATGTGGTGTTGTGTCTTATGTGACAGAAATTCCTATGAGCCATAGAAACTGAAAGTTACCTTTTTCTGAGAGAGCGGACTGAATCAAGTGACATTTGATGTAGATGGACAAGGAGAACTTGGCGTCGATATGGGGACACGCAATCCTAAATTACAAATATATTTTGTCAAAATTCAAGTCCAACTAGATGAAGTCCTATATAGCTAAAGCACCAAAAGCAATCCCTAGGTGTTCTCTATATAGAGACATTAATCTCCCCCATTGGACTAATTTTGACAAAACCCTTGAGTACATCAAACGATATACTAAGGAAAAATAATACCTAATATATCCTATACAAAAAATATCTATCTACCCACCCAACCTAGAAAAGAAAAGACACAACTCGATTGCACGGTCGACGAAAACCTGCAAAACATAAATAAACTTTCTGTCGAGAAATCAAGTTAGTAGCATTTGCTCTACCAAAATATTAATATGACAGAATTAAATGAGCAGAAATTATAAGACAGGATATGTATGAAGAATATCAACAACACAAGACTAGAATATGTACTCAATTCTCCCCCATTTTGACTAAATTAGACAATGGTAAGAAGAAGAAAAATAAGTGTTCATAATCTGCAAAATAAGCATCTCCTACATTAAACATGGCTTTAAGAGATACCATTATTAGTAGATACCTTTATCCTAAAACCTCGGAGATCTAGTAATCAAAGTATGCAGTATAAACAGAAGAAAAAATTCAAGTACAATCTCTCCAATCAAATGTTGAAGTTACATGTAAGCAAGACTTATCATAAGGCATAGACATCATATCAACAAGCTGAAAATCACAAGCAATAGAAGGAACTACCATAATTTTTTTATGAGATTTTGGAGTATCAAACTGGTACGAATATCCATTAGTGTCACAATACTTGGAAACCCCATTTTTATTAAACTTACCTCCCCCATCATTGAATAAATCTAAGGGTATGGTAGTGTTTAAGTCCTTAACCTTCACGTGAGGAGACTTAATGATTTTCTTACTCTTGCAAGTATAACATACATTAGTTGGGCATTTCTTCGACTTTAAAAAATCCATTTGAGGTATCAAGTCACAAGTCCTAATCAAAATAGGCAAAGTTTTCAAAGGTTTTTGTGCCTTTTGGAATTTAGGATAAAATTTATTTTTTGAAAATCTGTTCTTGTTAACATGAGGCCTAGACTTATTGAAGAAATGATTCCAATTAGTATTAGTGCGCTGCCTAGGAAAATTTGTAAATCGCTTCACATTAGGGTTATGACTTTTAAAATGAGTACCTTTCTTGCGATTACCAAGGCATTCCCAGATTTGGTGAGCAAAAACATCACACCTAGTACAAAATTTACTAGAAGTAGGTTGATCAGATTGGTAGTGTTTTTCCACTAAATGCTTGATAGATTCATTACGAATAAATGGTTTAGGAGGTCTATAGAGTCTCTTGGCCAGAGGGAAATATTTTGATGTAGATGGTTCTACAAAATTTTTAATGAAAGTATCAATGTCATTTTCAAAATCACTTTCAATTAAGACTTGTTTTCCTTTATCCTTTTCAAACAACTTACTTTACAAAGGAAGAGCCATTTCTTCTTGGGATTTTACAAATAAGATTGGTCTACTTGGATCAACATTTTCAAGAGGATCCTCATATCCAAATCCTCTAGTATCACCCTTATATCGTTGTCCTGCAAGCAATTTGTTAAGGTCAAAACATTTTATATCACGACTACGACACATTTTGAAAGCTGTTTCACAAACTTGTTTGGATTTTTCAACTTGCAAAAGTGCTTCATTATATTTTTCTTCAAAAGAATACAATTTTTCATTTAAAGTCGTAATCTGAAATTTAAAATCAAGTGATTGTTTTTCAAAATCAGTTTTGACATTGTTCATTTCAATGGAATTTTGTTGAACAATCTTATATTGAGTCTCTAAAGTCTCACTAAACATTTTAACCAAATTCGATAATTCTTGTCTATTCTTCAAAGTCCACACATACAATTCAGCATAATCATCATAGCCAACAAAAGTTTCATGCTTAGTAGTGTCCTTGTGTGAATTGTTGCTATCATCAGATTTAGTATCACATAAGGCACGTTTAGCATCAAACGGAGAAGTTATTTCAAGCATAGGAGGCTGAGTAGCTAATAAAGATTTAGCAGCATCAATTAAATCAAGCACATCATCAGAATTAAAATCAGAAATAGAATGAGTATCATCTTCGGAATCATTCATTCCAGCTAAGTATACATCTCCGCAACAGTCATAAACTTCTCCTAAAAATGCAAGGTAATTTGGTTCAGAATTTCCTTGGTTATCCTCTAATTCAGAATTAGAAGAGTCCTCCCAAGTTTTTGTAATGTGTGCCTTGTGTTGTTTAGAATGTTGAGACTATGGCTTAGACCAACACTCAGCAATAAAGTGACCAAGTTTCCCGCAATTATGACAAGCCAATTCAGATTTATCACCCTTACTACTTCTACTGTCATAATCAGAAATTACCTTTGATGTTATTTTATGGTGTCGGGTGATCGGACTAGATTGATTATTCACTTGCGTATGTCTCTTAGCAATAGCATTTCTTTGCTCCAAAAGATTCTTAAATTGATATGACATAACAACAAGTTGATTGTCAATCTTATCAAGATCATCCAATTCCACATCAGAATCATCATCAGAAGAGGATTGTTGTTTAACTACCTTATACTTATTTTTAATAGGATAGGTAGTTTTAAAAGCAACTCTAGAAGTATTGGTCAACTCATTCTTGGCATAAGATGTAAGAGTCTTCCTAAAGGCTGATTCAAGTTCCATAGTTCTCAATTTAGAGCTTAGCAATTCAGGTGTGAGAGAAGGATCATTCATTTCTTCAATGATATAACATTTATGATCAAACCTAGGAGGAAGAGATCTCAAAATTTTAGCACACACATCATTATCAGAATATACAATACCATTCGCATGCAATTGGGTAATGATATCAGTCAAACGCATATAAAAATCATCAAATGGTTCATTATCGTTCATAACAAGCATATTGTATTGTTGAACCAACATTTGTGTTTTACATTGGTTTACTCTATCGTCACCCTCGTGTGCAATAACTAAAGTATCCCAAGCATCCTTACTAGTAGTGAAGTGACATGTACGTTTTAATTCATTTTCACTCACACTCATGAAAATCGTATTTCTGCCCTTATTATTGAAATTGCTTATCTTTTTCTGATCAACACTTAATTCATTAATTTTCAGCTTTCTAAAATAGTGCTACCTTCTGCTATAGGAGTAGTGGGGTGCCTATAACCATTTTCAATCAAATCCCACACGTCATCTCCTAAAGTGCCTTGAATAAATGCAACCATTCTGATTTTCCAGTATGAAAAATTTGAGCCATCAAAAACAGTAAGTCTACTAAAATTTCCAAGCCTAAGTAACTAACTTGAATCATCCATTAAAACAAGGAAAAAGTGTTTAACAAAAGTTTTGAAAATGATCTTTTTAAAGTCTAGCTCTGATACCACTTGTAGGAACCCCGGGCAACTAGGGCGATGTGCAAAAGACTTTTATGTGCAGAAGTAAACTTATTGTTGAGTAAACACCTTAAACCCACAAGTTTATATGAATGATGCAAAGGGGACCAAATTAAACTTTTACTTAATGTTTTAACTTTATGAAAATGAATTTGATTTTCAAAGTTAATTATCAGTCCAAATTATTTTCTTTTTAAATCAAGGTGATTTGCAAAAATAATAAACAATTCAGTTTTAGGCGAGTTTCTATTTAGTTAAGCCAACTGTTTCACGTGAGGTGATATACAGAAATATACAGCACACTGTGTTTATTTTACGTCTCAAAAACCCTTCCCCGGGAAAAACGACGGACTCCTCTAGGAGTCACCTAATCTACTTCCACTAAAATAATAAATCAATAGGGACGATTTACAAACAACAAACTTCGACAAATAAAGAAGAAAGATCTAGCTATTACCCCACTCGACCAACTCACCTACCTGGTTGCTTATTTTGTTCTCTCTTTAAACTGTCCTCACTTGTTTTTGCGTTCTTCACTTCTCAGCCTTCCCTCTAACTTCTTTAAGCGCTGGTTGGCTCAGTGCCTATTATTTATTTTCTAGTGAAGTGATAGTGTGTGATGCAACAGACTATATCACCTATATCTTTGCAAGTCTTATGTTATTCAAATCAAGTCATCTTGACTTTTAATACACTTTTGAAAAGCTTTCTTTTCTCTTTCATTAAGTCTTTGAACACTAGACTTGTTCAGATATTACACAAACATGTGTCTACGTGAATACAACGTGAGTGATTATATGTGAGTGATATGAGATGAAAACAATTCCTGAAAATCACTTACACAATCAAGTAATCATGTTCACAGAATAATGACTGAATATATTCAATAAAAACAGACAGTCAAATATTCACAATCTTATATTTCAGAAAACAAAGATAGATTAAATCATATTTTAATCTAAAATCTTATCAAGACTATTTTCACAAATATTTCAGATTAAATCAAAACAGTCTTAAACACACAAGAAAAAAATATTCAGTTAAGATATTAAATCTTCCACAAATCAGATATAAAAAATCTTAGGTTTAACTTTCTAAACCTCAAACAATACAAATCTGAATATTACCAAAATATTTTCTTAAAAATCTGTTTTAAAACAAAGTGTTTAAAAAAATTCAAGATCTCACAAATAAGTCACAAGCAGAATATTCACACAAAAATAATTTCGTGAATGGTGTGTGTTGTGTACAAATGTTAGATCTAAAGACTGATCTAAATAATACACACAGATGAGAGAACTCACTTACAAAGATTATATACTCTAGAAAATCGTAAGTGCAAATTCAGAATGAGAGAAGTCCAATCTTCATTTTAGTTTTGACAAGAATCAATATTTGAAGATGACACAAAAATATTTATGGTTTAATCTCTCTCTCTCTCTCTCTTTCTAAAAATTTTGACAGAGTTTTGCTACAAAAATTATTTTCTCAGCTCTATAAAAATGATACACAATAGGTTATATTTATAGAGTGCACAAGTGTGTGCAGATTGGTGTAAAGAGGAATCACATGGATTGAGACAGAAATACACACAACCATAGATAAAAACAGATATGATGGCTCACAAAGAAACATCAAGTATAGTGATAAAAATGTGACACGTGTAGTGCAAGCTGTTACACACTAACAGATTCAAGAAACGAATCGTTTATTAAAACACAGTCATTTTAAAAATATCTTGAAGACAGCTGTGAGACATTGCGTACCAAAGACGCATCAAATATTACCGTTGTAGAAGAATTAAAGCGGCGTCGTTTATAAAAATGGAAGCCAACTCTGACACACTTAAAATTAGTAACAAAAGTCACCGTTATAACAAAATGTATGTTACGTCGTTTTGGTGAAATAGACCCAAAACCGTTTTCGATTTTGCAGAATACCGTAGGCGGTAAAAAAGTAGAGAACCAAGGGGCGGTAAACACTAGAACGACGTCGTTTTAAAAAATACCACCAAAAGTCCATTCTCGGTAAAATCAAAACTGTGAGCAGTTTTGTAAAATTACAGGCGGTCAAATCGGTACATGTATGGGGAACACGCCATCAGACAGTATGGGATAAAGTAATGGTCAAATCGACAGATATATGCAAAATCATAATACGCATGTTCGGTCATGCTAGTTAACAGCATACTTGCAAACATATTAACATAAAATATAAACTTATATATACTAAAGGACATACATACATACATATATATATATATATATATATATATATATATATATATATATATATATATATATATACAATCGTACAAGACAAAAAGGAGTGGCCCAACAGCTTTTGGCTTTTGTCAAATTGCTAGCATATGTTACTAACATATATAATATATTATATACACAAAAGCTACTAACAGCTATTGACTTAAAAGCATACATGTACAAAACAACTAAAAGACAAGTCTTGAAAACATACAAAAACGATTTACACGCATATGTATATTTATAACAAAAAAAATTATTTTTAACTTAAAAAAAAATAATCTGTAACTTTTATTGAAAAAAATATTTAGTGTCAACTTATTTTCACAAAAATATTTTTCTTATAAAAATTCTAAATTAAAATTTTTGAACTCAAAACTAATTTTATTATGACAAAACAGAACATTATCATAAGATATGATAACTCTATGCAAATGCAATGTGGTGTTGTGTCTTATGTGACAGAAATTCCTATGAGCCATAGAAACTGAAAGTTACCTTTTTATGAGAGAGCGGCCTGAATCAAGTGATCATTTGATGTAGATGGACAAGGAGAACTTGGCATCGATATGGGGACACGCAATCCTAAATTACAAATATATTTTGTCAAAATTCAAGTCCAACTAGATGAAGTCCTATATAGCTAAAGCACCAAAAACAATCCCTAGGTGTGCTCTATATAGAGACATCACTGATTACGCGTATTGAAAAGTTAGCGGTTGGTCTGTAGTTATATAGGACTTCATCTTAAATCGATCGATGAGAGGGTTTGGATGTCTGTAGTTAGCGGTTGGTCTCCACCAGCTCATTTAGTAGATAATGAACGTGTTCCCAAACCGGACGATAGATGGAGTGAGAATGAGTTTAAATTTTTAAACTTTAATTCTCGTGGTTTAAATGCCTTGTTTAGCGCTGTCACACCGGATGAACTCTGACGCATTATGACGTGTGAGACCACTAAAGAAGCTTGGGATATTTTACAACTCAGTCATGAAGGTACTAGTGTCGTTAAACCTTCAAAAATCCAAAACCTCACCACTCAATTTGAAACTATCAAAATGAATGAAAAAGAAACTTTTGATGAATTTTATGCTAGACTTTCCAATATTGTTAATTCATCTTTTAACTTGGGAGAGAAAATACTCGACAACCGAATAGTAAAGAAAATTTTAAGGTCCCTACCTGATAGACTTATTCCGAAAGTGACCGTTTTAAATTCTTTACCAACATTAGCCTCTACGAAATTAGAAGAGATTGTAGGTTATTTACAAACCAATGAACTGGATATTTTCCTCTAAAACTAAAAAGAAAATAGAAAATGGAATTGCTTCAAAAGCCCGAAAAGAGGATAAAAAACTAGTAGAGAGCGAGAGTGATAGTGACTTGGAAGATATGGCATTGTTTGCTAGGAAATTTCGAAAATTTCTTAAAATTAACAAAGATAAATTTAAAAGTGACTTTAAGAAATTTGAAACTTCTAATCATGACAAAGCCGAAAGGATCCCTAAAACTATTAACGAAAATTTAAATTGGGACGAGTCAAATAGGTGTGTTGGTTGTGAGGGTTATGTGCATATGGCTTCTGAGTGCCCCACTAAACTAGGGAGAGAAGGTAAGCGACCCATTTCATATAATGCAACCCTTAGCGATAGTGATAAGGAAGAGGGACCCGATTCCCCCACTAAGACCAACTTTATGGCTTTTATGGCTAGTCATGTGAGTGATAGTGAGAACTCATCTATACATGAAAATTTATCACATGACACTTATAAGGTCATTGTTTATGATTCCCTTATTTTTTATGATAGTGAGAGTGAAGAAAAAAGAGAGAGTGAAAATAAAGAAGAGGTTAATGTGAGTGAAATTCAAAATGCTTTTCAATAATTATATAAAGAATCAATTAAATTAAAAAGAGCTAATTTGAAGTTAGAAGCTTGTTTAAAAGAGCGTGTCAATGTCATTGATGATAGTGTGTTAGTGGAAGACCTTAGGACACGAGAGAGATCTCTTAGAGAGAATCTAGAATATGTAGAAGGCGAGAGAGATAGCCTTAGAGGTTTAATGGAATCCGTGAAAAAGGAGCTTATCGAGTTTGGAGAGAGAAATGTTATATTAGAGTCTAACATCCTAGAATTAGAAAATAAATTAAAAGACTCTAGTAACGTCAAATTTGATTTGGAGTGTCGTTCGAAAAAGTTAGATAAAATATTAGGAACGGTCCAAATTAAAAATGACACTTGTGGTTTAGGCTTCAATATTTGTAATGAACCAACTCAAAAAGCCAAACCCAATGTTTTAGGAGAATCGCCTAGGAAAACCTTTAGAGATCACCCCTTAGGTAAATATTTTCGATATGTTTTTACTTGTGCACATTGTGGTCGAAAAGGTCATCTTAAGAAATATTGTTTTGATCTTAAAAGATTTTCTATAAAATCCCAATGTAAGGCAACCAAGGTAGCCAAGATTCCTACACCCCAAGATAGTCACTCATCACTAGTTTGGGTTAGGAGATGCGACTTGGTAGATTTACAAGATAGGGTATTTGATTCTCACTTACTTTCACATGCCTCCTCTCTTGCAAAATCTAAAGGTTGAATGTGTTAGTTTTATTTTCATACTTTAGCTTTTGTACTTCATGCTATATTCACATGCTAAATGTATGCTTGTTTAATCATTTTCTAGTCTATTCTCCATGCTTAATCACATGCTAGAATTATGATTTTTGTTTATCATTTGTATTATATTTCCTTCATTTTGTTTGCATTAAATGAAAAATACAAAAAGATTTTTTGTTTATCATTTGCATTTTATCTTTTTAGCAATTTAAGATTAATGATAAATACAAATGATTTTTGTTTGTATTTTGAGTATATATTTTTTATTTTTGGTTAAAAATTTCAAAAACTCAAAAAGATTTTATTTTGTGTGTAGTTTAGTTTGACACACGTTATATGGCATATGCTTGTGTTAGAATTCCATCTTTTACTCTCCCATGTGGCTAGAACTTTTGGTTTAGATTGTCAATCGTTATTATGTTCTTTACCATGCTTACATGGAGTAGTTGGATTTTGTGTTGATTAAATGGATTCTATTTTTATATGCCTCTACTCACACATGCGCGAGATCATTTGAAATTTTCACTTCATATGTATATTTGAGCTTTGTGAGGTGTTCTCCTTCCAATCTTGTCATCTACATGTTATGTGACCTAAGAGGACTAGTTCATGTCAAAATCCGTTGCACGTGAGACTTGTGAGATATAAAAAATGTGAAATATAAATGTGCACGGGGAAGAGCTCCGAAAGGATTTATTATCCTTTGTGAATAGTAAGCCACCATTTGTTTGGACATAAAAGAAATACGTGGTCCAAAGGCCTAAAAGAAAATATGGCATTAAAAAGAAAAATAATTGCCAAGGACTATGTTTAGTTGATTTATTCATTCAAAAGAGTAATATATATGTTATTGAGGGAGTTTTGATGATATATCAACGTTTTGCACAATGTCCATTTATCCTAGTTGCGTTTTCAATGTCATGACTCTATTGGTTTGTCGAATCATCAAAAGTCTAGGCTTGTATGCATTGTGTATGTTTGTTCATTGAGTTCAATTTATATTGTCACATGAGGTTATATTCAAATGTGATGAATTTTGCAATCAATTGAGAACTCCGTGAACATGTTTTAAGTGATTGGGTCTAAATTTAATTGTTACTTGTTCACACCCCAACACTTATGTTTCCATATGACACATTTTTGCCATACAAGTGTGAAAGATTCATATTATATTTTGTGTGTGTCATTTGTGTGTTTATATCTATATATATGTGCGTGTGCATCTTTGGTATATCTAGAGTACGTATATATATGATATTTTTGTTTAGTCTTTGCCTTGCTTTCTAGTCCATATATGCTTTAATTCATAATTGGTATCTATTTTGTTGCATTCTTTGTTGATATCACATGCTTAATACTTTATGTATCTTATTGGTATCATTTTCTTACATCCTAGTTGGTATCCGTTATTATTTGTTGGATTAGTTGTGCTTTTGTTGCCCATGTGCTTTAATGTTCTCATCACTTTATGCACACTTACATGTTTTATTCTTTAACCTTTGTCTATTCCTGAACAAAAATGGGGAGAATGAGATGATCGTATCGTATCCTTGTTTGGGGGAGATTTATCTTCGGGGGAGACGTCTTTCTAAGTAGATCTTAGTTGATAAAGGGAGAGAATTAATTTTCGGGGGGGGGGGGGGGGGGAGGAGATTTATCTTCGGGGGAGACGTATTTCTAAGTTGATCTTAGTTGATAAAGGGAGAGAATTAATTTCGAGGGAGTAATATTTTGATATTTTGATATTTTGACGTTTAATGTGTTTGCTTAAGTGTGCAGGAATTATATTATAAGTGGCAACTTTCTCCGGCAAAGATTGTGATCCTTTGGGTTGTTTTAGTCAAGCATTGTATTTTTTTTAGGTGGGACTTTTTATTAGTCTAGTAGAGCTTGACGGACCTTTAGGATTTTTATTTGGTTTTTGTTCCGGAATAGCCAAAGGGGGAGATTTGTAAGGACGCAAATTTTCAATTGAGTCCTTTGTAGTTTTGGATCAATTTCGAAAAAAAACGTTTGAGTCATAGGATAGACTACATTGATCATCCTTCAAGCCTGTGACGTGTTTGTTGAAGATGTAGCGGCCAAATGTATAAAGCTTCATCACATTGCTGAGTTTGTTTGTTCCTCGTTTCTACGTCATCAACATGGTTCCTTTGCTCCTAAGTTATGAATGCATTTTAATATATATATATATATATAGGAGTTTGGAACATTTTATAATGGGTGAACGTTTATTTAAAACTGTTGTTTAATTTCAGAAAGATTTCATTTAAACTTTAAAATAAAGAATATAAAGTTTCTGGGCAAAAATCGAATTTTTCAAACTTTCTGGAAGTTCGTTCGATATGTCATTCCAATGAGTTTTTTGTTCGAACCAGATGTCGTTCGAACGAGTTTGCCAACGAGTTCCCATTTTGGCCACTGGAACTTCGTTCGAAATGTCGTTCGAATGAGATGGCTGTTCGAACGAGATTTCCAACGAGATTTCTAACGAGTTCACACAGTAACTTTGTTAGAAGCCTCGTTCGAACGAGATTTCCTTCGAAAGAGATTTCATTCGAATGAAAATGTCGTTCGAACGAGATTTGGCGGGAATAGGTTTTTGGCGGTTTTGAGCAGTTTTTTCCCACTTTTTCCACTACTTTACCCCACTAACTTATGATAGAATATCTAAGTGCGATAACCAATGTTTTTAACTTAACGTTTTCATATCCTACAACCTCTAAGAGAGTGTTTTGAGAGAGAAATCAAAAGAGAAAAATTTCTTTGTTTAAGTATTGCTGATTTTCAAGAAAAATGTTTTAAACACTTGCTTTACACCCATATTGTTCATTCAAGCTTCCATAGATATATTTGTACTTGCTTGGAGTTTTGGCACCGGTTTCCATCTCTATCGTTTGAAGAGACATTTTGGGTTTGCTTCTAAATCCCACAAAGAAGAAGATGTTTTCGTTGATTTACCCACTTGGAGAAATGCTCCTAGTTCGGGTGACGGTGACCATATAAAGTCCTATCGGTGGATTTCGAGACCGCGATGGAGCTCCGTGGTTATTTGCTAAGAAGAGGTTGATACAAGAAGACGCGTTGGGGCTTGAGAGGGATCGAGTCGAGTGTTATAAGTCATAAGTCATCTTTCTTGTATTTGTAAATTCCATACTTAGTGGATTTGGGATAGGGCATTCCGAGGTTTTTTCCCGTTTTGGGTTTTTCCGTGTAGATCACGGCGTAGTGATTTATTTTTTGTTTTATCTTTCTATACTCACCTAGAACACAGGCTTAAGTAATTCAAGATAAAATTTGGTTTTAATCACTACATGTTTAATTTGGTGCTAAATTAAATATTGGGTAATGTTCGTTTATGTTAATTTAATTCAAGTCATTTAATTTAATTGATAAAATTGGTTTGGCGTAATTTGATAAAATTACAAAATATGACTTTGGCTAATTTTCTAGGACTTGGGTTAAATTAAATTGGTTTAAGTAAAATTGAAATAAGTGTGTGTTTTAATTTTATTTCACTTTTGTGTTATTTTAATTTAGAAGAAATTAAAATTTGTTTATTTATTTGAACCATCATCTTTCGCTTTCGCATAATTAAAAAGGAAATTGGTTTTATAGTATAAGAATATTTAAAATTGGGGGCCTACGGGACGCTTTCAAAAACATAAAGTAATAAATTACAAGGTTATAATTTGATTTTCATTAAATTTTCGGAAGCAGATTTTATTATTTAGAATTGGGTCCCCATTATAGTTCTTATGAAATTAATAACAAATCGCACTAAGCGAGTATTTCATAATTTATGCGGGGAATCAAATTAAGCATTATATAATTTTTTAAATTGGCCCTCTTTTGTTAGATTATTTATGAGATAATGAAATTGCAATGTAGTTATAATTAGTTAGAGAAATTAATTACAACTAAAAAAATGAATAAATTATTGGGCTATTATTTTGGATATCCATGTTCTGTTTGGAAGATAATTTTATTATTTAGCATTGGGGCCCAGTATAGTCCCTATGAAATCAGTAATCATTTAATTATCTCATTACTCTAAAAGATTTTAGTCGGTCTCTATTTTAACACTGACGTATGTTTTTTCGAGTGAGGATATTGTTTGAAACATGGCGTTGTCTCATTTAAACTGTTTCAAAAGAGGGAATAACATTCTAAAAAAAAGCCCTTAATTGATGTCAAACTTCCCATGATTGTTCGAATGTGTCATCTCTTTTTCGAACGAGGGCCTCCTTTTAGGAAAATGTGTTTCAATTGGAGTGTTTTATGCTGTGAAGTATAAGTAATATACAGGGTGTATTTTCTTAGGTATCAAATAAGCATATTTTTTTATCTCAATCTCATACATAAGGACACGCACACACACACACACACACATATATAGAGAAAGAAATAAAAGGGATACAAAAGGCAAGATGAGGAAAGCGAGAATGAGAGGCAAGGCGAGGAAAGAGAAAGTGAAATACGTACAGAACAAGATAGAATAAAGAGAAGTGCCTTCTTAAGAGTTTCAAGATCCTAGTCTCTAGTGGTGACCATGCACCTTTCTTACTTCGTAGGATCACGTATGGGAGGATCTACGTAATCTCTACATCCCTTTTAAATATTAGTCTCCTATCAAATCACCTATAATATTTGCTAGAGTATGGTGATAAAAATCCTAGATATATTCTTATATCGAGTTATTTTCTTCTTGTTTCTAATTTAGTATCGATAAAAAATTTGGTTAATAATGTTTCTTACAAAATCAATTCCTAATAGAAAGGTTATTCAACATTTATAGGGATGCCTACAAACTCAACCATAACGAGCTCAATGTGCCCTCGGTTAGTAAAGTAGACCCCAATTAGGAGAAAATATCAATATTCATAAAAAAAGACCACCCTTGTAGCCATTATAAAGAACTAGAATCTAACCCTATAGAGTGTTTCGACACCTGGTCATAGCCTCGGTGTCATAAAGTCATATTGAGGAAAATGGTCAGATAATCAACATCCCTAAAATAAACATGTACATACGGGATCCACCAAGGTATAACTTCCACACCTATATAAATCCAATGTTAGAAATGTTGCATTAAGGTCAAAGGCCAATAAGGTATCCTAAGAAGTAAAGGTCAAAGCACAATAGAACCATCCTGACATATCCATCATTCTCTTACACTATGGATACTCATGCCCCATCTCCTCATGAGATACATCTCGGTTAAAACCATCCCTCTTTATCGCTTGTAGAACTAGGGTTCCCTACTAAATAATTAGACACCAGTCAATATCTCTATAACTCCCTTTGGACAAACACGTTTTAAGTCCATTATATTAAAAAATTAGTCTCCCTAATCCCACACATTATTATACCCATTTTCTAACTATAGAAACCACATTCTAGGACCCCATAAGTCTCTCGTTAGGTCCCTAGCACCTCAACATTTCACTACAAAACTAAGGACATAATTTGAGTACTAATCTAGTGGCCATCGAGCACTATTAGGATCCGTTTGAATCCTGTTAACTCTATATTCAGAGAAAAAGCTCAATGAATATTTGATTGGATCTAAATCCCCTTTCCAACGGTTCACCCCATGCGTGAATCGGCATAATGGGTTGGAAGAGAAGCATTTATTCACCCCACGCGTGAACGCTCCCGAGCCTCGATTTGACCCCAATCAAATCCAATGTTAGATAAAAATATCAATGAATCCTTAAACGATACTGAAACCCCTTTTCAATGGTCTGCCCCATGTGCCAAATGGAATAACTGTTTGAATAAAAGATTCATTTTCTCCTGAAAATTAATTCGGAGGCCACCAGGAATTCTTGAGCTCCATTTGACCAAGGTCAACTCTTCAGCTCAAATGATACTGAATGATATTCTTAGGGCATATAATTCCCTTTCCAACGGTCCACCCCATGCTTGAATCAGTCTTATAATACGGACGAATGACTCATTTTACTCCGAAAGGTCACCGGGTGTTTTCGAGCCCCAATTGACCAAACTCAACTCTCTGAACCAACAGAAGACCTTTGGAATGTCAGAGTACCTATTATAACATTTCCAACAATCTACCCCAAGTGCAATTCTGACTTACGATTGGGACGAATGATCCATTACACTACGATGAACTCCTGTCCTAAGGATCGACGGGAGTTTCTGAGCTCCATTTGAACCAAAGTCAACCCCTATACCGGGAGCATCCCAAAGGACTCTTTAAAGTATATGACTTACCTTTCTAATGGTATGCCCTCTGCGTTATTTGGATTTACGAATTGCATTTTATGATTATTTGTTTAGAAAAATCATGAGACTATCGATTGGCAAGTCCATTTCCCTGCATATTTTCAGTGTGTCTAGGGTTACCTGTCGATTAGAAGGGTTAGGGATATTCATATCGGCATCCCTACCCTATAAATAGAGGGCATGATCTCACTCTCAAGACATACCTCAGATCCATCAATATCAGTGATCTCAGCAACATTCTCTTGCAATTAGTGAAGTTTCATTGTGTAAAATTCCTTTATATCTTCCATTCCCATCATTTTCATACCCAATTTAACAAAATCTCATTCTTTCTCATCCAACGTTCATCTCAACATTCAAGGGAGCTCATCAAAAACCAACATCAATCCTCAAATCTCCAAAGAAGGTCCAAAATTACTTCTCTCTCTCTTTAAATTCTTCATTTCTGCATTAATTACATAAATTCATAATATAGCTTTTACTTTAGTTCATACACATTAATACCTCATGCTTTATTAGTTATGTTGCAAATACTCCATTTTCTATAAAAAAAAAGTTAAGAAAAAAAGGTTATACCTATAAATTCCGACGGGATTACTTATCTCATTTTCCTAAAACTAAAGAAACATATCCCCACACACATATATAATAATTTCCCATTCGAATCTATGGGATAAACCCCACCCTTATGTCGCATGCAAACTACGTGGACTTTGATGTCTTTATAGGCTACGTAGGCATCTCGGGCTAAAACCCGAGACTCGAGTCCTATTTCCCAAATTTTTAATTTTCTCATTTTAGCATTTGCATATGTTTCATCTATACATTATTTAATATATATTATATTTGTGATCCATATTGGCATTTTATATAACATATATTATCGTTTCATCGTAACGATTGATATCTCGATAAACGCATACATCATATTCTTTAGATATTATTTTGGAAACATTCCTATGGATGAACTCACTCTATCTTTTCCATTATATGAGTTGAGCAATTTCGATTTCCATTTATATATACACACGCACACACTTCGCGAAGAAATTAAGAAAAATAGTAACACAAGATCATGAGAGATCGAAAAGGAGGGATGGGTGCCTAAAACCTTCCCATTCCGTGACTTAGCCCCCAAACCTCTGAACTATTGGTGTCGTAAGCATCAACTTGTCTTTTATGACACTCTCTCAATGCGGTGACATGTTCTTTTGCTTGTTTTGTGCAAAATAGTCTAGCAACTCCATCTTTTTACATCACCCAACATCGATGATGGCCGAAGCGCTCCTAGAGAAAGAGGGTGCGAGACCTCTTTCTCCCCTTTTTCCCCCCATCGGGAAGGGAGAGAGAGATAGGGATGGCCACAGTGGAGACTCCGCTGGGGAGTTCTTAAGAGGGATACTGCTTGTGTGCGTATGCACCTACCTGTATGTTCCTTTTTTTCTCTTATAATTATTTCTTTCATATACCTACCTTATGTTTACATCAAATCTCACTCACTTCCACTCACACACTTGTAAATACTCTCCATGCACACTTTATACTACTTACACTTAGGTTCACTTATATCCACATGTTGGACACACCATTTAGAATATCCATGCTTAGGTGTCACTAATACACACCTCCACTTATCATATTTGTATATATCCATTCTCACTCACACTTATCACATACCACTTGTAGTTCATCTATGCTTAGGTTCACTACCACATTCTTACTCATAGATATTCACATATCACTCACTCTCACATATACATGCTCAGTGTTATACTCATGCTCCATGCTAGATTTACTTTTTCATGTACATTCTTCCCCACTAGTATAGCGATCATGCTAAAAAATATACTCTCTCCATAATATATTAATCAATAATCATGCATTTTGCACACTACATTATGAAAGACCATGGCTATTGAACAAATTTTGTCCCGTAACTAACGAATCAGTTTGTGATGGGCGTTGGTCCTGCGAGTCATAGTTAGCCTAAGCAATATGACTCACACCTTCCATTGGCCAAGTACCTTCGATGTATATTGAATGTTTCCTCCTGCATCGTACCTCTTGATCGAAGTCATGACGGGAGGTGTATTATAGGGAACTCATTCACGTACGTCGAGTATATCGAATTCTCTCTCACACGTATTGTCCCCACGAGGTATATAGTGAGGCAATTCGCATACACTCAGGTATATCAAATGTCTTGTCCACATGTACCGATTTCCCTTAAAAGAAAGACGTATATCGTGGAAGTCATGCCATAGGGAGAACCCTTACAATTAACCCAACAATTGCATACCCTCATATAGGCGTCAAACCTAGGGCACTCATATTGAGTTTATTAGTTACTACCCAAAACTCTGCCGAAATGATGGGTCGCAATGCCGCCTAACTTTTTACGCAATTTCATCTTTTAAAAAATGGGACCCTGTCTATGAGCCTGGCAACAAGTCCAACCATGTTTTACATATTTTTCAAACCCAATTTTCCTAGGCTCGGGTCCCGTCTGACATTTCTTTTTGCATTTAGGTAAACCTAATACAAGTGAGAACATAATAAGAGACCTTTTTTCTCATTTTTCTCTTTCTTTAACCAAAGTGTCAAAAACACTTTTCCCCTTTTTTGTAAAAATACCAAAAGCATTCTCCTTCCTTTTATCATAAATGTCAAAAAAATAATTCCTCCATTTTACCCAAAAACATTTTGTCCTCCTCTTTTCCAAAAATGTCACTTTCCTTATTCTCTTTCGAAAATAAATTTGAATCATTTTTTCTCCTTCTCAGGTCGATCGCATACTCGAGCCTTGGCCTAGCTCCCTAGTGGCTTTGGTCTTCCATCAAACCACCCAGATGTTACATAAGTTCTCCTGCTATTTCCTCTGAGTTCGAAATTTAATTTCACCCGCTTTACATGGAGAATGCAAACCAAGTATCGAATGTACAGTCTGATTTGATGATGGTTCTAGCCCAATTTACTGCCAAGACTGACAACCTACAAATAGTGGTTTATGAGATGAAATAAAACTAGGTCCCTATTCCCTAAGAGCCCAAGGTCTTCTTCCCTCGCGCTATGGTTTCGCACGCACCTGAGCGTATTTGGGTCCCAAAAGAGTATCATAACGCTCCACCTGCCCCTCCAACCAATAGGCAACTTCCATCTCAGCTCCCTATGCTAAATCTTTCCCAACCAGGGTCTAATCAACCCGTGATAGTTGATTCGAAGGAATAAGAGTTTAACATGGTCAAGGAAGACGTTATCACGTTGATCAATAAGTTCACCAAGTTCAAATCTTTAGGAACTACATGGAGTACACCCATATGTCTCCCTACCCTAAAGCAAGGTTGTTGAAAAGTTTAAGATGCCTTACATTTAGAAGTTCAGGGGTAGTGAGCCCCTAATTATTCATTTTCAAAGATATCACCAAGACATGACTCTCCTAGGAGATTCTGAGTAAATAATGGCCCAAATGTTCCAACCGACTTTGAAAGATAGTGCTCTTCGCGGTTCTTATCCCTCGGAGAATCCAGAATTCATAGTTGGGAGCATGTTGCCCACGAATTCATGTCACGGTACAAGTATGAGGAGGAGTTGGAGGTTACCCATCGTGATTCAGAACTTCTAAAAAATAATACAGAGAAACTATCAGTAATTTCATGGAAAAATGGAGAGATAAAGAGTCCACCATGACCAATCGGCCTTACGAAGAGGAACAAGTCAATATTGTGAAAAAAAAAACTTCTTACCCCATGTCTGAGTGACATTAGGAGGACAATATAACCCCCATTTCCCAAACTTCTAGGAGGTAGGAGTGGATATTGAAGAAATTCTTGCCAAGATGGAAGTTGAGCCGAAGAAAGTATCCAAATAGTTCACTCCCAGAAGGTATGTAAGCCTGCCTATACCAATGTTTCAACCATATATGAAATTTCCCATGCTTCCAAACTATGGGCACCAGAAATCCGCCTTAACCCAGTAAAAAAGGAATACATCGAGCGTTATGATCCCCTCTTCAAATTTTACCAAGCCCTTTTAAGAAAAAATCTTACTAAGCCATTGAACCCTCATCTATTACCACACCAACTTCACAAAAATTTCAAACCTGATGCCCATTGTGATTTCCATCAAAATGTTGGCCATACGCCTGATTAGTGTTTCCATATTCAAAATATAATTCAAGCTCTGATTGATCGGGGTATCATCGCCCAACCAACCAATCCTAAACCTAACACTACCCACAATCCACTCCTAAATCATACAAATGTCGTATTTTTAGAAAAGACCCAGAATTTTATCCATCTACCCAGATTGTACCCATTAAATCACCCATCATACCCATATCCTACTTGTTTTTCCCATCAGGCTCTATCACCCCTTACAAGAGAATACATTGTTGTTCGTACCCATTTCGAAGGGAATCGGGCTGAAATTTCCCTCATAAATGACCATTGACTGCGAAAGATTCAACACATTATTCTAAAAAGCTCAAAAGTGGGCTCGAGAGTCAGATAGTTTGGTACTACCCACCGATGAAGTCAATTTAGATGATGTTGTCCAAATCATGACAGACATAGTCCGACAAACTAATGAAGTTCATAATATGTCTGAGCTACTTGATGTTTTGAAACTATAAGGGCTCCGTGTCCCTTTTCTTCTACATCTCCCCGTTGAGTGGGAGGATTTATACGAAGAGGCCATTGAAGTTATATAATGCATTGAATTCTCATGGAAGGATGATGTCATTACCATCAGATGGGGGGGAGAATTAGATAGTTTAGATGAAGAGAAAAACCCAGAAAAGACTAAACCAATTGTCAGTACATGTGTAATGATATCGTTTGAGGAGCTGCTAGGAGAAATCAATAAAGTCGCCGAAAAGATTGAGATAGATAAGGGAATAGGGTTTTTCCCCCTCTTTTGTGTACCATATAGATAGATCAAGGAGGCATTAACAGATTCCAAACCCGCAATCAACAATGATCGATAAGGGAAAAAGTGCTAAGAAACTCCCTATGTCGAAAATGACCCTCGAGGAGAGCAAGATCCTTGATCAATTGAAGAAAACTCAAGATAACATCACTCTATGGGGACTCTTTATATCTTCTCAGTTTCACCAAAATTTCTTGATTAAACTACGTACTGGGCCCATAGCCCCTCCTTCTACCATGCTAGAAGAGGCAGTGAACCTGGTTGGATCTCTAACATGATCTCTTTCTCTGAAGAAGAAATTCAAAAGTTTGGTCCACATCACAACTATGCTCTCAATATATCTGTTGAAGTCCTGGCGAACACCGTCCCACTTTCGTTTGTCAACAATGGGCCAGGACTTAATGTTTTCCCATTAAGAACCTGTGACACCCCACCCAATTAAATATTGGGTGATCAGTCCTTTATAAAATTTAAAACAGAATGTTCGGTTGGTTCATTCTTAGCATCACTGTCAAAAACACAATAACTTATTTAATCACCTAATATAATTAAGCTAAGTGTCAAAACATATATTTTCTTATTAATTAAAAACCATTTAATTACCAAACCAAATAATATACAACATCCACGCACAATTAATTAATACAAATACTGAATCAGAATCGCATGCTGAAATACATAAGACTGGATAAAAGATCCCAGTACAAAACTCTAAACCAAAACAATAGTAGCCATCAATCCATATGAAAATGAACGAGAAATAGAGTAAACATAATCTCTGAAACTGTCTAAGGAAGGGGTTACACATGCCCTAAAGAAAATGTCATAACGAATCAGAATGAAACAATCGAGGCGTCTAAACAAATTCCTGCAGCTCCCACAACAGCTACAGCATGCCACACAATCCGAAACTCTAAGCCTGATGTCCCTGTGGATGAGCACCTGATATAATACATATATATAGCAAGAGAGAAAGAAGATGCAAGAAACGAGTCAGAGCCCGATATGTAAAAATATTTGTTTAAGAAAGTATTTAAAATTTGCAGTAAATCAAGTATCAAGTACATGTTGGTTCGAAATCTCTCTTGAGATTCTCACCCCTCTTCTATTGTGCACGCCTAACGCGTATCTAAATTTTCTCCTTAGCTATACCTCCCAATATAACTATTCTGAATCAATCCTAGTAGTATTTACTCTCACAATTAGTAAGCCCGTATCGCCCATATAATACGTTATCCAATTCGCCTATGATGAAAAGATAATTAATACATTTTTCATTTTCATAATAATTCAAGTATTCGATTACAATTTTCTTAACAAATTTTCATGCGCATATTCATTACTATACACATTAGATTGGTTCACAACTCTCATACATAGATACATATAGTCACATCTGCCCTATATATATATATATATGTTGATACCAAAATTAGTATGCTGATGTAGACGAATAATAAGAAGACACGTGTCAATCTACGTGGCACAATAGCAACGAGGAAGTTCATTCCCCCGACCAAGTCAGATTCACTCCGAGCAACAAGTATACTCCGAGGAACTCCAGCTCTCCGAGGAACTTCAACGCTCCGAGGAACTCTTGAACGACGAGCAACTAAGGCAGTTCGAGCTGCATCTCGAGCCAGATAATCAACAGTTCAACTATTCATTAAATGCTTATCATCTTGATGCACACGTTTGAAGAGCATTAAATGAATTACCCTTTCATATGTGTATCATTTAATGTAACACCCTTTCATGTACAGCCTAAGGGCTATAAATACCTTGTATCACCCTCATTCAAAGGGACCGGAATTTCTTGATAGAACTTGTAATCGAGAATTCCCAAACACTCAGCAATAACATAACAGTGGACGTAGGCCATTCATACAAGGCTGAACCACTTTAAAATATTCTATCTCATTTATTTATCTGTGATTAAATTTTAGAGTGATCTAGTTTTTTACATCAACAGATTGGCGCCGTCTATGGGAAACGACTGTTGTTATCGTTTTTCACAAAACTTCATTCATCATCAATGGCAGATAATCCGGAATCCAGTAATCAAAACGCTGGAAATGCTAGAAATCCTCCAAATCCCTCTGCACCACCAGATCTGGCTGGGATTATGACGAATCTGGCTCAAGGACAAACCGCCATGCAGGAAACAATGAGGCAACTCATACAGACCCTTCATGGCGATGCACCTGTACGTTCAGGACAGCGAAGTGGTCAGAGGCAAACTTATTTACTTTCTTCACGATCCAGGCGTAATGAATCATATCGTAATGAAGAATCTGATGATTTCTCTTATCAACCTGGGCGAACTTCGTCATTAAGGGCTACAGATACTGATCAACGTATCACTCTCTCTCCAGAAAGACCCAGTGCCTTGGAAATATTGAGTAGGGTGTCTCCTTTCAGTTGATTAGGCCCTAGGAGGAATAGGAGTCCACCTAAGACCATGTCGAGGAGTTTTTGACAACCATCGGATCTAAGAGAAGGATCTGCACAATCACGACCAGTTGCTCGTCAAGATAGATCTCAGGAGGCAACATCAGAACAATGAATTGCTCGAACTAATAGGCCCGAGGAGGGAAATGATGCGTGGAAAGGTTCCATTCAGCGGTTGGAGGATAAATTGGGAGAAATGGCTAAGGCAAATAACCCCCTAAAACGAACTTTTGTTCAAGGGACACCTTTCGTAAAGGCCATTATGGATTTTCCTACACCGTTGAAATTTAAAGCACGCGTGGTGACTCCCAAATATGATGGAAAGACCGATCCTGTTCTTCACATAGAGCAATATCAAGCTGCTGCCGACATCTATGTTGTCCCCGAAGAGATGAGATGCAGAGCATTCTCGGGAACTCTTACCGGATCTGCCCAGATATGGTATAACAATCTTCCTCGGGGTAAGATTTCAACTTTCTTTCAGTTGGCCGAGTTGTTTATTGGTAATTTCTATTTTGGAGCAAAGCCAGTAAAAAGAGTAGCACACTTGTTAAGTGTTAGACAAAAATCTGGTGAGAGTACTAGAGATTACATAACTCGTTTCAATAACGAGAAGCTGGAAGTCATAGATTATGAAGAAAAGACAGCAATCACCGCCTTGATGAGTGGGTTGTTTCCTAATAAGTTGTATTACATTTTGGCCAAAGATCCACCTACAACTATGTCAGAATTGATGGCAAAAGCGGCCAAAATCATGAATGCCGAGGAGGTTATGGCTGCAAAGAAGAATATGGATAAAGAAACCAAGGTGGAAGTCGACAAATCTAAGAAGAAAGAGCATAAGGGCAATGGTGGTGACAAGCATTCCAAGAATAATAGGTCGTCATGGGAAGTTCTGAAAAAATTCGATAATTATACTCCTTTGAAAATGGGTATTAATCATGTCTTGGAAGAAATCATGAATAACGAGGAAGTAAAGTGGCCAAAGAAACTGAGGTCAGACCCTGACTCGAGGAACAGGGAGAAATATTGCGAGTTCCATAAAGATCATGGTCATATGACCAAAAATTGTATAGCTCTTCAGAACGAGATTGAAACACTCATCCGAAGAGGAAAGCTAGAAAAGTATGTTGACCGGGGAGGTGAAAAAAGGAATAATGACCGAACTAGGGAGAGGTCTAGATCTCCTCGTCGATCAGAGGAGAAAAAGAAGAGAGACCATGAAGATGACCCCGATCTTCCAAAGAAACTAAGGCATCCAGAATGAGAGGTATTTTCCATACGTTTTGGATCATTTGATTGTAATGTTATTACAGGAGGAGATGCAGGAGGAGGAGACCTTACTGCAGAAAGAAAGGCTTACCTTAGAGAGGCTCAAGCTTGCTCATATATTCAGCGAATAAATTTGGCTGAGGAAGATCGCCCGAGGAAGGTAAACAAAGAGAAGCTGGTCATTGGCTTTTCAAAAAAACGACCTGGCAGGTGTTCTTTACCCTCACGACGACCCTTTGGTGATCAAAATGAGGATGAAAGAAGTAGTGATTTCAAGGGTGCTGGTAGATAATGGTAGTTCGGCAGACATCATGTACTATTCATGCTTTGATAGTTTAAATTTGAAATTATCTCAATTAGAACATTATCACAGACCTCTATTGGGTTTTACTGGCGAAAAAGTTTTTCCACTTGGGACGATCAAGTTGGATATATTCATTGGAACTTGGCCTGCTTGTCGAACAGAAAGAATACGCTTCTTTATGATGGATAAGAATGTGCAATCAGCTTACAACATCATCATGGGACGAGTTGGTTTGAAGAAGTTCGAAGCAGTTCCGTCTAAAGTACATCAGTGTTTAAAATTCCCTACAAATTTCGGAGTGGGAGTTGTGAAAGGTGATCAGAAAGTAGCTCGGGAATGCTATTATTCATCTACCGAGCAAGAGGAGCTTTAAGAGTCAGGAAAAAGACTACTACCTACCAGGTGGAGGAAGGTACAGAAATTGAAACACTTGATCCCAGAGATGAATCCCAACTTGTAAAAGGACAGGTGGTGGAATCTACAAAAAATGTTATTCGGGACGACGAACACCCTGAACGAGTAACCCAGATAGGTTCATCGTAAGATGTTTCAATAAAACAGGAGTTGATAACTTTTTTGAGAAACAGAAAGAAAACTTTTGCATGGAGTCATGAGGACATGACAGGATTAGATCCAAACTTCTTATGTCATGATCTCAATGCGAAAAAGGAGATTAAGCCTGTAAAGCAGAGAAGAAGAGTGTTTAGTCCCGAGAAGAATAAAGCCATACAAGAGGAGGTCGAGAAACTCCAGAAAGCCTAATTCATTGAAGATGTGAAATATCCAGACTGGTTAGCAAATGTGGTGATGGTAAAGAAGAAAAATAATAAATAGAGAATGTGTGTTGATTTCACCGATCTCAACAAGGCATGCCCAAAGGATCACTTTCCATTGCCTAGAATTTACCAACTAGTGGATGTTACCTCAGGACACGAGCTGCTCATCTTCATGGACGCTTACTCTAGATACAACCAGATCAAAATGAAACCTGAAGACAGGGAAATCACTTCTTTTATTACCCCTAGGGGAACTTATTGTTATAATGTTATGCCTTTTGGTTTGAAAAATGCAGGAGCGACATACCAGTGGCTGATGAACAAGGTTTTTGCCGAACAAATCAGTTGCAATATGGACGTCTATGTCGATGATATGCTGAAAAAGAGCAAGAAAGCTGCTGATCATCTAGTTGACTCAAGTCAGACCTTTGATCAACTGGATAAATACCAGATGAAGCTCAACCCGACAAAGTGCACTTTTGGAGTATGAAAAGGAATGTTCCTCGGGTACATCGTCAACCAGCGAGGCATTAAGGCAAATCCAGCAAAGATCAAAGCTCTTTTAGGGTTGCGATCTCCAACGACGAAGAAAGAGGTGCAGAGTCTTACAGGACGAGTTGCAGCGCTCAACAAATTTGTATCCCGAGCAACTGATAGATGCCTCCCATTCTTCAAAACACTTCGAAAAACTTTCAAGTGGAATGATGAATGTGAAAAAGCCTTTCAAGACTTGAAGAAATATTTGGGAGCACCTCCACTGTTGTCCAGGCGAGTAATGGGAGAAAAATTGTACTTGTACCTGGCAATATCAGAGAATGCAGTTAGCTCGGCATTGATCGGAATGGAGAATGGAATCTAGAAGCCAATTTATTACACAAGTAAGGCTTTTCGAGGTGTAGAGATCAGGTACCCGAAGCTGGAAAAATTGTCATTGGCATTAATTGAAGCAAGTAGAAGAATGAGGCCTTATTTCCAGGCCCATACCATCGTCGTATATACCGACGTGCCATTGAGACAAGCCCTTCATAAGCCAGAAAAATCAGGGAGACTGATGTATTGGGCAATAGAGCTCGGTGAATATGATATTGTGTATGAACCAAGATCATCATTAAAAGGGCAGGCTGTAGCAGACTTTATAGCAGAATTTACTTATACTGATACCCCCGAGGAACAAAAGTTGCTCACTGACCAACCTGTGGATGTTACAGGATCAACAAACATAAGTCCAGATCAACTCTGGTTGGTAAAAGGGCTTGTGGATGTGGAAATATCATCAAATTCAAACCCAGACCAACTCCGGTTGGTAAAAGGGCGAGAAGAGATGGTCGACGAAGAGCGAAAAATACCAGGGGAGGATGAAAGGAAACAACAGATATTTCACTGAGGAACTCTGTCAGATAAGAAATTTGAAGACGAGTTACCTACATGGAGATTATATATAGATGGATCATCTTGCACTACGAGTTGTGGAGCAGGGATTGCTTTGAACACCCCAGACGAGATTGAAGTGGAATATGCCTTACGATTCCAATTCAAATCTTCCAATAATGAAGCTGAGTATGAAGCCTTGATAGCAGGTCTTAATTTAGCAAAGATTATCGAAGCGTAACAAGTGATGGTATTCAGTGATTCTCAATTAATTGTGAATCAGATGATGGGAACGTATGCAGTTAAAGGAGAGTTAATGGTCAAGTATCATGCAAAGGCGATGGAGTTATTGGAAGAATTTGATGCCATTCAGTTGATCAGAATACCAAGAATGGAGAATGCACAAGCAGACGAACTGGCCCGACTAGCATCAGCTACTCGTACCGAGTTGCGAAGAACAATACCAATTGAAGTATTAGAAGCTCCGAGCATAGATGAAGACCTGACGATGAATGTTATAACCTTTGATTTAGGACCATCTTGGATGGATCCCATTAGGGCATATATTGAAGAGGGAGAATTGCCGGAGGATAAGCTCGCTGCAAATAAATTGAAGTTTAAAGCTGATCGGTATGTACTAACTAATGGTGTTTTGTATAGACGAGGAATTATGGTAGGTTTGCAGAGATGTGTACATCCTTCCGAGGTGAAGGAATTGATTGATGAGATCCATGAAGGGTCCTGTGGAGCCCATGTAGCAGGTCGGACACTTTTGCAAAGGGTGATGACGCAAGGATACTACTGGCCAACGATGAGGGCTGATTGTATAGCCTATGCAAAGAAATGTGGTAAATGCCAACGTTTTTCTTCCATACGACGTACTCCACAAGCATTGTTGACACCCATAACTTCCCCTTGGCCATTTTCCATGTGGAGAATTGATCTGGTTGGACCACTGCCAACGACCCGAGGAAGATTCAAGTATCTCGTCGTGGCAGTGGTTTATTTTACTAAGTGGGTAAAAGCTGAGCCACTTATTGATATGACATACGAGAAGGTATACCAGTTCATTTCGAAGAATATAATCTGCCGATATGGTCTCCCTCATGCCTTCATCACAGACCATAGAACACAATTTGATAACGAGAACTTTGCCGCCTATTGTCATCAGTCAAACATTTTGAAGGTTCATTCAGCACCAGGCCATCCTCAAAGCAATGGGCAGACTGAAGTAAGGAACAGAACATTACTAAATGGTTTGAAGAAGAGGCTAAGTAAGGCTAAATCTAATTGGATTAATGAGCTACAGTCAGTATTGTGGGCTTACCGAATAACTCCCCAAGCAGCAACTGGAGAATCACCATATATGCTGGCATTTGGAAGTGAGGCTGTAATACCTGCCGATTTGGGTCTTCCAACACACAGAGTGCTGAATTTCAATTCCCCAGTCAGCGACTTGATGAGGAGATTAGATTTGGACATGCTCGAGGAAGTTAGAGAAGAGGCAGCCATTAGGAATGCTGCTTATCAACAGCGAACAACCTTGTTCTACAACAAGAGAGTGAAAAAATGCGACTTAAAAGAAGGAGATTACGTGCTAAAGAAGGTCATTCAGAAGCACAATAAGTTGGAAGCAAACTGGCATGGACCTTACCAAGTTACTGCAGTTGTCCGACCAGGAACTTAACGAATAACAACTCTAGAAGGAGAGGAATTTAAGAATGCATGGAATGCTGAACACCTACGCAAGTATTATCAGTGATGTAAAATGTAAAGCAGTTCCATCAATATGAATAAAACGATGATATTTCACAATCTTCTCTACTTTTATTGAAAGTTTTTCGGGGAATACTAGTGTGTTTAACACTACGCTGCTCGGTAAAAAGAAGATGATAGTTCAAACCCATGACCAACTCCTGGTAAAAGGGCGAGAACAAACTACACTCCTTTGGTTAGGAGGCGTACACTAGCGTGACCAACTCAGGTTGGTAAAAGATCTAGTGGACATGATAGTTCAAACCCATGACCAACTCCGGTTGGTAAAAGGGCGAGAACAAACTATACTCCTTTGGTTAGGAGGCGTACACTAGCTTGACCAACTAAGGTTGGTAAAAGAACTAGTGGACATGATAGTTCAAACCCATGACCAACTCCGGTTGGTAAAAGGGCAAGAACAAACTACACTCCTTTGGTTAGGAGGCGTACACTAGCATGACCAACTAAGGTTGGTAAAAGAACTAGTGGACATGATAGTTCAAACCCATGACCAACTACGGTTGGTAAAAGGGCGAGAACAAACTATACTCCTTTGGTTAGGAGGCGTACACTAGTGTGACCAACTAAGGTTGGTAAAAGAACTAGTGGACATGATAGTTCAAACACACGACCAACTCCGATTGGTAAAAGGGCGAGAACAAACTACACTCCTTTGGTTAGGAGGCGTACACTAGCATGATCAACTAAGGTTGGTAAAAGAACTAGTGCACATGATAGTTCAAACCCACGACCAACTCCGGTTGGTAAAAGGGCGAGAACAAACTATACTCCTTTGGTTAGGAGGCGTACACTAGTGTGACCAACTCAGGTTGGTAAAAGAACTAGTGGACATGATAGTTCGAACTCAGACCAACTACGGTTGGTAAAAGAGCAAGAACAACAATGCCAATCTTGGTTGATTAAGAAACAAGATAAGCTCTCAAATACCAACTTATGTTGGTCGGGAAGTAAGTTTATTACATAAAAGTTCCTCGAAGAACAAATATTCCAAACTGAACCAAGTATAGTTGGTCGGGGGTAAAAACCCACTAATTGTAGTTGATCAACGAGGAAAAATCATCGACCTTGGTTGGTCGGGCACATTTTATGAAAAAGACAAAAATTTACCAATATAGTTGGTCGGGAATAAAAACTCTCACTAACTATAATTGGTCGACGAGCACAATTTAACAACCTTGGTTGGTTGGAAGAATTTTTAACATTTTTATACTCATTACTTTATTATTAAGTATTAAGTGATCGAGCAACATTACTAATACTTATTACTAGGTTGGTCGAGGAACCACACAATATTGTTATGCAAGCACAAACATAAAGTGTTTGGCAAGCACAAGACAATAGCAATACAGATTTGCAAAACAGAAAATGAAAGTCTTTCATTAAAACTCAAAATAAATTACAAGTTACATATGTGTACTAACTGTTATATCGAAAATTCCTATTCTATTGGTTTTTTCCCCTTAGTTTTCGATACAGGTTCCTCGCCAGCAGGCGGATCATTTAAAGTCTGAGGAGAATTAATGAAGTTCAAGTCCTTCAGCATCCTGACGTTCATCACAGAAGGTCGATCTAGGAGATGCTCAGGACGAGATACCTCAAACTGAGAATGCAAACTATAGTCACCAAGGTATTTAGAAAGTAAGCTCTGAGGAATGGCACGAGCTGGGATCCATTCCATTTCCAAATTGAACGGTGGCACAAGAAAATTAAGAAATCTAGGATTATAGTATTCCCATAAATAGTGTCCCTGCTCGAGTTTCAACACACATAAGGCATTCAGCCAGCCTTGTTTGTATCCCTCATTATTAGCATTCTAGATACGAGCATCTGAATGGAATAGCGCCTCGTTATATCCAGCCATCCAAAACTCCCTGGGCTGTTTATGGAATTGGAATGTTAACCTCTCAAGTTTCTCATGAAGATTCTGGATGAAAAGTTTATTAGTCTCCAACTCAGATTCTTTTGTAGAGATTTCTAGTTCCAAGTATCTAACTTTCTTGGACAATTCAGACAAAGCCCGATCTTTTGCATTCAATTGGTACGCTTGAGTTTCCAATGTTGACAGAGTACGAGCTTCTTCAATACTACGAGGAATTCTTGATCGACCCCGAGTAGGTGGAGTACTTCGTTCCTCGATAACTTCCTGGGCAACTCTTCCTCGCCCACGAGAACCTCTTCCTCGTCCCCGAGTAGAATTAGAAGTACCAGACCTTCTCAGGATATCCAACTCTTGCCTTAATTTGGCATTATCAACCTCTAAGAAGAAAAATCCCTTATCAGTCACTAGGATTACCGCTGTTGAAGAAGAGGCTGCAGACTTATATTGTGCTAGCTCTTTCTGCAAATTATTATTCTCTTGCTCCAGCAGCTCAGCAATTTATCTACAAGCTTCAACTTCTCCCTTTAGGGTCCTCTCCCTGACATCATACCCAGTAAGGAGTTTGTCTTAGCCCTTCTCGACAGAAAGCTGTTGATACTTCTTTTCATACCCCTCGTGCAGAAGGGCAATTGATTCTTTGTACTGAGTCTGAAGATCTTCTAGAGTATATTGAAGCTCCTCGATCATGTCATAGTAAGCCACGTTATTGGCCACAGCTCGATCAAGTAATCCCTTCAGGTATTGATAAGCTTCTACTGCCTGCTCTGAAGCATCATGACCGATGATGTCAATAACTTCTGATACACTCAATTCTGTGTGACCAGCCTTATAATATTCATGGCATTGCTGTATCAACTTTGTATCATTGACAGATAATAATTCCATTCTAGCCACAAACTAGTAAAGAAGAGAAGGCAAGAGTTAATAAAAAGCAGACAGAGCATTAACAATGTAGAGGAGAAAAAATAGGTGATTTTATTACATCATCAAAAATAGAATACCGAACAACTTCACACCTTTTCCTTGTCTCCCAAGACTTTCTCGGGAGGCTGGGACGAGGAGCTTGCTTGCTCGGTGGGAACAATGATTTGATTGGAAGAAGCTGGGACTTGTTCAGGAGGAGCAGACAAGGACGAAATCTCCTCGGTGATTGTCTGGTTGGGTTGTGGAGCAAGGACTTGATCACCCACTGTCATTGAAGACTCTTCAGATGTAGCTTCGTCTTCATCCTCATCTTCAATTACAGGAGGAGGGCCAGGAAGATGTTGTTGAAATAATTCAGAGTCCTCGCTCACTTTCAATTCTTGCAAGGCAGCAACCCAACCATCTCGGAAGTATTTCAAACTCCCATATTTGACCTGGGTCATCATTGCTGCTATCCTCCTGTCCCATCCTTTATCCCATCCGGTACGAAAAGATTTCTTTATAGCCATTTTCCTTTTCATTTTCTCCGAGGAGAGCTTCTCGGATAGAAGATCCTCGGAGGCTTTCAACTTGGCCTCCACCTCCTCCTTCTGGCGATTTACTTCTCGCAGAAGGGTCAGCTCTTCCTCGGCCGATTTCAACTTATTCTCAAGCTCCCAAAGCTTGTGAGCTTCTCGGAATATTTTTTATTCTCTTTCTCCAAATACTTCACTTTATTGCCCAACTGTACCTTCTCTGCCTCAGACGCAGTCAACTTATTTTCCTATTTACCCCTATCCTCGTCGTATTTTTGACGGGATTCCTTCAGAGATTGGGCCAAACCCTGGAAAGCATCCTCTACTCCGGACGAGGAGCTTGAAGCCTTGAGCTCTTCATCTTTCTTCACTATGGTGTTAAAGCAACTCACCAGCTAAAAAAGAAGGTAATGATAAGTCAGTGCCGAGATACATATATTGACTGGAAGAAAGAAAAATTCAGGATACGAGAAACTTACTGAAGCAATGTGATGAGTAGCTAGGGATGTCAGCATATCCCTAGACATGTTTTCTTCAATTCCTTGGACTTCAGGAATAGTCCAAGTCTTTACCGAGATCATCGCAAAACTCAGAGGAATAATGGTTGGAACTCCAGCTCCACTAGCTTGGAGTTGGGGAATGGTTTCAGAAAAACTGACCAAGGAGGATTTCTTCAATCTTCTCAGTGGTACTTCAGCAGTTTCAGCCAAAGAACCTTCGGTGGGGGAAATGGTGACCACTTCCACAGAAGTACTTCTCTTGCTTGGAGCCACTGGAGGCTTCTCGGCAGCCTTCTGAGCAGCAACAGAAGGAGAAGCATCCACTTTCTTTGTCCCCTTTAGGACATCAACCTTGTTTCTCTTTCCATCACCAGAAGAGGAGGTCTCCTCGAAGATAGCAGGAACTCTTCTCTTACCCATCTTCTGACTCAAAGGAATGTGAGATTTTGGTGAAGATTCCTCAGAAGCGGGCAATGGTTCACTAATGCTGACCACAGGACGAGCAGTAAAGGATGATGTGTAGCTCCTGTACTGCAACAAATATGAAGTAGACCTGATATGCTCGTCTGCAACTCTTCGATGCAAATTCCAGATATGTTTCAAATTTTTAATATTTACTTCTAATTCTTTTGGAGTTTTTCTCTTACTATCAACTGCAAACAAAGACATAGTGAAATATCAGTCATACATTTTGTCAAACATAATGAAATCATAATTTCAAAAAACAAAATAAGATGAAAATAACCTATCCCATTGCCATATGGGGGGCATCTGGGACCCTCATATACTTCATCTCCAACTAAAGGGGTATGTTGCCAATTTTTGATGACTACCCCGTGTTCAAAATAATCCCTGTTTGCATCAGGGAGGTTGACTACTAAGGCCCTATTCAAAAACCTAGTTTTTAAATAAAAAAATATTGTCTAAAATAGCCCATCTGTAACAGTACATAATCTCAGGAATTCCTATACGAGTTCCATGAGTTTGATTTAACCTATACACCCCATTAACTATTCTCCATGTGTTGGGGGCTATTTTTGCAGGGACAACATCGAAATACTCACAGAACTCTAAACACAAAGGGTTTGGTGGAAAAGAAAATCCACATTCAGCAATAAAGAAGCTAGGGAACCAATGTCCCTCAGCCAAATTAAAATAAGTTGAAGGTTCAGAAAGACTCTTCAAAGTTACCCAAGAAGGAATAGAAAAGTCAAAATGGAATTTCTCAAGAGATTCGATATTATAAACCATGGTGAATAAAAAGAAATGAAGAATAAGGAAGAAAATCTTACAGGAAAAAGGAGATCTGTTGACAAACAAACAAAGAAAAGGATGAACGCACACGAGAGAGAAAATCTATAGAAAACTCCAAAGCAGAAATTGAAAAAGGTAGAAGACAATGGGATTTCCTCTGAAGCTTAAATACTTTGCCTTGGGAAATGGCGAAAGAAATGATTACAAAAAGGAAACTATTACGCTACCGGCGGCTAAAAGGACAAAAAGGGCACGAAGATCTAAGCGCTTATAAAAATGCAAAAAGGCGGATTCTGCGAATTTGGAAGGATATTCAAATACGAAGAAAAGGCTCCTAAAACCCAGGAAAGTCATTTAATATTGCCATATACCGAGAAAGAATGTTCCATACTCCTCAAAGTTAGAAATATGAAACATTGGGGGCTTCTGTTGATACCAAAATTAGTATGCTAATGTAGACGAATAATAAGAAGATACGTGTCAATCTACGTGGCACAATAGCAACGAGGAAGTTCATTCCCCCGACCAAGTCAGATTCACTCCGAGCAACAAGTATACTCTGAGGAACTCCAGATCTCCGAGGAACTTCAACGCTCCGAGGAACTCTTAAACGACGAGCGAGCAAGGCGGTTCGAGCTGCATATCGAGCCAGAGAATCAACAGTTCAACAGTTCAACTAGGTTATCACCAATTGGTGCCTTTAATAATAATAATAATAAATAATAGGCATACACACATCCTATTATAATAAATAGGTATTTCCCTCACCTACATATATGCTTCTCTTAAGCATTTTGATTTCAACATTCCGTAATAGTTATTGGGTTATTCTCCCTCTCGAAATCTCTACGGTATATTCTTTCCGTACCTAATTCATTAAAGTATTTATCTCCTCATACTTTTTCCGAAATTCTACCTTACTTAAGTTTATTATTAGAAAATATATTTCTCATTTCTGAACTAATAAACTAAAAACTAGGTCCTAAAAGAAATCATCAAAAGTTCACTCTGTCGCTCGAACGAGGTGGCAAGTCGTTTGAACGACTGCCACATGTCGCTCGAACTACTTTGCGCGAGATTGCAATCTCGCTCGAACGCATTCGAGCGACTTCGCGGTTTGGATTTTGCGGTTCGTCTCCTACACACATTTTCCAATGTTTTCCACCATTTTTAATCTCAAATATTCTCATTCAACACCTCAAACTCCAAATAAATAGTTCTACATTGAACCCCATCAATAACATATGAATACTAACATCCTAGAATCATCAATCCATTACAAATCATTCATAAAATGTGAAATTCCCAATTTAAATTTTTCAAAACCCTAGTTCTTCCAATACATGTTCAAGAAGCCATAATTTCCAAATTTGTTCCATATATAAATTCCTCAAAACGTGATTTCCAATCTACATACATTAATGGTTTCAATCTAATAAATCACAGAATTAATTTACACCTTCAAATTCCTCAATTTCACCATTTTTATAACCTGTAACATATTCCTAACAATTTTACACTAACATGAATATAAGCAATACTGAAACACAGAAAGTTATAAACACTTGCCTTGAGTGAGTAGTCTGATTTCATGATGATGTTGGTATGGGTGTGTTCCCCTTGTCCCGATCTACACGGTGGTGGTGGTGGTGGTTGTGCAAGGTGATGTCGATTTAGCCCTCTTCCCTTGTCAAAAGTTCTCCCTCACACTTCCAATGGCCGTTGTTACTTTCTCTAGCTTTCTAACCCTAATGTAATTGTTTTGGCTGATAAATTAAGTCCTATTTTTCGTCCATTAATTAGGCCTAAAAATCCAATTTACCATAATGCCCTTTTGGGGTGCTGGTTAGGCCTAAAATTATCCCGGGACCCAAAATAAACACCCGAGTATACTATTTCTACTATTTCGACCCTTCCCGACTCAACGGTACCCTCGAAATCATCATACGAGTTACTAAAAATAATTGATATATTTATTCCACCAATTTAGTCTCGACACGACTCACATGCGCGTCTGACTTAATTCACTAAATTATCGTATTATTATCTGTCGACAATTTACCAAAGTATATAGTTCCATATTACATATCGCACAGTAATATTAAACTAATAAGTATTAACCCTTATCACGCTAGTTAATATTTATTTTTATTAGATTCGGATTAATTAACAATTTAATTCTCACATGTAAATTAATTAATCCCTCTGTAATAAATAATCTCATAATTATTTAAATCATCAAAATGTGGGGTATTACATACTCCCCCCCTAATAAAGGATTTCGTCCCGAAATTCAGTAAAGTAAGGCATACCTGGTATAAATAAATCTGGATATTTCTCACGCATATCCGCCTCATGCTCCCAAGTAAACTCCTCCACACTGTGATGCTGCCACTGCACCCGAACAAGTGGAACTACCTTTGATCTTAGCCTCCTCTCACTATAATATATAATAGCTATCGGTCTCTCCTCATATGAACTATCTGGTTATAGTTCAATCTCCTCAATTGCAATGTGAGTGTGTGCCAACTCATCTCGAAGGTATCACCTTAGTGACGAAATGTGGAACACATCATGGATACAATGCAAGTTCTTCGGTAATCCCAATCTGTATGCCACTGGTCCAACCCTCTCTATAATAGGAAATGGTCCCACATATCTCGGAGCCAACTTCCCTTTTTTCCCAAATCTCATTACCCCCTTCATTGGAGATACTCTCAACAAAACCTGGTCCCCCACTATGAACTCTCGAAAGAACCTTTTTGCATCGGCGTAACTTTTCTATTTATTTTGGGCTACCCGTATGTGATTTCGAATCATTCCGATCCTGCTCGACGTATCCTGAATTATTTGTGGCTCGAGTAGTTTGTTGTCTCCCACCTCTAGCCAATAAACTGGGGAACGACAAGGTTTGCCATATAATGCTTCGAACGGGGCCATGCCAATCGTAAACTGATAGGATTTATTATAAGCAAACTCTACTAGTGGAAGATACTGCTCCCAACCTCCCCCAAAATCAAGGATATACATGCGTAACATGTCCTCGAGCATCTGATTAGTACGTTCAGTCTGCCCATTGGTCTGCGGGTGATACGCTGTACTCAACCGCAACTCAGTACCCATAGCTTCCTGGAAGATTTCCCAAAAATGAGATACAAATGTCTTGTCTCTATCTGACACGATGTTAAGAGGTACACCATGCAGTCTCACTATCTCTGCAATAAATAGCTGAGTATATTGTCCCGCTGTATAGTCTGTCCTGACGGGCAAGAAGTGGGCTACCTTCATCAATCGATCTACAATAACCCATATAGAATCATTCCCCCTCTGCGAAGTGGGCAACCCGATGATAAAATCTATAGAAATGCCTTCCCATTTTCAGGTTAGAATCTCCAATGGCTGAAGTAAACCTGGTGGTCTCTGATGGTCCAGTTTCATTAGCTGACAAGTGGTACACTTGGATACAAATTCTGTGATATCCTTCTTCATCCCACTCCACCAATACTGCCGCCTCATATCTTGGTACATTTTGTCCCCATAGGGATGTACCACAAATCGGGACCCATGCGAATCCATCATTACAGCATATCGAAGGTCCTCCCCCTATGGAACAACGAGCCTCCCATTGAAGCACAAACCACCCTCATAACTTACTGAATAAGACTCGGCTCCCCAGCTAAAAGTTGCCTAATCTGATCTTGACAGAACGAATCTGCTGCATGTGCCTATACTATTTGCGTAATGATCTGAGGTGTAACTGTCATCGCAGACATGAATGATCGGGCCACAGCATCCTGATGTCCCAATTCCTTCCATTTTTCTTTCCACACCTCGATCGTCTAATCAACTGGCCTGCGGCTCAATGCATCAACAACCACATTAGCCTTTCCCAGGTGATAGTGTATTTCGAACTGATAATCTTTTACAAACTCAAGCCACCGGCGTTGACGCATATTCAACTCTTTCTGCGTGAACAAGTACTATAGTGACTTGTGGTCTGTAAATAAGCAAAATTGTTCTCCTAATAAGTAATGCCTCCAAATTCGAAGTGCAAATACAACTGTTGCCAGCTCTAAGTCGTGGGTGGGGTAATTCTTTTCATAAGGCTTAAGATTTCGGGAGGAAAAAGCTATGGATTTCTCCTATTCCTGGAGTACTCCCCCAAGCCCCTGCAATGATGCGTCAGTATAAACAAGGTATTCCACTCCCGCTCTGGGAAGTGCTAGAAGGGGTGTTGAAGTTAATTTGTCCTTCACCTCATCAAATGCCAACGGGCATGCATCGTCCCAAACAAACGGTTCACCCTTATGAGTCAAATTTATCATAGGACTCGCAATCTTTGAGAATCCCCAAATAAATCGTTTGTACTATCCGGCTAATCCCAGAAAACTCTGTACCTCCGTCAGTGTCGTGGGCTTTCCCCACTCCCTCACCGCTGACACCTTACTAGGGTCTATAGATATCCCTTTTTTCTGATATAATGTGTCCCAAAAACTGTACCTCCCGCTGCCAAAACTCACACTTCTCATATTTGGCATACAACTCATGCTCTCGTAGGGTCTGTAGAACCATACGTAAATGCTCAGCATGTTCTTCCTCAGTGCGGGAATAAATCAGGATGTCATCTATGTAGATAATGATAAACTGCTCTAAGAACTCTCTGAATACTCTGTTCATTAAGTCGATAAATACTGCTGGGACATTGGTTAGCCCAAATGGCATAACCCTAAATTTGTACGATCCATACCTCGTCAGAAAAGCAGTCTTGGCCACGTCTTTCTCCCTGATGCATAGCTGATGGTACCCAGATCTCAAATCTATCTTCGAGAAGTGGGCCGCTCCTCTCAGCTGATCAAATAAGTCATCGATCCGAGGCAATGGATACTTATTCCATATTGTGACTTTGTTAAGCTCCCGATAATTAATACAAAGCCGTAGGGACCCATCCCCTTTCTTTACAAACAAAACTGGGGCACCCCAAGGCGAGGTACTCCTACGGATGAAGCCCTATCCCAATAATTGTTCTATCTGATCCCGTAGCTCCCTCATTTCTGCCAGAGCCATACAGTAAGGTGCACATGCTATCGGATGAGTGCCTGGTGCGAAGTCTATCACAAACTCGATCTCTCTACTCGGAGACAACCCTAGTGTATCCTTAAATACATCAGCAAACTCGCAAACGAACGGAATCGAATCGAGTGGAACCAAGACTGCAGAGGTCTCATCCTCTATATAAAACAATTGGGTGGATGACCCTCCCTCCGAGCGAGGCATCGCCACTAAGAACATCTCCTGGCCCGGAATGGTGAACACAATACTCCTACTGAAGCAATCAATCATGGCCCTATACTCGACTAGCCAATCCATACCAATAATGGCATCGTACTCGAACATATATAATACTAGAATATCAGCCGGTAAGATTAAACTGCCAATCTCTATGCCTACTCCCCGACATATAAAGAAAATCAATGACCCATTACCAAGTGGTGAGTCTACACAAGTTACTGTATACTCTGTCGTGATTAACAACCCAGTGGGCTTTGCAAAGCTAATGGCCATAAAAGAGTGTGATGCCCCCGTATCAAATAATATGAGACCCAAAGTACCATGGATAGAAAACTTACCCTTCACTATGGGTGGTGCCTGCGGAACTGCGACCTGGTGGACGTTATAGACACGTCCATACTGCAACTATCCCTGCTGCATCAAAACTGCGGGTAAAGCTGGAACTGGAGCCGGAGCTAGTAGGGCAACGGGAAAAATGGGTCTTTGGGGCTCCTGGTGAGCACCCTACTGTCGAGGAACTCTATCCTTATCCGGGAACTCCTGTTTCCTATGTCCAGTCTTGCCACAAGTATAACATTTCCCAATGAAGTTTCCTCCTCTTTGCCCCTGGTAGCCTCGGCCCGGTTGGTTGTTACCTCCTCTACCTTGGCCCTGCTGGCCCTGTTGTCCTCCCTACTTTTGACCCTGATGCTGATTTTATGGCTGGCCCTATTGCTGGCCTTGTGGCTGGCCCTGGGGGCCCTGTCTCCAACCCCCATGACCATGCCTGAACCCTCTAGAACGGAAACTCTTAGCAGACTCCCCCTGCTGGGAACCCTGCCTCTGACTCTGCTCAACTGTTACTCCACTGCCATTACCTCCCCTATCTTTCCCAATTGGTTGGGATCTCCCCCTCTCTTGATTCCCTTAGCATGAAAGAGATTGTCCTGACAATGCAATAAGGCTGCATTCAGAACATCGATATATGAGTGTAGGGAAAGGTTACCCAATAAATGACGTCGTATCTTCCAAGTCAAGCCATCCATGAACATCTGAATGTGCTTCTCTTCAGTAGGCACCTCCTCCAGTACCATGTTTGCCAATCATGTGAACTCTTTCTCGTATTTCGCAACGGTCTTCCCTTCCTGGGTGAGGTCTAAAAGTTTCCGTCTCATCTCAGTCTTGATGGCGGAAGGAAAATACTTGCGGTCAAACCACACCAAGAAATCATTGATAGTGATAAAATCTCGCTCCTCGATAGTAGTAGTGGACTCCCACCACTGTAAGGCTGCCCCTCTCAGCTTGAAGGTAGCCAAAACTTGCCTTTGAACCTCTGTGCACCCATACATGCGAAGATGCCGTTGTATGTCCTTATTCCACTGACTCGCGGTAACCACATCTGAACTGCCCAAGAACTCTAGGGGACAAGCCCTCTGAAAAGACTCTCTAACTATCTCCCATGCAGTGGGAAATGGATGAATTGGAACCGGTGCCACTGCCTGAACCTGCGGTGGGGCCTGCTGCACCACCGCTAAGGCTGCATTTATCGCTTGTGCAACTATCGCGACAACTTCTATTGCGTTCATTGTCCCCTGATCATGTATGGTCGGCTGTTCTGGATGGGCCTGTCGGTCTCTTGGTGCACTTCGAGGAGGCATTTGAGACGAGAAATAATATTATTAGTCCATAGTTATTTCAAAATCTCAAATAGCTGAAGACGTAACCACAAAATATAAGATCACAACAGTCCTAAAAATAGGGTTCTATATGAAAGGACGCAAAGCTGAAAACATAGTAAGCCGTACAGATCCTAATGGATACTAGAACCTGATGCTCTGATACCACCTGTGACACCCCGCCCAATTAAATATCGGGTGATCAGTCCTTTATAAAATTTAAAACAGAATGTTCGGTTGGTTCATTCTTAGCATCACTGTCGAAAACGCAATAACTTATTTAATCACCTAATATAATTAAGCTAAGTGTCAAAACATATATTTTCTTATTAATTAAAAACCATTTAATTACCAAAATATATAATTTAATATACAACATCCACACACAATTAATTAATACAAATACTGAATCAGAATCGCATGCTGAAATAAATAGAACTGGATAAAATATCCCAGTTCAAAACTCTAAACCAAAACAATAGTAGCCATCAATCCAAAGAAAATGAACGAGAAATAGAGTAAACATAATCTCTGAAAATATCTAAGGAAAGGGCGGCACATGCCCTAAAGAAAATGTCATAACGAATAGGAATGAAACAATCGAGGCGTCTAAACAAAGTCCTGCAACTCCCACAACAGTTGCAACATGCCACGCAATCCGAAACTCTAAGCCTGATGTCCCTGTGGATGAGCACCTGATATAATACATATATATAGCAAGAGAGAAAGAAGATTCAAGAAACGGGTCAGAGCCCGATGTGTAAAAATATTTGTTTAAGCAAGTATTTAAAATTTGCAAAAAAGCAAGTATTTAAAATTTGCAATAAAGCAAGTATCAAGTACATGTTAGTTCGAACTCTCTCTTGAGATTCTCACCCCTCTTCCATTGTGCACGCCTAACGCGTATCTAAATTTTCTCCTTAGCTATACCTCCCAATATAACTAGTATGAATCCATCCTAATAGTATTTACCCTCACTATTAGTAAGCTCGTATCGCCCATACAATACGTTATCCAATTAGCCTATGACGAAAAGCTAATTAATACATTTTTCGTTTTCATAATAATTCAAGTATTCGATTAGAATTTTCTTAACATATTTTAATGCCCATATTCATTACTATACAAATTAGATTGATTCACAACTTTCATACATATATACATTAGTCACATTTTCCCTATATATATAACATGATACTGCACCCCCGGGATATATCCCATTAGTGCACCTAATCAACATACTGTACCCCCGGGTTATCACCCTTTACTACACTTATTTAAATAATCTTGTACCCCCGGGTTATCACCCATCAGTACACTTACAATACATTTTTTTACCCTCGAGTTAGCACCCATTAGTACACTTATAATAATAAGATTCTCACACCCCTGGGTTATCACCCATTGGTGCCTTTAATAATAATAATAATACATAATAGGCATACACACATCCTATTATAATAAATAGGTATTTCCCTCAACTACATATATGCTTCTCTTAAGCATTTTGATTTAAACATTCCGTAATAGTTATTGGGTTATTCTCCCTCTTGAAATCTCTACGGTATATTCTCTCCGTACCTAATTCATTAAAGTATTTAGCTCCTCATACTTCTTCCGAAATTCTACCTTACTTAAGTTTATTATTAGAAAATATATTTCTCATTTCTGAACTAATAAACTAAAAACTAGGTCCTAAAAGAAATCATCAAAATTTCACTCTGTCGCTCGAACGAGGTGGCAAGTCGTTTGAACGACTGCCACATGTCGCTCGAACTACTTCGCGCGAGATTGCAATCTCGCTCGAACGCCTTCGAGCGACTTCGCGGTTTGGATTTTGCGGTTCGTCTCCTACACACATTTTCCAAAGTTTTCCACCATTTTTAATCTCAAATATTCTCATTGAACACCTCAAACTCCAAATAAACAGTTCTACATCGAACCCCAGCAATAACATATGAATACTAACATCCTAGAATCATCAATTCATTACGAATCATTCATAAAATGTGAAATTCCCAATTTAAATTTTTCAAAACCCTAGTTCTTCCAATACATGTTCAAGAAGCCATAATTTCCAAATTTGTTCCATATATAAATTCCTCAAAACGTGATTTCCAATCTACATACATTAATGGTTTCAATCTAATAAATCACAGAATTAATTTACCCCTTCAAATCCCTCAATTTCACCATTTTTATAACTTGTAACATATTCCTAACAATTTTACACTAACATGAATATAAGCAATACCGAAACACAGAAAGTTATAAACACTTGCCTTGAGTGAGTAGTCTGATTTTTTGATAATGTTGGTATGGGTGTGTTCCCCTTGTCCCGATCTACACGGTGGTGGTGGTGGTGGTGGTTGTGCAAGGTGATGTCGATTTAGCCCTCTTCCCTTGTCAAAAGTTCTCCCTCACACTTCCAATGGCCGTCGTTACTTTCTCTAGCTTTCTAACGCTAATGTAATTGTTTTGGCTGATAAATTAAGTCCTATTTTTCGTCCATTAATTAGGCCTAAAAATGCAATTTACCATAATGCCCTTTTGGGGTGCTGGTTAGGCCTAAAATTATCCCCGGGACCAAAAATAAACACCCGAGTATACTATTTCTACTATTTCGACCCTTCCCGACTCAACGGTACCCTCGAAACCATCATACGAGTTACTAAAAATAATTGATATATTTATTCCACCAATTTAGTCCCGACACGACTCACACGCACGTCTGACTTAATTCACTAAACTGTCGTATTATTATCGCTCGACAGTTTACCAAAGTGTATAGTTCCATATTACATATCGCACAGTAATATTAAACTAATAAGTATTAACCCTTAGCACGTTAGTTAATATTTATTTTTATTAGATTCGAATTAATTAACAATTTAATTCTCACATGTAAATTTAATTAATCCCTCTGTAATAAATAATCTCATAATTATTTAAATCATAAAAAATGTGGGGTATTACAGAACCCTCAACTTTTTGGGACTCAAAGTAAGATACCTTTCTCCAGCTTCTGTCACGGTGTGTGCTTATGATAATACTCGTTGGGAGGTCATGGGATCCATAAAGCTTACAATAGAGGTTGGCCCTATAAATCCCGTTACTGAATTCCTTGTCATTGACATCATGTCTTGTTTTAACCCGTTTCTTGAACGACCATGGCTCCATAGTATCAAGGGTGTGTTTTCTTCCCTTCATAAGAACTGAAGTTTTTCTCCAATGGGCAGGTCATCACCATCTTGGGTGACGATGATAATACTATGAATGAATGTGCCAATAATCTGGTACTAGAGATACATCATAGGAAAAAAAAATATGATTCTATTAGGTTTTTGAATCGAACCACTTTCTCTCCAAGTAGGGGATGATTTTAAAGATAGAGTTTGTCTAGAGCACATCCCCTATGGAAATGTCAATGTGATATAGGTGTTAGAGAACATAAACTTCATTCCCAGACTGGGGCTGGGATGACAACAACAAGGAATAATAGAAACCATATTATTGGAGAATGCCTTTCCTCCTTATGGTTTGGGCTATCAACCATTAACAGATGAACTCAGAATGCTCATTCAACCTCGGTTGAAGAGAAGTATAGAAAGTACCAAGACTATCTTAGGGTATTGCTTGAATGAAAGATTCATCAAGGAGGGTGAAGATTTCCCTTTCTGCAAATTTCTATAATCATGGTATGATCACGTGGACAAGAAAATAAGGTTAGGAATGGAGATCTTTTTCCATGACAACTACTCATGGGTTGAAAGTTCCCAGAATTATGTATAACCATTCATTGAGAAGACTAAAACTTCTATGGGTGATTCAAAGGGAAGGAACTCCTAGGATTCATCCAATTTGCATACACTGAGGCTAACACTCTGCCTGATCCATTCAAGTGCTACATCATTAAATCCATCCATCCTGATCAAAGTTGTTGATACTCCTCTCCTCAACTGGAATACTATACCGGTTCCACCCATTAAAATGCAACCCAACTAAAATGTTTATAATATTTCCTCTTTTTATGTTCTTCCTCCCTGTTTTGATCATAATATAATCGAGACCTCCTTCAATGAAGTTCTCAACGTTGTTTTTCCCAAGAATGAAATAAATGAAGATTTTAAGTATCTTGTTGTGCCTTATATGAATTATCTTGATTCTAATCAAACTCTTGATGATGATGATTTTTCAAATGAACATCTTAACTGATATTAATAAGGTTAATAACAAACAACATAATCTCGTTCAAATTAATGAAGATGAAACTATTATTATTAACCTTGGTTCTAATAGCCAGCTGTGAGAGATTAGGATAGGGTATACCCTTAACGAGCAAGAGAGCGCGTAACTCGAGGAGCTATTAAAGGAATTTGTGGATTTCTTCGCATGGTACTACAATAACACGCCCAACATTGATCTCGAGATAGCTCAACACAAGATTCTAATGCTTTTAGAATGAAAATCGATTAAACCAAAATTGTGGAAGCTCCGCACCGAATGGCCACTCAACGTTAAGGAAGAGTGGTCAAACAGTTAAATGTAGGATTCATTCGGGTTATTGAATATCCCACATGGCTACCCAATATTATACCCAAGTCAAAATCCAGAGGAAAAGTTCGCATGTACATTGATTATCGAGCATTGAACTAGGCCTCCCCAAAAGATGATTATTCGTTACCCAATATTGACATGATTGTAGACAATACAACAGGTCATGCTCTCAAGTCATTCATTAATAGGTTTTCGGATATAATGAGATCAAGATGAACCCGAATCTAAAAAAATCGCATTCATCACCCCTTGAGGAACCTTATCTTACACAATTATGCCATTCGTTCTAAAACATGTAGGGGATACCTACCAGTGCATTTTTACAACTATAATTCATGATGTAATGCATAAAGAAGTACAGGTATATGTGGAAGATATGATCATCAATCCTAAGACTAGGGAAGGTCATGTTCTCGCTCTCTGAAATTTCTTCGAGCCACTATGGTGATACCAAATGTAACTTAACCCACATAAATGTGTTTTTGGAATTACCAAAGGAAAGATCTTGGGATTCATGGTTAGAAAGAAAGGGATTAAAGAAGATCCTGCCAAATTAAAAGCCATAATCAAAATTACACCACCCCCAACAGAGAAGCAAGTCCGGGGATTCCTTGGAAAATTATAATATATCAGCTGGTTCGTCAGCCAATTGACTTTCATTTGTGAACCCATCTTCAAATTCCTACATAATTATTCAACTAAGGTTTGGAATGAAGCTTGACAAGAAGAATTTAACCTAATCAAGCTATATCTAACCTGACATCCGGTACTTATGCCACTGCAACTTGTTGTAGCCCTACTCCTATACCTGACCGTAACAAACACTGTCGGTAGGGATTTATCATCCTAATATCTTAAAAAATCCCACAAAAAGAGAGCCATCTACTATGCCAGTCACAAGTTGGTCGAATAGGAAGTTAACTACACTACCTTAGAGAAAGCACGTGTCGCCCTCATCTAGGTCACCCTAAAATTAGGACACTAGATGTTCATTTTTCCCATCAGACTTGTATCCTAAATGGATCCTATCAAATACGTACTCGAGAAATCGTCTTTGTCCAACCGATGGCCCAATGGTTGATGTTATTAGTCGAGTTTGATATTGTGTATGTCACGCAGAAATCCATGAAAGAGAGAGACATTTATGACTACTTTGTTGACTACCCTATGGAAGAAGAAAATATTTGGATATCTAAATTCTCAGATTAAAATATCCTTTGTGCCTTCTAAGAAGACCTCCGATGGCAAATATTATTTTATGATTCTTCCAATAAGAAAGGATACGACATTGGGATACTCCTAACTCCCCTGATGACTCTCACACTCCCATTGCCATCAAGCTGGATTTTCCCTGCACCAACATTATGATCGAATATGAGGCATGCAAGATAGGCCTAAAAGTCGATCTCAAGAATGGAATTTGATTCCTAGATGTCTACGAGGATTCATCCCACATCACCGATCAAGTTCTTAGACGATAAACTCTTACCCTTACATGCCCACCTAGATGAGTTGGCCTCCCAATTTCAAGATATAACCTACTATTACTTACCCCGAGCAAAAAAAACTTAGATGATTCCCATGCTACCATATCCTTCATGGTTGACATGCCCAAAGGAATAATGATGGGCCCCTTCCTAGTCCAAAGGTATACTAAACCAACCCACTTCTACCACATTGAGCTAGTCACAGAAGGAGATCATGATATAGTCGATTATTGGTACCATGATATTTGGCATCTCCTAAAAAATGGTAGGTATCCCCAAGATTCTAACATGAAATACCGAGCAACTAGTACATTGTTTTCCATAAATCATTGCTTAAGAGAAACTTCGATGTAACCCACTTACACTACATTGTAGGGGTTAACATTGAAAAGATGATACATAAATCCACAGCGGGGAATGCTGACCCCACATGAATGGTCATATGCTTGCTAAGAAAGTCAGCTGAAAAGGTTACTATTAGATTACCATAGTTCAAAATTGCACAACCTATGTTAAAAGAGGCCTTAAATGCCAATAATTTTCTAATCTCCAGCATTTGACTCCGCGAGCATTGTACAACATGACTTGTACCTGGCCATTCTCCACATGGGGCATCGATATCATAGGGAAAGTTACACACAAGGCCTCCAATGAGCATAAAACCATCTTGGTTTCCATCTATTAATTAACCAAATGGGTCAAAGATGATCCATGTGCAGTGCTGAAGGCTAAAAAGTTTGGTCAAGTTCATCCAAAAAAAATATCATCTGTCGATATAGGGTCCCGTGTGAGATAATATCTGATAAAGGGTTACATTTAGAAGCAGAAGTAACGGAATTGGTCGACGAATATGGGATTTATATACACAAATCTTCTCCCTACGGACCTCAAACCAACGGTGCAGTTGAAGTGGCTAATAAGAACCTTAAAGAAATCATCAGCAACATGACTGAGATTTATCGTGATTAGGACGATCGCATTCCTTACACCCTATAGGTATACCGCACTTCAGTTCGAGCATCTATTGTGGCTACCTTGTGACGCCCCGCCTAATTAAATACCGGGCGATCAATCCTTTATTAAATTAAAATCAAGGTGAACAGTTAGTTCATTCTTAGCTTCACTGTCGCAAAATAAAAATTTCCAATTTAAACACCCTAATTTATTCAGCTAAGTGTCAAAACAATTTAAAACTTTATTTCCATTTTTATTAAATTCCAATTTGAAAACCTGTCAAATAACCAACAGTTTAAGAATCATATAAGTGCTACGGATAGCAATTAACACAAAATAATTAATCCATATAGATTAACCAAACCAAATTTAAGCTACAAATGAAATCATCCTGACAAGAGTTAATGCCCAAAGAGTACCGAATACTGAAAATAAATAAACATACATCTCTTATAAATCTACACTGAATGGGAAATGGGTGACACATACCCTATCTATGAAGAACTATAACAAGAACCGAATCAATGAAGAGGCCGTCTAAAACAAAGGCCTGCAACTCCCACATAAGCTACAGCACATCCGATCCAAAGAATCTATGCATGACTCCCCTGTGGCTGGGCACCTGTAATATATATATATATATATATATATATATATATATACAAGAGAGAAGAGATAACAGAAAATGGGTCAGAGCCCGATTGTAAAACAGTTTAAAAAGAGTTTAGCAGTATTTAAAATGCTTACCTGCTAATGCAACAAGCATGTTAGTATGCGACACTCTCTTGAGAATTCTCACCCCTCCCCTAGTGTGCACGCCTACCGTACTAATGAATCTCATAAGTCTCTCTAACTTATTCTCCATAAGGTTTTATCACTTGAAAATAAGGCTATGATATTCACTTTAGAAAATCAATCTCTTCAGGATTTATTACGTTATTTAGAATAACCCCGTACCGTCATAAAGTTTCCTGATACTTATAGTGAAGTTGAAAATTTATACATTACTTAACTACTATTACGCACAGTAGAAAGTTCACATATAGATATACGTATATATATTAGTTACACGTATAATATATATATACTAACGGCACCCCATATAAAATCTATGGTGCAAGGTTTCCATATATAAGTATATATATACCAATCACTCATATAATATATATATATATATACACTATCTGCACCCCACATAAAATCTATGGTGTTGTAATACTCTGCTATCAAGTCCCTATATCACACATATTTAGCGAAATACTAGTTCAGAATCACTCTCGAACTGCATTAACATAAAACACATACAAATGGAGGCGAAGCATAGTTCCAAGTCACTAAGAGGTCAGCACATACCCTCACGTCTCTTAGAAACGTCTGAATATCAATCAGATAGCCTATACCAAGGAATCCTATGTTCTAGGGTACGAGTCAATATCCCCCATAAAGGTCCCATCGAGATAAGACCGTCCCGGCGCAGAAACCCCCGAGATAGGAAGTAGCCCTAGTATGATTTTTAGAGATATATTATATGCACAATCACACAGTCATACATACATATATATATATACACGTCCACATTTCTAAATTAGGTGCGCTCACGACCCCTAATTATAATTATCCATTATTACACATTTTACTCGATTATTTCGTATAACAGACTCCTTATTCGTATTCTCATTTATTATTCACTTCATACTCACTTATCCTCTCTCGAAGTATTCCAAGTATAATTCAATAGGCATTCACTCACTTACGTTTCGGTCTAACTCCCTTACGAGTCCCGATCTTTTTATTAAATATACGCATGATTTATTATACACATGAATCATTCCTCGTTAACCCAAAATCTCATCCTACACTAAAATGTTACTCAACGGGGTCTACCTAGGCCCTACTGGTCATCTCTATATCCTATTATATTCCAGCAACAAAAATCAAGGATTCCCATACATCTTAATAGGATTAAACTAACGAATGAGAAATATGCAGTTTTCCAGGAGGGGTCGATCGATCGAAGAAAAGGGGTCGATCGATCGATCAGTCGATCGATCGATGCTCTGGGCTCGATCGATCGATCAAGCAGTTCTTGTCCAGAAACTGCAAATTAAACCTACTGGTTTCATCTTCCAATTTCTCCAAAAATGTCATTAACAACTCTAAAATTCTCAAATAACGGTAACACAAGTTCTAAATACATATATACAAGATTTCATACGCGAAACATGTATAAATTCGTCAACGATATCAGATTAATGGGGTAAAATTGACATAATCTTCAAGAACCCTAATTTTGAAAGAAATACACATTCCTCTAATTATTTCCCAGATTTATTGTTTCTAAACTCATAATAATTCGCTGGTAATCCTCTACATATGATGGGTATATCCAGAATATATGGATTCTCTTTAAACATGCGATTTAAAGTCTCTAAATTAACAATTTCTTTCATGGGACAAGTCCTAAACAACCCTAAACTAACATGATTGAGACATTAACTAAAAATAAAGTAAGATGGATACTTTCCTGGGAATTTAGTTTCTGATTTGTGAGGGAAAAATCTATGGTTGTGCTCCTCGTTCCGCGATCCACGTTTTGGTGGTGGTGGCGGTGAAAACGGTTGAGTCTTTGGTCTTGAATTTCTTAAAAAGCTTGCCAACTTCTTCTCTAATGGACGTCCTTTGATTTTGTGTTTGTTAACCTTAGAATACAACTCCTAAAGGAAGATATATCCTTAGAAAATTCGTGGGTCTAATTCCCCAAAAATATAAAATGCCCAAAATACCCTCCCAGGATGTCAATTAGGCCTAAAAATGCCCCGAGACCCAAACTAAACCCCCGGGTACACTTTTCTGACTATCTCGACCCTTCCGGACACTTTGGCACACTCAGAACAACCATACTAGCAACTTATAATTTGTTCACTTTAAATAATAATAATTTAGTCCTGACACGACAGAGTCGCTTCCTGACCTAAATTTCCATAATTGCCCTTTTATTCACTCGTGACAATTTTAATAAAATAAATCTCATATATTACTTTACTCGTCTAGTAATATTAAACAATTTTCCAATAATTACTAACTCACATCACGTTAGTAAATATAAAAATAAATTTATGAATTAATATTAAATTAATATCTCAATTTAAATTTAATAAATCCCCAATTTTAAAAGCCATAAAAATACGGGGTATTACATACTTCCCCCTAATAACGGAATTTCGTCCCGAAATTCGAAAAATAAGGCCTACCTGGTAAAACACATTTTGGATACCTTAACAGTACGCAACCTATCCACTTAGTAAGGCGCTCAATCACTATAGCCCCCGCCTCACAGCAATCTTGTTTAACACTCTTCATTATAGATACTTCACATTGTGCTCCTATCCGACAACATTCGCATAAGACGCGCATATACATTATTAATTCCCATTATTTCAATATCATTGGTAGGCCTCACCTCACTACATGATAACTACTCGGATTTATCTAAACACAAAACTCCCATTCTGAGAGAAACCATACAAACATCTGACCACTCTTGTTCGCCTAAAACAGTCATGGAATTCCACCATAGTCATCGGATTATTCTCGACCGATCCAAAATTCTGATTATCCGCTCTCCTCTAAACGTACGCAGAGGGAGGATAGTTAAGGTTTTTCCACACCAAAACTTCAATAAGCACCTCGTTCACGACAAACAGGTACGAGTGCTTCCACGTAACTCTACCATTAGGTAATATCCTCCCCCAATTACCGTACTGCTCCACTTGCTAGCTATAACCATTGTGTAAACTAAATGATCACCAAGATTCTAAAATCACCTTCACGTAGCTCCACTACTCGTTAATCACTGTGCACCTGCTCCTTGGCTATGGGTGATACCTCCTACTCAAAATGAAATGTTATCTCCGTTGATTTTCCGAAATCCCATATTGAATGTGGGATTCACAAACTTCATCTTGATTCAAAAAATAATATCGTGTAGGACCACGTACCGGCGCGATCCCTTCCTTTCAAAGGAAGACTGGGGCACATTAGTTAATATTGTAAATCACCCCAAAGGAATGTCAATCACTTCCTTCCTGGGAGATTTGTTCCACACATTCGGATGAACTCTTGATCTTTCCTTGAGGATGGTAACCCATCCGAGAAGCTTTACCGACTTTATCGGCCTCTTACATTATAGGTATTGTCGATAGCCACCAAATTCTATGGTTGATCCTCTTATTCCAACCGATTTCTATCTATGAGTGGTGCATGAAGAGACTACTCACTATGTCCCACTAAACATCGTGTTTTCCTACAAATGTCTCACATTAGGTGACACGTAATACTCCCTTCCTTCCTTGGTGTATACCGAATGTTATGACCCGTGCGCTTTTCTCCACGATGCGCACTTCTAGATCTTTTATATCATACTAACATTATCACTCTTTGTATGCACAATTCGCTCTCAACATTTGACTAATTACAACTCGCTCCCGAGTGTTCTCCATGTAGTTAAATTCTACCCTTCTCAAGGAATACTCCTTTGTAAACGTCTTCCCACAACCTTCCAACCAGATTTGTTGTGCCACTCTGATTGCACACGTATATATGGATTTATCATCTTTCACACGGTGCTTAATCCACTCTACCACTTTTTACTTCATTATGTTAGTCCCACAAACGTATATTCCACATGTCTATTTCCACGTCCCTTCAACTCGGACGATTTTCAACATCAACTAACCAGGATGTCTACACACTCTATAAACCGTGCATACTAGGGTAAGCATCACATACGCTTCACACCTAATAACCAATTCTTGATTTTCCTAGTGCTCACAATGTGATTGCAACACTTGGGTACTCTCACTCACCCTAGAAATTGAAATTATAAATCCTCATTATCATCGTTCCACCCCTCAACTCGTGGTGGTAAAACAAAGCTTTCAATGCTTTCTTACCACGCAACCGGCTCCACTGGCCTTAAATCATAATTAAATTAGCAACTTACAAATATAATTATCTTCTCCTATTACGACCGAGGTACAGAACTCATGGACTAATGACCAAACATCTCCATATTTCCAACCTTACGCGAAGTTTCAAGCGTGGGATGTCTTGCAAAGTGAAATCCAAACAAGGAACCCCCCGATACACTACTACCTAGCATTATTGGTTATCGAAATTCGTTAGGCCCTCCGTCCATAGCATGTATCTCTATTTTTTCCATTACCTGGCAGAAAATTACATCTCCTCCCTAAATTACACTTAACAAAGAGCATTTCGCCAATTGCACTATCGTACAGTATTGGTGGTGATTGCATTCCATAAACCTCGAATACATACAATTGGGATTCTCGAAATCCCTTTCCCCAAATCAGAGGGGTATAAATCTTAATCCCCACATCTCTAAAGGATAGATATAACAATGCACTCTTTCTATCACCAAGTCCTGAGCGCTAACATAATACTGAGTTAAATCTTTTCACTCAACCGTAAACCCGATACATACTGAATCATAATAACAAAGTCCCTACACACTGGTATCGAATATCTTGAGCCCACTATCCCCTCCGAAGTCTCTAGGATATATAATATATAAGTGAAAGTCCAACCCTCTTACAGGTGAGGCCTCGCCAAAACAAAACACGCTGCACTAATGCAAGCACTCCGATAGCCTTGCAATAACTGCCTACTATCATACTGACCATTTCTATAAAGTTGTAATCAATACCATATTATACTCGTATATCACATCACTAAAACGAGTAACCTCAATAAATTATATAACACTATTAATATACTCATTCATCCTCCGCGAATAGCACTAAGGAAAATCCCGCTACACTAGGGAAAAATATTCACATGATAATATCGTTTGTAGTTATATGCATTAAACTCTTCTCACATGCTAATCTAGCAACGAACAAAATATAATGACTCGTTCGTGTCACATAAAACATGCCTCATCCTCTGAGGATAAAACTTATACTTCTACCTTGTCAATCGTCTTGATTGCATAAATGGTCTTCAGACGTAACATGCCTATCCAACTAACACAAAACTACTTTAATCGTTGTCTTTTACTAGGCACCATACTCTTTTCCCTTTACTCACTTCGGGAAAACATCAAGGCGTGAGATTTCACTCTCCATGAAATACCTCTACACATGATCAACTTATCACCTGTCATACCAACCATATTAGGATTGTCCTTCTCTCGGACTTTGGTAGTCTCAATTCATATTGACTATCCCCCGTGGTTCCCTTAGCCTTGCTGGCCCTAAAGTACATGCTACTGGCTACGATAGTCCTTACTGAATATTCCATCGCTTTGGTAAGAATTCAGCTATTCGAATCATTTAAATAGGTCCCATGGCGTGTATCCCCACCCCCTTAGGGTGCTATGCTACCATTGTTGCATCCTGTCTTATTCTTGACTAACTTCTTTGATTCTTTTAGCTTCCCACACAAAGAAGCATTAACATCTTTTGTCAAAGAACGATATTGATAACTTCTGAATTGACCGTCGAGCATAATTCCCTTTTTGGTGTTATTAACTATTTTTTTTTACGAGACGATCTCCCACTTGGAGTCCTCTCCTCCATTCGTGTCTACATCGTCCGATATAAGATTCGCTAATGGATTAGATTCATATTCACAAATGGGCCTCTGTCAGGTCCTTTGGTGATGAGTTCAGAACAACTTTCACTTCTTATCCTGAACATATGATGAGGGAACATGCAGTCAAACTGTACCTAAGATTCTTCTACAGGCATATAATTTAACTTCTAAAAATGGTGGTTGACTCCCACCATTATAACTTCGTTTCGATAAGATAGGAAAAATTTTCTCCAAATTTTCACTTTCAGTTAGTCACACTCCGTCCTATGTCTACACCTTTGGATACTTTACCTCATTTGGCTAACACACACAATTCCCGCATTTCTAAAATTCCCACTGAAAGTTCTCTATAATGCTTCGTCTGACATTTTCGGGTTGTGCCACGTTGGGGTGAGTTTACTCTTGCACCTTTTTCGACTATAACAACATTTGAAAATCATAAGTTGTGCCCTAGCCGTCTTACAGTCCCGGCTTCCCGTGCCATAATAGGGGTGACCTTAACCACGGTCATCATCCTCGAATATGCTCTATAACCTCAACTGATCCTTGCCTCTTGCTGTCCTCCCAACGGCCCTTGCCTGCCATATTTCATTGTTCGAACACGCCTAAACGCAATTAATATTTCACTAAGATACATACGTTATAGCAGGAGAACGGAATCTCATCGTAGAAATCAACAATCCTAAACATAGGGATCTATATCAAACAAAGCAACACTGGAAGCATAATAAGCCGCACAGATCCTAAAGGACACTAGAACCTAATGCTCTGATACCACCTGTGACATCCCGCCTAATTAAATACCGAGCGATCAATCCTTTATTAAATTAAAATCAAGGTGAATAGTTGGTTCATTCTTAGCATCACTGTCGCAAAATAAAAATTTCCAATTTAAACACCCTGATTTATTAAGCTAAGTGTCAAAATAATTTAAAACTTTATTTCCATTTTTATTAAATTGCAATTTGAAAAACTTTTAAATAACCAACAGTTTAATAATCATATAAGTTCTACGGATAAGAATTAACACAAAAGAATTAATCCATATAGATTAACCTAACCAAATTTAAGCTACAAATGAAATCATCCTGACAAGAGTTAAAGCCCAAAGAGTACCGAATACTGAAAATAAATAAACATACATCTCTGAGAAATCTACATTGAATGGGAAATGGGTGACACATGCCCTATCTATGAAGAACTATAACAAGAACCGAATCAATGAAGAGGTCGTCTAAAACAAAGGCCTGTAACTCCCACATAAGCTACAGCGCGTCCGATCCAAAGAATCTATGCATGACACCCCTATGGCTGGGCACCTGTAATATATACATATACATACATACATACATATATATATATATATATATATATAAGAGATAATAGAAAACGGGTCAGATCCCGACTGTAAAACAGTTTAAAAATAGTTTAGCAAGTATTTAAAATGCTTACCCGCTAATGCAACAACCATGTTAGTATGCGACACTCTCTTGAGAATTCTCACCCCTCCCCTAGTGTGCACGCATACCGTACTAATGAATCTCATAAGTATCTCTAACTTATTCTCCATAAAATTTTATCGCTTGAAAATAAGGTTATGATATTCACTTTAGAAAATCAATCTCTTCAAGATTTATTACGTTATTTAGAATAACCCCGTACCATCATAAAGTTTCCTGATACTTCTAGTGAAGTTGAAAATTTATACATTACTTAACTACTATTACGCACAGTAGAAAGTTCACATATAGATATACGTATATATATTAGTTACACATATAATATCTATATACTAACGGCACCCCACATAAAATCTATGGTGCAAGGTTTCCATATATAAGTATATATAAACCAACCACTCATATAATATATATATATATATACTATCTGCACCCCACATAAAATCTATGGTGCTGGAATACTCTGCTATCAAGTCCCTATATCACACATATTTAGCGAAATGCTAGTTCGGAATCACTCTCGAACTGCATTAACATAAAACACATACAAATAGAGGCGAAGCATAGTTCCAAGTCACTAAGAGGTTAGCACATACCCTCACGTCTCTTAGGACCGTCTGACTATCAATCAGATAGAATGTACCAAGGAATCCTATGTTCTAGGGTATGAGTCAATATCCCCCATAAAGATCCCATCGAGATAAGACCGTCCCAGTGCAGAAACCCCCGTGATAGCAAGTAGCCCGAGTATGATTTTTACAGATATAATATATGCACAATCACACAGTTATATATATATATATATAAATATACACATCCACGTTTCTAAATTAGGTGCGCTCACGACCCCTAATTATAATTATCCGTTATTACAAATTTTACTCGATTATTTCGTTTAATAGACTCGTTATTTGTATTCTCATTTATTATTCACTTCATACTCACTTCTCCTCTCTCGAAGTATTCTAAGTACAATTTCAGTAGGCATTCACTCACTTACGTTCCAGTTTAACTCCCTTACGAGTCCCGATCTTTTTATTAAATATATGCATGATTTATTATACACATGAATCATTCCTCGTTAACCCAAAATATTATCCTACACTAAAATGTTACTCAACGGGGTCTACCTAGGCCCTACTGGTCATCTCTATATCGCATCATATTCCAACAACAACAATCAAGGATTCCCATACATCTTAATCGGATTAAACTAACGAATGATAAATATGCAGTTTTCCAGGAGGGGTCGATCGATCGAATAAAAGGGGTCGATCGATCGATCAGTCGATCGATTGATGCTCTGGGCTCGATCAATCGATCAAGCAGTTCTTGCCCAGAAACTGCAAATTAAACCTATGGGTTTCATCTTCCACTTTCTCCAAAAATGTCATTAACAACTCTAAAATTCTCAAATAACAGTACTACAAGTTGTATATACATATATACAAGATTTCCTACGTGAAACATGTGTAAGTTCATTAACCATATCAGATTAATGGGGTGAAATTGACATAATCTTCAAGAACTCTAATTTTGAAAGAAATATACATTCCTCCAATTTTTTCCCAAATTCCTTATTTCTAAACTCATAATAATTCGCTGGTAATCCTCTACATATGATGGTTATATCCAGAATATATGGATTCTCTTTAAACATGCTATTTAGAGTCTCTAAATTAACAATTTCTTTCATGGGACAAGTCCTACACAACCCTAGACTAACATGATTGAGACATTTAACTAAAAATAAAGCAAGATAAATACTTGCCTAGGAATTTAGTTTCTGATTTGTGAGGGAAAAAGGTATGGTTGTGCTCCTCGTTCCGCGATCCACGTTTTGGTGGTGGCGGCGGTGAAAACGGTTGAGTCTTTGGCCTTGAATTTCTTGAAAAGCTTGACAACTTCTTCTCTAATGGTCGTCCTTTGATTTTGTGTTTGTTAACCCTAGAAGACAACTCTTGAAGGATGATATATCCTTAGAAAATTCGTGGGTCTAATTCCCCAAAAATATAAAATGTCTAAAATACCCTCCCGGGATGTCAATTAGGCCTAAAATTGCCCCGAGACCCAAACTAAACCCCCGGGTACACTTTTCTGACTATCTCGACTCTTTCGGACACTTTGGCGCACTCAGAATGACCATATGAGAAAATTTTAATTTATTCAATTAATATAATAATAATTTCAGGCGCGTCCCGACTTAAATTTCCATAATTGCCCTTTTATTCACCCATGACAATTTTAATAAAATAAATCTCATATATTACTTTACTCGTCTAATAATATTAAACAATTTTCCAATAATTACTAACTCACATCACGTTAGTAAATATAAAAATAAATTTCCGAATTAATATTAAATTAATACCTCAATTTAAAATTAATAAATCCCCAATTTTAAAAACCATAAAAATACGGGGTATTACATACCCCTTACTCTCTGGTCTACAATATGGAAGTAGTCCTACCCTATGAGAAGGAAATTCCTTCACTACGCGTCATGCTTGAAAGCAAAGTCCGTAAGGAAGACAAACATCAAAGTCATCTAGACGTGTTGTCACTCTTAGACGAAAGAAGGCTAAAGGCTCTATATCATACACAAGGTTACCATCGCCGAATAGCACGATCATTCAAAGAGATTCAAGGACTGTGGTGTCTGATAAGGGGATTTAGCCCTTAAAAAAAATCGTAGAACCCATCTAGGACCCCAGAGGGATTCAAGACCAATTAGATCGACCCCTACATTGTGAAGAAAATCATAACTCGTGGCTCCGCTATGCTCACTAACCTCGATGGGGAAAAGATGTCCCATCCAGTCAACCTGGATCGTCTCAAGAAATTCAACCCTTAATCCTGTCGTGGTACGACTCTTCTTACCTCTCTTTAATATTTAAAAAAAATGAAAAATCTTCATTTCCCTCTACTCAAAACTACGAGGGGCCTTATCCTCTAAAACCCTTTTTACTTTCAAAAATGAAACTCAAAATTTTCAAAACCCCCATAGGTACGTAAGAAGTTTATATGCTTTATATGATCACGCCCCCTTCTTTTTGCAGAAAATGTTAGTCTTTTCTAATCCTCGAGAATGATAGTTCATTTTATCATTTACATGAACAAACGGATTATGTGTGCCTTAGCGATTGGTATAGATAATTCAAATGCAAAAACTCATCAAGAGGCACAACAATATAATTAAAACTTCTTTATTCCATTAATGAGCAATATCGGTACGATCACACGAAATATCAGCATAGGGAGTCAAACAACTTCCCCCGCCAACCTTAATGTCCTAAAAATAAATAAAAAAACAAACTATTTCTAAACTTCCCAAATTTATTCCCAACAACCAAACACATAACCATCATAAATTTCTATAAAAACACCAAAAACACCAGCTTCATAAAAAGGCCCTATGTGCATCTTCCAGAAGAACCATCCCCATCATTATATACATCTTGGGATCCCTAAACTTCCCATAATTGGATAGAATAATGAAGGCGCTCCATGGAACGGTAACCCTGGGCCATCCTAGGAAAAATCGCAACACCTCCCTCTAAGGTATAAAACATGGTAAGCCACCTTTGCCCAGTCTCTTTGACCAATATCTTATCCACTATCCTCCTCTAGATCCATTTCATGAAGTCTCCAGAAACATGCCAAACTCTACCAACAGATTAGGAAGGATGGCTCAACTACCGATGACTCTCCCACAAGGAACTTTTTGCATGTACAGGCCTTCCGTCAAATCTTCCACTTGAAAGAAATCCAGAACGTGGGAAGGCATGATTCGTTCCTATTCAACATGACGTAGGAGCCGTCAGGGAAAGTAGAAAGAGGTTTTTAGAGGCCAACCAATCGAACATAATGGTATTGACATAGTTCTAGGATGGGATACTACTCCCCCCACTGGGGTACCGACCATCGCAAACATTAAGCTCCATGCTCCACAAATTAATTTTCCCTATTCTTGGCATTCGAGCTAAAACTGATGAAGTAAAGAGTGAAGAAATTTGACATAACTACAAAGGGGTATTCTGGAGGGATCGGAAAGCGTAATCTCTCATACAACCACATGAACATCATAATTAGGATGCCTCTTAGAAAGTCAAAACGACCTTCCCACCAAGCATCTAAAGCTTCAGGGTATCTGTCAGTATCATCTCCTTAGGATTGCGATAGTATGGCATCCACGCAGTGATGACAACAAGTTGAGGGTCCACCAATAAGTCCCTTATCACCAACAGTAACTTTAAAAGCAAGTCAAGGGCAATGGCTCCAATATAGCATGCATCACCAATGTCCTACAAACGCACGGAGTAATGCACAACTGGGAGGGAAACCATCCCTCTAGTAACCAATGATCAAATCATCGAGGGTGAAATATGGAGAAATTCTACCAAAAGTTCCCAAGGGGATCGAGAGAATTCAGTCATGGACGCTGCTACCCCTAGCATAGCATAAAACTCCTCCTAAGTAGGGCAGTCATTGTCCAAGACAAAATGAAAGACATTATCCTCGGGGTACCAAAAATATACCACCGCTGTCAGCATCTTCCAGTCAAGGGGCCAGTTACACCATAAAGAAAATCGACGTAGGTTGAAGGCGTCATTGTCTACATTATACGAAAACATAGCCTCTAAATTCTCGAGGTAAGAGGCGAATTCAACACTCAAAGGAAGAGACATGTTGGAAATGATAAGACAAGAAGTAAGAAATAAGAAAAAGAAAGGAAATTTGGATGAATGAAGAAAACACTCCACCATTACCCCATTTTATACTTAAAAACTTAGTTAGAGACAAAGGTCCTACAAAATCTGGCTGAAACTCTACGCCATTAAGGACAAAGTAGTTGAAGAAAGTGTAATCAAGCCTCGGGGTGGTTGGACTGGACCGACCTATCGATAGGAAGCACCAAGGGTATGCCGATAAACATCCCCCTATTTTTAGCAAATTCTCGTTTTCCTTCTTTGTCAAAATACAAAAATCAAAATTTATTTTTATTTTTGAAGTTAGGCCAGTTCCTCTTATTTTTATTTATTATTTCTCAAAATAAATTCATTTCATTTTAAGTCATTATAATTCCTTTTACGGCCTCATCAACAAAGTAAAAGTTCATTAAGTCATTAAAGCAAAGCTATATTAATAAAAAAAAAACATTCCATTGCATATATATTTCTTCATTACATTTGTCTTGCAGAAAAAACACAAAAATAGCGGGACTCAGCCCGAAACACCCCAAAACTTTATCTCTCTCATCTTATCCTTCTTCTATTTCTTTCTTTCTCTAAGACCCCCCATCCCTACAGCGTATGCTCTTTCCTCGATGATGAACTGAAGAGCCTCCACTAGCTGATCTAGAACCCTCCCCAGATAAAGCATATGGCACTAAGAAGGAAGGAAGAGGTATCGAATCCCGAATATGAGCCGTCATGGAAGCCACCTAATTAGGTATGTCCCTTAGCTAGGTAGTCGACACCCGGATGTGCTGCAAGAAAAAAAGAAAAGAGCGAATTAGTTAGTCTGAGGCAAAGAAGAAATCAAAGCGACAAAAGTGAAAGAAATGAAATGTATACCTTTGTCTAAAGGACATCCTCTGTCAGCCCCAACACCTCCAGATCCATCGCATTGTGGAGATGTAGCATGCGCACCGATCCTCCCTCGGGCGGGATGATGTTATACCTGAACTATGGGAAGATCCCACTGGACGACTCGTTCCCCTACCAGAAACCACAGGAGGAAGAGGCATAACGTCATATATGCCGGGCAACATCACCCATCTCGACACAAAATCTAGAAAATCATAGGTCGTTGTGTAGGTATACGATGAGTAAGGCTTGGCAACCATCGATGCCACCCTCTCCCATACCCGCCTCATTTACCTCTGGGGCATTACAGGTGGAACCATCACCTTGTCTCCCACCACTTGTCAGACTACTCTCTCTCCCCCTGATACTAGCAGTAGCCAAACTCGTGCGCCAACAGCTGATGCAGCTTCATGTTTCCCCCGATCACCCCAGTGTGCTGGATGGCTATCCCCTAGTTATAGAAGGTCACCTAAAATATCCCCAGCAGAAAATCAATATTGAAAAAGGACATTGAAGAAAAATGGTCTCAAAAGGAAAGAAAAAATTACCCGATCACTCGTCAGGCCATTCAAGACTTGACGCACCATCGCTAAAGAGAGAGATTGCCTCGATTGTGGGTTAGACTTCCACCACCGTACATCCAGCATAATTCTCCCATCGACTCATCCTTCAAACCTATCAAATGGTAATTAATCCCAATCATCTCATTGAACCACGTCAGTAAAAGGATACAGGTCATTAATCAGAAAAAAGCAATCAATGAATCAAAAAAAGAAATAAAATGCATAAAGGAAAACGCATAAAGGAAAATGCAAAAAGGAAAACTACCTTCAAAATACCATGCGACTGCCCTTTGTCACCCCCTACACCCTGCCTGTACCTCCCTGAAATTTTGTACAAAAAATCTCCAAAAATCCAGAAAATCCCCTAAAAATTCCCAAAAATTACAAAATAAATTTTGGAACATTTTTTCACCAAAGGAATTATTTTTCAAGATCTCAAATCCCAAACTGATTTAAATATAACATTTTCTTCCCCAGCTTAAACCCCACAATTCCTTAACGAAATCCCAAAATTATTTCCCTATAGTAAAATTCTCAAATCCAACTCCCCCAATGGAACTTTAAACCAATCGGATATCTCTCGAGAAACTTATCTAGGGGACACAACAGAAATCAAAAAGCTCCCCAGTAGGGATACATCCAATCCTTAGATTAATATCTTTTCCCAGGAGAGTTATACCCTACTCAGGACCTCAGAATTGGCTTCGACCCGCAAAATTGGTCACTTATACTCAAGGTCCTCAGAATTAACCTTGGCCCTTATAATTAGTCGCTTCTACTTAAAATCCCTCAGAATTGGCTTCAACACTTAGAATTGGTTGCTTATACATACAACCCTCAGAATTGACCTCGACTAGCAAAATTGGTCGCTTCTACTCAAGGTCCTCATAATTGACCTCGGCCTTTAGAATTCTTCGCTTCTACTTAAAGCCCTCAGAATTGGTCGTTTCTAATTAAAGCCCTCAAAATTGACTTCGACCCACATAATTGGTCACTCTCACTCAAGGTCCTCATAATTGACCTCAACCCATAGAATTGGTCGCTTCTACTAAAGGTCCTCATAATTGACCTTGACCCTCAGGACTGGTCATCATTACTTAAAGCCCTCGGAATTGGCTTCGACCCCCAGAATTGGTCGCTTCTACTCAAGGTCCTCAGAATTGACCTTGGCCCTTAGAATTGGTCATTCCTAACTCAGGTCCTCAAAACTCACCTCGACCCACAAAATTAGTAGCTTCTACTCGAGGTCCTCATAATTGACCTCATCCCTTAGAATTGGTCACTTTTACTTAAGGTCCTCATAATTAATCTCGATCGTTAGAATTGGTCGCTCTCATCTTAAAGCCCTCAAAATTGACTTCAACCCTCAAAATTGGTCGTTCCCTACCCTAGGTACTCAGAATCAACCTTGTCCCATAGAACAGTCATCCCTAGCATTACCTTTGGTCGATCATCCCCAGCATTACCTTACGGTACAGATGAATGACCTGTTTTACTTCGAAGAGTCATCAAGCACTTTTAGGCCCCTATTGACCAAAGTCAAATCATTGAACCAAGAAAATCTCTTTCGATTGTCGAAATACCTCGCATAAACTTTCCAAAGGTCCACCTCGTGCGCGATTATGACTTACGGTTTGGATGAACAATCCATTACCATCGGACGATCTCTTGTCCAAAGGACCGATGGGCATTTTCGAGCTCCGTTTGACCCAAAGTCAACTCCCGAACCTGGTAGCGTCCCAAAGGAATCTTGAAGGTATCTAAATTAACTTTATAATGGTATGCCCATTGCATAAATTGAATTTATGGATTGCGTTCTATAACTATTTTTTAAAAAAAATCTGCATGAGACTACGGATTGTTAAGTTCATTTCCTTGCTTATCGGTAGTGTGCCTAGGGTTACCTACCAATTATAAAGGTAGGTATATGACTATAGGAACTCCCCTACCCTTTAAAAAGAGGGCATGAGATCATTCTCAAGACACACCTCATATCCATCAATATCAGTGATCTCAACAACATTCTCTTACAATCAGCGAAGTTTCCTTGTGTGAAATTTCTTTCCATGTTACATTCCCATCATTTTCATACCCAATTTAGCAAAATATCAGTCTCTCTCACCATTATTCTTCTTAACACTCAAGGGATCTCATTAATGATCAAGATTACGCCTCAAATCTCCAAAGAAGGTCAAAAAATCCTTCCCTCTCTTTCAATTCTATATTTCTGCATTACTTACATAAATTCTTATTGTAGATCTTACTTTATTTCATAAACATTAATAACTCATCCTTTATTAGTTATATTTCACATACTCTATTTTCTATAAAACACCAAAATCAAGAAAATAGGATTTTACCTATAAATTTTGACGGGATTACTCATCACATTTTCCAAAAACTAAACAAACATTTTCCACACACACATATATAATAAATTCTCATTTAAATCTATGGGATAAACCCCACCCTTATGTTGCATGCGAACTTCGTGAACTTTGATGTCTTTATAGGCTATGTGGGCATCTCGGGCTAAAACTCGAGACTCGAGTCCAATATCCCAATTTTCAATTTTTTTCATTTTAGCATTTCCATCATTTTCATCTATACATTATTTAATATATATTATATTTGTGATCCATATTGGTATTTTATCTAACATATATTGTCGTTTAATCATAAAGATAATATCTCGATAAACGCATACATTGTATTTTCAAGATATTATTTTGGAAAATTTTGACCTCAACTTATCATTTCCATGATATGAGTTCGGAGATTCCGATCTACATTTATTTATATATACACACAAAAACTTTTCACGGAGTAATTAAGAAAAATAGTAACATAAGCCCATGAGAGATTGAAAGGGAGGGATGGGTACCTAACACCTTCCCATTCCATAACTTAGACCCTGAACCTATGAACTATTGGTTTTGTAAGCATTAGTTTGTCTTTGATGTCGCTCTCTCGAGGCGAGGACATCTTCTTATCACTATTTTGTGCAAAATAGGCTGGTGACTCCATATTTTTACATCACCCACATCGACGATGGTTGAAGCGCTTCTAGAGAAAGAGGGCGCAATATCTCCTTCTTCCCCTTTTCCCCCCACCAGGAAGGGAGAAAGAGATAGGGATGGACACAATAACCTTACTAAAGTCTTATTTCCACCTATTAATGGCACAACACATTGTGGTTCTACGTATTTTTTATTATGTGTTATGTGTGAAGAATATGAAATTCTAAATAAACTAAAAGAAAAACTTAATAATGAAAATTTCATGGGACAAAAATAATTAAAGTTTATTCAAAAGAGTAACAAAGATCAAAATAATTGTATGACTCCTAACGTGGATGATACAAAGACCATAAACTTCGATACCCCTAAAACTCCCAAAGAAGTTCGTATAAAGTCTCCCCTTAATGAATCTGAGAAAGAAGATCTAATAATCTTGATCAACAACGTCACAAATATATCTTCCTAGTCATAACCTAACATATAAGGAATTTGAGAGTGTGCCTCTTAATGGTAGATACCCAAATAAAAACCAATCGACCTAATTCAAGGAAAAGGAAGATTAATTGGTTATTACAAAGGGGAAAAACAATCCTAAAGGTTAATGTGAGAAAAATGTTTTACTAAGTTTTAGAATCCAAGATTTATCTTCTTAAATTAAGGCAATGATTCTAAAAGATGCTGATAAGGAAAACGATAATCATAATACTGCACGAGTGAGGGAAAACCCATTAATGGGTAAAACTTGAGCTGAAATGAATAAAAAATATACTACGTCAGAGTTTTACAAAAGGAAATTGTGAGACACTTATACAACTTTCACTAGATACTCTTTCACACCATAACTATCGCAAAAAGCACCAACAACTGAAGAATGCTACACAACTGCCATTGGTTTTGTTCTGCGACCAATGTCTTCAAATCCACTTAGCTTGAAAAGTATTCTTGAAATTTGAAGTAACTTTTTGTTCCAAGGTTGGAACCTTCGAGCAACTAAAAAATAGACACCTAAGATTGTGATAGAATCCTAAAAGGTTGGGTAGGAATATACAGGGATATGGTGCTCTAAATCTTACAACAAGTTTTTCAAGCCAAAGTAGAGATAGTATATACTCATGAACAACAATTTCAGTGAAAAAATATTTGAAAAAATAATGAGTATATAAATATCTTAGGCTTTCTCTGAGAGGAAGCCAAAACTTTATGGCTTGAAGATTTTGAACAAGAGGAGGGAAAAATGTTCTCTCAAATATTAAAATGATTTTTATTAACTAAAATATCTTTGTTTCCCTCTATATTGGTTTGGAAGTGTTTTTAGAAGATAACTATATAGCCATGAGGTAAAAAACTTTTAGTAGGCTAATAGGTTAGGTGTCAAACTCTTAAGGTGTCAAGTAGTCACACATAGGACTGAATCAACGAAAAGGTGTTCCCAATGAGATCTGAAGGAAATATCTTCCAGAAAGTCCTTTCACTGCACTTTATAGAACCTCTGTTTGCAGCTTTTCTATAAAACCGAAAATCCTCGTTGGAGAGAACCTAAACAGAAACATGTCGCATAAATAACCAAGAAAAAACAAAATGGACAAACTAGCCATGAAGAGATATTCACTTCAGCTTAGAAAATCTTCGCTTAGTTGAGTAGCCTACATTGTTGTCCAATTTTTCCTTATATGATTTCAAATATATATTTTAGCAAATCCATAAATATGTTTGTACTCATCCTTGAACACCCATATTTAAAACACAGAATAAAGATGCAATTTTTTAAGAAAATATATTTTCTAAATGAAGAGTATATTTTCGTAGTGTATTTAATAATTTATCCAAAAAGAGGTTAATTAAAAAGAGATTTTTCAATTATGAAAAATAATTAACCAAGGTTTGAATCTAACTCCACTAAGTCAAATACCTTCCTAAGTAGTGTATTTGAGGTTTGACGTGAATGACCCATGTTGAAGTTGATGAAGCTTTTCGAGGACCTCTGGGACAAAGACACAAAACTAGAAAGGAATTTAGATATCTAATTCCGTGGAGGACTTTGAGTATACTTTCACTCTTACAATTACCTCTTTGTCGAATTCTGATCCAAAGCATAAAATGAAAAATTAATAGAAAATGAAGGCAATCTACCATTTTAAGACTCACATGGCCAAGGGAAAATAAAAAATAGAAAATTACATTAGTTGTAAGTAACCAATCACAACAAGATACTCAACCATATTCATGGATCAGAAGAGCTTCTTGATAAAATACTTTCCTATCATACACTAGAAAATTCATCAAAATACCAATATGGAATAAAAAAACAAAAAAAATATGATAAATGTAAAGTTTTGAATATATCAATAAGAACATGATATCATCATATGTATCTAAAAATAACTCCGAAAATATACAATTCTTGTCAGTAAACATTATATAATAATAAACAACTAAAAGAAAACTAACATCTTTGAAAACTATAGTTTCCTTATCTACTAACATCTCCCCATTTTAGTCATAGAAAGATATAAAGGAAATAACTAAGAATATAATGAGATAAAGTAAGATAATAATATTAAGAGAGTAAAACATGTTAACCATACAAACAAACAGATAACGCATTGTATAATGAATGAAAAATTAAGATGAAATCTATGCAAAATATAATATGAGAATAAAAAGCCAAAAAACAATCAATTTTAACTACACATGGAGAGATAAAATATATCATGCAAAAGATATACTTAGGAGGTATGCTAAAATGTAACAACCATATTACTAAAGTTAAGAGGTAAAATTATTAGAAGACTTCATCACTTCTTCTTCAAGGTATTCATGGTACACATGTCAATAAAACTTGTATGAGTTCCTTACAAGGCGTCCCCAACATTCTTCTATAATGTATCAAAGGTGTGATGGAAGTCATCATATAGAGAATAACTCTCTGAACTCATGGGGGAATAGAAATTCCTAGATTCCCTAAAGATTAAAAACAAGATTGAATGACACTTAGTAGATAATTAAGAAACACTATAATCCATATCTTCTTCAATCAAAAAGCCTGAACTAGTATCCTGTGATGTACGTGAAGGATAAGGAGCGAATTGAATGATAATATGATATTTCATAAAATATAAGTTATAGTGACCAAGTTGAGTAATGGACTAATACTAGGTGGCACAAAATGTACACTATAGTCAGCCATTTCTTCGACTTCATCCAAAAGATTAAGAAATTAAAAATCCAATAGCAAGCGAACAATCAAATGACCAAAGGTAAAAGTATGAGACTTTTTATCGTCCAAAGTGCAAGAAAAGATCGAGTCAAAGATCAAGTCACCCAAACACATATCATAATCCATTCCATTAGCGTATAACCATTGTGTGATTGAAAGAAGCATTATGTTGGTGATATGTGGGAAATAGACATGAGGACACATCCATATTAAGAATGTAAAAATACTTACCAAGATATGTTTGGGTAAAATTATTATCATCCCAAGAGTGACAATGGTTGTCACTCAAAATGTTTATCACTTCTTGTTTAGACGACAAACCATCATTTTGTGTACATGGATAGTTGAGGTGGTGTTCTACCAGGACATCAAAGTGGTTGCTTATCCACTCAGTAGAAATCTTAACATTTACTCCCATAAATTTGGAAGATAGAAATCTATCAATAAATACTTCTTCACCATCAATAAGGACATAATTAAGTTATCTCGTCAGATTGGGGTAACAAGGTCCGATTTGAGAACAAACTTCATTCCACCCTCTATCACTCAAGAATTGAGGAACCATTATTTCATAAAGAAAATCCAAATTAATAAACCACTCCCAGTGAACAGAGTGCTTCAATAATTTTTTGTTGAATCTGAAACAAGTCGAGAAAGTCAAGTCACATACATGAGACTTTGGAGCCATGAAAATAGCCTAAAATCACACACATCAAGATAGAAAAGCACATAAATCCTATGAGAAATGATAATATTCAAAGATAAACCAATGATACTATACTAATAATGTTGGAAAGAGTCTCATGAATGATAAGAGCGAAAACACTCATAAGCCCCAACACATATTAGACATAAGAGTAGACAAATCCCAAAATGAGTAAAGCAATGTTATGCCCATGAAAAAGATACTCTGGACAAATCGAAATTATCTCAAGATACGTAAACTCTTCAATTGTAGATAAAAAATAATCAACCATTTAACAAAACATCTAACACCAAGACCTAAGTCTAGAAAATGAACAAATAAAGAAATCTAGGAGGAATAAACTTACAAATACGATTATTGACCACTAGAAAGACAACAAAAAGTCCTAAAAATCACTTTCAAGATATGGAAATGGGAGGAACGTACAAAGGATCTAAGGTGAATGGTTTTTAGAGTCAAAAGAAGGGTAGAAAGTTTCATAATATCAATATGGGTTTAAGAGTGAGATGTTATAATTGCTCATAGCTTACGAATTTTGGGTTTTTGGTATATCTCGCAAAAAACCCGGGTTTCAAACCGATCTTTACATCCGCATTGACTCCACAATCATTAGAAGATATGCTAGCTACCAAGCATCATTTCTGGATTTCAAGTAGTTGGATTTGTCACCAAAACTTTAGAGAGGTATACGACTTGTGGTTTTTACTTTTCAGTCAAATTATATTATGAGAAGTTCACCTTTTAAATCGAGGCTTTTTAATAAAAGGGATTTTAAAAATAAGTTTTTTTAATATCGTTTGAATCAGATTAAAATCTCTTCTGAATGGCAGTTGGTTCTCATTAAAATGAAGTTCGAACAACCATCGAACGAGAATCCTTTGTTTAGCAAGTACACTTTCATTGGAAGGTCGATAAAAGTCCGTTCGAATGAAAATGATTTTTCGTGTTTTCATTAGAATGAGATTCCATTTTCGTTCAAACATGACCGTCGCCTTAAAAATTTGTGTTTTTGCTATAAAACCCTATTTTGATTAGTTTATCTTAAGACTTTTCACAAAAATGAATAAACAATATGTGAATAAAAAGTTCTCATCTTTGTGTTTTAGAAAAAACTCTTTTTCTTTTCCAAATCATTCATCCCATATATGATTTATTGAGTTTGTTCAAATGCAAATTTACATACACTTGCATCAAACCCTTGTAGAGTTTACGCTACTACAGATTTATGGAGTCGAGTCCCTACTACTGAAGATGATAGGATCATTGTAAAAACCTATGTGTGATAAAGATTCGAATATATTCACAAATTTCCAAATCAAACTTATTTAATTGGATGTCTAAATTTTCTCAAACCAAATTCCATTTTTATTCATCCCCTACACATGCATCTACGTGTCAAATCAAATCAATAAATTAAACCATGCGTTGATTAAGCTGATAAACACAAATTTCAGGAAAAAACCCTTTTTTGGTAAAACCTTTATTTCGCTATAATTTGAAAGTACCTTATACGGATTACAATGAAATCTACAGTGATTCACACACAACTATACCATAAGAACCGCAGTTCAAATTAGCCAAGGAATACCACGGCACTCCCTATGACATGAAATCGATCAACCCAGTACCTCCCTCAAGCGGTACTTATTGATAGCCCAGTACCTTCAACGGCACCTAGTTCAGCAACAAAAAATTCTAGCAAAATATGTCTTGGGCTCCACAATAATAACACACATAAAAGTAATTGGGATTGTGAATAAAAAAAAATCTTTGAACCCTTAAATGGTTGGAGAAGAATACAAACACTAGAAAAAGGTACTCTGTAAAAAATAGTTCTTCTCCATGCCTAAAACAAATAGTCTGACGTCCAATATATGGTAGCAATTAAGGTTATGACATGTCAAATTAAAAGACATGTCGTTCGAGCAACATACATCGTCGTTTGAGAGAGACTGTATCTCATTCGAATGAGAAGTGTCATCGTTTTAACGACTGAAGAGATGATCTCAAAAAACTTTGGGCTTTGAAAAAAGTTGGAAAACTCAAAAAGCAAAACTTATTACGGGATCAAAAAACTTTTATATAAAAAATGTATTTGAAAAGACTAAAAATTATTTATAAAAATTTGAAAAACCATTTTTTGGAAAAATATCCCAACACTTTTAATATGAAATGTAAAGGGAACTTAAGCATAATTTTACCAAAATCATATTATTGGGCATGAATGTTGAAGTCCACTTGAAATTCGAATCCGTCTTTTGTAGATGTTACCTTCCTCAATTCTTTAATGACTAGTGGCGGTATACGACATAATTAATTGTGATGGACAATGTTCTTAGAAATCTCCCCTATGTATATGCCGATACAAAATAAAAATATCTGAATTATTAACTTTAAATGACCTATACAAATCTACCCTCCCAAAACCAAAAGTGGAGAGATAAAATGACAACACTTCAACTTTGCTTCAACAATCAATTCTTCAAAACTTTGAGCTTTTCTCATCACGGTGTGCAACATATTGATCTTCAATTGTACCTACACACATGAGACAAAACAAATACCTCGTGATGTATCGAGTTTGAAATGATATAAGCATAAACATGAAAGCATAATCATTTATCTCCCATACTTAAACTCCCCCATAAAGTCATAATTTGTTCTCCCCCTTTCTATTTGTTCGAAATAGACAAGGAAAAGAATAAACCACACAAATAAAATTGGGGGGTCATGGTAAACGAGGCAAACAAACTATTTTGATTTTTCAGATTTTTCATACAAAAATGCAAAACTAATGTTACAAAATCACAAACCATGAATTTAAACTAAGGTAACCAAATCACAGAAATGGAATGAATGGGTGTGAACAATTTCGATAGGAAAATCAACTCAATCATGATATGTGTGCATGCTGTATAAGTGTACTCCTAACTAATGAACATCAAAATAGTCCTTAGGTGTAAAATTCTTGAATTTAGATGGCATCATCTTAATCATATAAACAAATAAAAGTATAAATGATTTCCACACCAATAACGTCTAAAACTATGTAATGCTTTTTCATGACTTTCAAGGACGTGCAAACCGTTTTAAATTCCATCCAAACTCCCTCACTAAAGATAATGATTTTTATTTTTCTTATGAGGTGATGAAACTAAAACCTATTGGCCCATTTTGGCATATATTTCTTTTTATTGCCTTCTAATTTTTTTTGGACAGTTTTAAACCTCATTGGACCCCGGATAATTTTCAATTCCTCACCTTTTTGGGTCCTTTTAAACGGTGGTTTTATCGCAAATGAAAAAATAAGATACCTTTCGCAACCCTTTTTAGTTTTTCAAAATAAATCACACAAACTCATAAACGGTTTATAACATGAACTACTTTCTTAACAGATTTTATTGCATTTGGTTCGTTGTATAGACAAAATTGAGATGAAAACAATCAACCAACATGTGATAGACAAGCATAAAAGTCAAACAAATCTGTGCATGTGTGCAATAACGAATAAATGAGTCAAACATGTAGGTAGCAATACTATTTATCATCTCAAAGACTCCAAACTTTGTAAAGCACATGAATGACACAACATATTGTCTCAAAACACTTTCAAATAGTCACATGGATATGGAAAGATGTTGTGACTCGGTCATCCTAAATGATCATTCATATACAGCGTAAACAAAATATAAAAATCTTTTTGGATTTTTCAAAAAATTTATTAAAAAAAGAAAATATTTTTATATTTTTTGAACACTATTCAGAATCAACACAGCAGTACCAAAAAATATAACAATATGAGCCAGAGGACTGCAAACAGATAAGTGCTGAAAACCAAATAGGTAGTTCAAACGAAAATCAATGTCGGTCGAATGAAAGCGTTATTCGTTAGAATGACAGCTTCGTACGACAAGCGTTTCCCTCTAATGAGGAAACAAAACTCCACCAATCTATCCAGAATTTTAAAAAGTATTACCTAGTAGAAAAATTTATAGGCAAAAGTACCCGGAAGGTGCTGACAGATCCAAAACAATGCTAAAACAGTAGCAAAATTAAGCCAAGCAATAAAGAAAACTTAAAAGAGTTATATGCTAACAAAGTAAAAAATAAATGGTACATACTAGGAATAGGCATACTATAACATCATGAAAATCAACCTAATCTAGCAAACAAGTCTAAACCTCAACGAGTAGGTGCGAGGGAGTTTTCCAAAGATGGAGACAACCTATAAAAAACTTCCACATGTGAGGCCTTGACTAAAAATTTTACCTGCTCCCTAATATGTGCAAACTCTCTCATGTATTCATTTGGAGAATCAGGTGTGGGTGCGTATGATTGAACACATGTAGTAGAAAAATATGACTCATCACCTAACCAAAAATAAAACTCCCTACGGCGTTCTCTCTTCTGTCAATGGGATCAAACATAAAAATGTCTAGGTAAACCTCTATCGAACTGTCTCCTACATCCTCTCTTAACAAGTACAAAACACCTAGGTGGGTCAGGTCCAGAGCCATGTAAATCTCCCACTAAAGTAGGAATCGGCTCGGGTGAAACAAAAGAAGTGGATACACCGTGATGACTTATTCCTATACTCTCACCACTACCCAAAATGGGATTGAGAACCATCTTTTCAACCTTCTTATATGCATTCTCTAAACAGACTTTGACCTCCCGGGACGTTTGAGATCACTCTTGAGTTGGGATACACATGCCATCAGACTAGACAACGTGACGGTCAAGTCACACTTTTCCCTTATTAAAACTTCTTTCTCTCTCTCTAAATCTAAAACCCGACCACCTAAATCCATACTATACTTTTTTTAAGCTCTCGATGTACAAATTCCTAAAAGCTTTTTGGAGCTCACTTTCATCTCCACTCTGAAACTTGCCCTCACCTCCACTAGAAACACGCGACTCATCACCGTCACTCTCGTGAACAAAATCATTGTCGGACTAAGTGGGTGTGCTCATATGACTCAAAAAATCTCGACACATCCCATGTGATAAACCTTTACCATAATCATCTCCATTATCTCCCTCACTATCACTAAGAGTGGTAGGCATGGCTACTTTCTTCCCTTTTCTCCTTAGCCTTGTAGGACACTTAAATGCTCTATGTTCCTTGCCATTACACTCAAAACAAGTCATATCATCTAATTCTTCCTCACTCTCTTCTTCTTTACCACCCTCTCTCTATTTTTTACAACCTTCTTTGACCTATTTTTCTCAAAAGAATTTTTATTGGAAAAATTATTTTTGTTCATTTTGAGAAACGTTTTACAAATTTCGCAAATAAGGCCACATTGTCAATGCCAAACTCTCCCTCAGAATCAGACTCATAAAATCTCTCTTTCTTTTTCTTCCTAACTTGAGTCTTTCAAGCAACGCCTTTATCCTTAGCCTTAATATTTTGGGGAAACATGTCAATCTCATAAGTTTGTAGGTTTCCTACGAGCTCTTCTAACTTAAGTCAATTTAGCTTTCCCAATGAATTTAGAACAGTGACTTTATGAATAAAACGTTTTGGGAGAGATATAAAAATATTTTTAACGACACGCGTGTTATCAATTGGCTCACATAAATTAAAACTTGTGTTAACAATGTCCGCAAACGTGCATAAAACTCATCAAAACATTCGGACTCATACATGGTGATAGTCTCAAACTGGGTGGCCAAATTTTGTAACTTTGATTCTTTAACCACATTTGTACCCTCATGTGTCAATTGGAGGACATCCCATGCCTCTTTAGATGTGCTGCACATCATAATTTGGTCAAACTCTTCGGCGGTGACGGCTCCAGAAACAGCACTCAACCCACGAGAATTAAAATTAGACATTTTAAAATCATCTTCAGACCAATCCAACACAGGTTCCAAAGAGGTGATATTATCAGCAGTGACAGTGGGAAGAGTCCACCCTCTATCACAAAGCAACCAAACATGTTCTTCAATGGATTTTAATTGTGATTTCATAAGGGATTTTTAAAAGGCATATTTGGACTCGTAAAAAATAGGCATTCGATTATATAAGTGATCCATCGAAAAGTTACAATTTTTCACAAAACAGATTTTTCAAAAAAAATCAATATCACACAATTTATGCGAAAAATAGGAATACGCGATAAATTAGCACAACTTGCTCTGATACCAATTTGTAAAAACCTACGTGTTATAAAGATTCGAATAGATTCCCAAATTTCCAAATCAAACTTATTTAATTGGATGTCTAAATTTGCTCAAACCAAATGCAAATTCTATTCAACCCATAAACATGCATCTACGTGTCTAATCAAATCAATAAATTAAACAATGCGATGATTAAGCTGACAAACAAAGGTTTGGGGAAAAAAATGCTTTCAGGTAAAACCTTTATTTCACTATAATTTGTAAGTACCTTACACAGATTACAATGAAATCTACAGTCATTCACATGCATATATACCACACGAACCGTTATTCGAATCAGCCCAGGAATATCGCAGCACTCCCTATGACACGCAATCTATCAACCCAGTGCCTCCCACAAGCGGTACATATTGCCAGCCCAGTACCTTCAACGGCACCTAGTTCAGTAATATAAAATCCAAGAAAAATATGTCTTGGGTTCCACAAAAATAACTCACATAAAAGTAATTGGGATTGTGAATTGAAAAAAAAAAGATTTGAACCCTTAAATGGTTAGAGAAGAGTACAAACACTAGAAAAATGTATTCTGCAAAAAGTAGAGCTTCTCCACGCCTAAAACAAATAGTCTGATGTCTAATATATAGCATCAATTAAGGTGGTGACGTGTCAACTAGAAGACATGTCATTCGAATGACATACGTCGTCGTTTGAGCGAGACTGTATATCGTTCGAATGAGATGCATCGTCGTTTGAACAGTAGAGGTGGTGATCCCAAAAAACTTCAGACTTTGAAAAAAGTTAGAAACCTTAAAAAGCAAAACTTGTAACGGGATCAGAAAACTTTTATATAAAAAATGTTTTTAAAAAGACTAAAAACCATATATGAAAATTTCAAAAGCTATTTTTAAGAAAAATATCCCAACACTTTTAATATCAAATGTAAATAGAACTTAAACATAAGTTTACCAAAATCATCTAGTTGGGCATGAATGTTGAAGTCCACTTGAAATTCGGATCTGTCTTTTGTAGATGTTATCTTCCTCAATTTTTTGACGAATTTTAGCGCTATACGACATAAGTAATTATGACAAACAAGGTCCTTACATTAGTGAATCTTAAGGTTCATCGATGGATACTGAGGGAAAATCGCTTCCTGTGGGGGGGGGGGGGGGTGATGGACTGCATCACATTTTGTAGAAGATTTGAAGGCCGTAGACATTATACTTAGTGGAGCTAAGTGGTCCGTAAATTGATCAGAGTCTGTCAAACTCTTTAAAGTGCCAAATACTAGGTTTGGCCCAAAAGGGATTTTTCCTTACCTCCTTCGCATGTTTGGTTTGTTTATGTGATTGAAGAATTTAATTTGGACATTATATTTCATGCACAACTAATTGCTAATTAAGCTAAAACATGGGTAAATTTTAAATTTGTATGTGTGTAACTGAGTTTACGGACTATCTGTACGAACCCCCACTTTCTCATTAGAAAAGATTAAAAACCCAAAATCTTCACTCTAGTGAAGCCTGACGATCTTTGGTTGCGGTCATCACTGAGGTGAAGTACTAGTGACACCTTGTCGCAACACAAGCCAAAGAAGACATGTGAGAACAAAAAAAAATATTTTAAAATGTATTCAATAATATAATGAGTTATAAATATGTAAATTTTATTCCCAACAAAAAAATACCATTAACATTATCAGAAAAGATTTTAAAAGATCATACAAAGGTTCTTGGTTTTGTCAAATATGCTGCATAAAGAATTAATTAGCATTCAAAGGCCTAATGTCAAATTAATTCCATAAAAAATAGAGGGATTAAAATACATAATTATGTGGTATAAAAGTGAATAACACGAGCCTTGTAAAACGTATGACTGTGTGATAATTGATTAAATTCACAAATTTTTACTTTGGCACACTTATTTAATTAGAGTCTATTTTTAAACCAAATCAATTCAGCCCCTAAACATGCAACTACGTGTGTGCGTGTGTCAAACCATAAATAAATAAATCACGTGACACAAAATTTCAGGAAAAATCCCCGTAGGGCAAAACCTTTTATTTCTATAACTTTGAAAAGTTTATAAGACCATTCACTTACATACAATCTGATAATCTCCCACAAGTGTAACGCATGGTGTCTTTGTTAAACCTTTATAGAAATGGCTAAAAATCTGCAGTGGTTCATGCACAGCTATACCACAAGGATCGCAACCCAAATAATCCGTAGAGACTCCCTCCACAATAGCACATAGCTCTCAATTGTGGAGTTCTCCCCACAAAGGATGAACAAAAGCAAAGCAGTGTTCTTGAACACCAAAATAATACACCAAAGCATATGGGATTTTTGTGAATTGAAAACAAAAAGGGATCAAACCCCAAAAGAAGAAGTCAAAAGGATTCTGTAGTTTCGTAGTTTTTGGTCTTTCAAAACGCTGGGACTTCTTAATGAAAATGAAACCATTTAATGAGTATTTATACAGAAATGTACAGCCTCGGTTGTCGAGCTCGTTCGAATGAAATAGCAATCTCGCGTGAACGAAGTACAGATGTCGTTTGAACGACATCGCGCAACATGCACATGTCGCTCGAATGAGATGACATCTCTCTTGAATGACCAGGGCCTCAAAATCGAGGTACGCTTCAGGACTTAGAAAAAATACTCATTCTCAAATTTTGAAGAAAAAGTCCGCTCCAACACTTAGAAAATATTTTGTAAAAATATCCCAAAAGCTCTAAGTGGAAAGCTAAGGTATTTAAAACATAACCTTATCAAAGTAAACTTTTCGGAGTCTTTTTGATGAAGAACTTGATTAATTTGGATCCGTCTTTGATGCTTGAATATTCTTGAATGCTTTTCGACGGTGTAGCGGTATACGCCATACTAAATGGATATAAAATATGTCCTTACAAATATCCCCTATGTCTATGCCAGTACATACATAAAAACATCATAATTATTAAATATTAAATGACTTATACAAATCTACCCTCCCATGAATAAATTTGCAAGATCTTAAACTATTCTTCAAAAATCTTCATCAAATCCCAAAGATTTTCTCACCAGGGTGTGCAAAATAATGATCATCAATCTTTTTACCTACACATGAGATAAATCAAAAACCTTTGTGATGCATCGAGTTTGAAATGATATAAGAATAAATCAATCAATATAATTCATAGCAAACCTGAATCAAACTAGCGCATGCAAAGGTATATCCCAAAAACATCCACAAACTATTTTTGGATTTTTCAATTTTTTCAAGGAAAAAATAGGATACAAAAATCATACACCATGGATTTATACTAACCCAACCAAGTCATGGAAACGGAATGAATGGGTGTGAACAAATTCGATAGGTAAATAAACTCAATCAATCATATGTGCACGATGAATGCGTGTACACATAATGAATGAACATCAAAAGTATCCTTAGGTGTAAAAATTGTTGAATTTAGATGACATCGTCTTATACAAATCAACAAATCAAAGTCAAAGTGATTTTCACAACAATAACGTCCAAAACTATTTAACACTTTTTCAAGACTTTCAAGGACGTGCAAACCCATTTTAATTCTCCATCCAAACTCCCTCATATATATTTTCTTTTAGAGGTGTATAAACTAAATTCTCAAACATTGGAGAATTGGTGCAAAAAAATAATGGCCCCTTTTTGGCATGAATTTCTTTTTATTGCCTTATTTTTCGGGCTCCTTTATACCTCTTTGGACCCGGATAATAAAATTCCTCAATATTTTTAGGTCCAATTTAAACAGTGGCTTAGTATTCGCAAAGGTAAAATATGAACCTTTCGCAGCCCTTCCCCGTTTTCAAATAAAGCACACAAACTCACAAACGACTCTTACATGCACAACTTTCTTATTAAGTTTTATCGCGTTTGGTTCGTTTTAAGAACAGGATTGAAGTGAAAACACCCAACCAACATGTGATAAGACAAGCACAATAATCAAACAAATCCGTGCATGTGTGCAATAAAGGAAATCATGAGTCAAACATGTAGGAAGTGACACTTAATTACATCTCAATGACTCCAAACATTATAAAGAAGAAAGATGACATGATATATTATCTCAAAACACTATCAAATAGTCACATGAAAAATGGAATGATTGTTGTGACTCGATCATCCTAAGTGTTCATCCATAAAAGATGTAAAACAAAATACAAAACTCTTTTTTGTATTTTTTTAAATATTTTATCAAAATAAAATATTTTTGTATTTTTCAAAAACAAAAATCTAATACAAAAAGTACATGTCATTACACTAGCAAATATATATCATGAAACCACAACTAGTGTATGACAAAAAATGCAAACACAATCATCTATATGATATGGCTAGAGAAGAATCATGTGAAAGTAAACGGGAATCAACTTATCTAAAATCTAGTGCCTCTAAAAGGGATTTCCTAACCCAAATAGATGTGAAACGTCGTGTGGGGGATTTAGGAACCAAGGGAACACTAGACATAAACTTCCTAAGACTTTTTCCAAGATCAAAACAGAAACGCCTAAGGTGACCTTTCCTACCACAATATGAACATGTGTAAACAGGTGGAACGACACTTATGGGTTGACCTTGTCTGACGTCCTTAGGAATGGTGGACACTCTAAAACAAATAATGGTTTTGGCTTTAGTACTAGAAGCATGAGAACAAGATGATCCATTACTATCACCATCAAACCTACTCGAGTCTATCAAATCATTTTTTAACTTTAAAATTTTTACTAAGAAAAGAATTAGACTCTTACAATTTAAGGGATGCCTTTTTCAAATTTTTAACAATTCCTAAAAGGGTATCTCTCTCCCCAAATTTAACACTCGATGACCTAAATCCTATTATACTTCTTTATTTTTTAAGGTCTCAGTGTACAAATCTATAAACGCTTTTTGGAGATTGCTTTCATCTCCACTTTCACTATCACTTTCTCCCTCATTTGAAGTGCTCAAATCATCACTATCTCACTCGTGTGCACTATTGTGGGACAAAGTGGGTGTGCTCACACGACTTGCTAAAAAGGTAACAAACTTCTCACCACTAGTCTCATCACCCTCACCTTCACTACTATCACTAAGTCTGGCGGGCATGGCTATTTTCTTACCTTTCTTTCTAATCCACGTAGGACACTAAAACGACTTATGCCCCTTACCCCCACATTCAAAACATGTCACATTCTCAAAATCCTCCTCACACTCCTCATCCGAGTCATTCTCTTTTTCCATCTCACCGTTTTCTTTGGCCTTTCCTTTCTTTTTCTTTTTCTCAAAAAATCTCTTTTGATTGAAAGAATTTTCTTTAGAAATTTTGAGAAACTTTTTAAAAAAATTCGCAAGTAAGGCCTAATCATTAAAATAAAAATCTCTCTCAGAATCAGACTCACAAACGTTTTCTTTCTTTTTCTTAAAATGAGTCTTTAAAGCAACGCCTTTATCCTTAGCCTTAATCGTTTGGGGAAACATGTCAATCTCATATGTTTGAAGATCTCCTACAAGTTCTTCCAACTTAAGTGATTTCAAATTTTCCAAAGAGTTCAAAACAGTGACTTTAGGAATAAAAACGTATGACTTTGTGATAATTGATTAAATTCGCAAATTTCTGCTTTGGCACACTTATTTAATTAGAGTCTGTTTTTAAATCAAATCAATTCATCCCTTAAACATGCAACTACGTGTGTGCATGTGTCAACCCATAAATAAATAAAGCATGTGACACAAAATTTCAGGAAAAATCCCAGCAGGGCAAAACCTTTTATTTCCAGAACTTTGAAAAGTTTACAAGATCATTGACTTACATGCAACCTGATAATCGCCCACAAGTGTAACGCACAGTGTCTTCATCAAACCTTCAAAGCAACGTCTAAAAATTTTCAATGGTTCACGCACACCTATACCACAAGGACCACAACCCAAAAACTCTATAGAGACTCCCTCCAAAATAACAAGCAGCTCTCGGTTGTATAGATCTCCCCAGAAAGGATGAACAAAAGCAAAACAGTGTTCTTGAACACCAAAAGAATTCACCAAAGCATATGGGATTTTTTTGAATTGAAAAAAAAGGGAATAAACCCTAAAAGAAAAAGTCAAAAGGATTCTGTAGTTTCCAGTTTTCTATCTTTCAAAATGATGGGACTTCTTAATGAAAACGAAACAATTTAATGAGTATTTATACAAAAACGTGTTGCCTCGGTAATCGATCTCGTTCGAACGAAATAGCAATCTCGCATGAACGAAGTACATATGTCGTTTGAACGACATCGTGCGACATGCACATGTCGCTCGAATGAGATGACATCTCGCTTGAACGACCTAGGCGTCAAAATTGAGGTACGCTTCAGGACAAAAAAATTACTCATTCTCAAATTTTGGCGAAAAAGTCTGCTCCAACAACACTTAGAAAATATTTTGTAAAAATATCCCAAAGCTCTAGGTGGAAAGTTAAGGTATTTAAAACATAACCTTACCAAAGTAAACTTTACGAAGTCTTTTTGATTAAGAACTTGATTAATTTGGATCCGTCTTTGTTTCTTGAATATTCTTGAATGCTTTTCGATGGTGTAGCGGTATATGACATACTAAATTACTAACGAACTTATAAAATATGTCCTTACAAGCCTTAAGCTGTAAAATCAAGAATGAAGATTAATTTTTTAACTCACTTTTGAAAATTTTTTCTTCATGCAATAAAGAGAAGGCCTCATTTTCCTTGAAAAAGATAAACCTACAATTTCAATTAGTGATTTTGATTAAAACCTTTCAAGTCTCATACCCTTGATGTTACTCGGTTTTGTGTAGATAAAAATCTTTGAGACAGTGGTTTTGAAATAGATTTTTCATGTGGCATATTTTGATAATTCAATACAAAGAGTGGGGAACTCTTACCAATAAATGGTAGTTCTCACAATTCCAAAGGTGCATCCTTCACCACACCATCACTCATGGTTTTGAAATCTATCATATATTTTTTTACTACAACCACAATGATGTAAACCTCTTATACACAAAAGATTAACAATGATACCCTTTTTAAAAACATCACATAAAACATTTAATTTTTGATAAAAGTAAAAAAAAAAAATATTTATTATATTTTGCATGAATATTGCACAAGTTATAGTGCGGTGTAAAGTGAACGAGTTATGAAAAAACTCTAAACAATAAGCTTAATTTACAAAGGCATTTCAATTAATAAAATTCTAAACATGGAGTATAAAATTCATAAATAATATCATTTGTACAAAAACTAACCATGTAGGTTTGAATTAAGATCGTGGGATAAAATTATACCCTCAAACATGAAAGACCAATCTTGTACAAGGAAAAAAATATTATGGTATGAACAAAACATAGAACATCACTTAAAGAGTAAAAAGATAGAATTGAGAGCAAGATGCCTGTCAGGAAGAGTAAACAAAACACTCTAGGGAACCTAAAAGACAATTGTAGCTACACTTATTAGAGGATGGAGAGTTTGCTCTAGCATAATATCTCAAGGTTTCTAACTCTATTCTATCAATGATGTGTCTCTTAATGAAAATAGTATTGATCGGTAAAGATTCATATTTTGAGACTACGTTGGGAGGAACAACCTTAGTTTCCTTTCCTTTTGGGACATTTTTAAGTTCTTCATCCTTCTTCTTCTTATTCTTCTTGTTCTTGTTCTTGTTCTTGTTCTTGTTCTTCTTCTTCTTCTTCTTCTTCTTCTTCTTCTTCTTCTTCTTCTTCTTCTTCTTCTTCTTCTTCTTCTTCTTCTTCTTCCCCTTTCTATTGATATGCATACCACTGTTAAAATCCTTTGAATTTAACAAAGGTTGAAGTAAAATGTAAAACTCTCTAAGATGACCTAGTTTATGATAATGGTCACACATATAGGGATTTGACTCTATGGGGTCGACAGGATGTGTTAGTAGTTTATTCTTGAACTTAAATCCAAAATTTTTTAATTGTCCTTATTTATTACAATGGGAGCACGTGAACTTCACCTTTCTTTTTTTTTTCTTAGATATGTCACTAGAAGAAGAATCACCAAAAGTATATGGTAAAAAGGAATCATATGCAAAGATTGTTAGGCTAGAAGATGAGCTCATAGCATCAATAAAACCTAGATCACATTTATCCATAGAGGATTTTTGGGGTCCAATAAGCATCTTATCCATCTTTTGAGTTCTATTTGACAAATCTATCTTTAAAGTGGGCATGGATAATAACTCATCTCAAGTAAAGAGATTTTATTCTCTAACTTTATCATAGAGTTTTCGCTCTAGTGTAAGGATTTCCTTAGTAAATATACCTTAAGGTTGAGAAAGTCATTACCACTTACTCTAAATATGATTCACAACTCACGACATGTTAATCATATAAAAGATCAAAGTACTGTCACCCACTATATCCCTTTTGTTTTCAACTTTGGCAAGTGTGGTGGAGAGTTCTATGTTATGCCTTTTAAGGTTTATAGACTCATTATAAAGCTTAAAATAATCGCTTCAAATGCATATTCCTCTTCCTCAATCATATTCAAAGAGGTGTTGGAACTAATCATTTATGTAATAACCGCATAAGGACCATCAAAATCCTCTAAATTGTCTAACTTATCAAACTTCTCTCATTCCATAGAAGTGGCATACACACTTCCTTTAGATTCATTTTCCAAGTCTGAGTTATCATCATTAAAAGTGGCTCGATAATAATTTTTTCCACTACCTTGATTCAAATATGAGATATATTTCTTAAAAATATGTCCTCGACCACTGCAACTAAAACATGTAATCTGTTTTGGAGAATCAACCTTCTTTTATTTACTTTATTGAACAACTCCAAACCTCGTGGATAGGATTTGGGAGTGCCTTTGGATGGAAATTTACTTTGCAAAGTCTTGGCAAATGTTTTAGTAATGAAGGTCATATCTTGATCATGAACATCAAGGGAAAAAAACTAGGAGATGCCTTCATGGACTTAAAAGATAATCTCTTATCTTTGGGAGGCATGCCTTAGCAATACAACAAATTTTCCTCGTAAGTTTGAAGAGAAATAAGCAACTCATATAAACGTAAGGGTGTTATGAATAGGTCTTTGTGAACATCCTAATCTGCAATTGGCGTATGGCTCATTCCGTCCCACCCAATAAAATGCCCTAAAACCTTCCTCGCCTAAATAATCGAGGGTAAAAACACCCATAGGCACCCTAAACTCGACCTCACCCAAACCCAGGACCCTAAACCCGACCTTGCCCAGGTCCAGAACCCTAAACCCGACCCCACCTAAGTCTCAGGGAAAAACCACCCCTAATTGACAACAAAAAACACCAAAAACATATTATACAACAATTTTTAGGGTCTAAATTGAAAATAAAAATAGTAATAAAAAGTCCCAAACCCTTTACCAGGCTCCTTTTATCGATTATCACAAGGCTTTGAGGTCTTTACTAATTAGTAGAAGTCGTTTCAGAGAAAATTATCTCGTTCCCCCACGTGGCGATCATAACTAAAAACAACGGCCATCATCTCTCTTCCGAATGATAGAAGAGCTCACCCAGTTATCTAAAAGTAAAGACCCATACCCATCATTTTAAGCACTTTAATAATCACCCAGAGCGCGTAAAAAATCACTGAGACCCCAAAAACATAGTTTTCTAACTTTATTCTCCCCTGAGTGTCATAGACACTCGATCTCATTCTCAAAACTCCCGAGGGAGATCATACTTCAGAAAAGTCATTTCTTCGTAAAAAGATTTCTCACACTGCTGCGAAGTTGTTTTCTAGTCCCAAATAAAATAAAGACTCTGTAGAAAATCTGAAAAACTAAACACTTCTAGTCGAAGCTCGACCCAGTTGGAAATACAAAAAAAAATCAGGGTCAAGACTTCTAGATAAATATCTGCCCGACTGAAAGACACCAGAAATGGGGATACTCCCCCCACAAAAAGTTGGCTTTTGCCTTGAGGGTAAAGAACCTCTGCCCAAATTTCGAGGAAATACCCCATATATATTGTAATAAATTGTACATATCTGTGTATTTCATTTAGTCCACCCCCTCCATTTAGGGGACCAAGTATGCAATTTATAACGTTTATATTTTAAAGAATGGTTTGTAACCTAATGCCTCTATTAATTGACTTGACATGACATGATCATGTGTTAAAACAATGCTAATAAAATGTCGCAACGATAATTACGAAGCATGGAAACATACTTATCAAAATCGTTCCAAGGAAAGTTTCCATGAGCTAAGTCACTTTGAAACTTTGTATAGAGCCAAAGTCTAAAATCCGACTACTCCCACCACTTCTCCAAATGAATAAACCATGTCAATGTCACAACACCCGAATATGCGTTTTCATATCTAAATATTCATCATGTTCCGGCCTCTGATTAGACATTATTTTTAACATATAAATATTAATCCAACACAATGGAAATTCTACATTAAGGGCTAGGCTCCATAAATACCAAAATTTTGTATGTTTTATACCCGGTTTCTCTTCACCCACACCTGTAAATATACCCCGTTTGCTAGAACTACATTTCCTTTGATCCCAAGTCTCCTAGGGTGAATAGGTGTTATACCTAACTAAACTTGTGAATCCCAAGCCTCATCATACGTCTCTCAGTGTAATATTTCTTATGGATGCATCCATCTATAATACCACCCCCTATATAATCCAAACACCCATATATATTTATTCTCTTACCTCCTTTTTTAGAACTACATTGCTTTGATACTAAGACTCCTTTGGTATGTAGGCGCTATATCGAGCTAAACTCGTGAAACCAAAGCCTTATAATACGTATCTTGAAATATTATTTCTTAGGGATGCATCCGTTTCTAATACAATTCCCTATATAATCCAAACACCCCTATCTATTCTCTAACCTCATGGTTGGAACTACGTTGGCTTTAATTGTAAGTCTCCTTGGGTACATAGGCTCTATATCAAGCTAAACTTGTGAAGCCTGAGCCTTATAATATGTCCTACGACGTATTATCTAATAAGGATACAAACATCCCCACTCCAAACTACCCCGACTTTTAATTGTACCTCCCCGACTGATGGGTGTCTAACATATGACATAATTCATGCTACACTCCTAAACTAGCCTAAAGTACAACTCCTTGCGGCTAGTAATCACCCATCTATTATAAGGTTATGCACTAATATTAGGCATCATCGAGTCCATTCCCATTATGATATTCCATTCACTATCCCTCATATCCCAAGCCAAGTCCTCCACTTATACACACATCACATTGGAGAATGTGAGAAATCGAACTATATAGTCTTTAATCTCGTGGCCACACGATTATGTAGACTCTATATCAAGTCCTTCTCATGAGCTTGAGTCTCGATACTATGTCTCTTGATATGTTGTCTAGACCAAGATGCACCCACCTCTTAAATCTAATACTTTACATGTACATAACTAAAATAGGATGTCTAACTATATCAAGGCAGAATAATATTTAACATGCTCAATCGCTCAAATATTTACTTATCAATTATCCAACTGAGATGCGCACATCTCTCCAATTTCATCAAGTGCTGACGATTTGGAAAAAATTGAGAGTTAGCTTGCACTTAAACATATTATTAATTATGGGAGTAATAATAGCAAACCTGATAAGTCTAAAATGGCATGTCATGATTGTGGTAAATTATGCCACTTTATAACTGATTGTAGATCTAAACCATAGCCTAAACAAAACAAATTTCACAAGGCTCATTTAACAAAAACTTGGGATGACTCTTCAGATTATGAATCGGAAGATGACGAGATTACTTATGAATTAAAATGTCTTGAAATTTTTGGGAATGTCAATGACTGTTATGGTGATATATACTTAGCTAGCCTAACTGATTATGATGAAGAGTAAGGATGTTGAAATTCTTTATTTAATTAAATCTGCAAAATCCTTATTAGCTAGTTAGCCATCTATGCATGAATTAAATTCTCCCTTAGACGTTAAACATTTTATTTGTGTGGTTAATAGCGTTTTCAACTTGAATGAAACTAGCGACACTTAACACACCAACACTGAAATTAATAGGGATGATAATTTTTTTTGGTAGGAGGATTATGCTGAAATGTATGTTATAACTTTGAAAAATAGGCAGGATTTATCTAATTTGGTTAAATCACTTGGTGAGACCCTAGAAACGAGTATTGGATAGTTAAGCAAACTAAGTTGGAGGTGACAACCATCAAATAATTTTGAAAAAGAAAGACTTGATTTTGAAAAAACAAAAATCTAAGTTTAAAATCGAAGACGCTACTCTTAATAAAAAGATTTATGTTTTAAACAAAGATAGAAGGCCACATTAGTTGAATTTGAAAAATCTAAAGAGATGTGTATTAATATTTTTAAAAAGTTTAGAGAAAGAGAAAAAAGATGTTAAATTGGAGAAACTTTTGGACTCTCAAAAATATGATCTCAATACAAATGGATTTAATTGTAAAGAATATTTTGAAAGTAATCCTTGTATTAAACCTACTATTTTTGTAAGGGCTAGTTATCAAATAGGAAAAAAAATTAGTAGTTCCACATCTGATAAAGGAAAACATGTCTTGAATTAAAATATTTTTAAAAATGGAGTTGATGCCAAATATCCTCCTATTTTGTATGTTGACTCTCTAAAATACACCCCAAAAATGAACAATTTTACTCCTAAATATGACTTAGGTGGATTAACGTCTAGAAATATAGTGCCTTATGTAAAAAATCCTATTGCGAATAGCTATTGTTGTATATGTGATGTTTTTGCACACCAAAACTCGGAATGCCTAAATTATCGCAAGAAAAGTACTCATTTTAAAGTCTTTGATTTGAAGGTAAAGAGATTAACACATTTTCAAAGGCATAACACTAATAATAATTGGACTAATTAATTTAACGAGCCTAAACCTCAACCTTATAAAAAAACCATTCACAAAACCCCTCCATGATCTCAAAAGGCACAAAAAAATTTGAAAACTATGCCTATTTGGAAAAGGAGTAGTGATCTAAGATCTTAGCTGAATTTTTTTAAAATTAAACTGTTTTATTGTTCTAACATACTAACCCTATGAATTACAAAATGCTGGATGGTACATAGATAGTGGATGCTCGTATTATATGATCGGGGATATTACTAGACTTAAAGGTGTTATTCACTATAGTGGTTGTAACATAACCATTGGAGACGGTAAGACTTCCCAAATCATAAGCAACGGAATCCTTAATGAGGATAGATAACCTAATGTTAATGATGTTTTATTAGTCCAAGGTTTAAAAGCTAACTTTCTTTCTATTAGTAAATTCTGTGATGATGGTTGCTAAGTAAAATTTTCCAAAAACTCTTGTGATGTCTTAACCAAGACTGGAGAAGATTATATAAAAGGCACTCGCACCATATATAACTATTATAAATCATGTGGTTATAGGTCTCGTGGGTTAACCATTTATGGTGAATCTGACCTATTGCACAATACGCTGGGTCATATAAATTTTGATACCATGAATCGGTTGTCCACACAAGATATTGTTAGAGTCTTTCCTAAATTAAAGAAATATCCAAATACTATTTGTGGGTCGTGCCAAATTGGGAAAATTACTAAATATCCTCATAATAAGGTTAAGGACATAAACACCACTGCTCCCCTAGAGCTAATCCACATGGACTTAATGGGTCCTACTAGAACAATCATTTTAAATGGAAATTCTTACATTCTAGTTACTGTGGATGAATTTACTCGATTTACCTGGGCGTCATATATGAAAAACAAATAAAAAATCTTTCATCATTTTCAAAAAATTATTACAAGAATTGAAAATATGAAAGACACCCAAGTAACTCGAATAAGAAGTGATGGGGGTGAGTTTAAGGAAACTGGAGTTATTGAGTACTTTGATGCCAATGCCTATTCACACCAATTTAGTGCTCCAAAAACTCCCAAACAAAATGGGGTAGTTGAGCGTAAAAACCAAACTATTCAAGAAATGGCTCGCGTACTTATTGATGCTAAAAACTTACCCCTATATTTTTTGGAAGAATATTGTAATACTCCTGTTCATATTATTAATCGTGTATACGTTAGAAATAATTCCAAAACTACGCATTAAGAATTATGGTTTTATAAAAAGCCCACTTTAAAATATTTTCGAACCTTCGTGGTTCCTTATTATGTTTGCAATTATAGGGAAAACGTGTTTAAATTTGAGGCCAAATGTGATAAATCCATCTTTTTGGGCTATTCTCAAAGTTGTAGGTATTATCATGTTCACAATTTATGAACTAAAACCATATTGGAGTCCATTGATGTAGTAGTAATTGACAGTACAGTAGAGAAAATGAGTAATGACTGACTTGTTGAAATTGAGTTGGATTCAAATGTTTTAAATGAGCTAATATTAATTGTAGATAAGTCTTTACCCATTTCAACCCCAGCTGTACCTAACTGGGTTCCTGAAGACCATGCTTCCGCATAAATTGTGGGTGATGTGTTTGAGCCTGTGAGAACTAGAAATCAGTTACATCAAGTGACTCACTTAACGACTTTTGTAGTGGAACCAAAAAGAGTTAATGAAGAATTAAATGATTCTTATTGGGATGATGCATTGTAAGAGGATTTAGTTCAGTTGAAAGATCATGATGTTGGGTATCTAGTACCAAGTTCCAAGGAGATTAAGGTCATCGACACAAAATGGAATTTAAAAAACAAGGTCGATGAGAAAGGAATAGTCATTAGAAATAAGGCTAGGCTCATTTCCCAAGGGTACTCTCAAATCAAAGTAATAGACTGTGATGAGACTTTTTCTCTAGTGACTCTTCTCAAATCAATGAGATTACTTCTGACTATTTCATGTCATTTATAATTCAAACTATTTAAAATGGATGTCAAATAATCTTTTTTAAATGGCATTCTAACTGAGGAAGTTTACGTGGAACAACCCAAAGGATTTCATGACCCACATAAGCCTAATCACGTATATTAAGTGAAAAAGGAACTTTACGATTTAAAACAAGCTCCTCGTGCATGGTATAAGGGATTAACATATTTTTTTTATCTCAATAAAAACTTGTTTGTTAAAAAAGTAATAAGGTTGTTTTAATTACTCAAATATTTGTCGATGATATTCTTTCGGATCTACTCTTCAAAAAAGGTGGACTCTTTTTCTAAAGCCATGAGTAGTGTGTTTAAAATGTCACTTATGGGGAAGTTATAATAGTTTCTAGTACACAAAGTTAAACAATTTGATGATGGATTATTTATTTCGCAATCTAAGTATGGTAAGTATTAAATTTTTAAATTTGGACTTAAAAATGTTAAGACATCTTCCACACTTATGAAAATTAAGACTAAGTTAACTAAAGATGAAAATGGAACTGTTGTTTACCCCACCTTATATCGCAATATAATTGGTAGTTTACTATACTTGACTATGCCTAGACCTGATATCCAATATGTTGTCTGCATTTGTGCACGGTTGCAATCCAACCATAAAGAGTCTCATATCACTTGTGACAAAAATAGTTTAAAATATGTGAAAGGTACAATTTATTATGGACTTTGGTATTCCAATGACTCTAGTTGTGAGATAATTGGGTACTCATATGCGGATTGAGGTAGTAGTACAGATGATTGTCATTCCACTATAGGCGGTTATTTTTATTTAGGACAAAATTTAGTAGGCTGGTCTAGTAAGGAGCAATTCAGTGTTACATTATATACTGTTGAGTCTAAATATATTGCTTCTCGTGCATGTTGAGCTCAAATTATGTGGATTAAACAAATGCCACATGATTATGGTGTCTTTAAATCTAAAGTCCATCTTTATTGCAAAAATGAAAGTGCAATTAGTATTGCTAAAAATCATGTGCAACATTGTTGAAACAAACACATTAATATTCCTCATCACTTTATCAGAGAGTTAGATGAATCAAAAGAGCTTGTTATTGAACATGTTGCTAATGATAAACAACTTGTTGATTTATTTACAAAACCATTACATTAAGCTCGTTTTGAAATACTTAGACACGGGATCGGAATGATTGTACTGGATAATTAGAAAAAATTTAGTCATGTCTTTATTCTTTGTACAAGATCTACGAGATTTTAGGATAAAGGTATCGAGAGAATATGATATCTCTTAAAATCAATTTGATGTAGGAGATGCATATTATAGTTTTGACTAATACTTTTCTAGTTAACTCTTAACCATTGTCTAATTTAGTCAAAATGGTGGAGAGATGAGTACATAATTTTGATCAAGTTGTTGATTTCTTTTCTATGTTGCATATTTTCTTCACAAATTTTGAAATTTTATCAAGCATATTCTTCTCACTTACCTCTTGGAAGATCGGGATTTTGTGTTTCCATGACTGCTGCTCACCTATCAGTTTGTGTCTTCTATTTTCTAGGATTGGGTGGGTAGATAGAAAAACTTTTTGTATAGGAAACTCTAGGATTTTTTTAACTTAGTATGTCATTTAATGTACTCAAATGGTTTTTTATAATTAGTCCAATGTGGGAAAATGAAGGTCCCTATATTAAGCACTCTTAAGATTACGGTTTTTATAGTGTTTAGCTATATGAACCTTCATCTACTTGGACTAAGATGTTGACAAGATAATATATGTACCTATGTTGTGTCTAGGCTACCAATGCCTATGCTCACCTCACTCTAAAACATCTCTCAAAGTTCAGCTCAAATTGCTACACAAGAAAAAGGTAGTCTCTCACACCTTGCGCAACTATGGCTCAGAGGAATATTTCTAAGTCACATAGGACACTACACATTGCATTTCATAGAATCATTTCCTATGATTTGTGTTTGTATGTTTAAAGAGGGTTTTTAAATAATTTTAATATATTTTTAAGCATTTAAATCAAGTTAATTATTGGTTTAAATTAATTTAAATTACAACAAATAGGGATAAATTCTTAAGAAAAATATATTTGTGTGTACAAACAAAAAAAATTCTGAATTTTTCCATTTTGTTGGGAATTTTTTTTATTTAATTTGGATTTAAAATGATTTAAACAAAATTTCAAAATCTAAATTAAACATTTTCTTTATTTGTGGTTTATTTTTATTGCTTATACTCTGTTATATATGCTTTTTATACATATTAAATACAATGCATTATACACAATTTTTAGACATCTTTATACAAAAGCTTTGAGAGGCCACGTGTTGCTTGCTTAATACATTATTTTTTGTTTCTTTAGGAACCATTAGATCATGAATTTATCTACGACTTAATGTCTACATTGGCAATCCATGTGCTATCTCTTTCCTCCAATCAGCACACACCTCATCTATAAATTTTGCCTTGGGTCCTCATTTTTAATCCCCGAGAGAATTTGAAAGCTAAACGAAACTTTTACCAAACTAAATCTAGAGAGATAGAGTTTACACACACTTCACACACACTATTCTTCATTCTATTTGATCTCCCTTATAGATCACATATAAAAACATAACACTTATATCATATTTGATTTTTTTGTTTGTGTGTATGATTTGTTTGAAGTTTTTTCAAATCTTTTCAAAAACTCTCATATTAGGGTTTATACTTTTGATTATAAACTTTTTTACAAAAGAACCCTAATATTCTCACTCCTGATTTGCAATGTTTTTTTTTTTTAGGAATAGGAGAATTTATTTAAAATTAGAGAGAATCGCCCTCTCTAGGTGTCATTACAAGAAGAAGAACAAGACACGTGCTTTGATTTTGAAATTATAATGTACGGAATGCTATTAGCATCTAACTTTATAGCTCATTTTACATTGATAGGGAGATTTTCATACGAAAAGAACCCTGATTTATTTTTAAATAGAATAGCATGCTTAGCCAAGAGATCTGCAACAAAGTTTACTTCTTTAAAAATATGCTTGAAAGAAAATTTCGATTTGAAGATAGGAGTTGGGTTTCCTCAATATCGGCTCTTCTTTCCTATGAGGGAGAAAGGGACTTATTGATTCACTTTATAAGGATCACTGAATCAGATTCCATTTTAATAAGATCTCCATAGAAAGAAACCACCTGATAAATGCCTTCCTTTAAAGATAACATTTCTGCCAAAAGACTTGATCTAGTACCAACAAAAGAAGATAAACCCCATATGAATTTGCCTTTTGAGTCTCTTAGAACCACGCCTATGCCCATGTTACCATCCTTATCACAAGCACCATCTGTGTTTGATTTAAGAGCTGATGATTTTGGTCTGAACCAACATGTAGGAGATATAATCATCTATTAAGGTTGAGGAGGCATGATAACCAGGTATTACAGAATTTCCAGAGATGATGAAGAGCATCCATGTTTGAATGAAGCAGCTGAAGAAATATTTTTTATCCTTCTTTTGATTTTGGAGATGATTAACCTTGAATCAATTTGAATTCCATCAAAAAGATCTCTGTTCCTACTCATTCAAATATCATAAAGGATATAAATGGGGATAATCTTATGCAGCCATTTTGAGATGTGAGTTGTTCCCATGTGGATCCACCAATTTGATATGATAGAGTTAATAGAAAAAGAGTGGGTAATCCCTAGAATATTTCCAAATAAAGACTAAATGTAGCTAGCAATAGGACCAGTTAGAAACAAATGTTCCCTATGCTCCTCTGATTTGTGGCAGCATGAACATTTGGAAGTAATAGGAATTCCTAACTTTTTAACATTATTATAAAGATGGATTGCATTATTCAGAAGTCTCCAAGAGAATGTAGATTATTTTGGAGGGATATTAGTATCCCAAACAAAAGATTGAGAAATAGAGATGAGTCTTTGAGGTCTGACGGATTCATAAGCTGATTTGAAAGAGAATTTTCCTGAAGCAGTTGGTTTCCATATATGGATCTCATTAATGATTGTTGATATCTCTTCACATGTAGACCAAGCTTGAGAAATTCTTCTAGCAGTCTTTGAACCAATAGAAATAGGCATGTTTTGGAATTTTTGGCTTATGAATTTAGACCACAAAGAAGTACCTAATTTGAAAGACCAGTCCAGCTTTAGGTTTGAAGCCTCAACTAGGTTGTTCAGATTCCTGATGTCCAATCCACCTTCCTTCTTAGGATAGAAAATTTATTCCCAACTAATCCAATGGAATTTTTTACCATGAGCTTTGTTAGACCCCCACAGAAAGTCACTAAGAATTTTATTAAGCACATAAATGGTCTTCTTTGGAGGGCTGAGAGCAAGGATAATATAAATCTGCATAGATTGAAGAACATAAGTTAGAAGAGTTATTCTACCCCCCCCCCCCCCCCCCCCCCCCCCCCACACACACACACACATGGATAGAAATTTGGATTTCCAACTGTTAATTTTTGAGTTTATTCCTTGCACAAGATCGTAATAAAGAACTGCCTTCTTCCTGCCCTTGAAAAGAGGACAACCCAAGTATTTGATACTCCCTTTTTCTTCTTTGAAACAGGTTAACTCAACAACAGTTTTGATTTGGCTCCTGGTAGCTTTATTTCCCATGATAAAACTACTCTTTTTTGTATTGATAGCAAGACCTGATTGATTTTCAAAAAGTTTAAGAAATGTCATAATTTTGGAGAGATTCCTTGTAGATCCATAAGAAAAAATGATGAGATCGTATGCAAGGCTAAGATGACTAATTAAATCACAAGCCCTTGGATGAGAAAATGATTTAATTTTATCATTTAGCATGAGATTATGCAGACCTCTATTTAAGGCTTCTGAGGCTAAGATAAAGAGGCTTGGAGATATTGGGTCCCCCTGTCTCACGCCTCTTGAGGGTTTAAAAAATCCTTTAGCTTCTCCATTGACTATTATAGAAAACCAAGAAGAGGAAATACATCTCCACAAAACGTCGATCACTGTTTGTGAGAAACCAAACTTTCTTAGGGATTGAATCAAGAACATCCAAGAAAGAGTGTCATAGGCTTTGTGCATATCAACCTTCAAAATAACAGACTGATATTGTCTAAAATGCTCCTATTTTTGACAAATCCATATTGAAAGGGGAAAATAAGATTTGGAAGAAAAGAAGAGAGTCTAGAGTTAAAAAAATTTAAGAAAATATAATAAGAGACATTGCACAGACTGATAGGCTTGAAGTCTTTACAAGAAGAGGGGTTTAGAATTTTTAGAATAAGGCACAATTGAGTAGCACCTCACGATTTAGGAATATCGGATCCAAGAAATAAGGATTGAATGGAAGCAACAATGTCTTTTTTGATAATTTCCCTGTTGTATATTTTGTAAAATGCCAGCTTATTCGGTCAAACTTTAGAGTCAATTTTAATTAAGTCACATATGTTAAAGGTGACGTGTCTTAATACCAATGTGTTCCTTGTAGCAAGGAGATTAATTTGGTATACTCACTTGTTCAAAATAGTGAAGTAATGAATGAAAAATTTGGACTTAAAGTGACCCATTTGAGTTTAAGCTAGATGGTGTAAAATAGCTAGTGGGTTTGTCCCACATTGGAAAAGTGGTAGAAAAATACAAAAATGATTTTAAATGTTTTTAACTCTTGGATGTATACAACTTATTTGGTCAAACTTTAGAGTCAATTTTAATATACACAAGTTATGGGACTAAGGCTTGGATGCCTTGGGCTATCCCAACTCTTTGAAGGGGAGATGGCCTACACTATGCATGTGTTGGGCTTGGGCCAAAAGCCCACACGCGCGCGCGCCGCCGCCGCCGTCCGTCCGGCCCGGCCCGTGCCCGGGTCGTGGGTCGTGGGTTTTGGGTCTTGGGTCTTTCTTGAGCAACTATTAAATTTTTTGGACAAATTTTAATTGACCTTTGGGCTTTAAAATTTATTTTCTGATCCAAAAAATCTGAATTAATTATTTTTCGCATTAATTAATTATTTAAAAAACATTGTCGTTTTTAATTATTTAAAAACGTTGTCGTTTTTAATCAATTAATTAAAACGTTAAGTTGAGAGATGCAACTGTACAAACAGTCACATCTGTTCTGGGAAAAGCCATGAGTTGCAGCTCTTCACCACTTATAAAAAGGACCATATGCAGTCCATTTAAGGCATTAAAAAATCTACCCGAATTCCCTACTACTGTCCTTGTTCCCTTCTTACTGCTTGAGAGTAATTCGCCATTGTTGGTTCGTGGGACTGTTGCACTGAAGTGCTTCTTGCGACAGTCGTTGACCGTTTCATCCTGGGAGGCAGACGCCCGTTGTATTTTCCGTCAGCACCGTAGCGGGGGCGTATTCTGTCTTAAGGAGAGATAGTTTAACTTTCGACTCGGTCAAAAATCTGCAAGTGATTGTGTTAATCACAAACTGTATGTTCTTCTTTTCTCTCTTTACTGTTGCTGTTTATATGTAATTTTTGTTTATTTATTTAGTGAAATATTATTTTTTTTAATCCGGGAAACAACAACCTTAAGATAGAATATTTCTATATTTTTTTTGTTTTCACTAAATAAATAATTTTCTTAATTGAAATTTGTTTCGCAAACGTTTTACTTGTTTTATTTACATACTAAAACGTGTTTACATTGAATATATCTTTTCTTACAATTTTAATTTAGGAAAAAATTTATATACATTTCCTAAATTGCTTTGTGTTATTCAATAACAGAATAATGGCTACTGAATCTTCTGAAAATGTGATGTCTGTTCCTCAAAATGATGTGACGGTTAGTATTCCTAATATCGTTCCTAATCATTTAACTTATGGAGAAAAACCCGAAAAGTTTAATGGTACTGATTTCAAACGTTGGCAACAAAAGATGTTGTTCTATTTAACTACCATTAATCTTGCGAGGTTTATTAACGAAGATGCTCCCGTGGTTAATGAAAATGAAACGGATAAGACAACTTTGCTAGCTGTAGAAGCATGGAAACATTCAGATTTTATTTGCAAAAACTATATCCTTAATGGATTGGACAATACACTTTATAATGTATATAGTCCAATCAAAACCGCTAAACTGTTATGGGAGTCTTTAGATAAAAAATATAAAACCGAGGATGCCGGCATGAAAAAATTCGTGGTCGGTAGATTTCTCGAGTATAAAATGGTTGATTCAAAGACTGTCATAAGCCAAGTCCAAGAGCTTCAATTAATTTTTCATGAAATACTTGCTGAAAATATGGTCATAAGTGAAACATTTCAAGTTGCTACGGTAATTCAAAAATTACCCCCTTCTTGGAAAGATTTCAAAAATTATTTGAAGCATAAACGAAAAGAAATGGGACTTGAAGATTTAATTGTTCGGTTAAGGATAGAAGAAGATAATCGTAAATCTGAAAAGAAAAATGGTAACCATGCTATGTCTGCAAAAGCAAATATTGTTGAGGATGGACAAAAATTCAATAAAAAGAGGAAGCACAAAAATGAAGGCACAAGTCAACAAGGCGGTGCTAAGAAGTTCAAAGGAAAATGTTTTAATTGCAACAAAGAAGGTCATAGGGCCAAGGATTGTCGCAAGCCGAAAAAACAAGAGAACTTCAAGAAGAAAGCACCACAAGCCAACATGACAGAAGTTGATGCATTATCCGACGATGTTTCCAATGTTTCTCTCTCCGCAGTTGTATCTGAAGTAAATTTGGTGGGTAATACCAAAGAGTGGTGGGTTGATACCGGCGCTACACGCCATGTATGTTCCGATAAAAGCATGTTTACAACCTACCAACCAATTGCAAATGGAGAACAATTATTCATGGGAAACTCCTCCACATCGAAGGTTGAAGGTAAAGGCAAAGTAATGCTGAAAATGACTTCGGGGAAGCATCTCGCACTCAACGATGTATTGCATGTGCCTGACATTAGAAAGAACCTTGTCTCCGGTTCCGTGCTAAGCAAGAAAGGATTTAATCTAGTCTTTATTGGAGACAAATTTGTACTAAGTAAAGATGGAATGTATGTAGGGAAAGGATATATGTGTGATGGGATGTTCAAATTGAACGTCATGACTGTTGTACCTAAAAGTAACAATGATAATAATAATATGATATCTTCTGCTTATATGCTTGAGTCTATGGATATGTGGCATGGTAGACTTGGACATGTTAATTATAGTACTTTAAGTAAATTAATTCACTTAGAATTAATTCCTAAATTTAGCATTGATACAAGTCACAAATGTGAAACATGTGTAGAAGCTAAATTAACTAAAACACCTTTTCATTCAATTGAAAGGAATAGTGAACCTTTAGATTTAATTCACACCGATATATGTGATTGAAAATTTGTTCAAACTAGAGGTGGGAAAAAGTACTTTATTACCTTTGTGGATGATTGCATTAGATATTGCTATGTCTATCTTTTAAGAAGCAAAGATAAAGCAATTGAAGCTTTTAAGCAATACAAGATAGAAGTTGAGAATCAACTTGGTAGAAAGATTAAAGAATTAAGAAGCGATAGAGGTGGTGAATATGAATATCCTTTTAAGGAAATATGCTTAGAAAATGGTATTATTCACCAAACTATCGCACCTTATTCTCCTCAATCAAATGGGATTGCGGAACGTAAAACACAAACTTTAAAAGAAATGATGAATGCATTATTAATAAGTTCGGGATTACCCCAAAACATGTGGGGGGAAGCATTGCTTTCAGCTAATTACATTCTCAACAAATTGATTCATAAGAAAACAAAAAAGATACCCTATGAGTTGTGGAAAGGACGCAAGCCTTCCTACAAATACTTAAAAGTGTGGGGGTGTCTTGCAAAAGTGCTAATTCCTGAATCTAAAAAGGTGAAAATTGGTCCAAAGACTATTGACTGCATATTCATTGGTTATGCACATAATAGTAGTGCATATCGGTTTCTTGTGCATAAGTCTGACATTCCTGAAATTCATGAAAATACAATCATAGATTCTAGGAATGCACCATTCTTTGAAAATATCTTTCCTTGTAAGAAAACACAAGAAACAACTTCTAACAAAAGAATGCTTGAAGTTACAAATGGTGAACCTCGAAATATTAGTGAGGAAGAACCTAGACGTAGCAAAAGAGCTAAGATTTCAAAATCTTTCGGTTCGGATTTTCTAACATATATGTTAGAAAGTGAGCCTCAAACGGTTAAAGAAGCTCTATCCACTCCGGAAGCCTCATATTGGAAAGAAGCTATCAATAGTGAAATTGAATCCATTTTGCAAAATCATACATGGGAACTGGTGGATCTACCACCAGGGACAAAACCGTTAGGGTGTAAATGGATATTCAAACGGAAAATGAAAGCTGATGGAACTATTGATAAATATAAGGCTAGACTTATAGTGAAAGGATACAAGCAAAAAGAGGGAATAGATTATTTCGACACCTATTCACCTGTTACAAGGATTACAACCATTAGAATGTTAATTGCAATTGCAGCAATACATAAATTGGAAATACACCAAATGTATGTTAAAACGACATTTTTAAATGGTGAATTAGATGAAGAAATATATATGGAACAACCGGAAGGTTTTAGATCTCCTGGAAATGAAAGGAAAGTATGTAAACTTGTGAAGTCATTATATGGGTTGAAACAAGCACCTAAACAATGGCATGAAAAATTTGACAACGTCATGAAGTCAAATGGTTTCAAAATAAATGAGTGTGACAAATGTGTTTACATAAAAATCACTCAAGCGGGACATGTGATTGTATGTCTATATGTAGATGATATGCTAATAATTGGTAATAATAATAATGTTATCAATTCTACTAAACAAATGTTGACTAGTAGATTTGAAATGAAGGACATGGGATTGGCTGATGTCATCCTAGGAATTAAAATTATTAAAACCCCTCAAGGAATTAGCTTATCTCAATCACATTACGTTGAAAAAATACTTCAAAAGTATAATAAATATGATCAAAGTCCAGTGAGAACACCTGTAGATCCAAGTCATCACCTCTTTAAAAATAAAGGTGAAGGTATATCTCAATTAGAGTATTCTCGTATTATTGGAAGTTTGATGTATTTATCAAACTGTACTCGACTTGATATAGCATACTCGATTAGTAAGCTCAGTCGATATACGAGTAATCCCGGGAAAGATCATTGGAAAGCCTTGATAAGAGTTCTTCGATATCTTCGATACTCTTTGGGGGATGGTTTGCACTACGAACGATATCCAGCTGTACTTGAAGGCTATAGCGATGCAATTTGGATATCTGACTCAAATGATTCAAAATCCACAAGTGGATATGTTTTTACCCTTGGAGGTGCAGTCATATCTTGGAAATCCTCGAAGCAAACGTGTATTGCAAGATCCACGATGGAATCTGAATTTTTTGCTTTAGATAAAGCTGGGGAAGAGGATGAATGGCTTAGAAACTTCTTAGAGGATATTCCAATATGGTCAAAGCCCGTGCCACCTATCATAATACATTGTGATAGTCAATCGGCAATTGCTAGGGCTGAAAATAATAACTATAACGGTAAATCACGACATATACGTCGTCGACACCAAACCGTTAGACAATTGCTCTCAAATGGAATTATTTCGGTTGACTATGTAAAGTCAAAGGAAAATATTGCGGATCCACTAACTAAAGGTATACCTGGAGAGCAAGTTGCAAGTTCATCACGTGGAATGGGCCTAAAGCCTGTAAAATTATAAAGAGTCGTCTAAATGGAAACCCAACCTAAATGAATGGAGATCCCAAGAAATAGGTTCAAAGGGACAACCTAATTATGATGACTCAGTTTGCACTGAGAAGTAATACTTTAATTACTTCCTCCCATTCCGAAGATGAGTCAGTGCACAAACTGTCGCGTGTATAAGGATAAACTATGTTTTTAATGATTTCTATATCTTGAATGTATAGGTCAAGTGGGGTATTAGCAGGATAGTCTTTATAGAAATCACCTATGTGAGTGAGAAGGGGCCGCTTTTATGAGAAATAACGAAGGCTATTTCTCTAGCACACTCATGAAACCAAGAGGTGTCCAAGGCCAAAATGGACACAACAATGAGAACCAATAAGGTTGGAAAGACATTGTGTGAATACTATTGTCTCAGTTTACACAAATGGTCGATCAATTCAAGACATCAAGTTCATTGATTGGCTAGTAAGCTCGATAGTATCTCACTAGAAAAGATTCAAAGCCACAAGCTATCTTTTTTCGATGCAATGTTTTTCCTAGAACAACTCTCTATTTGCATCTATATTCGTTTGATTCTTCCAAATTTCATTCATGTGGGGGATTGTTGTATATTTTGTAAAATGCTAGCTTATTTGGTCAAACTTTAGAGTCAATTTTAATTAAGACACATATGTTAAAGGTGACGTGTCTTAATACCAATGTGTTCCTTGTAGCAAGGAGATTAATTTGGTATACTCACTTGTTCAAAATAGTGAAGTAATGAATGAAAAATTTGGACTTAAAGTGACCCATTTGAGTTTAAGCTAGATGGTGTAAAATAGCTAGTGGGTTTGTCCCACATTGGAAAAGTGGTAGAAAAATACAAAAATGATTTTAAATGTTTTTAACTCTTGGATGTATACAACTTATTTGGTCAAACTTTAGAGTCAATTTTAATATACACAAGTTATGGGACTAAGGCTTGGATGCCTTGGGCTATCCCAACTCTTTGAAGGGGAGATGGCCTACACTATGCATGTGTTGGGCTTGGGCCAAAAGCCCACACGCGCGCGCGCCGCCGCCGCCGTCCGTCCGGCCCGGCCCGTGCCCGGGTCGTGGGTCGTGGGTTTTGGGTCTTTCTTGAGCAACTATTAAATTTTTTGGACAAATTTTAATTGACCTTTGGGCTTTAAAATTTATTTTCTGATCCAAAAAATCTGAATTAATTATTTTTCGCATTAATTAATTATTTAAAAAACATTGTCGTTTTTAATTATTTAAAAACGTTGTCATTTTTAATTAATTAATTAAAACGTTAAGTTGAGAGATGCAACTGTACAAACAGTCACATCTGTTCTGGGAAAAGCCATGAGTTGCATCTCTTCACCACTTATAAAAAGGACCATATGCAGTCCATTTAAGGCATTAAAAAATCTACCCGAATTCCCTACTACTGTCCTTGTTCCCTTCTTACTGGTTGAGAGTAATTCACCATTGTTGGTTCGTGGGACTGTTGCACTGAAGTGCTTCTTGCAACAGTCGTTGACCGTTTCATCCTGGGAGGCAGACGCCCGTTGTATTTTCCGTCAGCACCGTAGCGGGGGCGTATTCTGTCTTAAGGAGAGATAGTTTAACTTTCGACTCGGTCAAAAATCTGCAAGTGATTGTGTTAATCACAAATTGTATGTTCTTCTTTTCTCTCTTTACTGTTGCTGTTTATATGTAATTTCTGTTTATTTATTTAGTGAAATATTATTTTTTTTAATCCGGTAAACAACAATCTAACTCGAATAAAAATACAAATCTCCAAAGCTCTATACATCAAAATAATAAATACAAATCTTTCCCAAACAATCCTCGCTAAAATCAATCTCCATAGCGCCCCAAAATCCGCGCTAACCTGCCACTAAAAGAAAATATGGGGAAGTACACAATACGACATGAAAGATGCTCAATAAATATATTAGCAATAAGGCGTAACAACACGAGTACGAATATTCAAATCAAAATGCAAATATCAATAGCATTTCATCATTATAATTTCTCAACAACACTTTAACCGGGTCACCAGGCCTCACCACATCCGTATATGCTTTATCAAGCCATAGCCCGGGAAACAGGAATTTTGGTGGGTGCCCAACATCCGTGCCATATTAAAATCTCATGACAACGTGCTCATCAACAACAATATAATTCCACATGAATAAAAATAATTTCAACAATTATTTTTCCAGATTTCCAATGAATTTATCAATTCAAATATCAGTTCAATTAAACAAGAAGTCAAAGAGAATGACACTCGCGAGATTTAAGGAACATATTGTGAAAACCCCATACCTCAAACCATGATGAGAAACCAATGATCACATCCTCAAGATCAACACAAAAGATTTACCAAACCTCCTCCAAGAACCTCCAACAAAATAGCCCCAAGAACACCTCTAATCTAAGGTTGGAACTCACAAATCTCAAGGGACAATGTGTATATAAAAAGAATAGGAATATAAAATATATTTGCTGCCAAAATTTGTGCCAACAGTATGTTAAAAAGGTTGCCCATGACTTCCTTTTATAATGCAAAGAAATGAAAAGTTGGAATCCAAAAGACTCCTTTAAATAAGGCAAAGAAATGAAAAGTTGGAAGCCAAAACAACTCCAAGAGTTAAAAACATTTAAAAATCATTTTAAAATCCGTTTTAACTCCGTTTTCGAAACCTTTTGAAATTATCGCCTTTAAAAATAATAACTAACATATTGAGCAATAAAAATAATTTTATCAAAAACTTTATTTTTCCTCCTTATTTTGAAAATACCCCAAAATTACGCGGGTTATTACACTTCCCCACTAACAATGGAATTTCGCCCTCGAAATTCACCGAATGCCTAACTCTAAAAAATCAGGCCAACAATCTCCAAAAATAATTTCGTCTCCAAAAATAATTCCTCACCTCTAATCTCGAAACCTAACACGAATATCATCTAAAATTTTCTATCTCCAAAAATTGCTAACCACGCAATGAATCCAAAACTCAAGCCCCGAGGGTTTGTAACAATGGATAAAGAATCTTCTGTTAAATCCATCTGAACCTGCAGCACTGTTAGCATTTATATTATTAATAGCTCCCAAAATCTCTGTTTCATCAGGAATTCTGATCATCTCTTCATTCATAGAATTGGTCACCAATGGAGGGATATGAGATAACACTTCAGGAGACTCATAGGAACCTGCATTAAATAAATTTTGAAAATACGAAATGAGAGTGTTAGATATTCCTTCAGAAGACTCTTTTATACTTCCATCTTCCTTTCTTATGCTATGAATCCAAGCTTTCCTTATTTTTTGAGCCACTAGAGAATGGTAGTATTTAGAGTTCTTATCTCGATCTTTGATCCATTTACTATTGGATTTTTGAAACCAAAATTTCTCCTCTATAGCCAAATCTGCATATAGATCAGCTTATTTCTTTTTTAGCTCCACTTTCAGGTCTCGGGTCTTATATTCTTCATATAAAATCTCAGCTTCCATCACTTTGTCCTCCAAGTCTATGCAGTTCTGAAAAATGTCTTTGAATGTATCTCTACTCCAACTTCTTAAAGTTCCTTTCAATCTTCTAAGCTTGAAAGCTAAAGTATCAATAGGTCTGCCCGAAGAGGGAGAAGTCCAATTATTTCATACCAACTGGTAGAAAGAATTAGAAGAGGTCTAGAAGTTAAGAAATATAAATGGTTTTTTGATAGAGTCTAGAGGGTTGGGAATATAAATGAGGAGGGGGCTTTCTGAATATGTTTAAGAGTTGATTGGGGAAAGATATAAGCCCAAAATTCATTGATTACACCTTAGTCTAATCTCTGAAGAATCAAGGAGACATTTGAATTCCTTTTTTAGGTGAATTTTGAACCAGAGTAATCCATATCAATCAAATTACTGATTTGAATGCAATTATTAAAGTCTGAAGAAGCCTCTAAATCAATAGTCAAACCTCCAACCCTTTCTTCTGATGAAGTCACAATGTTAAAGTCTCCCACAACCATTAGAGGATTATTTGAGTAAGCCATAGAACTACCAAAAATGTGATACCATAGAGGAAATCTTTCCATTCTAGTGCATTTTGCATATACTATGTTAATCCAAATCTTCTTAGAGCTCATAGGGTGAGTTATTGTTAGAAGAACACATTGGGATGAGTCAGAAACTACATTTTCATCAATACCATGAATCCAGAAACACCAGATTTTATTTGAGGAATTGTAAAAACATTCTTCAAATTAAATTAAGTTTTTAAAATTATCTATTTTGTTCTCATCTATCATAGGTTCTAAGATAGCTAAAAAAGATAATTTTTTCAGCTTACAAAGTTTTTTTAATCTCCTTCGAGTGGCCTTCTTACCCACCCCGCTAACATTCCATATAAGATATTTAATCATTTAAAGTTTTGAATGGGACTTTTAAGGAGGCTTGTACTGTGGATCTTGTGGTTCTTCTGCTTGGGCCAGTAAGAGGGGTGTTTTTTATTAACCTCTCATTCTTCTACACTAAAGTGAGTCCCTGGTCTTCTTCTGTTGCAGCCTATTAATTTTGGTCTGGATCTTCAGTTAATTTCTTCTTACCTTTCATTTTATCATTGAGAAGGTTATAGAAATATTTTAGCTGTTCAATAATAGGGATGGTGCTTCCTTTTTCCTTCTCAGAATCTGAACTGGTGTTTCTCAATTTGTTGGAGTTTTTCCTATGTAATACTTCATTTGAATCTGAGTTGTATTTTGTATCATCCCAATGATCCATAATTTCACTTTCTTCCAGCATGTGTTGACTGATTGGTAATTTGGACTTCTCTTGAATCACATGATCTGATTGATTGATTGCTTCAATGATATTCAAGTCTTGGATTAAATATTCTTCATCATCAACTAAAAGACGGACATCTAGTTGTGTATTTTCTTTGCTGCTTGAGGGGTCCTTCACCTTATACACCTGATTAGAATTGTTTCCCATTTTCACTTGGACTTCCTTGTTTATTTCCTCCAATGCCTTTACCTTTGCCATATTTTTATTTCCTTTGGTATTCTTTGCAATTATACATGATTCCTTTTCGTGACCCATTCTGTAGCATTCAACACAGTATTTTGGCATGGATTCATAAACAATTGGTTGCCAAAATCCTATTTCACCACTATTGATCCATATTCTCTTGGGATGATTATGAATCACATTCATTTACACACATACTTTGGCCATACTAGGCCTAGAAATATTTATTGTAGCATTATCAAGCTTCAAAGGATTTCCACATACCTTAGCAATTGAGAAAATAGCTTTTTTTTCAAATAAATGTACTGGCAGACCTGTCAAGTTTATCCAGATAGGAGCTAAAGGTCTTTCTTGATCAAGTCTGAAGTGAGGAGACCATTTGAAAGTTCGTATAGGGCCTTTACCAATGTACCATTGGTCATGCATCAAAAGTCTAATGAAATCCTCTTCGTAATTAACTTTTATGAAGATATGCTTTTGATCAAGCAATCCTATATCAACGAGAGACTCTAAGCCAATTGTTTCAAAGTTTTTACGAATGAATTCCATAGAAGGTTTCCCATGAGAGAATTTTCCTTCAATCACTACACCAAAAACAACATTTTGGCACACCCTGATATTAAAAATCTGGCACAGTTTAAAACTGTGCCAGATTTTGGCACGGTTTTATAGAGATTTGGCACACTTTAAAACAGTGCCAAAATTTGGCACTGTTTTAAAGTGTGTCAAAATTGAGTACACTTACTAAAATATATAATACCCAAAAAAAAAAACATTACACTTCCCTCTTTCTCTTGTTCCCGCCTCTCTCTAGCCTATGCACTCTCTCTAGACTCTGCGCTCTCTAGCCTCTCATCTCTCTCTCTCTCTCTCTCTCTCTCTCTCTCTCGGCGGTCTCTCTCTATCGGCGGCTGCTGCTGACACTGCCCTAGGCCAGCATCTCTACTGCCGACACTCTCTCTCCGGCCCATTCTCTCTTTCTCTGGTCACTGCCCTGTTCTCTCACTGCACTCATCCCAATCAGGTAATTTCTTTAAAGCATTGTATTTTTTTTAACCTAAGTTAGATTTCAGATTTGATCCTAGAGTTTATGATATGCTTGATTTGATTCGTATTTGATTTTTAGGGTTTTATATATACATATTTAAATATTTATTATTTTTTTTAATGTGTGAGTTTTTGGTGCAAATTGAATGTTGATAATGAAAAAAAAAAAATCATGGGTTTTTATGTTCTTACCCCTTTAACAAAAATGTATATTTGATCTGATTTGTAGATGTTACATAGTTTTAAGAAAATTTAAGTGCTAAATATTAAATAATAATGTAAAAATAACAAATTGAAAAGTAGACACCCCACTAATTAAATGGATAAATGAGATTATGTGTTGAAAATTTAAGAAAAAACAAAAAAAACTATTTAAATAGTAAGTAGACATTAATACTAAACATTCAATAATGATGTTACACATGTAGAAAAACCTTAGACCCGTTGAAGAGGTCTCACTATGACTGTGGTGAGAACTCTTGAATTGTCCCGTTTTTGGACAGTTTGGAAATGCAAAAGTTTGTATTGTACATAATGATTATGCATGTCCTATTTTGAAAAATTCGGTGGCATCTCTTTATGTTCTTTGGGTGCATACTAGATTGATGTAGTGTTTTGTGTTTTCTTGGTTGAAAAACTTAAGTAACACATGAACACTCCCAATTTAAGTTGTGTACTTGAAGAACTGTAGGGAGATGCTGGCGAAATTTTCTAGATTAGGACATGGCATGAGACATTATGAACAATACAAAATATGCATTTTTGAATGGGATAGGACCCTTACCCTGTAGAGGAGATGGAGGAAATATAGGAGCTCAAATATATACATATTTACACTTGAATAAACTTAAATATATTTACAGTAAGCGTTTATATTATAACGTGTGCTCTTTAAACTTATCAGGATGTCGTCGGGAATCAACAAAGAATGGATAAATGAGAAAAATATCGAGACCGATACATATAGAGATGGGGTGTTACAGTTTCTTCATTATGTGCGTAGTAATAGTTTGAATGTTAAACATTCATGTCCATGTAGACGTTGTCGAAATGGGAAAGGACATGTTGTTATAGATGACATATTCATTCATTTAATGACATATGGTATGGACATGAACTATACCTTATGGCATTTTCACGGTGAGACATTAGTTGTTGATCAAGTCCAACCACCACCGCAATCTGTGACACCAACAGAACACGCTGATGTGCACAATATTCCAATTTTGAATGATCTTGTGAATGATGCTTGTGAGATGTTTATGGGTGAAGCGGAACCTAGTGAACCTAATTGTGTAGGCAGTGATGAAGCCCCCCCCAACTTCTGAGGTTCCTAATGATTCGCGTGCACATAAATACAAAGGCAAGAAGTATGATCATTTACATCAACTCGCACAAGAGCCATTGCACCTAGCTACCGGTTCTTCGCGTCATACCACAATGTATGCTCTTATAAAGTTGAATGATTTGAAAACACAATTCAATTTATCGGATGGTGCTACTGGTGGAATTCTTAGATTGTTAAATGAACTACTTCCTGAAGAGAACAACTTGACAACTAGTTATACAGAAATGAAAAACACCGTTAGAGATCTCGGTATGGATTATGTTAAGTATGACGTATGCATTAACAAATGTATGATATTTTGGAAAGAGCATGAAAAATCTACTAGATGTATAAAATGTGGTTCTTTACGCTACAAGTTTACTTGTCTAGACGAGGACGGGGTAGAAATTCAGAATACTAATGGAAAAAAAAGTACTCTAGGGTTCCTAAGAAGGTAATGCGACATTTCCCTCTAATCCCTAGGCTAAAACGGTTGTATACCATAAAATGGATAGCAGAGAAAATGACTTGGCACGCTCGTGCAAGCTCTTGTATGGAATTCTTGCGTCATCCCCGAGATTCAGCAGAAGGGGTAAATTCAAACATTATGTGGAGAGATTTTGCAAAAGATCCGCGGAATATTCGACTTGCAATAGCAACTGATGGTTTCAGCCCGAATAACATGTTTGGCCGTAAGTATAGTTGTTGTCCAGTGATAATTCAACCTCTCAACCCTCCCCCATCAATGTGTATGAAAAGTGAGTTTTCAATGTTGTCTGTATTGATTCCCGGACCAAAGTCACCATCAAGTAATATTGATGTCTTCCTCCAACCGTTGGTCGATGAGTTAAAGATCTTATGGTATGGAGTTGAGGCTTGGGATGCGTACAAAAATGAGAAATTTCAGTTAAAAGCCATGTTGATGTGGGGTATACATAATTTTCCAGCTTATGGGATGTTAGCAGGTTGTTCAACTCAAGGTTACAATGGGTGCCCTGTTTGTTCTACAAATAAACCTTCTGAATATCTTTCTAAGTCAACGAAATGTTGTTACCAACGATCTCGTATGTTCCTTCCTAAAGACCATCCTTATAGGTTTGACACATCAAAGCAAACATTTAATGGTAAAATAGAGGATGCTATGGCTCCAAGAAAGTTAACAAGTGCAGAAGTTGAGCAGATAGTGTCACTTATCGCTCGAGAAGGTGCTCAAAGAGAGGGAGAGGGAGAGGGAGACAAAAAGGGAAAGGCAAAGGGAAAGGGAAAGGGAAATGGGAAGGGGAAGGGGAAGGGGAAGGAGGATGTCGTAATGGAAGACGATGATTATCCAAGTGAGGGTGACGATGAGAATCTAGCAGGTACCGAGGATTTTTCAAGGAGGTCAATTTTCTTTGACTTAGAGTATTGGAAGGATCATGATATTAGACATAATTTAGATGTTATGCATGTTGAAAAGAATGTCACAGAGACTCTTTTAGGTACAATACTCTCGGTGAAAGGTTCATCAAATAAAGATACGGTCAAAGCCCATGAAGACTTGAAAGTTCATTTAAAGCATAAAAGGAAATTATGGATGAAAGATGTTGAAGGCAGTAAAAAAAGGCTTATGCCAAAGGCACCTTTCGCATTAGGAAAGGAAGAGAAAGAAGCCTTTTTTCGTACACTAAAAACATTAAAGGTACCGATTAGCTTTTCATCAAATTTTAGCAACAATGTTAACCTCGATCCACCTGGATTTACCAATCTCAAGTCCCACGATTATCACGTCATTATGCAACGGTTTCATTTCCGGATGATAAGACTTTGTTTAAAGCTATATAGCGGATCAACATATTCTTTAATGTGTTGTGTGCCAAAGTGATATTTAGAGAACATCTTTTGAAGGCTAAAAACGCATTAGTAGAGGCACTTTGTGTCTTTGAAATTTATTTTCCACCTGCCTTTTTTGTGGTGATGATCCACCTCATGCACCATTTAGCCGATGAAGCTTTGAAAGCTGGGCCACCAAGATATCGGGTGATGTGGTTATTTGAGAGAGAAATGGGAAGATATAAAAAGTGGTCACGAAACAAGAGGTACATTGAAGGGAGCATTGCTAATGCATATTTGTTACATGAAGCTTCTTTGTATGCCATGGAGTACATATCGAAAAGAGGTGAAGGAACTCATAAGAGGAATCTTGAGGATTTTCTTGATGATGAGTTTGATGACTCGGAATGCCAACGACCATTGGGTAAAAGTAAAGAATTGATCTTAAATAATGTACAAGATGAGCAAGTGCGAAGATGGGTTTTATCTCAAGGCGACGGTGTTGATGAATGGAGAAGGTACACACTTAGTTCTATGTTAATTCATATTAATTGATTGTAATGTGATATTTCTTAATTTTGAAACTAATTTCTTGTAGAAAATTTGTGGTAACTGAGACTCAATCGACGCATAGAATTGAGGATTTCATCCCTTGGCTAAGGAACGAGGCAAGTCTTTATTTATACATGTACTTTTTTATCAACCGTAATTATTTTTAATGAAACTTTAAAAAATTATCAATTCCTTACAGGCCTCAAGATTTAATGATACGGGAATTTTTCCATATGCTGATGGTCCTCTCCATAGGGTTACCAGTTATGAGAAATTTTAATGCAATGGGTACACCTTTTGTACTTCTGGACATGAAGAGAATCATAACTTTCAGAGTAGTGGTGTATCCACTAAGGCCTTTAATAAGAAGGGGATTATGACAACCTTTTATGGAGTTATTAGACAAATACTCGACCTCAATTACATTGAGTTCGCACATACTATCTTTTATTGTGATTGGGTGGATGTTGATGATAAGAATGCTTGCAAAGTTGAACCCACCTCAAAATTGGTGATAGTGAATCTTAGTAAGCTCGTGAGTAAAAATACCATTCACGATGATCCGTTCATCCTTGCATCTCAAGCCAGACAAGTATTTTATTGTCAAGATGTAAAGCTGAATGGGTGGTCAGTTGTTTTACACTCTCCCAAGAGACTGAAGAAAGAAATAGATGCGATTGATATTGACCGTACGATGTATGAATCCATTCTCGAGGAAAATGATAAATTGCTGGAGCTTTTGGACACAGATTTCTAGTGCAATGATTTAGTTCTGAACTTGTTTTTGAATATGCGATATTCTATTTATTCTGTTTGTTGTTGTTGTTGTTGTTGTTGTTGTAAACATTTAATAGTTTATTGCTTTTTGAACATTTAATACATGTATGGTTGTTTGAAATTATAATTCTATTTGAACATGCCATCTTCTTTATATTGCTATTTGAACATGTAATATTCTTGTAAATGTTTATTTTGATTATTTTGGTGTCCAATAGTCACTTTTTTCCAGATAAATGTCTCATATGGGTGATACTTCGCAACCATCAATAAATGGGGAGACACCTATATCAACCTCCAGTTCTAAGGTTGTTTCGGGTGCTTCAAGAGTAGGTGGTGACTCTTCCACTAAGAAGTTAAAATTTAATGAGCACGGCCTTCCAATTGGTGAAGACTCATATACACTCTCAACCAGGTTGGGAGACTTAGCAAGGACATATGTTCCCATATCTTATACGAGTTGGAAACAAGTGGATGTACGATATAAGAACTCAGTTTGGTCATCATTAATGGTATACTATTCCTTTTTATTCCAAAGAATGTAAATTCAATTATGTGATGTTTTAATTTTATTTCTTCATATATTGTAGAAAGAGTTCCCAGATGTGCGCGAAAGTCAGAAGTAAATTTTTATGAAAAAAGTGAACGATGCTTGGAAAAAGTTCAAGTCCAAGCTAAGGGTTAATTTGAAGGATGGTGATATTGGAAAGTGGAAGGAGAAAGTGCCACGAAATGTCAAATCTGAGGACTGGGAGGTGTTTTGCAATAATGAAGTTTTAGAGGTTCAAAAGGCTTTGCGAAGAAAGAACAAAGAGACTAAACTAAATTGTGTGAGAAAGACAACTCATAATACAGGTCGTCATGGTTATGCCCGAGCTTCAGAGAATTGGAGAAAGGAGCATGGGCGTGCACCCACTCGTGCTGAATTGTGGTTGGCAACTCATATAATCAAAGGAGGTGGTTATGCCCCTCATGATAAAATATTTGCGGTAATTTAAATTTTTTAATGTTCGTTTTGTTTAAACAAAGTATCGTATCATCAAACCTAATGTTAATATATTTTTATACAGGACCAAATTCAAATGCTTCTGGATGTATACAAAGCGAGTGGTCAGGAGGAGACCTTGGATGCCGGGCCTATTTTTGAGGTTTTCGGAAAAGATACGCGAGGACGTGTTCGTTGTGTTGGGTCCACAATTTCGAGAACCGCTATATTAGGGTCGGCATTTTCTAGAGAAATGCTTGAGGAGGTGAAAGAGGACACCAGAAATTGGAAGGATCATGTTGATCACCTTAGGAGTGACATAGAGGGGATAAAATCCTCATTAGATGAATTCATTACCGACTTCAAAATCGAAAAATTTTCATGTGTTGGACACAACGTTCATGAGTTACCTACTATAGACACTGGAACTGCTTCGTGTTCTCGTTCCTCCCCTGCATTCGAGGTTTCAAATTTCACCTCGCTAATTGAATGCAAAATACTATCCCACACACGTGAACTTGTTGGTTATGGGAGGAAAACGCAACCAGGAGCCATCTCGACCGTTCACTTCCATAAGTTGAGAAAGAATGAAGTGCGAGTTTTACTCGATGACATCAAAGTGCCCGAGTATCCACTTTGGGGTGGAAAACAAGCTCATTGCGAGAACTTGGAAGATGTTGGTAAAAATGGAATTATGTATTGGCTCGACGACCTTTTTCCTCCCATTGGTGACACCGACGAATGACCTACGCCACCTTGCTTCGAAGTACTTCCCTCTAAGGTACAAATCTGAAAAATCTCTACTTATATTCCTAATTCATGCTTCTATAATCCTGCTCCACCATCAACTGAATTGAGTTATGTTGTTTCTATAATCGTTATGCAATCAACTAGGAAAACCAATTATTTATTTATCATTATTGAGCGGGAAGCACGAGCAAGCTATTATATATAACATGGGAAACAGCAGATGAGATTGAAAACAGCAGATGAGATTGAAAAAGCATATATGCTGTTTTCGCTCAAAAATTTCTTATTAGAGAACTGTGGTCTCTAGCTATATCCCAAGCAGATGAAAAGTTGAAAGAACCTAAAGTAGATGAAGTCCAGACCAAACCATATTTATCTAAATTCTAAATCTAGCATTGAGTTACTTGGTTGATTAGATCCATATGGAGATATAAGCTCATCAGGTTCAAATCCCAATTTCAATCTTCCAACCAAAAATCTCTAACTTTAAAATTCTTTGCAATATTATAAGCATCTCTAGTAGAGCCTGACTCCAACCAATTATCCCAATATAAATCAACATCTCCTGAGCTAATTCTCAATTTCATATGTTCCTCAGCTGGATATCTGAAAATACGCATCATGTCCTAAGAAGTGGAGAAAGATTTATGATTAACAGTAAGAGTATGAGATCTTCTATAATATTTTTACTTCATATGTCTTGACCAAAGAGAATCATTATATCTAAATTTCCACCATAGCTTGATGAACATTGCATTGCTAATGTCAGGTAGCTTCCTTATGCTTAAGCCCCCTTTTTTAATGGGAGTAGAGATCTCATTCCACTTACACCAATGGTTCTTCAAAGATACTTCAGTATATCCCCAAAAAAACCTTCCAAATACATATTCAATCTTCGAAATTACCTACTTAAGAGGATTAAAGGGAGCTAGAGTATGTACTGGAATAGAAGTAAGGACACTTTTCATGAGGACCAGCTCTCCCCCATAGTTAAAAGCCTTGATTTCCATCCACTTAGAGATAGTCTGATCTTATTTACAAGATATTCAAAGTGAGATACCTTCTTTCTACCTGAAAATCAAGGACAACCCAAATAAGAAATAAGAAGATTTTTGTCAGTAAAACCAGTGGAGATTTGGATTTTTTTGCAGAAGCAGGAGATATCTTCTTGGATAGGAACATTTGGGATTTGGCAAGGTTATGAAATAGCGTTGCCAAAGCCGTTTATTGAAAATAAACTATTTAAGCAACTCCGAAAGTTTGTTGAAGAAACTCTTTACTTAAATCAAACTGATTTTGAACACAAGATGTGTTAACAAAAATTATGTACGAGATATGAACAAGATTTGATAACAAGTTTTAGTAAACAGTTTAAAATATTTTAAACTCAGCACACATCAGACTGGGATGAGAAGATGTAGAAATATTAATACTCAGGATTTTTAACGTGGTAAAACCTCAACCTTGAGGAAACATCCACGACTCCCTCTACGGAGTAAAACAAGAAAATATCACTAAAACAAATATGTGAGTTACAATCTATTTAACTAACATGCACACAATAACAAGTCTATATAAGTAAGGGATTATAACCTCTGGCGTCCTTAAACTTTTCTGCAGATCTTGATTGTTGATGTAGTCTTCTCAGTTTGTCAACTCTTCCTTTGTTTCAGCAGTATACGTCGACTTATGTTCACCAAATCTTATAGCCAACACTTTCAGTGTATGTAGTGTGAAGATGTTTGTGAAAAGTGTTCTATAACTCATGCATGAACTCACACACACTTATTAGTTACAAACAATCCTAACAAATTACATATAAAGTCTATATGCAGTGAGTTTGTTATTTTTCTTTCTTACAAAACCAAGATCCTTTTGACCTTTCAAAATAACCCAGATTCCACGGAGATCTTGCTTAAGAAATCGGTCAAGACCTTTCTCAATCTCTTTTGAAAATATTTAGGAGATTGAAAACCCTCCAAGTGAGAATCCAACTAGGTCAGGTTAAGTTTTGTAAAAACAGAAACAGAAAAACATCTATTATTGATTCTGAAGTAAGAAAATGTTTTAACAGAAAACAATCAACAACGAACTTCTCAAGATGAGAAATAAAATGCAACTAAGTGTGTTGTGACATGAAAAACTTCAGATCTATGATTTCTATTGAATCAGAAACAAGATCTGAGTAAGTGTCTAAGTTGGAAATAAGATTTTATGAACACAAGGTTACAGCAACCCAAGATCACTCAACTCGAACTCTCATAAACTCAAGAAACACTAAGGATGGTGTTTATTTGGTTATGGTGTTTTGAAGAGGTAAGTGGTTTAGGTTGGAGAAGGTTTTGACGAAGTTAGGGTTTCTAACTTGGCTCTCTGGTTTCTCTCTCTCTCTTCTCTCTCTCTCTCTCTCTATTCTCTGAGACTTTTCAAAATGACAAAATCTTTCGAAGGCTGAGATGAGAGTCCTTTAAATAGGAAGAGAAGAAGATTCCAGACTATCGTTCAAAAACAACTGCTGAGATTTAGTCAAGTTTCTTTGACTACAATCAAAGGGCTCACAACAGGCGGTGGATTAAACAGGCTGTGATTGGCTTAAAGGTATACACGGGGATTCACTCAGGCGACATGCAGGCCATTGATAAAGGTTGATCCAAGGGCTGTAAACATGCGAAGCTTTGTCTCTGTAAAGAAACACAACTCTGGCCAATCAGAGAGCAGCAAGTGTTGTCCATAGAACGAATGCAATCGCGCGTCCCAAACTAATTACAAAGCCAACCTTGGAGTCTCTGGCGCTTTCGGTTTCTACCCAGAGTAACTTAAGGCCAAAAATCACAACAATACATATTTAGATATTAACCCCAAGACTTTTTAAATCAAGTTTTAATTTAATAAAACCTTAATTAAAAGATGTTTAAAATTCCCAAAAAAAAAAATAAAAATCAAATTGAGGGATTTAAACACACTCACCACATTAATACACATAAAGGTGCAATATGATATTCTAAGATTAAGTTCTAAGTGTGTGAGTGATGGCTATAGTCTCAGGATCATTACAATATGAATAGGAGAAGAAGCAACACAATCTCCGAGGCTCTTTGGTTTCTAGGATGAAGACAATTTTGTCACAATTTCCAAACTAGATGAGCTCTTATACAGTCTAGACTCAAATGAGTCAAAAGTATCAGGGCTTCAATCTCCCCCTTTGGAAATATGAGACAAAATCTCCTTTGAGTCATCTAGAATTCGTAGGGCGACAAGCAAATAAGAAAAACCTATTCCTATAAAAGTTCTATCTACCCAAATCCTAGAAAGAAAAAATTACATAACTCAACTATATACAGTTTAACATCCTATTATTACAATAGAGAATAACTGTACAAGAAGAATACCTGCAAAGAATCACTAAGATCAATCTGTTTAGTATATGCAGAGATAGACTCAAATTTCTCCCCCATTTTGTCTTAAATGGACAAAGGGAAGGAACTTGGAAAATATAACAGGTATTTACTCAACACAAATCATACCAATAGATTTTCGTAAAGAAATGAATCTATTATAATCAAGAGGGTTGGTAAACAAATCTGCAAGTTGTAGATCAGTTGGAAGATAATTGATTTCTAATTCCTTGGTTTCAACTAATTCACGAATAAAATGATGTCTTATTTTAATGTGCTTAGTTCGCGAGTGTTGAACCGGGTTTTTAGAAATATTAATCGCGCTTTGATTATCACAATAGAGATGAAGTGTGGGTTCTAAAATATCGTAATCACTTAGCATTTTTTTAAGCCACAATAATTGGGCACAACAACGACCAACGGCTATGTATTCAGATTCAGCAGTCGAGAGAGATGTGCAGTTCTGTTTTTTACTAATCCATCCTACCAAGTTATTACCAATATAACAACATGCGCTTGAAGTGCTTTTACTATCATCAGTACAACCAGCCCAATCAGCATCAGTGTACCCAATAATAGTGCTCGGTGTGTCATTCGTGTACTAAATTCCTAAATTTAGAGTGCCTTTAACATATTTAATTATCCGTTTAACAGAGTTTAAATGGCTCTCTTTGGGGTTGTTTTGATAGCGCGCACAAACACACACAGCATACATGATATCAGGACGCGAGGCAGTCAGATAGAGTAATGTGCCAATCATACTACGATATAAAGTAGGATCTACAGATTTTCCATTTTCATCTTTTGACAATTTTTCAGTAGTACTCATAGGCATTTTAGCACTTTTAGCACTCTTGAGGCCAAATTTCTTAACTATCTCTAATGCGTACTTAGTCTGCGAAAGAAACAATCCATCTGGTTGTTGTTTGACTTGGAGACCTAGGAAGAACTGTAACTCCCCCATAAGGGACATCTGAAATTCCTTGCTCATTATTTCAGCAAAAGATTTTACTTCTGAGGTAGAAGTGGATCCAAATATGATATCGTCTACATAGATTTGAGCGATAGTAATGTGTTTGCCAAAATGTTTGACAAATAAGGTTTGGTCATTTCCACCTCTTTTGAAACCTTTATCCAGCAGAAAACTGGACAGACGCTCATACCAAGCTCTAGGAGCTTGCTTAAGACCATATAAAGCCTTTTTCAACCGAAATACATGATTAGGATAATTAGGGTCAATGAACCCTTTAGGTTGTTCTACATAGGTTTCCTCGGCAAGTATTCCATTAAGGAACGCAGATTTAACATCCATTTGATATAAAGTAAAATGCATGTGACAAGCTATAGCAAGAAGCAGACGAACTGATTCTAAACGAGTAACAGGAGCAAACGTCTCGTTAAAATCAATTCCTTCTATTTGGGAATAACCTTGAGCAACTAGTCTAGCTTTGTTTCTAATTATCATCCCATTTTCATCAGTTTTATTTTTGAAAATCCAACGAGTACCAATAACCTTTTTGTGATCAGGACGTGGAACAAGATACCATACATCATGAATGACAAATTGTAAAAGTTCATCCTTCATAGCAGAAATCCAGTGAGAGTCATTCAATGCCTCATTTACATTCTTTGGTTCCACAAGAGAAACAAAGCATGCATAAAGCGCATAATTTCTAAGTTGGGATCTTGTACGTACTGGCTCACTAGGGTTACCAACTATGTTGTTTATGGGATGATCTTTAGAAACCCAGTTAGGTACTTCAGGTGACTCAATAGGTAATGAATTATCTATTTCAGAAGAGTCATTTTTTAAAATATTTGACGATTCTTCTTCTATAGTTAATTCACTAGTCTTGCTTTCTACAGTAGTGTCACTAACAATTACATTTATGGATTCCATTAAGGTTTTAGTGCGAAGATTATACACCCGATAAGCTCTACTGTTAGGTGAATATCCTAAGAATATGGCTTTATCTCCCCTACTCTCAAATTTAGATAAGTGTTCCCTATCTTTGCACATATAACAGGTACTACCAAAGGTTCTAAGGTACTTAAGATTAGGCTTTTTATTGTACCAAAGTTCATAAGGAGTTTGTTTGGAATTCTTTCTAAGATAGACCCTATTAATAATATGGCATGCTGTACGAATAGATTCTACCCAAAAATACTTAGGTAAGTTCTTGGCATGGAGCATGACACGTGCCATCTCTTGAAGAGTTCGATTCTTTCTCTCAGCTATACCATTTTGTTGAGGCGTCTTAGGAGCACTGAACTCATGTTTGTAACCATTATAGTCACAGTATTCTATAATACCAGTGTCTTTGAATTCACCACCTCTATCGCTTCGGATTCTATTCACTTGAGTGTCTTTCTCATTTTCAATCCGTAAAAGAATCTTTAAAAAAGTTTGGAAAGTATCGGATTTCTGTTTTAAGAAAGCTACCCAAGTGAATCTGGTGAAGTCATCAACCATAACTAGAATATAACTGTTTCCACAGAGACTAACAGTTTGAGAAGGACCCATTAGGTCCATATGGATGAGTTCTAAGGGATCTTTTATGAGGTGCTTTAACAATTTTTCTTTCTTGACAGGGACCACAGACAATGTTATGAATATGTTTAATTTTTGGTATTCCTCTAACTATTTGTTGAGAGGACAATTTACTCAAATTTTCGTAATTAATGTGACCCATTCTGTTATGCCATATCTCATTGTCATCCATTCTGGCAACATTACAGATTTCAGAACTAGACATGACAGTATAACAATTGTCAGGAGTCCTGAATCCTGTAATTACGCATTCTCCCTTTTCATTTAAAATCTTGCAATTGTTCTTTGAAAAGGTAACAGTATAGTTTGAGTCACAAAATTGCGAAATGCTAAGTAAATTAGCCTTAAGACCTTTAACTAAGAGAACATTTTCAAGAACAGGAAGTCCTTTTTCTTTAAGAGTTCCTTTGCCTATGATCTGGGATGATACTCCATCACCAAAAACAACTTTTCCACCATCAAAGTGGGTTTTATTTAAAAGTTTTGTATCATCACCTGTCATATGCTTGGAACATCCAGAATCCAAATACCAACCAGAAGATGTAAGTTCAGCTTTTAAGGCAGAAATAACAATATTACAATTCATCTGGGTACTAGATCATCTTTTCTAACCCAAATAGCTCTGGTTTTCTGTTTGCGCTTGTTTTCTCTCATTTGATAAAATTTGAGAGCATTAGATTTTTGTTGAAAAACATTTTGCGCATGATTTTGAGTAAATTTAAACACCTGAGCATTTGATTTAGAAAAGTTTCTGGGATTCCTTCTAGTAAATGTCCTTTTAGGTTTAGTCTTTCTATTCCTATAGTTGGAGTTTTTGTCTGGTGGCCTGGGAATGACATAATTGTTACGACTCCTCCTAGAATAGTTAAAGTTATGGTACACAGAAGTGTTGTAGGTAGGCTTAATCAGTCTCCTAGCATAGCAATCATCGAAAGAGTGACCGTATATATCACAATAGGAGTAATAAAGATTGCTCAGATTGGGGTTTACCTTAGGAAAGTCTCTAAACAAAGGTTTTGAGAAATTTTGAGGCTGAATTTTATTCCTAGGTAGCACAGGTTTGAAAGCAGGTTCACTTTTCCTAATAGGGGGGCAGAGATATTTTCCCTTTCGTAAACTTTCATGCTTCGAGCAACTTGCATCTCCAATGTTAGTGTTTTGATGATCAAACTCAGTTTTTAAAGAATGAAAGTCTGGATATGTTTCAATAGGTCTGTTGCCTCCTGACACAAATTTGATAGGTTCAACACGTTTTGTTTGTGTCTTCAACTTGGGGCAAAACCCTATACCAGTTCGATCATCAGAATTGGTTTTAGATTCAGCAACAAATCCATCAAAATAGTTTGAATTTTTTTCAAATTTTGTAATTTTTTTGAAAAGAGTTGCTGTCTTTTCTTTAGTTTGTTCCAATTCTAATAATGTCCCTTTGTATTTTTTTCTCCAGAATTTCATTAGCTTCAGTCAAAGTTTTCAGTTTTTCATCAAGCACTTTGATATCACTTTCATGAGACATGCATTGAGTAGTATACTCTTCAGCATTCAGTTTTACCATCAGGCTTAGATCCTCTAGCTTTTTGGTAAGATCTTTCACAATCTTTTCTAGTCTAGTGCTTTTCTTAAGAGTTTTGGCATATAGAGTGTGAATGTCTGGGAGATCTTCATTGTCTGAGTCACTAAGTGAAGTGTGTGAAGTGACCCCTAAGGTTTCATTTCTTAAACTCACGCACCCATTGACATCACCAGTATCGATTCCCCTTTAACTCACACACCCCGAGGAAGAAATATTAATGTTCTCAGTAAGTAAAGCATCTAAACCAGTTAAAGTATGATTCAAAGCAACAGAGCTAGAATTACTAGACTCATCCTCACTATCAAGCACATGCATATCATCATTATATATGATTTTGGCAAAGAAGGATAAACAAGGATCAAAACCATCAGATGTCTCAGGTTCCTCATTTTCAGAGTCACTTGAGTCATCCCATGTTTTGCAGATGTTGGCTCTAGAGTGTTTGTTTTGGGTATTTAAATTAACTCTACAGTCTTGACCAATATGTCCTAGTTTACCACATCTATAGCATTCAGTCTTCTTGAGGTCTCTGTGAGGTCTTGTGTTGTCCTTGTTCTGTTTGTCATGAGGTTTCTCATAGGACTTATGATTTGAAGGAGTTGAATAATTAGACTTGCCCTGTCTATTTGCAATAATGTTTCTAAATTTGACAATTTTCCTAAATTGTTTTGTCATTAGGGCAATCTGATTATCTAGACTTTCTAAGTCACAATCCTCATCAGAATCATTACTAGGAGTGTTTAACTCAGGCTTAGTCATCTTAGAAGTAAAGCTAAGATTGGAATTGGTATGTTTCCTATGAGTGTGGGTTAATTGTTTCTTAAACTCCAATTCCATTTCCACAGTTCTTAATTTACTACTGAGTAATTCAGGAATGAGATTTATATCACACATTTCCTCAATAGCATATCTTTTATTGTCAAATTTCTGTGGTAATGATCTTAGAATTTTAGACACAATTTCTTGTCTATCATAAGTTATACCATTAGCATGCAGTTTAGTGACAATATCAGTCAGGTTCATATAGAAGTCATCAAAAGACTCGGATTCAGACATGATTAAAGAATTATACTGTTGAATTAACATCTGAGTTTTAGCAGCCTTAACCCTAGAGTCTCCTTCATGGGCAGTAATCAAAGTATCCCATTCTTCCTTAGAAGTGGTACATGATGAGATTCTCTTAAACTCATGTTCATTTATAGACATAAATATAACATTCTTTCCTTTATTATTATTGCGAGAAACTTGTTTCTCTTCTTGAGTAAACTCACTTAATATTTTCTTAACCCTCTCATTACTTCCTTCAGTGGCTGGTTTAGTAGGATAAAAGTATCCATTTTCAATAATGTCCAAGACATCATCTCCCAAAGTTTCTTGAATGAAAGCAATCATCCTTACTTTCCAGTAAGAGAAATTGGTTCCAACAAAGACTGGAGGTCTGGTCAAGTTACCATATCTTTCATTTTTCTCGTCCATGATTGATTTTGAGAACACAGTTTCAGAAACTCAGGATCTTTTTGAAAAAGTTCACCAAAAGCTCTAATACCAATTGAAATAGCGTTGCCAAAGCCGTTTATTGAAAATAAACTATTTAAGCAACTCCGAAAGTTTGTTGAAGAAACTCTTTACTTAAATCAAACTGATTTTGAACACAAGATGTGTTAACAAAAATTATGTACGAGATATGAACAAGATTTGATAACAAGTTTTAGTAAACAGTTTAAAATATTTTAAACTCAGCACACATCAGACTGGGATGAGAAGATGTAGAAATATTAATACTCAGGATTTTTAACGTGGTAAAACCTCAACCTTGAGGAAACATCCACGACTCCCTCTACGGAGTAAAACAAGAAAATATCACTAAAACAAATATGTGAGTTACAATCTATTTAACTAACATGCACACAATAACAAGTCTATATAAGTAAGGGATTATAACCTCTGGCGTCCTTAAACTTTTCTGCAGATCTTGATTGTTGATGTAGTCTTCTCAGTTTGTCAACTCTTCCTTTGTTTCAGCAGTATACGTCGACTTATGTTCACCAAATCTTATAGCCAACACTTTCAGTGTATGTAGTGTGAAGATGTTTGTGAAAAGTGTTCTATAACTCATGCATGAACTCACACACACTTATTAGTTACAAACAATCCTAACAAATTACATATAAAGTCTATATGCAGTGAGTTTGTTATTTTTCTTTCCTACAAAACCAAGAACCTTTTGACCTTTCAAAATAACCCAGATTCCACGGAGATCTTGCTTAAGAAATCGGACAAGACCTTTCTCAATCTCTTTTGAAAATATTTAGGAGATTGAAAACCCTCCAAGTGTGAATCTAACTAGGTCAGGTTAAGTTTTGTAAAAACAGAAACAGAAAAACATCTACTGTTGATTCTGAAGTAAGAAAATGTTTTAACAGAAAAAAATCAACAACGAACTTCTCAAGATGAGAAATAAAATGCAACTAAGTGTGTTGTGACATGAAAAACTTCAGATCTATGATTTCTATTGAATCAGAAACAAGATCTGAGTAAGTGTCTAAGTTGGAAATAAGATTTTATGAACACAAGGTTACAGCAACCCAAGATCACTCAACTCGAACTCTCATAAACTCAAGAAACACTAAGGATGGTGTTTATTTGGTTATGATGTTTTGAAGAGGTAAGTGGTTTAGGTTGGAGAAGGTTTTGACGAAGTTAGGGTTTCTAACTTGGCTCTCTTGTTTCTCTCTCTCTATCTTCTCTCTCTCTTCTCTCTCTCTCTCTCTCTCTCTCTCTCTCTCTCTCTCTCTCTCTCTATTCTCTGAGACTTTTCAAAATGACAAAAGCTTTCGAAGGCTGAGATGAGAGTCCTTTAAATAGGAAGAGAAGAAGATTCCAGACTATCATTCAAAAACAACGGCTGAGATTGAGTTAAGTTTCTTTGACTACAATCTAAGGGCTCACAACAGGCGGTGGATTAAATAGGCTGTGATTCGCTTAAAGGTATACACGGGGATTCACTCAGGCGACATGCACGCCATTGATAAAGGTTGATCCAAGGGATGTAAACATGCGAAGCTTTGTCTCTGTAAAGAAACACAACTCTGGCCAATCAGAGAGCATCAAGTGTTGGCCATAGAACGAATGCAATCGCGCGTCCCAAACTAATTACAAAGCCAACCCTGGAGTCTATGGCGCTTTCGGTTTCTACCCAGAGTAACTTAAGGCCAAAAATCACAACAATACATATTTAGATATTAACCCCAAGACTTTTTAAATCAAGTTTTAATTTAATAAAACCTTAATTAAAAGATGTTTAAAATTCCCAAAAAATTAATAAAAATCAAATTGAGGGATTTAAGCACACTCACCACATTAATACACATAAAGGTGCAATATGATATGCAAAGATTAAGTTCTAAGTGTGTGAGTGATGGCTATAGTCTCAGGATCATTACAAGATGAATAGGAGAAGAAGCAACACAATCTCTGAGGCTCTTTGGTTTCTAGGATGGACAGAATTTTGTCACAATTTCCAAACTAGATGAGCTCTTATACAGTCTAGACTCAAATGAGTCAAAAGTATAAGGGTTTCATGTTAAGATTTTGACCAGCAACCCTCTTATATTCTGTGATAACCTCCATAATTAAATTTAAGTCTTTGTTAGTCTCAGAAGAGAAAATGACAACATCATCTGCATAGGCTAGGTGATTAAATTTGAGATAACCAATTGGCATTTTAAAACCAAACTTCTTAAGAAGAAGAGAATTAAGATCTCTAGAGAAACCTTCAGCCATTATAATGAATAGGCTAGGTGATACATGATAACCTTGCCTCAAACCTCTATAAGCTTTCAAGAAATCACATGGATTGCCATTCATAGTCACAGAAAACTAGCAATTGGATATAAGCCTCCAAATCAGATCAATACAATTCTTAGAGAAACCAAACCTTTTTAGAACATAGATCAAAACAAACAGGACACCCTGTCATAAGATTTAGCCAAATCCAACTTTAGCACAACATTTCCTCCAAAAAATTTATTGTGAATCACAGATACCATTTCTCGAGGTAAATAATATTCAAACTAGCAGAACTTTAGCACAACTTTAGCCAAATCCAAATTTAGCACAACTTTAGCTCAAAAATCTAATCCTCACCATATTCAAACTAGTTGTAGAAGATAATATGTAGTTTTTTCCAAGTTGATGTTAAACTCAGTTGATTCCATTACACACTAATAGTTATTGATAACTCATTTTCTCTATTTGGGGTGTATTTGTGAATTTTGTGAGCGTGAATTTTTAGATTTTAGTAAATGCATCAAGCATGGAACTTTGAGATTGGGTGTTAGTGACCTATTCTTCATTTTCCCTGCTCTGTTTTCTTTTGCTATATATGGCCATGTCAACTTCGTGTTCGGGGCTCTATGTTGCACATTATTCGATTAGTTTCATTTTTAGGTGTCAAGTTTGTTGTTTAGATATGGAGCTATTAAGTTTGGGTGTTTAAAAGAGGGAAATAAAATTTATGTTAATGTAAGTTTGATGTTTCTAACACTCCCCCCCCCCCTGCCCCGTCCCCTGCCCCTCCACCCCCCCCCCCCCTTCCCCACTCACACACGCACACACACATATATGCATATGCTGCATATATATGCAGTTGCACATATATATGCAGTTGCATATGCATATATATGCAGTTGCATATGCACATATATGTGTGTGTGTTTGTGTGTGTGTTGTGAAGCTTGTTCAACTTTTGATCACGTCCTCCATTGCTATTTTCTTTAATCTTGTGACCTTTTCTGGGTGAAAATAAAATGCTTTATTTGTCGTTTTTTCCTCTTGGTAGAGGCTGGCGATGTTTGATTTGTCCTCTATCTCCAAGTACTCGTCGTGAGGGTATTTGACTACAGGAGGTTGTCTGGAATTCAGAGTGAATCTATCATGAGCTGGTGGGACAGTTAGGGATATGCCTCTTGCTGTTTCAGCCCATGAGTTCACAAACTCCATTGTTGTTATTCCATCAACCATACAATGGTTAATTGTCATTCCCAGTAAAAATCCTCCACATTTGAACCTTGTGACCTGTTGTGGTAGAGACAAGCATAACCTCTAAAAAAATATCATAGTGATAGATTGGGTATAATCCCATATGGCTTAATTACTTATCTTATGGTGAGTCATGTGTTAGAAAGTACATATTTCAAATATAGTTGAGAATGAGATTGATTGAAGAACTAGAGATACCAAAATCAATCAGGGTAAGGAGAAGAGTAGAGTAGATAGTGATCTAACCTCTTGCATTATTCTAGTGAAAACTTTAATTACTTATTTTGTCCCAAATAAGAATCCCCATTTAATGTTTGCAAATATAAAGGAATTTTTTTATTTTTCCAATTGACCGTCCAAATTTATGTTGATGCTCGGTTAATCGTACATTATTCATATGAAATCGCTCAAGGGTAAAATTGAAATTTTATATACGAATAAGATGTTTATTTTATTGTCCCTCACCCTTAGCGCGAACACCTCGCACGGGACCAATGTAACTTGTAGGAACTGACCGCGTAGTCCCGGGTCTCCCAGTTTGTGAATATGACGATAATTTGCAAAAATCAGCACTTAAACTTAAAAACAAGCCGTTAATGGGTGAAAACCCAAAACACCCCCCAAACGATCCCGTAGAAGGCACGAACACCTCGTACGGAACCAATGTAACTTGTAGGAACTGATCGCGTAGTCCCGGGTCTCTCGGTTTGAGAGTATGACGATAATTTGCAAAACTCAACACTTAAACTTAAAAACAAGCCGTTAAAGGGTGAAAACCCAAAACACCCCCCAAACGATCCCGTAAGGGGTACGAACACCTCGCACGGGACCAATGTAACTTGTAGGAACTGATCGCGTAGTCCCGGGTCTCCCGGTTTGTGAATATGACAATAATTTGCAAAAATCAGCACTTAAACTTAAAAACAAGCCGCTAATGGATGAAAACCCAAACCACCCCCCAAACGACCCCGTAGGAGGCACGAACACCTCGCACGGGACCAATGTAACTTGTAGGAACTGATCGCGTAGTCCAGGGTCTCCCGGTTTGTGAATATGACGATAATTTGCAAAAATCAGTACTTAAACTTAAAAACAAGCCGTTAATGGGTGAAAACCCAAACCACCACCCAAACGACCCCGTAGGGGGCACGAACACCTCGCACGGGACCAATGTAACTTGTAGGAACTGACCGCGTAGTCCCAGGTCTCCCGGTTTGTGAATATGACGATAATTTGCAAAAATCATCACTTAAACTTAAAAACAAGCCGTTAAATGGTGAAAACTCAAACCACCCCCCAAACGACCCCGTAGGGGGCACGAACACCTCGCACGGGACTAATGTAACTTGTAGGAACTGATCGCGTAGTCCCGGGTCTCCCGGTTTGTGAATATGACGATAATTTGCAAAAATCACACTTAGTTAAAAACATGTCGTCAAAGGGTGAATACCCAAACCAACCCCCAAACGACCCGGTAGGAGGCACGAACACCTCGCACGGGACCAATGTAACTTGTAGGAACTGATTGCGTAGTCCCGGGTCTCTCGATTTGAGAGTATGACGATAATTTATAAAAATCAACACTTAAACTTAAAAACAAGTCGTTAAAGGGTGAAAACCCAAAACACCCCCCAAATGATCCCGTAGGGGGCACGAACACCTCGCACGGGACCAATGTAACTTGTAAGAACTGATCGCGTAGTCCCGGATCTCCCGGTTTGTGAATAGGACGATAATTGGGAAAAATCAACACTTAAACTTAAAAACATGCCGTTAAAGGTTGAAAACCCAAACCATCCCACAAACGACCCCGTAGGAGGCACGAACACCTCGCACGGGACCAATGTAACTTGTAGGAACTGACCGCGTAGTCCCAGGTCTCCCGGTTTGTGAGTATGACGTTAATTTCCATTCATATATGTAATTTTTTTGTTTTGAGTATTTTTTTTTATAAATTATTGGGTTACTAATATCGTATATTTTTTGTATTCTATTTTTTCTGCAGGATAACAGTTTATCGTTGGCTTTTATTCGCGTGGAATACACAAAGAATTCAATGGTTTACAACAAGGGGTTTATTAATGAATCCATTTTTTTGTGTCATGACTGTACGGTCTTTTTTGTTTTATTATTGACTTTTATGGCCATGAGGGCTTTTGTAAGTTAATTGTTATATTTTGTGGCCGTGCGGGCTTTATGTTAGGCAGGTTTTGTATTAACAGGTTTTGGAATGTCCAGAAAATAGAGGAAACTCTGCCCAATTTTTTTTTGGCATGCGAGCAGTTAAAGACTTGTAATATTTTGAAGTTTGTATGTACATTAGTTTATTAATAACGCGCAGTATTATTAATTTGTGAATTTTGTGCTTTCAAATATTTTTTATTAAATTAAAAAAAATTGGCACAGTTCAAAACCGTGGCAAAAGTGTATCATATTTTGGCACGGTTTTAAACTGTGCTATTTTTTTTAAAATTATGCTGAATCTGGCACAGTTAAAAACTGTGCCAAAAGTGTGCCAGAAATATCAAATTCTGGCACGGTTTAAAAGTGTGCCAGAAATGTTCCTATTTTGAAGAATCTGACACAGTTAAAAACTGTGCCAAACGTGTGCCAGAAATATCAAATTCTGGCATGGTTTAAAAGTGTGCCAGAAGTGTTCCTATTTTGCTGAATCTGGCACAGTTAAAAACTGTGCCAAAAGTGTGCCAGAAATATCAAATTCTGGCACGGTTTAAAAGTGTTCCAGAAGTGTTCCTATTTGACTAATTCTGGCACACTTTTAAATCGTGCCAGAAAAAAATTCCCATTTTGGAACACCTGATTCTGGCACAGTTCAAAACCGTGCCAGATTTGATCTCGCACGGTTTTGAACTGTGCCAGAATCCTGTTTTTGGTGTAGTGAATAGCATATTTGAATGGGCTTGAATGAATTTCAATATGATCCTTACTAAAAGATATGGCAGGTTCTCCAAGATGTTTATGTAGAGGTTGAAGATCTATCAAAAGAGGGTTTCTATGACCTTTCATAACATCTGCAAAGGATTTATTCCATTTATTAGGAGGGTCGGGAGGTTTAGAAGAAGAAGGTTGGGTAGGAGAGGTGACGACTGCAGCCATGCAAACCCTGGAGAGGGTTTCCAAGAATTTCGGAGAAATGTTATAAATGTAAAATGTACGTTGACTCTATGTTAAAGTGAAATATTTTCTCTATTGTTCATATCTAACTTAAATTGTTCTTGTTGTACTTTTTGTTGTATATTTTTTTATATACATCTGTTTGTATCTCATAAGGTTTGGTATACCAAGAAACTCTCAGAGTTAAAGGTATTTGTCTTCAAATAGGAAACACAACACATTATAGGTCATATATTTTTGTGTATTTCGTTTATCTTGTCAATATTTGTGCTAATACCTGTTTGCATGTTTGATTTTGTGTTTAGATACACAAAACACATACTGTCATACACGATCATTTGACATAACTGTTTTAGATTGATAGATCTGCCTTAGATCTAATTCTTGTGAAACTTTGAACACTATTTCACACATAATCACGTCTGTGGGTATATATTCTTATACATCTATTTTTTCTAAGTTAATAATTTTTAAAACATTTTATTTTAAATCAAAACTAAGAATCTTTGGCTAAAATATGTTCAGAACTGAAATAGCTTTAGAAGTTTTAAACCTAAATGTTTAAGGACTTAATTTGTTTAAAACTGATTAAAAAACATAATATGTCGTATAATAAGGTTTTATATAAAAAAAACTATTTTGAATATGGTCTTTAAAAGCTTAAAGTTGTTTTTAGTCTAAAATTGTTTTGATTTTGACTTGTTATATCTGAATAAACAATATTTCCTAAAGTGTTGTTTTGACTTTAAGGCAGAGTATAAACAAGATATATTTTACTCATAAGAAAATTCTTAAAGTAATTTTTTTATTTTAATTGTAAATTTTTCTATGATTATCTGTGTTGTATAATCTTAAAGTTGTGTTTCAAGAACTGTGTTAATATTTTTTCATATATGTCACACATAGTTCTATTCACTCACATAACATACTTTATACACTTAGGCACTAAAATACTTGTGAAAATATCTTACCAAGTCTCACTGTTCAAAAGAAATGAAAAAGGGTTTTCTGAAACTGTTTAAGTCAATAAATTTTGACTTAAAAGAGAGAACATACGATTTGATAAAGATATATAGGAAATCAATTAGTATTGCATATTATTAATCTGTATCATTTAAGTGTGTGTGAGTCATAGTACTATAACTCACATAGCACATACGCTTCACTATAACAAGTCACTTAGACACTAAATTGATCCTATGCTTAAGGAAGCTAGAGGGAAAAGCAAAGATGTAAAGAAACATAACTGGCAAGGACAAAGTGAAGCTAAGTTTTAGAAGACCAACCAACGCAAATCATATTGGTATTAGGTAATAGCTTTCTGACTAATTTATTTTATGTTTTTCTGTAAATTTTTATAGTCGTTCCTATTTGATTTGTTTTTAGTGGAAGTAGTTTAGATTGATCCTTCGAACGATCTATGGTTTTTCCTAGGGGAAGGGTTTTTGCCACATAAAATAAATACTCGAGTGTCATACTTTTCTGTCTAATAACCTCACACAAAAAAGTAGGTTAATGAACTAGAAACTCACCTAATTAAATTGAAAATGTTATTATATATTTAACAACCTTTATTAATCAAGATAATGAAATTGGACTTTAATTAACTAGTCAAACCTAATCTCGTTTGTCACCTAGTTAAAAATTTAAGTAAAAAGTTTAAATTGGTTCTGCTTGTATCCTTTGTATAAACTCATAGGTATCTTAAGTTTAATGAAATCTAGTTACTTCTACATAGTAATTTAGAACCGCACCATGCCCGCTCATGAAGCACCTCTCGTTAACTAGCATGCCATTCTGGCCTAGCCTATTCAACCTCATCTAAACCCTATTATCCTCCCCATTCAAGAAATCTCTAAACTTGTTGCTGTTTCTCTTATTTCTGATATAAATAGAAACGAGGCCTCTTTTGATAGGGTTCTCAATGTTGTATTTCATGAGAATGAAATAAATTAGGGTTTTGAGTACCTTGTTATCCCTTAAATTAATTGCATTGATTTCAATAAAACTTTTGGTGATGATGATTTAGTAAATGAACAATCCTTAAACTGATCTTAATAAAGAAAATAATAAATAAAACAACCTCATTCAAACTAATGATGATGAGACTGTTGTTATTAATCTCAATTCTAGTAGTCATCTATGCGATATTAGGATAGAGTCTACCCTCAATGAGCATGCATAGGTGCAATTCAAAGAGCTTGTGAAAGAGTTTGTGAATGTTTTCGCATTGTCTTGCGATGAGATGTCAAGTATTAATTCGAAGATAGCTAATCACGAGATTCCCACATTCCTAGAGTGATCGCCCATCAAGTATAAACTTAGGAAGCTTCAAACAAAGTGGTCCATTAAGGTTAAGGAAGAAGTGGTAAAACATTTCAAATACCTTACATTTCCTGCAAATATCATCCTCATGCCGAAATCGAGAGTAAAAGTCCGCATGTGCGTCGACTATCAGGACCTAAATAAGGCATCCTCGAAAGATAATTACCCTCTACCTAACATCATCATGATCGTATAAAACACGTATATTCATGCCCTCAAGTAATTTGTCGATGGATTTACTGGATACAACTATATTAAATGCACCCTGACCACCAGAAGAAATCTGCCTTCATCATCCCACGGGGAACTTTTCGTTACACAGTCATACCATTTGGGCTTAAGAATGCCAGGGCTACCTACCAAAGGGAATCTATAAGCATCATTCATGACCTCATCCATAGAGAAGTTTAGGTTTATGTTGACGACATGATCATTAAGTCCAAGACTCAATAATGTCATTTCCCCACCCTGAGGAAATTCTTCGAGCAACTGCGCTAGTACCAGATGCAACTCAACCCACAAAAAATGAGTTCTCAGCGTCACTAAAGGAAAACTCCATTGTTGCATGGTCATTGAGAAAGTGATTGAGTAGACCCCTCCAAACTAAAAGCCACACTCGAAATGCCACCACCCCAAATGGACAAAGAAGTACGAGGATTCCTGGGTAAGCTACAATACATTAGTCAATTCATCAGTCAATTGACCACTAGTTGTGAGCCCATTTTCAAACTTCTTCTGGAGGAATCAACCAAAGTTTGGAACGATGCATATTTTAACCAGATCAAGCGATACCTCACCCGACCTCTAGTGCTCCTGCCTCCACAACTAGGTCTCCCCCATCCTATACTTTACTGTCATCGATACTACAGTAGGGGCTTTGCTGGCCCAATAAATTGAGGAATCCCATAAGAAGAGAGCAATTTACTATACTAGTTGAAAGTTAGTCAGGTACAAAGTTAACTACACTTCCTTATAGAAAGAGGGTGTCACCCTAGTCTGGGTTACACAGAAACTATGGCACTACTTTCTTGAATTCCCTATCAGATTGGTGTCCTGAATGGATCCCATAAAATACCAGCTAGAGAAACCAACTTTATCAAGCTGAATGGACTACTGCCTGATGTTCCTAACTAATTTAGACATTGCATCACATAGAAAGACATGAAGGGAAGGGACATCTCTTATTACATTATCGATCATCCCATAAAAGTAACCAAAGTTTGGATCTCAAAATTCCTAAATGAATACATCCTCGGCACCTCTTAGGAGGACCTCAGGTGGCATATTTTCTTCTACAAAGTTGTTAACAAGAAAGGGTATGGTATTAGGATACTCCCGATCCCTCCCAATGACTCTCACACTCTCATTGCTATTAAGTTGCATTTCCCTTTCACCAACAATATGAAAGAATAGTATGCATGCACCTTATGGCTTAAGATCTCCTTTGGAAAAGGAATTAAACACATGGACTTCTATGGGGTCTCTTCCCTCATTGTCAGACCAATTCTCAGGAAATGTGAAGTCAAAGACGATAAGATCCTACCCTTCCATGCCCATCTGGAAGAGCTCGCCTCCCAATTTAAGGATGTCACCTTCCATTACCTTTCGCGCTGGAAGAATAGCCTAGCTGACGCACTAGAAACCCTGGCCTCTATGGTTGACATGCCTGAGGGAATAATACTAGCTGCTTTTCTGGTTTAGAAATAAGTTACACCCACCCACTGCTATGACATCGAGCTCATCACAGAGGAAGATGAAGACATGGAGGGATTATGGTACTATGACATTTGGAGCCTTTTAAAACATGGTAGGTACCCCAAAAATGTAGACAAGAAAGACTGTGCAACCCTTCGCAAACTAGATGCCCAATATATCATCTACGATTAAGTGCTTTTCAAGAGAAACTTTGATTGAACCTATTTCAATTGCATAGCAGTGTGTAATGAAGACCCCACATGAACGGTCTCTTACTTGCTAAGAAAATCATCCGCCAAGGGTACTATTGGACCACCATGATCTAAGATTGCAATGCCTACGTTCAGATATGCCTCAAATGCTAACAATTATCCAACCTTCAACACTTGCATCCCCGAAAGCTATATAACATTACCTCTCTGTGGCCCTCCTCTACTTAGGTCATAGACATCATAGGTAAGGTCACTCCTAAAGCTTTAAATGGGAATAAATGCATCATGGGTCGAAGTCGAGTCATATGCTCTGCTGAATGCAAAGAGAGTGTCCAAGTTTATCACAAATAATATCATTTGCAACTTTGGAGTTCCCTATCATTTGGTATCAAATAAAAAATTCTACTTTGAGGTTGAGGTCATAGACTTAATCGACGAGAATGGAATTGAGAGACAAAAGTCTTCTACCTATTGGCCCCAAACCAACGATGTTGTCAAAACTGCCAACAAGAGCCTCAAAACCATCATTAGCAAGATAACTGAAACCTATAGAGACTGGGCTAATTTGATCCAATATTCTCTTTGGGGCTACCTCACCTCTATCAGGACACCCAATAGGGCTACGCCCTAGTCTCTAGTATACGGAACGGAGGCATATCTCCCTATCGAACAAGATGTTCCCTCTCTATGTGTCATGCTTAAAAGTAAGGTCAGTGAGGAAGATCGACATTAGAGACTCTATGACGAACTCTCACTCCTAAATGAAAGACTAAAATAATTATACCACATAAAATGATAACATCATCGAATCATGTAATCATTCAACAAGAAAGTTAAGGACCGCAGTGTCCAAGAAGGAGATATTACCCTCAAAGGTGGATAATGAAACATTTGCCATAAAGTCTCCCAAGGTGTCACATAGATACTAAACTGTTACGTGGCATAACACGTAACTCTACCTGTGGTGATTACTACTCCTGAATTACCCAAAAATATGGAATGCACAATCCTCTCTTCCCATCTACCCATCAACTTATGGGCGACACGTTCAACCCAATATGTAACTTTGTCCCTATCACCGCCTGACACTTTTTACAAGAGGTGGTATTGAAAGGTCTCACCCAAATTCCTAACAATATTGTACGACACCTTGTTCTGTTTCACTCCTTCCCATTAATAGTAAAGTTGGGCATATTACTCAATAGTATAACCCATTCCGAGACAACAATTCGTGTTCAGGTCAATCCATTCAAAAATTCGATGGAAACCTTGACCCCTCCACGATTTTTTTACAAACCTGAGCATTAATTCCATATGGAACCATAAAATTTCAAAAACTTCCTGGTTGATACCCTCAAATCAACCTTTTTCCATTCATAAATGGTGTATCCGGAGACAAATTCACTACGTCTAACTCAACGCTAATTCCCATGCTCAAGAACTATATTCCTTGTGTAGTTTTCATCAGATTGGAATCTACACCTTGTCTATGCGTAAGACCACATTAAGCATATAACTAAGTTATATTGATTTCTATTTTCCCAGAAACGTGAATTCTTTCTTGCCTTAAGATATTTTGTTACTTGCGCACACTCCTTACTGTAGAGATAGTTCACCTTGATGCACATATAGTCAAGCTGTTTCCTCTTTCAAACGAATTTCAGTTCACTGCACTTTCCCACTTGTTTTTTGACTGCCCTACATCCATACATTCAATATGTTCATTCATACATCCCTTTATTTAAGATGACTCTGAACTCACACTAACCAGGGAGACCATACACCCTATATCCTGTGCACATTTACACTCTAATTCTTCTCGATGATACCCCACTCATTACATTGTAGTGTAAAAATTTTCTTGGTTTTCCTTTCGCCACACTCCCTGGATGTACTGGCCTTATAGCGCAATAGCTCTCAGTTCAAAGTGTTTTCTCCACACATTCAATAATCTCCATTTAAACCGTTGTCTTAGCATCAAATAATCTCTCTCCACTACCGGCACTCATTTGGGATTATTCTTTTCATAAACGATCGCAAAAGAACTTTACCCAATGCATTAAACACTAGCATTGTCGTTCATTGATTTCCGCAGACCCGAGCATATAATTAGGCCCTCCAAAACTCTATCCCTGTACTCACATGTCTAATTATCGACTCTCGCGTTTATAAAGGAGTTATAAAATGCTGCGCTCGAACTATCACTAAGTCCTTAGCGCTAACTCACTAACAAGCTAAATCTCCACCTCTATGGTCAATCCTCCATGCCCTGAATCACATCAATAAAAGTCCCTACGCACCGGGATCCAATATAGCCAGACAACTGTACCCTCTGAAGTCTATTTCAAACTAAAATTTATCGCGAGACCGACCCTCTTTCAGGTAGAATATCGTAAAAATAAAATTTACATCCTTCCCTCGAATAGAGAATACGATAGTTTTGCTGTAACCGCCCACCACCGCTTACCCATCGCTAACCAATCTGTACCCTGGATAAATTTATGCTCACATATCAATTCTCAAAAAAATTTAACCTTATAAAATGTACCCTCTCAGTGTTCACACTTATTCCCCTGCAGGTAAACCAAAATAGCACTTCGTTACCCCGTGGTAAACATATACTTACTAGTAACACTACGATACACCACCTAAACTCATATCCCTCGCGAATATAGTGTTAAGAAGAATACTGTGACCACTTGTGTCACAAAGTTCACCCCATCTATCCAAGGATAAAACTCATACTTCCACTTGCCTATACACAGGCGACCCAAATGGTTTCTGGACATAATATTCTCATCCAAACGAACAAAAACGTCACAATTATTGTCCCTACTGGTCATCCCCCTCCTATCCCCCGATTCAGTATGGACATAATCAATTGTTGTGGTCCCATTTTCCACACATAAGACACTTCTTTATGTCAATCCCCTGCCTCTGTCCCCAATGGCCATGTCAGGGTTGTCCCTCTCGCGTACTAGATATTCTTGACCCAAATTGTTACCCTCGTTGTCCCATTGGCTTTGCTAGCCCTATGGGAATCGTTGCTAGCCTCGACGACCCGAATTAAATCCACCGTAAATCGGTAGAAATTTAACTGATATACATCATATAGATGGGTTCCTTTACTGGGTATCCCCTTATGGTGCCTAACTAGCATTGCTAAATACGTTCTTGCCTTTTGGTCAGATACTCCCCCTCTCTTGGCTTCCTTCTCACAAAAATATTGATACCAAATCGAAAACATACTACCTTAATGACTATAACACCAGTCATCCTAGCCGGAGTTCTCCATCCACGTTTTTGTATTACCCACGAGTCCATTATTAACTCATGGACCCCTTCTTGACCTCCACATCCACCTCGTTGGGTACGAATTTTGCTACCAAATTCAACTTTCCCTTACATTCGGCCCTTCTGAAGTAAGTACTGAAATCTCCTTTGCTTACCGGTTTAAATGGCTGATGCAGAGATTTTCGGTCAAAACGTACCCTAAATTCCTTATTATTCATGGTATTTCTCCATGGTTGTGGTGACTGACTCCTACCACTAAAACACCACCCCACTGGGCCAAAATTTCATTTAAAATTTAGTCCTGGGTGCTGCCGCACACCACCCTACACAATTGTCTTTGGGTTATCTCCTCCCATTAACTTATCACGCTACTTTTCTACTCGAATCCTTATAGATGGCCCTTTCAAAAGGGCCCTTCCACACTTTCCCCAACCCTTGGTGACTATGTTGGGTGAGGCTGAAATTGTACCACCGTTATTTACAATAGGGCTTTGGGAGACTATCGCTCCGGGTGATTATTCTATCACCACCAGCCTGAACAACAATCAAGGTTAGTCCTAACATGATCACCATTTCCAGAATACCCCATGTCTTCTATTGAGCCTCTCCTCCTGCAATCCTCCTATGGACCTCATTAGTCATCCCAAAGAATGTTCGCTGTACAAAGCCCAATCGAACTCTTGTATGAATCACATCAATATACTTGATAGTTGGAGAACGTAAGTTGCATATGTAGAGGAATACAACAATCCTATCATAAGGCTCTAGATCAAAGAACGCAAAGCTGAAATGTGCAAAGCCATACAGATCCTAAGGAAACTAGAACCTGATGCTCTGATACCATCTGTGACAGCCCGCTCAATGAAATACCGAGTGATTAGTCCTATAACCAATTAAACAGGAATCTCATATGGATCATTCTTAGCATCACTGTCAAAATTTTATAAAAATTACTAACCACCTAGTATTCAAAAGCTGATGTCCAATCTTAATCTTTATTAATCCATATAAAATAAATGTGGAAATTAAAGTAACACAAACCATTCTGATAGAATTGATCATCACATATAATGACAAATGTCTTGCCGAATAAACCCTCAGCTATAATCCAAAACCAACATAAATAACAGATATAGATAAATCCCATACAATCTGAAAGAGATACTAAATAAATCTGGGAGCAACATGCTCGAAGTAAACTGAACTGGATCCCTACACTATGAATAGAAAAGACAGAAGCGCCTATCCAAATCCTGCAACATCCACATGTGTTGCAGCAGCGTATCCCTGAAATTAATTAAGTCTGGCATCCCTGTGGTTGTACACCTAAAAGTTTTTGAGAATATTTGATAGCAAGGGTTATAACCTAAAACATTTTGAAAACATTTAGCAAATGATTAACTTGCAGTAACATAAAATGCATGAATGCGCTTCATATTTAAGTTAGTGTCGCACTCCCTTGAGGACAAATTCACCCCTCAATTAATGTTCACACCTAACGCTTCCCTTATTACTCACCTAGTTATCTATCCCGTAACTAGGTCTTGTTATAACTCTTTCCTTACACCTTACTCTAGTCCGAGTATATTTATTCTAATTTAAAAGTTATTTCTCACTCGACTTAATTAATCATTTTCCTCTGAAAGCCATATAACAGTCACGATTTATATAAACAATACAATATTCTCCATGTATTTAAATTACCCGTATATAATTATTCACCCAATTATACACGTAAAGTTATCTTACAACAATCACACATATGTTGAATATGAATATAACCCATATATTTCATACAATTCACTTCATGTATTTAATTACCCGTATATAATTATTTATCCCATTATATATGTAGAACCCTATTACAACATTCACTCATTTGTTGAATATATATATACATAACCCATCCTCCCGAGTAATATCTCTTCGGATGTATTCTCTAAAGTGCTATCACACTAGGTGTGCTCACATAATCTAGTTACCCCAAGTCGGAATCGCTCACCAACTTCGTCCAAAATATTAACGTAGTGGAGGCGGTCATTTTCCTTCCCTGAAAGTGAGATAAGCCCCGCACCCATACAACAGACGATATGAATTGGGGCTTCTTTCTCCTCAAGCCAGGGGATTCACCCACATCGCACAACCTTCCTTGATAGCACTAGAGCATATAAATTAAATAAATATCTAGTCACTGATTTTTAATAAAACACACAATATATATATATATATATATATATATATATATATATATATATATATATATATATATATATACTATCACCACGCCATATATATATAATAATTAGTTCCCGGCATTACCGTGCACAAAAATCCATAACACTAGCCTATATTTTTCCCTGAGTCTATGGTCTGACTTTAATTAATTTAATTTACACATTAATTAATTCATTACTTTCCCGAGTCTATGGTCCGACTCTAAATTACTTAATTTATCCCTTAATTAATTTATTACCTTGGTGTCACTCAACCAATATATCCGGACTCACTCACTTGGTCCGTATTTTAATATCACCCAAGTCTAATCCTCGACTCCAAATTAATTAGTTTTCCTCTATAATTAATTTAAATGAGTAGTGTTTCCCTACTACTATACCTGAACTTATTCATCCAGTATGTTATTTTATTTTTCAGAAATTTTACGCACTTAATTCCCCCACCACTCCCAATTATATTCCCTTATAATTGTTAAGAATTAACTCCCATAATTAACTTTTGTCTTTTAATTATACAAGGTGGGAATTACAACTAAGAATTTTTACCATATAATTTCCAAGGCCAAACTGCCAAAAATCCCGAAGGGTTAATCGATCGACCCCAGGCATCGATCGATCGATCGGGCAGGTGGTCATCTTCTCTGAGGTTCTATTTTCACCATAAACGAAAACCTATAATTTATTACCTTTACCTAGGACTAACCCGAGCACAATCGTCACCATAACTACATAATAATATGATCAGGGACTCTCACAAAACTTCAAACACAATTTAAATCTCAGGGGTTTCTACTTTTCCGATTTGGGCAATTTTTGGGTTTCCACTCGTTAAATCCCAATTTCATCTATTTATCCCAAATTCGTCCATACTTTCTACTGGGTTTTCACATTTAATTTAGGTATTTTATCTCAGAATCATGTAACACAATTAATCCTTACTTTGAATCGCATTCAAGTGTTCCATTAACAAAAACCACCATTTTTGTACCCCTTTATACCCAAAACGAATTTTGATTTACAAATCACGAAAATATGAATTGAATATCATAATTAAACATCACAGTAAGTTAGCCACTTGCCTTTTGTATTCTTGGAGTCTGATCCGTTGGTGTAGAGGCAAGCTTGATGATGAACTCCCAAATTTGTTCCTTGCCTTATCTCCAAAAGATCCCCAATTTGCACTGTAACTACTCCCTATAGTTTTCTCTCAATACCCTAGGTTTTGACTTTGTGTTTCTACCGTTTCCCTTCTCTCAGAATAAGGTATTAAACATAAATCCCGTTTTTAGCCTAGTGGGCCAAGCCCGAGTGGCCCAAATACCCCCGTGTGGGCTCGACTATGACTAAAAATGCCTCGAGACCCATTTACTATCCCCAGGTATTCGTTTTTGGCTATCTCGGCCCATCTGGACTCAATCGCGCACTCAGAATTTGCATCCAAATTAATTTATAAAAGTCCTTATCTCACACCCAAATTAGTCTATATCGACACCCTGCTGAGATAAATAAATGCCACGTCATTAATACACGTTATGACGTAAATAAATTATTACTATTTACTTAGTAATTAAATTTCCCTAAATATTAACCATTTACCCTGATTAATATTTAAATATATATTACCATAACTAATTCAATTAAATTACGACATATAAGTAATTCAAAATTTTCCCGAGTTAATTAAATATTAAATGCACAGAAATATGAGGTGTTACACGAGTAGCTATGGGGGAGATATAAAATAACTCTGCCAAGACACCAGAGCAGAGCGGGATAAATTCGGCATAACTGTCGCTACACTAGGGCTGACACCCAGCATCGTAAATAACTCCTCGTGGGTCGGACACACCTCGTCTAAGACAAATAAAAAACCTGGTCTTTAGAGTTCCATAGATGTACCGCTTCTTCCAAAGGCTTCCAGTCTATGGGAAGATTACACCATAAAGAAACATGTCATAAACCAAAGGATTCAGGGTCAACGTTGTAGAGGCACATTGTATCTAAACCCTCGAGGTAGGCAAAAAATACGTCATACACCAGAAGAACCATTTGAGAAGTTAAGAAGAAAGCTAAAAAAAAGAGAAAATGGAATGTGGTGATGAAAACACCTCCAAAGCCCATTTTTATATTAAAGAATTCCATAAGAAAATAGGTCATTAAAAATTCCACAAGTTTTCCTACTCCTAAAGTACCTAAAGTATGCATAAAGTTCAATCAAAGCTAAGGGAGTGATTTTTACTTGACCCTCATGCCGATAAGCAAGCTAAGGGTATGTCGATTGGCAATCATCCTTTATAGGAAATTCCTTATTTCCTCCTTTACACATAAATTTCCATGATAAACATTTTCTTTGAAAAAAATCAATCTATTGGTTGTTCCTTTTTGAAAAATTCTTATTTCTCCTTTGTACATAATTGCAAAATAAACAGTTTCCTTTTTTCTAGTCCCTTTTTCATTCTATCCCTATCTTTGCAAAAAATGAAAAAACTCAACAGAAAATTAATGTGCATGTAGTGTAAGACATTAAATCAAAGTAATCAAACAAAACATGCATAATTTTTGCCCATTTGAGTATCCTTTTTGGTCTAAAGAGGAGCCATTAAATCAAGCATACAACATGGTCAATGCCAAGCTCCTCCAGCCACAATAATAGATCTTCGAGGAAATACCAAAAGGGAATAACCAAAAATGGGTGTTACCCCGCCCTCTATTACCCGCCTCAAAACTCTCTCCCCCAAGTACCAGACATACCCAAACTCATGCACTAATAACCTTCACATCTGGGCATGCATGCCCGTAATACCTACAGCCTTTGGGGATAAATGCCAAGGACGGAATGTCACATGTTTCCCCAATATGAGTGAGTGACGTACTAGAAGTAAGGTTTCCCCTCCCTTGAGAAATCGAGGAGTCCTTGACCTATGATTATAGGCACCTCCCCAAACATTCTTATCGATAGTGACCTTAAAATTTCATTATAAAATACCAAAAATTACTTCAAAATTCTACAAAAAATTCCAGAAAAACCCAGCAAAGTCAAGAACGTCTTTTCTCCAAGAAAAATAAATGGTGAAGGAACAAACCAATTACAAACTGTTGTAAATCCCTGGCAAGATCATCGACACCCACTCTAATCGTCAATATACTCCCCAGTGGAACTAAAAAATTCAAGGCATGCCTTCACCAAAACACTCTATGCTTTCCCCAATGAAGCCACTCCCTATAAACTACTTGCTTAGGTCCTCAAAATCGACCTTGACCCGCAGAATTAGTCATCTCAATCCTTGGGTCCGTAGAACTGAACTTGACTTACTGAACTAATCATCCCATCTTTAGGTCCTCATAATCGATCTTGACCCACTAAATCGATAATTTCAATCTTTAGGTTCGTATAATTAACCTTGACCCGCTGAATTGGTCATCTAAACATCTTTATGTCCTCACAATCAACCTTGACCTAGAGATTTGGTATATCAATCCTTTAGCTTGCAAAATCGACTCTGACCCACTGAATTGGTCATCTCAACATCTTTAGGTCCTCAAAATCAATCTTGACCCACATAATTGGTCATCTCAATTGTAAGGACATGTTTTATAAATGTTTGTTATCAATTGAGTGTGTCATATACCTCGACAACCGTTGTAGAATTATTCAAGATCATTCAAGCATCAAGACAGATTTGAATATCGAAGTTATTCATCAAAGAAGCTTCTGCAAGATGAATTTGGAAATGATTATGTTTTTATTCCATAATTATTCACTTAGTATATTGGGATATTTTTCATCAAATATTTTCTAAGTGTTAGAGCGGAGCTTTAAATGTTTTTCGTCAAAAATATAATTTTTGAAGTTTTTGAGGAGCATCATTTAACGAGAAAAAGAAAAAATTATTATTTTATCCGTCTCGTTCGAACAAAACCGTATGTTGTTCAAAGGACATCCTATTTTGCGTGAAGTGCAAGCTGTCGTTCAAATGACACTTCATCTCGTTCAAACGACATGCTATCTCATTTGAGCGACCTGCTGCCTTAAGTATTTTATTTAAAGGACTCTTCAAATTCATTTTTCAAAAGAAGTCTCTCTCGTTTTTCATTCTGCAAACACTGCGAAATCAGCAGAATACTTTTGGCTTCTTCTTTGTTTTCTATTCACAAAACTCCCATATGATGTGGTGAATTGTTTTGGAACCCAAGAACATACATCTTCTTCAAGTTTTCTCTTGTAGGGAGGATAACCTAATTCTAAAAATAAGTACCACTTGAGGGAGGTACTGGGTTGATTGATTGCATGTCATTAGGGAGTGCTGCGGTATTCTTAAGATGAAGATAGGACTGCGGTTCTTATAGGTTCGCTGTGAGTGGATATATTGCTGACCACATCGACTCGCACCTGCGGGTATTCTTCTGTAAAAAATCTATTTCATTGTAATCGTGTAACTTGTGATTTACAATTATAATGAAATAAAAGGTTTTGCCCTTCAAGGATTTTTCCTGATATTGGTTTCCTTTGCAAGATTATTTATTTTATGCTATCAAATCACCTAGATGTATGTGTTAGGATTTAACTAAAATTTGGGTTTAATTAAAATTAAATTTATTTAAGAAGTCGTATTAGTCCGCTGTAGCGCACTTTTTACAAATTGGTATCAGAGCGGGTTACACTAATATATTGCATGATCCTGATTTTTGTTTGTCTGATAAATTTTGACTACTCATGTTGTCAAATTGGTATCCGAGCCTATTGCACTAAGTTACTGTGTTGTGATCCTGATTTTTCAAAACCGGTTTGAAAATTATTTTTTCAAAACGGCTTTTGATGGTTTTGATGATTTTCGATGCCAACTTTTTGAAAAATCTAATTGGAAAATTCGCACGAATTCTTGTTTTAAATCTTTTGTTGAAAATGATTTAGAAAAGTGTTCGGGTAGTGAGGGTGTTGGTCACACGATAGATGAGTGTCCCATAAATTTAAGGAAGAAATTGAATTAACCGTCATCTCATATTTCTACCCTTAGTGATAGTGATTCGAAAGAAGAAGTTTTTTATGCTTCTAGGAGAGAGCTTACCACTCTTGTGATTAGTGATGATAGTGAGGGTGATGATAGTGAGGATGGAAGTGTAGATGGGCATAACTTGCAAACGACTTTCAATGAACTTTATGCTGAAGCTTTGAAAATAAAGAAAGAAAATTTGAAATTAAAATCTCAATTGAAAGAACATGCCATAAAAAATAATGATGTTTTAATGGAATATCTTAGGGCGTGTGAGAAAATTTTGAGAGAGAAGATTGAGTACGTCGAGGTTGAGAGAGATAGTCTTCGAGCGGTGATGGAGGCTATAAAAAAGGAACTTTTAGAGTTTGAGGAATCTAGAAGTTTACTTGAGTCGAGGATAGGTGAGCTTGAGCAGAGTTTAAGAGAATCAAGCAAGGTAAGATTTGATTTGGAGTCTCGATCAGAAAATTTAGATAAAATTTTAGGGACTATCCAAGTTAAGGAGGATATGGGTGGTATTGTCTTCGATAAGAATTTGGTACCCATTCCTGAAGCCAACCCCGCACGTGTGAGAGATCCTCCTATGGATGTTAGGAGAGAGGCACCTAGGGTTGCTAAGAGAGAGAGACCGAGGGTTATCAAGCAAGATCCACCAAGAAACATTGTGCGAGAGGCAACTAGGATTTTGAGGAGAGGACCACCTTTAGGTAACATTCACGGACTGGTTTACACTTGCACACATTGAGGTAGGCAAGGCATCGTAGGCATTTCTGTTATATGCTTTTAAATGGACCTAATAAGGTTAATAAAAGAATAAATTCGATTCATCAAACCCACACACCTTGTTACACATCGATTTGGGTGAGGAAATCGGATTTAGAGGCTTATGGTCTAATTGTTCACGACTCTCGTTTGCATGCACGTGATTCACCCCATGTGAGATCGTTTGGATGAGTATGTGTGTTATTTTCATACACTAGTTGTGCTCCTTGATATACTCTTACTAGTGTTATGACTCACTTTGTTATAGTTCACATTGTTTTATGAGTTTTAGCTACCGTTTTAGCACTGTTTTTTGGATATGTCAGCACCTTCCAGGTATTATTTTCTGGAATTTTTTTCACTAGGCAAAACTGTTTAAAATTCTGGGGAATCTATGAAAATTTTCTTTACTCGTTCAAACGAGATAAATTTCGTTCGAGCGATATATGATCCATGCGAATCCTTCTTGCGAAATTCTATGTTGTTTGAAAGATAGGAAGTCTCATTCGAGCGAGCTGGTTGACTTTGACCATTCTGTTTGTAGTACCTTATGTTCTTTGGTAACATCATTTGGTATTGACGGGTTGCTTCTGACAATTTATATGCAGTCATTCTTAGTATTAATGCTTAATTCCTTATACTGTATTGTTTGTTTAATCACACCTAGCTTGATTATTGGTTCATTTGTGTGATTTACTGTTTGCTAGCATATGATGATGCTCATGCCGATATTATGCATATTGCTAGTTTGTACCATGCCTGTAATTATGGTTTTTATTTTTGAAAATTTTTGGAAAAAATACAAAAAGATTTTCATTTTTTTTTTGAAAAATTGAAAAATACAAAAAGAGTCTTGTATTTTTTACACCATAAATGAATGGACACTTAGGATGACCGAGCCACAATTTCATTCCATTTATCCATGTAACAATTTGATAGTGTTTTGAGACAATATATCATGTCATACATGTGCTTTATAATCTTTGGAGTCATTGATATGTTATTAGTTAATACTTCTTACATGTTTGACTCATTATTTTCTTTAATCCACACATGCACAGATTTGTTGGATTATTGTACTTGTCTACCACATGTTGGCCAAGTCTTTTCATCTCAATCCTGTCCTTAAAACGAACCAAGTGCAATAATACAATAGTAATAAAAGTAGTGCATGTAAAACCATATCCCGTGAGTAATTTGTTTATATCTGAAAAATGATGAGTCACACGGGAAAGGGCTACGAGAGTGTAAAATTGACTCTGCGTGAAAGCCACCATTTGAAAAGAGCCCGAACAAAAATTAAGGCAATAAAAAGATAATATATTCCAAAATTTGGGGCAATAGGTTTTCTCTAAGTTGCAAATTTAGTACCTCATTAGATATAAAAGATTGTAATATTTTATATAAGGGAGTTTGGTTGTAAAGTAATCATTGGGTTTGCACGTCCTTTGAAATGTTCTCGAAAGGGCACTAAATTTTTTTTGACGTTATTGGCGTGAAAATCACTTAGGGTTTGATTTTTTGATTTGATTTAGTCGATATCATCTAAATTCTATAATTTTACACCTAAGGACATTTTTTATGTTCAATCGATAGGAGTACACTTATGCATCGTGCACATATGCTTAATTTATTTTTATTACCTATTGAATTTGTTCACATACATTCATTCCAGAACCATGATTTGGTTGTATTAATGTTGTTCATGGAGTGATTTTTGTAAATTGTTTTTGTTTGAAAAAATTGAAAAATCAAAAATAGTTTGTGGATGCTTGAGCATTTCCTCTACATGCGCATAGTTTTATCCATCTTTTTGCTTATCGTGACACTCCATGTCTTGATTTTTTATTCTTTTCCTTGTCTATTTCGGACAAATAAAAAGGGGCAGAACGGATTATAGGGGAGTTTTGAATTATGGGAGAGATTTGATCATATTATTTGGTATTCTTATTTCATTTCAAACTCGATGTGTCACGAAGGTATTTGCGTATCTCATGTGTGTAGGTACAACAATTGAAGATCATATGTTGCACACCCTGATGAGAAAAGCTTTGATATTTGATGAAGATTGATGAAGTTTGAAGAAAAGATTGTAGATTTACATTTCGAGTACCTTTTCACTTTTGGGTTCATGAGAGGGTATGAGATTTGTATAGGCATTTTAATTTGATAATTCGGATTGTTTTTATTTTGTACTAGCATAGACATAGGGGGAGATTTTTAAGGACATGATTTATAAATGTCCGTTATCAATTGTGTATGTCATAAACCGCTACAACCGTCGAATAATTATTCAAGATCATTCAAGCATCAAGACGGATCTGAATATCAAAGCTCTTCATCAATGAAGCTTGTGCAAGATGAATTTGGTAAAGATTTTGTTCTTATTCCATAATTATTCACTTAGTATATTGGGATATTTTTCAACTCCATTTTTCAAAAGCAATCTTTCTCATTTTTCATTCTGCAAACACTGCAAAATTCGCAAAATACTTTTGTCTTCTTTTTTGTTTTTAATTCACAAAAATCCCATATGTTGTGATGAATTGTTTTGGAACCCAAGAACATACATCTTCTTCAATTTTTCTCTTATAGGGAGGATAACCTACTACTAAAAATAGGTACCACTTGAGGGAGGTACTGGGTGATTGACTGCGTATCATTAGGAAGTGCGACGGTATTCCTGGACTGAAGATGGGATTGCGGTTCTTGTAGGTTTGCTGTGCGTGAATATATTTCTCATGACACCAATCGACACCTGCGGTTATTCGTGTGTCAAAAATCCATTTCATTGTAATTGTGTAAGTTATGATTTATAATTATAATAAAATAAAAGGTTTTTCCCTTTGGGGATTTTCCTGATATTGGTTTCCTTTGCATGCTTATTGATTTTATGTTATCGGATCACCTAGATGCATGTGTTAGGGTTAAACTAAAATTTAGGTTTAATTAAAATTGAATTTATTATAGAAATCGCATTATTCCGCTATAGTGTACTCTTTACATCAATATTTAGGTCCATAAAATTAACCTTAACCCACTAAATTGGTCATCCCATCCTTAGGTCCGTTGAATCAACCTTGACCTGCTAAATTAGTTACCACACTATTTAAGTTCGTAGAATCAACCTTGACCTGCTGAATTACTCACCCCACTCTAAGGTCTACAGAATCAACCTCGACCAACTAAATTGGTCTTATTAATCTTTAGATCCGTATATTCGACCTCAACCCCCCTTAAGTCTACATAATCGACCTCGACCCTTTGAATTAGTCACTTCCACACCTAGGTCCACAAAATTGACCTAAATCCTCTTCTCAAAATGTCAATGAGGTACCAATCATTCGATACCCTTCACTTGTTCCAAGCTCTCCCATCAAGGGTCTTAATAGACACCCCATCCTAGTACCCCCCTAAGGATCTCCTTAGTTCTTCTAATTCACCTCCACTAATCATAAACTCTAAGTCATACTCCGAGTACTAATTTAGAGGACACTAACTGTGACAACCCGTATATGATTATGATAAATTATATTTAAATCATAATTATCCTATGTGATATGAATAATGTGTTTTTAGTATGTCTAATGTTAAGTGATTATGGTTAGTATAATTCTACTTTCATAAATCATGAATTGTCGAATTATTTACGAACACAAGATTTGGTTATTTTCGATAGAAATGTTCCTGTTTAAGACTAGTTTTGACCCTTGTAAAATTACAATTGACTTGAGGTGAAAACTACATAGTTGTAGATATGTGAGTTAGGGTTGTAACACAACAAACGGTGCATCAAACGGATGTTCGAGTAGGAAGTTAGGTCGAAATTACGAGAAGGGACGAATCTGTCAATTCCCTTAAGTGGTAAATTGTCTTTTATTAAACCAAATGTTTTAATTTGATTGGATGGATTGGGAGGCAGCCTTGGCCGACTTAAAACTCTCCCTTAACCTTATTTCTTCAGCAAATAAGTCCCTAGGTTCAGTTTGAGGTGATATTAGCTTGAGGAAAGAGAGGTAGAAGTTAAGGAAGAAAGGGTTACAAGGAAAATCTAGGAAAACAATTCCAAGAAAATCCTTAAGGTGTTTCCAAGGTAATATTATGTGTTAATATTGTTTTAATCTTCTATTATACTTATTTCAAAGTATATAAATCGTGAATTATTGATCCAAATTCCATCCTCCTTTGTGATAATATGTATTGGTTCATATGTGAGATAAGTGGTGTTATAGGTCATATTGCTTTGTATTGAAACCCTTTTTATTCAAACTTGCATATCTCTTTGTGTGCTTACTGGAATTCAGAAATTCCAATTGGATATGAAAATAGACTTATATATTCATATCATATCCGAAACTCAGAATTTAACTCCTTATGGTTAGGTCTTAGTGATGGTTGCAAGTTGGTATATGGTTGCTGTTTGTATATTTCATTTCGGTATGCCCTGAGTTTGGTCAAGCTTTTGAGATAGCAAATGAAGTCCAAATATTATGAAACTTTAATTATGTACTATTCAGTATGTCTACTGAAAGTGTGTCGAAAATCATGGAAAGTTATTCTGTATAAAAATAATGAAAATTCTTGGAAGTCAAAGGAACAATAGAGGAGTTTGTAGGACAGATTTCTTGTGTTGTAAAGAAATGGCCATAACTTGCCCTAGGAAGCTTGAAAAATTACACCGTCACTTGTAATGGAAAGTATATTCAGATGTGTTTCCAGATTGATAAGCTTGAACACCTGTATGTGTACTATTTATGAATATAGGATGGTTAAGTATGGAGGACAATGATTTGACGCCATATTGGATACCCCATGAAAGAATGTTTGTATCTACTCCTTCCCAAGGGTATTTGGAGTACATGTTTCATGTGTATATATATTCAGAAGTATACTTTTATGTTTACTTGAGTTTAGTTATAAATTCCTTATGAGGTAGTTTCTAGGGTTGAATGTTCATGACCTTATCAACATATAAACCATCGTTTCGTCTGTACATATGTTTCATGGAATATGACTTGAGTAGAATCATATTGTGGTTGTGTACTTATTTAAAGTTACATAATTATATTAAGATAATACTTATGATTGAGTTTCAATACTGATTTAGTTGGATTAACAGGTGTAAAGTCAAATCAACCAAGTTCAACTCCACCGGAGGGAAACGGGAATACATAGTTGATAACACAAGGTGAGTGTACTTACTGAGTTGATTTTGGATATGACATATATATAGCATATGTTGAGATGATATGGCTTATTTAAAAGTCATGAGATGTTGATATGTTATGGCTTATTTAAAAGCCAAGAGATGTTGAGATGTTATGGCTTATTTAAAAGCCAAGAGATGTTGAGATGTTATGACTTTATAAAAGTCAGGATATGTTGAGTTGCTATGCAATTCAGGAGATGTTAGGTTTTTAAAACCTATGGATATGATCATTGCCTACGGGCAGGAGATGTGGGGTTTATTAACTCCGGATATGTATATGGCCTAATTTGGCACAGAGATGTATATATTGTTATGTTGATACGTTAATATAGTACTTTTACTATAGATAGCTGTAGTACATTCACTGAGTTTTTAAACTCATGGTTTTATATGTTTACATTTTCAGGTTTTCCAGCTGCCACTGCCAGGTCTAGGAGGTTGAGTACATAGAAGTAGGGTCTTGTTAGTTTGTTTTATAAACTGCACTAGTTGTAATTAAGTTAAATGAGATGTGAGTTCTGTTGAAATTGTCTCCTTAAAACGATTGGATTTTTTTAATATTCCGCATTTTAACCTTGAAGTTGTTTAAATATGTATTACCTAAATAATAAATAAATTATAATTGTTGTTTGTAAACTATCTAGTTAATTATATCAAAATGGGGTTAGGGTGTGACACTAACACTCTTGGGACACATTTGATTCCGATCAACTCTTCGACATAATAGAAGCTCAATGAAACCTTGAAGGGCTCTTAATCCCCTTTCCAATGGTCCCTTCCATGAGCAAATTGGCCTCCTGATTTGGACGAACGATCCAATCTACTCTGAGTAATGATCTGGAGGCCACCGAGTGCTTTCAGGACCCATTTGACTCTAGTTAAATCTTTTACCATAGCAAAGCACAATTAAATCTTGAAGGCTCTGAATGCCCTTTCCAACGGTTCGTTATTTCCACGAATTGGACTCACAGTTCATACAAATGATCCTTTCTACTTTGAGTACTAATTTAGAGTCCATTGGGAGTTCTCAAGCCCTGTTTGGCACTGATTATCTCTTTGAACTGATAAAAACTCAATGAAACCTTGAAAGGCTTTGAATCCCCTTTCCAACGGTCCATTCTATGAGCGAATCGGCCTGACGGTTTGCACGAATGATCTATTTTGCTCTGAAAGGCCACCAAGCACTCTAGGGACCCATTTAACTTTAGTTATCTCTCTAAGATGATTGAATCTTAATGAAATCTCAAAGTCTATAAATTCCCTTTTGCAATGGTCTGTGTTGTGTGTGAATCGGCTACACGGTTTTCGCGAACAACCCTTTTACTCTGAAAATCCCTATCTAGAGATCACCTGGCACGTTCGAGCCCTGTTTGAGTTTTGTCAGCTATCGAACTCGGGAGTTCTCAATGTATTCTTTAAGGCATTGAAATTACCTTTCAAACATCCCAACCATACGTTATTCAGACGTACGGTTTGCATTTGATTACCGTTTTTCTAAAAAAGTTCATTTCAGACTACCTATAGGAACCCCAGACTCCCTTTTCAATCGGCGGGGAGTACATCCCTTGCTCATCAATTCAGTAACTATGTCGATATTCAAGCCATGGTTCATTTTGATTATAACCCCAACCCTAAAGTGCACTATATAAAGAGCCCCTGACCTCACTCCGAAAGGAGGTTCCATTCAGCAATCAACAAAGATTCCCTTAAAATCATAGCATTCAAATTAACAAAAAAGCATAATTTCCAAAATTCCCCTACCTCAGTTTCCTACCACATTTACTTACATACCTCATCTTATTATACCTCCCTTATACCACTACAAAAATTAGCATACAGACCTCTGAAATTCAACAATAAAAGTCTTCTGTGGGGTATATTGCTAACTATTTTCTAGTTTATTCATTTAGTGATATTATTCACTTTATTCTCATTTTGTGACATCTTTTAGTTTTGTTTCATTACCTCACATAAAGTCACATCCACATTTTTGTTATTAGTATTTCACACAACTTATTTTCATAAAAATCCCCCCCAAAAAAAGATAAAAAGAGGGATTACTTGTAAATTCCAAAAGTAATACGTCCTCATTTTTTTTTGCACTAGAACACTAAACACATTTTTCTCAAAAGCACTCAAAGAAGAGTCTTGAATTTGGCTTTATGAGTTAAACCCCACACCTACGCCATTTTCTAACTACTTGGACTTTGATGCCCCTTGGCTACGTAGGCATCTCGAAAAAATCATGGGATTCGTGTCCTCTTTTCCATTTTATGTATTTTATATTCTACTGCATTTATTTTATGAGACTTGAACTCCCATATATTTGTATCTCGTCTGACATGCACATTGACTTTTTCATAGAGATTCTTAAATCAGAGAACACTTACATAAAATGTTTATGATTATTTTTAGTGCACTCCTATTGATGAATCCACTCCGTATCTTCTATGATGCGAGTAAGATAATTCCCTCCTCCCATTATTTATATTGCACACATATACATAGACATCACACTTCAGAGAAAAGGAGAAGATCAACATAGCCCATGAGAAATTGAAAGGGCGAAATGGGTGCCTAACACCTTTCTATACATAACTTAGTCCCCGGACTTTCGAATCATTTGGTTACGTATACATCAGTATGACCTTGATATCATTATCTCAAGGCTGATAATTTTTTTTTCCTATTTTGAGCAAAATATCCTGACGACTCAATTTCTTCCTGTTATCCCATTTTAACGATGATCAATTTTATATCCAAGGCAACCCGTGAAGATGATGGCATAAGTGAAAAAAAATACGTCCATATCCTCAAAAAGTAAGATAAAGGGGGACCTTTTCCCCTCCCGTCCCATTTTTGGGCCAACCCGTGCCAGAGGAATCCAACCCCGATGGCCACAAAGGTGCTTCGTAATTTCCAAATAACCCAGCATTCGGACACGTTTGGCCTCATAAACCTCAATGACTTGATTGAATACTAGTTGAGAGTCGTTGATGGCCTCAACATGCTCTAGTTTCAAATGAATGGCCAGACCTGGGATTTGTACTAAGGCTTCATACTCTACCTCATTATTAGAGGCTTTTAATTGAAAACAGAGGGCAAGAGAAATTTTACACCCTCCTAAGATAAAAAGATAAATTCCGTCTCTAATGCCTAAGCTATTGGAAGATCCATCTAGATGCAACACTCATATTGGAAAGCTTGGGCCTATAGACTAGGACGGTGGATGTTTGGTCTTTTTTGGTGATCCCTGCGACCATCCCGATGCCAGGGGGTCGGGGTATATGGAGGTGGATCCCTTTTTCCTTTCCCCTAATTTTTTTGACGTATGCATGGATTGCATCCTTTATAGGCACGCTCGACCATCGTTGGTGTTAACTCTTTAGAGATAGAGTTGCCTGCCTATTTTTCACAAATCAAGCTAAATAAATATTATCACCTCGAGAGCGCGACATCAAGGAAAACATTGATGCTTACGAAACAAAGTAGTTCAAAGGTCCGGGATTAAGTTTTGGAATGATAATGTGTTAGGCACCTATCCCTCCCTTTAAATCTCTTATGGGAATGTGTTAATCTTCTTCTAGGGAACTTCGTGATGTGTGTGCTTATGTGCATAATATAAATGGAGGGCGGAATCGCTCGATTCTCATCATGGATAAAGGCAAAGCAAGGTTATCCATAGGAGTGTCCCCAAAATAGCAATTAAAACTATAATGTAAGTAATTTTCAATTCACAAGTCGTCATGGAGTAACAATTGTGTATAACGGACAAAGACACAAGTAAACAAGACTGTAAAATGTATATATCACAAATATATGATGGAAATAAAGTAACAAAAATATGTGGGAGGACTCGAGTCGAGGAATTTACCCAAGATGCCTATGTAGCCTAGGGGGCATCAGAGTCGCATAATTTAAAACCAAAACGAGTTAGGGTTTGTCCCATAAATCCAACCGGGACTTTATTTATATGCATGTCTAGAAAAAGGTGTTTTAGTGTGAGAAAGTGTGATGAGAAATCCAATTTAATATTTATGAGTGAACCCTCTTTTTTCTTTTTCTTTTTCTATAAAAATAAAGTGTGTGTTAATACTAATAATAAAAGGCTTAGAATTAATATGGGTGATGTAATGAAGTCAAGTACTAAAGAGAAAATGAAGTAACTAATGCAAAATTAAGGGAATTAAAAGATAAAGAGGAAGTGATAGACCTCCGTATAAAGCCTTGAAGTAGATTTCCTTGTAGCGCTGACCTCAAGGTGAAGGGATGGTGGTTTGAGGAGGTAGGTGGGAATTTACTCAAATGAGTATGAAAATGATGTGAGCTAGGCTTTTTAGGAAAGAACGACTCTGAATTCGAGGGAATTCTCTCTGAAATGCTTAGAGCGATGTTCAAGTGTGCTTTTAAAATTGAGGTCATGGCCTATATTTATAGGGAAAATGGGTGCCAATAGACATGGTTTTAGACCTACCTATCGACATAGAACCCTAGACACACTGCCAATAGGTAGGGTCCTGGGGTAACCATTCAGCAATCTGAGGTAGGTTTTTTGAAAAAATGATCGTAAAATACGAACCGTAAGTTAGAATCATGTATGGGGTAGACCGTTAAAAAGGGTATTAAGAGATCTTCAATAATCCAATGATAAACTCTCGAGTTGGGGAGTTAAACGATGTCAAACGAGACCCAGAAGTGCCTATTTGGTCAGTAGATAGGAAATTCTGGGAGGAAAATGGATCAAAACCATAAGTCAGAATCATGCACAAGATGGACCATTGGAAAGGGTATTCAGTGCCCTTTAAGATTGAATTCAGGTTCATTTGTTCGGAGAGTTAACCTTAGTTAAACGGGGCTAACAAATGCTCAATGACCTTTCAGATTAAAATGAGTCATTCATCTATACCGTAAGGATGATTCACATATAGTGTGGACCATTGTAAGGGGTATTCAGATCCTTTCGAAGATCCATTCAGTCTCATTCGAGCTAAAGAGATGATAGGAGTAAATGGAGCTCAGGAGCGCCTGGGGGCTTCGGGATTAATTTTTAGGGTAAAATAAATCATTCGCTCGAACTGTAAGACTGATACACATATGAGACAGATCGTTAGAAAGGATATTTAGAGCCCTTTAAAGATCTATTGAGATTCTACTCACGTAAGGAAGTTTATTGGGTCAAAATAGGGCTCGACAGAGCCCAATGGCCTCCATATCGGTTTTTAATAGTTAAACGGATCGTTCATCCGAATCGTAAGTCTAATTCATACATGAGGTGGACCATTGTAAAGGGGATTAAGATCCCTTCAAATATCCTTTACTCAGGCGAGGAAGTTGATCAGAGTCAAATGGGGCCCGAGAGTACCGGTGGCCTTTAGATTGATACTTGGAGTATGACCTAAGGTTTATGGTGGATGAGTGAATGCTAGGTACCTAAGGAGTTGATTATGGAGGGTCCTAGGATGGGGTGTCTACACTTCCATTTCCTTATATGAGCTCTAGAGTTGTTCTTCTACCTCATCTAGGCTTCTCAATTCCCTAATGAATTAAGCTAAGGTCTGACCCTAATGGAACTTCATGGGTTGTAATTGATTTTAAATTCACGCAACTCCATAGACCACTTCATAGGACTTATAGAGGTATCATGTGTGTTGAGGATTTACTAGAGGAGTTGATCGATCATGACCACGTGTGTGACTAGAAGTAAGGCTTTCGGTATCTGGTTGAGGTAATCACGGTTAACAATAAGATTTTCCATCCTTGGATATTTACTCTCAAGCTCTTATGGATCTTTGTTGACATAGTAAAACGAATACTGGACCACGTACTCTTCTCGAATCAGGGCTGAGCTGATAGAAATTGGGGAGGTAGAAAGATATAAGTCAAGTCTTCCCCAATGATGATTCGTTACACTAGAGGTGGAGACTCCAAGTGTTTCTTTAGATTTTGGAAAGATTCTTCCACCTATAGAGTCCATTGAAAGGTCGTGTTTAGTATCTCAAAGAATGGAAAGCCTTTGTATGTGGCCTTAGAGAGAAAATGATTGGGGGAGGCGATTGTCCCATTAATACATTGAACCTCTTTGACTGTTCTTGGGATTTCATCTATGACACGTCTGGTGACCACAAAGCTTAAAAATTATCCCCTATCTACCCTGAAAGCACATTTATCTCAATTAAGGTTCATATGATTTTGTGAGAGGATTATGAAGGTCTCCATAAGGTTCTACACATGGTCATGAGCCTCTAGACTATTGACCAATATGTATTCAACATAGACCTCCATGAATTTCTCAATGAGGTATTTAAAGATAGAGTTCACCACCATCAGATAGGTTACACCTGTATTATTTAGTCTCAAGGTCATTGTTCTATAATAATAGTTACTTTTGTTAGTGATGAATGGGGTATTTTCTTCATCTATAGGAGACTTCCTAATTTGATTTCACTAGAATATGCATCCATAAAAGAGATAAGCTCATGACAAGTAGGTGAATAAACTAAAGTTTTAATGTGAGGGAGAGGATAGAAATCCTTAGGACAAGACTTGTTAAGGTCAGCGAAATATACACACATTTGCCATTTTTTATTTGGCTTAGGCACCATCATCACATTAAAAAGCCATTTTGGGTATTTTACATCTTTCATGAAATTGTATGCTAAGATCTTATGAACCCCTTTAATAGCAGTTATGCTCCTCTTAAGGCCAAAGAACCTCTTCCTATGGCATACTAGCATGTCATTTGGGTCCACACTCAGGTGGTGGAGCATGACCTCGGGATGTATTCCTATTATATCTTAACGACTCCAAGTGAACACATCTCTATTTTATTTTAATAATTGGGTCAATTCATCTCTATAGATGATCTTAGACCAGCCCCGACATGACGGAACTTGGTGGGATCTTTTTTATCAAGGCAAACTATAATGAGAGCCTCAATTACCTAACTATAGACGCTACATTCTAGGACCACCTAAGTCTCTCCTTAGGTCCCCTAGCACCTCCCTTTTCACTATAAACCCTAGGCCATACTCAGAGTATCTATTTAGAGGCTATTGGGTGCTCTCGGGGGCCTTATTTGATTCCGATCAACTTTATCATCATATCAAAAGCTCTTTGAATATTTGAAAGGCTCTGAACCCCCTTTCCAACGGTCCACCCTGTGTGCGAATCGGCATAATGGTTTGGACGAATGGACCGTTTTACTTCTAAAAATCAATTTGGAGCCCACCGGACGCTCCCAAGCCCCGACTTGACCCAAGCAAATTCATCATTAGAGCAAAATCTCTTTGAATCGTCTAAGGTCACTCAAACCCCTTTTTAACGGTATATCTCGTGGGAAAAATTGCATAATCGTTTGGATGAACAATCCATTATCCCTCGAAAATTCATTCGGAGGCCACCAGGCACTCCCGAACTCTATTTGACCAAATTAAACTCTTCAGCTCGAATGAGACTGAATGAATCTCCAAAGGTAACTGAATAACCTTTCTAACGGTCTAACCCGTGCGCAATTCTGACTTACAGTGCGGACGAACAATCTATTTTATTCTGATAGGTCACCGGGTGCTTTTAGGACCCGGTTGACCATGGACAACATTCTGAATCAAGAAAAACTCTTTGGAATGTCAAAGTACATCTCCTAACATTTCCAACGGTCCTCCCAATTTGTGATTCTAACTTACCATGTGGATGAATAATTCGTTTTAATCCGATAATCTCCCGTCCAAAGGACCAATGTGCACTTTCGAGCCACATTTGACCCAAAGTCAACTCCCAGACCTGGGAGTAGTCCAAAGGACTCTTGAGCGTCTTTGAATTAACATTCTAACGGTATGCCCGTGCATTATTTGGATCAATGGATTGCGTTTTATGATCATTTTTCCAAAACAATCTGCAAAAGACTACCAATTGGCAGGTCTAGTTCCCTGCCTATTGGCAGTGTGTCTACGGTCGCTTGTCAATGGGATGGACTACGTCCATGTCGATCGGAATCCCCCATACCCTATAAATAGAGGGAATAACCTCACTTCCAAATCACATCAAAGATCCATCAGCGTCAGTGATCTTAGCAAAAATTCTCTCGAAATCAGCGAAGTTCCTCCATGTGAAGTTCCATTGAAGATTACATTCTCATCCTTTTCATACCCAATGTGGAAAAATCACATTCTCTCTCATCCAACCTTCATCTCATATTCAAGGGAGTTTGTCCAAGATTAAAGATCAAGCTTCAAAGAAGGTCCAAATCCTTCCCTCTCTCTTTAAATTTCTTATTTTGTATAAATTTCATTAGATGCATCAGTCAGTTCTTACTTTATTTCATACACATTAATATTTACATTTTTATTAGTATATTTCACATACTTTATTTTCTATAAAAAAAACTCAAAACAAACCAAAAGGAGGGTTACACCTATAAATTCCAAACAAGATTATCCGTCACACTTTTTCAAACTAAAACACATTTTTCTACACACACACCTACATTAAAATTTCGTTCGAATCCATGGGATAAACCCCGACCTTATACCGCATTCAAACTACCTGTACTCTGATGCCTTTATAGTCTACGTAGGCATTTCGAATTACAACCTGAGACTCGAGTCCAATTTTTCAATTTTTAACTTTTTCCAAAATTTCATATTTTTCCAAATCCTCCAATTTTTCTAAATCCCCCATTTCCATATTCTAGCATTAGTATACATATTATGTTTTTTAGCATTTTATCCAACAAATATTAACTTTCCATCGTAACGACTAATATCGCAATAAACACATAAATCATATTTTCTTTATATTATTTTAGGAACATTCCTATGGATGACCTCACTCTATCTCTTCCATGGTATGAGTTGGGTGATTCTGATCTCCATTAAATATACACGCACACCCACTTCACGCAGAAATAAAGGAAAATAATAACACTACCCCATGAGAGATCGAAAGGGTGGGATAGGTGCCTAACACCTTCCCATTTAGTAACTTAGCCCTCGAACCCTTCGAATTATTGGTTTCGTCTGCATTAGTTTATCTTTAATGTTGTTCTCTCGAGGCGGCGACATGTTCTTTTTCCTATTTTGTGCAAAATAGGTTGGCGACTCCATCTCTTACCCCACACAGATGACAGTCGACCCATTCCTAAGTAGGGAGTGAGAACTGTCGATCCCCCTTCCTTTACCATCCCAACTTTGGAAGGTATAAGAGGGAGAAGAGAAAAAGGCACGCATTCTTTGGTCGGGATGGCCACACTAACCCCTTTTTTATTTTCTTCATATCATGGATCTAAGGTATCCATGGACAGTAACTATAATCCTAAGGTCTCTAGGGGATCTCAAACATCTCTCGTGGAGGAGGAAAAACCTCTACAATGACTTCAATACTCCTCTGGCAGCTTTGTTGTACCTCTAACACCCCTTAGGATAGCTCCAATGATCTTTTATTTTCTCTAACGGAAATTTTATACATTTTTCTAGCCTTTTCTAGTCTCCTAACATTTCTCCTACATGCATGGGGTATGGGAATCTCATCACCATCCCCCGAGTTGACATAATAACGTCCAAATCATTAAGCTAAGGTCTACTAAAGATCACATTATAGGATAAGGGGATATCCACCACCATTAATTTGTTCCAAATTGTATATCATTAACCCTTGGAACTAATTATTAGGGGGAGAGTGTCATACCCCATATGATAGGTTTGTTCTATATTAAAACCATTCAATGGGGTGGTGATATGTTCTATATACTTCATGGATAGGCCTATGGACTTAAATGTATCTAAGAGAAAGATTTCAGCTATGCTCCCAGTATTGAATAATACCCTCTTCATATTTACATTGAACATGATCATAGTGATGAATAAAGGGTCATCATGGGGGAGGAGTATCCTCCTAAGGTTTGTATCAGGAATAATCATTATTGGGCCTCCCTTTGGGGATTAACTCTAATGGTACACATCGTTAACTTGTACCCCCTCTTGTTGCATGCTCCAAAGGTGAGATTTTTTAGTTATGGTAGAAAGTCCACCATCGACAACACCTCCAGATATGGTATTCACATCAATAAAGGGAACGCCATTTTCATTCTTATTATTTTTATGATGACCTTTCCTAGTGTCCTTTTCTATAAACTCCTTACGATATCATGTCTTGATCACTCATTTAGTTGATTCTTTGATTCAGAAAAATTCATTAGTGTTGTCCCTATGGTCTCTGTGGAATCAAAATTACTTTAATTTGTCCCTACTGTCCTCTAAAGCTCAAGTGGGAATAGGTGGACGCAAGAGATCTTGAGTATCCCCTACTGGAAAGATCTCTTTAATAGTATTCATGAGAAATGTGAAGTGTTTGTCCTTCGAAGGTCCATTATTATTTTTTTCTCCATTATTCCTCTTTTGGCCTCATCCACCTCTGATAAATCTTAGAGGAGAAATAACACATCATTTCTCTTTCACTATTAAGGGAGGATATAGAATGCCTTGTCGTGACTATATCCTCAGCATTCGTGTATTTATGATCTGTTTCAAGTAACTCTGACATGGACTGAGGGGGCCTTTTACTCAACGACCTCTGTAAATACTTTGATGTGAAGCCTGGGATGAAGATTGTTATCATCTAGAATTGGTACCAAGATTTGTCTTAGATAATTTAGTTATAGTCTGAGATAACAAATAAATAAACAATAAAAGGTAGGTGTAAGAAGATAGGGATGAGAATAAGAAAATTACAATAGAAGTACATGGTTTAGCCCTCAAGAATGACCCTACACCCACACATTATCTTTTAGCTCTAGTATTAGAGTAGTACAATCATTTTATCTCTCTGCCTAGACAATCAGAATGTTAGAGTCTCTTTCTCTCTCTCTCTCTCTCTCTCTCTCTCTCTCTTTGTGTGTGTGTGTGTAGGATAATTGGTTGGTTTGTTGCCTCTTCACTGGGTTGCTCCCCCTCCTAAATATGAGTGTGAGTTTTTATTAGTGGACTTATCCAACTAAACCACTAGAATATGTCAATGGTTTTGTCTTTATAGAATAAGCAAATAACCCATTTACATGTTAATGGAGGAATAATTTTAAAGTTCGCATGGGAAAACAAAGGTAAGAGAATATAGTTTTTATTGAGTGCATGAGTGCTCTGATGATGTCATCTCATTGCATATTCTTTGGTAGTGTACGTATAATGGCATGTGAACCTTCTGGGATGTTAGGGACGACCAAAATGCCTAAGTCCGACCGTAATCATGTCTGAGTTGATATATTTATTACTTGAGCTTACCTCATTATTGTTAATAATGAGTTCAATTTTACCCTTTTAACTGGTTTTTGGGTCATACCATATTTATGGTTCAACAAGCCCTCAAGAATTTGCTTGCGATTGACATGTGTGATAAATTATTTGAAGTATTATGTCTTATGGGTATGCACTGAGCGAATTGAGTGAGTTAAGTGTTTATTGAAAATTACGCTCGCCCTTGGTAGTTATAGTCATCCTTGGATATCCTTTGCGCGCAGCGAGTAGAATCACTTAGGAATTTTTTTCTTGGAAATGAATTTTCCACGTGTTAGATGCTTAGGATGGCATGTGGTGAAACTATGCCCCACATGTTTAGGGTAGTGTGTGTAAGTCTACGCCGCACCAGTTCGCATCAGTCTCCAATGCGTCAATGCATTTTCCCAGGCATGACATTATGTGATGCTTCTAATAGTGGTAATTATTGCCATCTAAACATATAAAATCCTTAATTTCAAATCGTGTCAAACTTTTAAATTCCACTTTCCCATGCGTGATCATTTTAAAGAGAAAATTTCCTTTGTTCCTAAAATCCTTTCTTCTCAGGAAAAAACTCTCCCCTTCTGCCATTTTTGACTGGTTCTTGGTCTAAAAAACCTTTTTCGGCAAGCCTTTACATCTAGCTTCCATCTCCTGGAAAAGTTTGAGGGTATGTATTATCTTCTTCAACTCTTTTAAGGTTTCGGTCATGTCGTCCGTCTTCAAAAGTTTTAATTTGAGCTTGTTATATAATTTCTTCACTCTTAAGCGTCAATTTATTTGTTGTTGTTGCTAATTTATTCTCTAATGAGGGAATCATGCTTCTTTAGGTGGCCATTAAGTGGGTTGGCTTAAGGTTTTCCATTTTTATATCTTTTAGGGCTTTCCAGGTATTTTAGAGTTTCATTTTGTCAAAACCTTAGATTTCTAAGACCAAATATCCCCCAAATATTTGTTTACCTTGAATAGGCTTCGTTTTACATCCCAATTCCTTAATTTTAATGAGTTACAAGCCTCACGTGCAAAGGCAGTTGGAGTATTTGGATGAATTAGAGCAAACCAAACCTGGTATAGTTGCAGGGAGGTTCCTTAAACCTCTATAGGTTGTTCATCATGAGGATGAACTTGGTTATCCCAAATAAACACTTACTGTAGCCTCTTCTACTGATTCTACACCACATACCCCCAGCTATAGAATGTAGTTCTTCTGAGTTCTCTAAAATTATAGTTATTACTGAAGTGAACCACCCTATGAGTGATGAGAAGCTTGCGAACACGATGTTCGACGTCTCCATCATTTACTTAGACGCCTATCGATAGAGAACTATTCTTGAAAGTCCTAAAGCCTTAACATCTTCTGTGGTTATTCCTCTTGATAAGGAGAGTACTTTGAGAACTCTGATTTTTAGGATCTATCATCTACTGATGCTCAAAATCATGTCTATAATATCACTTAGGATGGACTCGAGGATTTGAAGGATAAATATGATACTCGTTTTACATATTCCTTAAGACTGCCCAACTTTGATAAGTGGGTTTATAATCGACCTAATGCTGATGAGATATATTTCCCAGTTTGGGCCTTGAAAGCAGGAGTTCGACTGCCCATTTACCTAATCATAGGATTTATTCTAAAAGGTTATGGACTTGATCCAACCCAACTTCTACCAAATGCCTATAGGTCCATTTTGGGGTAAATGGACTAGGCCAGGACCACACTAGTTTTGACTTGATTGGGGTCATTTTTTGATTTGTGTATGGTATGAAAGATAATGCCAAAGCCAATAGGTATTATTATTTTTCCACCTAAAATGTGATATGGTGAAGGTTGCTGATATAAGAAACCATAGCTAGAAGAATCAGTTCGTATACATTAAAAGTGATTTGGAATTTCATTATGATAAGAAGAATAGATATTGTAGTGTCCCTTACGACTAGAATGGGCCATATCATAACGGTGTATACCTTACTATGCACTGACACTTAGTAATTTTATTTTGGTTACCATGTACTAGTTTTGCTTTTGCTCGGCCTTTTTACAGATGAGGGGGCTCCTAAATTGGCAGTCTTTCATAAACAATTGGTGCAATACACTTGCACTCCTAAACCAGTTAAATTTGAAAAGATTTTATCTTTGATAAAATTTATAAGCCTTGGATATTATACGCCTCTGAGATATGTTCCCCCTAGATACCTTTATATAACATTAGTACCTGAGGGCAACATTTCTATTGAACAAGGAGGAGGAGCCAAGAAGAAATAACCGATTGAGAAGGAAGGTCTAGTCAATCAAAAGGTTGTAGAAGGTATTAGGATCTTTATTAACTTGTCTACTTAGCATTTTGACTTTAATAAATGGCGTGTTTTTGTGAATCTGTTACTCCCATTTCATCATCTTTTCAGGTTAAACCCTCATCTAGCATGGCTCCTCTTAAACTTAACCGTGTAGCCATGGAGATTTACTGTAAGAGAAAGCTTGATACTGAGGCCAAGAAGAAGAAGGACGATGTTAATTATAGAGAAAATAAGAAGATTGATACTGAGAAGAGGGCCAATGCTGAGGCCCGAAGGAATATTGAATATGTTGCCAGGAGGCAGGCCGATGCTGATGTTGTTACTAATGTTACTTCTAAAGCTAAGGAGAAGGGGAAGGTGGTTGTTTCTAATAACAAGCCATAACATGTAGTGAGAGTCCTATACAGGGTCCCATGCCTCTACTTAATCTCAAACACTAAAAAAAACAAAGCCTATGGTGAAAGGGTCCAAATTCTGGGGGAACCATGTTAGTTCTTAGTCTAAGGTATGGGATCATCCACTCTTTATGGTGAAGTGGACCCATTCACTTTTGATCCAAATCATATTGGCACAGCTGATAGTTGATGAAAATTCTATCTCTTGTCACATAGACAATGTTGCTGATGTGGTAGGATATCACGGTATGGACCTGAATTTAAGTTTCTGAGGGTTTGAATGTTGAAAAATTATAGAATATGGTGCAATACTAATTGTTGGTGGTATGTTCTCAACGAGACATGCAGTTTTTAAATTACATCGATGTATGCTTTATAATATGTCGATCTCTTTGTCTTTTTTCAGGGTACGATGAGTTCATTCGTTATGAGGGAGCAAGTAGCTTCATACTAAAATGCTTACGATGAGGTGAAGAAGGCCAACATCAAACTCCTTGAACACCATGAGACCATGTCAGAGGAGTTAAAAATTGCCAAGGTCAAAGAAAAAGATGATCAACTCATTGCGATCACTGAACATTTAAGCCGAGATGAGTCAAAAAATACAAAGATGAAAGATCATATCAACACCGAAATTATAAATCTTAAGAGTTTGAATATGGTTCTTATTAAAAGGACTAATGATTTTTAAAAAGTGAATGATACTCAAGGTGGATACTGAAGCTCTTATGAAGGCCAATACAACCTTGCCTATGTTGAAGAAGAAGGCATCCAAAAGTATAAGTCCTCTACCGATCACAACATAGACTTGGTGATTATCATCATGGAAGGCTATAATGAACTAAATAATAAGGTCTTGAAACATTATCTGGATATTGTTAAAATTGTCCAAGCTTAGGAGGGGGCGATGGTGAGGCTAAAGCCTTGGCTGCTGAGTAGGATATGATGGAGGTTAATGTCATGAAAGGAAAAGTTGTAGGAGACTAGAGCTAACCAGTTCACTACTACTGATGTCCTCCCCATCACTCTTGAAGATGTTCCAGTGCCTAAAGTCTATGCTGGCCATGTTCCCAAAGATTAAGTTCTTCTATCCAGCTCGAACTTGTTGTTCTTTCTTTGTGAATTGTGTAAACACACTGAATAACTATCTATGATGCATGTTTTAAATTTTTTTATATTCTTATTATCACTATGATTACGTTGTTCATGATATTTGTTTCATGTATTAAAGTTTTAATTGGTCCTTATAATTATTTCTTAGCCTTTTTGACTGTGTCATCGGATTCCATTGTCACAACTTAGGCTTACTAGTTCCCTAAGGATGAACTATATTATTTGTCCATTTTAGAAAAGGTATGTGGTCCGATCTTATCACCATACCCTCTTTTAAACATATTGTGCATTCAAAGACATCCATTTGATCAATGAGGTTGGCTTAAGACAACCTAATCTCTCATTTTTTAGTAGTCAAGGACATGTTTTTGGTCAATTGAATTGGCTTGAGATGACTTGACCTACGATTTTGGCATTGTTAAAGATGTGCACTGATTAATTGGGTTGGCTTTATCCGACCCGATCAAAGATTTTATAAAAGTTAATAAAGTGCTTTTATTTTTACCTGAGATGTCTTTAGCCGAAGCCTCTTGCTTAACTCTTTGAACTAATTTTAAATTAATGCCAATAAGAATTTGATAATCATAAATTTAAAATTGGGGTAACATGTACCTTCATATAATGACTTATTATCATACAAGTATTGTAACCTCCCAATGTATTTCTTCTTCTTTAATTACTAAAAAACTTCATAATGATAATACCTCTTGAGGTGTTCAGAGTTCCAAGGTTTTTTGAACATCTCCCTTTCTAGAGTTTCAAATCGATAAGTACGAGGTAGTATAATTTCCACCACACATTAGGGGACATGTAAATTCTCTTTCAACTTGTCGGACTTATATGTGACCTTATTCACGACATACTCCCCTTCATTGAGTGTACTAGGATTGACTATTTTATTATATAAATTTATTGTGCATTGTTGATAGGTTGTTACCTAGAGTGTTGTTACCTCCCTGATTTCATCTATCGGGTCTAGATCCAATCTTCTTTCAAAATAATTCTTGGGGGATTCAAAATTGAAGAAACTATGGATTGGCAGACCGACGTCAACTGGGACCATGGCTTGACTACCAAAGGCCAATATGTAGAGTGCTTATCCTTTTGCTTTCCACGGTATTATTCTTTAGTCTCACAACATGCTTTGTTGTTCATCTATCCAATTCCCCTTGGCTAATTCCAGCCTCCACTTCATTCCATCTAGCAAAATTCAATTTGCTCCCTCTTTCTTCCCGTTACATTATAAATGAGCTGGTGATGAATGAAATTTTCTAAGTTTTCCCTTATTGCAATACTTTTGAAACTCATCATTATCAAATTGGGTGTATTTGTCGACAGTGAAGGAGTGGTGGATCCTATCCATGCTTATCACATTTTTTTATATAAATTGGGAGACATTTACATAAGTCATTTTAATGAGTGGTTCGAACTCTACCCATTTTATGATATAATCTACAACTACCACTAGATACCTGAATATTCATTTAGTCTTTGGTAATGAGCCGACTAGATCCATGCCCCAAATGGAAAAAAGTTCAATGTGATAAGATCGACACTAGTTCAACTCTCGGTCTTCTGTGTATCACTTCATATATCTAGAATTTTTTGTAGTTTTGCATGTATCCTTCATAGTCTTTCCTCACTGCTGGCCAATATTACCGTTGGATGTATATTCTCATTACTAATGTTTTTCCTATTATATAGGAACCGCATGATCCCTCGTGTAGTTCTCTTATCGGGTTTGGCACTTACATGGTATGAATACATCATTAAGGTTGTAATCCTTTTTTTGTACAAAACTCCCTTATCCATGATGAACTTGGCCGCTTTATAATTAAGTCTTCTCACCTCCTTTTGATCGCCTAGAAGAATGCCTTCTTTCAATAATCTTATAATTGGGTCCATCTAGGATGGGCCCATGGTCAGCTTCAGAAAATTTACATTTTCTACGTCAATGATCATTTGTCATAAGATTTCTACAAGCATAATTCTCCTCAAATGGACCCTACTGGTTAATGCCAAACGAGGTAATGCATCTGCTCTGGTATTTTTAATTATGGGTATTCGAATCATTTGGAGTTCTTTTATCTTTGGAATTAACAATCTCACCCTTGCAACATATTTAACATGTTTTTCTCTATTATTTCATACTCTCCAAGAATCTGATTTTCCACTAGTTATGAATCACTGTGAGCCACTATTTGTTGGGCTCCAAGTGATACAACCAACTTCAATCCAGTAATCAAAGCCATATATTCATATTCATTATTAGGTACTTCAAATTTGAAATGGAGAGCCCATTTTATGTCAGCTCCATCAGGCGTGTTGATTATCACATAAGCTCCGTTACTATTTCCACACAATGATCTCATGCTCAAAGTTTCCTTGTATTAAAGAATAGTATTTAAATAGTTTTGTAGTAAATTATCCCCTACAGTCAATATTATTTTATTAGGGTGAGGACTCCTCTAAGCTTGGGATCTACTTGGTCGGAGCTGGAGTAGGTAGATCGGATGATTATTGAAATCGCTCGGTTGAAATAATAGTGGCAACCTTAGCTGGTCTTATCTCCTTATAAGTGAATTCTGTAATGAAATCTGCTACAACTTGGCCTTTAATTTCATTCCTTGGCTAATATTTAATTTCATATTCATCCACCTCTATCTCCCATTCCATTTACCTGCCAGATTTCTCAGGTTTGTGGATGGTTTGTCAAAGTGGGAGATCAGTGTAGACCATTATAGAGTGGGCTTGGAAGTACCTCTTTATTTTACTCGATGACACTATCAAAGATAAATCCAATTTCTCATTCTGGAATATTTTATTTCTTCATCAACAAAAGCTTTGTTCATGTAGTATACTGGCTTTTAGACCCCTTCATTAGTTTTGATCAAAGTTGAACTAGCTGTTGACTCCAAGACCACAAAATACGTGTATAGTTTTTCCCTTAGGATGTACCTTGATAGAAATAGGATCATTCCTAGGTACTTTTTCAACTCTACAAAGAAGCTTGACATTCCTCTGTCCATTCTAAAAAGTTTTTAATCACTTTGAAAAATGGGAGACACTTATTTATGGACCTCGATATAAATTTGTTCAAAGCTTCCACCAAGCATATTAGGCTTTGAATTTCCTTCTTACTCTTGGGAGGCCACATACTGATGAAGGCCTAGATCTTATCAAGGTTGGCCTCTATGCCCATTTAATTAACAGAAAAACACAAAAAATTTCTAGCCTTCACTCCGAACATGCACTTGTCTAGATTTAGCTTCATCTAATATTTCTCCAGCTTGTCAGAGATCTGGATGAGGTAAATGATGTGGTCATTTTTTTGTTCTCTTGGTAAGCATGTCGTCCACATAAACTTCCATATTCTTTCTTGTTTTCTTCTCAAATACCTTGTTCACTAGCTTTTGATAAGTGGCACCTGCATTTTTTAGTCCAAAGGGAATAACATTATAAAAAAATGTACCTCGATTGGTGATGAAGGAGATCCTCTCTTTGTCTTATGATTCATGTTGATTTGCTTATAATATAATATGCATCCATAAAGCTCATTGGCTCATGCCCATCCATTGCATCGACCAACTGATCAATTTGAGGCAAATGATAATAATCCTTGGGACATGCCTTATTCAATTCTGTAAAGTCCACACACATTCGTCGTTTGCCATTTTTCTTTAGTACCATCACCACATTTGTTAACCAGTTGGGGTATATTACATCTTCAATGAAGTCTTATTTATTTAACTTTGACCTTTCTTCTTGAATTTCCATGTTCTTTTCCTTTAATAATACTCGTCATTTTTTCTTTACTAGTTTAGCATCCTTGACTATGTTGAGCTCGTGACTAATAATGATATTAGGGATGAAGAGTATCATCATCTCTATTCTATAGGTCAGCCAATTTCTAATAATATCTTCTAGCTCAATTGTACCAAGTTAGTATAATTTTTTACCTCATAATCTAATCAGGTGACGATGGTACGCCTCCAATTTTGTATCGAACATCTTCAACCTCTTGAAACAATCATAAAATAATACATCCTTCAAACTCTTATTGTCCACCAATATTCTTTTCACGTTCCTATTGTGGATCATCATGGTTGTTACTAGTGGATCGTTATGATGATATAACAACCCCAAGAGGTCATCTTTAGAAAAGAATATCACCATTCGATCCTTAGTGACCTTGTGAGGTCGTACGTTTGCTGATGTTGCCATGTTGACATCTCTATTATTAGCACAAGCTCTTACTTTGTTGAGATGTTCCTTTCTTTCTGTTGCTCCATCACGTCCACCAGCATCCCCTCCTTTTATGCAACTGCAGCTCAGAGAGATCATATCTAGTTCTTCTATGATCTCCTCATGCCATGCGAGGAGGCCTAGATCCTGCTCATCTTTATTATCCTGAGCTCTTTTTTAGTCTTTATTTCCTCCCCGAGATGATAATGATCTTCTCATTGACTTTTAATCATCATGAGTTGGTGTTCAATCATTTTTCTCCACGTAGTTAAATAGCTTCCCTATTTTGATGAGGGCTTCAATTCGCATTACAAGGCCAGGAAGTCTTTGGTCTCATTCTCGTGATCTTTATGGAACTTACAAAATTCTTTCTTGTTTATCCTTCTGGCAGGAGTTTTTAACTTCTATGGACAATTCAATTCACCATTTTCTCTTATCTTATCGAGGATGTGGTGTACTCCCACTATCAAGGGAGTATATTTATTGAACTTTTGGTATGAACTCCTATCACTCTTCGTCTTGAGGACCTCTTTGAGATTTTCCTTTCTTTCTATATTGTTACCTTCTTTAAACTTATTGTGGCAATACTCTATTTTAGCAATGGCTTCTTCTGCGTTCATGATCTTTCTTGCTTTGGCTAATAGCTTGGTCATATAGTTTAGAGGCTCCTTATCCAATGTCCAATACAACATTTTACGTAATATCCCTTTAATGATTATTATAATGGCTACTTTCTCATTGTAGTCCAAGACTTCTAGTTTTTGAGTATTGAACCTAGTAATATACTCTCTTATTGTTTCATCCTCATGCTGATGCACTTTTAACAAGTGTGCATCCTTCTTACTAAGTTTTTGTCCAAAATAAAATTTGTTAAGAAAAAGCTCAGCTAGTTATTTAAACTCAAAGATCTTATATCTTGGGAACTGATTATACCAGATCTGAGTGGGTCATGTGAGATTGTTTGGAAAAGCTTTGTACTGCAACTCATCATCTTCAAAGAATATGTCTTATGCTACCTAGTATCGCTCGACATGAAAAATTAAATCTGATTTCCATTCATATGTGGGAGTTATCATAGGGGGGGTGGAATTTTGCAAGCGTGGGATAGCTAATCAGGGAAGTTATGAATGGAAATCCCTACACAAACCCTCTTTAGAGTGGAATTTTTTTTATTTTTATAAGGCCTCCCAAACAATCATATATCCTTTGGATTGATCCACTCCACAGTTGATCCTCAACTTACCGTGCACCCTCATTATTTCGTCCGCAACTTTAAGTTGAGATCTCTTCTCTTTGGACACATTATTTAGAAGTGGTTGATGCTCTTACATTATATCTTGATTCATCATTTCTTTGCCTCCTATAATCTCTTGCCTTGTGCTTTATTCAGGGTGTAGATGTGCTCGTGCCCCTCTTCTTCCTAATGTCTTAAAGACTCATACCTACTGAGCATCTCGAAAGAATTTGTGTGTTTGGATGGGTATGTTTGGTCATAATCACACCCAATTGGCCTCATGTTCGAGGTTCTACCTAGTTGGTAGGACAATTCTTCATGTTTCGAATCATTTAAATGACAAGATATGCTCATATCAGATCCTAAGTTTAACCACCTTGAATTTTCCTTTACTTTACCTCAGTTCTCTTGCCTCCTATCTGTGTAAGACGGAGGAGGAAGTGATTCCCTACGTTTACCTAGATTTATCTCTAATGACAGGGCTATTTGAACCGCTTCTAGAAGGACTATTTGGCTCTATAAGTATAAAACACTTTGAGTGAGCTATCTCATGTTTCCTTGCATAGAATCTTGGATCTTCACCAAGATGTGTAAGAATCCTTATATATCCCATATTCTAATAGGGGTGAAGGGTGGTGCAAATTCTTTTTCCCTAATACTTTCTGGGTGTTCAACCATTGTTATATAAATTCCCAAAAAATTAGAGTATGATAATAGGAAAATAGACTATGACTGGATATTTACGAAATTGAAAATGGGGAAACTATTTTAGCCTAGAAGTCAGTAAATAAGGTACGTTTTACACATAATTTAGTCAATGGAATAATATTTAAATATTTTAGGTGAGAAACCAAGCGAATTAGCCAATTTGAACAAAAAAATAATTGTCAATGATTTTTTTTTGGTGGGGTACAGAAAATTCTAGAGTTTTCACAATTAGAAATTAGGAATAGGATGAGAAATATCTAGGCTTTAGTCATTGACGACACCATTTTGTTATCATCTAAAATTGGTTTTAAGGTTTTATCTTAGCTAATTGAGATCCAATATGATATAACTAAAAAATAAACAATGAAAGGTAGATATATGAAGGAAGAGATAAGAATAAGAATAATTACATATACAATTATGTAGTTTAGTCCTCAAGAATAGGCCTATGTCCATGGGTTATCTTTTAGGTCTAGTATCACAGTACTACAATCACTCTATCTCTCTACCCAGATAGTTAGAAAGTCAAAGTATCTCTCTCTCTAAGTATGATAGTTTGTTGGTTGCATTCCCCTTTTGTAGGTTATTCTCCCATAAATATGAATGTGGGAGAATTTGATAGTAGACTTATCCAGTTGATCCCCTAGAATATGTCAGGATTTTTATCTTTAAAGAATAAATAAATACATGCTTTTCAAGGTAGTGGGGGAATAATTATAAAGTTAGCATAGGAAAACATGGGAATGAGAATGTTTATTTGTTTATAGGGTGTGAGTTCTCTGACGAAGTCATCCCATTATTTAATTCTTTGGTAGTGGACGTATAATGGCACGTGTGTTGACTAGAATGAACCGACTGACCAATATGCCTAGGGCCAACCTCAATCATGTCTGAGTTGATCTCTTTATTACGTGATCTGACCTCATTCTGGTTAATAATAAGTTCAACTTTACCCTTCTAACTAGTTTCTGGATCTTTCCATATTCACTATTCAACAAATATTGCCACAGAAATAGTGTTATTTAGATCATCAAGTTGGATAGCATCTTGGTTGAATCTCGTGTCACACTCCCTAAGGGCTTTATCGAACACCTGCCTCAATTAGAGGACAAATTTTATTTTCTTCCTCCTCTTATGAGCCCCTATGAAATGGCTGACAAAAGATAAGTCCAACTCTATGAAGCTTCTAATAGTCCCAGGTTTGATCTTGGCAAAGTAGTGCCTAGTTATTCCCCATAGAGTAATAGGAAGTTCTCTACATAAGACTCCATAGGTGGTGTCTTGAAGGATCCATAAGTGTCTAGACGGTATATGGGATCTTTGGACTCAGAAAATGTCTCAATACTAATCATTTTCCATTTAGGTGGAAGAGCATAGTGATGGACCTCATTGGAGAATGGAGGTAAAGTTATTTTGAGGGATAATTCTATGGAATTAGGAGTTTGCATATTGTGCTGGTTGAAGAAGTTCTCCAATAGATCTTGAATCGTCTTGATCTCGTTATCACTAAGATGAGCCACCCTGGAACCTCCCTGGGACTAGTTTGTCGGTAGTGACAAGCTATCCCTAATGAGGATACAATTCATAAACCTTTGTGGGTATCTGGACACGTCCTCTTAATTATTCTCCCTTTGAAATTAGGACTCATGGCTTTTTTTGACTGGTTCCTCCATCATTGATTATAGAGGAAGCCTCCTAAAAATGTCATTAATTTCTTATAAAACCTCATTTTGATGATATTCCATCTATTTAAAATAACGAGTTAACTTTTCATTAGTTATCATTCTAATGAAAATAAAGTTTCTATATAAAGTGACTAGAACTCGTCTTTCCCTCAAACTGTGCTAAACTTGTGAGTATTCCAATCCTTTGAGATATCAGACCCTACAAGAGGCCTCATGGAACACCATACAACTTAGTGGGGAGATGTGTCAAAATTATAAACAAGTATATAAAGTAGTTCGTACCTTAACTGAGGATCCTATGTCCACTATCAAAGGTGTTTCCATGTATATTAGATCATAAATGAATATTTGCACTCTCTAAACGTCTTAGACTAGGGCCAAGAGAATTCAAACTGTTTATTGTATTTATTACTTATCGAGAGACACTTAGGAACTAATTGGTTGACTTTTCTAAAGGTTCCTCTGTCTTAGTTTAGGACTCAATATATTATACAATATGTAATAATGTGGAAATGATCCAAACTCTCACTATTTTTCTACCAACAATGGGTTGATAGCGTATATGACAATGATTCATCCCTTATTAGTATGTTTGCCTCTTTTTATACTTGTATTCAATGATATCGAATGCCCCTTTTACCATTCACAAGCCTCCCATATATATGAATTCTCTTGGAGAGAGAAAGAGTGAACTATTATTGCATTGTTGGGGCTTCTTTAAGGTCTAATAGTTATTGTAAAAGCTGGAGTGTGGGAGAAAGACTTGTAGGTGGTGTAAGGTAGTTTATAGGATAATTTAATATTTATTAGAATCATCAATGCTGGTGGGAGTGAGTGGTGGTGGTAAGTAGAATGATGGTTATCCTTTCTACCGACCCTCAGAGATGTTGCAAGAGTTAGCCAAACCTCTAAAGGGTCTAGAATGCGTAGAGGTTACTTATTGAGTGGTCTTATGGTGCCTTATAGTAATATCTTCCTAGGAGAAGGGTTATTGGACCTAGTGAAGTCAATCCACATCTCACAAAGGACCTTTGTGAAAATAAGAGACTAGGAAACACTGATGCTAAGGTTTATGAGCTTGGTTTTTGAGGTGCGATGGAGTGACTAAGCATATAAGGATTATTTTGAGGTGTTTGAGTCCTAAGAATACAATGTGGTTCCTTCCGTAGGGTAGTTGTGGCCTTAGGATCCCAGTTCTGGTCTAGTAGCGGTTTGTGTTAAACCTTTGGATCTAGTTTCACCCAAAATTGGAAGTATGAGATCATAAACTCTTTCAATTTCTAAAGGCCTAAATATGGTATCATCATCTATAATCAACTAGCAACTAGTGGTCAACAAGACCACTGATCTCTATGGCATAAAAGGGTATCGCATGATAAGCTATTTAAATTTAATTAGGGGCTCTTACTCAAAATCTCTAATTTTGTCATAAAAAGGGTCCCTTAGGAACAAAACTCGTGTGTGGACTACTTATCACGAGTAGCTTCCTCTGAAAAGATTGATCCAAAAGTCTTTATGGTACCACTAGACTATCGTATCATCACAACCCTCTAAATTAATTTGGTCACCTCATAAATAACTTTGGGTTGGACCACCCCCATTAAAGAGTGCCTCATAACGGGCCTACTACCCAAAGATAGGATGCAAGGAAATTTTTTTAAGTATGTAGTATCACAATACTACCTTTATATAGTGATCTTGTTCAAACACGGGGTGAACCATTACCCTCAAAAGTATTTAAGAACTCAAGAAGGGATATATGTCCTCGTTAATGTCCATGAAGGTGTTTGTCGCACCCACATCAGCCCCAAGAATCTCACTTAAAAGGTCTTGAGTCAAGGCCACTTCTATATGACCATGGGTATAGAAGATATAGCACTGGTACTTTAATGCGACAAATTCTAAAGTTTTGCTAATGTCTCGAGATAATAGATAGAAATATTGTCACAAAGTTAAATTCATGACCTTTTTGCATAATGGGGGTAGAGCTAGTAAGACCTCTAGCATCTCATCAAAGTCAAGATTCATTTTGAAATATGTCATATTCCACTTAGGCCTCCCCCAATCCATCGCCTCAAACAATGGGAAGCAATTTGAAAACCCCGCATTTCATGAGTTTTGCTAAAACTATGGCATTATAATTCATTACTACTCACTGAGACATACCCAGGCAAATGGATAAGTATAGGTCATAAACATAACCATATTCATATCTTAAAAAGTAGTTGGAAAAGATAAAGAGTTACTGGTTGATAAACTACCAATGATCCTATGGGCATACATGGTCACAATCAGGGAGGCATACGAGAAACACATCTCTCTAACTTTTGGAATGAAAGAAATAATCCCAATATATATGAAGGTCTGCCCTCAAGGAGTGACACACTTTGAAACTTCATCCAATTAAGAAGGCCTCGAGTATGCCATAGACGATGTCAAAGAGTGACACACTTTGAAATAGTTTCAGACCTCATACCCAACTGGTGCCCACCCACAGTACCTCAGATAACTTTGTGAGTAGATGTGTCAAAATGATATACAAGTATACTACATCAACTGTTAAATGTGTTTATTTGTATATTAAATCATAAATAAACATTTACAATCTAGAGACCTTTTAAACTCCGTCTAAGAGGATTTTAAGTGTTAGTTGTCTTTTTCACTAGTCTAGATCCCCTTAGGAAGTAATTGACGGACTTCTCTAAAGGTTCTCCTTAGTTTAAGACTCAACAGATCATACAATATGTACGAAGATGGAAATGGTCCAAACTCTAGCTATTTTTCTATTCATAGTGGGTTAATAGTTTATATGACAATGAGCTATCCCTTCTTGTTATGTTTTCATCTACTTGTATTCAATGATATTAAGTTCCCTTTTACCTTTCACATGCCTCCCCTATATTTTCATTATCTTAGATAGAGAATGAGTGGATTATAGAAACATGGTTGAGCGACTCTCCCAGGTTTTATGTCTACGGTAGCAAGTGGAATGTGGGAGAAGTCTTGTAGGTGGTGTAAGTTAGTTGATGGGAGCATTTAACGCAGATGGAAGTCATCAATGCCGGTGAGACCTAGTGGTGGTGGTAGGTAGAATGATGGTTGTCCTTTCTAACTACATGGTAAAGCAGCTGAAAGAGCTTATCCAAATGTTTGAGGGGTCTAGAATGAATATAGGTTCCTCCTAGCATGGTTTTATGATGCGTTATAGTAATATCTTCATGGGAGAATGGTTATGGAATCTCAGGAGGTCAGTTCAGGCCATACCAAGGTTTGTTATGTAAAACCTTCTCCTTTTGGTAAAAATAGAACCCAAGATAATTCTCACTCCCTATAATAAGATGAATTTCAAAACAATAACACTAACTTTTCTCAAGAGGAACTCCTAAGAATTATGGTTGTCCGTGTGGAATGAAAGAACAAAGAACTTAGCACTAGAAAGAGAGTAGGGAGAGAATACTAGGTGTCTGGTGTGATTTTGATAGAGTAACAGTGTGACTTGAGTTCTGATTGTTACTTGACATTTCCTAGGGATCCTATTTATACTTGGTCCAGGGCTGAGTTAGCACATTTAGGCGCCAAAATTGAGAGGGGTGGTGAGGGACAAGGTCTGCAATGTACCATTTGTCCCTACTTGTGTGCACTCGTATGTAACTACTTGAGAGGGATGGTGGGTTTAAGTGAGTCTATTAATTCTCCTATCATTCTTCCTGATTCTATTCTTAGAGTTAGAGTAGATCATGGTGATTTTCCTTGTTCAACTATTGAGATCAAAGATGCGGGAGGTTCCACTGAAGAGTGGGATACTTGGGTTCATCATATTCTTTCCACCCATCCTATAAGGCTGTCCTTGAGGGGCTTGGCCTTTTGACTACAGTTGATAGTTTGAAATGTTGCACTATGGCTAAACATGGATCCACCCTCAAACTTTTAATTTCTCATTGAAGCAGAGAGTTTCACACTTTTGTGACTTACTAGGGTGAGTTCATTATTACCATGGAGGATATTTGTGAGTTATTTTCCCTTCCATTTCTGGGAGGGCACATTTTTACTGATGGCTATGAGGACCCCCTTAAGGAGGAGATAGTAGAAGAGTTACAAACATCCATTGCTGATTGTTCAAAATATGTGTCCATTAATATGATCGATTTTACCAAACATTCTTTTACTAAATGGCAACGGTATTGGTTTAAAGATTTTGAACATGGGGAAGACTTCAAGTTGAGTTCTTAAGAGTCAGGATGTCACCAAACTTCAGTCCCCCTCACACTTATATACTTTTTTAGTTACATTTTCCTGTATAATACTTCTCCGAGGCAAGCCAAAAGACTATCCTCGTGATCTCCTTTTCAGATTCGATGTGAGGCTGGCGTGAGGGAGGACAGTACCCCTTACTTCTTGACCCTTGGGTCCCTTTATACTTGGTTGGATCACGCTCATATATATGTTGAGAGATCTTGTGGCCGCTACGATGCTGCCAATTTTGGTAATTCCCTTATCTTGATGGCTTTCCTATTTGAGTATTTTCCTTAATTTACTCCAGAGTCAAAGACCTATCACAACAACACTACTCATCTTATGAGATGGCATAAGAAGACCCCCGAGAAACCCCTGGGGTCTCTGATTGATAATACTGAGGATTTTTATTTTTGCCCTTACAACAACTACCCAAGTGAAACTTTTAGCTAGTTATCTTTCCCGAGTAATGGTGGCACTTTTTATTGCCCTTCAGGTGTGGATAGTGTCTCTTCTTACCCAGTTATCAATGTGGTAAGGATGTTATTACTAGGTTTTCTTCCTTCTTTGACGGAGGTGGGTCAAGGCAGTGAGTTATATCCTTCTAAATGCGTGAGGAGATAATTTGGTTATGATTAGGGCATTCACACCCCTTGATATCCCTCAAGCGGTGATCCTTAAGAGTTATAATTGGAGGCTTATAGGAACTTTACATTTTAGGGGATGTTTCGTAGGGTGAACCACTTGGGGGAACTATATGTGCCTCCCCTTGATCGTTTACCTTCTTTCACATCCTTCTGGTTTTTATTCTGGCAACGACGGGTTCTTCTTATTCAAAACTACGTGGCTAGACCTCCACATGAGACTATTCCCACCAGGTATGTTAGGGCTCAGTTTTTAATCAAAAAAACCCAAAATTTGTTTGGCATCTTAGCACTACACCCAAGAAACCCCTAAAGTAAGTTGATCCCATATTAGTGAAGCCCTTTCTTGATGATTCCACCCAGCCGAAGCAAACTGAGTCGCATCCTACCAAATCTAAAGGCCAGTCCAAAGGTAATGGAAATGAAAGGGATCCTACGGAGGGTAAGTGAAAACACTCGTATACGGACATGTCAAACTTCATCCCTGTTACCACTGCTACCCCATATTCATACCCTTGTCTTGTGAGGACTATGGCTACCAAAAAGAAGAAAGGGATTGATACTGATCCTACCGCTCCCTCTACAATGGACCAAGGGTCAAGTACCAATGATCTTGGATTAGAGGAGACTTGTAGGACTGCCTGAGATAAAGGTTATGAAGCTATGGGCTTTTCTTCCCAAGAGACACTTATTACATGTATACATGTATTCTAGTTGCAGAAGGTACTTCACCCAAATCTGTTTTACTTAGAAAAATAGTCTCTTACGGAGTTTCACATGTTAGTTCCCTCTCCCCCTTATTGGAAGAGGAACTGGTTAACTATGTAAGCACACTTTCCCATGATGATCATAGTTGTTCTTCGAATAATATGGATGGCTTGGATTTCCATGGTCAAATTCTTACTGACATTTGTGCCTTGTTATCAGTTTCGATGGAGTCTTCTAGTGATGATGACACACCGCATTCTCCATCAGGGACTAGTTCTGCAACCAGAACCCTTCCATATGGTTAGATTGTGCGTATTGTTGTTGTAAGTCTTTCTTTACTTGGGACTTTTATTTTTTTATGATTTTCTTTTCTTTTCATCATTGACATGTTTACTGATTTTTTTATTGTGATGCTTTCATAGGGTACTTCTGCTGAGACTAGTGGCCCTTCGTCTCCTCCACTTCCTCGTACTCCTTTCCAGTGAGAGAGTAATTATATGCTTATTTCCTCTAGAGTCCTTTATAAAGAGGTTTGTTATTTCCTCCAGAGGCCTTTAAATCTTTTATAGTCATAATTTTTATCTTACTAAGTGTTATATATTTTTATTTCTTTGCACCTTTCATCTGTGCATCCTACTAGCACCAGGGTCCTGTATGTGACCTTACATTCTATTTAGGTGTTTCTATTATTTCCTTCAAGTGGTTGGTTTCATTTTTCCCTTTTCTCTTAAACTCATTTACCATGTGTTCTCTATTTGTTTATGGTTGTAAAGGACTGTGCCTTCCAGTCCTGCCACTTTATTTTGCGATATTTTAGCAGCAGTGACTTCTGAAGCTAAGCCCTTTTATTCCTCATTCTTAGAGGTCTTCTTGATCTCTTGGCACCCCCTTTTTTTCTTTACCTTTGATGTTTATCCTTGTGCCTTGAACTTACTTTACAATTTGTCAATTTTCATTCCTCAAGGCCCTATATCTCTTGGTCGCTCTTCCATAGGAGAAACTTTGCCTTTTCCTAAAACCATTGTTCTAGGGATATCCCCCTCAGGGATGATTCTTGTCCCCCGAGTCTACATCTTTATGGATGGTAGGACTTTGATCAAGTTTATCCCCCACGGGCGAGTATTTACTCTGGTCTCCACTATTTAGATGATTTCGCAAGTTTCTTCTTCTCTTCAGGTACTGGTAGGTTCTTCTCCCATAGTTGTCGTAATGAAAATTTCTAATGATTTTATGATAAGAAGGTTAGTACCATAGCCCCTATTGTGCTAGTGGTCATCTTTAGCCCTTCCTCTTTGGATGGGGCCCAGTAATACTATTAACTTTTTGCCTATTGTTTCTCTGTCTAGCTTGTATTGATGAGACATTTTATTCTTTCTCTCATCCAGCTCATGATGCCACTTCATTAATGCATCCTGATGCTCTTCCTCTAGTATCCCCTACTGCAGAGGACTCACCCTGCCCTGCTGCTTTTAGCGAGGGTCCTGTTATGGTGCCTCTCTCGGTAACTATTTTCGTCATGGATCTTTAGGATTTTCTATATGCTTGTTATTGTGACGTAAGTGATTTGCTAACATTTTCCACTTTCTCTTTAGTTATAAGATAGTTTTGTGGAGGCTTCTTTATCTGTTATTCCCGTGATAAGTGTTGCGTAAGTAGCCCCTCAGCTAGCACTCGCAGCGCCCCCCTCAACTATTATCGGGGTATTTACCCAAGTATCATGTAGTTCTTATATGAGAGTAGTCATTTATGTACCATTGTTTTAACTTGTATTATTTTTAAATCTTGACCTTGTTATCAGACTAGTGTAGATGGGGTTCCCTTATCTGCGGGGTTTGTTAATAGTTTTGACCCCATTACTGTGGAGCTTCCGGGTAGCGCCTAGAATGAGGCTATCTCGATAAACACTAAGTTTGTGATACTTTTTGAATTTGCTTATATTATGAAAAATGTTTGCTAACACTTACTTGCTTCCTTGTTCCCAGGTTAGTGCTGTAATTGTTCCGATGACTGTGGAACATATCGAGGAGGTAGCTGCAAATGTGGTATTATATGGTCATACCTTCATGTCCTTTATACTTCCCCTTTTTTCTTCTTGCTTATACTGCACAAGTAGGCTCATCTAACCCTTATTTCGTAATTTCCAGGCGAGTGAGGTCGCTACTCCATTAACTGTGGGGCATATTGGAGATGTAGCTATGAAATAGGTATTTCACTATCATACCTTTATCTCCTTTATACTTCTCCTTTTTCTTCTTGCATTTATTGTGCAAGTATGCTCAGCTTCACCCTTATTTCATTGTTTCCAAGCTAGTGAGGTCGTTGCTCCGTTAACTGTGGAGCATATTATAGATGTAGTTGCGACATAGGTATTGCATGGTTGTGAGTTTCTCTCATTTATGCGTCTCCTTTTTCTTCTTGAGTTTACTATGAAAGTATGCTTAGCTTCACCCTTATTTCATTGTTTCCAGGATAGTGAGATTTCTGCTCCATTAACTGTGGAGAATATTGGAGATATAGCTGTGAGAGAGGTATTGCACTATCGTGCCTTTCTTTCCTTTTTACTTCTCCTTTTTGTTCTTGCGTTTAATGTGCAATAATGCTCAACTTCACCCTTGTTTCATTGTTTCCAGGTTAGCCAGGCAGGTGCTCCTGTAACTATGGATCCCCTTAGGGAGATAGCTGGGAGAGAGGTATTGTATTGTCATACTTTATCTCTTTTCTTATTTCTTCCTTTTTTTTTTGTGCAAGTAATCTCACATTAACCCTTATTTCATTATTTTTAGGTTAGTGAGGCAGCTGCTCATAGTTCCACCGAATAGACCGAGAGTGCTATGATGCATACTCGCCATGTATTTGTTTGTCATACCCAAGTTACTACTAATTGTTCAGTTTTATAAATTTCCTAATTTTTTAACTTATAAATATCGCTCGTTGCCATTTCTTTTACTTAGCCTGACATCTCTTATCCACTTGATTCCTCTCACCTCCCTAATCTTTGTGGTAAGCTTTCTACCATATCCTCTTGATGAGTCTGATAGTAGTTGGTTTTTTCTTCTTTCTCCTTTACCTCATTATGGACACCTATTTTTAGGATCTTATTGGTGAGTCTACCAAGGTAACTAGCTACGGGGATCAAAGGTCTGAGGTTACTCATACAACAGGTGATGAAGATTCTGGTACGAAGCCTTAGTTCTTCCCCTCTGAGATCGATTCATGCCATTAAGAGGGTGACACTGAGGTGGAGGCTCCTTCAGATTTATGAGTAGATTATTGCACGAGGAGTAGACCAGACTCTTCAAGACACATGAGTGACAGATCTTAGATTTAATTTTGGAGCATCATACTGAGATATTCACACTCAGAGTGTACTTAACATTGATAGGCTCACGATGTTCAACCAGAAGGCTCTTGCTATCTGTAAGAGGGTGGTTTAGATAAGATGGAGGCGTAACCCCTTTTGAGTATGGTGATGACAAGGTTAATCAGTAAACACTAGTGATTTAGCCACAAGACACAAAGAACAGTTTGGAACGTATGAAACCCAGCTTAAACCCACAAATCTCTCGTGTATAACTCACAATATAATAAAGAACTCGGAAATAACTTAGCTAGAGGGAGAGAGAAGTAAGCATCCTAGATACACCTTAGTAGGCAGGTAAAAAAACACACACACCGAAAAGGTCTTCTTCAAGGATTTCTGTCAAGTTATTAAATCTCCCTAATAAATGACAAATGGTGGGTGGAAGAACTCTCTGGTTTTTCAATAACTCTTTCTCTAGTAATAATTTCTCAAAATCTTAGAAGAATATCTCCAAAAGAACTCTTTTTAGAACTTTTTGATCGATCCCCTTCCTTGGAGGTGGTTGGGGCCTTAAATAGCCCCCACACCACCCCCGAGGCAGCTAAGTCATTAATGCCTGTGAAAGACCTCCCTCATACCTTATGTCACCAGCATTAAATACCTGAGGCACTAGTTGTCTTTATGTCATAAACATTAAATGCCAAGACATGCCTTTTGCCTAACCACTGTGTGTCAGGGGGCTGTTGCCACAGAGGTTGCTTTCCAACCGTCTGACAGCCCCAAATACCACAGTGGTTTACTCAAGTGCAGATTTGACGTTGTCTAGATGGCTAGTGACATCACCTACAGTAGATGGGACATAAAGTAGAGGGCTGTTTGGTTCACAGCAAAGCTCCCGATGGAACTCGAAGCTACTTTGCTCTAGGTTCCACGGTGAAGATCTTTCGGTGTTTTACCAGGTGTATCTAAGATGGTCAGGACAAGCTCCAATGGTGCCCCACTTCTCAATCCTTCAAACCAAGTCCCTCTAAAGTTCCCACGGTGAGGTTGTTCGATAGAGCATGAAAGATCTCCCAGGCCCTACCAAGCCTGGTCTCTCGCGAGTACCGTTCGACCTCACACTCATTCATTATTCTCGTTACAACATTACAGTCATTACAACTCGTAGTCAATATAAACAAAGCTATAATATGACAAAGTAACAATAATCTAAAGTACGAGTTGCCACGCCAAGCTTCCACGCTGAGCTGCCTCGCTGAGCTTATCCTCAGAACACTGTTGCTAATTGGTGGATTATCCCTAATCCCAGGATTACCTTCAGGCCCCCTCTACATTTGCCCCTTCGTGGAGGGATTTGTTGTGGGAACAAGAAGTACCTCCACAAAAACTTCTCAATCCGATGAACCTTCTCTGTCTCGCCTGCTACTTTTTCCTAATGCCGAGCCTCAACCGTTCTAGCTTGAATATCTGAAATTCTCCCGAAGGACCTGCTAATATTCTCCCAGTAATGTTCGAAAAAGCAAAAAATTATCCCCGATGTAACTGAGTCATAACTAAACAACGTTTGAGCTTCTGACGAGGGGACATCGTGACTTTTTTGAACCATTGGGACATCTTCTTCGTTGGGGGGTTTATTGGATATATCTGAGAAAATCTTGGCGCCCAAAACTCAATCTTGGTTAGGAAGGTAACGATGGTTGTTCCCTAGGCATCACTTCATTAATGACGTAGCGTTGTCTTTTACATTGTCAGAACACTTCCCGAAGTGCCACGTGTACATTTGAAATGATTGCAGGCGGCCTCGCACGTGCAATGGTGGGAAACTTAAAAATTCAAACGGCTAAATCCCCCAAACACTTAAAACCTTCCTTTTTCTTACTTTGCCATTACCTTCTTCAAATTTCCTTCGCTTTTAGAGAGAGAGAGAGAAAGAGAGAGCTTCCATTATTGAGCATCTGAAACCTCCATTGCTGTTCAAGTTTGTGCCTTCCTTTTCTTGCTCTCATCTTCTACGCCACCTCCTGTGGTTGCTCTCCTCCATTGTCGTGCTCAAGCTCCTCTTACTCAAGGATTTTTTCGTTTGCTCTAACACTCTACCATGGCATCTCCAAGTTACCCCACCATCTCTTCAACTAGTGTGCCGCCTACTACCGCTGTTGCTACCACGGTTGCTGCCATTACTGCTGCTTCCTCTTTGGACGCTGCCCGTCGTGAACAGTTAAGGTTTTATCGTTGCTCTCCCATTTTTGGCAAGGATGATAGCTTTCCTGCTGCCTGCAAGACTGTCAAATTTGAATGCAAGTTTGAGACCTTATTGCTGGGTGACGAGGACGAAGAACCCTCGAAGTGGGGCTTTCTTCCTCCAGAGGGGACCCTCAGGTTTCGTCTGGAGCGAGGGGACTTCCAATGGTCCCAAATTGATTTCGAGGCACCAGGGGGTTCTCCTGCCCATTTTGCTGCTTGGAACTCTCACATGGTGAGTTCCCATGGTGATATTCTGAGTAAGATTGGCCTTCAACGGGCCAAATGGTTTGGTGAGTTTACTCTCTCCAAAAATAATGCTGCTCTCCCCATTATTGTTTCCCGTTGGAACGTGACGACTCACACATTCATCGTTGCATGGGGAGAGTTTACGATAACCCTAGAAGATGTCTGCGAGATCCTGAGGCTCGAAGCAGCAGGCCAAGAGCCTTATACCGATGAGCCTCTCGACGCCCAAGAGATTGCTGACCGTTTGGCATTGGACTGAATATGCCGAAGTTGCATCGGTTCTTAAAACAAAGCTACCTTCACTCTTCAAGGGTTCTAGTGAAGGCAGTTCTTGAACTTCAACGGATGCCCCTGGTTAAGGTACTTCGTTAGAGCTCCCCGCTTACATCCTTGTGATTCTTTCCCGTTTTCTTTTGACGGGAAAACCAAATGATCAGCCCCGAAGGGACCTTATCAACATATCCCTTCGTTTGGCCCGAGGCATCAAACTTCCTTTGGCTGCTATTGCCTTAAGGTCCCTCTACACCTGGCTTGACAGAACATTGTTCGACATGGAACGATCGCTTGGCCGTTATAACCTGGCCAATTTTGCCAACAACTTCCTTCTAACCGGCTTCCTGTACGTGCGCTTTCCTATTGTAGCGACCAAGGCCAACTGACCTCCTTCTGGGGAAACCATTCCGCCCCCACGCTCTTATATTTATCACAAGAGGCAGAGCCGAAAAGAGCTGATCGCCTCAATTGACCATTTTGAGGACTTTGTTATGAGGCCTTACGGAGAGGACGTCTTTTTTCATACTTGTGATTTCTTCCAGCACGAATCCAAGGTGGTTCAGGTGGGGGTAGACATTGAAGATCCTCATTTAGCCGTGGTGCTTCTCATTTCTCCGGGGTATCTGCCGTCCTACATCGAGTGGGGATATTCCAGCCAACATTATAACCCCAATCGGTGAAGTCGTCAATTTGGGTTTGATCAGGGGGCTCCTCGCCCAGTTTTCCAATCTTCAAACCCAAAGGTTAGCTTCAGCGAGGCATGTTCCTTATTTTCCTCTACTGCTGCGTGGGGGATAAGTGAATCAATGGCTGGGCGAGTCACCATTCCTTCCAACAAAAGGAAAGGGGATGTTACCGGTCTATTTTCCATGAAGTTTTGGCTGAAACAACTGGCTGACATTGCTGAGTTCATAGATGGCGAGCCCGTGTACCCTCCAGTTCTGTCTTTTTCTGCGTTGGAGCTGGGACTTAAAGGCAACTCCGTTCTTGGGATTGAGTTCCCTCTAAGCAAAACCCCTAAAAGTCCTACCGAAGAGCTTCCTCCGTTATGCCCCATGATTCCTACTGCCATACCCAAAGCCAAAAGTGCTGGGGTATCCAGGAAGGCTGCTCCTTCGACTGGAGCCACTGCTGATGAAGGGTCTTCGCAGCCATCAACAAAGAAGGCCAAGAGTGGGGTGGCTTCCACGAAAAAATCAAAGTCCAAATCCCAGACTCCTGTGGTAGCCCTTCCCATAGCCTCCGTTCCTCCTCCCATGTCTGCTGAAAAGGCCGAGAGGTTAAGGAGGGAGGTGCAGGCTGAGGTAGATCGGGTAAATGTAGAGTTTCAACGGTGCGCTGTCGTCGTTCCTCCTTCGGTTGCTTTCCCTACGATCATCGTCGATCCAACTGAGCCAGCTGCAAGGAGGAGGAAAATTTTAAAGGTTCCTCAAGTTATTGGCAGTGATGTGACAAAGACAAGGAGGAAGACTTTATACACCAAGTCCCAGAGGAAGCAAGCTCCCACGGTGCAAGCTTCTCATTCTTCTTCCCGATCTGAGGTATGTACACTTATCTTGTTCTCTTTTCCTCTTTAGTTAAAGCAAGCTGCATTTGTTTATATATATTGTTCTTAATTACATTGGTGCAGGGGTTTAAAGAAACTGGGCCTCGTCCTCCTAGTCCCCCAAGTCCCCCCATAAGCCATTTCGTGGGTGGTCGCTGTGGTGCCCTCTCATCCGATACTACCCCACCCCGTTCTCCAATGACCGGGCTTACTTACTCCCGTCGTTCAATCTCACGAAGGGAGAGGGAGACAGCTGTGGAAGGTGAGGTTATAGAGCCCATGGATGTCTCTTCACCACCAGAGACAACGCAATCCGAGACAACTACCTCAGTCCCCTCTGGCTCACTGGCTTCCCCTGAGGTTGCTCTGCCCATTGTTCTGGCTGCTGCAAGTGACCCTGAGGAAATGATTTCATACTTAATTTGTCTGATCTGGCATTCCTTCTCTTTCACCCCATTCTGTGTGCTGAATTTGGGATGTTGGTTGCCCTAGGTCGAAGTGTCCTCGCTGCTAGCAAACATTGTTCGTCCAACGGTGCTGGCGAGACCTCTGACCACAGTGCCCCTTTTCAATGTCCTGACAGAGGTAAGTAACACTTGGATATATTTTGCCCTTTTTCTGTACTTGTTCCTCTTTACTAAAATTGGCTTTTATATTGCAGATTTCCCCTGATCTTTCACCACCTTCTTCTTTGGGTAGTCTTTACGCACACAGGGCTAAAGTTGGGGCTTCTTTGCAGCCTGGTGGTTTTTCTGCGCCCTTTCGTGCTGGGGCCTCTTTCGGGAGTCCATCATCTATTCCCAATGAACCCCCTACGCTTGCTTTGGTACCTTATGTGGGCGAGGGAACTTTGCCGATAGTTAAGGTTTCTATGGCCAGAGACCCCGTTGAGGCTGATGAGGTAACAAGTCCCCTCCCAACGGTTCCTGCCCCTTTAACCTCTGTGGTGACTCCCATTCCTGCCCCTGTTGTGACTCAGGTACTTTCTTAATTCTCTGCATAAACTCCACCATATGTTAGGGTTGTTTTTTTTCCATAACTCCATCTTATAACGGTGACTTAACAACGAAAATGCTTGTTAAGATTTTTATATATAGGCTCCACCTTATAACGGTGACTTAACAACGAAAACGCTTGTTAAGATTTTTATATAATCTCCACCTTATAACGGTGACTTAACAACGAAAACGTTTGTTAAGATTTTTTATATAATCTCCACCTTATAACGGTGACTTAACAACGAAAAGACTTGTTAAGATTTTTATATAATCTCCACCTTATAATGATGATTAACAACGAAAACGTTTGTTAAGATTTTTATATAATCTCCACCTTATAACGGTGACTTAACAACGAAAACGCTTGTTAAGATTTTTATATAATCTCCACCTTATAACGGTAACTTAACAATGAAAACGTTTGTTAAGATTTTTATATAATCTCCACCTTATAACGGTGACTTAAAAACGAAAACGCTTGTTAAGATTTTTTATATAATCTCCACCTTATAACGGTGACTTAACAACGAAAATTCTTGTTAAGATTTTTATATAATCTCCACCTTATAACGGTGACTTAACAACAAAAACGTTTGTTAAGATTTTTTATATAATCTCCACCTTATAACGGTGACTTAACAACGAAAACTCTTGTTAATATTTTTATATAATCTCCACCTTATAACGGTGACTTAACAATGAAAACGTTTGTTAAGATTTTTATATATTCTCCACCTTATAATGGTGACTTAACAACGAAAACGCTTGTTAAGATTTTTATATAATCTCCCAGTTGTTTATATCTCTTCTCAGGTTGCTCGGGAGGATTCCTCACCAGATCTTTCACTTATGGGCACACCTCGTCAGGAACCTGCTATTTTGGAAGAATCTGATCATGCTGACCAAGGTTCCACGACTGGTGCCGAGGCAGAGAGTGAATCTGGGTGCGAATTGCCTCTTCCTGACTTAACTCCTCCTGCCTTTTGCCTAATGGTGCTTCACAATTCTCCCCAAATGCCTGTGATTCATCTCTTGGTGATTGAGCAGTTAGTAAACCATCACCCCGAGACCTTCACCGTGGACTGCCTACGGTCCAACATTCCCGTGATGAGTCATCGACTGCAAGGCATGGCGATCGTTGTTGCTGAGATTGCCAGTACTCCCACTTCCAGTGTCACCCGAGCCCTCATTAATCAGTTTCTGGGTTTTCTGAAGGAATTGGGTCGTGACGGTTTCTGTTTCGACTGGCTTATAATGTATTTGAAAACTTTGAAGAGTCAGCAGCTGATCGGCCAGAGGTAACTACTGAGAAAGCACCAGGAGGACCAACGGGCTGAGGAGGTTAAGTTAGTTGAGCTGGCACCTCTTTTGGAATCGGCGGATGAAGAAGTAAAGAATGCCGAAGAGGCTCTGCGTTTGGCCAAGCTAAAACGGGAGAGACTTCTTATTGAACGCGCACAGGTGCAAACCAGGCTAGAGGTTGCTGTCAACGCTCAAAGCTCCTTTGCGTCAGCTTCTTCGGGCCTTCCTGGGGATTTTTTCTCTTCCCCGGACCTATGGTTCCTCTTAGGGTAGTAAACTCCTGTATATATTTTCTTTCTTCGTCCATTCATGTAATTCTTGGGCAATAGTTCCTAACTTTTTGTAATGCTCTCTTGTTTAATGAATGAAAGAATGTATATTTTCCATATTATCTCTGAGTTATGACTGTATTCATATCAATGTCTATACTTCACGTCATCAATAAAACTTGTATATTCATAATCAAAGACTAGATACATCGATGGTACAAACTTAATTATTTACACATGATAGACTTTCAGCCATTTATTGTTAATTTTGAATGGCTTATCTTCCTCCAACTTAGAAATTAAGCAATAACCTGAATCATGAGCTTCCTTCACGACGAAAGGTCCCTCCCAATTGGCTGCGAACTTTGGAAGAGGAAGTCCCCTAATGTGTTTCACCGCTGCTTTCAAAACGAGATCTCGCTCCACGAACCTCCTTGGTCTTACCAGGTTGTCATATGCCCTAGAGAGCTGCTTTGTATACATTTGAAAATGTTGCATCGCGTTGTCTCTGTGTTCATCCAATGCCTCCAACTGCACATGCCTGTTCTGAGGAAGCATGATAATTCGCAAGGCGTATCGAGCAGAGGTAACTTCCAACTCCACTGGAAGGATTGTCTCAGCCCCGTAGACAAGGGAGAACGGAGTGTACCCTGTGGGTTTCCTCTTCGTCGTTCGATAGGCCCACAACACTGCTGGTATCTTGTCATCCCACGATCCTGGAAAGTCCTCCATCGTTTTAGCCAAGATATTAACCAGAGTTTTGTTAGTTGCTTCAGCCTGACCGTTTCCCTTCGGGTATGCCACCGTTGAAGTGTGATGAACAATGGAGTACTTGTCTATGAGCATCATTACTTCTGAGTTGATGAATGGAGTCCCATTATCTGAGAGAATAACCTTTGGGATCCCAAAACGGTAAATGATATACTCTCTGATGAAGTTACTCACTACCCCAGCCATTCCCCTTCTGAGTGGTATTACTTCAGCCCATTTTGTAAAGCACTCCATTGCTACCAGTATCCATATCTTGCCCCTCGACGAAGGATGTATCACCCCCACGAGGTCGAACGCCCAAGTGTGGAAAGGATAAGGCGTTGCAAGAGAGTGTAAGTCCACCGATGGGGCATGGATCATATTTCTATGAAGTTGGCAAGCTTTGCATTTTTGAACAAATTCGGCAGAGTCTTTCTCCATCGTTGGCCAATAATACCTCAACGTCATCAGTTGATCATATAACTTGGCCCCTCCTATGTGAGCTGGGTCATGGGCTTGTTTGAGGACCTCAGTTGCTTCTTCCTTTGTGATGCAACGCAATGGCCTGTTGAAGTACCCCCTTCGATAAAGCTACCCCTCCTGGATATAGAACCTCGGGGCCCTTCGCTTCAGTCCCATCGCATCCATTTTCTCCGTTGGGACAATTCCATCTTGAATAAAGTCGATATAGGGCTGCCTCCAGTCCGTTTAGGCTTCGATGAAATGGCACTCAGCTACTTCGAAAAATAGTTGACACTTATCACAATTCCATTGTAGTTCTGCCGCATCCTGTTTCATTCTAGGCCAAAAATATCCCCCTCTTTAAATTCTCCTATAAAGAGGTATCTCAGTTGTTTCGCAGTGCTCCTCATGTGTTTTCTTCAACCTCCGCTCTGCTTCCTCTGGCCCAATGCATCTCGATAACCATCCCTCTGCATTTCTGAAGTAAAGATTTCCCTAGTTTGTAAAGTATTGGTCTAACTCTCTTAGTCCCATAGCTCCTTCGCCAGACTCCAGTTGCTTCCTGATCTCTCCTCTCCAATCCGCGTCTCCCTCCATCGGTAGTATTGACTACATCACCGAAGGAGCTGTTCTTCGTTGGATCATAACGATAGCCGTATCGCTCCTCATGACCATATTTTGAGCAATAGTGGCATAAGCGTCTGGATGACGATTCATCGTTTTGGGATGTCTTCTGATTTTGGTCCGATGGAACTGGCTGAGGAGCCTTTGAATGATCGTTATGTACGGTGCCAAACTCATGTGCTTCAACGCATATTATCCGTTAACTTGCTGAATTACTAAGTTCGAGTCACCCTTGATGCAGAGTGAACGAATTCCCCTTCGAAGAGCCTCCAGTAACCCTAGTACCAACGCTTCGTATTCTGCTTCGTTATTAGAGCAAGGGAAATCTAGTTTGTAGGAAAGGCAAATCTCCTCCGTTCCTTTTGAAAGGATGACCCCGGCCCCTCCTTTTTTCTCTGCCGAAGACCCATCAAACTGCATCGTCCATTCCTCATCGGTTGCATCCAGATAGTTGGCTTGTAAGTCTTCTCCCAGAATGTCTTCTTTAGGTGGTTCAAACGTTCCTGATGGAAAGATTGCCAACAGATCAGCATACGCCTGGCTCTTGATAGCACGAGGAACCACACACTTTAAATCATATTCGGAGAGAATAAGGAACCACCTAGCTTCCCTGCCAATCAAGATAGTTCTAGCCAACAAATACTTAATAGGATCACATCTAGTTACAATATGAATTGTAAAAGATAGCATATAATGTCTAAGTTTTTGTGCGACAAAGACTAAGGCCAAACAATGCCTTTTTAGGCTGCTATATCTTATCTCTGGCCCATGTATGATCCTGCTGAGGTAATACACTGGCCGTTCTTGCCCGTCAATCTCTTGTGCCAGCAAAGCTCCAACGGACTTTGTAGTGGAGGTGAGGTACAACTGCAACGGTACTCCTGCCTGTGGAGGAACCATGATTTGTGGTGAAACGAGCAGCTTCTTCAACTCATCGAGAGACTCCTGGTGATCCTTTTCCCACCTGAACTTTGTGTTCTTTCGCAGCAGCTGCATCAACGGGTGTGTTACCTCGGCCAATCCCGGTACAAATCTTCTGAGGTAGGAGACTTTGCCGAGGAAACTTTTTATCTCCTTCGCCGTTCTTGGGCACGGCATCTCTAAGATCGCGCGTTGTTTATCCTGGTCCATCTTCACCCCTTGTTGATTAACCACAAAGCCTAGAAACTTCCCGCTTGTTACTCCGAAGACACACTTCAATGGGTTTATCCTTAATTTATACTTCTTACATCGAGTAAACACCTTCTTTAAGTCGTTTAGGTGGGACTCCTCCTTTTTCGATTTGATAACCAAATCATCCACATAGAATTCTACAAATTTGTGGAAGAAATCGTGAAAAATGTCCATCATTGTTCTTTGATAAGTAGCTCCCGCGTTCTTAAGTCCAAACGGCATTACTTTGTACAAGAAATTTCCCAATGGGGTTCTGAATGCCGTTTTCTCTGCATTCGCGGGGTCCATCTTGATCTGGTTGTACCCTACGTACCCATCCATGAATCCATACATCTCATGCCCAGGCGTGGCATCTATCAAGCTATCAATGGAGGGTAGAGGGAACTTATCTTTGGGGCAAGCCCTGTTCAAATCTCTAAAATCCACACAGATCCTTATTTGACTCTTGTCCTTTTTCCCTACTGGCACAATGCTAGATAGCCAAAGGGGATGTTGTATTGGTTTGATGAATCCTGCTGCCAACAAATGCTGAACCTCTTCCTTAATCTTCAAGTCCAACTCAGGTTTATATGTCCTTGTTGCCTGTTTCACCGGGATGGCTGAAGGCATCACGTTTAGCTTGTGGCAGCTCACTTCCTCATCTAGCCCTTCCATTTCGGTATACTTCCATGCAAAGACATCTATGAACTCCCGAATTAGCCCAACCAAGGCTTCTCGTTTCTCCTTACCGAGATCCTTCTCAATGAAGATGGGGCTTGGGTCTTCCCCTTCTCCTGCCAGGTTCAACTGCTCCAACTCTTGTGCCTGGGGCTTTGGTTGATTTGCCATGTAGTCTGGTTCTTTGGCGACCTCCTCCATGAACTCCTGTATGTTGGAGTTGTCTATCACCATACACTGTTCCTGTTGATCCACCAAGAAACACTCATATAATGGGTCAGCCCCATCCTCGGTCTCTTCGGTCGCCCGCTCACATCGTTATAAACGGTATACCACCTTCCCCTCTTCAGTGACCACCTTCTTGCATTGCCTATTGGTAGCTGTTGCCACGGCCTTCCTCTTCCTCTCTCTCGAAGCCTCAGCAATTCTGCCCCTTGAAAAGTGACTCAGCACGCTTTGCCATTGGACCTCATGCTCCACATGATCCACTCTAAGCCTTACTTTGTTTTTGAGCTGTTTCGTGGTACTTTGGGGTCGAGGGATCACCTGATGGGTTTCTTCGGCCCTCACCCCTTCGTTACTCGCGGCTTCTTTACTTTGCTCGTTCAGAGGCCCCATTCTATCTCTGATCAGGGGAACCCATGCCCCCTCCATTCTTCTCGTTAGGACTCGAGCATCCTCCTCCAACTCCGTGTAAAAGGCCTCATCTACAAAGTGAGCTTCCTCGATAGCAAAAGGCCTTTTTATAGCCCTAATGGTCACTTCTGTTCCTTTGATATGTTGAAGGAACTAAACCTTGATTGTGCATCCACACTCTTCCTATTAGTAAATGATAGGAATTTGCACTTTTTATTACATGGAACTTGATGTGGGAACTCAGATTTCCCATTACAATTCCCACATTCACATACACAATGGATTTGGAAGATTGGTTGTCATACCCTGAGATTACCAGAGGCATGGGGACCAACCTTTCTTCTGGGATATCAGCTGCGTGGAAGGAGTTGATCGGCATAATGTTGATGGAAGCACCCCCATCCATAAGCGTTCTTGCAAAACTAACCCCGTTGATACTGGCCGTCACATACAAGGGCCTGTTATGAGGGAACCTTACAGCTCTATCTGCATCGCTGAAGGTCACCTCTGATAGGAACTTTTTCACCAGCCTCGCTATGGGTCCCCTCCATTTCAATGAGGGAACCGCATCCTTCTTCGCGATGTCTAGGATCGCCCGAGTTATTTCTAGTCTGCTCTCCTTTGGTATCCCCACTTGATCGAAGAACCAAGATAACTTTGGGGATTTTGAAACTGCGCTGTATTCAACGACTGCCTCCATTTCCTCGCCCTCAACGCTGTATACGTCTTCCACATTTTTAGCGCTTGCTTCATCGTAGGCTAAAGCCATTCCTGTGGTGCAATGTTCCAGAGTTTCTTCGAATTCCCTTTGCTTCATTGTTGACCTTCCTCCTTATCAGTCCGCCTCATCATCGTAGGCCATCACCAAGTTGGCCCCATGCGCTGGAAGTGGGTTGTTGTTAACGTTCTGTGGGGGGATCTGCAGCGTCCCTGCCTTCATGTACTTGTCAATGATTCTTCTCAGTGTGAAGCAGCTCCCTGTCGGGTGATGGATCTTTTGATAAGCCTGACAATACCTAGGATCCGCCTTCATTGCGTCATCGGGTTTCTTCCGCCGGAACGCCTTTTGGTAGGTAGACCGTTCCACCTTGGACCATGGTGTTATAACATCTCACAGCCTCTTCTATCGTGCACGGTAACGGTGGTGAGTCTTCTCTATCCCTTCCGAACTTCCTTTTGTTGTCCTTCTTCGCCGCCTTACCCCCATCTGTTCCTTCGGTGTATCCCACTCGTGGGGGTTGAGGCCTTCCTCCCCCAGGTTGTATCGGCTGCCTGAATATCATAGGCACCGCCACCGGGTTTGGTCGTATGACCAATGAGATGTTCCTTGCAGATTTTACGAACGCCGAAAAAGTTCCCTCGCGCGTCTCATTGATAAGATGGAAAATGTACTCCGGGAGTAGTCCTTCGGCACAGATTTGTAATAGTTTAGACTCCTTGACCTCCTCACTCACATCCAGAGACCTTTTCATGAACCTCCGAACGTATGCCACCACGTCTTCTCCTGGTCGTTGCTTCTCTCTCCCTAGTTGGGTCAGAGTGAATTCATCCTCTGCTAGAAAGAACTTTTGGACAAACAGCACATGCATCTCTTCCCACGTGGAAACACTCTTAGGGGCCAAATGAGAATACCACGTGTATGCTTTATCGGTTAGGGATTTGGAAAACTCCCTCAACCTGAGCTTCTTGTTGTTGTAATGCACCCCCAAGTGCTCAATAAAACATTTAATGTGCTCTTTCGGATTCCCACCCTTCCCTGTGTATTTTTCAAAGATGGGGGGAATATAATCCCTCGGGTAAGGCTCATCATTGTATTCCTGAGGATAAGGTATCCTAAAGTCGTCATAGACTGAATCTACCTCGCCTATAGACTGTGAGGAAGCCTGCATGAACTTCAACATCTCCTTTTGCATTTCTCTCCTCATTTCCTCCATGGGCGATGGGGCAACGACCAATGGGGTGTTGGCTGAATGACCGTTACAGTTGGAGCCATCGTTATAGCTGGCGCCATTGATACTCTGGAGATTCCCACCGTCGGATTCACGACGGAGGGTATGCTTGCCGGGGCTGCTCCCGTTGTACCTGCGCCTGGTGGAACCGTTGGAGCTTCCACTGGTGTTACGAAGGAATTGGCTTCGAGTCCTCCCAGCACCGTTAAAGCTGCAGGAGTTTGCAAAAACTCATAGAACTTGCTCATGAGGAGGGTCATCTGGGAAGGTCCCAGCCCAGCGCTCGTGGAAGCCAGCGTCACTCCTTGAGCGCCTGTTGTTGTCTGAACTTGAGGCACTTCTATTCGAGGAGCTCCGCTCCTTAAAGCCTCCAATTCTACCGCTGCTTGCTCTTCACTGTGTTGGATATCATCAAAGTTGAGCCTTCGATTAACGTTATCTTGTGCCATACTCCTTCCTTAGAATAATGCCTCGCCAGCAGAGTTGCCAAATGTAAGAGGGTGGTTTAGATAAGATGGAGGCGTAACCCCTTTTGAGTATGGTGATGACAAGGTTAATCAGTAAACACTAGTGATTTAGCCACAAGACACAAAGAACAGTTTGGAACGTATGAAACCCAACTTAAACCCACAAATCTCTCGTGTATAACTCACAATATAATAAAGAACTCAGAAATAACTTAGTTAGACAGAGAGAGAAGTAAGCATCCTAGATACACCTTAGTAGGGAGGTAAAAAAACACACACACTGAAAAGGTCTTCTTTAAGGATTTCTGTCAAGTTATTAAAGCTCCCTAATAAATGACAAATGGTGGGTGGAAGAACTCTCTGGTTTTTCAATAACTCTTTCTCTAGTAATAATTTCTCAAATCTTAGAAGAATATCTCCAAAAGAACTCTTTTTAGAACTTTTTGATTGATCCCCTTCCTTGGAGGTGGTTGGGGACTTAAATTGCCCCCACACAACCCCCGAGGCAGCTAAGTCATTAATGCCTGTGAAAGACCTCCCTCATACCTTATGTCACCAGCATTAAATACCTAATGCACTAGTTGTCTTTACGTCATAAACATTTAATGCCAAGACATGCCTTTTGCCTAACCACTGTGTGTCAGGGGGATGTTGCCATAGAGGTTGCTTACCAACCATCTGACAGCCCCAAATACCACAGTGGTTTACTCAAGTGCAGATTTGACGTTTTCTAGCTGGCTAGTGACATCACCTACAGTAGATGGGACATAAAGTAGAGGGATGTTTGGTTCACAGCAAAGCTCCCGATGGAACTCGAAGCTACTTTGCTCTAGGTTCCACGGTGAAGATCTTTCGGTGTTTTACCATGTGTATCTAAGATGGTCAGGATAAGCCCCAACGGTGCCCCACTTCTCAATCCTCCAAACCAAGTCCCTCTAAAGTTCCCACGGTGAGGTTGTTCGGCCCTGCCAAGCCTGGTCTCTCGCGAGTACCGTTCGACCTCACACTCATTCATTATTCTCGTTACAACATTACAGTCGTTACAACTCGTAGTCAATATAAACAAAGCTATAATATGACAAAGTAACAATAAGCTAAAGTACGAGTTGCCACGCCAAGCTTCCACGCTGAGCTGCCTCGCTGAGCTTATCCTCAGAACACTGTTGCTAATTGGTGGATTATCCCTAATCCCAGGATTACCTTGAGGCCCCCTCTACACTATTCATATTCATGACTTCTTAGATACTTCTCCCACCGAGCTCATTAGTGCCTCCACCTTGCTGTTCTTGAATGCTCTTCGTGATCTGAAGTAGTTCTACCATTTTTAACTAAATTGGCTTGATGTTGGAGTTCATTATTTTTTGAGCATTCGCTTTCGAAATATGATGAGACTTGTCGCATCTAAACAGTCTAGGATCGAGCAGCAACATGCTGAGGCTGTGAGGATTCAGGGTCAGATTGCATCGCTTTAGTCCTGACTTAATACACTTGAGTGTGGTGACCAAGTGCATGAGGCCAAGTTGTCCAGGTTGGGGGAGGAGTTCATGCTAGAGGCTGGTCCATCATATGCTGGCACCCTCACCCACGATAACTTATTTTTTATTATCTCTAGTAGATAGATGATTTCTTGCCTTGTACTATATGTTTCTTTTCATATGTAAAGAACTGATCATTTATAAATGAGAAAACACTGTTCTGCATCTCTCGTACTTATCTTTTTCTTTCCCTCTATCTATACTTTTGGCATTTGTTTACAATGAACTTCTCTAATTTTCTCTGAGTGTTTGGTCAATTTAGGGTGCTCTATATTTTGTGGTGTACTTGCATTAATCTGAGCAAGTCATGTAAATATACACATTTTTTTGCACAACCCCATATGAATGCAGGGTATTTGCATGTTATCTAGGTAAGCTACTATTTTGGAGCTGCCCCCTCCGTCTGTGGGGGTACTCTTACACATTATTATGTGTGAGCATAAGGAATAGCTTGGAGGGGATGTGATCCCCTCTCCTTCCTTTAGGTTCTATTTGAAAAGAATCTTTACAAATGAAATAAGTAAATGGTAACTGATTATTTTTTAATAAAAATAGCCCCTAGTCTACGGGTCCTTGCTTTACATTTTTCTTAAGAGATTTCATGGTCTTAAAAATATTAGAAGGGGGAGGGGGTTGTCCCCCTTCTCCATGTTTCTACTGAACTGATCAAGTAAGGCATTTCTTTGAGAATAGAGGTTAAAACTTATTCTCTATGCTATAAATCTTGCTGTAATATTTTCTTTATTACTTGGAGAATGTCCTCCTACTGGTCTGGTGGCAAGAATAAAACCGTTTGTCTGGAAGGACTTTGCTCAATATACTTTTCTCTTAGGATGGATGTAACCCCCAAAGTGTAATGAACAAAGTTCCTCTATTTTTTTCTTTTAATGGCCCTCTTCTATCCTAGGAGAGAGCATTTTTGGAAAAAAGATATTTTGTTGGGTCTACCTCACACAGTAAGTAATCAAAATAAACATCAATCGTACAATGATAAAAAAATGTTGCTATAAATTTCTTTTCTATTGTGTACTGTTTACAACATAGTATTTCTCTATCATTTTTTACAAACAGAACTTTTCTGGTATGAGAGCAAACTGCTCAAATTCTATTACTGAAATGATTTTTTACCAAAACTAGTCATAGTACCTTTTTAGCCACTTCCAATTGATGGATTGGAGACAATCGCTCTCCGACTTTGAAATCTGGAAGTATCCTAACTTCCCTACCCCTCTTACCATAAAGGGGCCTTCCCAGTTGGGTATGAATTTCGACGCTGACATGCTGCAGAGGTATGAGTGGATGCTCGGAGGACCAAGTCTCCCACTTGAAACTCTCTAGGCTTGACTAGGTTTTCATAAGCTCTGGAAAATTGTTGGGTGTAAAATTTGAAGTTCTCCCTCGCCTTATCTTTGTGCTCGTCTAATGCCTCCATCTACGGGTGTCGTCGGTCAGGGATGAGCCCATTACTTAAAGTGACCCTAGTTGAGGGTTCCACTAATTCCATCAGTAGGAGAGCTTCAGTCCCATACACAAGTGAGAATGGGGTAAACCCCATCGAATTTATCTTCGAAGTTCGATAATCCCATGACACCATGGGTAGCTTCTCATCCTATGCTCCTGGCATGTCTTCCAACATCTTCTTCAAGCTATTGATCAAGGTTTTATTGGTGGCCTCCACCTGGACATTTCCTTTTGGGTAGGATATAGTTGAGTTGTTATGCATAATTTTATACTTGTGAGTGAGAAGTGTCATCTCCTTCCATACAAATTATTTTCATTGTCTGTTAGAATCATCTTAGGTATACTAAACATACATATGATATACTCCTTGATAAACTGGGTTACCATTTGGGAAGTCACCCTTCTGAGAGGAATGGAATCTACCCATTTGATCTATAATTCCTTAGCGACAATGATAAAAGCTTTTCCATGAGATGCTGCGCCGATCTTTCCCACCAGATCGAATGTCCATGTGTGTAAGGGGTAAGTAGCTACTAGGCTTTGCAAGCTGATAGAAGGGGCATGCACCATGTTTCCATGTACTTGGCAAGTTCTAAAATTTTTCACATAACCAATGGAGTCAACCTCCATGGTCGACCAGTAATACCCCAGTGTCATTAGTTGATCATATAGTTTGGCACCTCCCATGTGGGATGGCTCGTGGGACCCCTTCAACACTTTCCCCATGTCCGCTTTTGCTACAAATTTCAGTGCTTTATCATTATAGCCTTTTCTATAGATCTCTCCTTCTACCAAGTATAAGCAGGCTACTCTCTTTCGAGATAAATTTCATTTTCTTTCTCTTTAGGCAACTCATCATCTTTCAAATAAGCTATATATGGTTGCCTCTAATCTTCAAATGCCTCCATAAAATTGGCTTCTACTGTCTTATCAAAATGGGTTTGGCACTTTATATAGCCTTGTTGTAGATGATCAGCCTATATGGTCATAGTGGTCCAATAGTATCCCCTACTGCAACTGGCGATAAAGAGGGATATCAGTTTCCCAACAATGATTTTTATTCATTTCTTCCAACATCTTTGTAGCTTCCTTCTCTCCCATACACCTTTATAGGAACCCCCAGGGCTCTTGAAGTAAAGTGTTCCTTACGGAAGGTGGTAGTTAGCCAATTCTAACATCTTCATTATTCCTTCTCTTGTTTCTAGATGCTTTATAACTAGGTACCTCCAATCTTTCAGTTCATTGCGTGGAAATACGGACTTCACTGTGGTAGGCATTGTTCTCCGTCGCACTGTAATTGTTACTTCTGGCTCATCCATGTCTAACTTCTGGTCTATTCTTGCTAGCGCGTCAGGATGCCTATTCATTGTTCATGCATGTCTCTCAACGATCACTTCCTAGAACTTCACCAGCAACTTCTCAATGATGTATTTGTAAGGTTCTAAGTTAGCATGTTTGAGGTCGAACTTCCCATTAACCTGTTTCACCACCAGGTTAGAGTCCCCCGGTATGGACAATACTCTTACGCCCCTCGGGAGTGCTTTTAACATGCCCAAAATGAGAGATTCATACTCAGCCTCATTTCTTGAGCATTTGAAGTCTAACTTAAGGGAGATGGTGATCTTCTCCTTACTGTTCAAGAGTATAATGCATAACATATTGTTTCTTAGGAACTAGAGTCATCAAACTCCATTTCCCATTTCTCCATCTCTTTTTCCCTGCATGCTTGGAAATTCTCCCATGTAACTCTTCACTGGGGGGGGGGGGGGGGGGGGCTCAAAATTCTCACTTGGTAAGTGGGCCAACAGATTCACTACTACTTGAATTTTGATGGCTTTGGGCACTAGGCACTTCAGATCATATTTGGAAAAAATTAAGAAACATCTCGCTGCTCATTCTACCCGGACCGTCTGTTCCAGGAGGTACTTGATAGGGTCATACTTAGTGACTATATGGACTGTAAAGGCCAACAGATAGTGTCTCAAATTTTGAGCCACAAAGACTAGGTCATGCCAGTGTCTCTCCATATTGGTATATCTTGATTATGTACTCGTTATCACCCTTGACAAGTAGTACATCGGTTTCTCTACTCCTTCCTTCTCTTGGGCGAGAAGTTCCCCTATAGAAATTTCTATTGAGGTATGGTAGAGAAACAACGGTGCTCGAGCCTTTGGCGGGATCATCGTGGATGGATTGTCTAAAATATATTTTATCTTCTCAAAGGCTTTCTTATGTTCTTCCCCCAGGTCCAATTGGATTTTTCTTTTAGCAGGGGTGTAAATAGGTGAGTCACCTGTGCTAGTGCAGGTATGAACCTTCTTAGGAAGGATACCTTTCCTAAGAAGCTCTTGAGTTTCCTCTGACTCTTAGGGGGTGGCATCATCACTATGGATTTCATCTTTTCTACATTAACTTTCACCCCTTGCCTATTCAAGACAAACACTAAAAACTTCCATGCAGTGACATTGAATGAACACTTTGAGGGGTTTATTCGCATCTTATACCTACGGCATCTTTCAAACACTCTCTAGAGGTCCTGTATATACTTGCTTTATCTCTTGGATTTCACTGCAGATCATCCACATAGAATTCTAGTATATCATGAAACAAATCATGGATGATTTCCATCATGGTCCGCTGGTATGTATCCCCAAAGCTCTTCAATCCAAATGGCATGACTGTGTAATGTAAGTTTCCCAATGGCGTATGAAAGGAAGTCTTTTCTACATCCGTCGGATCCATGTTAATCTAATTATAGCCGACTTACCCATCCATAAAACTATACATCTCATGGCCTGTGGTAGCATCAACTAAGTTGTGTGAACTTGGTAGAGGAAACTCATCCATGGTAATTACCCTCGCTTAAATATGAATTTGTCTCTTGTCCTTTTTTGCCACCAGTACAATGCTGGAGAGCCACACATGATGCTGAATATGCTCAATGAACCCCACCACCAACAGCTTCTCTACTTATGATTTTATCTTTAGGTCAAGGTCAATTTCTCTAAAAGTGCTAAGTTCTTTGTACATATATGTTTCTTTCCTCACTGTAAGAGCATTGGGAAGAACATTCAATTTATGTGAGTTCACTTTCAGATTTATCCCTAGCATCTTCATGTATTTACTGGAAAATACGTCGGTGAATTCTTTGAGTAGGTTGATGAGTTCCCCCTTATACTTTGGGTTTAGACTCTTAGAAATTTGAATGGGTCTACTTTCACCCCCTTCTACTCCCAGGTTGATTTCCTCTAGCTTTTACAGTTTCTCCCTGGGTCCATCTTGAATGCACTCTGGAGACACTTCTTCCTCAACATGTTCAATGATGTGGAACCCATCCACCACAAAACACTCATGCGTCAGGTCAATGCTCTCATCCCAGAATTCCTCTCGTGAAAATCATTATAAATGGTATATGAATTTCCCATCAGGTAGGACCATTTTTTTGCAAGTTTGAGGAGGTTTGTCTACCTCCTCCACATTCCTCTTGCCTTTTGATATATGGGGGATCACCCTCTCCCCCAAGAGATCATGGACAAACTTCTTTGGCTGGGCACTTACTCCAACCACTTGCCCATCCTCTAGCTTTCTTGCAGAGTTCTTCCTCTCTTCATCCAGTTCTATGTAGAATGTCGCGTCCACCAGGTGGGCCTCCTCAACAGAGGATGGATTTTGTGTGGCTTGGATTATGATCTTTGTTCCTCGAATGTTGGCTTTTACACATTGGTGGTATGTGGAGAGCACTATGCCATGGGTATGCATCCACACCCTTTCGATGAGCAACTAGTGGTGTTGGTATTGATGATATGGAGCTTGATGTGGGAAGTGAAATTTCCCAAATTAATACCCATGTTCAAATATCCTAGAGCTTTCATGCTAGCACTATCAAATATTGAAATCACCAACTACAGAGGTACTATCTTATCTTGATCAATCCCCATTTCATACAACGTACTGATTTGAATAATATTAATAGATGCCTCTCCATCCATCAATGCTCCGGGGAAGGAGATTCCATTGATCGTAGATATCACATACATCGGCAGGTTGTGGAAGTATGGCACTTGCCTATCTGCCTTAGAGAAAACCACTTCAAAGGTATACCTTTTATTCAACCTCCCAATTGGTTCTTGCTAACTTAGTGAGGGGTCTCCGTGTTGCTGCACCGCTTCTAAAACATTCCTTGTGATGATTACTCTGGTGTCATACTTTACTCTTACCGGGTCGAATAACCATTTGAGCTTAGGACACCTCACTATGGCTTCGCACTCAGAGTATAAGTCCACTTCATATGTTTGGGAATTACAAACATACTCTTCTTCATATGTCCCCCCCCCCCCCCATTCAGAGAAAGTATGACATCCACTTTGCCTTCCGGGGGGGGGGGGTCACTTGCTCAACCTCCCCACCTCTAAGATATTCTTCGAGGAGTGAAGAACCACTCTTTGTGTCTCCTCTTTCTCAGTTCTCTATTTACTGTCTAGGGCTAGCACCTATAGCTCTTCGCATACGTAAGTATATAAATTTCCAATTGAGTCCCTGTATTGTTTTGACATAATTCCGTGAACAAAGTTGTGTTCGTAATATGTCATAGGGAGATTTTATTTTTGTCACGATCCCACTTGGTCTATGACGTATTAAAGAAATTGAAGACGTTGCGACACATCTTCAAAGAATTATCATGCCGAAGTTTAATTGGTGCAAGTTTATTCGTATTCAAGTTAATTGCATTCTGAGATCACACAGGTATGAATGCACATTTTTAATGAGATTCGGAATTGTTTTTATTAAAGATAAGGATGCAATTTTATAAGGAAAAATATTTTAAAATGTTTGAAAGAGTGTTTTAAATGTTTTACACTACGTTTTATTCTGATAAGCTCAAAAAAGAGTTTGACTTAATTGGATCTCCTTTAGAAGAAACGTTTTAAAGAAAAAGTCAAACTGACATGCGCGTTGTTCAAACGACAGTCTGTATCGTTCGAGCGAGATGGCTATGTCGCGCGAACGAATGGTCACTCTTGTTCGAGCGACACATTTTTCGAGGCGGTTAATTTTTTCTATTTAAAGCGTGGTTTCATCAGAATTTATAAGAAGTGCAATCTAGAAAATAGTTTTCAATCCAGTACGAGTTTTGCACATGTTTTTCTAAGGATTGAAACATAAAACTCATCCTTAGAGTTCGCAAAGATTCGAGTTATCATTACTATATGTTTATGTGATCTTACTGCAAAAATAAGGTTTGTTCTATACTTGAACATCTGGGGTTTTACGGCAAAGAAAAGAGAAGGACTTCTTGTTCGACATCGTAGACGTATCGAATCCATTCGGTGGACACCAATACATACATGGACACGTGTGTTATGGATAGGTATCGTGGAAAAAGGACTTTCTTCATGGGCACTATGAGAGGAGTGGTTGAAGATCAGAAGAGCGTCAAGAGCCGTGGCGATCGAGTCGTTGAGTGAGTCTTTTATCTGTTCGTTGTAATTCCATATTCATAGTGATTGTCTGGCTTGGTCCGTCCGAGGTTTTTTCCCATCTTGGGGTTTTCCTCGTACATCCTGTGTTGTGAGTATTCTCCACTTTACTTTAATTTACTTGATTTAATCACTAGATTCATGTTTAGGATTAATCAAAATAAAATTGGTTTAAAGTAAAAATCGGTTTTTCACAACTTGGTTTGGTGCTAATTGAAAGTTGGATAATTTTTGGTGAAAATTGGTTTGATTTGAAACACACTCATGTGGGGAACTCTTTCAAATTAGTATCAGAGCTAGAAAACATATTTTATTTTATTTTTGTGATCCCGTGTATTTTCAAAGATGAATTTTGGAAATAAGAAACTTTTTCGAACACCTGTATTTTATGGCACTACTTACACCTATTGGAAGATGAGAATGAAAAGTTCATTAAAATCTATTGATGAGCGTGTGTGGCTAGCTGTTGACAAAGGTTGGACACCCCCAGCCACTATTTTAGGTGAGGTCACTAATTTAAATCACGTCGACTCATGGACATAAACTGAACATAGACTTTCACAATATAATTCTAAGGGTTTGCAGGCTTTTTATTCACGTCACACCAGAAGAATATAATAGAATTATGACTTGTGAAACATCAAAAGAGGCTTCAGATATTTTGGCACTATAACGGTTAGGGCGTCGAAACTTCAAAATCTTACTACACAGTTTGAGAGCATTAGGATGTTAGAGAGTGAGACTTTTGATGAGTTTTATGCTAGGTTGTCCAATATTGTGAACTCGTCATTTAACCTAGGTGAGAAAATTGCTGACAACCGTGTCATTAATAAAATCCTTAGGTTGTTACCTAGTAGGTTTGATGCCAAAGTGACTATTTTAAACTCCTTGGGTAAGTTAGAGTCGACGAAACTAGAAGAAATTGTACGTGACTTACAAACCTATGAAATCAACATGATTACCTCCAAGCAAGTGCCTAAGAAAGAAAAAGGTATTGCTTTGAAAACCCGAACGGAGGAAATTAAAGTTTCGGATTACGATTTCGATTTCGATTTCGATTCCGATTTTGAGGATGTTGCTTTGTTGGCAAATAAATTTAAAAAATTTATTAAATTTCAAAATCAATCGAAAGATGTCAAGAAGTTTGAAAAATTCAAGAACAACAAAGTTTATTCCACCTCTAAGGATAAGTTTGATAAGCCTAAGAGAGATGAGTCAGATAAGTGTTTTGGGTGTAAGGGGTACGGTCACAACGTTAAGGAGTGTCCCACTAGACTTAAGAAAGAGGGAAAGCAACCCATTGTATATAACGCCACCTTAAATGATAGTGATCCGGAAGAGGGAGAGAGTTCCCCCATTGTGCGTAACTTTGTTGCGTTTATGGCATGTCATGTGAGAGACAACGATTCTCATGTGAATGATACTTCCGAGGAGGTTTTGAGTAAATCTCATGTTAGTGAGGGTGAAGGGAGTGATGAAGAGGAGGTAGATGTGAAAGAATTGCAAGTTGCATTTAATGAGTTGTATGCCGAGACGGTTAAGGTGAAAAAGGCAAATGAAAAGTTACAAGCTAAGTTCAATGAGCGTGCCATAGAAAATAATGATAGTTTGATTGAGGATTTTAGGCCACGAGAGAAGACTCTTAGGGAGAAATTAGAGTATGTCGAGGGTGAGAGAGATAATCTCCGTGGTTTGGTGGAGTCTTTGAAAAGGTGACTTTAGAGTTTCAGAAGTCTAGGCGTTTGCTCGATTCTAGGATTAGTGATTTGGAGAAGAGTTTGAGAGAATTGACTAGAGTTAAGTTTCATTTGGAGGCTAGTTTGGAGAAGTTAGATAAGATCTTAGGCACCGTCCAAATTAAGTGAGATAGGGGTGGTATAGGTTTTGATAAGAGAATTCTTCTCATTCCCCCTGCACGTGTGAGAAACGCTAGGAAGGTTAGAAAAGGTCCACATATAGGTAATCATTCCCATCATCGCTACACTTGCACGTTTTGTAGTAGTAAAGGTCACCTTAGGCGTTATTGTTACGACCTTAAGTAAGCTCTTAGGAATTTTAGGAATAAAGTTTCCCTGGTTCCCCAAGCCCCCAAGCATTGTTTTACACCTACTTGGGTTAGGAAATTGGATTTAGTGGCTTTAGGAATCAAAATTCATGATTCTCATTTGGGTGCACTTGATTCTTCCCATGCTAAATCTAAAGGATGATAGTGTTGCCATGTTTGTCATATGCTAGTTTGTTTCATGATATATTCATTTCTAGTATAGTGAAATGTGTATCATTTTGTATTATAGTTTTTATATTTGTTTAAGTCCTATTGAAAAATACAAAAAGATTTTTTTTGAGAAAATTTTTGAAAAACCCAAAAATATTTTTCTTTTATTTGAGTCAAAATATGTTTGAAAAGCCAAAAAGATTTTTGATTTTTGTTTTTGAGTTTACATGTTTGATGTGGCATATTGGTGTGCTTGGACCCCCCATAATTTCTTTATCCATGTGTCTAGGACATTTGGTCATTATTAACGATGCTTAGAATGATCTTAACCATTGTTCAAATGGGGTTGTTTCAAAGTTGATATGCATTTTGATTCGACTTTGTATATATGCCAACATTGCACACATGCACAAGTTTCTATGGATGTTTGACTTCTCTTGCATATTTGTATTTAGTGAGGCATTCTTATCTCAATCTTGTCATCTATGCGTAAGTAGACTTAAGGATAAGTGTGAATGTAAGAACCGTTTACCGTTAGGATTTGAATTGGTACCTAATTTAAAAAATGATGAGTGATTCACGGGAAAGAGCTGCGAGAGTTCAAAATTAACTCGTCGTGAAAGCAACCATTTAAAAGAGCCCAAAACAAAAAGGCAAAATGCTAAGAAAAGGGCCAATAAGATTTTCTTTAAGTTGAGAATGCTAGAAACCTCAAAAGAACTTGAAAAAATATATATTTATGAGGGAGTTTGGTTGGAGAAAATTCAAACGGGTTTGCACAACTAATCCTAAGGTTGAAACATTGCAATTTGACGCTATTGTTTGTGAAATCGTCAAAATTCTTGATTTATGTGTGTGGGTACCCCGATTTTATCACCATAAGGCCTGGACGAGTAGCCCATCCTCAGCGGCCCAAAACCCAGGCCCATCACTTCTGGTATTCATCCATTTACTCCACGATGCCATGAAGAGGAGTTGTGGGGGTACACGATCCCATGAAAGGGAGATGGCTAATAAAGAGGAACCTATCACCCCCACTACTCCAAGACATACATGTATAAATTAAACCCCAAAGTCCGGGGCAAAGGACAAGTTGTATTCTCTGTACTTACTCTTCAGATTATAGAGAAATAATACTGACTGAACCACCGTGGACGTAGGCACTTCTTTGCTGAACCACGTATCCCCGTTGTTGTGTGATTGGTCTTTTATCTATTTTTTCTTGGTTGTCACCTCTTTCATATTTTATTTGTGTTGCATAATAATTGCCTCTACAATTGGCGTCGTTTGTGGGAAACGTTTATCTTTCCTTGAGAAGAGCCCACACCGAGAAAAAATCTAAGATGTCTGATCACAGCAGCAACGCTCCTCAAGCAGGAGACATTCAGGAGCCACCCGCTCCTCGCAGGATTAGGTCTGTAGTCCGACGTTCCGATCAAGGGGCTAGCTTAGAAAGGCCAGCCTCAGAAGAAAGTCAAGGACCAGCGAGGTCCACTCAGATATCCAGATTGATCGATGCATACGAAGCAAGGCTCCACGAGCAGAGGGAGTTTTCTCGCAGGTATGAGGCTGAGAATGCTCGCCTGAAAAGAAGACTGGAAAAACTGGAAAAAGAACTACGTCCTGATACCAGGAGACACCCCTATCGCACTCCTAGCCCTCAGGCGAGCAAATCTCGCAGCCGAGGAAGGAGCCCTAGGCGGCAACATCAAGGGTTCGAAGGTGGCGACTCAGACGACGACCTCCGCGAGTAAACTAAGAAAAGCTCGCCGCTATCAGAGCCCTGCTCGCAGCGACGACAACATACGGAACCTAGTCCGCAGAGAAATGGACCAACATCCAGCTCACCTCGGCACCAGGTCAACCAGAGAACTCTCCAGGAGAGCCCTCAAGACCCAGATGAAATCGCCCTTCACAAGGGAAATTGAAGAAGAAGAAGCTCCCAAAAAGTTTGCTATTCCAAGGTTCAAGATTTATGACGGGAAGACTGATCCCATTGATCATATCAGGCAATACCGGCAGGCTATGACCCTCTGGAATCACCGATATGCGTTGATGTGCCGTATTTTCCCCTCAAGCCTTCATGACGTGGCCCAGAAATGGTTCGAGAAACTCCCTCACCGATCCATCAGAAATTTCAAATCCCTGGCCGAGCTCTTTACGGCCAGGTTCATCACCAGCAGCTCCCATCCCAAAAGGATGGATGCTCTATTGACGATGAAGAAAACTCCTCAGGAGACACTTCGAGACTACGCGAAAAGGTACTGGGAGTTATTCAACGAAGTCGAAGACTGCGCAGAGGAGGTGGCAGTGGCTTCATTCAAAATTGGGCTACCTAGCTCTTCCCTCCTCTACCAGTCCTTAACAAAGAAGGAGGCAACCACCATTGATGATCTGATGGCCCGGATTGAGAAATACGCAAAGGTGGAAGATGTCACCCGCCTTAACGTAGGCGAAAACGGTCGAGCCAAGCTCGCCACGAAGGGAAGTGAGAAAATTGATAACCAGAAAAGAGGAGGAAAGAATGGGAGCAAGAATGGCCTTGGCCCCAAGAACGGAGGGAGCCCTGACGTTGCAAAGTCGTTCCAGGCAATCAACACCGTCTTCAAAGAACCAATTTACAAAATTCTCGCTAAGATCAAGGATGAGCCGTTCATCAAATGGCCCCAAAAAATGGGAGGAGACCCATCGAAAAGAAACAACGCGCTGAGATGCACCTTCCACAAAGAGGGAGGACATAAGACCGAGCACTCCAAGGCTCTTAAGTCCCACCTCGAGGAGTTGGCCCAATCCAGACATTTGAATGACTTTGTGGAAAGGAAGATAGAGAGAGTAACTATCCACAAGGAGGCAAAACCCGATAACGTATTAGAAGACGACACCGGACACGAATTCGCAGTAATCCATGGAGTATCCGATGTTAAACAAATCCAGGGGAACTCAGCTCGGATGGAGGTAAAGAAGCTGACAGCAGTAATGCAAGCTTTTCAAATTGATCCAGCGAAATCACAGGCAGGAAAACGCCGCCGAGCAGAGGACATCAACTACAACAAGCATATTGTCTTCACGGATGAAGATCTTGTGGGAGTGAGGACCCCACATCACGATGCCTTAGTCATTACACTCAGGATAGCCAACTTTGATATCGACAGGCTGCTCATCGATCAAGGAAGCTCATCCGAAGTAATGTACATCGACCTGTTCAGAAAATTGAAGATGGACATCGTCGACCTGAAGGGAACCTCTGTCCCTCTAGTCGGCTTCGCTTGAAAAATGACCATGCCTTTGGGCAAGATAGTACTACCAGTGCTCGCTGGGAGTGTTTCGAAAATGATCGAATTCTTGGTGGTCGACATCGATTCGCCATATCAAGCCATCCTCGGCGGGGGATGGCTCCATGCAATGAAGGCAGTCTCCTCGACCTACCACCAGAAACTCAAATATATCACCGAGCGGGGAGTGATGGAGATACATGGCGACCAGGCGATGGCGAGAAAGTGCTTCATAGCGGCCATCCGACCAAAGCCAGAGAAAAAAGACGTTCGAACCAGCAAGAAAGTGGAGGAAGGTGCAATCCTTTCCAAATAGCAATTAAAGTATGGAAGGCCCGGAGTGGAAGAGACCAGGCTCCTCCCCTCCGAACGGGTTGTAGAAGACCTGGTAGAAGTAATTGCTAGGGAAGGCGACAACAGCAGAGTCTTCTTGATCGGGACCTCACTCACTAACGAAGAGCAAAAGGATTTGTTAACCTTACTTAGGAGCAACATAGATGTTTTCGCTTGGGAACCCTACGAGCTGCCAGGAATCGATCCCAGTACGGTCTGCCATCAGTTGCACGTCAATCCACATTCAAGCCGATAGCACAGAAGGCACGACGAACTGCTCCCGAGAAAGCCAAAGCAATAGAACAGGAGGTCGAAAAACTGCTGGATGCAGGATCCATACGGGAAGTGCAGTTCCCCAAATGGTTATCCAACCCAGTGGTAGTTCCAAAAAGCAACGGTAAGTGGAGAGTTTGCATAGACTTCACTGACCTCAACAAAGCCTGCCCAAAGGATAGCTTCCCTCTTCCAAAAATAGACCAACTAGTAGACGCCACCACAGCTCACGAGCGAATGAGTTTCCTGGACGCCTACTCAGGCTATCACCAGATTCCCTTATATGCCCCAGATCAGGATAAAACGGCGTTTATCACGATGGTTGGTTTATACTGTTACAAGGTCATGCCTTTTGGGCTAAAAAATGCAGGGGCAACTTATCAGCGGCTGGTTACTAAAATGTTCAAAAAACAGATGGGAAACACAATGGAGGTCTACATCGACGACATGCTCGTCAAAAGCAAGGAGAAAGAAAACCACCTTTCTGACCTGGCAAGTACCTTCGAAATCCTCAGGAAATACCGAATGAAACTCAACGCGAGCAAGTGTTCCTTCGGTGTCCAGTCAGGAAAGTTCCTTGGGTATTTGGTCAGCAAGCGTGGCATAGAAGTAAATCCGGACCAGATTGAGGAAATTAAATGGGTGCAACCTCCCCGCACAATCCGCGATGTACAGAAGCTCACTGGAATGCTCGCTGCTCTGAATCGTTTCATTTCTAAATCCTCCGAGAGATGCAAGCCCTTCTTCCAACTCTTAAAAGGCAGCAAAACGGTAGAATGGACCCCAGATTGCTCGCAAGCATTAGGCGAGCTCAAATCCTACCTAAGCTCCCCACCACTGCTTGTCATACCACAGCAAACGGACCCCTTGTACCTCTACCTCTCTGTATCCAGCCATACTATCAGCTCAGCGCTAATGTGTGAAGTCGCAGGGATCCAGCACCCAGTCTATTACGCAAGCAAAACCTTACTAGGCGCCGAGCAGCGCTACCTGCCATTGGAAAAGCTCGCATTCGCCCTAGTAATGTCCTCGAGGAAACTGAAGCATTACTTCGAAGCTCATACGATCGTTGTCCTTACATCACACCCCCTCAAGGCTGTCCTAAGGAAGGCGGATTTGTCGGGCAGACTGTCTAAGTGGTCAGTCGAGCTCGGCCGATTTGACATCCAATTTCAACCAAGGACAGCTATCAAGGGTCAAATCCTCGCTGACTTCATAGCTGAATTCACAGGCGAAGAACCCCTCGACCAGCCTAAATCAACAGAACAAAACAGCCAGGCTACAGGGGGAAGCTGGAAGCTATTCGTTGATGGAGCCTCCAACTCAAAGGGGGCAGGAGTAGGAATTGTTCTCATCACTCCAGAAAACGCAGTACTTGAGCAAGGAATCAGGCTGGGATTTGCAGCCTCCAACAACGAAGCAGAATATGAAGCCTTAATTGCAGGTCTCCAAAGGGCCCAAACTCTAGGAGCAAAGCATTTACAGGTATTCGGAGACTCGCAACTAGTTTCCAATCAGATAAGTGGAGACTACAACGCGAAGGACGAGAGGATGGCAGCCTACCTCTCGTTGGTAAGAAACTTGATGCCAAACTTTGAAGAAATCAACATCCAGCAGTTCCCCAGGGGGCAGAACAGCCACGTTGACGCTTTGGCAGCCCTGAGCTCGGCAGTTGATTCCAGCCTTAAAAGGATAATCCCTATCGATTTCCTTAGCTACCTGAGCATTCACCCCAACTGCGAGCTAACAAAAGCGAAACAAATACTCCAATTGGAACCAGCCCCTAGCTGGATGGATCCCTTAAGGGGCTATTTGAAGAACGGAACGCTCCCAGATGATAAAAGGACCGCCCACCAGATAAGAGTCAAAGCTGCTCGCTTTCACTTATCCACGGGAGGCGACTTGTATAAAAGATCTTTCTCCGGCCCCTACCTTAGATGCGTCCACCCAGGCGAGGTCGAGATAGTGCTTCACGAGCTTCACGAAGGAATCTGCGGAAGTCACGTCGGAGGAAGATCTCTATCCTTCCGAGCAATAAAAGAAGGTTACTGGTGGCTGTATATGCAAAGGGACTCCGCAGTATATGTCCGCAGATGCCTAAAATGCCAGCTTCACGCCCCCATGGTCCACCAGCCTGCCAGCGAATTGAAATCCCTGACCAGCCCCTGGCCTTTTGCCCAGTGGGGAATGGACATCGTGGGACCACTACCCACCACTGCCGGCAATCGCAAATACCTGTTGGTCGCCACCGATTACTTCACCAAGTGGATCGAGGCAGAACCTCTGGCGAACATCCGAGATGCCGACATGATGAAATTCATATGGAAAAATATAATCACTCGATTTGGGATCCCCAGAACCATCATCACTGACAATGGGACACAATTCGAAAGTGGCCCCTTTCAGGACTTCTGCGACCAACACGGAATTAGGCACCACTTCAGCTCGGTAGCTTATCCTCAGAGCAACGGACAAGCTGAGGCTTCCAACAAAACAGTGATCGCTGGATTAAAAAAGCGGTTAGAACGAGCAAAAGGCGCGTGGACTACCGAGCTACCACATGTCCTATGGGCATACAGAACGACTCCCAGACGAGCCACAGGTCAGACGCCATTCTCACTAGCATATGGTATGGAAGCGGTCATCCCATTAGAAGCAGGATTGCCCACAATGAGATCCGACCTTGTCGAGCAGAATCAGAACGATCAGGCTTTGCTCGCTGAACTCGACTTGGCAGACGAGCGCAGGGAACTTGCCCTAGTAAAACTAGCGAGTTACCAGCAACAGCTCGCGAAGCACTACAGCAAAAAGGTCAATCCGAGGAAGTTCGAAATTGGAGACTATGTCCTAAGAAAGGTCTTGGGCAACGCAGTGAAGCCATCAGATGGTAAACTGGGCCCAAACTGGGAAGGACCTTATGAAATAATTAGAGACGACCTGCAAGGTGCCTATCATTTGAAAACGATGGAGGGCAGAGAGATACCACGAGCATGGAACGCAGCTAATCTCAAGAAATTCTACTTTTAGGAGTTCTATTGTTAGATCTTTTATTGTACTCATTTTGGGAAAAGATAGTTTATTTCTCTACTCACCAATAAAAATCTCTCAGTTGATTACTCTCTAAAAGTATAACAATTATATCTTATTGCACATCCTTTTCAAATCACAGGTATAATAGTTGACATAGCAGGGGAACACCCCTCCTCAGGTCATCGTCACGAAGCACGACAGACCTCTTAGCATTGCCCATGGCAATATATGAAGCCCTACAGAGTATTCTTAGGCATCAAACCTACTTTGGTTAAACAAAATCCTGACCGGATGAAGACATCCAAAAACAGGTGTGTCCTCGCCAATTGCCCCTCTTAGACCTAAGGGAGTGTGACGACACGACCTAAAAGGTAAAGAGAGAGCACAATGGTATTCTTAATACTGGACTGGGTGGACACTCACATGACAAGATAAAGATTGTGAAGCTGCAAAAATATAACAGAAATTGGATAAATACGTTTAGTCGGCAAAAACGCCCAAAACTCAAACTTTCCATTAATCTTTTATATTTACAAACAATAATGGTACATGTTTAGTCGGCAAAGACTCGCCCAAAGCATTTACAATTATTAAAAAACAAAATATCAAAAAGGGGGAAGCCTCCGAGCAAGGTAATCAGCAACCTTAGCTCTCCTCCCGTCATCAGGGGCAGGATCGAATTCCTCAACAACTTCATTTGTGTCCAACTCCAGTAGTCGCCGAGGAATAGCATCGATAGGAATCCATCGGTCATCTCGCCTAAATGGATTGGGCATCAGAGTAGAGGGAGACATCTCATGCCGATACCACAATATCGAATTTCTCGGCACCTGCAGCTCTTTGAGAGCACTCCACCACCCCCTGATGAAGGAAAGCTCCTCGAACTCTGATAATCTTGTGGGAGCATCTAACCAGCCCTGATCATAGCCATCAGTCCACACTTGGCGAGGGCCCTTCTTAAATAAATGCCGCAGTCGGGTGACGTCCCTCTGAAGCCCAGCAGCAGTTAAGTAAGATCGTTGAACATCGCCGCGCATCTCCTCCATCTCCCTCTCACGCTGCTCCTCAGCTTCCCTACTCCTACCCCGCGTACTCCTGCCAGCTCGCGGGAGGGGTGGCCGAGCAGCTCGCGACGAGGAAGAACCTTGCAGGACTACCGACGCGGCGCTCGGTGAATGCTCCTTAAGCTTCAAGACCTCCCGCCTCAGGTCGTCATTCTCCCGCTGAAGAAACTCCACGACCTGATTGATCTCGGTGGCCTCCAGTAACTTGGCTCTCAGCTCGCTAACTTCTTCTTGCACTGAAGCTCCGATCTCTTCCATTTCCTGGAGCCTGTCCTTCAATTTTGCCACCAGCTCAGACTGATCCTTGTATTTTTTGTTACTTAACTTAGCGAACCGGCAGAGTCTAGCGAAGGCCTGGCGAACAGCAGGACTCGCATTGGGACCAAGAGTCCTACCCAGATGTGAAGTGACAGGGATATATTCATCACCGTCAACCAACTACAAGTGAAAAAGGAAGGAAGAGAACGAAAAGAAATCAGCACAAACAAAAACGAAGTCTTTTTATTGATAATGGGCGAGGTTACATCAGAACAAAAAAAGGAAAAAATTACAAAGAAATCCCTATCACTTAGCAACCTCGGTGGACGGACCCTTGTCCTTTTCAGCATCAGCAGGGGCGTTACCCTCTGCAGAGGTGTGCACTGCCCCCTCGACCAAGGAAGCATCAGCAAGAGTCGCCTGAGAAGCAAGATTGACCCCTTCAGCAGTTGGGGCTGGCTCCTCATCCACAACTGGCTTGGGCCCTGGATCATGTTCGTCAAAGAGTGTAGATGCAACATCCACCCCTGCAGCCACAAGGGCCTTGTTCCACCCCTTCTTGAAGTTCAGACGGCTAATATAGCCTATCTGAACCTCGGCGTCTTCATACGCAGCAGCCCAGCCAGAATTGTATGAATCTTCTTTAACAGTGGCTGCCTGGGCCTTCTCTGTTTCCAGCTGCTCGGCAAGAACCCTGTTCTTCTCCACAAAGTCCAGCTTGCTAGAGCAGACCTGTTCATACGACTTCCTCAGCTCGCCGAGCTCTCTGACAGCATTATCTCTCTCGCGAGCACAATTAGCAAGGGCCAAGGCAGAAGAAGCTCGAGCCGCATCAGCAGCCTTCAGGTCGGCCTCCAGCTGAGAACCCCTAGCCACCAGAGTAGAATTCCGCTGCTCCAGCTCGCTGTTCCTTCTCAACAGCTCGTCGCGAGAGCGATAGAGCACAGCGAAGTCAGTCACAAACTGTAGAAAATAAGGGAAAGATCAGAAAGAAGAAACCATCAAAATAGACGCAAAGAAGTTGAGAAGTAGAAAAGAAACCTTACCAAGGCAAGCCTCTGGCTAGCTTGCAAGGCCAGTTGATCAGACCCTGACGCCCTCTCGCGATCTGCAGGGAGGACTGCCCTCTCAAGCAGCGCAGGGGCGAGTTGAGTAGAGGTGGCCACCGAAGCCCCCTCAGGCAAAGCAGATACTGGGGCCAAGGCTTGAACGGTCTTAGTCCTCAGTTCCATCTTCCTCCTCTCCTCCTCTTTCTCTTTCTCCCTCCTCTTTCTCTCTTCCACCTTCTTCCTCTCCTCCTCCTTTTTCTTCTCCCTCTCCCTCGCCTGCTCCTCCTCTCTCTTCTTCTTCTCTTGCTCTTGAGAGGAAGGCCGAGAACCAGTAGCTATGGCTCCGAAGACAGTCTTCGACTTCTTGGACCTCTGTGCAAGAAGCACATCATCATCATCATCATCATCCCGAATCAGATTCTTCCTGGGAGGCATTTCTTCACCTGGACTGCTGGTAGTACTCGATGAACTGCTACTATCAGCACTGCCTCCACCCAAGTTACTCACAACACCTACAGGCTCGCTCTCCGAGCTGCTCTCCTCCTCGTCCACTTGGATGGGCTCAGCTGAAATCTCTTCGGAAGTGTCAAAGTCCGAAACACTTTCCACAGGTCGGGCTATGAAGCTGGAGCCTGTGTTCTTGTATTCAAGCAGAAAAGCAGCAGACCTAGGATGCTCGCCGTCACCCAAAGGTTCCCTGATGTTCCAAGCTTTCACCAGTTCCGAGATACGAACCTCGCTGAGAGCTGGCTCCAAGTTCTTTATCTTCGCTGAAAAGGAGAAAGCAAGGAGGAGTTAGATAAATCACAAAGTTAGCAAAGGTTGAAACAACAATACAACATCTACCTATATATTCTTCCCCATAAAAGGGAATAGTGAACCTCTCGGACCTCGACCCTTCAAATTGAGGGGAGTATTGCCAGTTCCTAACAAGAAAACCTTCTTGCCAGTAGTCCTTATGGGAATCAGGTAAATTTACTACCAATACCCTATCAGGGCTCCTGGCCTTAAGGTACAAGACCCCTGAACTCGTTCGAGAAAAAGAATAACAAAAACAGACCTCGGCAAGCCCTAACCTCGTGCCGTACAACTGATTTATCCTGTGCACACCATTCACTATTTTCCATACGTTGGGTGAACATTGTGCAGGCACAATACCAAAATAACTAAAAAAGTGCAGAAACAAACCATTAGGGGGAAAGGTGAGACCCCCCTGGGAAAGCAACAGGACGTGAATCCAATGTGCATCCTCTATGTCCCTAACGTTCCTAGGCGGCGAGACACAACACTCAATCTCTACCAACTCAGGAATACCATAGAATTTTCTAAACTCAGTTACCGACCTATTTCCAATCTTCGCCATTGGAAAAATACAAGAAAAACTATAAACTCAAGAAAAAGGGCACGAAAGACTTACAGGACAGAAGATCGGATCAAAAGGCGAAGAAGCGACGAGAGTGGAGACCGAAAACAGAAGGTACAAAACTCAAAAGTTCTCAAAAGATAGAAGATTGCTGGAAGAACTGGAACGACGAAGAAAAAATGTGTCTTATTCCAACAAGCCTTCAAAACTAATCATAACGCACAGATAGCGAAGCGGGTGCCGCCAAAGCAACTTCACATTTTTCAAAGAAATCAACCATCATTGCTGATCATTTAAATTCATCGGACCCATAAAGAACGGCCCGACAAATTCAGGGGCAATTGTGGGTACCCCGATTTTATCACCATAAGGCCTGGACGAGTAGCCCATCCTCAGCGGCCCAAAACCCAGGCCCATCACTTCTGGTATTCATCCATTTACTCCACGATGCCATGAAGAGGAGTTGTGGGGGTACACGATCCCATGAAAGGGAGATGGCTAATAAAGAGGAACCTATCACCCCCACTACTCCAAGACATACATGTATAAATTAAACCCCAAAGTCCGGGGCAAAGGACAAGTTGTATTCTCTGTACTTACTCTTTAGATTATAGAGAAATAACACTGACTGAACCACCGTGGACGTAGGCACTTCTTTGCTGAACCACGTATCCCCGTTGTTGTGTGATTGGTCTTTTATCTGTTTTTTCTTGGTTGTCACCTCTTTCATATTTTATTTGTGTTGCATAATAATTGCCTCTACAATGTGCATGTAGTATGTTTAGCTCATTAAGCTAACACTTTAACTGTCACCTATAGCTATGATAAATTTTGATGATATATTGTTATTGATTAGAGCTTCGTGATCATTTCAATGTGTTGGAATTGTGACTTATTTGTTGTAGTTTCATGCTCATACATTCCACATTCATGTTTGAGCACATCGGTACTATGGTTGCATGTAACTCTCTTTTAGAGTTTTTTATGCATTTTTGGTAAAAAAAGCTTATCGTTTTAGCACTGTTTTGCTACTGTTAACCCCTTCCTATCATTTTTTTCTAGAAATTTTTTCACTGGGCAAAAAGTTATGATATTTCTGAGAATCTAGGAAAGTTTGGCTTGTAGCGTGAAGTCCTTCAAATGACATCTCCATGTCACAAGAAGCCTCGTTCGAGCAACATCGTCATCTCGTTTGAGCGATGTCCCTGGCTCGTTCGAACGACTGTTTGGGAATTTTTGCTTCTTTTTATTTGCAGCACCCTAGTTATTGTGGTATATTTTTTTGGTACTGCTGGAAGCTTTCTAGATTGACTCGTTTATATGCAGGTTATATTGTTTCAAAATTGATATTTTGCATATGATTTAATTTATCAAACCTAATTAGATTGCTGTATTCTTTGTGTGATTCATTTGTTTACTAGCTACTGATTTGTCATTACTTGAACATATTTAATTGGTTGTTTTATGATTATATAGCGATTCTTTATTTGGTATATCTTCATGCTATATACTTGTTGATTGATTTAACTTTTCACCGGGTTGTCTATTCGAGACAAAAAGGGGGAGAGATGTTTGTGATGTAAGGGGAGATTTGTTGAGAATGTTTATAGAGATTTGATTTAAATGCTGTTTGAGTACATATTTTACAAATTGGTATCATATTGTTGCTCAATTGTTTAACAAAGGATTTTTTAGAGTTTATTCATATTGATATCTATTGTAAAATTGGTATCATTTGGATATACATATATTGAATTCATTTGTTCCACCATACTTCACTAGGTATTTATTTCTCCGTTTCATGTATGTAGGTATGCTTCATAGATTCGAGATTTCAAGTCTACATCACATTCGGACAGTTCATGCTTGCCAGTGCTACATATACTAGTCCGTGTCCTGTATTTTTTGACTTTGGGTTTATGGGATGGGATTTAGGTGTCATACGGCTTGACGGACCGGCTTAGGCATTTCACTGGTTTAGTTTTGTCCCGAAATAGTCAAAGGGTGAGATTTTTAAGGACATAAATTTCCAATTGAGTCCCTGTATTGTTTTGACTTAATTCCGTGAACAAAACTGTGTTTGTAATATGTCATAGGGAGATTTTATTTTTGTCACAATCCCACTTGGTCTATGACATATTAAAGAAATTGAAGACATTGTGGCACAACTTCAAAGAATTAATCATGCCAAAGTTTAATTGGTGCAAGTTTATTCGTCTTCAAGTTAATTGCATTCCGAGATCACACAGGTATGAATGCATATTGTTAATGAGATTCAGAATTGTTTTTATAAAAGATAAGGATGTAATTTTACAAGGAAAAATATTTTAAAATGTTTTAAACAGAGTTTTAAATGTTTTACACTATGTTTTATTCCGATAAGCTTGAAAAAGAGTTTGACTTAATTGGATCTCCTTTGGAAGAAATGTTTTAAAGAAAAAGTCAAACTAACACGCGCGTCGTTCAAACGACAGCTCATATTGTTTGAGAGAGATGGCTATGTCACACGAACGACTTGTCAATCTCGTTCGAGCGACATATTTTTTGAGGCAGTTAATTTTTCCTATTTAAAGGGTGGTTTCGTCAAAATTTAAAAGTGGTGCAATCTGGAAAATAGTTTTCAATTTAGTACGAGTTTTGCACATGTTTCCTAAGGTTTTAAAGATTAAACACATCCTTAGAGTTTGCAAAGATCCGAGTTATCATTACTATATGTTTATGTGATCTTGCTGCACCAAGAACGTTTGCTCTATACTTGAACTTGAACATCTGGGGTTTTGAGGTGAAGAAAAGAGAAGGACTTCTTGTTCAACATCGTAGATGTATCAAGGCCATTCGATGGACACCGAGACATACATGGGCGCGTGTGTTGTGGATAGGTATCGTGGAAGAAGGACTTTCTACGTGGGCACTGTGAGAGGAGTGGTTGAAGATCAGAAGAGCATCAAGAACCATGGGGATCGAGTCGTAGAGTGATTCTTTTGTCTATTCATTGTAATTCCGTATTCATAGTGATTGTCTGGCTTGGTCCATCCAAAGCTTTTTCCCGTCTTGAGTTTTTCCTTTTACATCCTGCGTTGTGAGTATTCTCTGCTGTACTTTAATTTACTTTCTTTAATCACTAGGTGCATGTTTAAGAATAATCAAGATAAAATTGGTTTAAAGTAAAAATTGGTTTTTCACAACTTGGTTTGGTGCTAATTAAAAGTTGGATATTTTTTTATGAAAATATGTTTGATTTCAAACACACTCGTGTGGGCCACTCTTTTAAGCATATTTCTCGCTACCTTTACACTCCATCAGAGCTCGAGATGCTTCTTTATCATACGCTACTACCATATTAGAAGTGCCAAAGTGATGTGATGGGAGTGCATTCTTGTTAACATCCATCAGCAGTATTTGCAATGTACTATTGTCCACCTGCTCGCTAATGATCGTCCTCAAATAGTAGCAATCCTTACAGGAGAGTTTCACCCTTTGATGCAACTCACAATACTTAGGATCGGCTTTGTTAGTTGTTGTTGGGATTTACTCATTCAAATTAGGGGGACCTGTTACCCCCTCTCGTACCAATGTAAGATAACAATCCATTTCTTCATCTACGCTACAAGGAAGCGAGGGTGGGGCATCCTTTCCAAACTTTATCTTGTTACATGGGTTGTTGTTCTTAGATCCAGGGCCTACCTTCTTTCCCTTTGAACCTATATCCACATAATTGTCTTCTTGTCTCCTCGAGACTTGAAATCTTTCAGAACTCAGTGGCACTTGTAATCTCCAACTTGAGGACCTAGGCTTATTTATCATGGCTATATTACTGGTAGCCCTGGTGAACTCTCTAAAATTTCCATCTCCGATCTCATTAACCAAATGTAAGTTGTATTCCTTCAAGATTACCTTGACACATATTTGTAGCAGCCGTGCCTCTTTTACATCCTCATGGACATCCAGTGCACCCTCTCAAAAACGTTTGATATACTGCATTACCTCTACACCAGGCTTATGAACCTCCTGTGCTAGGTGTCTCAATGTGAATTCATCGTCTTCTATGGAAAACTTTTAGAGGAACTGCCTATGCATATGCTCCCATGTGGGGATACTGTTAGGTGCCAAATGGGAGTATCATGTGTAGGCCTTCCCTGCAAGGGTCTTGGATAACTCCTTTAATCTCAGATTTTTGTTATTTGCATGCACTCCCAGGTATTCAACGAACCTCTTCATGTGCTTTCTTGGATTGTCCCGTTTGCCACCGAACTTGATAAACTTTGGTGGAATATAACCCCTGTGTATAGCTTCTTGTTCACCTCCTATGGATAGGGGTCCTGCAGCTCCTCATATAGATAAGGACCCTTACTCTCAGAGGAGGAGAGCAGCTTCCTCACCTCATTTATAGTAATAGGTTTGGAGGGATATTCCTCCAAACTCATGACCTTTCCTGCTGGTGAACTTGATGGTGCCACAAATTTCTCCAACACCACTTTCCATAGAGGAGACACTTCTGTTCGAATCGCTGCAAGAGTGGCTGCCCCACCAGAGGGGGCAGTTACTAGTGTTACACAACCTTAACCCAAACTTTCCAGGAATACATTATTTTATTTCAAAAAGTTAAAACACATGCCCACAAGGCTCATACATATCATCGGAGCTGCTGTCGGTGAGTTGGACTTCCCTCCCTGAGGAGTAGGTGTCTTAGCTCCGGTCACCACCACATCCTCCTGAGTGGTCTAATCATTTTGGGTTCCATTCCATGGTGGAATGTCTCAAAAAACTAGTTCCTTAAAAATTTTGGAACCTTCTTTGTCCATGTAAGTGAGGATACCTCCCCAACAGAGTCACTAAATGTAGGAGGGTAGTGTGATTGGCATCTGGTAAGATGAGGAAATGGGTGAGATGCGATCCACTTCAATGAACTCTGCCTTCAAGGTTATCAATAACTTCTCGAGCATCTTTTGGTAAAACTTTATCCTTTTGGTAAAAATGGAACCCAAGTTAGAGCTCACTCCTTGCAATAATTTGAATTTCACAACAATAGTAGTAACTTTTCTCCAGAAGAAATCTTGAGAATGATGGTTGTCAGTGTGGAGTGAAATAATAAAGAACTTATCACTAGAGAGAGAACATGGGTGTGATTTTGACAAATTAATGGTGTGACTTGAGTTCTGATTGTTACTTGACCTTTACAAGGGGCTCTACTTATACTTGGGCCATAGGGATGAGTTGGAACTTTTGGGTGCCAAAATTAAGAGGGTTGGTGAGTGACAAGGTCTTCAATGTACCATATGTCCTTACGTGTGTGCATCCACCTTTCCCCTCTGACAGGTTCCACTCAGAGTGAGCCAAAGTCAAAAAACAAACATGTCTCCTAATGGAGACAAAATATCTGATTTGGTACGTATCTTTTAAAACGGTAAATTGTGGTAAAAACTTTGGAAACTTGAGAGAGGAGGCTTCGAGGACCACCCCATATAAAACCATTTCTCTTTGGGGGGGTCATGAGGACCCCCTCCTCTAAAATCATTTTATAAAATAAAAGTGCATTTCTTATGAGCAACCTCTTGGCTGCTCATTTCAGTTATGAATGGGTAAGGACTTTGAGTAAACCATATGGTCTTTCTAGTATTATTATCTAAATCCTTAGGTAATAAGATGTTGATCTTTCTCAACAAACCTTGTTCCCCACCCGCCAGGCCAAAACTCCCAAGAGATTCCAGCTAGCTTATGTGAGCCCTACCAGCTCAACTAGACTACTTGTACAAGAAAGTAAGTGTTAATAATTTTGTTCTATAAAAGAACTTTTTTTCATGATGAGGGACTATTCATATTGGATCCCCTCATCCTGGCCTATTCTGTTCAAAGGGTCACTTCTTGGATTCTCCTACTGCAAAACAAATACTATTTGAATAATTGCTAGAGGAGTCCTTCACTCTAGGCTTCCTCACTAGGTTTTTCATTTTGTACCTGGTCTTTGCAGAGGGTTACTCATTTGTGGACTCCCCTGCCTAGGTATCATTTCAATTGGTTTTAGTTTGGGGAAAGATTACCCTCGCACAAACTATCTTTTGAACTTGAAGGGGTTTCTTCTCAAAAAATATGTTTAAAAATTCTTCCCGGGAGGGATGGGGAGTCCATCTCCCAAATCCTTTTGTAATAGGGCTAGAGGTGTCCATCGTATAAATCTCATGTCAGGAGGGATTGAGGGGTCCCTCACCCAAATCTCATTGCAGGAGGGTTAGAGGGGTCCCTCGCCCAAATCATTTTGCATGAGGGTTGGAGGGGTCCCACGACCAAATATCTTTATAGGATATATGGAGGGTTACCTCGACCAAATCTCCTTGTAGGAGGTATGGAGGGGTACCTCGCCCAAATATCTTTGCATGAAGGCTAGAGGAGTCCCTCACACAAATATAGTGAGCAAGCCAAAACACCCCTCTACTGAAGCACTGGTGATGTGGTTCATGCTCTTGTTCCTGAGGTGCGATGGAGAGATTGAGCATCTTGGGATTATGATAAGATGGTTGAGGCCTAAGGATCCACCATGGTTCCTTCTATACGGTATTTATGGTCTTCGAAGACCAGTTATAGTCTAGTAGAGTCCCGTGGTACACCTTAGGGACTTCTCTCAGGTAAAATTGGAAGTAAGAGATGGAAGACTCTTTGACATCCAAAATATATAAACAAAACCCCATTCTTTTGATAGTATATGGATGTTTAGGCAACTATCTTAGAGCTTATCTGGAGGTAAGATCCCATTTCTAAGGTGTGCCTTGATGGGAGTGGTCCAATTTGAGCTTTGGTCTACCTCTATAACATTGATCTAGAGTACAATGATGCTCGGCCAATCTAATCTAAAAATAAAAATTTATGGATATACCTTATCTAAATAGATCAGTTAGACAAGATGGTCATCCATTGAGTTTTCTTCGTTATAAGACCCTCCTGATGTTAAACTTGGGGACTCTTTGGATGAGGTGATTCATAATTGCCAAATAAGATGATGTTCGATCACCTTTGGCCTTATAAACCTCAGTGACTTTATTGACTAATAGTTGAGAGTAATTAATAGCCTCAACCTTCTCTAGATTCAAATGAATGACCAAACCTAACTTGTCTACTAAGGCTTCATACCCCCACCTTATTGTTAGAGGCTTTGAATTGAAAAGATAGGGCAATAGAAACTATACGTTCTTCTCGAATCAAACGATGAAGTCTAGCTCTATTTCTTGAGCTTTTGGAAGATACATCCACATGCAACACCCTTGTTAGAAAGTTTTGGCCTATTGTCTGGGATAGTGGATGTTTGGGATCTTTTAGTGTTGTCATTTCCTTGTCGGAGATCTAGAGTTGTTCTACCTCTTTTAGGATGATCAATTCCATAATGAATTTGGTTAAGGTCTCAACCTTAATACACTTTGTGGTTAGTACTTGATTTAAAGTTCCCCTATCTCCACACATACTTAACAACACTTCCTGAGGAATAAATTTTATGGAGTATCTGTCGGAGGGGTTGATCAGTCACGACCACATGTGTGACTGGAAGTAAGGCCTTAGGCATCTGGATGAGTTAAAAAGACAAACGCGAGATTTTTTGTCCTGAGATATTTACTCTCAGATTTTTATAGAGCTCTACTGACACAGTACATAGGATACTAGACCCCATACTCTTGTCAGATCAAAGTTGAGCTAACATAGGTTGGGGAGGCATAAAAAATAAGTACAAGTCTTCACCATTAATGGTTATAGAAACCAAAAATGGATACCCTAAGTATTTCTTTAGAGTTTGGAAAGCCTCTTAAACTTATGGATCCATTGAAAGGCCTTCTTTAATATCTTGAAGAAAGTCGATCATTTTTTGTGGCCGTGGAGACAACACTGTGGATGGACGAAACTGTCCCATTAATACTTTAAACCTCGTTAACTGTTCTTGGATATTTCATATCTAGTAGAGATTGGATCTTTTCTAGGTTTTCTTTTATGCCTTGTCTGGTCACCACAGAGCCCGATAATTTTCCCTAGCTACCCTGGAAGAACATTTGTTCAAATTTAGGTTCATCTAATTCCATCTGAGAATGGTGAAGGTCTTTATAAGGCTATGCACATGGTTATGAGCCTTCAAAATATTGATCAACATTTCATCAACATCGACCTCCATGGATTTTCCGATGAGGTCTTTAAATATGGAGTTCGCCACCATCGGATAGGTTCCACCTGCATTCTTTAGTCTCAAAGGAAAAACTCTATAATAATAAGTACATTTGTTAGTTATAAATGAGGTATTTTCTTCATCAATGTGAACCATCCTTATTTTATTTTACCCAAAATAGGCATCCATGAAGGAGATAAGATCATGACTAGTAGTTGAGTCCACTAAAGTTTCAATGTGAGGCAGAGGATAAAAGTCCTTAAGAGAAGCCTTGTTAAGGTCTATGAAATCCACACACATCTTCCATTTTTTATTTGTCTTGGGGCACCATCACTACATTAAAAATCCATTATGGGTACTATACATCTTTGATGAAATTGGATGCTAAGAGCTTGTGAACATCCTCGGTGGCAATTGTGTTCCTCACATGGCCTAAGAACCTCTTCTTCTGGAGTACTAGAATATGGTTTATGTTCAAACTGAGGTGGTGGACCATGAACTCAGGATATAATCCTATCATATATGAATGACTCCAAGCGAACACATCTCTACTTTCTTTTAATAATTAGGTTAGTTCATCTCTCTAGGATGAGCTTAGCCCAACACCGACTTAAAGGATCTTAGTGGGATCTTTTTCGTCAAGGAAAATTTCAATAAGAAACTTAGTTAGCATATTCCTTTATTTATTTATTCATCTCATGGATATAAGGTATCCATGCTCAGTAACTATATGCCTAAGATCTCTAGGGTATATAAAACATCTCTGATGCAGGAGGCAAAACCTCTACAAGGACTTTAGTACACCTCTGGGAGCTTAGTTGTAACTTTAACACCCCTTGTCACAACTCTAATGCCCTTTTATTTTCTCTCAAGGAAAGTTTTGTAGCCTTTTATGATCTCCACGCACTTCTCTTACATGCATGAGTTTTAGGAACCTCATTACCATCCTCCGAGTTGACACGAAAACATCCAGACCATCTAGCGAACATCTGCCAAAGATCACATTATAGGATGAAGGGAGATCCACCAAAAGGAATTTGTTCCAAATGAGATATTATTAAATCCCCAAAACCAATTACGAGGAGTAGAGTGACATAACCCATAGGATAGGTTTGTTCTCTATTGAAACCAATTAAGAGGGTGGTGATAGGTTGCATAGGCTTCATGGATAGGATCGTGGCCTTAAATGCATCCAAGAACAAGATGTTGTCTAACCTCCTAGTATCAACTAATACGCTTTTCATATTTACACTGAACATGATCACGATGATTACTAAAGGGTCGTAATGGGCAAGAAGTATCCTCTTGAGGTCAGTAACTAGAAAAATCATCATAGGGACTCCTTTTGGGGATTATCTCTGATGGTACAAATTTGTACCCCTCTTGGCACATGCTCCAAAGGTGAGATTTTCTAGTTATAGGAAAAGGTCCGCTATTGACAAACCCTCTAGATATGGTATTCACATAAATAAAGGGAAATCTATTATTTTTCTTGTTATTGCTATCCTGACCTTTGCCAGTGTCCTTTTCCATAAACTCCTTAAGATATTGCCTCTTGATCACTCATTCAATAGATTTTTTCAGTCAAAAATAGTTGTTAGTTTTTCCCATGATTTGTGTGGAACCAAAATTACTTTGATTTGTACCTAATGTCATCCAAAGATCTTAGGGGCTTTGGTGGACGTAGGATATCTTGATTTTACCCTACTGCAAAGACCTCTTCAATAGTGTTCATGAGCGGAGTGAAGTGTTTGACCTCTGAAGGTAAATTCTTATTTTTTTTTCTCCATTCTTCTTCTTTTTATCCTCAACTGCCTCAACTGAATCTCGAAGGAGAGATAAAACATACTTTCTATTTCCTAGTTGGAGGAAGATATATAATGCCTTATCATGACTACATCCATAGTATTAATGTATTTCTAAGCTCTTTCAAGTAACTCCGTCATGGATCGAGGGGGGATTTTACTGAGCGACCTCAGCAAATCATTTGATGTGAATCTTGAGATAAAGGTCACCACACAAATAGTGTCATTCATATCATCGAGTTGGAGATCTCTTTAATTGAATAACTTGGCATACACCCTGAGAGCTTCGTCGAACCACGTCCTGAAGTGGACGATAGAAGTTACTGGCTTTCTCATCTTTTGAGCCTCGATAAAGTGTCCTATAAAAGACATGGATAAATCTACGAATCTTTTAATGGTCCCTAGTTTGATCTTGTCAAACCAGTGCCTAGTTGTTCCCCTTAGAATAGTGAGAAATGGTCTACATAAGAACTCATCCAAGGTGTCTTGAAGGATAATGCAGGATGTATAAGTATATATATGGTATGTGGGATCTTTGGGCTACTCAAATGTCTTAATACTAGAAATTTTCAAGTTAGGGGTAATAGTATAGTGCTAGACCTCATTGGAGAATTGAGATGACGTCTTTTGAAGGTATAACTCTATGGAATTAGGATTCTTCATCTTGTTCTAGTTGAGTATGTTCCCCCAATTAGTATTGTATCTTATTGATCTAGTTATCCCAGGGGATGAGCCACCATAGAACCTCCTTAGGACTTGTCTTTGGTAGTGACATCATATCCCTAATGAGGATATAGTTAACAAATGTTTATGGGTATCTAGACATGTCCTCTTGATCATTTTCCCATTGCCATTATGGCTCATGGTTCTCTTTGACTGGTTCCTCCATCATCATTGGTAGAGGAATCCTCCTAAAAATGTCATTGATTTCTTCCTGAAGCTCCTTTTTATGATCTTCCATATATTTAAAAGAACGAGCTAACTTGGCATTGTCTTTCATCCAAATGAATATGATGTTTATATATAAAGTAATTAGAACTCATATTTCCTTAAAATACTTCCAAACTGGTGAGTATTGAAATCTTTTGAGACCTAAGACCCAACAAGTGACACCAAGGGAGCTCAGACAACTTAGTTAGGAGATGTGTCAAAATGATAGAAGTTATATAAATTACTTCGAACCTCAACTAAGGATCCTATGTCCACTGTCAAAGGTGGGCCAAGAGGATTTAAAGTGTTTGTTTTCTTTCTCACTAGTCCACAGAACCTTAGGAAGTAATTGGTGGACTTCTCTAAAGGTTCCACTGTCTTAGTTTAGGATTCAACAGATTATACAATATGTATGAATGTGTAAATTATCCAAACTCTAACTATTTTCTTACCAATAGTGGGTTAATAGCATATGTGACAATGATTCGGGCCTTCTTGGTATGTTTGCCTCTTGTTCTGCTTGTATTTAATAATATCAGATGACCCTTTTACCGTTCATAAGCCTCCCATATGAATGTGCATTCCTTTGGAGAGAGAATGAACGGAATGTAGTAGCATGGTAAGTGCCTTTCTAAGTTCTAACGACTATAGTAACAAGGTGGAGTGTGGGAGAAAGACGTATAATTGGTGTAAGTTAGTTTATGGGGGAATTTAACTTTGATTAGATTCATCAATTCTATTGGGAGTGAGTGGTGATAGTAAGTAAAACAGGGGTTGTCCTTTTTACGTACCTGTTGGAAAACGTGAGTGTACCCCCAATTTTAAAACTTTTACTTTAATTTCCTATAAGTGCGGAATATATATGGTCACTAACAAAATTTAATTTTTCAAAATTTATTTAATTTTCTTTTCTTTACGAGATGGAAAATTATAGTGAACACAAATTTTAATTTCTTTTCAAATTAAAATTAAACCTAAATAAGTGAATAATAGTGAACACACACACACAAAATTCACTCAAACCAAATTTTAGATTTTCTCCGAAAACAAAAATAACACTTAAAGGAAAATACGAGAAGTTTACTTTTAATCGAAATTAATTTAACGTAAGTCCTAAAATTTTCCTACCCAATATTTTCAATATTTCCAAATTAGTCCAAACCAAATTAAATATACGACTTGAGTTAAATTAAATTAAATTGCACCTAATTTATTTTTAACACCGAAAATAAACAAGTGTGATAAATAAAAAAAAAAAAAATCTTGTTAACCTATGCATGCATACTAAGGTGATTTAAGCAAGATTGATAAACAATATCACATGACGCGCCGATGTACGAGGAAAACCCAAATGGGAAAAACCTCGGATGACCCTAGCCTTAATTCCACTAAGTATGGAATTTTTACAAGTACAAGACAAATGACTTACTCAACTCAACTTGACTCCTTCAAGACCTTGACGCGTCTTCTTGTACCAACCTCCACTTAGTTGACAATCCCGGAACTCCACCGGAATCTTGGAATCCACCAATGAGGTCTTAGGACAACCGTCAACCCGGACCCGAAGCCTTTCTCCAACTGGGAACGCCGCAGCAAACTTTTCTCCTTTTTGGAATAGAGAAGAACCAAAACAACTCCTTTATGGGATGATAATTAACCCTATGCCAAATGCTCCAAGAAAGATATATATATATATATATGTCGTACTTGGAATAAACTAATCAATTTTATGGGTGTAAACACATGTGTATGAGAGAATTTTCTAGTTAAATTTTACACATGAAAATAGGGACTTTTGTTTGGAAATATTTTCTCTCTAAAAGCTCTCAAAGATGTTACAAAAGTCTTAGAAAAATCTATCCCATAGTTGGTTTAAAAACTGTCAAGAGAGAGTGGGAAAATGGGTTAAAACTGCCAAAAAAATTTCCCGCCTGAAATCTCGTTTCAACGAGATTTTTGTTCGAACGAAGTTTCGTTCGAACGACCATCTAACGATGTTCCAGTGGACAAATGGGAAAACTCATTAGCAAACTCGTTCGAACGACAATTTCGAACGAAATGTAAGAAGTCCAATTTTACATATTAAGCCCATAAACTTTTTATTCAAAGTTCTAAAGTAACCTTCTGAAAATAAAATTCATTTAAAATAAAATTACACCCATTATAAAATTATTCCCAGTCTCCCTATATATATATATATATATATATATATATATATAAATGCATTCATACCTTTTGGAGACTATGGAATCAATTGTCATTGACGTAGAAACATGGCAATTGAAACTTGGCAATGATGAAGCTTTACAAATCTGGCCGCTACGTCTTCAACAGACACGTCATAGTCTTGGATGGATACACATGAACTATTTACTATGACTTAAATGTTTTTGTCCATAATTGAGCCAATACTACATTAAGACTCAATTGGAAATTTGTGTCCTTACAAATCCCCCCCTTTGGCTATTCCGGGACAAAAACCAAAACAAATCCGAAAGGTCCGTCAAGCACTACTAGATTCAAAAAATTCCCACCAAAAAATAAAAAAGAAGCTTGACTCAAGGTCCACTTAGGATAAATAGGAAATATCAAACTATCAAATTCATGGACACTTAAGAAAACTATCAAACGCATAGGTAATATCAAGAATATTAAATGCATGTAAAATAAATACTCCCCCTAAACTAATCATTCTCCCCCTTTATCCAATATAATCTACCTAAAAAGGTCGCGACTCCCCCTAAGTTAAATTTCCTAACCTAAATGTTTAGAAACCACTTCTCCCCCTTTTTGTCCAGCAATAGACAAAGGTGATAGAATAAATTAAATACTCATTTTCTCCCCCGATATTGACAAGAACCGGTTCTCCCCCTATAAAAACACATAAAGGATATAAATAGGGGAAAGCGAGTAAACAAGATGATGAATAAGGTGTTAAGGACATGAAAGCATATGGAAAACAATAGACAATAACTAACCCAAGAAAAAATATTGGATGCTAACTATGATGCGAACAAAACGATATCAATTTGAAACATAAGAGGCTAAGCATGTGATATGAAACAAAAATTTTGCAACCAGTTAGATACCAATTCTGAATTAAAACATAGGTGGACTAGATAAATTGGCAAAGACCAAAAAAATTACCATATATATGTAGACACAATGAATATAATGAATGTGCACGCACATATATATAAGAATAAACACCACACATGACACAAAATACATTAAGCTTTTCACACCCGTATGGAAAAAAGTGTCCAAATATATGTAGTAAATGGAAGTGTAGGAGTGTGAACTAGTAACAATTAAATTTCGATCCAATCTCTTAAAACATGTTCACGGAGTTCTCATTTGATTGAAAAACTTTATCATATTTAGATATAGCCTCATGGGACAATATAAATTGAACTCAATGAACAACCATACACAATGCACTTAAGCCTAGAATTTTGATGATTCTACAAACCAAAAGAGTCATGACAATGAAAGCGCAAGTGGATAAACGGACATTGTGCAAACTGTTGATATACCATCCAAACTCCCTCAAAATATGCATATAATAATGGAATGACTATATCAACTAAACAAAATAGGCCTTGGCAAATTATTTTTCTTTTAATTCCATATTTTACTCTTAGGCCTTTGGACCACGTATTTCTTTTAGGTCCATTATAAACAGTGGCTTACTCACGAAGGATAAATTTCCTTTCGGAGACCTTCCCCGTGCACATTCATATAATAATTTTTTATATCACACAAATCTCACGTGCAACAGATTTTACATGCACAAATCCTCCTAGGTCAAAAATACGTAGATGACTAGATTGGTAGGAGAACATCTCATAAAGCTCAAATATACACGTAAAGTTAAAATTTCAAGTGAGCTCGTGCATGTGTGAATTGAGGCATATAAAAATAGAATCCATTAAGCAAAACAAAATCCAACTACTCCATGTAATCATGGTAAAGAACATTTTAAGCATTGATAATCTTAACCAAAAGTTCTAGCCACATGGAAGCGAAAAAGAAGGGATTCAAATACAAGAATATGCCACATAAAGTGTGTCAAATTAAAATACACACAATAAAAATCTTTTTGAGTTTTTAAAAAATTTTAACACAAACAAACAAAAATATTTACTCAAAAGACATACAAAAATCATTTGTATTTTTCATTAAGCCTAAATTCCTGAAAAGGTAAAAAATAAATGATAAACAAAAATCTTTTTTTATTTTTCATTTAATGCAAACTAAAATATATATAATACAAAAGATAAACAAGTCATAATTTCTAGCATGAGATATGAAATAAATCAATGACTAGAAAATGATAAACATGCACACAACTAGCAAGGATATACGATATAAAGCACAAAAATCTAGAGTATGCAAACAACCAACACATTCAACCTACAGATTTTGCAAATGAGGTATCGTGTGAAAGTAAATGAGCAAAAATCCTATTTTGTAAAGATACCAAGTCATATCTCCTAAGCCAAACTAATGATGAATGACAATCTCGGGATATTGGAATCTTGGATACCTCGATTGTCTTATGGTGGAATTTTCTAGGACCTCATTTAAGATCAAAACAAAATTTTCTAAGAAGACCTTTTCGACCACAATGTGAACACCTAAAGTATTGACGAAAAGATTTACCTAAGGAATGATCTATACCATTGTTCCTAGAGGATTCTCCTAAAATATTAGTTTTGGCTTTAATAAAGGAATCGTTACAAGAAGAAGCCTAAACCACAAGTGTCATTTTGAATTTGGACAGTTCCTAATATTTTATCTAATTTCTCCAAACAACACTCCAAATCAAATTTGACTTTACTGGAGTCTTTTAGTTTATTTTCTAAATCTAAAATGTGAGACTCTAATAAAATATTGCGCTCTTCAAATGCGAGAAGATCCTTTTTCAAGGATTCCATTAATCCCTTAAGTCTATCTCTCTTGCCTTCTACATACTCAATCTTCTCTCGAAGAGCTTTCTCTCGTGTCCTAAGGTCATCAAATAATTCATTCCCATCGACAACCTTGGCATGCTCCTTTAAACTAGCTTCTAACTTCAAATTTGCCCTTTTTAATTTTATAGTTTCGGCATATAATTCTTGGAAAGAAATTTGAAGTTCACTGAGATCAACCTTTTCTTCATTGTCACTCTCTCTCTTCTCCCTCTCACTATCATCATCTTTTAGATCTTCACTAACAAAGGCCTCGGAAGTGTTACCTATTAAGATGTCATCATTTGATGATTTCTCACTATCACCTACATAACTAGAAATGAACGCGGTAAAGTTGCCCTCAATGGGGGAATTGGGCCCCTCTTCCTTATCACTATTACTAAGAGTTTCACTGTAGGAAATTGGTTGCTTACCCTCTCTCCTTAGTTTAGTGGAGCACTAAAAAGACCTATGGCCATACCCTTCACAACCATAACACTTATTTGACTCGTCCCTATTTAAATTTTATTTAAAAGTTTTAAGGATCTTTTCGGCTTTGTCATGCTTAGAATTTTCAAATTTCTTAAAATCTTTTTTAAATTTATCTTTGTTAAATTTAAGAAATTTACGAAACTTCCTAGCAAACATAGCCATATCTTCCGAGTCAATAACACACTCGTCATCAATTTTCTTTTCATTTTTAGAGGGGAACATATCTAGTTCATAAGTTTGTAAATCACCTACTAGTTCCTCAAGTTTGGTAGAGTGCAATGTGGGTAAAGAATTTAAAACGGTCACCTTAGGGATAAATCTATCTGGTAGGGAGATTAAAATTTTCTTTACAACTCGGTCGTCGGGTACTTTCTCTTATAAATTAAAAGAAGAATTTACTATATTGGAGAGTCTAGCATAAAACTCATCGAATGTTTATTTTTTATCCATTTTGATGGTTTCAAATTGAGTGGTGAGGTTTTGGAGTTTAGAATCATTTACGACACTTGTTCCCTCGTGAGTAAGTTGTAATATATCCCAAGCTTCCTTAGCGGTTTCACACGTCATGATACGTCGGAATTCATCCGATATGACAGCGCTAAACAAGGCATTTAAACCTCAGAAATTAAAGTTTGCAAGTTTAAATTCATTCTCACTCCATCTATCTGCGGGTTTGGGAACACGCTCATTTTTGACAAAATATGTGGGTGGGGACCACCCATTAACATGTGACAACTAAACCCTCTCATCGATAGACCTAAGTGCAGAACGCATACGTGCTTTCCAATATGTGTAATTATAACCATCGAAAATAGGAAATTTTGAAAATGGGCAAAATTCCATTTTTAACTAAATATCTAAAAAGGACCATAACGCAATAAATTAGCGCTCCTGCTCTGATACGACTTGTTGGAAAATGTCAGAGTACCCCCAATTTTAAAACTTTCACTTTAATTTCCTATAAGTGCGAAATAAAGATGGTCACAAACAAAATTTAATTTTCTAAAATTTATTTAATTTTCTTTTTCTTTAAAAGATGGAAAATTATAGTAAACACAAATTTTAATTTCTTTTCAAATTAAAATTAAACATAAATAAGTGAATAATGGTGAACACACACACACACACAAAATTCACTCAAACAAAATTTTAGATTTTCTCCGAAAACACAAATAACACTTAAAGTAAAATATGAGAAGTTTACTTTTAATCGAAATTAGTTTAACACAAGTCCTAAAATTTGCCTACCCAATATTTTCAATATTCCCAAATTAGGCCAAGCCAAATTAAATATATGACTTGAGTTAAATTAACCAAAATTGCACCCAATTTAATTTTAGCACCAAAAATAGACAAGTGTGATAAATAAACCAATTTTATCTTGTTAACATATGCATGCATACTAAGATGATTTAAGCAAGATAAATAAACAATATCACACGACGCGCCGATGTACGAGGAAAACCCAAATGGGAAAAATCTCAGACGACCCTAGCCTTAAGTCCACTAAGTATGGAATTTTTACAAGTACAAGACAAATGACTTACTCAACTCAACTTGACTACTTCAAGCCCCTAACGCGTCTTCTTGTACCAACCTCCGCTTAGTTGAAAATCCTGGAACTCCACCAGAACCTTGGAATCCACCAATGAGGTCTTAGGACAACCGTCAACCCACACCCAAAGCCTTTCTCCGTGTGGGAACGCCGCAACAAACTCTTCTTCTTTTTGGAATAGAGAAGAACCAAAACAACTCTTTTATGGGATGAGAATTAACCCGATGTCAAACTCTCCAAGAAAGATATATATATATATATATATACATATATATATATATATATATGTTGTACATGGAATAAACTAATCAATTTTATGGGTGTAAACACATGTGTATGAGAGAATTTTCTAGTTAAATCTGACACATGAAAATAGGGACTTTTGTTTGGAAATATTTTCTCTCTAAAAGGTCTCAAAGATGTTAAAAAAGTCTTAGAAAAATCTATCCCGAATTTGTTTTAAAAACTGACAAGAGAGAGTGAGATAAAGGGTGAGAAAATGGGATAAAACTGCCAAAAAAAATTCCCGCCAAAAATCTCGTTTGAACGAGATTTTCATTCGAACGAAGTCTCGTTCGAACAACCATCTAATGATGTTCCTATGGCCAAAATGGGAAAACTCGTCAGCAAACTTGTTCGAACAAAATTCTCATTCGAAAAATATTCTCATTCGAATGATAATTTCGAACGAAATGCCAGAAGTCCAATTTTACATATTAACCCCAAAAACTTTTTATTCAAAGTTCTAAAGTAACCTTCTGAAAATAAAATTCATTTGAAAATAAAATTACACCCATTATAAAATTATTCCAACTCTCCCTATATATATATATATATATATATATATATGCATTAATACCTTTTGGAGACTATGGAATCAATTGTCGTTGACATAGAAACATGGCACTTGAAACTCGGCAATGATGAAGTTTTATAAATTTGGCCACTACGTCTTCAACAAGCACGTCATTGGCTTGGATGTATACACATGAACTATATCCTATGACTCAAATGTTATTGTTCGAAAGTGATCCAACCCTACATTAAGACTCAATTGGAAATTTGTGTCCTTACACTACCCCCCAAACAAGCTGCAAGATCTTAGCTAAATGTCTAAGTGTTCTAAAATGTGTATAGGTTCCTCCTTTCATGGTTTTATGGTGACTTGTAGTAATATATTCATGAGAGAAAGGTTATTGGACCTCGTGAGGTCATTTCACGTCATACCAAGGTTCACTGTGAAAATAAAAAACTGGAAAGCATTGACGTTGAGGTTCATGAGCTTGGTTCCCTAGGTTCGATGGAGTAACTGAGCATCTTAAAATTATTATGAGGTGCATGAGGCCTAAGTATACACATTTGTTCCTTTTGTAGGATATTTTTTGTCTTAGGAGCCCAGTTTTTATCTTATATAGGTCTGTGAGAGACCTTATGACCTCTTCTCATGCATAATTGGAAGTAATAGATCGTAGACTCTTTGAATTCCTAAATATATGGGTATGGAATCATCATCTATAGTGGACTCACAACTAGCGGTCAACTAGATCACTGATCTCTAAGGCACAAAAGGGGATCATGTGATCAGTTATCTCTAATTAATTGGGGGCTCACTCTCAAAATTCCTAATTTTGTCATAAAAGAGTCCCTGGGCAGAAAGCTGAGTTGTGTTACACTCATCACAAAGTAGCCTTCTTAGATGAGATTGATCCAGAAGTCTTTATGGTCACACTAGACTATCCTATCATCATAAAACTCCAAACTAATTTGGTCATCGCATCAGCACTTATGGGTTGGACCACCCTTTTTCAAGAGTGCCTCGGAATGGACCTATTGCCCAAAGACAAGACACAAGCGAGATGTTTGAAGTCTATAGCATCATGATACTACATTTCTATAGATATTTTGTTCCAACATGGGTTTAACAGTCCCCTCAAAGGTATTTAAGACCTCAAGATGGTGAATACATCCTCGTTGATGTCCATGAAGGTGTTTGTTGTACCCACACTAGCCCCAAGAATATCCCATAAAAGGTCTTGATGCAAGGATACTTATACACCACCTTGGGCAAAGAAGGTAAAGCGTTGGTACTTAAATGTTACAAATGCCAAAGGTTTAACAATGTATTAAGACAATCTGTAGAAATAATTATCACAATTTTAAGTTCATAACACTTTGAAGAATGGGGGTAGACTTAGTAAGACCTCTACCACCCAAAAAATTCCAAAACAATTTTTTCATGTTGTCCATAGACTAATTGACAAAGTTGGTTGAAGAAGAACCCCTAACCATGATCATTGAAAACAAAACAAAGAGATTTGTTTTGAAAAAATCGTATGTCGTGCCGCTTAGGCCTACCTAAAGTCATCATCTCAGATAATGGGAAGAAATTTGAAAACCCAGCATTTCGCGAGTTTTCCTTAAACTATGGAATTAATCCACTACTCCTCACTGAGACATCCATGGGAAAATGGACAAGTAGATGTCACAAACATAATCATCTTCATAATCCTAAAAACTAGTTGGAAAAGCCAAAGGGTTATGGGTTGATAAACTGCCAAACATCTTATGGGCATATATGGACACAATCATAGGGGCTTGGGAGAAACACATGTATCACTAACTTAGGGAATGAAATAAATAATACCAACATAGATAAAGGTCCGTACTCAAGGAGCAACATACTTTGAAACTTCATCCTACAAATAAGTCCCCAGACTTGCCTTGGACGATCTCAAACAAAGAAGATAAATGAAATCCTTAAGGATTGTAGCATACAAAAAAGAATGACCTTAAATTTTAATAAGAAATTATGATATAGGGAAATATGATTCGGGGATTTTTTCCTCGGAGAGGTCACCATAGTGACACAAAAACTAGGCAAGGGGAAGCTAGGACCAAAATTTAAAGGGACATACATTGTCATTATCATAGCTAAACATGGATGTTAACATTTAAAAAATCAAGAAGGAAATGAACTTTCCCGTCCATGAAACGTCAAATAGTTGAAGAAGTATTACCAGTCATGTAACTTTGTTTCATGAATAAAATGGGTACACTCTACCCGATCCATTGTTTATAAACAAAACAAATTTATAAAAAAATTGAGGATTCACTACAAGGTTCTAGGATCCTCGAACCTTGAACCTAACAACATTCTTTTCGAAAAAAGATTCAAGTACCTTAATTGTAGATCTCAAATTTTGAGGTGTTTGAACCTCTAATGAAGGGTTATGAACAATCAAAACCGCCATTAGACCTGAGCATCCGAAGGCAGAATTCTTATAACTAAAAAAGTACCTTAAAAGTCATCTGAAATGGACAACTATGAAGATAAAGATGATGTATATGTCCTTTGATTTACAAAATAGGAACGTTAATTCAGCCTATTGATTGTCATGGACTACAGAAGCTTTGGAGTTAGTCTTTCGAAACCATGGTGGGGATTAGTCCTATTTTTATATGTTCGATATGACCTAGGTGGATCAGAAGCTCGACCTTAGCCTCCGGATGACCATTCATAGGGATTTTCAAGATCTAAAGAGGAATCTGATGGGTTGATAAAAAGTGAAAACATTCTTGTACCAATCCCCAATCAATACTTGTTGTTTGTCCAAGATAATTAAATGTATTAGTCACCAAAACCATGAGACATTAAGGAACTCTTAGGTCTTTATAAGAGAAGCCATATCATTAAAGTTTCCTTATGAAAGGATATTCATGTCAATTTCATTATATGCACAAGAAAAATGAGAAACACGAGGAGGCAAAATATTCAGAGGTACTGGAAGATCATCATAGTTTTCAATCTCATAAATCAATTAATAAAATGAAATCATTGTTATTTTTCCTTTAAGTATTTCCATTACTTCATTTGTAATAATCAAAACCTCTAACTCCTAAAGAACAGTTTTAATCAAATGACCGAAGGGAAAAGCGCGAGAGTTCATGATGTCTTTAGAACAAGACACGATAAGATAAAAAAATATGACTCTTCAAATCTATAATATATCGATTTCCAATAAGGTACAACAAGTATTCATGATTAAAGGAAATCGGATGGGGGTAGATAGTAGGAAAAATACTCGAGGCTACCACTATGTTCAGAACATAGATTTCCTTAGCCTAGAAGACTTAAAGAAAATTCTTTTCGGGAAAAATTGGGAAGTGAGAATCACTAAGAATAGAGAGAATCTTTTGTTTAGATGGACACGGAGAAAACTTCGTAAATGAGTAATTGGGTGTAAATACTTACATCAAATTTTAATGACAAGTGATCATTTTTGGAGGAATAAGCACTTTCACACCACGAACACGGGTAATAAGGATTAAAAGATCCATCTCTGCCTTCTCCTTAGTTTCATCATCAAATTGGGATAAAACTCCTAGGTTTAAGAAAACATACTAAGATACCTAAGATCCTTTAAAATATGAGGGACACGAGTTTCGAATACTAAATCAAAATTAGGAAAATGTTCCCAATGCACTAAACATTAAGTGAAAATTTCATTGAATCTAGATCGCGTGCTAGTGGACATTGAGGCACGTGAATGAGATATGGATCCATGTAAATGGCCTAAACATTTCGAACCAAGATAAAAGAAAATAAGCCCTATGAGAAAATGGATATAAATAATAGATAATCAAAAGATACTATACTAAAAATATGTGAAGGAGTTTTATATAAGACAATAATTCTAATAATAATGAACACTGACCCGTATTTGACACAAGAATAGAAAATTCCTAAAATGGGTATCGCAAAGTATTCAATACAAAGTCAAATAAAAATAAAATTACTCTAAGTTGATAAATCTCTTTTTAAGATAAGTAAAATCATCAATCATAGACAAAAATTTGTCTAGAAATGAACAAAATCCACAACACCAAACCCTAAGATATAAAAAGATTAATCCATAAAATCTAGGAATAAAACCTACCAAGATGATGAATAGGCACCAGATTAAGGTTCAATAGTGCCTAATACTCCTAAGGTGTGAATATGGGAGTAAAGGTGTGATAAAGAGGTGTAGATAAAACATGGAATGGGTACAAATGGTGGAATTTGTGAAATGTGTTCGAAAAGTAAACTTTACCATTATAGAATAATTAATCATTCGTTTCACCCATTTAGGACTTTTTCCCTCTAGTGTAAAATAGGATGGAGAGTTTATGATTGTTTGACATTATGTCGTATATGAAACTATTTCACATATTTTTGGTATGATCCTTTAGATTATCGATTGATTATTTATTTTTAATCTTATAATATATGTGATTTTTGTATTTGTTTGTTCTTTCAAGATTTTAACATGTCTCCCAAATTGTGTTCACGTGCCTTGACATTGACCAATGTCGGTTAAAAATTTGATGAGTTATTATCCAAGAGCTATGTGCATTAGTAATGCTATGTTTCTTTAGACTCTCTATCTAAAAACTCGTGTTCCTTGAATTTTGAGAAAATTTGGTTGGAATGGTATTGTTCTCAAAAAAGGGTTTGTTATCCAAACATGGATAGAGAATTTTATGCATTTGTTATGAAAGGAAAGAATGATATGGGCAAAAAACTTATTACTGTTATAGCTCATTTTATGAAAGTGTGTATACCAATTTATATGATTACTAATCACTAGAATCTTGAGGCAGTCAATACACCTAACTAACCTTTCCTGAAGAATAGTCTATCCCCTTCTAAATCAGATGTTATTATGATTTTAAGTGATAAAAAATCTCTCTTTCGACATGAAAGAATTTTCCTCAAGTCTTCTTGTCTAAGGATTTTGATATTCTTAATATGGTGGTATCTGCAAGCATTTTACTGATTATGAATCCACACAAAATTTCCATGGGACATGGCTACTTGTTGTATGACATTGGAAATAATGCAAGTCATTTGGATTTAATGAGCACGATGTTTGACCTTATAGTGGCTTGTTCAAAGGATGACATAAACTCTCACGCATTTCATTTTAGTATTTTGATCGTATTCTTTTTATTGGAGTTTGGAATTCTATTTCTTCTAAATAAAGTTATGGAAAAACTTAAGGGCATGATCATAATGTAAAAATGTTATAGAATGATCACTCGATTGGGCAACTGTAATATTCTACCAATACCAATGAATGTTATTCATCCTCGAGTCGTGTTCCACTTTCTTCCAGTACTTCTCATAAAAGGGACCCTCATACTACTTCTCATGAACTAGACGTGCACATTACTTCTCAAGGAGATTTGGATGATATTTCTAATCAGTAGGATTCATCTCTATGTTCTCATCTTTCATAGGCACTTGATGAATATCATAACATGCTTTCGTACTTTAGTTCTTCATCTTTAAAGTCTTCTAAAGCATATTAATGTGACACAAACATTCAACTAGATCAACTTAGGGATGCCTTTCATGATGTCAAGTCAATTTTTTGGGATCTTAAGAGCTTCATGGAGAATAGGAAAGGAGAGTGATAAGTTGTCATCATTTTAGGTCTTTTGGTATTTTGTGTGTTAGGATTTCACATTCATTCATTATATATTATATACATCATGTAGCTCTTATTTTGTTTGAATGAATATCACTGTTACCATAATTTTATTATATATATTTTCTTTGATATATTGCCTATCCAGATGTGTAGTTGTTGGTGTGTTATCTTAGGCCTATTTATCGCATATTTCATATCTAACCTTGATTATCGTATTAATTCCTCACTCGATGTATGGTTCACTCTCATTTTATTGGTTTCATTTTCATGTTTATTCTCGTTAGTTGCTTAACTCTATTTTATCTCATTATGTACTTAGTTCTTTCTTTTGTCTCTTTATGTGATAAAGGTGGGAAGTTTATAGATAGTATGTACATAGTATTGAGAATTTTGTATTATGGAGAGTGTTTTTATGCTATTTCATGTTTATTAATAGGAATTTCATAGTTAAGGGGGAATAACTTTAGTAGTTTGATGATTACATGTGTACGTTATTACATCAACACATTTCATCATATTACCCTTATACTTTTTGTATTAACATTACACATTGGTAATTGATGAGTTTGTCAGTTTGTCACAAAAAATAGGTAAAAGAATATCCTTGAAAAAATTGTTTGAGCGTCTTAGTTTAGTTATGTATAATTTCATTGTATATATCTTATATGCCTGTGGTCGGGCAAGTGTGTCATAGGTGATTGATTTGATTTAGTTGATTATAATTATTTTTTATGTTTTTTTTATAGAATAGATAAAGGGGAATATTGGAAGAGTATAGTATACTTATGTGACCCATAACATTTGAATTGTATTATTCCATTTTACAAAACACGTGTTGAGTCTAAATCAAGAGGTCTCCAAATATCTTTATAAAACTTATATCGGATCAACCAAATGCCATTTCCCTAAGTTACTGACTTATGATAAAGGTATAATATATGTCGTACTTAGATTCGGTCTCAGTTAAAGAACTTGTGGTCCTTTTGAAATTTCCAAATACAAGATATTATATTCTTCCCATATAAAAAAACTTTTTTTAAAAAAATCGAATCTCTTGTGTTTAGAATTTTTTTGTCCTAGGTTGCACAAGAAAAAAAATGTTTTTTGAAAATTGCAAAATGTGGAAATTTCTATTTCCATTCGCGACTTGGTTCACTAGAAGCTCATTAGAGTAAAATGGGGCTTAATATCAGCAAACAGTTCAATTCATTAGTCGTGAATTTAGAAACTATGGGATGTAAATATATCATCCTCAGTGCAACCTCATTCCTTAGTTGTCACCTCAGTGAACCATTTGTGTTGTTGGTTGTGAAATATGATAACCCACGTAGAAAATCTTTGGTAACCAGAGCGACCATGGTCGTTGACCTTTACGTCAATGAAAAACATTATCACTATAGTAAAGAGGCATGTAACTCCATCAGATTTGACATCTTTTTTATATCTTTCCATTTTGATCTCATTGGAAGTTGTGACGAGACACCATCTTTGTTGGAAGCCAATAAAGATTATTTCTAAAAGAATTAGGTTATTTCACTTGATTTATATCCCACTTGGCCTCATACACAAGTTCCATACATACTCTTGCTTGCCTCTTTCTTTCATATTCATTTGGGATGAATTTTTATAAGAAAATACGGCAGAAAATATTCACCTTTTCAAAGAGACTTTTGTTTATTTCAAGCTTTGTGATTCAATCTTGAATCTTGAAAGTAAACTTTGTATTCAAACCATTTTTAGTAGATCATTTTCCAAACATAATTTGTTATTAAGTATGGCCTTCTTTGAAGCTTGAAAAACACACTTGTGAGTTTTTTGGACAAACTAAACCTTTTACTATATCTTTTTAACCATAGGATATCCTCACACATCCTAGTTGTAGTCCAAAAATGGTCATAGCTGTGTAGAATTCTCCAACTGTTGGCACTCTCTTCAGAGTATATGGTGTGAAAGAGATGATAGTCGATAAGTGCATTGCTAATTGGAATTTTATTGTTTTTTATTTATAATATTCTACCATAGTACATGTTTTCTTCATTTCAGCCTGAGGTTTTGTTCTCGTTAGTGGGTTTTTTCTTGTACATCCAACGTCGTGTGAATTTTTTTTATCTTTCCTCGTGTTATAATCACTTTTATTAATTTGGAGAAAAATCTGATTAGATTCTAACATTAATAAAATATATCTTTCGCATGGACTTTTAAAATTATTTGAACCCATTAATTTTTAATTAAAATTATCTCTCAATTGGTAATTTAATTTTAACTAGGTAGATACCCTCAAGAGCTAGCATTCTCAACTGGTATCAGAGCGAGTCTCATTGTTTTAGGTTTAATACCCTATAGTAGATCATTTATCTGTGATATGTATGGCGGTTTGTCTCACCAACCTCCACCTTTTGATGGTAGCATCTATTTTTAATACCCCGTAATTTTATTGGTTTTTAATTATGGGATTAATTGAATTAAATATGAGAAAATTTACTAATAATTAATCTGGGTTTAAATGAATACTAACTAGCGAGACTCGGGTTAATATTTATTGATTCGAATTATATTGAATATTACTGAGTGAATAATTTAATATGTGATTCTGAATTTATTAAAATTATCGCGAGTGGAAAATATGATAGTTTCGGTACTTAAGTCATGACGCCTGTGTCAGTCATGTCGGAACTCAATTTTATGGAATAAAAAGTTAATATATTTAATGTCATCTAAATGGTCATTTAGAGTGCTCCAAAGTGTTCAGAAGGGTCGAAATAGTCTGAGAATTCCACCTGGAGGTTTAGTTTGGGTTCCAGACCACTTTTAGGCCATACCGGCACCCCGGAAGGGTATTTTTGAGTCTTTTGAAATTTTAGAGGAAATAAATCACGAATTTTATAAGGTTAATTATATGGTGTGTTGATGAAGTTACGGTTATCATAATCAAAAATTGAGAGAGGCTATCCAGGGAAGGAAGGAGGAGAATTCCAAAGGAGATTCAAGGCTTTCCTATACCAATTGCATCACTGGGACCACCGTTACGTAAATTGGAAAGAGAGCATCGCCCCATACCATCTTCTTCAACAGATAAGAACTTCCATTAAATCCAAGTGTTTTATCTTGTAAATATTCATTGCATATATTATCCATGGTAGTTTACATTTAAAGAAATAACCATGAATAATTGATATTTCATAAATTGGAGAATTAAATCATGACTTTAGGTAGGTTTTGCATGCAGATGAATTTTTGGTATCATTGGAAAAATGAAATTATAACCTAAGTGTTAGAAATCACGGATTAAATCTGAGAATTTTGGTGTTCTTGAATAAAAATTGAGGAACTAGGGTGGGTTCTTAAGAAATATTCATGAATTAATCCAATAAATTGATACCTCATGATGATTTTATGGTTTTATTACGTTAGAACTCATGTAATTATGTTAGTATAACATCTAGGATGATTGTTTGGGAGTTTGGGGTGTTTAAATTGAGGATTTGAGGCACAAATTTGGAGAAACCCGTAAGAACACATATGCATAATTTTTAGACCTGTACGACCGAATCGATTCGGACCAGGCCGAATCGATTCGACTGCCCAGAAGATATACCCTTTCCTATTTTTTTTTAAAATTTTGGGATATTTTCGAGATTTAATCGTACACTTTCATTTTGGATATATTGAGGAACATATAAGAATACCAGTAATCCTAGATTATAATTTGGGTTTAGTTCCATGAGATCGAATTAAGGGATAAACATTAATTAGGTTTAATTGAGAGAAATACCTAAATTAGAGATTAAATCTAGTTCTAGAAATCCAAGGGATATGAGGGCATAGACCAGTAGGATATAGAGGAGATATTTAATGATTTTATGTTAGAAAATATTGGATACAATTAGAGTAGCGAGAATGACATGGGAGCGTACAACGAGAGGAGTAATATATTTCATTAACGTAGGATATTCCTAAGATAGATATACTACATATAAAACATATGCTATAGGATGTGAGTTCACCTATATTAAAGGTAGATATTTATGTCCTAAGGTTGTGTGAATACCTAATGTATGAATGATTAACTATGTGTATAACATACCTACCATACTTGCTATCACGGGAGGTCGTAGAAAAGGGGACAGTCTTATCTTGATGAGCCTTTAAGGGGGATTTTATATTGGTACCTCCGAACCTAGGTCTGGGAAAGACTTATCAGTGAGTTGATAAGTTTGCGGTCACGTGAGTGCAAAGGTATGAGCGTATCCCATGGGGCTGGGAACTATGTTTGCCTCCAATATGTGTGATTTGTTTTGATACGGTTCCAGAGTGATTCGAAACTCTTAATCCTTATGTACGTGATGTACCGGGATTTCATAGTAGAGTATGTGCGCACCATAGGTTTAGAATTTAGGGGTACCGCATTAGTATATATATATATATATATATATATATATGATAGTGATTTATATATTTACACTTGTGGTTATTCTGTTATGTTTCTTAGTAGATGAGAAAGATTACGACATCTTATATTAATCAAGAATGTGGAAACTTGAATGAGTAATGAGATACTTGAATTTGATTTAATTAATATTGAAAATGAAATATTGTATTATTCGGGTAATACGGGTGGGCATAATGACTTAGGCATTATAGTAAGAGACTCCATTTAAACTAGATAATTGGGATAGCGTAAATAGTATGGGTTAGGATCATACGTTAGGCATGCACATTCACTTAAGAGGTGAGAATATTAAGTGAGGGCACGTGGAACTAACATGTATATAATTTTTATTGTTAAATGCATTTTAAACACTAAGAGATTTTAAAATATTTTCAACTCGGGCTATGACCCGTTTTCTTCCAAATCTACTTTGTTTTTGTAAAAACCTTTAAGGTGCCCAACCATAGGGACACCAAGCATAGGAGTTCTTATCAGTTGACCTACTTTAGCTGCTGTGGAAGTTAAAAGACCTCGGTACTTAACGCCTACATTCATATTCTTGATTCTTTCTAAGATATTTACTTCAGTCGGGCATGTTTCCCATTGGTATTCAGATGTTTTCTGAGATATTCATTTCAGACATTTATTTATATTTCAGTTGTTGGGATTTATTTCATTTCAGACTCTTATATTTGGATTTTAGACTGGATGTGTTTATTCAAGATTCAGTAAATTCTTTATGTCATTTTACTTGCTATGGAATTGTTATTTAGATGGTTAATGTTTAGTTAATGTTTTTTTTTTGTTGCATATTAATTTAAAAGATAAAATTTGACACCAGACTTTTTAACTACTAGGTGGTTAGTGAATACTAAATGTTTTTTGACAGTGATGTTAAGACTGAACCAACTGGATATTCTGTCTTAAATTTAATAAAGGATTGATCACCCGGTATTTAATTAGGTGGGTGGTCACACTATTCGTATTGGAAAATCCATATGATGGCAATGGATGATTGAATATAAAGTTTTATTTTCACGGCTTGGAATCCATCGATTACAATACTTGATGGATCTCAAGTCCTCAAAATCTTATCTAGATGACTAAATCTAAATATGAATGATACTATCTCTCATACTAGTTAATAGTGTGAGATCCCGATAGAAACTACCTAAATAAAAATTTAATTGCTGATTAAAAGGTAATTTTCTTCTTATATCAACAAAGTTTAAATTACACCATGAAATTCTTATGTATAAAAATGTTTTATCAAAATTATAATCTAACAAAATATAGTCTTCTTATTAAGAAAATGAATTATAATAATGTGAAAAGATAAACTTAAACTAATTCACACGACATCGTATGTAAGTGGAAAACCCATTAAAGGGAAAAAAACTTGTGCCAAAAGGAATGACAAATGTACTATGTTAAACATTTATAATTTAGGGGAAAAAACACTATCCACTCTTTTGTGACATATCTTTCAAAGAAGGTACCAACATATAGAGTACACTACACAAGCATGACCGAATTTTTCCTTGAACAATATCTTCAAATATTTCTTTAGCAAAATCTTTTTGAAGTGGAGGAGTACGTATCTACAAGGAAGTAACCACCATTCTACATCAAGGATGTGTGAGGTTAGCCTAATGTTGAAAAGATGTACAAAAATATTTGGTTTCTCTAACAACTCAAAAAATGTATTTCAAGTTGTGAAATAATGCCATGCTTAAGGACAAATATTTGTACGAATAGTTTTGTCAAAAATTGCTTGAATAAGAAAGATTAACTTTATTAATTCAAAAATGAACCAAAACTTAAAGAACACAATAGGAAAAAAATAAGATTTTTTTCATGGAAAAATAAAGTATTTTTTCTCTTCCTTTTCTCTTTTAATTTCTTATGGCTAAATGGAATACATAGATTATATACCAAATGTGAATAAAAGTGTGATGATATCTCTTAAGTGTAACACACATAATGGTCAAGTCAGAATATTTTTGAATGAAACATATCAATTGTTTCAAGACACAATCTCCCATGATATCTTTTAAGAAACATCTTAAAAACTACAAAATCCCATAAAGTTCATCAATCTATTGTGGATGCAAAGAGTAGCTTCGTTGACGTGAAGGCTCAATGGCACAAGGTCATGCCAAGAACTAATGATTTTACATAACAGACTCTAGTGGCCTCAGCCAATGAATGAGCTTATTCATGACGCGAGGATCAACTTTATTGATGTGAAGCCAAAATGAGCAAGGTCATACCTAGAACTAGAGTTTACTAGTTTTGTAGAGTTTCCTAAAACTCAAAATTTTCTTTTTCAACCTATGACTAGGTGAATTCTAAATACAATTGATGAATTTTCAAACATATATTTTTATATAGGAATAATATATTTCATCACATCTTTAGCAACCTTAAAAATCACAAACTTAAACAGAAAATGGTTTCCAATTTAGAAAAATTATTTAACTAGGGGATAAATCTATATCCCTTAGTCCATATACATTTATGCTAAGTGGTTAACTCAAGGCAATGATATGGAATAAATTTCATCAATATTTTCAGAAAAATTTTATAAAAGACAAATTGTATTTTGGAAAACCAAAATAAAATATTCAAAGTGACGTGGGGTACATCAATATACATATACTCTTACATGCTAACTCAATTGAAAGTTTATCACTTGAAAACTAAAGTACACTTCCTTAGAAAAGTCTTGTGTCTTATTGGTTTGGGTCACATCAAAAGCTCAGGCAATACATGTTAACGTTCATCATGTACATCATATCTAAGATGACTTAAAGTACATGTTCAAGAAGTTTGCGCTCTCTAGACACATGGTCAAATGTCTTTTTCTAATAAATGATTTTGATATTTTATATGTTAAACAAAAGGCATCATCATAGAATTTTTATAGAGTAACAACCTTAGTGAGGTAAGGAAGAAAACGTAATAAATTTTCCCAACAAAGACTTATTCAAAATCCGTGAAGAAAAAATATGGAGAATATACTTCGATGGAGAGGCTAATAAAAGAGGATGGCATCATGATGATTCTTATATCCTCAATGCCATCTAATGTCCCACTCCAATTAATCTAACCTTTGAGTGTAACAGCAACATAGTTAAGTACGAAGCCTATATCACCAGCGTAGAGATACACTTAGAAATGGGCATCACAAAATGATCAATATATAGGAACTCCATGATCATTATCATTTAGTATCTAGGAAAGTGGAAAATAAATGACAAAATTCCAGACATACCATTCCTACCTTAATGAGTTCACTTTCGAATTGAAGTGTCTCAAGTTTTATTTCCTCCACTGGGCTAAGAACAACTTCACTAATGATCTTGTCACATTGTACACATTAGAAGGCATATTGGATGGTATTGAAAAATATCACTTTCACGATGAAAAGATGAAGTGTGTCGTCATACTACATTAAGATCAAAGAAGCTGAAAGGATAATCGTTGACCATTAGTTTGGAATTTCAATGGATATGATCTACTCAGCTCTAGCCATTATGTACAAAGCACCACAACAACTTAATGAATTAACCTGTAGTGACTGGACACATAGTTTATCATATGGGGGAGACATCTCTACAAGATATAATTTGACAACACCCATCTTTAGTATGGTAGAAAAAATGAGACAACGAAGATAATTGAAAATATTATTGCATTAGCTATGTCCAAAACAAGAGTAGAAGTTGGCCCTAACATAAAAGAATATAAATAAGAGGGGAAAAGAAAAGGAAAAGGATTTTAAAAAATCCCAAAATAAAAAAATAAAAAATAAAAAGAGAAAAAGTATTAGGTGATAGTGATCCAAAAGATCTTAGATAATATTTGGGGTGAAGCTGAAATCCCACCACTACCTAGACAAACAAAAGATGGGATTTTTGGGAACAGATATCCAAGAACAAATAATTCATTTTATTTGTATACTTGGTCACTATAAATTTTCTTCAAAATATCTAAAGATCGTTTGACTGGGCCTTTCATTTGGAAGAACTATGTAGACTTGATATCCAATATAAAAAGGTTACTAAATTTAACATAAGATATAGCTGTGTCAATTAATCGGAGGTACTTAGGCATCCCAAGACATAACTTCAAGATCAATCTAATAATAAGACACCCTAACTTCGTTACTTAAGAAACATTACTATTGTATCTTCATGGCAAAAGATGGTGTGTAATCTAATAAACATTGCTAATAAATAAAAGGTGTCCAAGGAATTGGAACTCTGTATACTTACTGTTATTTAGATGTCACAAAAAAATTTATACTCCCAAGTTGCAAATTATAGGTCCTAGAAGAAACGTTCATCCCCCTCTCTCCTCAAATCCTCCTTTTCCAAATGCATTAGCCTATAGGCTCTCAATCACAAGGACCTAAAACCATCCTGAACACTGAGATTACCTATGTAGACACCTCATGAAATACATACTCTACCCATCACGAATAAGTCAACTAATATATAAAAGAGAGTTCTTCTAAGTGGAACCCAAAGATAAAAGGGTTGAGATACAAATAATGCATGCAATGTCGATAGTCTCAGTCGGGGTCATAAAAGTATGAAAAAGCCTAACCTCTACCATCAAGAATTACCTACCACCATAAGATCTCGAGGAAGATAAATTTCATTTCTAATTAATTCTTACAAACACCTTGTACTGAGTCTAGGCTCATTCTCGAGAGTCAAACTTTTAGTTATTAGAAGTTGGAGTCATTTTTCATTTAATAATTAAGTCAAATTCATAAGGATTATGACTATGCCTTAGTTTTTTTGTGTGATAATTAATTCTTTCTTATGTTCTAAGTCTCATATTTCCATGCTTAAAAGGAAAACATACAAAAGAATTAAATAAAGATTAAAAAATTAATATATTTGTGCATAAAGAACCATATATGTATTTATGCATAAAACCAAAGATGAAAAAGTTTATGGTAGGGACATGCCCCCAACATCAACAATAAAAATATAATGTATCAACCTACTCTACATCATTTGTTTGGTCCCTCTTGGCCTGAACATCATCATCAAAATCACCATGAGTCCCCATAACCTCGTAATTACCCACAAGAGGAGTTGATGTCCCTAGAGGAAGCATTGGTATTACAATGGTTGGAGTCATTGATTGGACATTAAAAGTCATAACATTATCACGAATGTTTATGTATGCGTACAAAAGTGATAACTATGCATAAATACATGTCAATATCTTAGTCAGTAGGGGAAAATCTAGGGTCACACATTGTTAGTATATCATATGATGATACCTCATTTAACCACTTGAGGACTTCAAAGATTTTTAGCTTCTTTCCCTCCCATATATTGAGAATAAGGTCATGTGGCATACTAAAGACCTCCGACAAATAGCCCACAATCACTAATGACCATATCTACCACTATAGATGACTCCAAAACATACTAGGTACATTCTTTCACTCTTAGGACTATCGAATGTACAAAATTGGGCTCAAGACCTGGAATAAAAAATCAACTTTACCCATATAGTGTATAAGTCCTCAAACGCATTGCCTCCACATATATAGGGAACAAACAACCCTTTTGGGACATCTTGGCACTGCCATAAGTGATGGTAAGTTTTAAACTCCCTACCCAACCCATTATTAAGGTTTGGGAACATTCAGCCAACCTCTTACGTAGAATGACTAACCTCTGCCCATGCCCTAATACATTCACTAAAGGTTTTGCTGCCCTCCTTAGTACAAGAAGTATGTTCAGATTGAACCAAGGTGACCGTTGCCACCTCAGGGCACCTTAAACACATTATAGAGCACTCATAGCTTATCTAGAAGGTAGGTAAAAGTACTATAATTGTTCCACCTACCTCCACTACCATCTCTCAGTTGCATTGAAGGATTTAATCAAAATTTAATGCCCAGAACAACTACCTTACACCACCTATAACCCTTTCACCAACACTCCATTGGGCTACTATAGAAATTAGACCTTAGAGCCACTTTTCCCATACAATTATATTCCACTCTCACTATTTCCAATGGATTTCCTATATAATGGGTTGAAGGCATCTTAGAGAACAATAACTATTTGAGAAACCATTAGATCATACATTTATCCTAGCTTCTCTTCACTTAGTATTTGCTAACCCATAATTTTTTACAGTTTTACACAAGGATGTAACACCCCACATATTTTTCCATTGAGGGTGATCATGCCCCCATGCCAAATTATGTCAAACATTAAAGTTAAAATACCATTATTAGCATGTTATAAATATGGGACATTTAAAAATTTTTCCGCGAGATATAAATTGAGATAATCCAACAATAATAAACCATTCACCATAATAAGATCCACTACCATACTAAAACTCCAATAACAAAAATCTCAACTCCGATAATAATAAAACTCAAATGAAATATTGTCAACTACGTATATATATCGAACTAAAAATCATAACTCAACGGTGGTGTTTAATAGCCACTAAATCCTATAAAATTGTCTCATGAATAAAATTACTTGAAAACAAAACAAAACTATGAAACAAAATAGATCTCCAGCTGCAAGTCCCCTAAACTCCAAACTATGTAGCTACCCAATGACCTATCCTGAAAGGTTACTCAACATGAATGAATTAGGGTCCACCATAAAAATAGCAACTACTCTTCCCAAATAGGATCTATGAATCCAGTCATAAGAATTATAAGATATAAATATCACAATAGATTATGTTAAATTAATGAGGCAATATAATAATGATACGAGTAATGTAAACTATAGCAACTACCCACATAAAGTAAACCAACTCAAAGGCCCAAGTTTAATTGTGTTTATTTCAACATTAATTAATCTACATTCATTATCTTTCTCAATATTGGCTATATTATCTATGCAACAATATTATAACTAGTTTTCCTTTCTATTGGCCCTAAACATACTCATGGTGCGCCTAAGGCCTCATCATATCAAAGCCACATATAACACTATAGTCCGTCGGTCCAAATTATTAGCCCGCACATACCATCATGTCTCCCATAAAAGACATATCACTATAGCCATTTAGTCTAGGTCCTGTAATCATTGTAATGGTTATACAACACCAGACACTGCACATACTCGTAATGCCAACATAAAGCCATCAAAGTATCCAACACAGTGTAAGTCTCGTACATATAATGTAACTAGTCAACCCACTCCCACATATACAATGACTCCACATCAATCTATCCATGATACATGTTTATTATCTTATGTATTAATTATCTTTTCATTATCATGGTTTCATTATTTAAAATTATCCCCCACAATAATTTGGGCATCGCTACTAAATCCATACCTAATCCCCTAGCTAAGGATGACTAAAATCATAAGTATCACCTAGTCCCTGATCTATTAAAATACCTAAAATAATAACCACCCCTATGTAACACTCCGCTTAAAATAATAACGGGTGGCCAGCCTTATACTATATTAAATCAGGAGTCTCAGATGGCTCAGTCTCAACATCAACTGTTCGTATAACATAATATACGACTAACTACCCGATATCATATGAGCGAGATGTTAAAATTTTATAAAACATACAACAGATAACAAACCAACACTAAACTACTAGTAAAGAAAAGAAAGATGCATACTAGAGTTATGATGAATGAAATGAATAACTATTAATGAGTATGCCATAAAGAAATAAACCCGAATAAGCTGTCGGGTCACAGCCAATACAATAACTGAAATGGAATAAGTATGAACATCTATATAAAAATCCCTTGGGTACAAACCCGATATACAACATGAATCTTACCTAGAATTGTAAAGAAGCAAGAAGCGACTACATTCTACATCCCGCAACAGTCCGCACCTGTCACGGCTCCCAAGACTCTGGATAGAAAGTCATCCGGCATCCATGCAGTGGGACACCTGTAATAGTATATATATATATATATATATTCATATATATATACAGGTAGGAGAGAAAAATAAACAGGTCAGAGCTCGAGTGTGAAAAATATTTAGCAAGTGTGTTAACCGTGCATATAAATATCGGTGCACTTATTTCATAATTAAAGTGGAATCCCACTCTCGTGGAACCCCAACTCACCTCCCATCTAAAGGCGCGCACCTATTCGCGTCCTCAGATTTTAGTTAAATTACCCCAATTATAAGTACAACCTAACTTAACATAGGTCCCGCCTATTCCCACGATATTTGCCTTCCTATCTTAACCCAAGAATCCACCCCTTTTTTCTAATAATACTTGATTATGTTTACAAACAATTATGCCATAATAGGCTTAATGGATTCCGGTTTATAATTTATTTAATTATAATTCTTGATACGTTACCCAATTATATTTGGGTTGAATCATAAGATTTACATTCTAATTAACATGCATACAAATTATTATTGACAAAACTACTCTCCAATCTCAACGTCGCGCTACATTTCATGCGTGGGGTGTCTCGCAAAGAGAAATCCAAACAAGGAACCACTTCGTTACACTACTTCTTGACAACGTTGATCTTAGAGATCCATCATGCCACACATAAATATTTGACATAATTTTTCTCCAATCTCGACTTTTCACTACGTTTCATGCATGGGGTCTCGCAAAGCGAAATCCAAACAAGGAACCACCCCGTTACACTACTCCTTGTCAATGTCGATCCTGGAGATCCATTATGACGTACCTAATTATTGACAAAACTTTTCTCTAATCTTAACACTGCACTACGTTTCATGCGTGGGGTGTCTCGCAAAGCGAAATCCAAACAAGGAACCACCCCGTTACACTACTCCTTGACAATGTCGATCCTAGAGATCCATTTTTCCATACATACAATACTACTACAACTAAATTTCTCCAATAATATCCTTGGGATGATGTAACCGAAATATTCCTTAAATGCGATACATCAACCCCCATCAATCTAGTACACCATAATCATCCAAGATGTTCTACACAAAGATTCCATATCCTTTCATCTATAGGATATATAAATATATATATATAGGCATTTTATTCTAACCATATATATATATATACCATCATCCATACCCATGACCAAGTGTACATATCATATTTGATGTGGAATGGACATGAACATAATCCACCAGGCTATATATATTGTCGATAAAACTGCACCATGCTATCATCTTCCCAATTCCCGGCTCACGTAGAAACTGGGGACCACCATGGTGGGGCTCAACGACACCCATCTTGTGGTAACTCACACACACGACGTCCTGTGAAGCGGTCATAGCTCCTAACCGATCAATGAGATGAGACATACCCACCACGTCCCACCCCAAAATATATATCACATAATAACACACTGGACGACTCTGGCCTGGGGAATATCCACACCCTGCTCTATATGCCATGATGCTCACCCTCTGCGCGAAAACTTCCCAATGATAGCATGAGCGGGGTATGCTTAACCACACAAGTATATATATCGTTCACATGCACAATATATACACATCCATATGATCCCATCTTGATCAAACATTAAACCATCATATACGGTTTAGATATCCATACCATGTATGTCCACCACATAAATATATCCATATATTCATACCTATATAGATATATATACATATATTCACATATCCATATATCTATATATACAAACTAATTCTCATTCATGTGTATAAGATATCTATATACACTCGACTATAAGTATACGTAATCCTTAATATACAAGCCATCACAACAATTTCCTTTAAATTTACCTCGATATGTGAATACAATCCCTCACTAGAAACATATTCAATCATTTTTCCTATGACGAATAGTCTCCCAAAATCATATGCATATATACATATATATATTCAACATTAGGGTTATCACCCAAAGTTTAGTGTAGGTAATAATCACTACACATTCCATATATCTCCAATACTAGTTTCGATTATTGATGTATATATACATAACTAATAGTCTATAAACCTCAACTTAGCCCAACTTTATTTCAAGTATGGGCATCCCAATGATTATTTCCACATAATCATAAATAAACTATCCTAACTAGAGTTATACTACCACGTATTCTAGTTGGCAGTACGATCTAATCGTTCCCAAATTTTGCTTAAGGCTCAATTGTTCTCGTGAACCCTTATTCCTATCGCCTTACCAATTGTTCCTTAATTTAAACATTTCTAAGGATTTGTGACCCCTTTCTCTCGTCAGTCCCAAATTATAACTTAATAGAATCCTATCGCTATAAGGATTCAACATGAATATCGGCCTATAATTTCCCAACATATCTTCTCAACTCTCTCTCTAAGAGTTCTTAACCTCCCATCGTATCTATAATTACTTTGGGTTTATAATTAGGATTCTCAACCCCAATGAGGTTTCCCCACAATCTTAATAAATAACTCTAATACATACATGGATATATTTCTCCCCAATTATTCGAAGGAGTCCTAAAATCATAACATGTGAAAAAACCCTTATATGTCTCCAAAACATGTCTTTTACATCATTAGAGAAGACCCCAAATCAATAAGCCCAACCAAAAAAGGGTTGAAATAACCATAAGGAAAATTACTCAAAATGCCCTGTTTTCGAATCGATTCGATCCCAGAATCAGAATTGATTCGATTCAAGGGACCTGAGAGTCTTCTACCTATCGAATCGATTCGGCCCTAAAGACCTGTGTCTTCTTCAACCTGGCGAATCGATTCGGCCAGTTCAGAAAGCCACGAAAATGGCTAATTTCTCCAAAACCCAAATTCCCCAAAATTCGATTTATACCACTTCCAACCTTTAATCTTCAACCCCATAATACTCTTAACATGTAAACTCATCCTACATTTCATCCCAACAAATTATACATCATTAAACCCATTTTTAAACATTGATTTCAAGATTTAAAACCAAAATCTAGGTTTTGATGTTTATACCCAAAAAGCATTTCTTTAACCCACAAATTATGAAATAAAATACACAAATGACTTATTTAGCAAGATTAAACACTTGCCTCAGATTTGTAGAGGTTGAATCATCCTCGATGTCGCGTTTGGGCCGAAATCTCCAAGCTTTTCTTCCTCTCTCTCTCTTCCTTTCTTCTTGTTTCCTTTCTTCCTCTCTCTAGGGCTTTTTCTCTCTTTCTCAAATGAGAATGGCTTAATCCGTAAGCCTCTTAAACCTTAAGATAATAAACCCAATTTTAAATGTTAATACACACTTTAAATGACTCGTTTACTCCAATTTGAGTCAAACTGATTTAAAAAACATTCCGGAGCCGAAATAAAACCCAATGACAGTCATTTTGACTATCTCGACCCTTCCAGGATCGATAGTACCCTCAAAATCATCATCCGGAATACTTTAAAATGTCCTCTATTTTTGGACCTCAATTCCAAATTTTAGAACTCTCCAATTTAATTAAATTTTATTTTCCCAAAAATTTACTTTCTCAGTCTCAAAAATCATGGGGTGTTACACCCTATTATCACGCTGAGAATAAAAGAACATAATGGTGTACGATCTACTCCCATACTAAGGAAATACCCAAACATATAAGTCAACACTCCCCAGTCTCATACCTAGAAAGTATCAACAATAATTAATATGCCTATTCATTAGCCACATACCTGTAAAGTATCATACTAATAACAAGGATGAAAGTAAAACTAACGTGTGTAATCCCAATATCCCAATGATATCATTTTATCAACGTAAACAAATTCTAGATTTATCACTTTCTTAATATAATATTATAATTCTTTATTTCGTAATTATACTAATCTAATTTCAAATGCATTAAATAAGTCAAATCATGTGATGTCAAAGTTTTACAAAATATCCCAATAAGTTGTCCAAATTCAATATCTCAACTCAAGTGGAAATAAAGAGCTTTAAATCATAAATCGGTATAAACAAGCATAATAATAATTTTCAACAACAATATGTTAACACATTCTACACCATATTAATGGTCTATGTGATTTTTATAAATCAAAACATATTATTAAATTACATATTTTATTTAACAATAGATTTTTCCAATGCCCTAAAATAACAATGTCTAATACTCTAATCACGTTGTATTTCAAGGATTAAAATCAATTCAGAAGTTCATAAAAAAAAATTATAGTTAGGTTATCACTTTCCTTAATTAGGCTGCTAATAATATTTAGAAAACATACCTATTTAATGTTTATGCAACATTTAAATCAAATAATAGTTAAGTAGAAAAATACAGATATGATTTCCTTATATATAAGTATTCTAAAAATCAGAGTGCACCATTACATTCGTCTCACAAAAATATGTAATTTTTCTTTTATTACCTTCTTCAAAATATGTTTGTAGCCTTATGTTTTGTTTTCCCGGAAGGATAGTTTGTAAAAGCTTGCATAAATAAATATAACAATCTTAGAACCTTTTTAAAAAAATACGCACAAGAGTCCTAAAACATCCATACACTATAATCAAAAGAAAAAGTCCCAAAAATTACACCCGCAAAATAGTCTAAACCTCTTTCCCCTCCCACTATAGTGGTGACCCAATCCGATATGCTATAGTTGTCACAACTAGCATCAATTGCAGTCGGGGAAACCAAAATGGTGATTTAATCCCCATGTGGTCACATGTCTCTACTCATTCTCCTCTCTCCTCTATATCTAAGTCTCCTAATTCTTTTAGGAAACAGCTAAACGTCCACTTATGTAAAGACGCTGAACTAACATAATTTTCACTCGAGGTATAATAATCAAAACTCAAAAATTGGAGTCCAAGAAATTACTGAAGTCGAAAATAACCCTTTGGTCTCTACCAAAATACAAAATTACCAGATTATTAATTAAATGAACAAAAAATTTATTTAATTTCCCAAAACTTACCAAATTCAATTCAATTCAAATCTTTTTAATTTATTTCAAATTATAACTTAAATGTTCATTTTAATTAATTAACCCAATTAGTTAATTAAATATGGTTATCAAAATTACGGGGTATTACAAAGTATTGTACCATTTATATCCTTCCACACTTTGTATTTTCTGTTGAGCCCTAAACCTGTTGAGGAACCCTTTGAGAGTCCATCAATTACTCCCAAGAGGCCCTTTTACTCGTGATAAAGACCTCAAAAACCCTAGACACTCTTGGACAAATCCCAAGAGGTCTCAAACTTATAATATCTTCCTTTATAATGTAATACAAGAAGTAACACTATTAATAGTGGATATAGGATCCTAAACAGAGGTTTCAAACCACTCTACATCTTTGTCTTTCACTTTGACACATTTGCTCATTACCTGATCTAAGGTTTATTGGAGATAAGGTCTCCAAATAGATTTACAACACCAACAGTTTGGCGCCATCTATGGGAATGATACTTTATTATATTTTAAATCCTATACAAATGTTATATTCATCGAGATAAAAACAAATGCCAAATTGTCTCACTTCTTAAAGGACATGGTGTCTTTATAAATATCAATCAAAATGATATTCTCCCGAGGCTTACTTTACCCCAAGTGGTGGAGGAGCTCATTAGATCCAAACAAAGAAAGATAGGGGAAAATTGTGCCCTGGTGAGAAGGAGAAAAAAACTACCAAGGCATGGACCGAATTCCTTAGATGTTAGTGACTCGCATCACAGTTAAGGATCTCTTATCACTTATCATCGATTAGCCTCAAGGAGGTCTAGGGTGGAAAATCCCTGGGATGACGAGATTGAGAAAATGCAAGACAAGTTGGGGAATTTTCCCAACTAGTACAAAACTCAAATTTCCAATACCATTGAGTTAGCACTCCAAAAGAATTATTCTCCTTTCTCCAGTGAAGTTCAGCATTACGCTCTTTTCCCTAAGTGGATGATGCCTAAAATTGTACTTTTGATGGGTACAAAAATCCCATTGACCATCTAGAAATGTAAAGGTTTCTCATCTTGCGACAAGACACCCCTGACAAGGTTCTTTACAGAGCTTTCCCCATTACTTTAAGTAGGACAACCAGGTGTAACACCCCATGTTTTGGAAACATAATAGGAATTTAAATATTTTAAAAAAACAATTTTTGGAATCTATTAAATTTTAGTATCTAAAAAAGGTTAAGGTTTTAAGTGGAATTTAAATCGGGATTAAAATTTGGAAATTATCCTTTTTTGTATAAAAATCGGGAGAGGATCCGACCTAAGGAGAATATATATATATATATATATATATATATATATATATATATATATATATATATATATATATATATATATATATATATATATAAATATTTGAACGTATGATCGAGCTGAAATCTGTTGAGCAATTTCATCTCTCCTTCAACTACAACATATCAAAATTTCATCCAATTTTGATGGTCCAATGGTCCGAATGTTTTTTAATATTTGTGTTTGATTAGGACTCAAATTCTTTTTGGCATATAAACATCAAATGACGGATTTAGGACTTTTAAAACACATTTTAGCCTTCTCAAAAATTTATAACCTCCCATAATATTATTCTCACCCATCTACAAAATTTAAATCCCATTGAACACAACTTTAACCCCAAGTTTTAAAGATCTAAATCAAGTTTCCTCAAGATCGTCCGAAGGTCTTTATTATTTTCTCAAGAAGAACGCAATCGTGCAATTGGATTCTTCAAAAGACTTCCTTACAAGCATAGATACTTCTATTATACCCCATTGGTATTATCCATTTTAAATATTGCCTAAACACTAATAATTATTATTTTCCTAAAATAAATTAGAAAAACTAATTATGGAAAGTGAAACTAAATTTGGGACTATTTTTATTCAAATCTTTAATATGAGTTAAGACTCAAAACCCTTTCATGCTTAGATTAGAGGTTGGGATTCTGTTAAAACTTATGACGTTCGCATGTAGAATAAATTGTAGGAATAATATAAATTGATTTCGAAATGTAAAACCACATTAATTATGTGCATCATTTAGAGTAGAGATTTATTGTGATATGGCTCCCACAAATATGCATGTGAATAGATATTCTGTAAATTGATGAGAAAATGAACTGTTTGATTAATGTTACAATTAAATAGACATAATTTGGATAAATTGTGATCTTGCAATAAATTTAAATAATTATTGTGATAAGTTTAAAATAGGCCATTTTCGATTCGTTATGTTATTAAAAATTGACACCGCAGGGATAACTAAATTGCTAGAGTAGTTAGTGCTCTCACCTTATTTTAAGTTTCTTTCTAGGTATGGGACTAGTAGCTAGGACTTAGTTGTTGGTAACATTTCCTAGGTATGTTACTATTTAGTGTAGATTTTTATGGATGAATAATTTTTGGGTGGGGCTGAATTGTACGTTGTTTCCGCGGGATCGCTAGCCTAGGTGCGAGGCTAGGTAATGATTTTGGTAGGTATTATTCATAAATGATAGGTTAGGATATAATTCCATTTTGGAGACCTCTAGGTATGGTACTAGGGGTGGTCTGAGGATGTATGCTTGATTAAAGGGTGGGGCTAATAGAGAATAATGATAACTTGATGATAAATTGATAATTAATGCCTAAGACTTGCAGTGAGTATTAAAATTAATTTGTGTCGCCAATATGTATGGGGTTGACAGATTACGGTCCGAATGCATCACCAATATGTGCAGTGCTGACATAATAAGGGTGAATTGGATATAATAACGTGTTGTGTGTAGAACCTCACCTATATGTGCAGGGCTAACGAAATTGGGTGAACTAGATATAGTGAGGTAAATGTGTGTGGTGTAAAACTTTAGGTGTGCCAACAATATGTGCAGGACCCAGGAGAGGATGAACTGGCTATACTAGTGTCGAATAATTTAAAAATGAATACAATTGGGAGACAATAATTTAATACAATTGTATAAATTTATGTAATAGCATTAGTGGAAATTAATGTGGAAATATCACAATTGGACATAAACTTTAGGGTGGCTTAGTTTTGGTGATAGATAGTGGTAACTTATTTTACTCATATATTAATATATATCTCGTTTAATTTTAAAATACTCTATTGTGATGTTTATTATGTATAATGCTATTTTCTGGATTTACGGACCCTAATTGGGAGGAGTTCTAGTATCCATGCGATGGGCCCTGACCCATTGCATTGACTAACATTTCAGGTATAACGCTGGAATAACTGCATAGGAGTGATTGGATATAATTTTGGATATTCACCTGGAGATTTATTTTAGTGGCTTTAGTAGTTTAGATTTATTTTACATTCCATAGATTTTATTATGAGACTTTTATTTATGGACTTGGTGGGCCAATCGGTTCCTTAGTTGTTTATGGTTTCAGTTAGATATTTATCATTGGAAGATTTCATTTGAGTTATATTTATTTAGATTTGGATTTATTTTGAAGATTAGCATGGTGATGGATGTAATCTTTCATGGATGTTTATATTCATTGGATTTATTCAGACTATATAGATGTAATGACCCCACTTTTATATGCTCATATATATATATATATATATATATATATATATATATATATATATATATAGCTCGTTTTTACACTCATGTGTTACTTATTATCTTATAAATGTTGTATTATTAAATATATGGTATTATTGGCTATCATTATAACAAACCCCATTTTTAAATAGAAAGAATCAACTGTAAATTGGATCAAATCGAAGTCTTATGACATATCTTAAGGTAAATAATAAGTTTTGGGGTAGAAATTATAATTTTATGAATCTTTAGGGACTAAAATAAAAATTAAAAAGGGCCATTTTGTAAATAAAATATTTTTAAGGACCTTTAAGAAATATTAAAAATATATAGTGTGAAATTACCAAAGTACGCTTCATGTGTAAAATGACCCTTAGACTCTTATCACCTTTCCACCACATGCTGGTCACCTCCATCTTACACGTGTCGTCTCCAGAGAGAAAATCAAAACACTTGGAGTTCTATAATTTCGAAGAAAGAATTCATTTTGTAGGTATGATTTTATTTAAATGTTATGATGCATTTTTATAGTTTTAATCCCATATTTTATAGCTTTACTTAGTACTTATGCTGGTAAAATACACTAAAGACTTCACTAATCAAAACTTCAAATTTAAAAACAATCCAAATTGATTTTATTTTCAAAGTATGTAAACTTCTTTGAAAATATATATGGAATCTCATTTTATTTCCAAATTGATTTTTAAAATGATTTTTGTAAGCAATTGCTCATTATTATGGAATCTCATTTAAGTAATTCCAAAGTCAATCCTAGTGAAATTATGTCTAGTTGAGATGGTATTTAAGTGGTGCCCTTGTGACCCTCCATCTCTACTGGGAACCGACTGATTAGGAAGAACTATGAATTGAATTCTTTAAATACGATGAATGAATATTAAAAATTAAGAAAAAGGTTTTAGGAACCTTTTTCAGCAAGTTATTTTATGATTAAAACATAATGTTTAGAATTGGGCTTTATTTAGAATACATAATTAGACCTTTATTGTATTTATTAGATTAACGTGTGATCCAAGACTCAATATCTATATATTCGAGCCTCTATTTTAGGTGAGTAATTTATGTCATTTCTTGCACATTTGAAATATATGATATTATGCAAAACTATGTATTCTGTGAACTACTTTTATTCTCGAAATGCATGTCATGCCGATGATTGATTCATTTATGATATGTTTATATCTCTCCATATAGACATACTGATTGAAATATGTATTGAAAATGAGATTGAATATTGGAAATAAGATTCGGCCTAAGAGACCTCTCTTACTGACTGACCTTTCCCGTTGGGTTATCGCTGGTGTGACCTAAATAAGGCGTTGTGACGAACTAGTTCGATTGACCCTCAACTACCGGGGTATAATACGGTATAAGAAAACGGTATTAGAGTGTACTTGGCCATTAAAATGATATGATTGAAAGAAAAATATATCACATTTAATTTTTTGCATTCTTCTTATTTTTATCTATCCAATTGTGATATATATACTATCATATCAAAATATATATCTATTTATTGCAACTTCCTATCCATATATGAATATGCCTTCTCTTTTGACTTGAATAGGTATCTATTTTCTGAAAACCTTGGAATGTCGGGAGATTAAATCTTAGTCAACTTTTAGTTGACGTTGTATAAATAACAATTTTTCAGGAAATAATTAGACTGGAAGATGGAGTGTAGAAGGACTATGTTGAAGATTTAACTTAAGGAGATCTTTTGTTTTACTTTAAAAAATAACGTTTGTTTTTATGAGAAAGAGCATGTTTGTCTGTTCGATAATAGGTTTTTAATTTTGGCATAAGTTGTAATCCATTCATAATTTTAATATATATGAAGTTTCCTTTTAGAAACATCTGATGACGTAATTCCATTTTTTAGTAGTTTATAATTCATGACCATGTGAATGCATTTTCGTTGCATTTATTTTAGGAAATATTTTAAGGCCAAAACATTGAATGTCTTGGTGGCATGTCAAGACACTCATTACCTACTACTATTGGGTTGGGGTCATGACAGAGTTAGTATCAGAGCATAGGTTATGAACCCATAGACTACTGAATATAGGTTTCGAATGTTATATATTTCATGTTTCCATCCTTTGGAGATAGTATTAAATATCTGATTTATATGATAACCCTCCCTATGTGTTATATTATTTATAAATGGTCTTTTAGTTTTCAATCTAGATATAGTATAGTAGATCTTACATTTTTCCATGACTGTAGAAAATGACTAAGAGAAGATCATCTATGGGAACTAGTGATTCGAGTATTGAAGGACTGTAAGGTGCATAGAAGGTGATCGAAAGTCTAACAAAGATTGTGGAGCATCAGGTGAATAATGGAGTAACAAGGAATCCTGAACTAAGTAAATGTACTATTGAACAGTTCAAGAAGTTAATTCCTCCATCTTTTAAAGGTACTCCTAACCCCACTAAAACAGAAAGTTGGGTGATGGAAATAGAAAAGATACTTGATGTTCTTAAGTGTACTGATGAACAAAGAGTTTCATTTGGAACGTTTATATTAGAAGGTGAAGCCGAACATTGGTGGAGAATGACTAAGACAATATACGAAGAAAGGAATAATCCCATATGTTGGAATGACTTCTTAGTGATATTCTACGAGAAATACTTTCCTGAAACGTTACAAGACCAAAAAACAGCCGACTTTATGAGTTTAGTTAAAGGAAATATGACGGTTAGTCAATACGAGGCGAAGTTTATCGAGTTATCCCATTTTGCACGTCATGTTGTGATAACTAATGTTTTAAAGGACAAAAAGTTTGAACGTGGGTTAAGGTTGAATATTCGTAGTCGAATTTACATCCTGAAGTTGACATCTTGTACAGACGTGGTTACTAGAGCAATGATAGCTGAGGAGGACAATGAAGAATATAATCAGATTAGAGAAGGGAAGAGGAATTTTAGGGAACAAAGAGGAAGGAACCCCAATAATAAACCCTTTAAGACTATACCCAATACGGGGCGACCTTTTGTGATCAAACCTTTTAATGTTGATAGATGCCAATGATGTGGTAATATTCAAAGAGGCAAACCATGTTACCTGGAAACGGGAAATTGCTTTGGGTGTGGCGAAAAGGGACATAAAATGAGATATTTACCTAACAAAGGGAAGGTACAAACAAAGACTTTTAATGACAATAAGGATCATGTAAGATAAGGTAGAATTTTTAATCTTTTCGATGCAAAGGCTTCTAATGCAGTAGTGTCAGGTACACTTTCTAGATGTGCACAACCTTTTCAAGTTTTAATAGATCCTGGTTCTGCCCATTCATTTGTGTCTTTATATTTTGTTAATCGCTTTCCTAACATTCATGAACCCTTGAATCATAACGTACACGTTTCTACTCCTTCTGGTGATTTATTGACGGGTACATTAGTATATCAATCTTACCCTATAAATGTCAGTAGTCATAAACTATTTATCAATTTGATAGTTTTAGATATAAGAGATTTTGAAGTAATTTTGGGTATGGATTGGTTAGCATCATATCATGCTAATGTATATTGTTTTGGGAAGGGAGTTACTTTCCAAATTCCTAACCAACCAAAATTTAGTTTTGAAGGAACTGGCATCCTATCTCCCATGTGCATTATCTCTGCAATGCAAGCCTATAGTTTTATTAAGAAGGGAAGTCAAGGATTTATTGCAAGTGTTATTGATTTGAAAATGAAAGAGCCTAGTTTAGAAGAGATCCCTATAGCTAAACATTTTCCAAATGTTTTTCTGGATGATTTACCCAGTCTACCTCCTAGTAGAGAAATAGAGTTTAAAATTGACCTTATTCTGGGAGATAAATTAATCTCAAAATCACCTTATTGCATGGCACCTTTATAATTAAGGGAATTAAAATTTCAATTACAAGATTTATTATACAAGGGTTTTATTAGACCAAGTATATCCCCTTGGGGTGCTCGAGTGTTATTTGTTAAAAAGAAGGATGGGACGATGAGGTTATGTATAGATTATCGTGAACTGAACAAGGTAACAATTAAAAATAAATACCCCTACCTCATATAGATGATTTGTTTGAATAACTACAAGGTGCGCAAGTATTTTCTAAGATTGACCTTAGGTCAGGATATCACCAATTGAAGAGGAAGATGATATTTTGAAATCATCTTTTTGTACTAGATATGGTCATTATGAATTTCTTGTGATGCCATTTGGACTTACTAATGAACCAGCTGTTTTTATGGATATGATGAATAGAGTGTTTAGGAAATATTTGAATCAATGTGTGGTTGTTTTCATTGATGACATCCTTATTTATTCGAAGATTATTCAAGAACATGAGGAGCATTTAGAGATTATTACAAATCCTTTGAAAGGAGAAATTATATGAGAAATTAAAGAAGTGTGAGTTTTGGTTGCCTAGTGTTTCTTTTCTACGACATGTCATTTCCAAGGAAGGAGTGGCGGTTGACCCTCTAAAGATCGAGGCTATACTAGATTGGCCTAGAACAACTAATGTAACAGAGATTCATAGTTTCCTTGGATTAGTAGGTTATTATCAAAGATTTATTGAAGGATTTTCTAGCATTGTCAAACCTATATCTAGATTAACACAAAAGAAGGTAAAATATGAATGGTTTGAGGAAGTTGAGAATAGTTTTCAAGAACTTAAGAATCGATTAGTAACTGCCCAGATTTTGACCATTCCTTTAGGGACAGGAGGATTGGTGATTTATAATGATTCTTCAAAAAATGGTTTGGGATGTGTGCTAATGTAAAATAGAAAAGTAGTAGCTTATGCCTCGAGACAATTAAAACCACATGAACGGAATTATCCATCCTATGACTTAGAATTAGTTGCTGTCATTTTTGCTCTTAAGATTTGGAAACACTGTTTATATGGTGAGACTTGTCAGATTTATACCGATCATAAGAGTTTGAAATATATATTTACTCAGAAAGAATTGAACATGAGACAAAGGAGGTTATTAGAATTGATGAAGGACTACGATTTAAATATTCATTATCACCCAGGGAAAGCAAATGTAGTAACTGATGCTTTAAGTAGGAAGACTACAATAAATTTAGCATATATCATTACAAATCCGGAACCTTTGTTAAGGGATTTGAGAAGTATGGAAATAAATGTACGTATTTATAGAAAATGAGGAATAATCGCAACCTTATAAGTACAACCCACGTTGATGGAAAGGATCAAAATTGCACAAGTAAATGAACCACCACTGAAGAAGATTATAGAAGAGGTTATTAAAGGGAAGAGAGTTGAATTTGTGATAGGGGATGATATATTGAGGTTTGGAAATAGAGTGTGTGTTCCACGTGATGTCCAACTAAAGAGGCACATTTTGGAGGAAACTCATTGCTCGAGATTTATGTTTCATCCTGAAAATACCAAGATGTATAGAGATCTTCGAGAAGTGTTTTGGTGGAATAATATGAAAAGGGAGATAGAAGAATTTGTATCTCACTGTTTGGTTTGTCAACAAGTAAAAGCTGAACATAAAAAAACCATCAGGATTATTACAACATCTACCTATCCCTGAATGGAAATGGGAACATATTACCATGGATTTTGTGACAGGTTTACCAAGGAGTTCAAATGGTAATGATTCTATTTGGGTAATTATTGATAGGTTAACTAAATCTGCTCATTTTTTTGCCATTAAGATTACCCATTCATTAGAAAAGTTAGCCAACTTGTATGTGTGGGAAATTATTAGGCTTCATGGAACCCCAATTTCAATTGTTTCTGATCATGACCCTAGATTCGTTTTTTTATTTTTGGAAAAGCCTACAAGCAGCCATGGGAACAAAAATGAATTTCAGCACCACTTTTCATCCTCAAATAGATGGACAATCTGAGAGAACCATTCAAACCTTAGAGGATATGTTTAGGGCCTGTGTACTTGATTTGAAGGGGAATTGGGATGATCATTTACCATTAGTGGAGATTGACTATAATAATATTCATCAAGTAAGTATTTAAATGGATCCATATGAAGCACTATATGGTATAAGGTGTCATTCTCTGTCATGTTGGGTAGAAGTTGGAGAAAGAAAATTATCGGGACCAGAATTGATTCAGATCATAACAGAGAAAGTGAAATTGATACAAGACCGACTTCGGATCGCTCAAAGCCATCAAAAGAGTTATTTTGACAATCGGCACCAACAGTTAGAATGCCAAAGAGGAGATTATGTGTTCTTACAAATATGGACTTCAAAGGGAGTAATACGATTCGGGAAGAAAGGAAATTTGAGCCCAAGATACATAGGACCTTTTAAAATCCTTGAAAAGATAGGAGATGTTGCATATAAAATAACCTTACCACCTGAACTCTCTAGTGTACATAATGTGTTTCACGTATCAATGATAAAGAAATATGTCCCAGATCCAAAACATATCTTAAGTCAGGAGCCTCTTCAAGTTAGAGAAGATCTTTCATACATTAAGCATCCGGTAGAAATTTTGGACCATAAAGATTAAATATTACGAACCAAGGTAATTCCACTAGTCAAAGTATTATAGCATAATCATTCAGTTGAAGAAGAAACATGGGAGGGGTACCGAGAAGATGAAATAAATGAGATATATCCATACTTGTTTGTAAATTAATAGGAGTTAAGTTTGGGGACAAAACTTTTTATAAGGAGGGTAGGATGTAATGACCCCAATTTTATATGCTCATATATATATATAGTTCGTTTTTACACTCATGTGTTACTTATTATCTTATAAATGTTGTATTATTAAATATGTGGTATTATTGGCTATCATTATAACAAGTCCCATTTTTAAATACGAAAAATCAACTGTAAATTGGATCAAATCGAAGTCTTATGACATATCTTAAGTTAAAAAATAAGTTTTGGGGTAGAAAATATAATTTTATGAAACTTTAGGGACTAAAATAAAAATAAAAAAGGGCCATTTTGTAAATAAAATATTTTCAAGGACCTCTAAGAAATATTAAAAATATATAGTGTGAAATTACCAAAGTACGCTTCATGTGTAAAATGACCTTTAGACTCTTATCACCTTTCCACCACATGCTGGTCACCTCCACCTACATGCTGGTCACCTCCACCTTACACGTGTCGTCTCTAGAGAGAAAATCAAAACACTTGTCATCATTTGGTGATATTGACACTGCAAGACCACTCCGAAACGTGACACCTCGTCATTGAAGCACCATTGCAAAAAGGCTATTCGTTAGACATGTGTCAACACCGTAATACTTTTGGAAACCTGTAAATAGAGCCTTAGGGTTCATTTGAAACTAACACCAATTCCTTGAGAATTATAGTAAGAAAGAGTGATATAAAGCTTGGGAAATATCTTAAGAAGGATTTCTATAATTTCGAAGAAAGAATTCATTTCGTAGGTATGATTTTATTTAAATGTTATAATGCATTTTTACGGTTTTAATCTCGTATTTTATAGCTTTACTTAGTAGTTATGCTGGTAAAATACACTAAAGACTTCACTAATAAAAACTTCAAATTTGGAAACAATTTAAAGTGATTTTATTTCAAAAGTATGTCAACTTCTTTGAAAATATATATAAACTTTTTAAAATGATTTTTGTAAGCAATTGCTCATTATTATGGAATCTCATTTAAGTAATTCCAAAGTCAGTCTCGATGAAATTCTGTCTAATTGAGATGGTATTTAAGTGGTGCCCCTGTGACCCTCCATCTCTAGTGGGAATAAGTCCAAAAATATTTTGTCTAGATGAGAGGATATTTAAGTGGTTCCCCTATGACCCTCCAACTCTACTGGGTACCGACTAATTAGGAAGAACTATGAATTGAATTCTTTAAATATGATGAATGAATATTAAAAATTGAGAAAATAGTTTTAGTAAAAAATTTTAGCAAATTATTTTAGGAATAAAACATAATATTTAGAATTCGGCTTTATTTAGAATACATAATTAAACCTTTATTGTATTTATAAGATTAACGTGTGATCCAAGACTCAATATTTATATTTTCGAGCCTCTATTTTAGGTGAGTACTCTATGTCATTTCTGGCACATTTCAAATATATGATATTATGCAAAACTATGTATTTTGTGAACTGCTTTTATTCTCAAAATGCATCTGATACGGATGATTGATTCATTTATGATATGTTTATATCTCTCCATATAGACATACCGATTGAAATGAGTACTGAAAATGAGATTGAATATTGGAAATAAGATTCGGCTTGAGGGACCTTTCTTACTGACTAACCTTCCCCATTAGGTTATCGATGGTGTGCCCTAAATAAGGCATTGTGACGAACTATTTCGATTGACCCTCAACTACCGATGTATAATACGGTAAAAGAACATGGTATTATAGTGTACTTGGCCATTAAAATGATATGATTGAAAGAAAAAGATATCATATTTGATTTGTTGCATTCTTCTTACTTTTAGCTATCCAATTGCGATATATATACTATCATTTCAAAATATATATATCTATTTATTACAAGTTCCTATCTATATATGTATATGCCTTCTCTTTTGACTTGAATAGGTATCTATTTTCTGAAAATCTTGGAATGTCGGGAGATTAAATCTTATTCAGCTTTTAGCGGACGTTGTATAAATAACAATTTTTAAGGAAATAATTAGACTGGAAGATGGAGTGTAGAAGGACTATGTTGAAGATTTATCTTAAGGAGCTCTTTTGTTATACTTTTAAAAATAACGTTTGTTTTTATGAGATTGAGCATGTTTGTCTCTTCGGTAATAGGTTTTTAATTTTGTCATAAGTTGTAATTCGTTCATAATTTTAATATATATGAAGTTTCCTTTTAGAAAGATCTAATGGCGTAATTCCATTTTTTCAATAGCTTACAATTCATGACCATGTGAATGTATTTCTGTTGCATTTTTTTTAAGAAATATTTTAAGGCAAGAACATTGAATGCCTTAGTGGAATGTCAAGACACTCATTCCCTACTACTATTGGGTTGGGGTCGTGACAATAAATGTCTTATATATCTGTCACAGATATTTATAGTATTTAATTTAGTGACACCCAGCGTATTTTTGTGGTTGTCGACGCTAGAATACATGGGGTGTTACACTAGGCATTAGTTTATAAAGCTCAAGCCAGGGACGATTGGAAATTTCACTGAGATGGAAAGATATATTGTTATGCATTTCATTGCATCCTAGAAGATAAGGAATCTTATCACTTACGTGGTCCAATTCAAACAAAGCATGGAGAGATTCTGAAGGAATATGTTAAGTGGTTCAATCAATAAGACTTGCAAGCTTGGGCTTGAAAAACACCATTTATGTGGAAGCCTTCATCCCAGACCTTACCTCAGAGGAAATTTTCAAATAGTTCAGTAAAAGACTCTTTAGACCATGACAGAGCTACTATAGAGAGCTCATATATATATGAATGTTGAAGATGTGGTCACAGCCAAATGTGCAATGGCTAACCCTAAATAAGGGAAAAGGAAGGAGTTATTCTACCTTGGAGAATACCATTGTTGCATGTAAAAATTATTCATCTATGTGGACCAATGAGAAATGGACACATGCCCTACTACATGGCTATCTTCACAATATTTACTTTCTTGGTCGGCTCTAGAGACACTTGGTTGGTCAATAGGTCGACCGTCCTCAATAATATGAACCATCAAGACTAGTAAAAGTCACTCGAGTGGAATAGACCATAATCTTTATAGCCATACCTATGAATATCAACAGTCTTATTTATTGTATACAGATGTAAATGGCTGAAGATATAAGGCATTACATCTCTTAGTTTCCCAACTAATATAAATACATGATCTTCCTTAGCTCAGAGGGATAATTCAATTAGGCATAAACATACTCAACCCAGAGCTATTATAATCACCCAAAATACTAAAATAGTGGACGTAGGCTTTTATCATAGCTGAACCACTTTAAAAACTTGTTTGATGTGTGTTTTCCTTAATTTATCTTCTTTATTTTATCTGTGATTATAAATTTGGACCACTTTATCTTTAAACATACACAGAATGGCACTGTTTGTGAGAACGACTGTTGGTCATCGTTGTCTACTTACTATATTCACTTGTTCACCTTGGAAGTTCTTTGGGGAATGATAATTGAACCTGAGAGTAGCCTTACAGATGAAGGTAACGTTCCCAATCCATTTGTTCCTCCCAGGGTGGTAGATCCTCAAAGAATTTTACTCAACCTTGCTAAAGGCAAGGAATCCATGCAAGATTCGATTAGGAAGTTAGCACTACAGTGCCATCCTAGAGGGATATGCTGCCTCCACCCCCTAAAATTAAGAGAAGTAATCACTCTAGATCTTTTCATGACAGATCTTACCGTTCGAGGGAAACATCGTCAATTCAATCTATGGATTATTGCGATGGTCATTCTTTCTCCTTTAAATGCACGAGCTTATTGTAACGCTTAAGTAAGGAATTTTCCTATAATCGTTTGGGGCTACGAGCAGCTAGAGGTTATCATTGAGAGCTAGTTCGACCCCACGAGCACAAAAAAGGATCCGTTAGGTCCATAGATAGCATAAGAGGATTTGTGTGTTCCGAGTAGACTTCTCAGGAAGAGAGCTCAGCATATGTGCACAGTAAAGCCACCAATGTTTCCTTAGTCATGTCTAAACCAGAAGAGCATTCCTGAGAAGGATCCATGCACTAGAAGATCATTTGGAAAAAAGTGCTAAGACTAAGAACCCTTTATATAGGAGTTTTGTGAAGGGATACCCTTTTATCCAGGTGATTGTGGATTACCCCACACCTTCTAAATTTAAGCAGCCATTTGTTACTCCAAGGTATGATTGGAAAACTGATACGTTCTCCCTATTGAGCAATATTAGGCTTGTGCAGATATATATTATGTCCCCAATGAGATGCACTACAAGGCCTTCTCAAGTTCCATCATAGGCTCAGATCAGGTATAATATCCTACCCAAAGGGAAGATTTCTAGCTTCCTTCGGTTGGTCGAGCAGTTTATTGATAACTTATGTTATAGGGTAAAGTCGGTTAAGAGTGTCACTCATATCTTGAGTGTTCATCAAACACTTGGAAAACTAATCAGGAATACATCATTAGCTTTAATAATGAGAAATTAGAAATGATTCATTATGAGGAGAAGACTACCATCGCATCATTAATGAGTCGATTGCTCGCCAAGGACCTTTACTACTCAATGGTAAAAAATCCTCCAAAGACCATGACACACTTAATGGCTAAGGCTGGGAATATTATGAATGCCGATAAGGCAATGGATACTAAATAAGCTCCAGAGGTGAAGACTGAAAGCTAGAAGAACTCAACAAAAAGGATAAAAAAGCTAAGAAGATTGATAAAATTAAGAAGTATGATGAATATACCCCCTCACTAAGGATATGCATCACATACTGGAGGAAATTAGGGGCAATAACGAGTTAAACTGGCATGGGAAACATAAATCACATCCTAATAGGAGAGATAAATCTAAATATTATGATTTTCATAGAAATTACATGCACACCACTAACCGTTGCATTGCTCTGAAGAACGAAGTGGAAAATCTCATTTTTCGGGGGAAATTAACTAAGTTTATTGATTAGGCTAGTTGTCGGGACACCAGATGGAGGTAAGAGTCACCTTGTAGAGGAAAAGATGATAAAAAAGGCTCACGGCGATGATTATGAGGACGATCCCAACCTGCCGAAGAAACCGAAGTAGATAAAAATTAAGGTGGGAATAATTTCTTTTGGATGTAATTTCATTGCAGAAGGAGTTGCCGGTGGCGATTGAGAACGCTGAGAGAAAGGATTATCTAAATGAAGACAAACTTTTTCCTTCCATCTGGAAGATTGACTTATTCGAGAACATAAATGGTCAGACCAGGAAAGTGAACAAGGATAGATTAGTGATCGACTTCTCCAAGAATGATCTGATCGGAGTACTTACCCTCATGACGATCCACTGGTTATCACCTATTAGGTTCATCATTGTAGAGTGGCAAGAATCTTGGTTAAAAATTAGAGTTCGGTATACGTCATGTTCCATAACTGTTTCAGCAGCCTAGGGCTACGAGTTAATAAATTAAAACCTTATCATAGGCCCCGCATAGGATTATCAAAAGTAAATGTTTATCCTTTAGGGACAATCGAGTTGCATGTCAGCAAGAAAAAATGAGAGGATTTTCTTTTTCAGATTAGATAAAAATGTCCCTTCAGCCTACAACATGATCCGTAATAGAGTTGGGATGAAGCATCTAGAAGTAGTACCATTTATAGTACATCAGTGTGTGAAGTTTCTTACTAATTATGGAGTCGACATAATGAAAGTCAACCGATTGGAAGCTAGAGAGTTCTATTACACTTCTACCAAGTAAAATAAAGTGCAGAAGAACACTACCAGCCATCATATCGACACTTTGGATCCTTAGGAAGAAGAAGATCTAGTTAAAGAACAGCTCATGGAGGCAACAACGACCATTTTGCTTGATGATAAAAGGCCAAAAAGAACCACTCAAATTAGCTCAAACTTAACACCTTCCATAAAACAGGAATTGATTGCATTCCTTAAAAAAAGGAAGAATGTGTTTTATTGGAGCCATGAGGATATTCTAGGAATTGACTAAATTTCATCTACCATGAGCTCAACATTAACAAATATGGTAATATGATCAAGCAGAAATGCAGAGTGTTCAGTCCTAAGAAGAACATGGTCATTATCTAAGAGGAAGTGGAGAAGTTGTAGAAAGCTCAATTCATAGAAGATATCAATTATCTGACATGGTTAGCCAATGTAGTAATTGTCAATAAGAAGAATGATAAATGGCGTATATGTGTAGACATTACTGGCCTCAATAAAGCATGCCCAAATGATCATTTTCCTTTACTAAGGATTGATCAATTGGTAGATGCAACTATATGTCATGAGTTACTTAGCTTCATAGATGCCTATTCTGGTTATAACCAGATTAAAATAAAGCTAAAAGATAAGGAGAGTACTTCTTTCATAACTAGCCGAGGTACATACTACTACAATGTTATGCCCTTTTAGCTAAAACATATTGGAACAACATCCCAATGGTTGGTGAACAAAGTGTTTAAAGAGCATATTGGAAATAACATAGAGGTATATGTGGATGACATGATCACCAAGAGCAAGCTTATTACCAACTAAATTAAAGGCTTGGCTCAGATGTTTGACTAGTAAGAGATGCACCAGATGAACACAACCCGACCAAATGTATATTTAGGCTACAAGAAGAAATGCTATTGGGTTATACTTTGAATTAGAGGGGAACCAAAATAGATCCTGATAAGATAAAAACTTTGATTGATATGCGATCTCCAACATGTAAGAAAGATGTTCATAAACTGATTGGAAGAGTAGTTTCCCTTAACCGTTGTGTCTCTTGAGCAACAGACAAGTGTCTTCCATTTTTTAAAGAACTCAAAAAGACCTTTGAGTGGAACGACGAATATGAGAAAGATTTCCTGTAGTTAAAAAAATATTTGGGGTATCCACCCCTACTCTCTTAACCAGTTTTAAGAGAAAGGTTGTATTTGTACTTGGATATTTTAGAGTTAGTAGTTAGTTTTGCCCCGATCCGACTAGAGAGTGGAGTTTGCAAGCCTATCTACTACACAAGTGAAGCATTTTCAGGAGAAAAAATTAGGTATCCACACTTAGAAAAGATAGTACTTGAACTTATAGAAGCTTCAAGGTAGATGAGACCATATTTCAAGGCACACACTATTGTGGTGTACACTGATTTTCCCCTGCAGCAAGCTTTGCTCAAACCAAAAAAGTCAAGAAGGTTGATGTCGTGGGCATTTGAAAGCTCAACGATTAGCTGAATAAAGTAAGGAGATATGCATACATGGAGTACTATTAGGAGAAGACTTCCATAATAACAGTCCAATTTGGAAATTATTTATGCATCGATCTTCATGCACCACTAGCAGTGGAGCGAACCTTATTATCAACACTCTTGATGACCTAGATGTGGAATATGATTTACGTTTTCAGTTCCAATCTTCCAACAATGAGGTCGAATATGAAGCGTTGATTATGAGTTTGGGACTATCCTTATCACTTGGTGTCGAGTAAGTAATAGAACACAGTGATTCTCAACTCATTATCAATCAAATGCTTCAGATATATGGAGTTAATGGAGAAATTATGATAAAGTATTTGGATAAATCCATGGAGGTTATCTCTAGATTATCTGCAATCATAATGGTTTGGATCCCTAGAGTGGAGAACGCCCAAGTAGATACACTTACTCAGCTAGCGTCAGCTACTAAGATAGAACTCAAAAGAATCATTATAGTAGAGATCCTAACGCATAAAAGTATCTATGTGGAAGATATAAACATCATCTCTATATAATTGTAACCTTCTTGGATGGATTCGACCACAGACTGCCATCTGGCTAGAGAGAAGCTAGGAAGCTTAGATACAAAGTGACCAATAATGTCTTGGAAATAGGCATCTTTTACAGAAGGGGATACACGATCTCCCTACTTTGTTGTGTTCATCCCATATAAGTACATGACTTGATGAAGGAGGTACATGAAGTCTCATGTGGAGTTCATTCAACCGACTGATCATTGGTACAAAACATAATGATGCAAGGTTATTATATGCTGACGATGAAGGCATATTTTATTTCTTTTGCTAGAAAGTGTGATAAATGCCACTTGTTTACTACTATTTATAGAAAATTTGGGGCTACCCTATCTCCCATCAACTATCATTGGCCATTTTATATTTTGAGGATTAACTTGGTCAGCCCATTGCCAATGGCAGAAGGAGGATTCAAGTATTTGGTTGTAGCAGTGGATTACTTCATCAAATGGGTTGAGGCTGAACCTTTGGTTGATATGCCTTATCAGATAGTTTTTTAGTTCATATGGAATAAGATCATATGTCGCTATGGGATGCCTTATGCCTTCATCACTGATCATGGTACTCATCTTGATATTAAGGAGTTTGAGGAATATTGCATCTAGTCTAAGATTCAGAAACTTCATTTTGCAGTTAGACACCCAAAATTCAATTGTCAGATAAGGGTCACTAATGAGACTTTGCTTGACAGGTTGAAAAAAGGTTGGATGATGCTAAGGGAAATTGGATTAATGAGTTGCACAATGTCCTTTGGGCTTACAGGACTACGCCAAGAACGGAAATAGGAGAGAATCTGTACTTGCTTACCTTTCGGTACTGAGGCAGTGGTACCAGCTGAAATAGGTATGTTGACTCATAGGGTGTTGAATTTTAACTCCTCTAAGATTAATCTTATGAGGATAATAGGTCTAGACATTATTGAAAAGGTCAAAGAGGATGCTGTAATTTAAATGGTTGTTTATAAATAAAGAACTGCTAGATTCTATAACTGGAGGGTCAAGCCAACCAACTTAAAAGAGGGGGATTATGTTCTCAATAAAGTGATTCAAAAGTGGGACAAGTTCAAGGTAAATTTGCATGGTCCTTATCGCATCTCGACAGTTATTCGACTAGAAACCTATTAGCTTAAAACACTTGAAGGGGAAGAATTTAAGAATCCATGGAATGCCAACTACCTCCAAAAATATTATCAGTAATTTTTATTTGATGTAGTCGTTTTTCTAATTTAATGAAGTTGCGAGTTCCTACCAATAATGCTTCCTTTTTATTTATTTTTTGGGGATATGGTGTTATACATCCACTAATAACAAACTTTTCCAACTTCAAATTCAAACTTTTCCAACTTCAAAAATGCATTTCCAACTTCAAAAAAGTTAAGAAATTTCCTTTAGACTTCATGTATGATTTCATCCTTGACAAGTCAAGAACAAGAAGCTAGTAAAACTTCATGTATGACTTAAAGTGAAACATGTAAAGTTTTACCCAACTGGGTTAAACACGGGAATAAATATACATTCCTAACGCACTTGGTCACCAATGATAATTGATACAAACACTTGGTTGCCAATGATAACTAATCTAATTTAATGAAGTAGCACGAAGAGTCGTTCAAATGAGACATATATGTCGCGCGAAGTCATTCAAACGACATGTGGTAATCGTTCGAGCGACAACCTTTCTTGTTCGAGCGACGTAGTGAATTTTGGAAATTTTCTTAGAATCCGATTTTCAGTTTATTGATTTATTGGAGTGAGAGAAACTTCCAGATAGTAAATTTAAATAGGACAGAATTTCAGGAAAGTATGTGAGAATTAATACTTTAATGAATTCGGTATAGAAATGTACCTTGGAGATTATGAGAGAGATAGCAATCTAAATATTTATACTATACGTAGTGATGGGAATAAAATACGTATGAGAAGTATATAATTAGGTTGGTAAAATACCTATGAATTCTAATAGGAAGTGTGTATGCCTATTATGTGGTATTATTGTTAAGTGCGCTAATAACCCAGGGGTGCAAGAATCTTATTGCTAGACGCACTAATGAGTGACAACTCAGGGGTGCAGGAATTCTATTGTTAAGTGTACTAATGGGTGATAACCCAGGGGTACAAGGATATTATTGTTAAGTGTACTAATGGGTGATAACCCGGGGTATAAGAATCTTATTGTTAAATACGCTAATGGGTGTTATACCGGGGGTGCAGGATTATTATTGTTAAGTGCGCTAATGGGTGTTAAATTGAGGGTGCAGGATTATTATGGTTAGGTGTGCTAATGGGTTGTAATACCCCGTATTTTAGCGATATTTATTTTTGGGATTAATTAATTAAATGAGAATTAATTGGGAATTAATCCGGATAAAATACTAGCAAGATGTGAGTTGGTATTTGACTATATTGAGTATATATGATGTTATATGAATATTGAATTATGAAATTTGTCGTGAGATTGATATACGGCAATTTGGACATTTTATTGGGGCGCGTGAGACAGTCGCGTCAGGATAAAATTAATTTAATTGTAAAAGTGAATTTAAATTCTATTAACCGTATGGTCGTTTTGAGTTCGCCAACGTGTCCGGAAGGGTCGAGATAGTCAGAAAACACTAGCCGGGGGTTTAGTTTGGGTCCCGAGGTATTTTTAGGCCATACCGCCATCTTATAAGGGTAGTTTGGTAATATTGTATTTTTGGGATTTAATAATGACGAAAATTAGGATTTATAATCTGATTTGGGTAACTAACCACTAAACCCACTACCAACCATATTGACCCATAAGACTACGGAGAGTTTTAAAATTGGTTTTCTAAGTCTCCTAAACAAAACCCTAGCCACCCTAGCCACCTTTGGAGAAGAAGGCTTGTAGAGAGAGAGAGAGAAGGAATTCTGCAGAAAAAGCTTCATCAAACCAACACCAAATTCAGAGACACTAGAGGCAAGTGATTTAATTCTATTTAATTCATAGAATGTTTCTTCCATGTTAGATAAATTGAAAGATTTACATTTGTTCTTGGAAGTTAATTAAAAACCCATGTTCATTGGACTTAGGACTTGAATTTTGAGGACAAATTGCATGTAGAATAGTATGGATATGATTATTCTGATGTTAATATATGTTGGATGTAACAAAAACGGATCTAGAATGGACTTATTGAGGATTTAAAATTCTAGGGTTTATGTTCTTGAAAATTTTGGGGAAAGGGTAGAGATTTGATGAATTAATGATGTTTAGGATGTGTTAATTTCTTAAAAGATGTTATTATATGACCTTAGTATGTTTTAGGATGATTGGAGACCTTAGAACATTGTTGGGATGAATTTTGGTTGAGATTTGAGGTGTAGAAATTTGTGGAAAAACGAGATAGGATTTCTGGGCTTGAATCTGGTCACTCGTTAGAAGACCTACCCAGGTCGTTCGAACGAGCTCGTTCGAACGAGCTCGTTCGAACGAGCTTCTAACGAGTTGACAGCTTGGGGTTCTAACGAGAGGGATGTTCGTTCGATAATCTCATTCGAATGAGATCTCGTTAGATAGCCCAGTTCGTTCGAACGAAATCTCGTTCGAACAGCCTCGTTTGAACGAGACTTCTAACGAGCTGGCAGTTTAGGCCTTTTCGGCCTGTTTTGATTTTGGGAGTCCCGTAAACTTATTCGAGGATAGAGATAACATTCCTTTGATGGTGTATTAGTATACTTGGGACATTTGGGATATATGAGGAGTAAATTATATAAGTGTGGATCAAATCAAATAGACATTATGAGCTGAGACGTGAGTGCCTACTACGACGTGAGAATAAATAATGGCACGTATAAATATGGACCGGGATTATATAAGTTGAATATATATTAAGTTGGTACGAGAATGCGATAAGTACTACAATTAAACTACGGTGATTACTAAGATGTGTGTTTACTTAGTATTGGTATATGATTTGTGTGTATGACATACCTACCATACTTGCTATCACGGGAGGTTTGCGTTCGCTTAGGGCCCTCTAATCCTTGTGTTGTCCGGATTTAGACTGGTTACCTCGATGAACATAGGTCAGAGAAGGACTTATTGGGATTTTAATAAGTCTGCTGATCGTGGGAGCACAGGTATGTGCGTGACCCATGTGATGTGACTGTGTTCGCCTCCATTATTTGTGATGTTGTTATCTGTGAACTATCCCTGAGAGATTCGGAATATGTGATCCTTATATACGTGATGTACCGGGATGGATAGCAGAGTATGTGTGCACCGCAGCTTAGTCTCGGGGTGCTTATATTGTATATTTATGTTGTGGAAAATATACACTTAATAAACTGGGAACTTTCATATGATATTGTGTGTATAACTATGGGATAACAAAAGGGATGATCTATAATGAGTTGTATTACTTTTACGTGAGAACCTGAATTTACGTTAAGCCCCTACTTAATTGTGAACGTTATAATGTTAATGGGAATCGAGTAATAAGGGTAGAACCTATGACAGTCTAGCTAGATATGATGTTACTTAGCTAGTGGGTTGTGTCATTTTAGATGGGTACTTACGTTAGGAGTGCACAGTTAGACGAGAGGTGAGAATTTCATGTGAGTGCACGTCCTAACATGTACTTTGCATTTAATGTTTTAAATGTTTTTAAAGCACTTGCAGGTTTTTAAAATATCTCCACATTCGGGCTCTGACCCGTTTGCTTTCAAATCTATTTTTTTGTAAAACCATTTTAGGTGCCCAGCCACAAGGACACCATGCATAGGATACTCATTCAGGTGACGAGCTGTAGTTGTTTGTGGAAGCTACAGGGATTTTCTTTTAGACGCTTCTACCATTTGGATTCCATATTCAGTATTCTTCAGTTGTAGGGCATGTTGCCCAAATTCCATTAGAGATACATTTCCATTTCAGTTTTTCAGACTTTGGCATGTATTGATTCAGTATTCAGTTTTTAGTTATTCATTTCAGTTGTGGAGTTTGTTGTGAGGAGTTTTCCTCCTGATTTATTTATATCATGTGATGGTTATTCTACTATTTCGTTATGGTGAATGGTGATATTATTCTTGCTTTAAATCTTTCTCTGCATGTTAATCAGACTTTAATTAATATTTGGCAACTTACTTTTTAAATACTAGATCCGTTTTTGTTACATCCAACATATATTAACATCAGAATAATCATCTCCATACTATTCTACATGCAATTTGTCCTCAAAATTCAAGTCCTAAGTCCAATGAACATGGGTTTTTATTTAACCTCCAAGAACAAATGTAAATCTTTCATTTTATCTAACATGGAAGAAACATTCTCTGAATTAAATAGAATTAAATCACTTGCCTCTAGTGTCTCTGAATTTGGTGTTGGTTTGATGAAGCTTTTTCTACAGAATTCCTTCTCTCTCTCTCTCTACAAGCCGTCTTCTCCAAAGGTGGCTAGGGTGGCTAGGGTTTTGTTTAGGAGACTTAGAAAACCAATTTTAAAACTCCCCGTAGTCTTATGGGTCAATATGGTTGGTAGTGGGTTTAGTGGTTAGTTACCCAAATCAGATTATAAATCCTAATTTTCGTCATTATTAAATCCCAAAAATACAATATTACCAAACTACCCTTATAAGATGCCGGTATGGCCTAAAAATACCCTGGGACCCAAACTAAACCCCCGGATAGTGTTTTCTGACTATCTCGACCCTTCCGGATGCGTTGGCGCACTCAAAACGACCATACGGTTAATATAATTTAAATTCACTTTTACAATTAAATTAATTTTATCTTGACGCGACTGTCTCACGCGTCCCAATAAAATGTCCAAATTGCCGTATATCAATCTCACGACAAATTTCATAATTCAATATTCATATAACATCGTATATACTCAATATAGTCAAATAACAACTCACATCTCGCTAGTATTTTATCCGGATTAATTCCCAATTAATTCTCATTTAATTAATTAATCCCAAAAATAAATATCGCCAAAAATATGGGGTATTACATGGGTCTTAGCCCGGGGGTGCAGGATTTGTATATATATGTATAGGGATGATGTGACTATATATATATATATATATATATACTAGTGTATGCCCGTGCCTGAAGGCAAGCCGAAAATTTTCAAAGTTCGTAATCGCAAAACGGTGAAAATTTCCAAAATACGTAATTGCAACATGAAAAAAATTTCGTTCCCCAACAAAACAAGATATAATTTATAAAAAATTGGTCATAATTTTAAAAGTCGTGCGCATGCCTAACGACATGACGATAATTTGGATTGTGGTTGTAATTGTATCATCGAATTTTTTCAAGATGTTTGTTTAGGAGATTGGGTAAAATGTATTGTGTAATGTAACAATTTAGTTTGGTAATGTAATATTAGTTGATTTCCAATTGAGTTTTGGTATTGCAAAGCAGCTTTGGCATTGCTATTCTTTAGCAACTTTGACATCATAGTTTATAATGGTATTGGTTTAGAAATATTGTGCATAATAAATGGTTTACAACTTCAACCAAAATGGAACCTAAATCAACATATGAACTAAACCAATTCCATAGCAGTGTTTCATCCAGTACATAAAATTAAAGCTCATCCTGTACATAAAACTGAAATTCATTTGGTATAAAAAACTGAAATGCTAATATCCAAAATTAAAAATAAAATAAAAATCTAAAATCCATCTTATTAAGTAGATTGTTCTGAGTCACCATAGTTGTCTTCATCAACACTTGAACCTTCAGCATCCTCAGTCCTACAAACTCCCAAATGAGCACAAACAATTAGGAATCAGTCCAATAAGGTTCCAAAATTTTCCAAACATCAACAGTCACTTAAAAATTTTTTGTATTAAAACAAACAGAATGTTCAAATAGGATTGATATCGAAGATCTCATGGAGCTGGGTTGATAAAGAATACAATAAAATAAAATACATAGTTGGATTGATGAAGTTTATACCTTCATTCTTAATTGAAAAGGGTATACGATTTGTAGTGTAGTACTAAATATGGAAAATCTGCCAACTAATTTGAAAAAGAACAATGTTAGTGCTAATTTTCAACAAAAATTAAACATAGAAAAATAATGACATGAAAAATAATGGTGGGCATCGTACAAATATTAATAATCTACTTTTAGTCACAAAAATGTAGAATGAAATGGTTAGAGTGTAATTAACCTGTTGTAATGTTAAAAATATAAGAATCTATAAATACGGCATCATACAACTTTGAAAATGGACAATCAAAATGTTTACTTGGTAATTTTATCAACAATGTAGCAAATAACTTGTAAAACATTGAATATATAGTCTTACATAAATGACAGGACACATTCAAAATACGAACAAACCCCTTTTATACTAAATTTAATCATTGACGTAAAGTATGGAAGCTCAGTCAGTGACTTAGCTCTGACTGAATATAAGCTCCGACTGAATACGTAAAGTATGGACGCTATCATTCAGCTTCACGCAATTTGGGTCCGTTGCCTGCTGTTGTGCTTTTGTCCCTATCTGCTACACAAAAACCACACCCCAACTAAGATGCACATGATCTCTATATTGATGGGAATTATTATTTATCCTTATAAAAGGAATGGTAATCATTTTATATATAAACTAACACCTTACAGTTTTAAATCTCATAAATGTCTCAGATAAATTGGAATTTACTTGTCCCTTTAGACCCACAACAACTATCAGATGACTAAACCTTAACCATAAACACAGCTGATCAGAACATAAGAGTTGGACCTAAGAGTAAAATCAAACAGCCGTAGGAGAGCCGACAGAATTCCCCGATTGGGACTCCAAAGTACCATCTCTTACGGATCCACACAAATGTGCACGATTTTCACACAGGCTTGATCTATTGGTGTCATCCCCCGCAACGACTAATAGTAAAGGGTGTGACGATCTGAATCCTTCATTGCCATTACACTAGTAGGAATTGGCAGCATTTGTAAGAACGTAACTGACCCACCACGCTTTGAAACCAATTCAATGAAATTAGAAGCGTCCTCAACTTCAAAGACTTGAAAACCATTCTGATACCAGATTAAGTGAACATTCTCAAAAGCAGCTGGACCAAACTCTAATTTGTCAAATCTAGCCCATGTTACCCGTTTACCCATAGATGTTAAGAATTGGATTAAGTAAATGTAGTTAAATAAAGTATGAAGAGGAACAGTTGTATAATTGAAAAATTAGGAGGCTCTGTCTAACAAAATTTAAACAGTGATTAAGAGTTTACAAAGTTGTCCAAGTGCACGAATATAGGAAAAATTGGACATCGAAGCAACATGAAACACCTTGGAACAAATTTGACATTAAAAGCTAAAACATTGAGTAGTAGAGTATACCTGGAGTCACAAACTAAATCATCCCCATGGAAATAGTTGAAGAAAAATATATACTAAATATAAACAAAACAAAAAATGAATACCTAAAAACAAAACAAAATGTAAAATTAAGGAATAATAAATAGGAAACAAATATGGTATAAGTGTGAACATTTTTCACTTGACTTCCTTGCTGGAGCATCAACTATTCAAGTCACCCTGTATCCAAGTCAACCCTGTAGCCATAGAAAAAATCACAACTTCAGTGGTTTTCGGCATACTCCTATTCAGGTATAGAGAAAAATGAGTGCATCTTTTCACTGGTTTTTCACATACTCCTATTCAGGTAGCCAATGTACAGATTAGAGAAAGACTTTAACCAATGACTTTAATAGAACTGTTCAACTAATGAATTTAACTTAGTTGAACAGTAAGTAAACAATAACAGTTGTTGACTAACCTAAACTATTTACATCAAACTTTGATCTGCTTTGGCATGATGTTGGAGAAAATTGGGCAGTTGCGAATTAGTTAGTGCTCACAAAGGGAGCTTGATTTAGGGAACTCGCGATATAACCTTTCCAAAGCTTCAACCTTCTCTGGTGTGTATCTAACATATTTCCCATTGCCCAAATCGATTTTGTTGTCTTTGCAAGCCGATGTCACCTTCATCATCACTTCAAAATCAAGACTAAAATAAATTTCAAATTTGCAAAACACAAAAAAATAAGGGAACCCTTCTTGTTCGATAAGTGTGTAAGAGAGAGTAAAGTAGATACCTCTAGCCGAGTGCATCCCACTGAAATTCCAGTGGTGACAACCACAACCACCATAAAAAATGCAAGCTATAAAACAATCAATAAAACCATTAAAATACGGGATCAATTGATTTCATAGTTCTTAATGCGATTAAGGTATATGGCTCAGTTCAAACCTCATGTCCAGAAGTAAAGAAGTAATGTGATTAATGGAATATGGTTCAGTTCTTAATGTAATCGGAATATTGTCAAATAGAAATCCTATAATGAACTGTTGATATGATTCAGAATAATGCAACAAACATGGAAGACAACCATAACTGCATGTTATATTGTCAATCCCAAAAAGGATTATTCCATCCTTATTCAAATAAGTCCATTTATTCCTAACCCAAATTATGACACATCGATGCTCTTAAAAATATAATAAAGAGTATAAAATATTAGAAATATTGATCTCTTACCAAAGAAAGACTATAAATCAATGGTATATCATCACGTCCATAACCAAAGTTCAATACATCTACTATGATTGAATCAATTAAATCAACGTGAATGCCAACAAATAAAATTCATTCGCATACAAAGTACTTTTAATTTACATTGCCTAAATGATGGGAACTCAAAAAAAAGTTGGTAAGTAAATGGCTTGAAACAAAAATATATTTATGCTTTGGAATGGCTGCAGCCATATTCAATTAATTGCTGAAAATATCATTCCAAAATTAAAGTGCATAAATAAGTATTTTTCATTTTGAACTCTATTAATCCAATAATAGTCAGGTTAAGCAACTCTTGGAGTAAAGTGCATAAAGTCACATCATTTTCCAATAAATGAGAAACAGGAAACCATTTGAGTCTCCATAGAGGAAACAAACTTCAAAAAGTAAACCAACCTCCACAATCCACTTATGGTAATTTAATTTGGCTCATTTCAAGATAAACTCGACAATCAGAATTTGCATTAAAATAGTACGAATCTAAAAATTATTATCTTATATGATAACAACATATCTCAAGCCAAATAAGGAGCCCGAAAAACCTAAATCAAATAACTACCAAGAGCATGTGGTCATAACGAATAAATAAAATAATTTTGAATCACATGTGAATCACAACATGTGGTCATTAAACATCTCTGAATCCGAGGAGTCTGATCCAGATTGGGACTGCTGGAGTGCAATTCAAGAGTTGCGAAATCCATCTATTAGAATCATCTTCCCCTCTATTGAAAGAGTGAAAACCGCAAGTTGTGGTGTCTTGGCTTCAAAATACCTTTTGTGCTTCTCGTAAAAAACATGGCTAAGATTGAGAAATGTAGGCATACTTCATGATGCAATTCATTTTCCCTTTGATAGAGTCGGGCATCCTAAGCATGTTAAAAGTCCAATCTCCAATCAAGCTTGATAGAAATATGTAGACAATAATGGAGAGGGCCATTGTTAATGAATATAAGAAATTGACACCAACAGTAGTTTTGGGAAACACAAATTACATGATTTGAAATTTGAGTACCGTGATTTACATCTCAAGATACTTAAACATATTATACTGACATATATATAAGTTTCTTATTTATTTAAAGCATGGACTTAACACATCCCTGCATGATTTGACTATATGGATCTTTATTTCAATTAAGTTATAAATAAAATGAATACATTCAAGGGTTTTTACCTCAATCCGGTAATCAAGTCCATTTTGTGCGCTGGGTTGAGGCTTCTAATCCAGGACAAACATGCCCTTCTGATTTGAAGAATATCCCTTCTTGTAACATCCAAGTCGATGGACAAGAGTGTCCCCGTCAATCTTTGAACAACGGCTTTAGATAATACAGACTACAAATCCCACCTGACTTGCATATTTGGTATATAACTTTCTCGCAGCATCTTCTGATTCAAATTCACAGATGTTCGAATTTCGACAACTTAGTGTGTACATGCACCTGGAGAAAATGAATAAACCAAAGTTATTATAAATTTTCCAGCACAATCATAGTAATTAAACCATAACAAAATAACTGGTGTAAATGAATGAAACTGCAATGGACTTAATTTGAGATAGAAAAAATCAAACTCCATGATCTAAGATGGTGAATAAAAAGAAATGTTAGATCTACAAATTTCATTACCAAATACTTATAAAACAGTGATAAAATAAACTTTCAAGTCATCGGGTAATTTCATGGTTGAGGTACCCCCTTTCACACAAATATAGCATGCAACACTACCATTATATGTCACAAATCATTGAATCAAGACAATATGCAAAGAAAGGTAAAGAAATCTTCCAAGACACTACCATTATATGCAATAATATGCTAAGAAAGGTCACAAATCATTGACTTGAGACACTCCCATGATAAGCCACAAATTTTCACACATTTTATTTCATTCCACTTAGTCCTGGTACAAAGAACAATTTATTGTTGTCAATTTCAGTATGGAATCTTCATCAATCCTCTTCCATGTGTGTTGCCTTTCTTAAAGTCAGATTCAATTTCAAAGAACCCTCCTGCTCAAAGTTATAAACTGTCTTCTTTATGGTCTGGATTTAGGGAAGCTTTAAATGTTATTTGGCTTCACTCTCCATGGTATGTTGGATAAAGTCGGAGTATTCAATTCTGGACTGATAATTGGCTATGACTTCCTCTTGCTTCTGATATAGAAGTTATGAATCATGATAATTTTCTGATTTTTTCCTTATATATCCTAATTTTCTGAGATAGAACATCTTATTATAGTATTTAGGACACAAATATAACACCAGTATATAGATTTGGCAACCTATTTCTCAAACTCAGCCGAGATTCTTCTTGCAAACAATCACATCTAAAACATGTACTCAAATAATAAATCAAACAATGTAAATAGTTTATATATATATATATATATATATGAAGAGTTATGAAGATTTGGGTGACTCGAGGAAAATATATTGGCATGCCTCGAGGAAAATATTGGGAAGTATTGGCATGCCTCGAGGAAAATATCAAGATTTATTAATCAAACAACTGGGAAGTATTGGCATGCCTCGAGGAAAATATATATGAAGATTTATGAACATGTCATTGAAGACAACAAACAGGTATTAGTACGTGACTCATAAGTTGAAAGAGAATAATATATGTCATGGAAATACATATGAACATTCTAATAATGGTAATATACACTCCCACAGACATATCAAACTGAATGCAAGTTTATTATATCAATACCGAACTAGAAAATATCTAAAAATAGAAATTAGTGAGTAGATAACACAGAAGTTAAATACGCAAACAAAACGATCCTATTAAAATTAGATATGACATTATCAAGACATGTGCTTTAAATAAGATATGAGTTTGCAACATGGGAATACATGAGCCAAGAAACTCAAAATCGACGAAACTTAACTTGTCAAGCAATCTGAGTGTGTCGAAATCGAAAACCTAAGGGAAAGACTAATGTTTGATTCAATACATTACGCCAAAACATACTAAATCATATGTATTCACAATAAAAAGAAAAAAAAACTCATAAATATAGAAAATGTAAATAAATCAATAAGAGAGAAGGAGTATATATACCTGATTGTTTAAATCTAAAAATAAACATAAACGCCAAAAATAAACATATACACCAAAACAAAATTAAATAATTATATTTGAAAAATGCTAATTTGAACAAAAAAATAGAGTTCTAATCAGAGAGAGAATGTATACCTGGGAGAACTCATGTCCATGTGAATCCTGGGATTTAGATCTACAAAACAAAAAAATAATCAAATCTCGAGTTGGAAACATTCATAAGACAAAATAGTGCCAATGTTCACTCAAATATGACTAATTTCTTCATGTCAAAAGAAATGCCTAGTCAAAAGAAATGCCGAATCAACAATAGCCAATATGAAATACCATGGATACCATTTCTAAGCCAACTATGAATAGACATTTAATCGGGCATCTTGCATGAACGTTACAACTATGAAAAGTAACCGTACATAAACAAATAGTATGTTTACAATTAGTATGTAAAGAACAAATAGGAATTTCTAAACCAAAAAAATAAACACCCAAATCCCATCAGTATATTCATATGCACATTTGACAAATTAAAATTTATTTTACTAAAACAAAAAACAAATCATGGGAAGCGAAATCATTTTTAAATAAACAAAAGAAGGAATGGACATTGTATTTAAAATTACTACCTCTTAAGTGTGCATATCCTATGACCTTTAACACTTAAACTTGAATCTGTAAATTAACATAAACAAAAAGGACAAATAAAACCCTTCTTAGATATCCATTAAACACAAAAAAATCAGAGATGTTGTCACGGGTATAATCTCAAATTGTTTGACACACATCACAATATATGAAAAATTCAACCATTAAAAACCTGATGTATGAAAAAAAATCAAAGTAAATCTAAAAACTCCATATTTGACCGGACAATGGAAACCCAACCTCAAATCTAAAGTGGCCAATGTTAGATCTGAAGTAGCCAATGTTAGATCTGCAAACAAAAAAAAAACAAAAAGCACGTTAGAGGAGGAGGGAGGAGGGTGAGGGTTAGGGAATATGGTGAGGAAGTGGAGGAGAATAGAGGATGATCGTGAGCATTTGTATACGTGTGCGTGTATGCGTGTCGAAGAGGGAGATAGAGAGACTACCTGGAGTTGGCAGCAGTGGAGGACGGCAGCGGTGGAGGGCACAAAAATTAGCGAGATGGGAGTGAATGAGGGAGGGAATGAGGGTTTTTGGTGAAAGGGAAACGACGAAATGAGATAGAGGGAAAAAAATGAGAGGGACGGCTAGGGTTTGGAACAATTAGTGTAATAGGGAAAATGATCACAGCCCTTCATTTTTTTAGTGACGTGGCTAAATTCTCACCACAAAGTGTCCTCCAAAATTATGAATAGTGAAAACACCATTCTACTTTATTATATATATATAGGGATGATGTGACTATATATATATGTGAATACACTTGGGAACATTCTACTTTGTGAAATTAGTAGTTATAGTATAATTGAGAAATAAAATAATCTTAGTGGATAAAAGATTAACCATTCGAACGGTGAATAATGGAACTTTTAGTTATGTGAGATAAACTATTTCTTTAACGTATTGTATGGGCGATACGGGTATACTATTGGAGAACGTAGATGGTGATTTTATGATTTTGAACTAGTTAGGTCGGGCAGCATAGCAATTGTGGGTTAGATGTACGTTAGGCGAGCACAATAGATGAGAGGTGAGAATCTCATATGAGAGTGCGATATCTAACATGCACATAATACTTGCTAAATATTTTTAAAACATCGGGCCCTGAACCATTTCTTCTAATTCTTCTCTCTTTTTGTATATATATGTATTATATTAGGTGCTCAGCCACAGGGATACTAGAACTAGAGATTTGGATTGCTTTACGTGCTGCAGTTGTTATGGAAGCTGTAGGTCCTAGCATTAGACGCATCCATCATTTCCATTCAGTTTTATCTAGACATCTCAGTTGGGTCATGTGTCACCCATGCCTAGTTTTTATCAGAGTTATTATTCAGTTTACTTTACCATTCTTTTATTTGGATGGATTTTACTATGAGTCTGTGAATTGGAGTTTTCAATTGGAAGGTTTTACCTACCCTTATTTATTTCAGTGTTTGATTCATCTTCAGTATTTAGTATATTCTTATGTATGATAAATGGTTTATTTTTTAATAATTAAATTGAGAAATGGTTTTATTCGGTTTTATGTAAAAAGGAAAATGTTTTGACGCCTAGCTTAATTCTATATTAGGTGATTAATATGCTTATAAGTTTTTCGACAGTGATGCTAAGAATGAAACAACTAAACATTATGTTTTAAATTGGTAAAGGATTTATCACCCTATATTTAATTCGGAGGGTTGTCATACCAATGTATTCATCCTAGAACATTCAACCAACCCCATTAATATCCTTCCCGACGAGCTTGATCCACGTGGTCATCCAAGTGAGTTAAAGACTCATCATATCCATCCATCTATACATCTTTAGACTGTTTATGGAAATAAAAATTTAGATAGTCTACTCTATCTTGGAGCGTATTAATGGCTTTATCCTTCTCCTACAACAAAGTTGCTTGGTTGGCCAAGGTCTTCTTATTTCTATCTTCATCCACAGTTAGCTAAGCAACAACTACCTATCTAAAGGGTTGGCCAGACTTTGTTTTTATCTTCTTTAAGTTTTCCAGTTACTCTAGAAGTCTAGCATTATCGAGTTCTAAGAAAGAGGGACCTTTGTTTGTATCTACCTCGGATGACTTCTTCAATCTCTCCAGCTCATTCCTCAAATTGTTATTCTCTTTCTTAAGAAGAGTAGCAACCTCCCGAACACTTTCAACTTCTTGGTTTCACTATATTTCCTTATTCTTCAAGGTAGGCGTAATTTCTTATAGCTTCTTATCAAATCCCCAACCTGCACTTAATGCCTCCTACTTGGCTTCATAATTAGAGTGTAACAATTCTCGAGGAAGATTTTGATCCTCTTCTCGCCGCTAAATCATTTAATAGTATGGCAGGTTGTTCGCCACTACCCTATCAAAAAATTTAGATAAATGTATGTAGGCATACCTCACTTGAGTTTAGGCATCTATACCGAGAAACCCTACTAGCTCTGTTTCAGTCAGAGTCATATGACCAACTTCAAAAAGAGTGTTGCAATATTTCAGCAGGTCAAATTCGGTAGAAATGATCACATTCTTGGTAGCATTAAACTATAAATTCATAAGTATAAGAACGTAAGTCCGATTGAGGATAACAAATAATAAAAATCAAATAAGAGATGAAGGATTAATAAAACTTCTTCATTTCATTGATAAGCCAAGTGTTACAATTGCAATTCCATTACAAATGAAGAATGAAGAGAAAAAAGGAAAAATACACAGAAAGTAGGAAAAAATTAGCTAAAGGAGTAAGACTTTGTCCTTATCTTTGGTAGTTGATTTAGGAGGAGGAAATTTAGTCACAACAGTGGGAACCATGGAAGATTCCCTAGATCCCTCTTCATCGTCAAACTCGTCATCCAAGTTAGGAGGGGTTCCTAGGTTAGGCCTTCAAAATAATTCAGAATCAGCATGTATGTTAACCTCCTTTAAGGCATCCGACCAACCATCCTCGTGGGAAAGTTTCTTAGAATACTCAATTTGGATGGTTGTAGCAAAAAATTCCTTATCCCAGCCTTTATTGGTGGTCTCCTCCTTATATTTTTTACTATTGGCCTTCAAAGCAACACGTTCAATATTCAAGCTGGTAGATTTTTCTTTGCAGCCTTTGCCCTGCTCTCAGCTTCCTTTGCCTTTTCCTCGATAATAGTCACTCCATCATTGGCAACCTTTATTTTATTTTTTTACTTTAGTTTCCTTATTCCTAGTTGCCTGTAACTTCTCCTACCAAGCTTTCCTCTCTCTTTCCAAGGCCTCCCCAGACTTTTACAAGGGCTTCTGTAAGCCTTCAAAGGTTTCCTCTACATCAGCCGATGAAGATTTTAGTTGTTTATCTTTCTCCAGTATTTGGTTATAATAAATCAAGAACTGTAAAAGAATAAATACACAACATCAATATAGAAGAAGTTTAATGGAAATTATTAATGACAAATAAAAAAATTAAATACTTACAAGTGCCAAGTTGTGGTTAGCCTTTTTAACCAACTAGGCTCTGGACAGCGGGGCTGCTGCTTACATATTCATTGGAAGAGTTCCAGCCTTAATCAGTCACCTGGCTAACCTAGGGTTGTTAGACACATAGGCAAACTCGACTTTGACTTAGTCGGAAGAGATTTTTTAGGACAACTCTTATTGACTTGGCACACCTCTCTTCAACCTCTTGAATGGAGGCTCAATAGTTCTTACTTCTTCCACATTGAGAACCTAAGTCCTCTTGTCCGTGGTTGTACTTTTCTTAGCAGGTGGGGAGATATGAACCCAGTCAGTTTGTTTGGGATTCTTGTTTTTATCATTTCTACATAAGGTGATGTTGGGATGGTTATAAGATTAAAGGATTTAAGGGAAGATGATGTTCCTCCTTATGTAAATTATCTCTCTACTCCAGTTGACTTAGCAGTAGAGGAAGTAAAAAGGGGTTCCTCATCCAAGCTTATAGGGGACTGGGGCAGAATAATTATTGGTTCTGGTAATGAATGAGGTAACAAAACTCTTGTTTTCTAGCAGAATAGAGGATGCTCGGGGATGATATTCTCATGCTCTTTGGTGGATGGCCCACAAATATTAGGATCTTCAATGTTAATGTACCCTTCCTTCGAACACTTCTTTTTGTTTTACTCTGCACAAGAACAAAGCAAGACAGTTAGTTGGCAAATCATCAAATAGTTAGTAAGCAAAGAAATAAATGGAAAATAAAAATATTATACAACGTATGACACTCCCTTCCTGGGGCACCTTGGTCTAGGAAGGGGGCATATTGAAAATTATTCACTACTACATTTAACCCCATTAATCCTTGTTTGGGTTAGGAAAATTAACCACCAGTGCCCTATTGTCATATCCAATTTTCAAGTAGTAGGTGTTGTCACCTGTGGTTCCCCATTTATAAAAAAACTTCAACTTAGGGATTCTAATAAGAGTTTTCATTTAACCAATTTACCCAATTTATAAACCTCCATGTATTAGAGGCTACTCTCGTTGGGACTACATCAAAATACATGCAAAATTGAAGAAAGATTTGATTTGGAGGAAAGCTGATGCCACACTTAGAAATGAATAAAGTTGGGATCCAATGACCCTCAGATAGTGAGAACACATTAATAGAGGCACTTTCTATCTCTAAACCTACTCAATTAAGCATTTTTATTCTTTCCCTAAACTCCTCTAAACAACCTTCATCTATAGTATGCACCATATTTGAAAGATAAAAAATTAAAGAGGAGAAGAAGAAGAAGAAGAAGAAGAAGAAGAAGAAGAAGAAGAAGAAGAAGAAGAAGAAGAAGGCAAGAAATATTACATAGTTTGAGAAACGATAGTAAAGAGAAAACTGCAGAAGCTGAGAAAGAAAGCTTAAGAAGAAAGAGAGAGCCTAAGTTCAGAAGTTTGGCGATGAAAGGAAAAAGGGGGAAAATATCCACCCTTTTATAGTTTCACCTCGAAAGTTGAAATATAATGATTAACTAAACCAACAATGACCACACGATTCCTAAAGATATCAAAATGACCAACATCCCTTTGGCGTTTCATAATTTTCAACTTATTTTCAAAAGTGCCAACTCCTACTAAACTAGTGAAAAAATTTACAAGTTTAGGAGGTCGACAGCCGACCACCAATGCTGAGAAATATTCTAGAACAAATACTCTAAACTTTCGATCAGCCATCAAGTATTGTGCATTGGGGGATTTTGTTGTATGTAAAAATTATTCATCTATGTGGACCAATGAAAAAGGAAAACTTGTCCTCCTACATTGCTATCCTCAAAATATTTACTTTCTTGGTCAGCTCTAGAGACAATTGGTCGGCCAACAGGACGACCAATCTCAAGAATACGAACCATGAAGAATAACAAAAGTCACTCGGGGGGAATCGCCAACAATCTTTGTACATGTACCTGTGAATATCAATAGTCTTATTTATTATATACAGATGTAATATATAAAGGCATTCCATATCTTGGGTTCCCAACCAATATAAATAAATTATCTCCCTTATCTCAAAGGTACGATTCAATCAGGCATAAACATACTAAACTTTGAGTTATTGTAACCACCATAAATACTAAAAATAATGGACGTAGACTTTTCTCATAGCTAAACCACTCTAAAAATCTTATTTATTGTGTGTTTTCATTACTTTCTTTTATTTCTTTTATCTTTGATTATAAATTTGGACCCACTCCAATTTTAGACATCAACACCCATGAGTCCCCAAAGGCCAATAATAAGAAGAATGGCTGAAATAAAAATTGACCCTAGAGGAAAAATACTTCACCCCATCAAAGAAACCATAAAGGAAGTGTTCTCAATTATTGAATGGCAAGATATATTGCCTCCACCAAAGCCTGTTAGGTCTCTATAAGAGAGGAGGGACAAGTAAAAATATTATCGATTTCATAAAGACTATGGGCACAACACCAATGAATTCTTCCTCCTCAAAGAGGTTTTAAGAGTATAATATACTCAATGTGCTCTAAAGAATAAAATTTTTGAATTCCTTGATTAAAACATGTCTGAGTCTTTATTCGAGACGTCATCGAAAAGCTTCATCAACGAACCGGATTCACTAAATACTGTACCTCAAGCATACCACTTAGGAAGAGGTATAATACTTAGGGAACTTAGATTCACCTTATATAATCTATTTTATAAAATGGAAAATCTTTTTAATTAACCTCGGTTTTGTAATTCTCTCAAATACACATGGAAATATACTTTTCGTATAGAAAAATCTATTTTATAAAGAATTTCATTTCTTTGTGTATTTCAAGTATGTATGTTCATATGAGAAACAAACATACTTAGAGTCTGCCTCAAAATGCATTTTGGAAAAATCTTGTAAGTAAAACTAGACAAAATCTGGACACATGCGTGACCTGCTTTGCCTCAACTTCACCGTAGTGATGGCTTGACTCACTGCAGCGAAACTTGCACAGGAACTTTTTCTTCACATTACAAAATATCATAGCAAATGCACAAGTATCTCCATCGTGGTTTTGTCGCCGTGATGATCTTTTCACTTTAGGGACACAATCTCGCTGGCAACTTGTGTCCCAATGAAAAACTATGAATAGGTGTGTGACCTAGATTGCCTCAAGTTTACTGCAGCGATGCAATACTTTGTTGTAGTGACCTTGCAAAAAAATGAGTCTGACTGGTGCTGAAAGTCACTTTTTCACAAGATCTTTCTTTAAGATCTTCTTGGTTAGTGTGTCAAGTAGAGCATTTTGGGTGACTTAAACCCTGATGTGACTACTTGATGCCTTAGGAGTAGGACACCTATAATTTGGACATTTAAACATTTTCAAATTTTAAGGTGTGTCTTCTATTTTAAACCAAGAGTGAGACCTTTGAAAAAATATTTTTGCTGATCAAAACTTTTGATATATTTGAGACCACATATTTTTCACTCTCTTCTTTGAGTTCTTACAATCCATTATTTCTAAAAAGAGGTATATCTACTCATACTGCACTAAAATATAATATTTATTCGTGAGTAAATGTTTTCTCTTCCTTGGCTTTGAAAAACTCATTTTTGAGACTTTAATCACAACACCCCTTACATAAACACTGACACACATATCTATAGGATTCCCTAAATATCCTAAAAGTAACATTTTGGATTCTTGAAGGTTCTGTCCCACAACAAAGTTAGTTTAAATTAATAAAATGACTTGTACATTGAAGAAGACATATTTGGCCAGAGGATTCGAAGGCATTGGTTACGAACCAAAATTGGTCGTGGTTATGAAGTGTACTGTAGCTATTGGCACTCTCTATAGAGAATCTAGTGGGAAAGAGTGTCTAGTTGGTTGTAGCATTATGAGTTTATAAGTATATTTCTTCTAGTTGTAAAACTCTACCATAGTAAATTTGTATTCTTATCAGCTCGAGATTTTTCTCATTAGTGGGGTTTTCCCCTGTGTATCTGATATTGTGCTCATTTTACTCTTTCTTCATCTTTTAGAATCATTATCTTAATAATATTCTAAAATTTAGTAAAATATTTTGTCACATAATTTTTTGGATATTTTAACCCTTTTGTAATAAATTAGTAAACCTATTTATTAAACTAGGTGAATTAGTTTTCTTGGGGTAGATACTGTCAAGAGGAACTCTCTCAGCTACTATCAAAGTGGTTCTCCAAGTTTTAGGTATAAAAAACTAGGTATGGATCCTTTTTGTGTGCAATGGATGGAATTGCAACCCTCTGAACTCCTCCATTTGCTGTAAGCAATTATTCCTATTGGAAAGCCCATATGACAACCTATTTAATGTATATGGATGATCGCATTTAGAATAGTGTGCTTGTAGGATGGAGTTGCCCAAAAATCATTGTTGATGACATCAAAGTTCAAAAGATTAGATCTAGATGGGACGACAACGATATAAAGGAGAGCGGGTTGAACATGAAAGGACTTAACTATAATTTTGTTATGTATCCTTGAGTGAGATTCGGCATATATCCACATGTACAATGTCTAAAGATGCATGTGAATTTTTACAAAGGACCTATGAAAGCACCTCTATCATGAAGCATTCCGATCTTCAATGGCTTACGACCCATTTTGAACTTCATAAAATAAAGGAGAATAAAACTTTTGATGACTTTTATGTCGAGATTAATGGCATAGATACCTATGTCTTGGCTTTGGGTAAGACTACAAAATAGAATAAAATTAATGATCAAACATTACATTTTGTTCCCCCTAGGTTCCATAGCAAAGTGGATTCCATTGAAAAGGTTAGGGCCCTACTTTTTAAACCATTGTGTGTGGACTAATTGGTTGGATCTCTCCAAACCCATGAGGAAAATTTGTCTTGTCGCAAAGGAGTGACTCCTAAAAAAAGGAGAAAAATCTAGCTTTTTTAGGCTAAGAAGTTATCTCCCGATTTGAGCTCCCATGATGTTAGTGAGAATGATATGTCATTTCTCTTTATATTTACAAAGAAGTAGAAAAAATGATTTCATTATAGAAGTGCTTCAAAGAAATATCCGCCTGGACTTACAATTGGTTATGGAAGTGGGAACAATAAAGATGAATCTCCAAGGCCCGTCATGTGCTTTATATGTGGTGGCTGAGGGTATATGTCGAAGCAATGTCCCTTAAATGTGAGTCATGATGGTGGAAAATATGCATATCAAGCTACTTTTTATGATGGTGACTCGGACTCCAAATATGATTCTCGAAAATCCAACTATATCTAATTTATAGCAAGAGAAAATTTTGATGAGTTAAATGATTTAGAGGATTTTGATGTTCCTATTATGACTAGTGAAGAAATGACTATCCATATCTACTCTTTGAGCACTATTGATGAATAAGAGGAAAATGATCATCAAGCGAATTGTGTTAGGATTTATGAGGAATCCATGGACCTCGAAAGGAATAATATAAAACTCTCCACCAAGTTATCCAATGTTGAGAACCGAATGGCTATTGTGAGTGAGAGTTGTGTGAGTAATTTTGTTATTCCACACTTGGTGATTAGTGAACCACATTTATAAGGAAGTTCCATTGACTTTGTTCACATTGAAATTGAGTTCCTCGGGATGTCCTTACACAAGAGCGAAAAATCAAGAATTCTCTCAGAGAAGTAAATATCTTTGCTTTAGACCAAACTATAATCTGCAACCATTTTTAAGATGAATATGTAGGGTAGGTCTTAAAAGTTTGATAAGATTCTTTTGGGTTCCAAGTTTTCCACTATGGATAAACGAGGATTCAATTTTGAATTGTTGGACGTATATCTAACCAAGCCTTCATAGCATCCCAATCTATTTTTCCATCTCCCATTAGTGAATCTTCAACTCATTCTATACCCAAATAATTCCAATGGATGGTGACTTTCTTGTGTTGCCTTGAAGGAGTTTTTCTTTAGACTTCGGAAGTAACAACTCAAGTGCCACGTCAACCCACGACCCTTTATGTGCACAAATTGCATAATTTTGGACACCTTAAGAATTTTTGTGTTTTTATTTAACCTGCCCCACATGTAGGTGATTTTGATAAGGGTAAAATGGTCAGTAGGAAAGAAAATAAGAGGTGGAGGCTCCTCAAAAAATATTCTTCCAAAGAAAATGGGAATGGAAAAATGTTTCATCCTCCCATACTTATCATTTTGGTTTCTGGATCCAACTCTTTAAGAATTTATCTGAATAGGACATTGAAGCAAGTTATTAATAGGGAAGAACTATAATCCTTTGAAAACGTGACAATCCTTGGAATTTGTTCAAAACGAGATATGAATTCTTTTTAGTTAGATGTCTTAGAGTGTTTGGTTTACTCTTTTTAGATAGGCATATGTATCTCTCTCTATCATCTTTTAGTATGTTCTTTGGTTCGTAAGGGAAAATTTCCAATTGAGTCAATTTATAGTATTAGATTAATTATGGGAAAAACTATTTGAGTCCTAGGATAGACGTTTGTAGTTTATTTCAAGCTTGTGACATTTGAGTTGAAGATGTAGCATCTAAGACTCAAGTAAAGATATCTTCAGTTTTGGTTTTTTATGCCAAGTTTTACATCATCAAAATTTCAAGTCCATAGTATCTAGAGGTAAGAATGCATATTATATAGAGAGAGACATGGATAATTTTATTGGGTGTCATTTTTGTATAAAATAATGTTTCAAATTAATATTTATATTTCAAAAATAAAATAACATTTTCTGAAACGTCGTTAGAAGGTCGTTTGAATGACCTCGTTCGAACGACATTGCTAGGTCATTCAAAAGAGATATCCAATGAGATTTCTCTGTTTTCTCGTCAGAAGTTTTATTCGAACAACATATCTAACGAAGTTTTTCACTGTATTCTCGTTAGTAATCTCGTTCGAACCATGTCATTCGAACGATATTCAAAATTCGTTCGAACGATCAACATCAATTTTTGACAATTTTGCTTTAAAATCATCCCACTTTCCCACTACTTTTGTACTTTCTTGTAAGTATTGGGGAACAAATTTTTTATTGGACTTTTTCAGACTTTAGAGAGCATTAGAGAGAAAATATTCTGAACCAAAAAGTCCCATTTTGTGTGTTGATTTTTCATGGTTTCATTTCTACCAAAACATAAAGTTTACACCATTTTCTTAGTTTGATCCAAGTTCCTACATATATTATATTGTTTGAGATCATTTTGTTGGCACCGGGTTTCATCTCTACCCAAAAGGAGAAAATTTTCCTACAGAGGTTTTCGTTCGTTGATTTACGGTGTGCATACGAAGAAAGGATTCATGTTTAGTTAAAGGTAACTGAGCCCTATCGATGGATTTTGAGACTGCAGTGGATTCAGGAGTTATCAACTAGGCATGGGTAGAAGCAAGAAGAAGCTTCAAGGCTTGAAAGGGAGTCGAGCCGAGGAAGTAAGTCTTTGTCTTATTTTTGTAAAACCATACCTAGTGCATTTGTTGGCTGGGTCGTCCGAGATTTTTCCCGATGTGAGCTTTCCTCGTACATCGCGGTGTTCTGTGATTGTTTTTATTTTTATCTTACTAAAATTATTTAGATGCATGTTTAGGTGTAAAAAGATTAAAAAAAATGTTTTAAACACAAAAATGGTGTAATTTTGGTGCTAATTAAGTTTGGGAAATTTTAGTTTCATTCAAGTCAATGAATTTAATTTTAAAATAGTCATGCTTGGTTTGTTTGGTATATGTATAACTTGAATTGAATATTTGTTTGGTTGAGTTTAATTGTAATTTTGTGAAAATTAAAATCTGAGAACCATAATTGTCAAAATTTGAAAGAAATTTATAGTTTGGTATATTATGTGAACCATCTCATATTTGGAATCTTAAAATTGGGCTTTCAAGTGGTATCAGAGCATATGCTCTAATAAACCACATTCACAAAAAGGTAACAGAGCAGGAACGCTAAATTATTATGTTAAAATCCTTTTTTTTTTTAAAATGGAAAATTTACCGCTCTCAAAACTTTCTATTTTTGATCATTCCAACTACATGTATTGGGAAGTGCGTATGAGGTTAGCACTTAAATCCTTAGATGAGAGGGTTTTAAAATTGGTAGTTAAAGGATGGACCCCACCAACATGTCTCGTAGGAGAGGATCTTGTACCTAAACCTGAAAAAAATGGAGTGAGCTTGAGCTTAAGTTAGCTAATTTTAATTTCCATAGTTTAAATGTCCTTTTTATTTTGGTCATACCGGATGAGTTTCTTCAGATTATGACGTGTGAAACATATAAGGAGGCATGGGATATACTCCAACTCACCCATGAGGGAATAAGTTTCATTAAAGCTTCGAAACTCAAAAACCTCACAACTCAATTTGAAACCATTAAGATAGTAGAAAGTGAGACATTTGATGAGCTCTATAAGAGATTGTCAGATATTGTAAATTCATGTTTCAATTTGGGAGAAAAGATACCAGACAACTATGTCGTACAGAAAATTTTGAGTTCATTACCTGATAGATTTATTCCAAAGGTGACCATTTTAAATTCTTTAGGAACTTTAGACTCCGCAAAACTAAAAGAGCATGTAGGTGACTTACAAACCTATGCACTTGACATGTTTCCCTCCAAGGATGAGAAGAATAAGGAAAAGGGCATAGCTTTGAAATCTCGAAAGGAGAAAACAACAATTTCGGATGATGAGTTTGAGATTGACTCGAAAGATATGGCTTTGTTTGCTAGGAAGTTAAGAAAATTTCTCAAGACTAATAAAGAGAAACTTAAAAATGATTTTAAAAAGTATGAGAAGTCTAAGCCTAGTAAAGCGGAGAGATTCCCTAAAAATAATAATAAGGATCTTAATAGGGACAAGCCAAATAGGCATTATGGTTGTGAGGGTTATGGACATAGGGTATTCAAGTGTCCTACTAAACTAAGGAAGGAGGGAAAGCAACCAATTTCATATAATGCCACCCTTAGTGATATTGAACTGGAAGAGAGACCCGATTCTCCCATTGAGCGCAACTTCACTGCGTTCTTGGCAAGTCATGTGAGCATTGACAGTGAATCTTCCTATTAAGATATTCTTTTACATGACACTTTTGAGGCCACTGTTTGGGAATCCCAAGAGTTTAATAGTAAAGAGAGTGGAGAAGAGAGTGAGAATGAAGAAGAGGTAGTGGAGAGTAAACTTCAAGTGGCCTTTCGTGAGTTGTATGCAAAAATTTTGAAATTAAAAAGAGAAAACTTGAAGTTAGAAGCTAAAATGAGAGAACGCGTCGTGACTAATGATGACAGTGTTTTAGTTGAAGAATTTAAGGCACGTGAGAGAACTTTTCATGAGAAGCTAGAGCACGTAGAGGGTGAAATATATAGACTTATATATTTAATGGAGGCTATAAAGAAAGAGTTTCTCGAGTTTGAAGTTATAAGGTGTTTACTTGAGTCTCGAATAGTGGAACTTGAAGAAAAATTAAAAGACTCAAGTTGAGCCAAATTTGATTTAGATTGTAGGTTTGGGAAATTGTATAAAATCTTAGGGATCGTCCATATCAAAGACGACAAGTGTGTTATTGGCTTTGATACTTAAGATACTTCTATGAATAAAGCCAAAACCATGACTTTGAGAAAATAGTCTAGCAACACTAGAAAAGATCAATCCTTAGGTAATACCTCACATTGTGTTTTCACTTGCACACATTATGGTCGGAAGGGGGACCTTAGGAAATTTTGTTTTTATCTTAAAAATGGTCCTAGAAAGTCAAAGGGTAGAGTCGCCCAAGTCATCGAATCTCGAGAGTATCGTACTTCACTTATGTGGGTTAGGATATCCAATTTGGAGACTTTACATGATAGAGTTTATGATTCTCATTTACTTTCACATGATTCCTCACTTGTTAAATTTAAAGGTTGAATATGTTAGTTTTATTTACGTACACTAGCATTTGTGCCTCATGATATATTTTTGCTAGTTGTATGTTTGTCATTTTCTAGTCTTTGCTTCATCATATATGTGTCTCTAGAATTATGTCTTGTGTATCTTTTGTATTTAAATTTTAGTTATTGTGTCTTAGTTAAAAAAAATACAAAGAGATTTTTGTTTATCTTTTGGGTTGTCTTTGTGTTTGCTTAAAATTTTTTAAAACTCAATAAAAAAAATCTATTTTTGTATATTTTAGTTTTACACATTTTATGTGGCATATACTTGTGTTTGAATCCAATATCATCCCCGCTTCCATGTGGCTAGAACTTTTGGATAAGATTTTCGATCCTTAAAGTGTTTTTTATCATGCTTGCATATAGTACTTTGATTTTGACTTTCTTAATGGATTCTCTTTTTATATGCCTCGATTCACACATGCACAAGCTAATTTGATCTTTAACTTCACATGTATACTTAAGTTAAGTGATATGTTCTCCTATAAATTTAGTCATCTACTTATTGCTATGACTATGGAGGATTTGTGCATGTAAGAACCATTGTCCAGATTTAAAAAATTGAAAAAATTTATTCGGTGTAGTTGTCTCTCAATGGAATCGGGCTGCAAAAGACATATTTACTTCACGTGAATAGACACCATTGAAATATGGCCTCACAAATGTGGCATTGTTAAAATTAGCTAAGTCCAAAGTAGTTGAGTTTGATATGAACATTCAAAAGCAACGAAAAAAATTATTATATTTGAGGCACTTTGGATGGATATATCAACGAGTTTTCACAATGACATTGTATTCTAGTTATCCTTATTTTGTCATAACTCTAGTGGTTGGCAGAATCATCAAAATTCTAGACTTGTGTGCATTATGTATGTTTGTTCCTTGAGTTCACTTTAAATTGTCACATGAGGGTATATCTAAGTTGATAAAGTTTTTCATTCTAATAAGAACTCCATGAACATGTTTGGGTCTATATTCTTTTGCTGCTATTTCACGCCCCTTCACTCCATTTACCACATGTTACTTAGACACATTTTTTCCATATGAGTGTGTAAAGCTTAATGTATTTTGTGTCGTGTGTGGTGTTTATACCTATGTATATGTGCGTGTGCGTTATTAGTATCCTTTGTGTGTGTGTGTGTGTGTGTTTGTGTGTGTGTGTGTGTGTGTATATATATATATATATATATATATATATATATATGTGTGTGTGTGTGTGTGTGTGTGTGTGTGTGTGTGTGTGTGTTATTCCTTTTATTTTTTAGTCTTTTCCTTGCCATATAGTCCATGTATGATTCATGTTGAAATAGATATTCTTCTTGTTGCAATTGATATCTCTTACTTATATTAGATTAATCTATTTGGTATCGTTTTTCTATCGCATCATAGTTGGAATTTATTAATCTTTGTGTTGGATCTCATGCCTTGTGCTTCATTATACTAGTCACTTTATTCACGATTGCATGATATAATTTTTTTTTTCCATTATTCCTATGCCTTGTTGCATTTAGGGTGGAGAATTTTTTTTAATTGGGGAGAAATAAGTTAATATATGCATTTAATCTTTGCCTATTCCTGAACAAAAAGGGGGAGAAATGGTATCTAAACCTTTTAATTTGGAATATCTAACGTAGGGGGTGATGCGCAGCTTTTCTTAAGTAAGTCATGTTAGACAAAGAGGGAGGATTTATTTATGCACTTTATATTATTATATTACCTATGTGTTTATTCGTCTGTTTATGTGTTCAGGTTTTCATCTTTAGTGGAAACCTTTTAAAGCGACAAAGCATTTCATCCCTTATGTCTTATCAATCGTCTGTATATTTTATTTTGTGAGGGTTTGTGTCTTTTCACACGAACTTGACGGCCCATAGGATCTTTATTTTGGGTTTTGTCCTGAAAAGAGCCAAAGGGGGAGAGTTGTAAGGGCAAATTTCCAATTGAGTCAATTTGTAGTATTGGCTTAATTTCGGACTAAATAATTTGAGTCATAGGATAAACATTTGTAGTGTCTTTTAAGCCTATGACGTTTTAGTTGAAGACGTAGCGGCCAAGCCTAAAGCAAAGATATCATTAGTGCCAATTTTTCGTGCCAAGTTTTACGTCATCAACATTTAAAGCCATGGTCTCTACATGTATGAATGCATATTATATATAGAGACTTGGATAATTTTATTCGGAGTCATTTTTGTACTAAACAATGTTTAAAATGATTTTTACTTTTTTTAAAGAAAAATAACATTTTTTGAAATTTCGTTAGAAGGTCGTTTGAACGACGTCATTCTAACGACATTGCTAGGTCGTTTAAACGAGATATCCAACGAGATTTCTCTGTTTTCTCATTCGAAGTTTTGTTCGAACAACATATCTAACGAAGTTTTTCACTATATTCTCGAACAACATATTTGACAAAGTTTTTCATTGTATTCTCGTAAATAATCTCGTTTGAACCATGTCGTTTGAACTACATTCAAAAGTCGTTTGAACGACTGGCGTCAATTTTTGAGAGTTTTGCTTAAAAAACTTCCCACTTTCCCACTACTTTTGTACCTTCTTTTAAGTCTTCGAGAACAACTTTTTCATTGGACTTTTTCAAACTTTAAAGAGGATTAGAGAGAAAAAATTCTTAACCAAAAATTACATTTTGTGTGTTGATTTTTCATGGTTTGATATCAACCAAAACATAAAGTTTACACCCATATCTCAGTTTGATCAAAGTTCCTACATATATTATATTGCTTGAGTTTATTTTGTTGGCACTGGGTTTCATATCTACCCAAAAGGACAAAAGTTTCCTACAGAGATTTTCATTCATTGATTTGCGGTGTGCATATGAAGAAAGGCTTCATGTGTAGTTGATGGTAGCTGAGCCATATCGGTGGATTCCTAGACTGCGGTGGATTCCGTAGTTATCAACTAGGTAGAGTTAGAAGCAAGAAGAAGCATCAAGGCTTAAAAGGGAGTCGAGTTGAGGAAGTAAGTCTTTTGTCTTGGTTTTGTAAAACCATACCTAGTGGATTTGTTGGCTGGGATGTCAAAGATTTTTCCCATTATGGGTTTTCCTCGTACATAGCGGCGCTGTGTGATTATTTTTATTTTTATCTTGATAAAATCATTTAAATGCATGTTTAGGTGTAAAAAGATAAAAACTAGTTTAAACACAACAATGGTGTAATTTGATGCTAATTAAGTTTGGGAAATTTTAGTTTAATTCAAGTCAAGGAATTTAATTTGAAAATATTCAAGCTTGATTTATTTGGCATATGTAGAACTTGAATTAAATATTTGTTTAGTTGAGTTTAATTTTGATTTTATGAAAATTTAAATTTGGGAACCTTAATTGTCAAGTTTGAAAGAAATTTAAAGCTTGGCATATTTTGTGAACCATCTCATATTTGGAATCTTAAAATTGGGCTTTCAAGTGGCATCAGAGAATATACTCTAAGAAACCACATTCACAGGTTTGTTCATACATTTAGTTTCTAGGCTTGTATAATATTTGTATTTTATGCTTGTTAGGTATTATTTTATCTCATAAACTTAAATTCAAACCAATGTGCTTAGTTATTATACTAATGGTTCTATTAATGGATTTTAATACTCCATGATTAAAATTTATAGCTTGAATTACCTTGGTTAATTGAGCTTGCTACTTTAGAGTATTTGACATGAATCATACACTTTTACACCGCACAATAAAGTTGAGCATATCAAATAAAAATCATATTGATTAGATTTGTTTTATACTTATACCGAAAATTAAAAGTTTTATGTGATGTTTTGATCAAAGGGTGTCATTATTAATCCTTTTTTGTGAGAGATATTTTATCATCACAGTTGGAGTTGAAAATATATATGTGTTCAAAATCATGAGTGGTGATGTTAAAAGGGATGCAACTTTGAGTTGAGAGAACTACCTTTAAAAAATTAGAAATAATCCCCCCACCCTTTGTAATGAATGAACGAAAGCCACCACGTGAAATTTTTTATCAAAAGCAGTGTCTCAAAGATTTTTATCTATCCAAACATTGGGTAACATCAAGTATATGAGACTTAAAAATATTTTGATCATAAATCGTTATTTAAGGGAGAAAATGATAGTTGAAAATTTTATTTATTTTTAAGAAAAAATGAGGCTTTCTCTTTTTTGAACAAAATCAAAAAATTTCAAAAGTGAGTTCAAACATTGATCTTTATTCTTCAAAATTTTTGGATTAATCTTCATTTATTCACTTTCTATCATGAGTTATGTATATGAAATCACTCTATCTTTGATGTATTTAATTTGAACTTAGGCCATTAAATGCTAAAACCATTCTTTTTATACAGTATTTGACATAACCAAGAAGCATTTTTGGATCGTTTGAAGATTGTTTGATCATTTGAAATGGTATTTTTGGGATTAAAATGTACCTGAATTATAGCTAAGAATCCATATGTGAATTCACTTTTGTGTGTGTGTTGTATTTGCACAGTTTTTTTATCATTGAAAGTCGGGGCGACCTGTGTCGCTGAAGCTTCGCTGCAACAATACTAGCATGGCTTGCGAGAATATTCTCGAAGCAGCGGTGGAGCCTGGGAATGATAAAACCCCAAATCGGGATGTGTTAATTATTTTACCCTTTTTCTCTCAAAACACCTTTCACCCTTTAAAGAAACCCCTTGCCTTCCTCCAATTTTTTGCATCTTAGATGTCTTTGAGGTTATCTTTACATCTCTCTAGTGGATTAATCATCATATTGGTAAGTTTTTGTTGCATAGATTTTCTGACTTAATTTCTTTTTACAGTTAGGGCTTGGAAATAGTTGTTTTCATGGGCTTTGATGAGATCTTTTCTATGACTGGTGAGTTTCGGCTTATCTTGAGTTTAGATTGAGTCTATTGAGTATCTTTTAGTGTATGTAGCTCATGCTTTACATCTTGGGGCTTGTTTAATCATAGTTTTAGGATAGGAACCTTGGATTTTATTTCCATATCTAATATTTTATTTCCATATCTAATAGGTTTTATGTTCTTGTTTCTTAGTATGTGATTTCAGGCTACCTTATGGCTCATTAATCAAGCTCACATGCCTCGATGTCCACCAAATGTTCCAGATTTGATGATCTCCTCACCACTTGTTTCATTTATTGGGAAAGTTCATTGGGAAAGTTCAACTTCACTTGTAAGCAAAGTTCATTGGGAAAGTCCACCAAATGCTCCAGATTTGATGAACTTTCCCAATAGTCAATGCTTTGCTCAAAAGTGAAGTTGAGGAAAAGCTCAAGTCTTCATTGACTATTCATTCTTATTATAAGTCAATTTCTCAGTTTAATGATCTAGATCACCCCACTATACCATCACATGTCACTCCTCCACTACCTCCTTGTATCACGAGCATTTAGTTCATACCTTCTAACTACCAATGAGTTGGACTCTACCATCTAACTAAAATCCACTCAACTGGGTTCCATCAATTAGGTTGATGAACTGTTCCTTCTACAACAACACTCAATAACAGTTTGATATGCATGCATAAATGTTAGGGATGCTTTGCAAAATGTAAAAGAGCGAGATTATTGATATGTGTGTCATTAGGATAATAAAAAGAGAGAAGAAGTGATGTGATGTGTTTTATTGTTTTGGGTTTAGTTTAGAGTTATTTGGATTTTGATTTTAACTGATCGCATCTATTGTAATCCTTATAGACTCTTAAAGTATTGAATGCTTATCGTTTTTTAGCATTCCATATATCTTTGTGTGATATATTTTATCTTCCCATGTGTAGCTGAACTTCTTGTTCTTAGGCCTTTACTCTCATGGTTATATCTTGCCTAGACTAATATGTTAATTATTCACTCACTATATGATTCTTCTTTATTTGTTAGTTTTATTAGCATGTTTTACTCTCTTAAAATGCTTTGAGAACTTGATCCCATTATGTGCTTAATTCTTTCATGTGTTGCCTTATGTGACAAAAAGCGCGAGAAGTTTGTAGATACGGGGAGTATAGTTCTCTAGTCATATTAGGTTGCTTAGAGTTATTTGTTGCTATATCACGCTTATTGAGAATAATTATATAATTGAGAGGCGATTATTTTAGATAGATATGATGTGCATGTTCACAATATTATATTCACATGTTCCTATTTATCATATTTTCTTGTCATATTTCTTCACATTGGTACCTTAATGAGTTTTCTATTGTGTCATAGGAATGTTTGAACAAGAGATTAGTAAAATGGAATGTGTCTCTTACTTGAAACAAATATAATTTTCTATTCTTGTATTTGCCCTTAGCTATATGAGTCATAAAATGATAGAATTTCCTTATTTTCTTGTAATTTCTCCGTTCTATGTTTTGTCTTGGAATTCAACAAAGGGAGAGATTGTAAGAGTATAGTATATTCGATGTGCTCCATAAAATATATTGTATGAACTTCTTGACCAAAATATATTTGAGTCTTCATCTAAGAGGTCACGTGAAAGCATCATCAACAAATCGGATTCACTCAATACCGAACCTCAAGCATACCACTTAGGAAAAGGTATAAGACTTAGAAGACTTAGATTCACATTGGTTAATCTATTTTATCAAATGAAAAATCTTTTTAATTAAGCTTGGTTTTGTAATTTTTTAAAAAACACATGAAAATATACCTTTCATAAAAATCTAGTTGATAAATAATTGCATTGTTTGTGTATTTCAATTATTTATGTTCTTGCGAGAAACAAAGATGCTAGGAGTATGCCTCAAAACGAATTTAGAAAAAATATTCTAAGACAAACTAGACACAAGATGAACACATGCGTGACCTTCTTCGCCGCAACGACAGGTTCTCACTGTAAAAAAAACTTGTTGATGTCACTTATTATTCACATTTCAAAATATCTTAACAAAGGTGCAACTTTATCCACTGCAGTTATGCCGTAGAAATGGTCTTTGGTCGTAATGACACTAGCTCGCTAGATGCTTATGTTCCCGTATAAAAAGTCTGAATAGGTGCACGACCTAAATCACCTTAAATTCATTGTAGTTATGAAATGTTTCGTTACAGTGACCTTGCAGCTAAATGAGTCTGACTGGTGCTGAAAGTTACTTTTGCATAAGATCTTTCTTTAAGATCTTCGTGGTTAGTAGGTCAAGTACTACTTTTTGGGTGACTTAAACCCTGGTGTGACTACTTGACACCTATCATTGAACCTTTTAACATATCAAAATCAAAAGGATTTAAGTTAAGGTGTTGTCTTCTCTTTCAAATCAAAATTCGGAGGTTGGAAAAGATATTATTGTTTAGGAGAACATTTTTTCACTCCTTTCTTTGAGTTCTTACAAGCCATTGTTTTTAAAAGATGTATATTTACTCATCTTGCATTTAAATTTAATATTTATTAGTGAGTAAATATTTTCTCTTCCTTGGCTTTGAAAAACTCATTTTTTAGATTCAAATCACCATACCCCTTGCCTATACCCCAACACACATAATTATAAGATTCCTTCAAAATCTTAGATGTGGGATTTTTGTTGCTTGAAGGTTCCGTCCCAGAGAAAAGTTGTTCTTAAAAATTTAAACAATGAAAGTGACTTTCACTCTGATGAAAAAACATTTGGTCAGAGGATTCAAAGGCATTAGTTACAGACCAAAACCAATCGCGGTTGTGGAGCGTACACTAGCTACTGGCGCTCTCTACGGAGAATACGATGGGAAAGAGTGTCTAGTTGGTTGTTGCATCATGAGGTTGTAAGTCTATTTCTTCTAGTTAAAAAACTCTAACATAGTTCATTTATCATTCTTATCATCCTGAGTTTTTTCTTATTAGTGAATTTTTCTCTTGTACATTCGTTCTTGTGCATATTTTACTCTTCTGAATCTGTTAAAATTATTGTCTTAATTAAGAACATAAAAATTGAAAGATTCTAAAATTTAATAAAATATTTTTCACATAGATTTTTTGATGTTTTAACACCTTTGTAATAAATAAAAAAACTTTTTCTTAAATTAGGTGAATTAATTTTTATTTTGGTCATTATCGTCGAGAGGCACACTCTCAAAGGCCATTGAAGGAGTCATGAAAATAGGGTAACTCAAGGAAGGTGGCCAGAGATACTTCTAAAGATCAGCATAATAATAAGAAAAAGGATGAAGTACCACTAATTAATGCCAACATCATCTTAGGAGGTTTAGTTAGAGGCAGATCTTACTTCACCAAATGAAAAGATCACCTCATAAGCATGCAGTAAAAACGAGCTTTGATTAATAGCGGGTATTGCCAGACCATGTCACCAAAGTAGGTCTCCATGATGGTCTTCCCAGATACATACCTCAAAAGGATTACCCTTCATTATGATAACCCTCTAATCATCACTATCATCATAGGAAATGGAAATATAAGGAGGTTATTACGGGATACTGGTAGCTCAGTACATATTTTTTCTAAGACGCTTTTAATGCCATGGATCTAACCCTAAAGAACATGTTGTGCATCACAACTCCCTTGATTTCTTTCATGGGGAGACAACATATTCCATGGGTTATATCACTCTTTCTCTCAGGATGGGTTCCAAGGAATGCTTCTCCACCATTTGTAATAAGTAATTAGTGGTGGACATACCATTAGCCTATAATATTGTTATGGCTAGACCCTCACTCAACGAATTAAATGTCTTCGTGTCAATACAAGAATGATAATGAGTTTCATAAGACCTATGGGTGTGGGAGAAATCCATTTACACCAGAATAAATCCACACTATGTTATAACACTTCCATGAGGGAGAAGAAAAGACCCTTAAAAGTAGCATAAAAGACACCTGAGTTCCCCCAAAAGCCTCGGCAAATATGTTAAGGTCTCGACAGAGGCCTTCTCCAACTCATCAAAATAATTTGAGACTCCTCGGGAGGGCCTATGTAAGAACTACTAAATATGGATGTGTCCATCCCGATCACGCGTGGGTCCCTCCTCTATTTTTCTTCCCAAAAGGGGGAGGAAAAAGGGGGTGAAAGGTCTCGCTCCCTTTCTGACTTAGGAACACTTCGATCGTTGTCAGTGTGGGGTGAGTGTAAAAATATGGATTTGCGAGCCTATTTTACACAAAAGAGGAAAAAGAATACGGTACTTCCTCGAAAGAGCAGAATCAAAGACAAATTGATGCTTACGAAACCAATAGTTCGAAGGGTTCAAGGGCTAAGTTACGGAATGGGAAGGTATTAGGCACCCATCTTACCCTTTTATTCTATCACGGGCTTATGTTGTTAGTTTCCTTTATTTATCCGAGAAGTGTGTGTGCGTGAGGTCATCCATAGGAATGTTCCCAAAATAATATATATAAAATATGATTTATGAGTTTATCGTGATATTGATCGTTATGATGAGACGATAATATGTATTGGAATAAATGCTAATAAGAATCAAAAACATAATATGTATTAAAATAATGCAAAAATATGACAAATGCGGAAACGGGAAATTTCGGAAAAATTGGAAAATAGGACTCAATTCTCGAGTTTTATCCCAAGATGCCTACGTAGCCTATAAAGGCATCAAAGTCCACATGGTTTGAATGTATCAGAGGGTGGGTTTTATTCCATATATTCAAACGAGATTTTATTATAGATGTGTGTGTAGAAAATGTGTTATAGTTTTGGAAAAGTGTGATGGATAATCCCCTATGGAATTTATGGGAGTAACCATCTTTTTGTTTGTTATGGGTTTTTTATAGAAAATAAAGTATGTCCAATATACTGAATAAAAATGTGAGATGTTAACATGTACGAACTAAAGTAAGAACTAGATTATGAATTTAATGCAATTAATGCAAAAATAAGAAATTTAAAGGGGAAGGATTTGGACCTTCTTTGAAGAATTGGATCATGTTCTTGATCTTGGATGAACTCCCATGAAGCTTAATATGAATGTTGGATGAGAGAGAATGAGTTTTTTTTCTAAATTAGGTGTGAAAAGGATGGGAATTTAAGATTGAATGGGACTTCACATAAGGAAACTTTGTTGATTACAAGAGAATGTTACTGATATCACTAACATTGATGGATCTGAGGTGTGTCCTGGGAGTGAGGTCATGCCCTCTATTTATAGGGTCAGGGGTTCCGATTGTCATGGTTCCAACCCTTCCAATCGACAGGTAACCTTAGCACACTATCGCTAAGCAGGGAAATGGACTTATTAATCGACAGTTTCGTCAAAATTATTCTGGAAAAATGATCATAGAACGCAATCCGTTGATCCAAATCGTGCATGGGGCATACCATTAGAAAGGTAATTTAGATACCTTCAAGAGTACTTTGGACCACTCTCGGGTTCAAGAACTGAATTTGGGTCAGTTATGGCACAGAAGTGCATGTCGATCCTTTAGATGGGGGATCGGCGGAAGAAAACGAATCGTTCATCCGAATAGTGAGTTAGAATCGCATACGGGGCAGATCGTTGGAAAGGTTAGGTAATGTACTTTGACATTCCAAATATTTTTTCTCAGTTTCGAAAGTTGACCTTGGTCAATCTGTACTCGAAAGTCCTCGGTGACCTCTCGTAGTAAAACGGATCGTTCGTTCGTACCGTGGGTCGGAATCATGCACGGGGTGGACCTTTGGAAAGGGTATTCAGTGCCCTTAGGAGATTAATTTAGTCTCATTCAAGCTAGAGATTTTAACTAGGTCAAAGAGAACCCAGGAGCACCCAGTGGCCTCCGGATCAATTTTTGGTGGAAAATGGGTCGTTGGTCCGAACAGTTATGTCGTTTTGCACACGAGGCAGACCGTTGGAAATGGTTCAGTGACCTTTGAATATTTAAAGAAATTTTTCTCAGATGATGAAGTTTATTGGGGTCAAATCGGGTCTTGGGAGCGCCTGGTGACCTCTAGATTGATTCTTGGTAGTAAAATGGTTCGTTTGTCCAAACCATTATGCCGATTCTTGAACGGGGAGGATCATTGGAAAGGGCATTCAGAGCCCTTTGAATATTTAAAGAGATTTTGATCTGACAATAGAGTTGACTAGAGTCAAATGGGTCCCGAGAATGCCTAATGGCCTTTAGATCGGTACTTAGAGTATGACCTAGGGTTTGTAGTGGAATGAGGTAGTGCTAGGGACATTATGAGAGGCTTATGGGGTCCTAGAATATGGTGTATACATATCCCATCGATGTGTGAGCTTAGAATAAGTGAAAGTCATCGAATAAACACCACGTGATGTTTTAGAAAGAGGTCGATTCTGAGGACCTAAGGGATGGGATGATTGATTCAGAGGGTCAGGTTTCATTCGGAGGAGTTAAGAAAATGTTGGGGATGGCCAATTTTGCAGGACGAGGTTAATTATGAGGACCTAAGGTAGGGAGTGACCAATCCTTCCAGTCGAGGTCAATTCTGAGGGCCTAAGTTAGGAAGCGACTGATTCTATGGGTCGAAGCCAATTCTGAGAGCTTAAGTAGGAGTGACCAATTATGCGTGTCAGAGCCAATTCTGAGGTCTTAAGCAGAGATGACAAATTCTGTGGGTAAAAGAAAATTTTGAGGGCTTTTATATGAGTGACTAATTCGGCGGGTCAAATCCAATTCTAAGCGCGTAAGTAGGGATGACCAATTTTGTGGATCAAAGCCAATTCAGAGGGCTTAGGTAGGGATGACCAATTCTAAGGGTCGAAACCATTTTTGAGGGCTTAAGTATGGATGACCAATTCTGAGGGTCAAAACCAATTTTTAGGGCTTAAGTAGAGGCAACCGATTCTGTGAGTCAAATCCAATTCCAAGGGTTTAAATAGAGGTGACCAATTCTGCGGATCGAAGCCAATTCTGAGGGCTTAAGTAAAGATGAAGAATTCTGCAGTTCGAAGCCAAGTATGTGGGCTAAGTAGAGGCGACCAATTTTTGTGAGAGGTGACCAATTCTGCGGGTCGAAACCAATTCTGAGGTCTTAATATTAAATGACCATTTCTTTGGGTCAAAGACAATTTTGCGGGCTTAAGTAGAGATGACCAATTCTGAGGCTCAAAGTCAATTCTAAGGGCTTAAGTAGAGATGAACAATTATGTGGGTTGAATCCAATTTTATGAACTTAAGTAGAGGCGACCAATTCTGAGGGATTAAGTTGTAGTTTTCTTGGGGAAATTTGGAGACTCCAGTACGTATATTATCTTGCGATTCCACTGGGGATTTTGGGGAAGCATTTGATTTTGAGTTTTTAATTTTTGTTGGGGAAGAGGAAATAATTCGAGGGTTGTATGTTTTCTTTGTCGGGGAATTTTTTTATTTTTGTGGTTTACTTTGGAGACGCTGCTGGGGAGATATCCAATTGATTTTGAGAATTCTGCTGGGGTGGTAATATTTCTTCTTGGGGAAATGAGTGTGGTAAAAATTCTTTTCATGGTGAAAAAGGTTTTAAAATTCATTGAATAATTTTAGGAATTTTCTAGGGATTTTTTGGCATTTTTTAGGAATTTTTATATAAAATTTCAAGGAGGGTGCCAATCGGCATGGTGTGAGGGGTGCCAACCGGTAGTGGCATGGTCTTTTGGGGTACCCCAAGCAGGTGAAGGGACAGTGCCAATCGGCCTTCCCCTTAACCTCCGATAAAAAGGGGGCGGGTTCTCCACATTTTTCACAGCTTTCAGACTTTCTCTCTTCTACTGTTACCTTTTGTAAACTGTTTTAACGTTCCAAAATCAAGATATGGTCTATTTCTCATGTACAAAGACACACATGGCGTGGCTAAATGTCAATGACAGGGTGAACTCGGAATGGTGGGCTAGGGTGCCCCTTGCGTTGGTCAGTGAAAATGCTTTCGACTCATTCGAGCCAATTGTAGATGAGTGGATTCTCCTCTTTGAGCCGATGTGTCATCATTCCTCTAGGGTGGTAAACCCCGGCGGCTATGTAAGTGTTGGTGACCTTTTGTATTCTTTTTCTTTTTTCTTGGTGATATTTCCTTTTTTCTTTATGTTTTGACAAGGGTTTTTCCTTTTTGTCTTGACAGACTGATATCTCTATGTTGAACCCGTGTGCTCATGAGATGCCAAGGCTTAAGGACGTTTGGGAGAACCTTCCATCGGTCGTGAATTGGGTGGTGTCTTCAGTCGGTTTTGGGAAACTGGCGTCTGTGCTAGATGAGACGCCTCGTTTCTTTGACTGTTCTTTGTGCTCTAGGGGATAGGTGGTGGGACACCACCCACACCATGCATTTTGGCTTTGGGAAGATGACATGACTCCCATAGACGTGTAGTAGCTGTTGGGCCTAGACTACGAGGGGGTGCAGAAAGAGGTGGACAGGATCTTGCGGGTGACGCCAGTGGCGGTGACGCGGAGTTAGGTGATGTGGAGAGGATAGTCTCTTGGGAATCCATTCGTTTGTCCCTTTTGAGGGAGTTATTATTGAGTCATAGGATTGATGAGGAGGACGGGTGACAGGTGCGACAGATGGCCCATTTGTTTATTCTATTTTTTTTGGGAGGTTTCTTAGTGGCAACGAGTGGCGACATCGTCCACTTATGGTTTTTTCCATTTTTGAGGGTGTTTTCGAATGTCCCTCTTTATGAATGGGGGATCCTGACCTTAGATACCCTTTATTTATCTTTGGATTCATTCAGTCGGTGTTGTCGACAAACCTTAACTGGACCCACGTATCTTCTTGAGGTATTCTTTATTTTGTTCATTTTCCTTTATGCATTTTCATTTTCCTTTATTCATTCGCATTTTCCTTTATGCATTTTATTCTTGATTTCTTGATTGCTAATATTTTTTCCTTTTCTGATGTGGTTCTATGAGGTGAATGGATTTAACACCCAATTCATAGCTTTCAAGGACGAGTCTATTGGGGACTTCTGTTGGATGTACCGGTGGATAAATTCCAACCTGTAGTCGAAAAAGTCTCTTTCTCTGGAGGTGGTGTGTCAGGATTTGAACGATATGACGAGAAATCGGGTAAATCTTCTTTATTTATTGAGACCATTTTTCCTTTATGATCTTTTTCGATATTAATCTTTCTACTGGGAATTTTATAATTTACCTTCTATCCTTCGGGGATAGGCATCCAGCAAACGGGGGTGACTAGGGTGAACATGCAGCTGCAGCGCTTGCTACCGTATTAGTTTGGCTACACCTTGTATCTCAGGGAGAGATTATTCCAGAAGATCATGGAGGAGGAGGAGGTGATGGTGCCACCTATGAGGCCCTCGGTGCATATGAGGCAAGAGCGGGAGATGTCGGATGATGCATGGGTAGCAGTAGTGATGGGAAAGCCTAACTCATATACTAGCACGGTGACGACATATAATTATCGGGATTTTGTGTTTAGCTGGTTGATGCCACCCATCATATATGACGTGATGCCTATCCCCCATGCAGTTTTGAGTTGGCCAGTGGGATCATCCCACAACGCAAGTGGAACGGCGACATCGGTAGTTGCGACGACCTTAGAGGTTCCCTTTATGCAGTTGGCCCCTCCTTCTTATAACATTTGGCGGGCTTACAAAGGGTCGGTGCGTATGCTACACTTTCCTAATGCGATGGATCCGGAGGAGTTAGGTTTGACGGAGAAGATTCTCCAACTAGCAGTATACTTTTCTTTCTTTGTCTTTTGATTTCTTCTTTGCCTTAGATTGACTGATTTGCTCTTTCCTATTTTTCTTGCAGCACATCCGAGTCACACCACCTGGCTGGAGGATATTCGATATTGGATAGCTTTTATGACTGATCATATTCGAGAATCAATCCTAGTTCCATCTTGTCTAGTGTCGTCTGAGGAGGGGTCTGGTTCGGGGAGTGGAGGTACGTAGTCTCATTATCGGGGGAAGCAAGCGGACTGCAGGGATGGAGGTTCTTAAGGGAGGGGGGGCGAGAGAGAGAGAGAGAGAGGAAAGTGAGAAAGATATAGATAATAGGTGAAGGTAGAGAGAGAGAGAGAGAGAGAGAGAGAGAGATAATGTGGGTTCTAGCTGAGTCTTATTGTATTTTATTTTTCCTGCGAGAGATATTTAACAAATAAAAACTATGCAATAAAATGAAGTTTTTGTTAATTTTTTATTTTAGTGACTTAATGTACATGCTCTTTTTACTTTGCTGTTGAGACCGTAAAAAGAATTAAAAATGATTTAAGAAGGAATTTATTTTAAAACACGATAAGTAAAATCATAAGGATAAGGAAATTCAGAATTTCTTCAACAATAAGAATTATTTTATTGAGTTTTTTCATTTTTCCAAAAATAAGGGTTTGCCGATTGGCATGCCCCTTGTCCTGCCTATCGGCATGTCATTCTAGTCCAATCAACCCAAGGCTTTGATTGCACTTTCTTCAATTTCTTGGTACTTGGTGGGGTAAGTTTTTCTCCGATTTCAGTAGGGTTTTCCTCTTTGGTTGGTGTTTTCCAGGTATAAATAGGGGCATGGGTGGAGCATTTTACTCACACCTCCACATTCCTTCTTTTGCATTCTTCTTGCTTCTTATCTTCTCATTTTGACATATGTCTCTCCCCGAGAGTGTTAAGTTCTCTACCTACCTAGAAACCTCGAAGGCGATGTGCTCATACAATGTTGACTACAACGCATTCATTATGCGTCGAGTTTCATTATAGCGCAACCGTCCTATAGAGAGGATAGATAAAGAGGAAAGTGAGAAAGATATATATATATATATATATATATATATATATATATATATATATATATATATATATATATATAGAGAGAGAGAGAGAGAGAATGTGGGTTCTAGCTGAGTCTCATTGTATTTTATTTTTCCTGCGAGAGATATTTAACAAATAAAAACTATGCAATAAAATGAAGTTTTTGTTAATTTTTTGTTTTAGTGACTTAATGTACATGATCTTTTTACTTTGCCGTTGAGACTGCAAAAATAATTAAAAATGATTTGAGAAGGAATTTATTTTAAAACACGATAAGTAAAATCATAAGGATAAGAAAATTCAGAATTTCTTTAAGAATAAGAATTATTTTATTGAGTTTTTTCATTTTTCCAAAAAAGGAAAAATGTAATTTTCCAAAAATAAGGGTTTGCCGATTGGCATGCCCCTTGTCCTGCCTATTGGCATATCAGTCTAGTCCAATCAACCCAAGGCTTTGATTGCACTTTCTTCAATTTCTTGGTACTAGGTTGTAACACCCCGCCCTCCCGGGGAGAGCGAACGGAGCGCTAATGCGATAAAATAAATCCAAATCCACAAGTGACAATGTATAGAGTATCTAAATACACCCACAATAATATAAATCCACTAATCTCAATCTCTTCAAATACAACAAGTCTCTCGAATTAAAATTACAACTATCTAACTCGAATAAAAATACAAATCTCCAAAGCTCTATACATCAAAATAATACAAATCTGTCCCAAACAATCCTTGCTAAAATCAATCTCCATAGCGCCCCAAAATCCGCGCTAACCTGTCACTAAAAGAAAACATGGGGAAGTACACAATACGACAAGAAAGATGCTCAACAAATATATGTTAGCGATGAATAAAACGTAACAACACGAGTATGAATATTCAAATCGAAATGCAAATCTCAAAGAATTTATCAATATAATTTCTCAACAACACTTTAATCGGGTCACCAGGCCTCACCACATCCGTATATGCTTTATCAAGCCATAGCTCGGGAAACAAGAATTTTGGCAGGTGCCCAACATCCGTGCCATATTAAAATCTCATGACAACGTGCTCATCAATAATATAATGATACCACATGAATCAAAATAATTTCAATAATTATTTTCCAGATTTCAATGAATTTATCAATTCACATATGAGTTCAATTAAACAAGAATTCAAAGAGAATGACACTCGCGAGATTTAAGGAGCATATTGTGTAAAACCCCATACCTCAAACCATGATGAGAAACCAACGATCACATACTCAAGATCAACACAAAAGATCTACAAAAGCTTCTACAAGAACCTCCAACAAAATAGCCCCAAGAACACCTCTAATCTAAGGTTGGAACTCACAAATCTCAAGGGCCAATGTGTATATAAAAAGAAGAGGAATATAAAATATATTTGCTGCCAAAACTTGTGCCAAAAGTATGTTAAAAAGGTTGCCCACGACTTCCTTTTATAATGCAAAGAAATGAAGAGTTGGAATCCAAAAGACCCCTTTAAATAAGGCAAAGAAATGAAGAGTTGGAAGTCAAAACAACTCTTGAAAATTACTTAATGTTCACCAACTTAGAATTCCAAGAGTTAAAAACATTTTAAAATCATTTTAAAATCCGTTTTAACTCCGATTTCGAAACCGTTCGAAATTATCGCCTTTAAAAATAATAACCAACATATTTGAGCAATAAAAATAATTTTATCAAAAACTTTATGTTCCTACATTTTTCATAAATTAATTAAAATAGCCTAAGATTACGCAAGTTGTTACACTTCCCCACTAACAGTGGAATTTCGCTCTCGAAATTCGCCGAATGCCTTACTCTCAAAATCAGGCCACTACACTAACTCCAAAAATAAATCACGTCTCCCAAAAGTAAATTCCTCACCTCTAATCTCGAAACTTATCACGAATATCCCCTAAAATTTTCTATCTCCAAAAATTACTAACCACTCAATGAACCCAAAACTCAAGCCCCGAGGGTTGCCGTATACCTAAGCTCTGATACCATTTGTAACACCCCACCCGCCCGGGGAAAGCGAACGGAGAGCTAATGCGATAAAATAAATCCAAATCCACAAGTGACAAGATATAGAGCATCTAAATAAACCCACAATAATATAAATCCACTAATCTCAATCTCTTCAATTACAACAAGTCTCTCGAATTAAAATTACAACTATCTAACTCGAATAAAAATACAAATCTCCAAAGCTCTATACATCAAAATAATACAAATATTTCCCAAACAATCCTCGCTAAAATCAATCTCCATAGCGCCCCAAAATCCGCGCTAACCTTCAACTAAAAGAAAACATCGGGAAGTACACAATACGACAAGAAAGACGCTCAACAAATATATGTTAGCGATGAATAAAACGTAACAACACGAGTACGAATATTCAAATCAAAATGCAAATATCAAAGAATTTATCAATATAATTTCTCAACAACACTTTAACCGGGTCACCAGGCCTCACCACATCCGTATATGCTTTATCAAGACATAGCTCGGGAAACAGGAATTTTGGCGAGTGCCCAACATCCGTGCCATATTAAAATCTCATGACAACGTGCTCATCAAAACTATAATGATACCACATGAATCAAAATAATTTCAATAATTATTTTCCAGATTTCAATGAATTTATCAATTCACATATGAGTTCAATTAAACAAGAATTCAAAGAGAATGACACTCGCGAGATTTAAGGAGCATATTGTGTAAAACCCCATACCTCAAACCATGATGAGAAACCAACGATCACATCCTCAAGATCAACACAAAAGATCTACAAAATCTTCTCCAAGAACCTCCAAAAAAATAGCCCCAAGAACACCTCTAATCTAAGGTTGGAACTCACAAATCTCAATGGCCAATGTGTATATAAAAAGAAGAGGAATATAAAATATATTTGCTGCCAAAACTTGTGCCAAAAGTATGTTAAAAAGGTTGCCCACGACTTCCTTTTATAATGCAAAGAAATGAAGAGTTGGAATCCAAAAAACTCCTTTAAATAAGGCAAAGAAATGAAGAGTTGAAAGTCAAAACAACTCTTGAAAATTACTTAATGTTCGCCGACTTAGAATTCCAAGAGTTAAAAACATTTAAAAATCATTTTAAAATCCATTTTAACTCCGATTTCGAAACCGTTCGAAATTCTCGCCTTTAAAAATAATAACCAACATATTTGAGCAATAAAAATAATTTTATCAAAAACTTTATTTTCCTCCATTTTCCAGAAATTAATTAAAATAACCCAAAATTACGCGAGTTGTTACATAGGTGGGGTAAGTTTTTCTCCGATTTCAGTAGGGTTTTCGTCTTTGGTTGGTGTTTTCCAAGTATAAATAGGGGCATGGGTGGAGCATTTTCCTCACACCTCCACATTCCTTCTTTTGCATTATTCTTGCTTCTTATCTTCTCATTTGGAGATATGGCTCTCCCCGAGAGTTTTAAGTTCGCTACCTAACTAGAAACCTTGGAGGCGATGTGCTCATACAATGATGACTATGATGCTTTCAATATGCGTCGAGTTTCATTATGGCGCAACCGACCTATAGAATGGAATATGTGTAATACCCCGTACTTTTGGCTATATTTATTTTTGGGATTAATTAATTAAATGAGAATTAATTAGAAATTAATCCGGATAAAATACTAGCGAGATGTGAGTTGGTATTTGACTATATTGAGTATATATGATGTTATATGAATATTGAATTATGAGATTTGTCGTGAGATTGATATACGTCAATTTGGTCATTTTATTGGGACACGTGTGACAGTCGCGTCAGGATATAATTATTTTATTTATAATAGTGAAGTTAAATTCTATTAACCGTATGGTCGTTTTGAGTGCGCCAACGCGTCCGGAAGGGTCGAGATAGTCAGAAAACACTAACCGGGGGTGTAGTTTGGGTCCCGGGGTATTTTTAGGCCATACCGGCAATATAAAGGGTATTTTGGTAATTTCGTATTTTTAGGAATTAAAAATGACGAAAATTAGAGAAGTAAATCTGATGTGGGTTTGACCCACTAAGCCACTAACCAACCCATGTTAACCCAATAGGTTACGTAGGTTATTAGAATTAGGTTCTATTACTTTTCATAAGAAAACCCTAGCCACCATAGCCATTGGAGAAAAGCTTGGAGAGAGAGAGAGGAGGAGAATTCTGCAGAAAAAGCTTCATCAAATCAACACCAAACTCAGAGACACTAGAGGCAAGTGGTTTAATATCGTTTAATTTCAGAGAATGCTCTTTCCATGTATAGGAATTTAATAAAATTGATTTGTTCTTGGTGAAATATGAAAACCCATGTATTTTAGAACTTAGAACTTGAAATCTTGAGGAGAATTTCATGTAGAATGGTAGGTAGATGATTATACTGATGATATTAGTGAATGGATGAAATCAAAATGGATTTATATTGGGTTAATTCATGATTTAAAATTTTAGGGTTCCTGTTCTTGAAAATTGGGGGAAAATGTAGAAACTTGTGATTTAATGATGTTTAGGATGTATTAATTCCTTAAAAGATGTTAGTATTTGACCTTAGCATGTTTTAGGATGATTGGAGAACTTAAAACATTGTTGGAACGAATTTTAGAGGAGATTTGAGGAGTAAGAATTGATGAAAAATGAGATTGGAAATTCTGGGCTTGAAACTGGTCAGTCGTTAGAAGGCCTCCCCAGGTCGTTCGAACGAGCTCGTTCGAACGAGCTTCTAACGAGTTGACTAGTCGCTTCTAACGAGGGGAGACTTCGTTCGATAACTTCGTTCGAACGAACTATATTTCGTTCGATACCTTCGTTCGAACGAGATGTCGTTCAAAGGTACAGTTCGTTCGAACGAACTGAAATCTCGTTCGAACAGCCTCGTTCGAACGAGACTTCTAATGAGCTGGCAGTTTAGGCCTTTTTGGCCTGTTTTGATTTTGGGAGTCCCATAAACTTATTCGAGGGTAGAGATAACATTCCTTTGATGATGTATTGATAGATTTGGGACTTTTGGGTTATTATGAGGAGTAAATTATATACGAGTGATTTAAATCAATGGACCGTTTGGGTTGAGACGTGAGTGTCTACTACGACGTGAGAATAAATTATGGCGCGTATGATTATAAACCGAAATCGTATAAAGTGTATAAATTATATATTGGTACTAGAATGAGAATAGTACTACAATTAAACTACGGGATTACTAAGACGTGTGTTTACTTAGTATTGGTATATGATTTGTGTGTATGACATACCTACCATACTTGCTATCACGGGAGGTTTGCGTTGGCTTAGGGCCCTCTAATCCTTGTGTTTCCCGGATTTAGACTGGTTACCTCGATGAACATAGGTCAGAGAAAGACTTATTGGGATGTTAGTAAGACCGCAGATCGTGGGAGCGTAGGTATGTGCGTGACCCATGTGATGTGACTGTGTTCGCCTCCACTATTTGTGATTTGTGTTATCTGAACTATTCCTGAGAGATTCGGAATATGTGATCCTTATGTACGTGATGTACCAGGATGGATAGCAGAGTATGTGTGCACCGCAGCTTAGTCTCGGGGTGCTTATATTATATATTTATGTTGTGGAAAATATACGCTTAATAAACTGGAACTTTCATATGGTATTGTGTGTAACTATGGAATAACATAGAGGGATAATCTATAACGAGTTGTATTACTTTCGTATGAGAACCTGAAGTTACGTTAAGCCCTATTTAAACTGAGATCGTTATAATGTTAATGGAACCGAGTAATAAGGGTAGGACCTATGACAGTCTAGCTAGATATGATGTCACTTAGCTAGTGGTTTGTGTCGTTTTAGATGGGTACTTACGTTAGGAGTGCACAGTTAGACGAGAGGTGAGAATATCATGTGACTGCACGTCCTAACATGTACTTTATATTTAATGTTTTTAAAGCACTTGCATGTTTTTAAAATATCTCCACATTCGGGCTCTGACCCGTTTGCTTTCAAATCTATTTTCTTGTAAAACCATTTTAGGTGCCCAGCCACAAGGACACCATGCATAGGATACTCATTTAGGCGGCGAGTTGTAGCTGTTTGTGGAATCTACAGGGATTTGCTTATATACGCTTCTTTCATTTGTAATCCTGATTCAGTATTTATCAGTTGTAGGGCATGTTGCCCATTTCTATTATAGACATCTTTCCATTTCAGTTTTTCAGACTTTGGCATGTATTGTTTCAGTATTCAGTATTTCATTAATTTTTAGCTGTGGGATTTGTAGTGAGGAGTTTTTCCTCCAGACTTTATTTACATTATGTGATGGTTATTCTATTTATTTCAGTATGGTGAATGGTATTATTATTCTTCATTACACTTGTTGCATGTTAATCAGACTTTAATTAAAATTTGGCAACTTACTTTTTAAATACTAGGTGGTTAGTAATCATTAAAATGTTTTCGACGGTGATGCTATTAACTGAACCAACTTGGCATGTTGAATTAATTTAATAAAGGAGTAGCTACCCGGTATTTAATTAGTCGGGGTGTCACAATATGCTGATGGCAACGATGGAATTCTAGTACCCTGAAGACCATGTTTTTTGCTTTAGGTTGTATGAAGTTTGTCCAACTTATGAAGAGTTATCTTTTATGTTGGGGATAAATTCCAGTGTTACGGTAGGTATGCCTAAATTTTCCTAGTCTCCTCGAGAGTTATTAGCAGGATTGTTCCATATCTCGTCTTCGACGACCGGGTCACTGGTTATGAGAGGAATGATTAATCTTCTTGTTGTGCTGCATTTTATGCATTTATAGGAAGTTGGTGGTGTTGGTTATGCTAGAGCCTTCATTCTGGGATTGATTTTGAAATTACTATTTGTGACTAGGGAACTGCTGGTGGACCCCCAACTCGCAACCATTGCTTCATGGATGTCGTACTGTCGTAATCCTGGGGGTGATCATACTGGCAGAGACTTTGAATGGTCTAGATGCATGGCGGGAAGTTCGTTCTGACTTCTAGAGGGGTATCACCGTAATGCTGTTCATATGGTTGTCGAAGAGATTCTATACGACGGTCCCTCCTGAATATCACTTTTCGTTTGTGCCAAACTTATTTTCTTGCTACTTTATCAACGTAGGCCTTGACATTAAGAGCTGAGAAAATTGGTTTGTAGAGCACGGGGCTCGAGGCTTGCGTTAGTTAATGCCTTGGTGGGGGAGATTCAACCCATTTTGGAACTGGAGGAATACCAGTATGTTAGGTTGGTTGGCCTCAGATAGACCTCTTTCTACTTTCCCTGGCGGCTCTTGCTCCAATTTAGCAAGGAACAGATTGTGCCACCTCAGACACTAGACTTCTTTCCGGTGGAGGATTTAATAGAGCGCATGCGCATGCGGCTTGGATCTTTGTGGGAGAATCATCGACCGTCGACCCATCCATCTCAATCTATTGGTAGAGTTTGGCATATATCTAGGGACTACATAAAGTGGTTATGGATGAGAGTAGTTTCCAAGATGTTGGTTGTAGAGGATGCGCAAAGGTGGTTTGCCATATCTGACACCATGGAGTGAGGTGTTGTTGTTTTTCCTAAGTTAGTCCGGGCTTACCATTCCATGGAGCGTCTGCATCACTCTATTCAGCCAGAGGAGGTTTGGGGACCCAAGGATGTGGATGATGATGGGGTTGGTTCCTCTAACAGCTATCGGTAGGATTCCTGGGGGAGTTAATTTATGGAGCTTTTGTAATGGGTTTGGTTTAATTTTTGGTTATTTTGTGGGAAATTTTGGAAGGGTTATATTAGGAGTAGTTGGTTTCTGATTTTATTTTATTTTAGGTAGGTAGGAGTAGACTATCAAGGGAATTCGTTTGACTCCCTATGCTAATGTAATCAAAATGGGAAAGAAAATAAAATAAAATTAATTATATTAATGTACCTCTTAATGAGTTTTTGCATTTGAATTATCTATACCAATTGCTAAGGCATGCATAATCCTTTTATCGATGTAAGTGTTAAAATGAATTATCATTCTCGGGGATAAGAAAAGAATAGTATTTTGTGAAAAAGAAGGGTGTCATGCTCATGTAAAGCGTATGAGGTTCATTATTGAAAGAAAAGGACTTTTAGAGGATCAAGCCCCACGTATTTCTCAGTAGAGGGAAATGAAGAATGTTTCTTTTAGAATATAAGGGAGACGAGAAGAGTCATAGCGCACCAAAATTTTGGACTAGGGGTAGAATTTCTTGAGACGGTCCAGGTTGACTGGATGGTCCATCTCTTCCCCATCAAGTTCGGTGGTCAAATTTCTTGGTCAACAACTTAAGGTCTTCCTTGACCTTGTTCAACTTTTCTTCCTTCATATTAACGATCGTGGGTAAGTTAGCCCCTAGCTGGCTAAGATTTGGCATAGGGAGTTGGGTTAGCAGTGGCCCATTAGCAGGAGGAGCACGTGGAGCGTGCTGATATTCCTCGAGGACTTATATAGGCTCGGGTATAGGAAAACCCATAGCGAAAGGGAAGAGGACCTCGAGCTCTTCGAGAATAGGGATCCAGTTTCGTTGCATATCATCAACCTCAGTTTAAAGGTTGTCAATCTTGACAGTAAGTTGGGATAGAATCATCATCAAATTTGGTTGCACATTCGATGCTTGGTTTGTGTTCTCTATGTAAAGCGGGTGACGATGAATTCTAAACTCGTAGGAAGTAGAAAGTTTACTGACGGAGCCTCGAGGTGGTTAGACAGGAGATCAAAGCCAACATGGAGCCAGGCCAAGGGTCGGGTATGCGATCGACCTAGGAAGGAGAAAAATTCAAATTTATTTTTAAAAGAGAAGGGGAAAACTTTTACTTTTGAAAAGGAATGAAAATGTTTGTGACGTTTTTTTTCTTTTTTGAAAAAAATGAAGACAAAATGTTTTTGGAAAAGGGGAGGAAAAATATTTTTTGATAAAAAGAAGGAAAAAGATTTATGGTAAAAGGAAGGAAAAATGTTTTTGATGTTTTTTTATAAAGGAGGGAAAAATATTCTTGACACTTTTGATGGAGAAAGGGGAAAAATGAGATATGGGTCTCAACATGATTATTATTATGTTTATTATGTTCTCACTTGTATTAGGTTTACCTAAATGCAGAAAGAAATGCCGAACGAGACCCGAGCTTGGGAAAATTTGCTTTGAAAAATATGTAAAACTTGGTTGGACATGTTACCAGGCTCATGGACAGGGTCCCGTTTTAAAAAAAATGAAATCGCACCAAAACTTGGATGGCATGCCGACCCATTATTTCGACAGATTTTTGGGTAAAAATTGATAAACTAAATATGAGTACCCTGCAGTTGTTGGGTTAATTGGAAGGGTTCCCCCCTCCCCCTTGTCATGACTTCCACAATATACGTCTTGATTTTGAGGGCAATCGATACGTTTGGACAAGCCATTTGATGCACCTAAGTGTATGTGAATTGCCTCACTATATACCTCGTGGGGACAGTACGTGTGAGAGAGAATTTAGTATACTTGACGTACGTGAACGAGTTCCCTGCGATATACCTCCCTTTATGACTTCGGTCAAGAGGTACAATGCGGGGGTAACCATTCGATATACATCAAAGGTACTTGTCCAATAAGAGGTGAGACTTATATCTCTTAGGCTAACTACAACCTGTCGAACTAGAAGCCATCGCGAAGTGACCCCCCAGTTTGGGACAAAATTTGGTCAATAGCCATGCTCTTTGGTGATGTAGTGCGCAAAATTCATAATTCTTTATTAGTATATTATTGAGAGAGTATCTTTATTTGTCAAGATGAGCATTACTCTAAGCAAGGGATAATGTACAAGTATAACAAGTAAATCTAACATGGAGCATGAAGATTATACTAAGCATGGATATGTGAGAGTGAGTGATGAGTGAATATCTTCAAGTGAGTATGTGGTAGTGAACCTAAGCATGGATCAACTACAAGTGGTATGTGATAACTGTGAGTGAGCATGGATATATACAAGTTTAATAAGTGGAGGTGTGTGTTAGTGGCACCTGAGCATGGATATTTTAATTGGTGTGTGAAACATGTGGATACAAGTGATCCTAGGTGGACATAGCGTGAAGTGTACATGGAGAATTTCTACAAGTGTGTGAGTGATTAGTGATATAAGAATGAGGTATATATATAAAATAAATAATAGAGGAGAAGAAATGGAACATAAAGGTAGGTGCATACGCACATAAGCAGAAAAACAAAACACCCATGCAAATAGAGTCTAGCCTTTTATGAAAAAACGTCCCCAGTGGAGCTGCCATTGTGGCCATCCCAATCATGCATGAGCCCCTCCTCTCTCTTTCTTCCCAAAAGAGGGTGGGGAAAGAAAAGGGATGAAAGGTCTCGCGCCCTTTCTAATTTAGGAACACTTCGGCCGTCGTCGATGTGGAGTGAATGTAAAGATATGGAGTCGCCAGCCTATTTTGCACAAATCATGCAAAAGAATATGTCATCGCATCGAGAGAGAAGCATAAAAGACAAATTTATGCTTACGAAACCAATAGTTCAAAGGGTTCAGGGGCTAAGTTACGGAATGAAAAGGTGTTAGGCACCCATCCTGACCTTTCAGTCTCTTATGGGCTTATATTATTTTTTCCCTTATTCCTCCATGAAGTGTGTGTGTGCATGTATATATAATGGAGATTGGAGTCGCCCAACTCATGCCATGGGAGATTTAGAGTGAGGTCATCCATAGGAATGTTCCCAAAATTATATATGGAAAATACGATTTATGCGCTTATGATGATATTGATCGTTATGATGAAACGATAATATGTGTTGGATGAAACTCTAATAAGAATCACAAACATAATATGTATTAAAAAATGCAAGAATACGACAAATGGGGAAATGGGAAATTTGGGAAAAACTGGAAAATTGGACTCGAGTCTTAAGTTTTAACCCAAGATGCCTATGTAGCCTATAAAGGCATCAACGTCCACATAGTTCGAATGTAGCATAGGGTGGGGTTTATCCCATAGATTCAAAAGGTATTTTATTATAGATCTGTGTTTAGAAAATTTCTTATAGTTTTGTCAAAGTGATGGATAATCCTCTGTGGAATTTATTTGTGTAACCCTCTTTTTGTTTGTTTTGGTTTTTTTATAGAAAATAAAGTATGTGCAATATAAATAATAAAAATGGAGACATTAATGTGTATGAACTAAAGTAAGAACTAGATTATGAAGTTGATGTAATTAATGCAAAAAAAAGAAATTTAAAGAGAGATGGAAGGATTTGGACCTTCTTTAAAGAATTGGATCTTGTTCTTAATCTTGGTGAACTCCCTTGAAGCTTCATATGAATTTTGGATGAGAGAGAATGAGGTTTTTGCCAAATTGGGTGTGAAAAGGATGGGAATTTCAGATTGAATGGAATTTCACATAAGAAAACTTCATTGATTACAAAAGAATGTTGTTGTGATCACTGATGCTGATGGATTTCAGGTGGGTCTTCGGAGTGAGGTCATGCCATCTATTTATAGGGTCACTGGTTGCCGATCGACATGGTCCCGTCCCTGCCAATCGACAGGTAACCCTAGGCACACTGTCGATAGGCAGGAAAATGGACCTGCCAATCGGCAGTCTCGTGTAGATTTTTTCAGAAAAACGGTTGTTGAACGCAATCCATTGATCCAAATCGTGCATGGGGCATATCATTAGAAATATAATTTAGAAAACTTCAAGAGTCCCTTGGACCGCTCCTGGGTGCGGCAGTTAACTTTGGGTCAAATGTGGCTCGAAAGCGCACGTCGATCCTTTGGACAGGGGATCGTCGAATGGAAACAAATCCTTCGTCCTATCGGTAAGTCAGAATCATGTATGGGGTGGGAAATTGGAAAGATTAGGAGATGTACTTAAACATTTTAAATAGTTTTGCTCGGTTAAAAGATTTAACCTTGGTCAACCGGGGCTGAAAGCATTCGACAATCTCTCAGAGTAAAATGGATCTTTCGTCCGCACTGTAGGTCAAAATTGCACATGGGTTGGACCTTTGGAAAGGGTGTTCAGTACCCTTCGGAATTCATTCAGTCTCGTTGGAGATGAAGAGTTGACCTGGGTCAAATGGTGTCCGGGAGCGCCTGGTGGCTTCCGAATCAATTTTTATGGGAAAATGGGTCATTCGTCCAAACAATTATGTGGTTTCGCGCATAGGGTGTAAGAAAGGGGTTTCAGTGACCTTTGAAGATCCAAAGATCTTTTTCTCTGACGATGAAGTTTATTGGGGTCAAATTGGAGCCCGGGAGCACCCAATGGTCTCCAGATTGATTCTTGGTAGTAAAATGGTCTGTTCATCCGAACATTTATGCCAATTCACGCACAAGGAGGATCGTTGGAAAGGGATTCAGGTCCCGTTGAAGATTCAAAGAGCTTTCGCTCTAATGATAGAGTTGATCAGAGTCAAATGGTGCCCGAGAATGCATGATGACCTCTAAATCGGTACCCGAATTATGATCTAGGGTTTGTAGTGGAATGAAGAGGTGCTAGGGACATAAGAAGAGACTTATGGGGTCCTAAAATGTGGTGTCTACAATGGATTCTTTGAATCCATGAGATGAAAAGAAAGAGTAAATGGGAGAATATATTAAGGCCCTCATCATCATTCATGTTGATTCAATAGACCTAACCAAGGTCGTCTACATCGTAGATAATCTCAGTTCCTCCCTCAAAGAAGAGATTGCCTAATTCTTGAATGAAATTAAAGAGGTGTTTGCTTAGATTCACTTTGGCATGATTGGAGTGGATCCTGAGGTTATGGTCCAACACATCAGTGTTGACCCTAATCATAGGTCGATGCACCAAAAAAAGTTCATTTGAATATTTTTGCAAAAGTGGAGGTTAAAAAGATACTAGAAGTCAACTTCATTATAGAGTTTAAAGATCCAAAACGGTTGGCCATTGTGGTACTACTCCCTAAGACTAATAAAAAGGGGGAATGTGTGGGTAATTCATTGGTCTCAATAAGGCATGCCTAAAAGATTTGTATCCCTTGACTTAGATTATCAGCCTGGTAAATTCCATAGCTTGTCATGAGCTCCTGTCCTTCATGGATGCCTATATTTATCATAATCATATAAGTTGACGTTCATTGATGAGGAAAATACCTCATTCATCATCGAAAAAGGGACCCACTATTACAAAATTATGCCTTTTGGACTAAAAAATACAAGTGAAACATATCATAGGGTGGTAAATACCATGTTCAAAGATTTAACAGGAAAGTGTGTGGAAATTTATGTTGATGATATTTTGTTCAAGATCTTAAAAGCTCAAAACCATATCCATCACCTCACAAAAACCTTTACGATCCTCAAGAAGAATCGAATGAACCTATATTCGAAAAAGTGTGCATTTGGAGTAGAATAAAGGAAGTTCTTAGGCTTCATGATCAGGAGGAGTGGTATAAAGACTAATTTAGAGAATATACAATCTTTGCTAGGCATGAATTCCCCTTGAATAGTCAAAGAATTACAAATCCTAGTTGTACAAGTTGTTACCCTTCATATCATCTTTCCAAGGCCAAGAAAAAATTTCTTCCATTCTTTAAAATCCTAAAAAAAGTTTTCTAGTGGACACCAGAGGCAACACAGGCCTTTCAAAACCTGGAAAAATATTTGGGTTCTCCCCTTCTTGTCATGTGCTATAACAAGTGAAAATTCATACATGTATCTTGCTACTTCCCCTACCACAGTCGGCTCATTATTGATTAGGGAAGAGTATGGTGTCCAATACCTTGTATATTACATCACCAAAGTTCTTTAAGGGTATTAGAACAAGTGCTTGAAAATGGAGAAGCTAGCCTTCTACATAATCACCTCAGCCAGGCATCTGAGGCCTTATTTTTAATCTCACACCATAGTGGTCATGACAGACCAACCACTATTCTAGATCTTGCATAGGATTAAAACCACAGGAAGGCTTATCAAATGGTTTGTGTAGTTAGGGGAGTTCTGCATTAAGTATCATTGGAGCAAAGCTATCAAAGGTAAAACCTTGCTTGACTTTATAGTAGCGTTCAGTAACCTATAGGATGTGAAAGATGAGTTTTAGATCTCACATGGAAAAGAAAAAGTCATTTTAAAGGAGACCAAGCTCCCCTTATTCCAAGATTTATATTTTATACATGTACATGGACCCTTTGAAAGATAAGGAGTTGTGTTGTTCTTTACCCTATAACTCTATAAGGAAGTACAATTTATCTTATCCTCCATTTTAAATTCAAAACCTTAAATAATGAGCCTGAGTATTAATCTATGGTATTTTTCCTGGGCTTAGCTATTCACTTGAAGCAGATATATTTTATGTTATTCGTGACTCTCATTTGGTAGTTAACCAAGTCACTGAGATCTATAAGGCAAAGTGGGATTACATGGATGGACACTTAGCATTATTTAAACATTTAATCCACAGGATCCTAAAATTCAACATTACAAGTGTCCCTGGAGTAGAGAATTTAGAATTTTACCATCTTGATAAGGTTTCCTCCTTAGATGAGATCAACCCAAGCATCTTTATGGTCACATGGGATCAGCCAAGCATTACTTAGCTTCTGATTAACATGGCCATCGAGGAACCAAGCTAGGACTGGAAAACTCCCATCAAGAAATACCTCAGGGATGGAATTCTGACCCAAGATAAATTCCAAGATAGGCGACTGAAGTCTCTGGAAAACAATAACTACCTGAAAGATGTAGTCCTATTACAAATAAGTTCTACTCATCACCTCAAAGATGCATCGGTCCTTAGGAGGTTGGATATGTCCTTAGAGACCTCAATAAAGGCATTTGTGATGCGCACAATGGACCCAAGACCTTAATCTACAAGGTCTTAAGACATGGGTACTTCTTGCTGACATTAGGTAAAGAAGAAAAGTATATGGTATAGTTTTGTTGAAAATTTAATAGGTTTCCCTTCATCCTAAAGAAGTTGGCAAAAAAATTCCATATTCCAAGTCCATGACCCTTTTCTCAATGGGGGTGGATTTCTTAGGGCCTCTACCTCTCAACGAAGGTCAGAATAAATTTTGTATTGTGGCAATTGACTACTACATAAAGTGGGCTGAGGATGTGCCCTTGGCTACCATCATAAATAGAAGTACCACCAATTTTGTGAGGAAAAACATGATTTTCAGGTTTTCCTTACATAAGTCCATCATCTTAGACAACGGGGAATAGTTTGACAATTCCACATTTAGAGAGTTTCGTTTAGATTATGGGATCAGTAGCCACTACTCTTCACCCGGTCACCCCTAGGGAAATGGACAATTTAAAGTGATTAACAGAACTATATTCCAAAGACTAACGAAGAGGTTAGAGAATGTCAAGGGTTGATGGGTTGAGGAGGTTTTGAGAATCATGTGCGCCTACCAAACAACTATAAGAAGTCCCACTAGGGAGAAACATTTTTCCCTAACCTTTGGCATTAAGGTAGTAGTTCCCACTAAGGTTAAGTTTTTGACGCAAAGGGTGGATCATTTTAAGATAGTTACCAACATTAATGGGTTTAAATTATCCTTAGATGATCGAGAGGAGTGTCATGAAGCATTTTTTATCAGGATGGCAGCATATAAGCAGAGGACATCATTCTACATCAAGAAAAAAAAAAGTACACCACCGAGAGTTTTAGGTGAGTGATTTGGTCTTAAGAAAGGTTACCATCATAACCAGAAAAACAAGCGAATGGAATTTAGGCCTCAAATAAGAAGGCCTTTTGTGGTTACCAAAATCTTAAGTCCAGGCTGCTAATATTTGAAGGACATGGGGGATATGAACTCCCTCGCCCCTGGAACATAGAGCATCTAAAAAAATATTTCCAATAATGCACTTTGTTATTGAATTGGAATAAAATGAACATTTTTCTATCATGTTTGTCCCTATACATTCTATTAAAGAGTTACAAGGCATTAATCCTTTACTCTAAACAAAGTCTAATTCCCAATAACCTTTGACCAATTGATTAACGAAACTTAAAAGAATTCATCATAGGTTCCACATCAAATTTTAAGGTCATACAACCCATATAAAGGAGTTAGAAGGCATTTATCCCTGATTCCACAAAATTCTACCTAGGTCTCAGGACCAGAGATAGACCTATCAAAGGACTTTACATCTGGGTTTTTTGAAAAAGCAAGAGTGGAAAAAATTTCATACATCACTTCAAAAGAATTTTTAGGGGCCAAGCATTAAAGTTAAAAAAATAGTTAAACCAAAGGTTGAAAATACCAACTTTTAAAATCCCAACTCTTACAATTTTTTTAGAAGGGAAAGCATCTACATCAAAAAAATTATCAGACTATAGATTTTAAAAATAAAAAACCCAAGTATTCTTAACTATCTAAGGTTTTAATCCTTAGTAAATTCAAGTTATGAGGTCTTACGACCCTTAATAGAAAAATGTTAATTATTATCTGAGGATTTCATCCTTAATTAATTCAAGTTCTAAAGCCTTAGGACCCTTAGCAAAATAATTGTCTTAATTATCTAACGCTTTTATCCTTAGTTAATTTAAGTTTGAAGATCAAAGAACCCGTAGAAGAACAATGTTCCTAATTATCTAAGGCTCTCATTCGTAGTTAATTCAAGTCATAAGAAAAATAAGTGATTTCTCACGGCTTTCATCCTTTCATAGATTTGAGGTCTTAGGACCTATGCAAGGATTTTATTTGTGGTGACAAAACTTTTCACCATTGTTTTACCAAGCAAAAGTTAGGGGTTGGGGGATGCCTCATATACCTTAAACATAAAAGAATTCTTCAAAAAGAAAAATTATCTTTGGTAAAGAAAACACATTGCAATAGCAGACAAGAGTGAATTTCAAAACATTAGAACTTATATCAATTAAATACATCCATTACAAGGCCACTTGGCCAAAAAATATACAATATACAAGTATACTATTCTGATTATGTGGATGAGATCCTCAGAGTTGACTTGGTTAACCCCACCCATCAGCGTGGTGACCATATCAAAATAATTGGTCTTGGTAAACATTGTTAAAACTTCAATAAGTCAGGTCTAGTTATTCCTCTCCTCAAAAGACTTAGGCTGAGAACACTTCTCCTCCTCTGAGAGCCTCATATCGACCTTGTCACTCTTATCCATAGACTCCGAAGACTGAATTGAGGTCCAATGATTTTCAGAAGATTTGGAGGATACCTACAGAGTTCTCTTCTCCTTCACAAGATACCCCTCATATAACTTAAGAGGGACCCCCACCACTTCCCTCCCCTTAGAAAGTGAAGCACCAGAAAAATTTACAAATAACGATGAGATTGGGGGCTACAAGTACCCAAGAATAGAAGTTACATTCTAAATCGATCTTGAAAACCCACTAATATATGAAGATGCGTACAGTAAATATAGGATTTTCATAATGCTGTCGACATATGGCACACCCTTGTTATTAGATTTTTTGACGGGCTCAACCTATTTTGTTGTTAGCTTTACTCTTAGAATGGTTATGTCCATATGCATGTTGAACTTTATATTCTTGGCTACCTGAGACCTCTTACCCTTCGCCACTTCTAGAGGAGCTGAGGTCCACTTTTCTAGATGACAATCTGACATCCAATGATCACTTTTATCTAATAAGGAGTTTGCAAAGAGTTTGTAATATAGAAGTTCATTAAAATCTATAGATTAAAAACTAAGGAAAATGAGTTCAAGTATATTACTCAATGAACAGTGTGAGTAAAGAACCACTAAGTTATCAATAGGAGGTAATACATCATATATGCTAGGAGGGAGAATGGCTTTATTCTTTATCCTCTCTTATTAATCTTCATTGATCTCAAGAACCTCGGATACGGTGGGAGGACCCTCAAGAGAACCAATGGCCTTCTCCTTTCGCTTTTTAAGAACCAAGATAAAGTAATTAGCATCTTCCTCCTCCAAAATAATAACTTATGTGTCCTCGAACATCCCCCCCCCCCCTCTCAAATTAGGCTATTTGGGGTTGAGGATCCAAATCATTTTTAAACAGCCTCTAGGGAGTAACCAATATCTTGATAGAAGTGGCCACTTCAAGGCCTGAATTATCCTATCCATATACATATGTCTAGGAGCGACCAATTCGAATATTAAAAATAAACCATGAGAAAATCATTGCAATCTCAAACCAAAGGGCAAACGACAAAGATTATGGAAAACTTACCCAATGGTGGAAGAGTGCAGCACATGGCGGGGTAACCAAACTTCCCAATAGGGTCAGGAGTAGCCCAGGTCCCACCAATGAAGAAAAAACTTCCCTTCTAGCACTTAGGAACGTTATGATTCTCCGTAGTGAACACGAAGCATTATGAGCAAAGTATCCATTGTCATTGGGCTTGTTCTGCTCATGTACGCCGTATAGGCTAAAGAACTGGGTGGGAGAAACATCAAACTTTCCTCCACTAGCCTTATACAAAGCCACAATGGTGGCCATCAAAGGCCTCCAAGCATTAGACAATATTTTATTAGGGTCCAACCCTATGAATTTTAGAATCTCCATCATCGAGCGAGGCAATGGAAACCGAGATCCATATGCTAGAAAGCACTTATTGAAGAACATGTTCTAGGAGACAAGTAAATAAGCCCTATCGTTAGGACTAAAATCCCATATAACCACATTATTAGGTATTTGATACCACTGAGGTATGGACACTAAGTCGTTTCCAGTGATCTTTGATTCTATAAGATCCCTCTCGAGAAACTGGGGTTATTAGGCCTCGGGTACAACATCACCTGGGTTTTAATGGGGATCCCCCCATGTGGGGTTGAAGGCCAAAGGACAGAAGATACCACAGTAAAAAAAGGGAATGGGTTCAAGACTTTATAAGGGAAAATATCTCGAGAAGACATTATTCGGACAAGGGAGAAACAAAATTAGAGATGATTTGATTCATTGGAGGAGTTGAGGCATGGTGTGATTCTAAGGATAAGAAAGGAGTTTCTCATTCACTTTGTGGAGCTCGGAGTGGATTTATATTCATCTATGGGGGGAAATCTCAAAGTTCATAGGTAACTACTCGTGAGTGCATGAGTGAGAGGTATATTCTTGCTTTGTATAAAACTCTTTTCAAGTAGAAATAGAGATTTGAGTACATCGAGGTTTTTTACCCCTTAGTGTGTGGGGGGGGTTCCTCATATATATGTCTTGTGGAATGTTTGTGATTGTTATTTGTTCAATTGAACACATTGATCACAAACTACATATAGATCACATATAGACTATTGTAATTGGCTAAAATTTAGATTAGGTGTTAAATTCTAGTTATTCTCTTTAAATCGGCATAACTAATTTTGTTGTGAAGCTAAATCAAGACATAAATCACTTCACTTAATTAATCCATGTGCAAGGATAATTGAATTTGCAAGAAATCTCATTTTAAATCAAAACTAGGCATGTTATGCGATCAAACCTACTCCCCCCCCCCCCCCCTTCTAGGTATGTTTTAGGTTGAACAATTGTAATATAAATACATATCCTCATTTGGTATTAGAGCAAAATTCTCTTAATTTTTCACTCACGTGCTAGAGTTGATCCTACCCTTGTCGTGTGTTTATTGTGTTTTGGCTCATAGATCTTGATTTCTCATATATAGATTTAGTTTTTGTGTTTGATGATAGATTTTTCCTATCCTAATTTTTATATAATTGATAACCCTCCTCCTTTGAGTCTTAATGAGAGGATTAATCTTTTGAAATCCAAAAGGGAATAAAAGAAAAATAATTCTTCTCAATCTTCTGTATAATCGAAATCTATTAAGAGTGACTTTGATAAGCATGATGACATTGAAAGTGTCAAATTTTTTACTCAAAAGAATGATGAGTTAAGTGATTAACTTATCAAAACGAAAATGTTGAATATTAATCTGGATAATCGAATCATACTCCTTGAACAAGAAAAAAAAGCTTTTAGTGAGCTTGAAAAGGCTAATCAATTTGTCAATCAAAAGTTAAAAATGTGAAAGGTGAGTTATTTGGATATATCATTGCCTTGTGGGGAAAATATTCTGATTTGATAAAATTGAATAGTTCAATAAAAATTTATTTTTAAAAACTCAAGGGTTTTTTAACAAGAGAGAGTGATTTGACTTTAGAGCTTGAAAAGGTGAAGAAAGAGCTTCTTGTTTGTGAAGTTTCCAAAATTGAACTTGAGAAGAGATGTGAGTCTTTGAAAAATAAACTTGATTCATTTGAAAGTTTGAAAACTAAGTCTTATTCTCCTCAAGTTGATTTATCGATTGAATTTTCATCACATAATTCAAAGGATACAGATTCCTTGATCTTAAAGAACAATTAGAAGAAAAAAAAGTGAAAGAGAATATTCAAATGAAAAAAAATGAAAAATTATCCAAAAGTTTCCAAGGATCATCCAAAATTATTCTCTTGCACATTTTGTCACAAGGAATGACATATATAATCATTTTGTTTCAAATTGAAAAATATTAAAAGGAAACATAATTCTATTTCTTTTATGTTAGAAATGGGAGATGAATTTGTCCCCGGAGATGTTTCTGATAGAAAGAAGTTTGGTAAACATTATTATGACAAACCAAGACCTTTGCCATATGTGACTCCTAATTTGAGTGATAATGGGTGATCATTTATGGTAAATTGAATCATACCTTCCATTTTTGCTTCAAAATAAACAAACTTGGGAGATTTGATTTGGTAACTAAATAAGAGAGAAAGAATGTAAAGAAATGTTTCATTTTGTAATTTTTACAAAGTACGATGCCACACAAATCAAGCCTATGGGTGCTTGAGAGAATGAAATCGTAGGTTCATTGATATTTGGAGAAAAGTTTTCCAAAGATATACTATTTATGAGCTTAGAGGCCAAGTTAGTGAGCTTATGGGAATGATGTCATTTCTAGTGCAATATAGGTGAGGCTAGACATTAGTTTCCTAGACCTAAACCTAGACACTGCATTCAAATTCTAAGGACTAGGCGTAAGAATCCTAGGAGTAATGAGAGTTAGGTTCTGATCGTAGGTAGTGGATTTCCTAGGAATCTATCGAGAAAGAGGATTGATATTGATGTTACTCTAGTGAAATATATGAAGAAGGAAAGTGTTGTTATTCCTCCCAATGATTCGAGATATGGAACACTCATCACTACCGAGGTAGATATTTTTCTAGGATCTTGTTAGTTGATAGGTACCTTCCTAGCTCATTCTTAATTTTTGGAGAAATAAATCTCATGGGTAAGAGTTTATCATTAAGTATTACTTTTCATGTTTTAGTGGGGATTTCTTTCATATATGCATTTTTATTCATTTTCTTTCTATGTTTTACTCCTCATAAAACATATTTGTAAATACATGCATCACTCTTTTATCAAAATTCAAAAAGATTTTATGTTTTGTTTCTTTTGTGAATATGTAGTTAAGTACTTCATTTATGATATTTGATGTTGGACTTAACTTAGATGATTATTAAAAGTTAATTTTTAACCATTTGATTGAAAATGTTGACTGGCTTAATTGTTAAGTTAAAATCCATTTAAAAATAATGATTGTCAAATTTGTTGATTATTATTGATTTCACACTACATGAGCACATGAATATCACTTGATGCTTATAACTATACTTATGTGATTCTTTCTTTTAGTGGTTGACTAGATCATGATAAAATACCAAGATCACTTATCGCTTTTGAAAATCTCTACGGTCCATGTGTGAAATTTGTATGTGTTTAATACATTTGAAGGAGTTGAAAAAGGATCGTTTTCTTGCATTTATAAGGGCTACCATTAGAGTTATTAAACCCTATTTTGAATTTAATTATCACTGGGTAGGTGTCATCTAAGTGTGTGAACAAAATCAATACGTTGGAAGCAACCACAAGCCAAGAGTTTAAGTGGCATAAAAGTAAGATAGGGAATAACTTTTTAAAAATGAAAATTATTATTTAAGTTGTCATTCAAAAGATTTTGAACAACATATGCTTGAGCGATAAAAATGGTTAGAAATTTCCATGCACTTGAGATCTTGAAAGAATATTCGTTTAAATGATAAATTTAAATATCATTTATAATTTTATTATGATTTGGTTATGTGCATTAATTTTGATATTTTATTTATATTCACACAAATCATGCCTTGATTGATATTATAAAGTTGCAAGAAATTGATTTGATATAAATTTTATGCCTTGTATATTCAATTGATTTAGAGTTGGATTAAATGTGTTCCTAAATCATGTTTTAATCAAGATTCAAAGGAAGTTTATGTGTCAAATTAAATTTATCATGTATGCTTAGTTATAACAACACTTTACACTTTTTTGTTTGCAGTTGTATTTATTTGTGTGTGTGTGTCTACGAGAGAGAGAGTTGTTAATTTTTATGCATTTTTGTTATTTACTCTCATTTGTGCTTTTCATAACAAAAATGAACGTTTTAACATATATTGCATTCATACATGTCACTGTTTCTAAGAGTTTCGCTTATGGATTCCATATTTAGTCTTTTGTGGACATTTTTATCCCTGAATAAGTTTTTCTAGGGAGTCTGTTTACACAGATTTAAATTCCAATTGTTTGCAGCTATTGGGGTGATAAAGGGTTTATGTATGTTCATTTGGTTATTTAAAAATCATTTCAAATTCAAAAGTCAAACCCTAGCCAAAATCGCCCCAAGTTCAATTTTTTTGGTTACATGTCGTTTCAGAAGGGATTTGGGAGTAGATTTGTGCGTTGGTTGATAAAAATCCCTAGATTTTAGTTTAGTGTCATTTGATAAGATTTTTCTTTGCTAAGTCTTCAATACTATTTCCTCGTCATTGATTTACTACATTTACAATAATTCAAAGTTAGAGATACTAATTTAGATGTTGATTTTTAGTTTTGGTGGACTCCTAGTAATTATTAGGTATTGTCCATTTGGGATTTCCATACCTTTTTAAATTTATATCCTATTTCCTTTTGTTCTTTGCTTACTTCCATATTTTTTCATTATGGAGAGAGGAAAAACACAACCAAGTAATAATGTTAGGCTTTCGGCTGGTCCTAACAAGAAATCCCATCCTAGAGTGTCACCGTCTTCATCACCACTTATGAGGCATTTAAATATGTCCTGAGTGCCTCTATTCTGATTATACCTGCTATAGTTTATTCTTATAGAATCTCATTTACTAGATTTAGTTTGTAACTTCTTGAGACTTTCATTATATGAGTCATTATCATCAAAAGAGACTTGGATGTGGATCAGTATTTTTTATCCTTAATTGATACCATCTGTGATTCTAAGCTGATCAGGCCACATCAATTGGCCAATGCCGCCATTATTCTTGAGTTCTATGTGAACATGGTTGTGACATCTCCTTCCCCGATTACATTGACTTCATTTGTATGTGGGGTTGAGGTTGTGCTCATCTATAAACTCGCATAATTGATACTTATTTTCATGCATAAGATGAGGGAATTTTGTAGACGATTTCTTATTTTTGGGGGGTATAGGACAAATTGGATTGGGTCTCTTTTTCAACAGAGACGTGGACAGAAGATACTACTTACTACACTTCTTAGTTATTTACAACCTCATGCCTCGTCATCGCACACGAAATTTCTTTTACTCGATTGGCAGTTTGATGTATGATCTTGTGCATGGAAAGGTCATAAATTATTCCGATCTCATTTGCCAAGTGATGAGGACAACATGTATAGTTTCATGAGGGGAGGTTTAACCTTATGTGAAGTTTATTATAGGTTATTTTTATTCATTAGATATTCATGCATTGCTTTCAGATGAGGTCGCACCTATTATGGGCATTATTTTGAGTGTCATCTCATCTCGTTCTATATGCCAGACCGTAAGTCAAAACCCTAGACAACCTATTAATCCAGTTGAATTAGCACTGACACCTGCTCAAGCACCAGTTCCTTGCCATGCACCCATTTGAGAGTCGAGATCTCATCTTGTTCGGAGAGATTTTATGGTGGATCAATTTGCCTATATGAGAGAATAGTTTAGAGAGATTCGATCTAAGATGTAAGATTCCCGTGCTCACAATAGACTACAGCTAAACATCATTGTCTGTGAGTAGGCCAGTCTATGCACGGACTAAAACACCATATGAAGTTTAATTTTTAGGCTTTATTTCCAGTCTATACTTCATAGGTCTTTCATTTAGTTTGGATATTAAGACAAAAGTTTATTTTTTAGAGTGGATCTCCTCAAAGGGTATTTGTTCAAGACCAAAAAGGTAGTCCACTTCACCTGTTAACCGGTTACAACCATTTAGCCTACTTAAGACACTTTGTTTACAACCATTGGATTAACTCTAAAATGTTAAATTTCATTACAGTCATTGATTTGTCTGTCCATTTCCAAAATCTTCTATGTATGGTATATAAACCCTTATCATCTTAACTTCTTAGTTTTTTACTCCAGTTAGATAGAGAAGAAAAAAGATAGTATAGGTTAGAGAGAGAAAGAAAGAGTTCAAGAGAAAAAGAGAGAAAACAATCCTGAGAGAAAATAAAGAGAGAAAACCTTTTCTAAGAGAAATATAAGTCAAAAAAATTATTTTCTGAGTGAAAGAAAAACCAGGGTTCTCTTAAAACACGTATGAGTATTAGAATTGTTGACTTTAGAGTGTTAAACTTTTAAAGTACTATTCTCCTTATAACAGCCTTTACGTTTGTTTCTAAATTTTGATTTTTCTTCATAAAATTAAGGTTTTAAATAATGTGAAACATTTTCACACACTTGACTTATGGTTTGTTCGAAATATCAGATTTATAAATTTTTTTAGAACCATTTGTTATATTCTTATATTTCATAGTGGATCTTGGTTTGCATATTTCATACATATTTAGATTCAGAGTATTTTAATTCAAAGAAAAATATATCATAAATCGATTTTTGGATTTGTAGATCTAGAAATTTTTGAAAACCTCATTTTATATCTTTTGAAATCAGTTTTCTTGTATAGTACGTTTTAGATCTAATTTTTACTGATCTTAACATATATGAACCTTTTAAGTGATTTTGAGACATATGTTGTTTATATCTATTCATATAGAGTCCTATTGTAACTTGATAAGACTGGTTGTACTCATAAGTGTGTGTATATGTGTGTGTGTGACTTGCATGTTCAAATAAACTAGGTCACTGAATCACTCACACTGTTTCACACACCTCATCTAGTTTTATGTGTGGTTGTTCTTTGGATAACTAGACTTATAGTCGACATAAATACCTACTGGACTTGTGGTTTCAAAAACGTTTGCTGGATCGAAAAGATCTCCTTGATGTGTAGCTCAATGTTCTAGGTATATTTGCTTCTTATTTTGATCCTCTTGCATGCTTGTATTTTGTAAACCATATTCCTATTTTAGTTGATTTTGTTTTATGGCATAAAGGTCACCACGGATGTTTCCCCTGGGTTTGGGGTTTTACTACATTAAAATTTGTGTGTTGTACTTTATCTTTATGTCCTTAACTAACTCTTACATGCTTCCTAAGTTTAACAAGGTTTAATAGAATTATTTTTTGTTAAAAGTTTTTGTTACCAAGAAATTTAAGTTTTGAATATGTACAACTGTTTGTTCATTTTACACACCTTGTGTTAAATCAAATTTTTATACAAATAAGAGTTTCTTTATCAAGCTATTTGGATTCTCAATCTCATCTTTTTAACTTTGTTAAATATATAAGGTCGAGTTATTTCAAGTGGTATCAGAGCGGTTTTAAAGTTTTTTTTTCATCTTGAGCTTTTGAAAGTGTTTTTATTTTCAAAATGGATGAGAAATTTGAAAATCTTGGTAATCTATCCTGAACTCCTGTCTTCGATGGACATAATTTCCCTTATTGGAAAGTAAGAATGGTTGCTTTCATCCATGGCACCTTAGGGGATAAGGTTTGATAAACTATTGAAAATTGTTATTCTTACCCTACTAAATTTATCTGTGAGGGAATCATTATGAGAATTAACAAAATGTTGAGTGACTTCACTAAAAAGGAGAAACAATTGTCTTTCTATAACAAAAAAGGTAAAAACTATATTTTCATGTATGTGAATGAGCATGACTTCAAAAGAATCTCTATATACCACTTCTAAAGAAGTCTGGGACACACTTGTCACTGCCCATGAAAGTGATGAGCATGTTAAAGCAGGAAAGACTCAGATGCTTCCTCAATAATATAATACCCTAATGATGAATGATACTAAAACATTTGATGACTTTTACATCAAACTGACTTATATAATCACTAAACTACATGCAAATGGAATTATGTATGATAGGGGAGAAATAATTCAGAAAATTCGTAAGTCTTTGCCCTCTAAATTTGATAATAAATGTTACGCCATTAAATAAACGAATGATACTAATTAGACCCCTGAACTTTTTAGTAGAAAGTTAAGGAGTGTAGAAATGGAACTGGAATACAAAAAATACATCACCTATACTTCTATGAGATCTGCTTGGTTAAATTTAGTTTTCTCCTATTAAATGAATGTGCTTAATTTAAATGTCTGAGACATTAGAATAAAGTTAGGTGAAGACTGTGATCTAAATGGGTGTGTGAGTCCCAAACTACTAAATGTTTGTGATGAATAAAGTTATAATCATTATGAAGAACTAAATGGGTGTGTGAGTCCCAAACTACGAAATGAATCATTAGGAAGCAATTCACACATCACACTTATTGAGTCTGACGATGATGACCTACCAGACTTTCAAGACATGTATGCTAAAACATTGAAAAAATGTGCTAGACTAGAAAAAATGGTGAAAATTTTGATTGGATGTGCGGAAAGCCTAATTAAAACTGTTAGGCAGAATGCCGAGGACTACACTAGTTAGTGTGTGTCTCACGAGACTGAAATAAAAATATCCCTTTTTAAAAAAAATGAACTTTTTGAGAAAATTGTGTTTTATAACTAAGATACGAATCCGCATTCATTGAGCTAGAAGAATCCACTAACAATGATTATAAAAGAGGAGCCTATACTCCATTATATCTATCATCTGAATGTTGGAAAAGATCCCACTTTCCTATATGACAACTTGCCTTGTTATCCAAATCACATACTCCCTTGATGGGAAATACCCGCAACAGTTTCTAACCACTCATATCAGTTTTTAGCTCTTCGGTTCGTGATGACGTAACTCTTAGATGTTCCTGAACTATACGAAAATAACTTCGATTAACTCAATCTTTGCCAACTGACTCTAAATCATATCTAGCCCACAGAACTTGCTATATACCCACCCTTAATCAACTAAAGGGAGGACAACAAGGTCTCTCGTACCAAATCTCAAAAGGTGCCTTGCCAAGGATAAACTTATACACGTTATTACACATAATTCCACACACGGTACGCATCCTTCGCATTTTCCACCATCTTAGTCACCCCTTTAGTATACTCCTCAGTCTACGAGTACACGTCTGGCTTAAAACACAACTCCGTCCCCATCACCTCTGATAATTCCTATCAGAGGTAGGACTTAATGATCTTATCTTGATCCACAACAAACTTGGTCGGCACCTCGTGTCGGCTCATTTCTTTTTATAATAAAATATTGGGTACACTGCTTAATAGTGTAACTCACCCAAATTAATGGTAATTGATCCATACTGATCAACCAATTCTATAAACCCAAAGGAATTATTTACTTATCTTTCGACGTTGGTAACCCAATAAATAATTCCATCGGTCTGCCTATCTATTCCGTCACGGCAATTTCCAATTATTGAAAAATTTCGATTAATCACCTCTAACCAACCCTTTTCCCCTTTATGAGTGGTGCACTCAGAGAAAACTTCACTATGTCCCTATCCACACTGATCCACATGCTCTATATCCCATGCCACATGGTACATCTTACTCCCCGTTTTGGGGTATGCTAAATATCGTGACCCATTCGTATACCCTAAAAGTTTGCACCTCCTGGGTCCTTTTTGCCTGGTAGAATCAACACTCTATTTATGTTCCAGCCATCCTTAGAATTGAATGAGTAAGACTCCACTCTACTTGCCAAAAATATTGGATCCTCCTTTAACAAGATATATCCTTCACTTGTGTTTGCATAGTCTTTCAACCCTCTTAGGTGTGATAGTTCCTCTTGTTGCACACATATTCAAATTATCTTCCTCCTCAACGAGGTTCAGTCCCTCTTACTTTTCCAACTCTGCTCCTACTGTGCATAGGCATACGATTCAACACATTTATTACCACGTCCCCTTATCCCCTATGATTTTTAAATTCGAACTAACCAGGGTGCCTATAAACCCTATATTCTGTGCATATCTGCACAATTACAACAAACGTAACATATTTATATCAAACTCGACCCCTTATACTCTAAGTGGCTATATAGTGAGGGTATACTCGATCACCCTTCTAATAGCGTCTTAATTATTCTCGATATTTCCTCACCAATCCACTAGTGGTGCAAACGTTCCACAGTGCTTCATGCACAACACGACCTGTCTCCACTAGTCTTAAATCGTAAATTAGCTCTCAGCTCAAAGTGTTATCTACATACATATGTAATAACTAAAGTACTAAACCCATGCACGAATGACCAACACGTCCCCTAACTCTCGACACTTACTACGATTCATTCGTGGGACATTCTGCAAGCGAAATCCAAATAATGAACCCATCTGATACACTGCTACCTAGCATTAGTTGTCATCGAATTTCATACATCCAAAGAACATAATCGGGACACCAAAATCTCCTCCCCAGACGTATAAGTCTAGTTCGTAACTCCTACATCACTAAAAGAGTCAAACCATATAGCAATCGCACTATCATTAAGTTCCCAAAGCTAAATCAATATCAAGCTAAATCTCTTCGCTCGGTGCTAAGCCTGATATACCCTGAATCACATCAGTATGGTCCATACCCACCGGGATCGAATATAAAGAGACAACTATACTCTCTAAAGTCTCCTCTATAATATAACATATTTGGTCTCAACCCTCCTTTAAGTGAAACCTCGCAAAATGATACCTCATACCCTAGAATAGCGAACACGATACCCTTACTGTAATAGTCCACCATTGCTCAGTTAATACTCAGGATAACATCATACTCGCATATCGCATCTCTATAAAATGAGTAAATACACAAAAATGTATCCTTTTAGTGTCCACACCCACTACCCTGTAGATGGAACTAAAGAGATCCCCGCTACCCAACGGTAGATATATATGTACACGTAGTAGTGATACTAACGATAAACCCATCTCACGCGTAATGACACTGGATGCTCAACTATTTTCTGGACGTAATACTCACATCTGAACTGTCCCAAGAACTGCTATAATTATTTTACCCTACTGGGCTCATTGCCCATCTCCCTTATCTCACTACGGACTAAATCGACACATGTAGTCCAGCTCTTCACATATAAAGCACCTCCCTGTGAAATCCCAATGTCTCTGGCCCCACTGAACATGTTGATGTTGCCTTAATCTTTGTCCCTAGTAGCCTCAGCCCCGATGGCTACCCAGTTGTTTTATTAGATCAGTAAGTCCTGTGAAACATAGTTATAACTCTAATGGCCCTGTCGAAATCCACATTCACTCAGTTGGAACTCCCTTAATTAAAATCTATTAAACAGTTCCCTCTATTGGTTAACCCCTATGTGGTGTCCCACTAACACCAATACATCCAGTCTTGCTCCACTAGCTACACTCTCAAATTCTCTTGGCTCCCTTCACATGGAAGCATTGATATTGACCATGTAACAGTACATCATTGAGGACATCAACGTAAGTTTTCAAAATTAGATTTTCCCATCAATGTTGGCGTATTCAACGCATAAGTTCATCATCAACTTAAAAGCCCTTTTTCTTCTTCGTGTCCACCTCGTTGGGTACAAAGTTTGCTAAACAAGCACATTCTTTCTCATACTCGGCCACTGTACGTTTCTTCTGTAATAAGTACTGAAATTCCTTCGTATCTTTGTTCAAATAGCAAATGAAAGGATTTGTGATCAAATCACACCCCAAATTCCTTGATATTCATGGTATCTCTCCTCAAATGTGGTGATTAACTCTCGTTACAACAACATTGCTCTTATAAGGTTAAAAAATGCTCAAAATTAAGTCCTGAGTGTCACTACACTCTACTATACACAATTGCCTTTGGTTGTTCTCCTTCCATTAGCTAGCTAACACGCGTTTTCACTTTCCCTAAATACTTACAAATGTCCCTTCTGAGAAGCCCCTCTGATTATCTCCCATACCGATCGCACTGAGTGAGTGTGACTTGATGCCACCGGGTACTGTAGCGATACTTGGGGAAACTACTGTGCCCTAGAGGTCATCACAGCATCAAATGTCTGAGCAATAATAGTGGTGACTTCGACTACTGTCATCGTTCGCAGAATACTCTGTGGCTCTAGCCAAGCCTCTCCTTCTGCATTCCTCCTATGGCCTTCGTTGGTCTTCCTATAATATTCAGTATACGAAGCCCAACTGAACTCGTATATGATTCACTTCAACTATATGCAATAATAGGAGAAAGTAAATCATAATATGAATTAATAGTCTTAAGCATAAGGATTTACATCAAAGAGAAAGCAATCCTAAAAATGTAGTTAGTCAGCACAAATCCTAAGGACACTTGAACCTGATGCTCTAATACCATCTGTGATACTCCGTCTATTTTAATAACAGGAATCTCATCGGGTTCATTCTTAGCATTATTGTCAATAACATTTTTAATTACTAACCACATATTATTTAAACAAGCTGGTGCCAAATTTTATCTTTCAGTAATTATTGAAAAGTAAACCATTCACCACAAACTATTCAAAGTAACCAAATTAAAAGTAAACCATCACTGTAATAAAGTCTAAAGGCGAAATAAATTTAAAATCCAAATACCGAATACACCATCGGCTACGAAAACAATCCAATACAATCCACACTAGTTGAATTAGATAAAAACTGAATGTAAAGAGTCTGATAAAAGGGGCGACATGCCCGCCAACAACTGAAATGGAACATAACTAGAATACAAAAGATATAACCGACTACTCCCAAACCTACAAGCCTCTACGCATGTTGCAGCTCCGTAAATCCTGAAAAGAGTGATCACGCTTAGTGTTCCTGTGGCTAGACACCTAAAAGTTTTGAAAATATTTTTATATGGGTCAGAGCTCAAAGCCTTTTGAAAACATTTATCAAGTGAATAAAATTCATAAATGAAAATGTATATAACTTTTCCATATTTAAACCAGTAGAGTACTCCCGTGAGACGACCATCACCCCTTATCTATTATGCGCAATTATCGTGTAAATTTTAAACACCCAAGTTATGCTACCCTGCTTAACTAGTACCAACACGTATGTTAGTCACATATGCTAACCTTCTACCCAAACTGTGTCACGTACGTTTGTTCTATGCTTTAAATCTTAGCTTGCTATTATATACGCTAAATCATTTTTAAATTTCATCTTGATGAATTCACATAACTTCACCCCAATTATTTATTCCATACTAATTTATTAATATTATTCACCCGTATATAATTACCACACTTATAGATGTATATTCATATCATATATTGTTCACATACATAGATATCACTCACTATATAAGTATAACCGCAATCCCTCCGAGCATTTTCTCGGTGCGTGTGAAATTGCTAGCATGCTATCAAGCTCCAGGAATGTCTACCATAACTTGGAAAACTGGTTCGTAATTTCACCACCAAACCCAAAATGAAAACAAAAATTGGAGGCGATCATGGCCTTAAGTCCGTGGGTCATAACCATACCACATTATTCCATGGGACTCCAAACCTACATACGGTGGTCATGCAAAGATCTATGACCCAGGGGAACAGTACCACCTCTGCTTGGATTCACCAGAGTGACCTCCCACGGTGCGCAACCTCTACCGATATTTGATATTATATCCGCTAGAATGAGTATGTTTCGCATAAATATCATACACATGATGCGCAACCTCAACCCATATATATATATATATATATATATATATATATATATATATATATAGAGAGAGAGAGAGAGAGAGAGAGAGAGAGAAAGAGAGGCCCCCTCCTGTAAGGACTCCTTATGGTGCAGACCCTGGTACATACCATTTTTTTAAATAATAAAATACTAAATTTATTTTATGAAACTTCATGGATATGATCTCCACAGTGAGAAGATCCTCTCCAATTTTTTTCATCAAAAAATTTAATAAAAGAATCGTTGAGATAAGGTGATATGTAAAAAATGGTATAAATATGCATTTTCGACCGTTGAAATGTTGGGGATCATCGCACCCAATTTTTGATTGAATTTTTTTATGAAACTTCATGGATATGATCTAGACATTGAGAAGATCATATCCATGAAGTTTCCTAAAAAAATTCAATCAATAAAGTGGCTAGCGACGACCTAATATTTTAACGGTTGAAGATGAATATTTATACCATTTTTTTACATATCACCTCATCTCAACGATTTTTTTATTAAATTTTTTTATGAAAAAAATTAGAGATGATCTTCTTACTGTGAACATCATATCCATGAAGTTTCATAAAAAAATTCATTTTTTTACTATTAAAAAAATGGTATGTACTGGGGTCTGCACCATAAGGAGTCCTTATATATATATACAACTCGGCGAATTCGTGCCCAATTTGCTAAGATAGTGCCACAAATCCATTTTTAATAAGATATCTATTCAACTTGAATAACCTCCCACATACTCGTCTGAGTTTATAAAAATCACCCAGACGTTTCCCTCGTATTAAGCTGACCGGTTGCTCGAGCGAAATCATAACTCAATTTCATCAACTATGAATTCATATTAATCAAGACGATACATCAACAGGTCATTATAATAAATCCAAACACAATCATGCCTAAATTAAAGTTCATTCCGAAATTACTGACTAAAGATTTTGGTCTTTGACGCCCTCCATAGAAAATTCATAATCAATTAAAAAAATCAAAAAAATAAGAAACTGACGGCCACACCTTCATAATGAAAAGATCTAGCTTTATGACCTGGTCTAAGCAGGGGAGCCGAATCTATTCGGTCAAGGGGAGAATCAGTTCGCCCCTGTACGCAACTCAGGTTGGGCCTGATATGTCTTTATAAGATTTGTCCAGATTTTCACCACTAAAAGTGTCTTAATCTTCATCCCAATGGATAATATCATTGCTCTATCAATTGTTAACATAAAGAAACATGTTTTATGATTTCACTTCATCAAAAATAAAACTTAATACTAGGATTCAATCATCACTTTTTCCAGAATTAATCCACCCTCAATTGCAATAAAGTGCCTAAATTCATAATTCGAGATCACGTCTTTTAATGATTAAATCTTAGGTTTTCAATTCAAGAACACGCTTACATCTCTTTCATTAGATTTATCTATCAAGAACCTAATCTTCATATACGATTGAACCTAACAAGATCAAATTTAATCATCACAAAATTTCATGAATTTATTTTCTCAAAACCCATTTGACATGTTAATCCCACCCCAAAATAGGCTTCAATTCTATATATTATGGTATGACATAAGCAACTATACAAATAACATTAAGCAAGTCATTCACCTGCCTTAGATATAAAGAAGACTCTAAATCCTCCTTATATGTTGAGCGAGGCCTAGAAAATTTTCAAACAGTCTCTTCAATTTAGCCTAATTTGGTTTTTTCTTATGTTTCCTACCTTTCCTCCCAAATTCCTCTCTTAAGGGTTTGATAATGTCAAATGGAGGTCTACAAGCTCCTCACCTCTTATTTAATTACCCTAATCTTGAAATTAGGTTAACTAATAACATTAAAATGACTCGAATATCCCCATACGGGTCCCGTATAGCTTAAAAAGTTCACGGAACCAGATTACAATCCCAGGTACGTAATTATAACTATCTCGACCCATCACGGATCATCTGTGCACTCGAAATCGCCATCTGAGTCACCCATAATCAATTTACCTTCTTATTCCCAACACGACCCTACACTCGCGTCCCAAATAAGATCCTATCGACCCGTCGCTTTTTTCCACTTATGGCGTAATATAAAATAATATAATTTCATTTACTTATCACACAAGTAAATAAAATAATGCATAAATATTACTCCATTTTTCGCTAATTAATATTTATTCAATTCACTCTATTTTTCAATTTAATTAAATTATTGCGACACGTGTAATTTAAATGTTCTAAAAAATATTGGGTGTTACACCCACAAGACTTATTGGTCCAATTAAATTGAACCTCACCCATCAATAAATCAAAGAAAAAATGTTAGAAAAGATTTGCCTTTAGTAGTTCTTTGAATTAAGAATCAATGCATCCTCACACAAACCATGGAATCGTAAATGTTTAATATAGTCAGTATATTGGCATGAATTCTATTAATGTATAGGCGAATACATTCCTAATATACCAGTATAGACCATTGAACATGTTCTCCTTGTCAAGATTGACTACCTTGATCATATCACATTTATACTTATAGTGAGAGATAACATCACCATTCGAATTAGAATCACAGCAAAACTCTTATAGTTGAACTAAGACAACAAATAAATTAGAAAGAGGCAGTTTTTGCTTAGAGGATGAAAGAACGGAAGGTCGACAGCATTGGCAAGTATACCTCCATTAGGAACATGTCCAATTATAGATAAATAAAATTTTGAATCTTTCGTGGAAGGTCGAACTCTATTAAGTGATTTCGTACCATGTATAACGTCTGACACTCAATATAATTAATATAAATATATGGCATTTCTGCATACAGATTGTTGCTTGAAAACAATTATTTTTTTCACTAAATTATAATATGAATTTTTAAATAGAGAAGTTGCATGAAGACTCTCAAATTAGGAGTGTTTTGTGTGCGATCGAACATTTTTAAGTGTTTACTATACGATATTTGTGTTGTTATATAACGATTAATGTGTAATGATACAACTATTTTAAAAGTTATATCTCATAACATTATACTCTCACATTGTAATATAACACGTGAATAGTGTGATAATATAACAGTATTTAATTAAATGGCAAAATAACAATTTAACTTATTTATATTTCTCTAAATGTGTGTATTGGAAAATAATATTTTTGTGCACAATGGTACTTGAAAAATATAACATATAAGATTAACATTGTATTTATAGACAACCTTTTCATGTCACATCTCCCCTCAAATGAACTTTTATTTGTCTGTCTACGTGACAAAAATGTTATTGTATTTGAATTTTTAATCGAATTTTGATGAATAAATTGACGTGACGAGCTTCTTTTAATTGGTTTTTAAAGTCCACCACACTAAAACCTAAAAACCAACTAATAAATACCCTACATTGATTTATCCATGAAAACTATATGAAAAATTCGATCAAGGTACAACTAATCTTCTACGTATTCCTTGAGTTGGAAGTTGCATTCGTGGTAGTTCCGCTGACTCCTTCCGCCACCCTTCTCACCTTCCATGTCGTTTCCTTTACGTTACAAGAGTGTCCAACAAAACAAAACAAAACAAAACAAATGTAGATTACAAGTAAAAGTCTCCTCTCTCTCCAAGTCTCCCCTTGACTTTCTCTCTCCTACCCATCTTAGCAGTTGTACTTCTCTCCTCGTTCTACCTGCAAACCGTTTTTATATAGACTTAGATTAGATATACATATATTCTATCACCCCCTGGCCAAGCCCAAGTCAAAGCCAACATATTTCTCATCTAGTTTCTTAGAAGCAAAGAGTTATGAGTAATGATATGTGGATCTATGCAGCTTGGTGTGTTGTATTGGCAATTGTGGTGAGGTGTGTTGAGGGACGGTTTGTGGTGGAGAAGAATAGTATCAGTGTTTTGTCTCCTTACAATCTTCGGTCATCGAAGCACGATGCTGCTATTGGAAACTTTGGAGTTCCAGACTATGGAGGATCCATGGTGGGGTCTGTTGTTTATCCACAACAAGGGTCTCATGGGTGCAAACCATTTGATGGAGATAAACCCTTCAAGTCTAAGTCAACTCGTCCCACTATCCTTATCCTTGATCGTGGAGGTAATCAATTCAAACCTATTATTTAATCTCTATTTCTATTTCTATTTATGTGGAACGAAAACAAAAGAATGGACCTTCCTCTTCCTCTTCCTCTTTTGAGACTAAATGATTTTTTTAATCAAATTTGGTGGAGATAATATCATCTCCACTAAAGTTCATAAAAATTCGTTTGAGAAGTAAGTTGAACATAAAATCAATATGTGTGCGTGTTGGTTTTACTTTACATGTTTTGATAAAATAGTTGATTTTTTGGTAATGAAATTTGGTGGATATGACCATGCATCATCTATTAATTTGATTTAAAAACTCATTTATTTACCCCAAAGGAGAAAGTTTTTTGTATTCTCATTGGATGTTGACTATATATAGGAAGTCTTTAAAATTTTGAATTTTTAACAAAAATTAATGGAAAAGAAGATCAATTATAAAAATAAAAAATTAATTATAGAAAAATTGAATCCAAAAGCGGGTGAAATCAAAATTAATAAATTTGTGCATTTTTTTTGCTTTAAAAATTGAGGTAATCATTTCACCCACTTTCATATTGAATTTTTATTTTTTTGTAGAACAAGGAGATCATCTTTAGCAAGTGTGGTTAAAAAATTAATTTTTTTTACCATATGTCAAAATCAACCAATATCAAGCCGACACGTCAGTGTGTCGGCTAAAATTCGGTCAAAAAATCGGTCCATGTAGAAGTGCTCGTTTTATTTTTAGGTGTAGAGTGATGATTTTGATTTGGTTCGTAACAACGTTTATCCCTGAATTCCACACAGACTGGTATTTGTTTGGGATAGATTATTGTTAATCGTTATCATCTTAAAACTGTCTTTTATTGTTACTGTCCTTCATTAAAAAAAAAAAGAATATATATATATATATATATATATATATATATATATATAGAGAGAGAGAGAGAGAGAGAGAGAGAGAGAGAGAGAGAGAGAGAGAGAGAGAGAGAGAGAGAGTCACGCTCCTGTACATACCAAACGGTAACTACCAACGGTACATACCGCTGGCGCTGACCCATTTTATAAATGATTTTGAGTTGAATTTTTTTTATGGGGTATTTAAACATTTTGGGGGAGCCATATAAAAAAATAGGACAATTTTTTTTTTTTGCTATTTTAAAAAAAAAAAACTTTTGCAGTTTTTAAAGTGCTATAAAACCTGCGAAAGTGTGACCGATTTTTTTAAAATAGCAAAAATGATATTTTGAGTTGATATCTTTTATATGGGTCAATTGAAATGTTTAAATATCATATAAAAAAATTTAATTGAAAAATAATTTTTTTAGTATTTTAAAAAAGTGGTATGCACCGTTGGTATGTACACGAGACTCTCACTATATATATATAATCAAGTTCTCCAACTTACCTGCTATCAACATACCTATCACCATATCCATTTAAAAAAAATAGTAAAAAATGTATTTTCTCAACCATATTTAGCATACATGATTTACATAATAAAGAGATCATCTAAAAAAAATCATCAAAAAATTCAACCCGGAAGTCGTTGAAATGAAAAGTGGGTTTGTATGTACATTTTCGACCGTTCAAATTTTTTTCATCATCTCATCCACTTACGGGTCCAATTTCTTGATGCGTTTTTTTCTAGATGATCTCCTTACTATGTAGATCATGTATACCAAATTTGGTTAAAAAATATATTTTTTTAAAATAGGTATATTCATAAATATGTTCAGTGATGTATGTTGGAGAGACTGACTGTGTGTGTATATATATATATATATATATATATATATATATATATATATATATATATATATATATATATATATGTTAATTACGGTTTAGGTTAGATGTAAATGTGATTATATGTGTTGTTTCAATGTAATGTGTTTTGAATATATTGAATTATGCATAACTGTAACTCCTCTGTTTTCTGCTCGGATTTAAGCTTTTTCAGTCTTATTTTTGGCTCATTCACTCTTCTTGTCCTTTTAAGCAAGGATTTGGGCTAGATATGTCCCCGTTTAGTTAGTAAATGACTGTCCTTTTGAAGTTTCTTTAACAGTCTCTTGACTTTTAACCTGCAGTGACTGTTTATAAAATGTAAAGCAAGATTGGATTGTTTCTGCCTTTGTCTTAATCATTACACAACAATAGTGAAACAAATATGAACCATTTTTCCAAATTCACTGAAGTGTCAGGTAGACATTGAATGGTGTTTGTAATGGATTCATGTGAAGTAAAAACTCACCCAATATATATCTCACACGTCGCTGGGTTGGAAAATTATTACTCAACAAAAATTGTTTTCAAATACAAAATTACTTTCTCCATGTAGTTGGTTAAAAACTAGGCATAAAATACATGAAGAGAGGGTGTATGTCAACAAAAATTTAAAAAGAGAAACTATAACGATTGTTGTTCGTGTTCTCCTTTGTTTACTCTCTGTCTCCAAATCTCACTTCAGATCCAGTTTTCTGAGTTCTACTTTGATGCCTATGGACAACAGAGAGCTACAGCATTAGGTTCTTTTTATTTGTTTTGGTAACATATATAAAATGATTTGTCCACTTCTTTTGCACGACTACTATTGATACGACCTTCTTTGTAGACTACCCTGCTGTAGTCAATGGCAGCTTGCTGGGAGACTTTAAAATTGTCAGGAACCATGGCTTCCATAATTTTTTAAGGTTTTTTTTTTACTTTGGCCCATGAGATAATGTTGTATTTAGACTTATTCCCCGGCTTTTCAAATAATTAAACTTACCCTATGCAAAAGGTACAAGCGGGTTGAAGCATAAGGTACAAGCAGAATGATGCCCGTGCAGGTTGGTAACTCCTAAGTATTTGAAAAGCGGGGGTTATGTCTCATTACGGTATTATCTTAGGGGGGAAAGTATACAAACTCTTTTTTAAAGAGATCAAATTTAAATTACAATATGTATGTGTGTGTGTGTGTGTGTGTGTGTGTATATGTGTGTGTGAGTGTGTGTGTGTGTGTATATATATATATAGTTTGATACATTTATCATGATGGTGAGTTAATTTTTTTTTTCTGTCCCTAGAATGCTACTTTGCTTTGAAGGTATGGAATGGGCAACAAGCGGGTGCAGCGGCAGTTTTAGTGGCTGATACCATAGATGAGCCTCTAATAACTATGGATTCTCCCGAGGAGAGCTCTGATGCAGACGGCTACATAGAGAAAATCGAAATACCGTCAGCTTTAATTGAGCGATCATTTAGTGAAGCTCTAAAAGATGCCTTAAAGAAGGGTGATGAGGATGTTGTGATAAAACTTGACTGGAGAGAATCAATGCCCCACCCCGATCAGAGGGTCGAGTACGAGCTATGGACTAATAGCAATGACGAGTGCGGGGCTCGCTGTGACGAACAGATGAATTTCATCAAGGATTTTAAAGGACACGCGCAAATTCTCGAAAAGGGAGGTTACACTTTGTTTACACCACATTACATAACTTGGTATTGTCCTAAGCCTTTCATTCTTAGTAGTCAATGCAAGTCTCAATGCATAAACCATGGTAGATATTGTGCACCCGATCCTGAGAAGGATTTTGGTGAGGGGTATCAAGGAAAAGATGTGGTGTTTGAGAATTTGAGGCAGCTTTGCGTGCATAGAGTTGCCAATGAGAGCAGCCGGTCGTGGGTTTGGTGGGATTATGTGACGGATTTCCACATACGGTGTTCGATGAAGAAAAAGAGATATAGCAAAGAATGTGCCGAGGAGGTCATGAAAATGCTAAGTGAGTGTTATCTTACGAGATGTATTATTTTTAGCAGATTATGAATTATAAATTTGCATTGTAAGGCCATTTTTATGTTTAGAAAATGGCTTTATAGCTTAGTTTATAATTTATGACATGCTGAAAATAATCTACCTCCAATTGGGCTTTTCCACTCATGATATTCCTTTTTCTCTGTTCAAAGATTTGTTTTCTGAAATTTTAATCTGATCCACCAGATCTTCCTGTTGAGAAGATAAAGAAGTGCATGGGTGACTCTGAAGCTGATGTGGAAAATGAAGTCCTAAAAATTGAACAAGAACGTCAGGTCATATTCTACCTCTAATTTCCAGCTTTTGCTCTGTTCAATAAAACCCTTTAGTTACAAGATTGCAAGGGCTGCTGTTGGGACATACAAGTTAATTTTCATGACATGTGCTCCTTGCAAGGATCCAAACTTTTTGGTCAAGGAGAGAAAATGTAGTACTATCTAACATTAGAGGGGTGGAATAATAAAACATTTTGGACTAATAATTTTGTAACTTTTCAAAATGATGGGGGACTTGTCTTCGACATACATCAGCGCATGCCCATGCGTTAGTAATATCATGGGTTAAGCAGTCTTTAGTTAATTATCTCAGTTTTTGCAATTTATGAAGTTGAGTTTTGGTTCTGATTTGTGAAATACAGATTGGTCGAGGATCTCGTGGTGATGTTACTATCTTGCCAACATTGGTCATAAATGACGTTCAGTATCGAGGTTGTCAACAATACTCGTGTTATGGTCTTCTTGATAGTTGGCTTTTTAAGTCATAAGCACATTTTCTTGTCATATAGATGATAGATATGAAACCCACGTTTCCTTGATTATATTAAAGCTTCAATTTAATAGAGTATGGAAGACATCCTCTATGTGACTTTATGAGCTGTGTTTTAATATTTAACCCAATACATTAGTGCTATTTCTATGTAGATTTTTGGTAACGCCCCTGCATAACATATCATATTGCTAGTTATATTTTTCCTTTTTCATGAGAATGTTATAAAGAAGATTTTGCTTTCCTTTTCTTCTTTTTTCATAATTTGGGTAAGTTGATCATTGCTTGCTCGACTGCTTTTGTTCAGTTAAATTTTCTGTACTTTCCCAAAGAACAGATTGATAAATTCACATATAAAGTTTAAATTTTAAGTAATGAATTGTCATTCTGTGGTTCAAACTTCTGACATGAATGATGAGCCTTTATATGTGAATTTTTTAAATCAGGCTTTTCATAAAATTACAGAAATGGGAGCACAATTAATATAAAAACAACACAGCAATCATGATCTACCGTGTAACCATGATGTAACTATTCAAATACTTACATATAATTAAAAAACAATTCTCTTATAGAAAATTTACGTAGTTGATGCACGCAATTCTCCTCCAACAAGCTTGCGATACGAATAATTACATTTTTAGGCATCTGCCAGGATTTCCTAGTTTTACTAAATTCATTCTTTGAGTTTGCTTTTCTACTAGTAATTTAAACTTCTCATTATTCGTACTCTCAACCATCCTTCACATTTATGAATATAAGCTATTTTCTCAATTTTTCGCTTTCCAGTAGTCCCCACCTTTTAGCCTCTTCTGTTTCCTACATTTTTAATCAAATAGTTATGTTTGACGTACCTAATGCTAATGCCTATATCCATTATGATATACCGCTTTCTTCATTATGAATATGTATCATCCTAACTATTGGATTGATCCGAGTTTTGTTTTGCTTATTCTGAAGGGAAATTGGAGAGGACGGCTGTGTTGAAAGCCGTATGCGCTGGATTTGAGGAAACTACAGATCCTCCAATTTGTCTAAATGGAGGTTTGATATCTTCAATCACCGTATCTTTCATAATTTTATTGGTGAATCATGAATGATACATGAATTAAGGTGAAGGTACTGATAGTTTTGATTATCATCCATCTTTTATACAGATATTGAGACCAATGAGTGTCTTGAGAGAAATGGTGGCTGTTGGCAGGACTCAAAATCTAATGTTACCGCTTGCAAGGTATACAAAAGTGCTATTGTTATGTATATAGTAAGACACCTCTATAAATGATGCCCCTTGTAAAAGATATATAGCATTTTGGAAAAAATTTAAGAGTTGATGTTAATCACTAATATAAGGATGTTGTCTTTTACTCAGGACACTTTTAGGGGAAGAGTTTGTGAGTGTCCTTTGGTGAATGGTGTACAATACAGAGGGGATGGATACAGTTCTTGTGAAGGTACATGTTTTTTCCTTTCAAGATATAATTTGGGTCTATAATTTCATAATGATGATTCAATATGTATATTTTATAATGATGTTGTTAGGTATGTTTCAATAGTATTGAGCTCTCTCTCTCTCTCTCTCTCTCTCTCTCTCTCTCTCTATATATATATATATATATATATATATATATATATATATATATAAATATCATTATTTTCTGTTTTTAAAGGTGTTGTGGGCTTATTTGTATGTGTGTTGAATTTGTTCAATATTGACCTGCATTTGTGTTTCAAAATCTTCTCATTAAAGTACATCCTGTCTCGAATTACATTCTTTTTTAGGACGTCTCAAATTAGAAGTTTGTCTTTTGAACAAATGTACAAATTGCATGCTAGCTAGAGCTTTGCTTTCGACCATTTGTTACATTAAAATAATATTGCCTTAAAAAGTTTGACCTTCAAATGGTGATGATCTTAGCTTGAGATGGAGGGAGTGATTCCAAAATATATTACCTTATTGATTCAGAATTTATTCTTGTTATTTCAAATTTGTTCATTCTGTTTCTGGAATCACATACCAGTTTCTACCCTTATATAATGGGAAATTCCTCTAATTTCTTACCTTTCCTCCCACTTAACAGCTTTTGGACATGGAAGGTGTACAATAAACAACGGAGATTGCTGGTCGGAAATTAGAGATGGACGAAGATTCTCAGCTTGCTCAGTTCTGTGAATTTTGTCCCTTTTCTTTAGCTTTTCACTTGTGATTTATGCATATCCTTGCACTTTATTTTCGAACTCAAATTCTTTCCCCCAATCTCTAGAATTTTCTTTTTATATGAAAAATGTTGAGAATAACGGGTACAAAACTCTAATATTCGCAAGAAATGATTATAAGGAAGTACTCACTAAACCACTCTTTCAAAACACTTAAAGAAGACCAACTCATAAAATACTACACTCAAACTAAGATACAAATGCTAATTGCCTTTTGTTTTACTTCTTCTTGGATGATTTTAACCAAATGAGAAGCTTGCCTATTTATAGGCTAAGTAAGCAAATTATAGCCACAAATTTCTTATTTTCCCTTCCACCACTTGTTCAATATGTGGTGGCCTGACTTCTCCATTAATGGTAGTGGGATTAACTAGTGGTGGCCTAATTTCTCCACTAATGGTAGTCGGCTTAATTAGTGGTGGCCTAATTTCTCCACTAATTGGTGTTGATATCAAAACAGGAGTCTGATCTAACCGGCTGTCACTGTCCACAAGGTTTCCACGGGGACGGTCAAAAATGCGAAGGTTATTTTCTTTTATTTTTCGTCTGTATTTCTCTTCTTTTTTTGACACAGAATCTCCAAGATCAGTATACAATAATTTATATATGTGACTTGTTATATATTCTAAGATTAATAAATCTAAAATCTTTAATTTTTTTTCCTTGTTTTGATTGTCTGCCAGATATAAATGAATGCAAGGAAGGTATAGCTTGTCAGTGTGATGGCTGCACTTGTAAGAACACGTGGGGTGAATATGATTGCAAGTGCACTGGGGACAAACTATATATAAAGGAGCAAGATACGTGTATAGGTAAGCTAATACGTTTCGATTTCAACGCTAAACAACTCTACTTTCACGAATGTGTAGTGGCAACTATATTTTGCATCTCTTAATCCGAACACAGGTATCAGAATAATGGAAACCTGGAAAATCCAATTCAAAACCATTTGACAATGTTTAGAGGGGATCTAGAACTACGAAATTTTGATGGCAGCAATAATTTCTGATATGCGAATTTATATTCCTAACATCCCACGTTGGATGTGACTGAACCATACGTGCAGACAAGTTATGTTCCATGATGTGGTGCATGTGTGGCCAAACATCTCCCCATTTATTTACTCAGAAATATTGCAACATATATTTACTCTCCATGAAAAATTATGATCATTGTTCGTCCATTGTACAGAAAGAGATGCATCGAAATTTGGATGGTTCCTTACGTTTGTGGTCCTAGCGGCTGTGGCGGGTGCTGGTTTAGCTGGTTATGTATTTTACAAATACAGGTTTCGGGTATGTGTAATAAATATGAACCGACAAAATTGTGCTTTTTTTCCATCAGTTTCATGTTGAAGTATTTATCTAAAGCATTTGTTTTTACTCATCGTAGTCTTACATGGACTCGGAGATTATGGCAATTATGTCACAGTACATGCCTCTGGACAGCCAGCATCAAAATCAAGTCGTCCATCACGAGACTGAACCTCTTCATCAAGGTTCAACTGTATAAGACAAGGTATCTAACTTCAGTTATTGTTGATTTTGGCTCTCCTATTTTTTCAGTTTTGGTTTATTTACAAATTTGTCATTTTGGCTCAAATCTATAAATACAAGTGTTATTTCTAGGTTTTGGGAGATGACAAGTTTAAAAATTATTTTGAGAGTTATCAAAGCTAAAGAGAGATAGAGCTGGTGAGTTCTTGTGAGGCTGTGAGTGACTTTCTAAGAGAGATAAATTGTGTGTGTGTATAACCTTTGAGTTCCTCCATTTATCTATAGAAAGAAGAAATCCTTCTTGGTGGATGTAGCCCAAATTTTGGTGAACCACGGTATATCGTTGTTGTTTTGTTTTGATGATTGCTTATATGCTCATATTGTCTCTTCATTGATGTTTGGTTGAATCGATTGGGAGTTTGCACACTAGTTCATTTTCGGAACAAGGTCTTGGGTGTTTTCCGCACACCAAGTGTTTGATAAAATTCCCGAGTGAATTTTATCTTCTTGGTCGCTAGAGATAGTCTTGCTTTAGCGCAACAGTTATTCGTTGAGCAGCCCAGCTTCTTTCTGTGCTATATATGACCCAAAAAAACTAGCATAAAAGTGGGTTAGAATACCACTAGTCTTGTGTGTGAGCTCCGCATTCGCAAAATACTTGTTGAAGCATTCCTAACACATTAGGGTATCATGTTATTGTGTGAATTTATTTCCTCAGTAGTTTTGGTGAGTTAGATGCCAGGACTATTATTGAAGGGGTCAAAGAAAAATATGCCCTGTTATTTCTTTATTTTACCCAAGTTGTTAAAAATATGGGGCTAACATGTTATACTAAAAAAATTAAAATAGGGTGACAAATTCAAGTTTGTTACACTTCAATCAACTGGCTCCTTCTTAACATAGGCTATCCATGTCTAGAGTTACTCCTTTATGTTAAGATTCGTTGTTTTTATAAAGTTTGATTGAGGTATCATTTATTTTCATTATTTCCTCAAGAAATTATCATAATCAATAAGGATGTCAATTAACACTTTTTTTCCTTTTGCAGCAAGAGAAATCTTCCATGAAAAGGAATTTACTTTGCTGTTTGTGAAGTTTCGGATCCATCAGACAGAGTCAGGTGGATTAATACGAGTCTGTGAATTATATATAGAAAACTAATCTTCTCATTTTTTATTTTCTCCTCTTTTTCTTTCTTTTGTAAATGAACTTATTGAGATGTATATTGAGGTTTAAAGAGAAAAAAACAAAGGTGAAACGAGAGTTACACCTAATAACATTTGAATAAATTTGATACATGCTCTCATGACAGTATAATTGCAAAGGCTAAAAAGAAGTCAAAAAACAGGATCACAATTCGTTTGTGAACGTTGTTGTTATGAGACGCAGTGTAGCAACTAGAGAACATATGGCGATATTTATACAGGGGAAAGAACAACATTTGGATATATTTATAACAGAATTGTCGTCATTACATGTGAATTGTTGGGTAATCAAGGAGTGTCTCTATCTCTTACTGCGCACTCTCATCAAATTATGGGGTGGTGTGTTTAAATTTGGTGCAGTTGTGCGCCGGTGAAAGCCAGTTCACTTGACGGGTAAAACGGTTTTCTCATTTGACTGTTCTTTCTTGTTTTGAATTTTTGGGGTATTTTTGAATTACAAATTGATAAATTTACCGAGCTTTTACATGCAATCATAAAATCTAGGGGAGGTCAATGCCTTGCTATGCAACAGTTCACTCAAATGATTCTTGTTAAAAAACCCAATTCATTAATTAGTATTAATAAATTTGATTTTTACCAATTCACTAGTTTACTAAGTATGTTCTCAAATAGTTTATGCGATATTTTGTTTATCTAACACCTACCATTTGAAAATATTTTCGATCTAATAAGTCCCATTTGAAAACATTTTGTAAATATATACAACTTGTGCAAATAGAACATATTAAAAAAAAATTGTTTTAATGAGACCAATTAAAATAATATATATTATGTAAACAAAACATATTTTTGAAGCTCCGTCAGTAAATAAATAGATTATCATTGTGGGATGTAATTGCGTGATCATTATTGTGGGTGCAATGTTGGAAATTAATGTTAAGTGACGAAATTTAATTTCAATTGTATTAAATTTCGAATTTTCCATTTATGTGGTTTTAATAAATGTTATATAATTAATTAGGAATGTGATAAATAAAAATATTAAAGGATTGGGTAAACCTTATCCGTTAGTCACATGATGATTACTGGCATTAGTGGAAGACTTGAAAAGAGTCCCACCACCACTAGGATTTCGGACCTCTTCCCCTTATAAATAGATACATCTACATCATCTAGAGTCATCTCAATACACACTGTTTCTAAGGAGAGAGAGAAAATCCGAAATTCTTATTATTCGTATTTTCTCACAAATATTCCGGGCACATAAGAGAGTAATTCTGGATTATTCAAGAAGGGATTCAATTATTACAATCAATTGCAATGGACAAAGGTCAGTTTTGATCATAATTATAAAGAATTTATGATTTTGTGATTACATGAAGATTAAACATTCTGAATTCATGACAAAACTGTTTTTAACATGATGTAGCATTATGGATTATATCCGGTTTTATGATTGTCAAAATAGTATTGATTAACATGTGGTATCAGAGCATTCGGTTTATAATCTCATGTTTTCCGTTAATGAAAACTCCTTTATAACAATTCTAATTTATGATCTTTTGAAAATCTGGAAATTTGAAATTTTTGGTAAATTTGAAAATCTGGAAATTTTGTTTTTCTGAAAATTTGAAATTTTTAAGCAATATGATAATAGTACATATGGTAATTCGAATTTGTGTTATGTATGATATTAAGAACGAAATTACTGCTACAGTCCTTATCTTATGAAAACTGTCCCATTATTGTTCAACCACTTTTCGTATTATAAGAACCCTATTATGTCGTTAACATTATTTTATTGTTTCGAGTTGTGTAGGCATTCTGGAAAACACATTTATTAATCATGGTAAGAAAACAAATCTGTTTTTAAGATTAATTAAGAGAAAACTGTGATTTGGCGCAAAATAGATTTCGGGAGAATTTTTTTTTGCGAAGTGAATAGTGATTTTTGAATTTTTTTAGTGTCCGATTGACTTGAAACTCGGTAGGTTGACTGGAAATGGGCCAACGATCGAATTTCACCGCCTTTGGCCGTGATGTAATGTGTTTTTCGGCAATCCGAGTCCGTTAAGGCCCTCAAAACTCCGTTTTTGCCATTTTATGAAATAATCTCGGGGCTTATAAATCTTTACAGAAAATTGATATTAACGTTCCGCAAAAGTTTTGATTTTCTGGCATGTTTTACTTCGATTCTGTGGTGAAAACTCTTTTTTGCCATTTTGACAAAATTCATGTATTTTGTGTTTTTACTATACCTGGGCAATTCTGTTTTTTAGGCATTTAAGCTGTTATTGGTATATTTATAATTACTGATAGATTACATATTATAGTTAATATTTAATGCATGATTAACTGTATTTAAATTGGGGCATGTATGAAATTATTCATTTGAGTTAAGTCAAAGGTCAAACACATGCTGAGACTATATGTACGAATAATACACTTACATGCATTAAAGGTTTATTCTAATGTTAGTTATAAAATTGGATTAAGGCGCAACACATGGTAATTTTTGAATTAAACAACATTAGAAAAACTTTTGTGAAAAACAGAATAGTTGATATTAAGTCCATTAATCATGGTATTAAAGGTTTAGGCAACAAAGACAGATACCAAAATTATGAGACCATGATAAATGAATTATAGGGTAATATATCTTTACAATCTGAGCATTATGTGATGATTAACACAGATTCCATGATATTCAGATTGTAAATGAAATATGCCAAATTTTTTAGTCAACAATTCATATTCGACCCTTGCAATTTTGGTTGTATGTGAAAATTTAATTTGAGAACATTGTTATTAATTGTAGTTCCCCTTAACCTGTATTCGCAAGCTCAGCCCTATTCCAAATTTGATGGAACTAATTTTTCTGAATGGAATGAGCAAATTGAGTTCAGCCTAGGGGTTCTCGACTTGGACATGACAATTATATGTGATGAACCCGTTGCTATTACTGATGCAAGTAACGAGGATGAAATTGTTGTCCATGAAGCATGGTCTCGATCCAATAGGTTGGCCGTTATATTTATGCGAATGTGCATTGCTGCTAACATTAAGACCTCCCTACCTAAAACTACGAAAGCGAAAGAGTATTTGAACAACATTAAGGAACGCTTTCGCACTGCTGATAAATACCTTGTTGGGAAACTGATGGCTGACCTGACCACTATGAGGTTCGATGGCACTCGAACCATGAATGAGCACATTATAGAGATGACCAATCTGGCTGCTAGACTTAGAGTTTTGGGCATGACAGTGGATGAGTCTTTTCTCATCCAATTCGTCCTAAACTCCCTACCTCCTGAGTATGGGCCTTTCCAAATCAATTACAACACTATAAAAGAAAAGTGGAATGTAAATGATTTGCAAATCATGTTGGTACAGGAGGAAGGAAGACTTAAGCAATAGAATAGCCATGTGACAAAGGGACAGGTGGCAAATCTGACAGTCAAAGGAGTTAGTTTTAAGAAGAAGTTTGGCAAGGGAATTAAGAAAGGTCCTGGATCGTCTCATCAAGCTGAACCATCAACTGCTGATGTAAAGAAGGAAAAGAACGACAAGTGTCACTTCAATAAAAAGAAGGGCCATTTCCAGAGGGATTGTCATAAACGAAAGGCCTGGTTCGAGAAGAAGGGTAAGCCCTTTATTTATGTTTGTTTCGAATCAAACCTTATTAACGCTCCTTCTAACACTTGGTGGATTGATTCAGGTTCTATGTGTCATGTTTCTAATTCGATGCAGGGCTTCACTTCGATCCGCAAAAAAAATCTAAATGAGCATTTTCTCTACATGGGCAATAAAACGAAGGCTAAAATAGAAGCTATTGGATTCTTTCGCCTGATTTTAAGCACTGGATTTATTTTAGATTTGCAAGAAACTTTTTATGTTCCCACAGTTTCTAGGAATTTAATTTTTGTTTCCAAACTTGCCTTAGACGGTTTTGCAATTGAATTTAAGTACAATGGTTTTGGTTTGATTAAAAATTCTAATAATGTTGGTTCTGGATTTTTATTAGATAGTTTATATCAATTGAATCTTGAAAATAATTTTTTTAAAACCCTTGTGACCCTACATCCTGATGTTGGTACGAAACGTACACTTAATGATGAAAAATATGCTTATTTGTGGCATAAAAGATTAGGGCACATGTCCAGACCGAGAATTGAAAGGCTCATTAAAGATGGAATACTCCATAACCTGGATTGGGCCAATTATGATGTTTGTGTGGACTGTATTAAAGGAAAACAGACCAAACATATAAAGAAAGGATCCACAAGAAGCACCCAGCTACTTGAAATAATACATACAGACATATGTGGACCTTTTGATATTCCATCCATTGGTGGAGAAAAATACTTCATCACCTTTATAGATGATTTTTCACGTTATTTCATTTTGTACATGTTGCATGATAAATCTCAGTCTATGAACGTCGTTGAAATATATATTAATGAGGTTGAGAGGCAACTAGGCAAAAAGGTGAAAATTATTAGGTCTGATAGAGGTGGTGAATATTATGGTAGATATGACGAGTCAGAGCAACGCTCTAACCCATTTGTTAAATTCCTTAAAAAATTAGGTATTTGCGCCCAATACACAATGCTAGGATCACCTTGGCAGAATGGTGTAGTTGAAAGGCGTAATCGTACACTTATAGAAATGGTTAGGAGTATGATAAGTAGGACCCAATTGCCTACATTTTTGTGGACACATGCATTAAAGATCGTTGTACACATCTTAAATAGGGTTCTTAGTAAGTCAGTTTCAAAAACCCCTTTTGAACTTTAGAAATGATGGAAACCCAATTTAAGGTATTTACGTGTGTGGGGCTGCCCAGCGGAAGCTAGAATCTATAAACCTCATGAAAAGAAATTGGATCCTAGGACATTATCATGTCATTTCATTGGGTATCCAGAAAAGTCGAAGGGATATAGATTCTACTGTCCAAATCATACAACTAGAATCATAAAAACCGGAAATGCTAAATTCATTGAAGAAGGTGAAGTAAGTGGGAGTATAAAAGAAAGGGAGGTAATCATTCAAGAAGTCAGGGTACAAATTCCTATACCCAGAGTTCATAACAGACCTGTTGTTCCTAATGTAGTTGTTGAACCGGTCATTAACCCAATCAATAACAATGAACAACAAGTGAATGATCAACCAACTGAACAACCACATAATGAGACTATAATCGATGAAACTTTGGAAGCACCACAGGAAGTGACATTAAGAAGATCTCAAAGAGAAAGGAGATCAACAATTCCGGATGATTATGTGGTATACCTTCAAGAGATCGAATTTAACATAAGGAATATTAATTATCCAGTTTCTTATGAAAAATTTGTAAATAGTGATGAATTCGATAAATGAATTGATGCCATGAATGAAGAAATAAAATCTATGAATGACAATAAAGTTTGGGAGTTGATCGAATTGTCAGAAGGATAAAAATGAGTTGGGTGCAAGTGGATCTTTAAGACCAAACTTGACTCAAAAGGCAATATCAAACGACATAAAGCTAGACTTGTTGCCAAAGGTTTTAATCAATGAGAAGGCATTGATTATAATGAGACCTTCTCTCCAGTTTCAAAGAAGGACTCATTGAGAATCATTGTTGATGCAAAAAATTGGATCGAATCCCATTTTTATGATCACAGATAAATAGATGAAAGCAATCCAATCAAGCACATAAGAGACAAAGATTTTTAAAGTGGTTCGGCTATGAATAAAGCCTACGTCCACTGTTATTTTATTCCCAGGGGTTTACAATAGCACCATAGGGTGTAGAGAGAGAAAGGATGTGTATCTTGTGTATGGGGTTTCTAGGTTCTCTTGGATCTCTCTCTCTCCTTTTTTTTCTTGGCTAAGGGAATACATGTATTTATAGTGATGGGAGATAAAGAGATTCATTGAATGTAGACATTTATACATTATGTCTACATTCAACGAATCTAATTGTTGAATTGCTTGGTATGCTATGTGTTGTCATCTACAGTATAAATGTACATTAATGCTCATTAAATGCATAGTTATCCTTTGATCTTCCTGGTTGGTATGCCGATCAACTCTCCTCGGGTGCCGACTAACTCTCCTCGGGGGCCGACCAACTCTCCTCGGGTGCCGACTAATTCTCCTCGGGTACTGACTAACTCTCATTGGGTGCCGACTAACACTCCTCGGGTGCCGACCAACTCTCCTCGGATGCCGATCAACTCTCCTCGGGTGTCGAATATTGCCACGTAGGATGACATGTGTCCTTTTCTGATTGGTCCTCGTAGATGGAGAATTTTTGCGTTAACAGAAGCCCCCAATGCTCCATGCTTGATGGTTTACTTGAAAGGATGGAGTATTTATTCTGCAGTGTTGCTCGGTGCTCGTGAAATTCTTGATCTACCTTCTTGATTTGTTCAACATAAAGTGCATTATCTCCTGGACGACATATGATGCAGGTTGATCGGCGGTTGCTAATCTTTCTTTTGAGGAACTCCGTGTGCTATGTATCACCCCTGGGAATTTGGATGCAACCATGCCATAGTATGCAGCTTGTAGCTTGTCATAATCTTCAAGTATGTTGATTGGTTCGCTAGCCGACCAACTGCCTCCTGTGCCGAGCCACTGAGTGTTAACTTCGCGTGCTTAATTCTTCTGATTTATGATCCTCTGAATACTTTGTCGAGTAACATACTAGCTTTTGAAACCAACTCTTCAATCTGATTAGTACCAAGCTAGTGGTGGACTTCGAAACATTTTCATACAACTTCTTCTTCAATATTGGTCGGGATAGTAGTAGCAAAGATCTCAGTGCTGTAGATGCTAAATTTGACTTTTGAACTTCAATAGTATGTGCATAATAACTCCTGAATATGCCTCCTCAACTTCTGAATGTACCTCCTGAACTTCTGAATACGCCTCCGTGTGAGTTTGTGAAGTTGAATTTGGTGCTCGACTGCATGATGTTATAAGAATGTGCCACCAAATCAACAAATATATCTGTAATAGAAGCCCCCAAATGAACAAATACTTTATCGAGGACCTCCTAGATCGACCATCCGTGATGAATATCAGGATTCTCAAAGATCTTAACTTCATAAATTCTTCTCTTGCTTTAAATGATCCACCTGCTGGCGAGGAACCTATTTCAAAAGTAGAGGGGAAGAAACCAATAGAATGGGAATATTGATGTAATAAATTTGTATTTCATTCCTGATGTATTTTGTTTTTTATTTTAATGAAAGACTTTCTTTTTTGTTCGCAATCTTAATTGCTATTGTCTTGTAAAATACTTTACATCTGTGCATATGTATCTGTTAAAAAGATAACAATATTGTGTTGTTTGTCGATCAACTTATTGTCGCCTAGTTTGAATTTGTGGTAACCATTTGATAAAAAATGATGTTTTGTTTGTCGACCAACTTAGTAAAAAAGTTACGAGTATCAAAAATGTTGCTCAATCACTTTCTCGTTTTCATAAAATGTTTCCGACCAACCAAGGTCGGTAAATTTTTCTTTTCGACCAACTACAGTTAGTTGGTTTTTATCCCCGACCAGCTATAGTTAGTGGATTTTTCCTCTACGAGCAACTTTGGCGCTTTCTCGAATAATCTTACCTCCCGACCAACATAAGTTGGCATTTTCGAGAAGATATTTACCTCCCAACCAACATAAGTTGGCATTTTCGAGAATATATGTACTTCCTAACCAACATAAGTTGGCATTTTTAGGAATATTTTGTTTCCTAACCAAACAGGTTGACATTTTTAGGTATTTTGTTTCCTAGCCAAACAGGTTGGCATTTTTAGGAATATTTTGTTTCCTAACCAACCGAGGTTGGCATTTTTAGGAATATTTTATTTCCTAACCAACCGAGGTTGGCATTTTTAGGAATATTTTTGCTGAGTAGTCTGAGCTTTGCCGAGTTTTGCCGAGGAGTGTGTAGCACTAGTATTCCCCAAAAAATTTTCAATAAAAGCAGCAGGTATAATAGCTTCACTTCCAAACGCCAACATATATGGTGATTCTCCAGTTGCTGCTCGGGGAGTAATACGATAAGCCCACAGTACTGACTGTAACTCGTTGATCCAGTTTGCTTTTGCGTCACTTAGTCTTTTCTTCAATCCATTTAGCAGTGTTCTGTTCGCCACTTTAGTCTGTCCGTTGCTTTGGGGATGTCCTGGTGCCGAGTGGATCTTTAAGATATTGGATTGATGGCAATAGGCAGCGAACTCCTCGTTGTCAAATTGTGTTCCATGGTCTGTGATGAAGGCATGAGGAAGACCATATCGACAGATGATATTCTTCCAGATAAATTGGTACACCTTGTCGTACGTCATATCAATGAGAGGCTCAGCTTCTACCCACTTAGTAAAATAATCCACTGCGACGACGAGGTATTTGAACCTTCCCCTGGTCGTTGGCAGTGGCCCGACCAGATCTACTCCCCACATGAAAAATAGTCAAAGGGAAGTGATGGGTGTCAACAATGCTTATGGAGTTCTTTGGATGGAGGAAAAGCGCCGGCACTTGTCACATTTCTTGGCATAGGCTATACAATCAGCTCTCATCGTTGGCCAGTAGTATCCCTGCGTCATCATCCTTTGCAAAAACGTCTGACCTGCTACATAGGCTCCACAAGACCCTTCATGGACCTCTTTAATCAAATATTTCACCTCGGTGGGATGCACACATCTTTGCAAACCTTCCATAATTCCTCGTCTATATAGAATACCGTTAATTAATACATACCGAGCAGCTTTAAACTTCAATTTCTTGGCTGCGAGCTTGTCAATTGGTAATTCTCCCTCCTCAATATATGCCCTGATGGGATCCATCCAAGATGGTCCTAAATCAAGGGTAATAAAATTCATCGTCAGATCTTCATCTATACTCCGACCAACTAAAACTTCAATTGGGATTGTTCTTCGTAGCACGGTACGAGTAACTGATGTTAATCGAGCTAAGGCGTCTACTCTCGCATTCTCCATTCTTGGTATTCTGACCAGCTGAATAGCAACAAATTCTGATACCAACTCCATCACCTTTGCATGATACCTAATCATTGATTCTCCTTTGGCTGCATATATTCCCAACATTTGACTTACGATTAATTGAGAATCAATGAAGACAATAACCTGCTGCGCCTCCATAATTTTTACCAAATTAAGACCTGCAATCATGGCCTCATACTCAACCTCATTATTGGAAGCTTTGAATTAGAATCGTAGGGAGTATTCCATGTCGACCTCGTCCGGGCTGTTCAAAACGATCCCTGCCCCACAGCCTGTTGTGCAAGATGAGCCATCTACATATAGCCTCCATATAGGTAACTCGTCTTCAAATTTTTGATCTGACAGAGTTCCTCGGTGAAATATTTGTTGCTTCCTTTCATCCTCCCCATATATTTCTTGCTCCTCGTCGATCATCTTTTCTTGCCCTTTTACCAATCGGAGTTGGTCTGAGCTCGAAATTGATGATCCTGTAACATCCACTCGCCCTTTTACCAACCGAAGTTGGTCTGAGCTTGTGTCTGTTGATTCTGTAACATCCACAGGTTGATCAACGAGCAACTTTTGCTCCTCGGGGGTATCAGAATAGGTGAACTCTGCTATAAAATCTGCTACAGCCTGCCCTTTTAGCGATGATCTGGGTTCGTAAACTATATCATATTCACCGAGCTCTATTGCCCAATACATCAATCTCCCTGATTTTTCTGGTTTATGAAGGGCTTGCCTCAATGGCATATCAGTATATACTACTATGGTATGAGCTTAGAAGTATGGCCTCATTCTCCTACTTGCCTCAATCAACGCCAGTGCCAATTTTTCCAGCCTCGGATATCTGATTTCTTCTCCTCGGAAGGCCTTACTCGTGTAATAAATTGGTTTTTTCACTCCATTCTCCACTCTGATCAACGCCGAGCTAACTGCATTCTCCGATACTGCTAGATACAAGTACAATTTTTTCCATCACCGGCCTGGACAACAGTGGAGGTGCTCCCAGGTATTTCTTCAAGTCTTGAAAGGCCTTCTCACATTCATCATTCCACTCAAAAGTCTTTCGGAGCGTTGTGAAGAATGGGAGACATCTATTAGTTGCTCGCGATACAAATCTGTTGAGTGCTGCTACTCGTCCTGTGAGACTCTGTACTTCTTTCTTCGTCGTTGGAGATCGCAGCCCTAATAGTGCTTTGATCTTTTCAGGATTTGCTTCAATACCTCGTTGATTGACAATATACCCAAGAAACATTCCTTCTCGAACTCCAAATATGCACTTCGTCGGGTTCAGCTTCATTTGATATTTATCCAGTTGATCAAAGGTCTGGCCTAAGTCAACTAGATGATCGGCAGCTTTATTGCTCTTTGTCAGCATATCGTCAACATAGACTTCCATATTGCAACTGATTTATTCATCAAAGATTTTGTTCATCAGCCGTTGATATGTCGCACCTGCATTTTTCAAACCAAAAGGCATAACATTATAACAATAAGTTCCCCTATGGGTAATGAAAGAAGTACTCTCCCTGTCTTCAGGTTTCATTTCAATCTGGTTGTAACCAGAATAAGCATCCATGAAGCTCAGCAACTCATGTCCCGAGGTAGCATCGACTAGTTGATCAATTCGGGGCAGCGAAAAGTGATCCTTTGGGCATGCTTTATTGAGGTCGGTGAAGTCTACACACATCCTCCACTTGTTATTCTTCTTTTTTACCATCACCACATTTGCTAAACAGTCTGGATATTTAACATCTTCAATGAAACAAGCTTTCTGGAGCTTCTCGACTTCCTCCTGTATAGCTTGATTCTTCTCGGGACTGAATACTCTTCTTCTCTGCTTCACAGGCTTGATCTCCTTATTCACATTGAGTTCGTGACATTAGAAGTTTGGGTCTATCCCTGACATATCTTCATGACTCCATGCAAAAGTTTGTCTTCTGCTTCTAAGGAAAGTTATCAATCCTTGTTTTAATGAGGCTTCCAACGACGAACATATTTGAGTAGTTCGTTCAGGGTGCTCGTCGTCCAGAATGATATTTTCAGTAGCTTCCACCACTTGACCCTTCACGAGTTGCGACTCATCTCTAGGATCCAATGTTTCAATTTCTGCACCTTCATCCACTTGATAAGTAGTAGTCTTTTTCCTCGACTCCTCCAGCTCCTCTTGCTCGGCAGATGAATAATAACATTCCCGAGCTACTTTTTTATCACCTTTCACAAATCCTACTCCAAAATTTGTTGGAAATTTTAGGCACTGATGTACTATAGATGGCACTACCTCGAACTTCTTCAATCCTACTCTTAACTCGATTAAGTCAAGTATGAAGCTCTATGCCCAGGATTGGGGCATGTATGAAATGAATCTGATGGTGCCAATTGAATTATTGTTTGCAGTCTTGCTGCTGTGTTGTGTGCAGTCTAGCTGAATGAAAATATCAATTATTATCCAATTATTATCCAACTATTATCAATTATTTATTTTGAATGTAAATAATATCCAAAAATGTAAATGTAAATAATATTCAAAACCCCACCCACCCCCACCCCCTGCCCCCCTCCCGATGTTTATTATTTTCACAATGTTCTTACAATATTTATTGATGAACTATGTGGGAGTATAACCCATATTGAATTATAAAGTAAAAATCTATAAAATTGATGTCTACTTTTAGTGTTGTGTATATATGTTAGTTGATGCCATTATATTTTTAGCCTAATTAGATTCTAAGGTTATCTCAATTTATATTTTTCTTTTTCTATCTAATAATTTTCAACGTAAGAGCACAGTACATAATTCCAAACACGTCCTTTATTTTTTTTTTTTTTCGTATCAATTTGGAGTTTTACTGTACATTTTTTTATCTTGAGATTCTATATTATAACGTATGTGTAAGTTCCGTCAATACCATGTCGTTTCAATTTTGTAATATTATGTTTTTTCAAATATTTTAAAAGTTATTAAATGGGTGCCCCACCCCCACCCCCTGCCCCCTCCCCCCGCCACACACATACTCACACACCTACACACACACCCCACCCCACCCCCTGCCACCCTCCACCACCCCCTCCCCCACCACACACCACCACACATATACATACACACACATACACACACATATACACATACATACACATACATATACACACGCACACACCCCGCCCTGCCCCCGCCCTGCCCCACCCCGCCCCACCCCGCCCCACCCCCTACTCCCACCCTGCCCCACCCCCCACACACGCACACACATACACGCATATATATATATACACATACACACATAAATATACACGCAAACATATATATAAATGGAAGAGAGAGAGAGGGAGAGAGAGAAAATCGACCTGAAAGTAGAGAGAGAGAGAGAGCAGCGTCGAGAGAGAGAGAGAGGGAGGGAACGGCGGGAAAAAAGAAGGGGATAGGGTTTTTGCTGCAAATATTGTCACGGTCGTGTCAAGGTCATTGACCGTGACAAGTATTTAAAGAATTGTCACGGTCAATGACCGTGACAAGTCCGTGACAAGTAAATTTGTCACGGACTTGTCACGGTCATTGACCGTGACAATTAGTTGTCACGGTCGTGTCAAGGTCAATGACCGTGACATAAAACGCATGTTTTTTGTCACGGTCAATGACCTTGACAAGGCTGGCCGGCTGAAAGGTGACAATTTGCCCATTTTGGTGTAGTGTGCGTTGTTTTTGTTCGGTATTGACCTTTTAAGGTCTTTATGTGCTGTTGATGAGCATCCAAGAATTGTACTGGGCAGATAATTTTTCCTGAGCACCTGTTGAGGCTGAATCATATAAAAATTATGATTAGAATAATTATTCATCCGACCAATATATAGTGTGCATTGGCTTCAATATTGGATAATTTAAATTTTCAGATAATAATATGAGAGATAACAATCAAAATATCTCGTGTTCTCATAAAAATATGATGTACATAAACGTGTCTCCATAAAAATATTTAACGGACTTGCGATTATGAAATTTTCGTTTATTCATATTTGAAATAAAAACCAATCCACTAATTTAATAAAATCGTGATTTGCAATATTTTGCAGATTTGATAAATGAAAAATTGGACAACTAATTTATGTTTATAATCATAAAAAGCATGACTGAATCAAAAGATGTATGTATGTATGTACAACATATAATTGATTATTCATATATTGATAAAATTCATCGTATCAACACAATTACATAATATGATTATTTGTGCAGAGAACATAGTTTTCTTGAAGAGAGAGAAAATGGGTCTGATTCAATTCATGTTAATATCGGAATGGAAAATACATAATCGTTCTTAATGCTTATCGATATCCTAACATATTTGTTCAGAAAATCTTCAAGTGGATCCATAGATGCAAGGATTTGTATAATATTTATGAGTCTAAAATTCACCAGATCCCCAAATTGAAATCGATCACACAGGTAGTGCATATAAAAATTATGACTAAATTAAAAGATTTTCAAATGAATCAAATTTGTATATACTCATATAAAAGAGATTTATGAATATAGAGAAATTATTTTATCTCCTTAAAGAAGAAATAATATAATATGTACACAAATTTCTCAAACTTTGTGATTATGAAATGTACATTTATGCAGATTTGTAAAATTAGATTCAACAATTTGTAAAATCATGATTGAATTAAAAGATGTATGAACAATATATAATTGATTTGATCTCTAATTTTATGGATATAAACATATGAGAATCATGATTTGAACAAAAATATAATGGGAATTTGAATAATCATCAAAGATCTTTCACAAATTATTTCAAAATCAACAAAGAAAATTATCAAATCTTATCATCATCGTATATATTGGTATATTTAATCATTTAAAATATTTATTCCATGATATAAAATTGAAACTTGAGAATCAAGCAAAAAGTTATGATTTATGAAATCCACTATTTTTCAGATATCTAAATAAGAATTAATCTAGCAGTTATGATTTAAAAATCATGATATGCAACATTTTGTAGATAAAAATTGGACAATTAATTTATGTATATAAACATAAAAATCATGATTGAATCAAAAGATGTATGTATAATATATAATTGATTATACATATAGAAAATAAAAACTTAGCTTTTGATGGAGAACAATGCTTGTAACACGTTCCCACAGACGGCGCCAATCTGTTGATGCAAAAAACTGGACCGAATCCCATTTTTATGATCACAGATAAATAGATGAAAGCAATCCAATCAAGCACATAAGAGACAAAGATTTTTAAAGTGGTTCAGCTATGAATAAAGCCTACGTCCACTGTTATTTTATTCCCAGGGGTTTACAATAGCACCATAGGGTGTAGAGAGAGAAAGGATGTGTATCTTGTGTATGGGGTTTCTAGATTCTCTTGGATCTCTCTCTCTCCTTTTTTTTCTTGGCTAAGGGAATACATGTATTTATAGTGATGGGAGATAAAGAGATTCATTGTATGTAGACATTTATACATTATGTCTACATTCAACGAATCTAATTGTTGAATTGCTTGGTATGCTATGTGTTGTCATCTACAGTATAAATGTACATTAATGCTCATTAAATGCATAGTTATCCTTTGATCTTCCTGATTGGTATGCCGATCAACTCTCCTCGGGTGTCGACTAACTCTCCTCGGGGGCCGACCAACTGTCCTCGGGTGCCGACTAATTCTCCTCGGGTACTGACTAACTCTCCTGGGGTGCCGACTAACACTCCTCGGGTGCCGACCAACTCTCCTCGGGTGTCGAATATTTCCACGTAGGATGACATGTGTCCTTTTCTGATTGGTCCTCGTAGATGGAGAATTTTTGCGATAACAATCATATTAGCGTTGGTGGCTCATTATGATTTGGAGTTACACCAAATGGACATACAAACAGCTTTTTTAAATGGGAGTTTAGAAGAAGAAGTCTGCATGGCACAGCCACAAGGCTTCATAAAGGAACGAAAGGAAGACATGGTCTGTATGTTAAAGAAGTCAATATATGGTCTAAAGCAAGCTTCTCGTCAATGGTACATTAAATTCCACGATACCATTACATCCTTTGGGTTTAAGGAAAACACTGTTGATCGGTGTATATACTTGAAGATCAGTGGGGGTAAGTTTGTGTTTTTAGTACTATATGTTGATGACTTACTTATCGCTAACAGTGATCTTAGGCTATTAAGTGAAACCAAGAAGTACCTTTCAAAAAACTTTGAAATGAAATATTTAGGCGAGGCATCCTTTGTGATCGGGATAGAAATATCTCGAGATAGATCACGAGGAATGTTAGGATTGTCTCAGAAAGCTTACATTAACAAAGTTTTAGAAAGATTTAGCATGCAAAGTTGCAATCCCATTAATGTTCCACTTCAGAAAGGGGATAAGTTTAGCTTAAATCAATGCCCCAGAAGTGAATTAGAAAGGGACCACATGAAAGGCATGCCTTATGCTTCGCTCGTAGGGAGCTTGTTGTATGCACAAGTCTGCACTAGACTGGATATCATTTTTGCCGTTGGGATGCTAGGCAGATATCAAAGCAATCCGAGGATTCACCATTGGAAAACTGCAAAGAAAGTGTTGAGGTACCTGCAAGGGACTAATGATTACATACTCACATATCGAAAGACTAATCACCTTGAGGTGATTGGTTATTCAGACTCAGACTTTGGGGGATGCCTTGACAGTAGGAAGAGAACTTTGGGTTATGTCTTTCTTATGGATGGAGGAGCCGTTTCATGGAAAAGCGCTAAGCAAAGCGTCATTGCATCATCTACTGTGGAGGCTGAATACGTAGCTTGCTTCGAAGCTACAAATCATGGATTATGGCTGCGAAAATTTATTTCAGGACTTAAAATTATGGGGTTAATATCTAAGCCGCTAAAAATTTATTGTGATAATGTCGCAGAAGTCTTCTTCTTGAAGAACGATAGGTATACTAAGGCTGCTAAGCATATTGAGATGAAATACCTATCAGTTAAAGAAGAAGTTCAGAAACAAAGAGTGTCAATTGATCACATTAGTACGCATGATAACATAACAGATCCTCTTACGAAAGGACTATCTCCGAAGACCTTTATGGAACATGTCAAAGAGATGGGTCTCGATTAGTTAGATTATGATTGCTATTTTGGCTTAGTTGTTCGACACTATTACTTGAATTCAATAAAAGTGTTTCTGATTTCTATTATTTATGTCCTTTGTGAATGCATGCATATAATTATGAATTATTGTTGGCAGAAATAGTCTGTATTCAAAAGGACATTATGAGGCCATTATGATACCCAATATTAAAGGCTCAGTTGAATGAAACATAGGTGTTGTGGTATATGGAAGGAACCATGCTCTTGAATAGCATGGAACCTCCATGACTCGCATTCGTGAATCATTTGATTTAGCAAAATTTATCAATGATTGTGCACCTTATGATACCTAATTTAATTGTACGAATTATTAAGACCAAGTGTGAGACTGTTGGAAATTAATGTTAAGTGACGAAATTAATTATTTAATTTCAATTGTATCAAATTCCGAATTTCCCATTTATGTGGTTTTAATAAATGCCAGATAATTAATTAGGAATATGATAAATAAAGATATTAAAAGATTGGGTAAACCTTATTCGTTAGTCACATGATGGTTAGTGGCATTAGTGGAAGACTTGAAAAGAGTCCCACCATCACTAGGATTTCGACCCTCTTTCCCTTATAAATAGAGACCTCTACACCATCTAGAGTCATCTCAATACACAATGTTTATAAGGAGGGAGAGAAAATTTGACATTCTTATTATTCGTATTTTCTCACAAATATTTCCGGCACATAAGAGAGTAATTCTGGGCTATTCAAGAAGGGATTCAAAGGAAGCTTTGACAGGAGCATTCAAGTCACCTTATTCCAATCAATTGCAATGGACAAAGGTCAGTTTTGATCATAGTTATAAAGAACTTATGATTTTGTGATTACATGAAGATTAAACATCCTAGATTCATGAAAAAATTATTTTTAACGTGATGTAACATTATGGATTATATCCGATTTTATGATTGTCAAAAAAGTATTGATTAACATGCAAAACCATGAAGGCCCAACTTCCGGTAGTCCAAACAGGTCCAACTTGTCGCCCAAGTCAAATTTAACATCGCATGGCATGGATAAATGCAAAAATATATCATATGGATAATTGAAAACTCGTTTTGGTTACCTATCTGAGGCTGAAAATAGACAATAAGGATACTCATGGTACAAATATGCTGATAAGTCCATAATGATTATATAATCATGTATTTTCTACTAAGGATCCATTTGATAGGCAAGTAAGCAAATAACTTGGCTGGCAAAAAATTCATGTCAACTCCTACAATTTTTCAGGTGTCGGTGTTTAATAGTATTAATTTTTCAAGTTGAAAATCATTTATTTGATATTTCTTGGATTATGATAAGAGAAAGAAAATAGATTTTTATTTTAAAAAAACATTTTTTTTTTAAGTTGAAAGAATTTTTGTTATATGAAAAAAAATTAAAGCAAAACAATTTTTCATAAAAAACCTTTTTATTGTATAAAAAAAACTATTTTGTTGTTTTTAGCATTAGTATAATTTTATTTTTTCAAGGTTATTATAATTTTTTTAGACAAATGCTAACTGTTTTATAAAAAAAAAGTTTACAAAAAAATTGTTTCAACTGTTATTAAAGCAGTTTAAATGTTTCGTATTTGTTATATAAAACATTTTTTTAAACAAAACACTTTTCATAAATAAAAAAAAATGTTATATAAAAATAGTTTTTTATTTTATTATTTTTAAGATTAGTATATTTTTGTTGTTTAAAAATTAGTTAACACCGTTTTTGTAAAACGTTTTTTTAAACAGATTTTTAAAATGTACAGTTTATGCTATATAAAACAGTTTTTGTTATATAAAAGAATTTTTTTATAAAATGGATTTGGTTAAAAAAAAGTTTTTATAAAACAGTTTTTTCATTAAAAAATTAGTTTTATATCTTTATAATACATAACTATTAGTTTTAATAAGATATTTTTGTGTCCAACACCGACCTTGCTCTTCAATCTAACTATACCCCTTTCATTAAAAAAATATATACATATTCTTTGACCGACCACCACCATTGCCCTGCTTTCGCCCCACCACTCACCGCCACATTATAATAATAGGCTACATTGAGAAGAAAAATATAAAAGATGACAAAAACAAAAGTAAATTGATATCATTCAATAAATATAATAAACATATATATATATATATATATATATTAATTTGCCTCTAACAAATACAAGAACATGACAATGTATATAACATTTATAAAGGATCGGTTCTAATTTTGGGGGGTTTATGACTTAACCCATGTGATAATAGTATAGATTTGGAGATATCCCCTAGAAGTTCAAACATTAGACTCTTCCTGTGAACAAGTGAATATTATTGTAAACAATCCTCAAATATAAAATCGTGAATCATATTTTTATTTCAGGGGGTGAATTTAATTTTAGAACTTCAAAATTATATATCCAAATGTGCTATAAACGCAGGATTACGTAAAAAAATCTTATTTTTCTTAAAATTTATAGATAGTGTGATTTTTTAAATGCATTTTATCTCTTTTGAAAATTCATTTTGTCTTACTAAACGAATTTTTACAAATTAAAAGGTTTCAATCGTCACTTTCCCTCTCCCTATATCCCACCTTGACAAATTCACATATCCCATTCATAACCAAGACTTAAATAGTAAGTTGTTTGTAAATGGAATAAGAGGGTAAAGTTAAGATTTTAGCAAAAATATAAGTAAAAGAAAAAAAAAATCAAAGGTTATTCGTAATTTACAACTAATACTACATAATTAGTTTAAGACCATGATTTTACGAAACCATGGCCTATCCAAGCAAAAATAATCTATCATTTTATCTTCCTTTCGAAAAATAAAATACTTGACAAATATAACTATTATATATTGTAAAGATCAAATTTCCAATTAAGTCTTAGTGTAGTTTTGACTTATTCTCGGAACAAAACACGTTTGAGTCATAGGTAGATTTTTATTGTCCGATCACTACGAAGCTATGACTTGTCGAAGATTTAATTGAAGACATTGCGTCAAAGCTACAAAGAATTAATCATGCCGAAGTTTAAATTGGTGCAATTTCTCGTCTTCAAGGCTTTATTCCATTCCGAGATCACACAAGTATGAATGCATAATGTTAATGAAACTCAAAATTTTAATTTTATAAAAATAAGGATGCTATTTTTAAAAGAAAATGTTTTACATTGTTTAAATATTTACACATCAGATAAAGGACGAATTTAAGTTGGATTAGAGTTGGTTTTAAATAAAACTCTTTTATTAAAGATGGAACAGTTTGGAACTCTATCTGACGACGTCGTTCAAACGACATTAGATGTCGTTCAAACGAGATCCACTGTCGTTCGAACGACGTGGCATCTCGCTCGAACGGGATTTTCACCGACTTAAAATATTTATTCAAGTCAGGCCCCAGTCCTTCTCTCAGTGTGCATGCAGAACGAATTCACTTTTCAAACAATACGTTTTTCTGCATATGTTTTCTAAGGTTTCAAAGACTTAAACACATCCTTAGAGCTTACAAGATCTGAGCTTTTATTAGTATATGTTTATGTGATCTTGTGTGCACCAAGTTTAGTTTGTTCAAACTCATTGGACAAACTGTTCAGCTGATTTTACCGTGAAGAAAAGGCGGACACCTATTTCAACATCGTAGACGACATCAAAGCCATATCGGAGGACACCGAGGCACTCGTGGAGACGTGTGTTGTAGACAAGTAGCGTGGAAGACGGAGTTTCTGTGTGGGCACTGTGAGAGGAGTGGTAGAAGATCAGAGGAGCGTCAAGTCTCATGGGTGGATCGAGTCATTGACTAAGACCACCGTCTGTCTTTGTAAAATCATATTCATAGTGATTGTCTGACTCTGATACCAATTTGTAGGTCCATTGGAAATACCAAGTGTGAAAAATGTGGCATATTGGTGTACTTGGACTCCCTTCCTTCCATTATCCATGTGGCTAGGATATTTGGTCATTATTATCGATACTTAGATTGATCTTAACCATTGTATAATGGGGTTGTTTCGAAGTTGATATGCGTTTTGATTCAACTTTGTATATATGCCAACTTTACACACATGCATGAGTTTATATAGATGTTTGACTACTCTTGCATATTTGAGTTTGGTGAGACGTTATTATCTTATTTTTGTCATCTATGGGTAAATATACATAAGGAGGAGGTATGCATGTAATAACCATTTACCCGTGAGCATTTTAATTTGAAAATATGAAGAGTGTACGGGAAATGGTTGCGAGAGTAAAAAATTGACTTGTCGTGAAAGCCACCATTTAAAAGAGCCCAAAAAGTCATAAAGCAATAAAAAGAATCATATGCCAAAAATGGGCCAAATTAGTTTAGTTCATTCAAAAGAAATTATGATATATTTTTTAGGGAGTTTGGATGGATTAAAAATTTAAACGGGTTTGCACAAAGAATCCTAACGTTGAAAAATTGTGTCATGACGCTATTATTTGTAGAACCGTCAAAATTCTGGATTCGTGTGTATGACATTTGTTTAGTTCATTAAGCTCACACTTTAATTGTCACATATGGATATAATAAAGTTTGATGATAGATTGCTATTGATTAGATCTTCTTGATCATTTCGATGTGTTGGAATTGTGATTCATTTGTTTTAGTTCACGCACATACATTCCATGTTCATGTTTAGGTACATCGATACTATGTTGGCTTGTTACTCATATTTGTTTGTTTTGAGTTTTTTTAGTTTAGCTTCTATTTCGAAATTTTGAGCCCCTTCCAGTTTAAATTGTTCTGATATTTTTCCACTGGACAACACTGTTTGATATTCTTGAGATTTTGTGAAATTTTGAGTATGTTGTTCAAACGACATATTGTTTCATTCGAGCGATGTTTTAGTTCGTTCGAACGACAACTGTTTGACCAGTTTTTTATTTTTTCTGGTTGTCTTTCTGTTTCAGTACCCTGCTGCATATTTGTTCATATTTTGGTACTGGATTCCTGTTTATGTAGTTTTCTTTGAATTGATCACATATTTGAATGCATTTTATTCGTTTACCACACCTGCTTAGTTTGATATTCTTTAGTGTGATTCACTTCTTGCTAGCTACTGATTTCACATTGCTTGATTATTATTAGCTGGTTGTTTCATTTTTATCTTTTCACCGGATTGTCTATTCGAGACAAAAACGGGGAGAGATGTCTCTAATGTAGGGTGTGTTTTGTGAGTTTGTGTGATTTCTGATTTATTTTTTCATTTACACATATTAGTATCTTGTTTACTCACATAACAAATGATTCATTTTGATAGTTTTCATATTATTTCAAATCATTTTTTCCTCCATACTTCACTTGGTATTTGTCTGGTTCATGTGTGTAGGTATGCTTAAAGATATTCGAGATTTCAAGTCTACATCACATTCATAGACAATTTCATGCTTGTCGGTCTATTGTTGAAGAATATTATCCTATACTGATGATGTAATTTTATTTTGGGGTTATGGGATGGGTTTTAGGCATCATACGGCTTGACGACCTGGCTTAGGCATTTCATTGTTGTTTTTGCCCCGGAATAGTCAAAGGGGGAGATTTGTAAGGACCAAATTTCCAATTGAGTCTTAGTGTAGTTTTGACTTATTCTCGGAATAAAATACGTTTGAGTCATAGGTAGATTTTTATTGTCCGATCACTACGAGACTATGACTTGTCGAAGATTTAATTGAAGACATTGCGGAAAAGCTACAAAGAATTAATCATGCTGAAGTTTAAATTGGTGCAATTTATCATCTTCAAGGTTTTATTACATTCCGAGATCACACAAGTATGAATGCATAATGTTAATGAAACTCGAAATTTTAATTTTACAAAAATAAGGATGTTATTTTTAAAAGAAAAGGTTTTAAAATGTTTAAATGTTTACACATCAGATAAAATATGGATTTAAGTTGGATTAGAGTTGGTTTTAAATAAAACTCTTTTATTAAAGATGGAACAGTTTGGAACTCTATCTGACGACGTCGTTCAAATGACATTAGATGTCGTTCGAACGAGATCCACTATCGTTCGAACGATGGGGCATCTCGCTCGAACGAGATTTCCACCGACTTAAAAGATCTATTTAAGTCAGTCCTAGTCCTTCTCTTGGTGTGCGTTCAGAACGAATTCACTTTTCAAATAATACGTTTTTCTGCGTATGTTTTCTAAGGTTTCAAATACTTAAACACATCCTTAGAGTTTACAAGATCTGAACATTTATTAGTATATGTTTATGTGATCTTGTGTGCACCAAGTTTAGTTTGTTCAAACTCATTGGACAACCTGTTTAGTTGGGTTTTGTGGTGAAGGAAAGGCGGACACCTGTTTCAACATCGTAGACAACATCAAAGCCATATCGGAGGACACCAAGGCACTCGTGGAGTCGTGTGATGTGGACAAATAGCGTGGAAGACGGAGTTTTTGCATGGGAACTGTGAGAGGAGTGGTAGAAGACCATAGGAGCATCAAGTCTCGTGGGTGGATCGAGTCATTGAGTAAGACTATCGTTTGTCTTTGTAAAACCATATTCAAAGTACAACTCTCTAACATTTTCTCTCTTTAAGATGAGTTTGACAGATCTTGGGCTAGGGTTTTTTAATTTTCAATCTCCCTCAAGGAGGAAGATAAAAAGGTATTTATAATCTTGGGGGTGCATAGTGCCCCCCCCCCCCAAGCTTGTAATAAGCATGACTAGGAGAAAGTCACCAATCTGATTCAGCGACCTTTCCCTGGCACACATATGTCATGATGATGCAATATTCCATCACGTGCTCATGGAGATCTCATTACAATTGCCTGCCCACATGGATTAGTCATGCTGGAACCCTGTGCCATATGTAGGATAGATGTCATCTCGAAGGGTCTAGGCCTGACCGAGACGGACATGTTGGACATCCTTGTAAGAACTTATTGAGCTGGTTTGAAGTGTAGCCTCGGTTATCTAGGTGGCACGAGGGTGAGACGAGACTGCTAGAGATGACTTTAGGTCAGTTGATAGGTCTTGGCACCATAAATTTGGTACGAGGCCGAGACTGTTGAGGATAGAATACCCTAGGAGGGATCCATGAATGTATGACTTGATGGATGAGTAAGGTCAGCTTGTAAGGGTTGAGACTTGCTAAGGATGATGCCACACTTATGTATATCATTGGTATCTAGATATTTTTCGTTGTTCCAACGGAAAATTATTTGATCTTATAGATTTCAATTTTTTCATTGTCTCCTCCCCCTTCAATAGGATTATATTCTATATGTATGATTTTTATTTCGATTTACGTCTTAATTCAGTCTCTACACCATTAATGTGACATACCATACTTTTTCATGTGAGTCACCTTTTCGACCCCTTAGTATTCACAAGAGAATTTTGGACTAAAAAAGAGAGTGTAGTAGATGTCGTTGAGTTGGATCATGAATGGATTACATCTGTTTAGGTAAAAAAATTACAGGTGGTAATTTTCTACAGGTGATTATATTTAATGCGCACAAGACAAAGAATAGTGAATATGAGATAAAGCAATGAAATCACACACATAACACAAGATATACGTGTTTCGACAACATGCTTAGCTCTACGGAATGCTAGGATTGATTTTTTATTGCTCTACAGAACTGGTCGGTATATTTGTAGTACTGATCGACGTTACAATATTGCGTACCCCCTGATGGGGGTGGGTTTATATATATTGAGAAGTTTATGAGAGTCCTAAGATCCGTCAATAGCTATCCATAAGAGTTCGAACCTATTTCTTATCATAATCAGCTCTTACAAGTGATGGACTTGGAGCAGTTATTTTTTATTTAAACTCTTCATCAATTATAGGTGAACGTGGCATGGGTGATTATGATAAGCATGTGCTTGTGCGATTCTAGACCCCATAATTGCCCCCAAAATCTAGGTTCTCCTTGAGTTCATTGGGCTTTATTGCTTTCAAGTCGGATGTTAATACTTGACAAATCTTTACACTGAGGGAATAACAGTATTCTTATCTCGTTAGAGGGCAATTTTGTAAATGCCCCAAAAAATGGAACATTTTTGCCTGCTTGTTTCCCCAGGGGCATGTTTGTAAATATTATATATTTACTTAGCCATGGGTAAATGCGGTCGTCTCTTCGGTAGCCGCCACACGTGCGTCATAATTACCTTTTTGGGAACCGTAAAGACATTTCTCACCATAAAACAATTGTTCCCATTTTTACTTTTCATTTCAAAAACCTACGCAATTTGTTTCACAACTCCGATTTTCACTGTAACCATACATGACTCTATCTCTATCATTTTTCTACACTTATTCAATTTCTTTTCTCAATTTTTCCTTTAAGTTACCATCTTCAATAATGGTGTACATTATTAATGAGAGCACTATTGAAAAGTTCAAAATTGATTATCGTACTCCACAGTGGGTCAAGGTATAATTAGAAGAGGGGCCCTGTGAGCTCTGTGCACTTCCTGAAGGTCGTTGGGTGCCTTAAATCTTTATAGCTGAGTGTGGGGTAGGATTCCCTACAAACTAGTTATTTAATGAGTTTTGTTAATACTTTAATGTGGTCCAAGCCCATATCGCTCCAAATTAGAACTGGCAATTTTTGACACGATAACTCGTTTATGGTAATAACCCAAAATGACCCGAACTTGACACGATTAGCTTGTATAGATTTAAGAGTACCCAAAACGTATACTCAAATAAAAATCAACGCGACCCGAAAATGACACGACCAACCCGAATTGCCACCCCTGCTCCAAATACGTGGAGGATCATTAATAGGGTTAACTGCATTAATGAGTTGTATGGGACCCATCTTGGTATCACAGATATTACGCACTACTATTAATGGGAGATGACCCATGAATGTTGATTACTTGAAGACAATGGGGTCCAATCAGGCTTTGGTGGTGAATTCGCTTGATTCCAACAAATATTATAGCGATCATGGCATCATTATAAAAAATTGGCAAAACGCCCCCCTTTTTTAGGGTGAAGCACATCAATGGCCAAGATGCCCTTAGGAAGGGCAAGGAATAGGTTAGGTTGTGATTGTAACTTTGTTGTTGTGTTCTATTTTCTTTGACTAATTGTAACTTCTTTTTCCTCTATTTGTGATAGATACAAGAAAGAAAAAACAACCTTGTGGTAACGAAGTGAACTTTGCAAATCTTCAGAAGGTTTTGGAAATCCAGCAAAGGCTTAGAACTGCTAACTATCCTAGGTCGACTGTTGTGCTCCTCGATTATAAGAGATCTACCACCCACTTTATCAAGAGTCCAGTAGAACAAACTTCAGTTGTCCCTATTATCTTGGACGACCTAGAAGATTCCAACTCCAAAGAGTCAGAAAGGTAGGAATGTAACGAGGAAGAAACATCATCTTCCTTTAAACCATTGTATGTATCATCGATTTCTTTTATAGAGATTTCTTTTGGTGCCATAGCCAAGGGGAAAGTTGTAAATTTATGTAACACCCTATATTTCTGAATATCAAAATTTTTAATTAATTCAGTTATTTTAAATTACACGTTTTACGTAATTATTTAATTAAATATTATATACTTATTAAAATATTAATCAGGTGATATAACGATTAATATTTACGGAATAAAGTTATTAAGCGAATCGTAAATAACTTGTGAAAATTATTACAAGTCGTAGCGAGTTATACTGACGTGACTGTATTATATCTTAATCGGGAGTCGGGTGTAGACTATATGAGGTCGATATAGGAAATTTTTTAAGGGTGACTCAGATGGCGATTTTGAGGTCACGGTTGGTTCCGGATGGGACGTCAAAATAGTGTACCCGGAGGTAGCAATTTGGTCTGAGGCCTTTTTAGACATAACTGGTCTCACACAGGAGTATTTAGGTCATTTAGACTTGGCTCATTAGCCGAATTTCAAGATTGGGGATGAAAATATCAGCTTAAAGAGTTTGAGGCAACCACGGTTCATATTTTAAACCCTATAAAATTTAGAGAAGAGAGAAGGAAGAAAAAATGAGAGCTTTAAGAGACAAAATCGAAGATGATTTAGGAGTGCAATCATCAATTCGTCTTCTATAAAGTGTAATCAGTCCCTAGAAACATAAAAAGGCAAGTGATTAACTTGCTTATTATTTAATTTGCAAAAACTCATGTTCATATCATGGTAAGTGTAGATAAATCCATTTTTGGATGGATTGTCACATGTAAATGGTTTTTTGGTGAATTGGACATCTTGAGTAGATTAAATGTTCAATTGATGATGAAATACTAGCCAATGTTATTGCAATCTGATTTATATTCGAAACCCAGTAGTTAATTTCATTCAATTTGGATTTATAGAATCTAATGTAATGACATGATTCAATGAACTTTGTAAAAACCCCAATTCGTGAAATAATGAATCTTGATAGAAATCAGTGATGTTTAATGGTTTATACCTTGATTAAAACCTGTTTAAATGTGTAATAAACATTGGGTACGGTTGGGTTGAAGATTGGGAGAAATCCATGGAGGTTGGAGGAACAAACATGTAGGAAATCGAGTTAGGGAAGAAGGGTTGGCCGCCCATCATCGATCGATTGATTTTTGCCCATTTTCGCCCAGTTTTGCAGATTTTAATTTTTAGCCACTAGTTCATTAGGATTTGCTCAAGGATCATTTATTAGTGTAAAATAAAAAGGGAACCTATTACTTGGGAACTTCAGATGAATAGGTTGGATTTAAAAATGAGAGATATATGTTTGGGTTTAAAAATATGAGAAATGGTGAGAGATTTAATGGAACGGATGAAGTGAAATGAATTCGTAAATATTTAAATACGGGACGATTGGGTGAGTCCAAGTATTTTAGCAAGGTGAAGGTACGTGAATTATTTAATTGATGTGAATATTAAATAAATCAAGAGTCGGGGAATAGACTCGGGGATTTTAAGCTAGTGCTACAGGTGTTAGACACGGTTTAGTCGGATTTGTTTTAATTATATATATACAGAAATAGAGATAGTGTATATATATATACACTTTATAAATACTGGTGTGCATAATATTTATGTGAAAACATATCCCTCCAGTGCTATAATTGGAGGTTGCGTGATGTGGGTGAATCCCCAGACTAGTGAATGCAAGGGGAGTATAATCCCAAGGTCATATCGCCAGGTATTTCATTATGTGATTTATTTTTCGAGGTGAGACACTTTGGGTATGATTTGGTCTCACTCTTCGGGAAATATGACCATCGCCACTGCGTTTGCGATTTATTTACCTATTTCGGTGTGAGTTAACCGACTTATGGCAATCGGGTTAGAGTGAGTACGCCTGCGATATGATAGCATTGTAGAGACAAGCATCCAATGAGTTATTAATCGGGAGGATGGTTATTATGCGTGACATATGTGTAATTATTGTAGTATAATTATATGTATATAATAGGGTAGATAATTATATACGAGTTAAATATATAAAGTGTGAATGCATTACTGACGCGACTTAATATTTGTCTCAAAAGTGCGTACAATATAGGCTCAAGTGCAAGCCTTTCGCTCAAGTAATAAACCCGGTAAGTCGGGATCGTATCCACAGGGATCGAGATTGCCAAATAGTAATAAGAAAAATTATTAAATCTTGAAATGATTTCGTAAAAGAAACGAAAAGATGATTAAAAATTGGGAAAATTTCTATTAAAAAATTAATTAAGAAAAACAAACTAAAAAGTGAAAAAGAAATTAGATCTGACAAATGGGAGAAAATAGGGTAGGGTACAATCCCTCCATCCTTAACAAATTACCGTATAAAATACTAGAATTGTAAATTAAAATTATTGACTAGATCCGGTCTTTATAAATTCTAAGCATTACATATATGAGGGATCTAGCCCGCATCATATGAAATCAAAGATAGATATAAAGCGGTGAATGAATCCAGTCTTTATATATTCTAAGCATTACGTATATGAGGTTCAAGCCCGCACCATACGAAATCAAAGATAAATATAAAGCGGTGCTTTCACGATTCAATCAATATTTTAATTTAACCTCTATTTTCTACATAAATAATTTGCCTTGGATTGAGTTCATGTACCCCAACCCTTGGGAATTTAGCTACTCATGATTTGGTTCAAGAATAAATTCACACACAAAATTATGAATCTACAAGACATGGGAAATAATTTGCAAATAATAAAAATAGATAATGGAAAGATATTACTTGAATTCAGCAACAAAAATGGAATTGGAATCCAGAATTTCTTACAAACTAGGGTTCATGAAAACTCTTGAAGGAATAGAAAATTTGCTCTCAAAATCTAAACCTAAAATTTAATCTAGAACTTCTAACCTACTCCTAACCTAGCCTCTCTCTAGCAACTCCCTCTCTCTAGAATTCCACTCTCTTTGAAAATGAGGTAGAGCTTGGTCTTTTATAGCACCAAGTTGCATGAATTTGGCATCAAATTTCGCTTGTGGCACAAGTTTTCCAAGAGTTGCACTGCATTAAATGCATAATTAATTACAGAAATCCGCACATCCAGACTCTTCATTATCACGCAACTTCAAAACATCGTAACTTCTTCACCGTAGCTCGGATTGAGGTGCCGTTTTTTCCAGTATTCTTGTAATTTAGAGCTCTTCAACTTTCTAGTTGGCCCCACCTTCGGAATAAGGCTGAAAAATTACGAAAATTCCCTTCAACTCTCCATTTCTTAGTTTCTTTCACTGTTTTGAGTTCTCCTTCTCACTAACTTGCATGAAATACCTGTAAAACACATGAGAAATACACAAAACACGAAATACTTGCCAAAAAAGGTTAGTAGCATAAATAAGAGACAAATCCAAGCTACTTACACTCAAGGTTCTAAAAAACGCGGGGCGTGATTGAGGCGTGGAGGCCAAGCCTTAAGCCTTAGAAGCCTAGGCGGGCCTAGGCGTAAAAAGATGTGAAAAGGCGTTTAGGCCTTGTTAATATATTTTAATATATTTTAACCATAACAAGGCTATAAAAATACAAAAATTGCACAGATCATAAAAATATGTCTGAATATATGCAAATTAAAATACTATTTGATTATTTTGGATGAGATAATGGTCCAGTTTGTAAACAAATTCTTTAAAAGGCGACATCGTTTCACTAAATCATTGTTGTTTTTAGAAAAAAGTGCGCCTTAAGGGTTTTACCAAGAATAAGGTGTGAAAAGCGTAAGGCGAGGCGTTTCTCCCAAGCCTTAAGCCTAGGCGTGCCTAGGCGGAGCCTAGGCGGGTTTTTTAGAACAGTGCTTACACTGCACGGGATCATAAAAATACCGAAATTAAGGGGATAAATGTGAAGAATATGTGCCTAATCACACCCCCTAACTTAGAACTTTGCGCGTCCCGAGCAATGTAAATGAAATTAGTCAAAATTCTACTCTTGAAAATTCTTTTATTAAAATAAAATTCCACTTTCGCAGGCACGCGATTGCATTTAGCGTATGCAACAAGCCTTTAAACCTCTAGGTTACCCTAGTAGGACGAGTTTTGTCTCGTGAGGGTTTGCAGTGAATACACCCACAAAATTCTTTATTGACTCAAATAAAGATCAAAATACTTAAAAATTGTACAATTTAAACTTTTTGAAAAATAATCACCATAAATTCATATTCAAATGTCTCAAACCATAGTGTGTGTGTGCGAAGCCAAAAATTAAACCTCAAATTTCCACCGATTGAGCATTACGTTACTTTTCGAAAATTCGTTTTGATTCAAATTCTTACGGATTCACTCACAAACGAATCACTCGGATTGTGGCTATTTTTCTCTCGGTATGCATGATATAAAGAGTAAATATAATGGACACAAATTCATGCATACAAAATTGAAAAGAAGGAAATATATGGTGAAAAGATCTCATCATCGGAATACAGTTATTAGAAAATGGGAACATCACCTCTAGTTCACACCATTTAATCTCTCATATTATCTTTTCATGTCTTAGCTCTCCATGCGGTAACCAATTTCGCAATTTGGACTCGGTTAGGACTTTTTTGGGTCATAAAGTGTAAAGGGTAAAAATGAGAATACATGGGCTATTCGGAATTGGAAAATTTCCTTATGAAGTCCATTAGTGCTTTTTTTTTTCGGGCATTTGCTTATTTTTCTCTTTTTTCTTTTCTTTTCTTTTTCTTCTCTTCTTTTTTTTCTTTTTTTTTCTCTTGCCCCTTTTTATTGCTCAATTTGGACTTGATAAATTTTTTCAATTTTCACAATTCCGGGCTATTTGGGTTTTTCGAGTTATCAAACGAAAGGATAAATTTTATTTGGCTCAAAGTGGGTTGCAAAGGGATAATTTTTCACATCTTTTTATGGCTAATATTTTTGGGTAACAAATGATGGCCTACTTCATCGTCCAAATTGCTAATCACATTACCATATGCATCTCGAGATTAATTAAGTTTAGAGATATATTTAGCACGAATTTCGAGACAACATCTCACACATTTCCCATAACCGATCAAAACAAAGGATTGAGATCATCAACGACTTATTAAAATGCTGAAAAGAACTTTGAGTTAATCATAAACTCGGATTGATTTAAAAACTCATAAAAAATTGAAAGGCTCAAAATATCACCGGGTTTGATCAATCTCCACACTTATTCGTTAAGTCGTCAATTTTCTTTCAATTTCCATCTTTGGTCAATTTTGGCTTAGTGCAATTGAGATTTAACAATTTGAGACTTCAAAGAGAGTAAAGGTGATATTTTTGAAAAATTTAAATTCCATTTTTTATTTATTTTGAAGAAAAATATTTTTGGCTTTTTTTTTCAATTTTTTTTTTTTCAATTTTCTAAAAAACACACTTGGAAAGAACATGTGATCGAATCAATGAATCTAAACAATAAATGGGAAGAATATCCCACACCCCCTAACTTAAATGTTGAATTTTCCTCAATGCAAATCAAGAACACAACATAAAGAGAGGAAAAGAAAGATATTACCCAAATGGAGCGATCCCCGATGAGTGCGAGTCCATTGAATCTACAAAACATGTTAGAACCAAGCATAGCAAAAAGAATAACAAAAACTCTAACTATCAAAACTAGACTATAATAAAAGAGAAAGAGAAAAAGAAAAAAAAACTAACTATTTACAACCTAACATTTGAACGGCTAATAAATCATACACTAAAAGTCGAAAAATTTGAGGGTCCACCCAAAATACAATTTGACTTTGAGGGATTAATGGTGTGCCCTCACTAGGATGCATGCCTCCCGAAAATTAAGAATTCCGTTTGAAAAACGGAAGGCATGTGAAAAGTTTAAAAAATGAACCATCACCAATTACAAAATTTAGGGGGATAATGAAGGATTTTGGTGCATAAGAGGACAAGTCCCATTGGGATCCAAGAAATGTAGAATCACGTTCCAAAGATTTCTCAAGTAGTATCGGGAGAGGGGCACACAAAAAGGAACAATCTATATTAGAAAACAATTTAAGCATAAAGTGCTTGTCCTCATAAACCGGAAAATGATTCTCTTGTTGCGTAGCACGTGTGTTGGTCTCTAAGTCGGACGATATTTGAGTCGTATCTTTAAGTACCTCCGAAGACTCAAATGGTATGGGTGATGGTTTGGGAAGGAGGAATGCATCAATTCTATTGTCCCACTCGCTTTCGTCCAAATGACAAATTGAGGCCCAGAAAGATTGGACTTCATCATTAAGGCTTGCATCTACCTGTCCAAACTCGCGCTTAAACTCTGCTAGGCTCAACTCCTCTAGCTCTCTCTCTTGCTTAGTGTCCTCAAAATTTTCTCACTCAAAATTTTCAATTGGATCTGGTGGAGTGACACGTCTAAGTGTGTGGCCCGTAAGATGAAGCATCTCAAAATAACATTCCCATACAAGAAGCGGATCAACATCCTTAAGACATTCATCCAATTCTTGTGATGGATTTAATGGTTAGATAATAGTGGGGACACAAGGAGACAAATGATCCTCAACCTCAGTAGATTTTGCAATATTTATAATAGGTTGAGATTCAAAAGAACTTGGATCAATTTCAATGATTTCATTCTCAAAAGTATTAGGTGAGGAGCAAGTCTCGACCTTTTCTAAGTTGTCCAAATAATCATTCAACTCCTTGCAAGTTGCTATAATTTTCGACTCGAGAACAGCACGGTCATCAGATTGATTTTTTAGATCAAGTAAGAGTTCTTCCAAAGTAGGTTTTCTTGGTTCTAGCACCTCGAATTCCTCATTTGGTTGAAAACTTACTTCATCTTCAAAACTATCGGAAAAAAAATCCTCATTGGGTTCAAATAATGCATCTAACTCTTGCTCCCAATAACGATTTTTTTCGCGATATTCTTTTTCTAGTCTTTCTTCTTCAAGCAATTGATTTTAATAAATTTGGAGTTTCTCAGCACTAGGCTTGTATTTAATATAAGCATCTTTAGTGATATTGATCCAATGGTCATAAGTCTTGAGTGCCTCCTCTTCCTCACTATTAGCATAACAATTAAAGCCACCAAAAGAGTTAAAATAAGACATTTCAAATTGGGCAATTGAAAAACGTGACACACATTTTTTTTTTCAAAATCACTAGTAGATAAAAATGACTTTCTTAAAAATTTAACAATTTCAATCCCCGGCAACGGCGCCAAAAACTTGACGCGACTTAATATTTGTCTCAAAAGTGCGTACAATCTAGGCTCAAGTGCAATCCTTTCGATCAAGTAATAAACCCGGTAAGTCGGGATCGTATCCACAGGGATCGAGATTGCCAAATAGTAATAAGAAAAATTATTAAATCTTGAAATGATTTCGTAAAAGAAACGAAAAGATGATTAAAAATTGGGAAAATTTCTATTAAAAAATTAATTAAGAAAAACAAACTAAAAAGTGCAAAAGAAATTAGATCTGACAAATGGGAGAAAATAGGGTAGGGTACAATCCCTCAATCCTTAACAAATTACCGTATAAAATACTAGAATTGTAAATTAAAATTATTGACTAGATCCGGTCTTTATAAATTCTAAGCATTACATATATGAGGGATCTAGCCCGCATCATATGAAATCAAAGATAGATATAAAGCGGTGAATGAATCCAGTCTTTATATATTCTAAGCATTACGTATATGAGGTTCAAGCCCGCACCATACGAAATCAAAGATAAATATAAAGCGGTGCTTTCACGATTCAATCAATATTTTAATTTAACCTCTATTTTTTACATAAATAATTTGCCTTGGATTGAGTTCATGTACCCCAACCCTTGGGAATTTAGCTACACATGATTTGGTTCAAGAATAAATTCACACACAAAATTATGGATCTACAAGACATGGGAAATAATTTGCAAATAATAAAAATAGAGAATGGAAAGATATTACTTGAATTCAGCAACAAAAATGGAATTGGAATCCAGAATTTCTTACAAACTAGGGTTCATGAAATCTCTTGAAGGAATAGAGAATTTGCTCTCAAAATCTAAACCTAAAATTTAATCTAGCACTTCTAACCTACTCCTAACCTAGCCTCTCTCTAGCAACTCCCTCACTCTAGAATTCCACTTTCTTTGAAAATGAGGTAGAGCTTGGTCTTTTATAGCACCAAGTTGCATGAATTTGGCATCAAATTTCGCTTGTGGCACAAGTTTTCCAAGAGTTGCACTGCATTAAATGCATAATTAATTACAGAAATCCGCACATCCAGACTCTTCATTATCACGCAACTTCAAAACATCGTAACTTCTTCACCGTAGCTCGGATTGAGGTACCGTTTTTTCGAGTATTCTTGTAATTTAGAGCTCTTCAACTTTCTAGTTGGCCCCACCTTCGGAATAAGGCTGAAAAATTACGAAAATGCCCTTCAACTCTCCATTTCTTGGTTTCTTTCACTGTTTTGAGTTCTACTTCTCACTAACTTGCATGAAATACCTGTAAAACACACGAGAAATACACAAAATACGAAATACTTGCCAAAAAAGGTTAGTAGCATAAATAAGAGACAAATCCAAGCTACTTACACTGCACGGGATCATAAAAATACCGAAATTAAGGGGATAAATGTGAAGAATATGTGCCTAATCAATTACTTATTACCACAACTTTTTAATAGATTAATTATTCTAGTGAGGAAAAGGATACGTAGAATGATAAGGTTCATCATTGGGTTATCAATACCGTAGAGAGGTTTGGATTTCTTTCGGATTTGTGGAATGGATTGACCGAAATAGGATAATTGTTATTCACTCTAGAGTCCCACCTCTGATAGGGAGTGTCAGGAGGCGATGGTGACAGAGTTGCGATTTGAGCTAGACATGTCACCCATAGGTCGGTGGTTGGACGAAAGAGGTGACCAAAATGTGGGAGAATGTGAGAAATGTGTGTTTTTGATTTTGGGGTAATTAATTTGAGACCCCACTTGATTAAATACCAGTCGATCAGTCCGTTATTAAATTTAAAACATGATTTCCATTTGGTTCATTCTTAGCATCACTGTCGAAAAACCATATTAATTACTAACCACCTAATTAAATAACTAAACTGGTACCAAATTTTATCTTTCATTAAATAGATAAATATACATGCGGGATCAAATAATAAATCCATCCACACTATCACTGAGTCTAAAAAATCAAAGCTGAAAAAATAACTGAAAGACTAGCCGAATAAACCATAGCCAATAAATCCAAATCCAACGAATAAATTACTAATCCAAAACTGAATCTGAAAGTAAATGAACAACACGCCCTAAATGGAACTATAACTGAACTGAAATCCTGAATCTAGAAATGAAGAAAAGATGGGTCTAATCCAACTCCTGCATGCATCCACATATGCCGCAGCTGTGTAATCTCTCGAACAGAATATCAAGTTTGGCGTCCCTTTGGCTGGACAACTAAAAGGTTTTTAAAAATATTTGTAGCAAGAGTTATAACCCAAAATATTTTAAAAATATTTAGCAAGTGATTAAATTCGTAGTAGTTAAAATGCATGAATGCTCTTCATATTTAAGCTAGTGTCGCACTCACTTGAGATAATACTCACCCCTCAACTATTGTGCACACCTACCGCTTTTTCTTATAACCCTCCTAACTACACTACCTCGTCTAACTAGCCTTGTTATAAATGTTGCTTGAAACCTTACTCTAGCCCCCGTAACTTTTACTAATGACTTATAAGTTATTTCTCACATTAATTTAATTTATCATCTTTAAATGACTATACAAAAAATTCACTAGTTATACTCCAGGTATTTCGCTCGTATATAATTATCTACACTATTATATATATATAAATATACTATACATTCACACACGTTGTGCACATCATTTTTTTTAAATAACAAAAAAAAAATATTGACTTGATTTTTTTTATTTGGGTTCCTTGAAAGGTTTAAATATCACACAAAAAAAATCAACTCAAAAAAACATTTTTTGCTATTTTAAAAAAAATGGTCAAACTTTCATAGCTTTTAAGCACTTTAAAAACTGCGAAAGTTTGACCGATATTTTTAAAATAGTAAAAAAAAATTTTTTGAGCTGATGTTTTTTATATAGGTTCCATGAAATGTTTAAATATCACATACAAAAAATCAGGGCAATTTTTTTTTCCTATTTTAAAAAAATAAAGTGCAAACTGAGTGTGCAAACTTTAGTGTGCACTCTCTTTCTCTCTCTCTCTCTCTCTCTCTATAAATATATATATATATATATATATATATACTCTAGAGAAAGAACTCACTGGATGCTTTCTCTAAAGTGCTATCATCGCAGGTATACTCAATCCAACTCAGATACCACGAGACGGTTCACTCACACCGAATCATGAAATAAAAAATAAACTTAGTGGAGGCGGTCATAGTTGCCCGAGTGTGAGACTGAATCATATTCAAAGCGTCTCACCTCAAAAATAATCACAACATAAAATACCGGACGCTATGACGTGGGGATTATACTCGCCTGGCATTCACTAGCCAGGGGATTCACCCACATCGCGCAACCTCATATGATAGAACTAGAGGGTTATGTAATTATAATAATATATTACACTGATATTTAATGAGCACACAAGAATATATACACAATCAAGCTATTCGTATATATATTTAATAACTTAAACCCGGCTAACCCGTGCCAAACTGCCATAACACTAGCTTGAAAATACCCGAGTCTATATCTCAACTCTTTTTAAAATTAATTTCACATTAATTAAATTAATTTAGGTAGTGTCGCTCAACTACAATACCCGAATACATCTACTCGCCCAGAACTTTAAGTTATACAAATTCTATTTCAGTTAATCCGTTAATAAATTAAATCACAAATTTATTCCCATAAGGTAAAATGATGTCCCTCAATTTTCCTAGCAAGTTTGTCTCGTCCTTACGTTTAAAAATCTGTTGGAAACCCCTCCGTTTTAACCCCCCAAACTAAATGGGAAAAACTTTGTTGTCAGGTTCCCTTGAACAAGTTCGACCTGACCCCCAAACCCGTTCGACCCCACTTTCGAACCAATTCGCTGCACTGGATTCCGAACCTTCTTCTTTCCAGATCCGTTTTCTCCTCCATTATTAAACCTTCAAGCTTTTTATTTCCTCTTAGATCATCACCCAATCACAACCAACATTTTACACTCATAGAAACATGCTCTAATCATCCTATAAATCATTAATCACCAATTACTTTTCATATAATCCCATATTTTCCAATTTGGGTTTTATTCAACCTATTATGAATCCAACTTTATCATCCAAAATTTGTCATCATTTTTTTATTTTATTTCTCATAGCATTCATAATTCTACATCCTAGAATCATATAGCATCACCAATTTCATTTTTAATCTCCCCAAAGTGTTCCATTTTAGGAAACTCCAATTTCATGCAATTTCCCACCCAATAACGAATTTTTAATTACACATACCATGATATCAATCTATTATCACATATTTAAAATTATAGCAAATTAACCACTTGCCTCTAATGAATCGTAGTGTCTGTTCCTTTGAGGTGTATAATGATTTGGCGAAGAACACACTTGCTCCATTTTGATTTGGATCCCAAAATCTCCCTTTTTTACCATCTCTTCTTCTCTGTAGAACTAGGGTTTTCTTTTTGAGTTGTGACTCCCAAACTCCCTAACTTACGTTTTATTATGCTAATCTCAAAATTATGTTTATGGTCCAAATTAAAATGGATCGAACACCATCATGTGGGCCCAGTTATGCCTAAAAATTCCCCAAGATCCATTTACTACCCCGGGTACTCTTTTCAAACTATCTTTGTCTAATCGAAATCAACCGTGCACTCAGAATTGTCATCTGAATTACTTTACTAAAAATCCCTATCTCGACCTCAATGTAGTCTATCTCCGACTCCTAGTTGAGATAAAATAATACCACGTCACTATCACTAGTTATGACGTAAATAATTTATTACTATTCACTTAATAATTATTTTTCATAAATATTAACCATTAACTCTCCCAATTAATATTTAAACAAACTCATAATAATTAATTAAATTAAATTATAACACACAAGTAATTTAAATTAGCCGAATTAATTAAATATATAATGCTTAAAAAATGCGGGGTGTTACATACTCCCCCCTTACATGGAAATTTCGTCCCCGAAATTAGGTCATACTTGCGATGAATAACTTCGGATACTGCTCTCGCATGTCATCCTCCCGCTCCCATGTTGACTCATTAACATTGTGATGTCCCCACTAAACTCTGACTAGTGGTACCACCTTAGACCATAGATTATGCTCACTACGATCAAGAATAGCCACGGATCTATCCTCATATGAGATGTCAGGCTGTAAATCCATTTCCTTGAGTGGAACATGCCAAAAAGCTCTCTCGCTCCTTCGATATTTCTTTAGTGAAGCTAAGTGGAACAGGTCATGTATCCACTGAAGATGCTCTGATAAACCCAGTCTATATAACATTGGACCCACTCTCTCAATAATAGGGAAAGGTCCCATAAATTTCAGCGTTAGATTCCCTTTCTTGTCGAATATCATGACCCCCTTTATGGGAGACACCCAAACCAACACCTGGTTACCAACCTCTAACTCAACGTGCCTCCGATCTGCATCAGCATAACTCTTCTGCCTGTCCTAAGCTATATGAATACATCCCCCAATCAGCTCGATCTTTTCCGTAGTATCCTGTATCATCTCTGGCCCCAATATCTTGTTGTCCCCCACCTCTAACCAACAGGCAGGCGAACGACAAGGCCTACCATAAAGTGCCTCAAATGGTTTCATTCTGATATTGAATTGGTAAGAGTTATTATATACAAACTCTACCAATGGAAGATATCGCTCTGATCATCCTCCGAAGTGCATAATGTACATCTTCAACATATCCTCTAGCATCTGATTAACCCTCCTAATCTGTCCATCTATTTGTGAATGATATGCGGTACTCAATCACAAGTCTGTGCCCATGTCCTCCTGAAATCTCTACCAGAGGTGAGATAGGAGGATCTTATCTCTATCAAATATAATATTAATCAGTACCCCGTGCATCTTAACTATCTACGCAATAAACAGTTGCGCGTACTGCATCGTCTCAAAATCGGTACGGATGGGTAAGAAATGGGCCATCTTGGACAATCGATCCACTATCACCCAAATAGAGTTGTGAACCCTCTGTGATGTCGACAGTCCTGTAATAAAGTCCATCGAAATGCTCTCCCATTTCCAAACAAGAATTTCCAGCAATTGTAGAATCCCCAAAGGCCTATGGTGGTCTACCTTAACCAACTAACATGTAACACACTTGGAGATAAACTCTACTATGTCTCGCTTTATCCATGACCACCAGTACTATCTCCTCATGTCCTGGTACATCTTATCCCCATCGAAATGTACTGCAAATCTTGAACTGTAGGACTCAGTCATAATAGCATACCTTAAATCCTCATCTACATGCATAACAAATCTCCCATTAAAACGTAGGCCTCCCTCTAAGCTAATCGAGTAAGACTCTGCACCCTCCGCTAATAGCTGACGCACCCTGTCTTGACAGTACTGATATTCCACTTGTGCTTTCACTACCCGCATGAAAATCTCGGGAGTGATAGCTAACACTAATATGCACGCTTTGGAAACCTCATTATCATGTCAAAATTCACTCCACTTTTCCTTTTAGACCTCGGCCAACTCCATTGTGGGTCTCCGGATCAACGCGTCTACCACCATGTTAACCTTACCAGGATGATATTATATATCAAACTGGTAGTTCTTCATGAATTCTATCCACTGCCTCTGCCTCATATTCAGATGTTTGTGTGTGAAGAGATACTGAAGTGACTTATAATCCATGAACAAAGTGAACTTCTCCCCCAATAGATACTGCCTCCATATCCTTAGAGCAAATACAACCGATGCTAACTCAAAGTCAGGGGTGGGATAATTCTTCTCATTGGGATTAATCTTTTAAGATGCATAAGATATGGCCCTCTCCTCTTACTGCAATACAACCCCAAGTCCTTATAAGTATGTATCCGTGTAGACCTAATACTCCACCCCACTCCTAGGTAATGCAAGTATCGGCGCTGACGTCAACTTGTGTTTCAACTCGTCAAAGGCTAGTTGGCACTGGTCACTCCACACAAACGGTACCCCTTTGTGAGTCAGGTTCATCAATGGACCTGTAATCTTAAAAAATCTCTTAATGATGCGGGATAATACCCTGCCAATCCCAAGAAGCTATGAATCTCAGTTAGTGTCGTGGGCTGTCCCCACTCCCTCATCGCTGATACCTAACTCATATCAACTACAATACCCCTTTTCGATACAATATGGCCAGGAAATTTCACCTCCCGTAGCCAAAATCCACACTTCGCGAATTTAGCATACAATTGGTAGTCCCGAAGTGTCTGCAAGACTCTACGCAAATGTTGTGCATGCTTCTCCTTAGTACAAGAGTAAAGCAAAATGTCGTCTATAAATACGATCGTGAACCGGTCCAAGAACTCCCTTAATACCCTGTTCATGAGATCCATGAACACTATTAGCGCATTGGTGAGCCCAAAGGGATCACCCTAAACTCGTATGACCGGTACCGCAACAGTAAAGCGGTCCTATTAACATCCTTCTATCGAATATGTAACTAGTGATATCCCGATCTCAAATCAATCTGTAATAAGTATGCAGCCCCTCTCAACTGGTCAAACAGGTCATCGATCCTCGACAACGAATACTTATTTCGTATCGTTACCTTGTTCAGTTCCCTGTAATCCACACACAAGTGAAGCAAACCATCCCTCTTCTTCATAAACAACATTGGTGCACCCCACGATGATGTACTCCGCCGAATAAAAGTCTGACTCAAAAGTTGTTGAATCTGGTATCTCAACTCTCGCATGTCTGATGGGGCCATGCGATACGGTGCTCGAGAAATCAACCTTGTACCCCATACTATATTGATAACAAACTCGATCTCTCGATTGGGTGGTAATCATGGTGTCTCCTGAAATACATCCTCAAATTCTCTCATTACTGGAATCGATTCTATCAAAATCACCATCTCCTATGAGGTCTTCTCCTCAATGTAGTACAGGTGGGTGTGCGACCCTCCCTCAAGAAGAGGCACCGCCACCAAGAACATCTCCTGACCCAAAATGGAAAACACTATGGTCCTCTCATAGCAGTCTACTATCGCCATGTACCCCACCAACTAATCCATACCTATGATAACATTGTATCCCACCATGTCTAACACCAGAAGGTCTGTTGATAAGATTAGACGCCTAATAATAATATCCACACCTCTACATACTGAGTGTATAAGTGACCCACTACCCAATGGTGACTCTACACACATAAGGCATGTGCTATCTCTCTCTAAAATATCGATTGCTCGTGCAAATCCAGTAGCAATAAAGGAGTGTGACGCGTCTTTATAAAAAAATAATCATACCCTTATTTCCATGAATAGGAAATGTACCCTCAAATGCTAGTGACGCCTGAGGTTCTGGTGGCATAGGCACATCCTGGATGTTATGCACATGCCCGTAATGCATCTACCCCTATGGCTGTGGGCCTGGTGGTGCTGTTGTTATTGGAGGCTGCTATGCCTGTTGCCCCTACTGTCCCCCTTCTATTGTCTCATAGCTCTTTGTGGACATTATTTTTTCATATGCCCAATCTGGCCACATATGAAACATCGTCCATGAAAACCCCCTTATCCCTGGCCATGTTGGCCCTGACGAGGCTATCTTTAGTGCTAGCCCTGGTGGCCTCCCCCATTGTTCATTTGGACCTAACGGCCCTGGGGAACCTACTGCTACTGATTAGGACCCTGTTGGCCCTGCCCGAAACCCTGATCATCCAGTCTATACCTACCAAATCAAAATATCTTGTTAGGAACCCCCTGTCGGGATTCCTTCCCCTGTTGCCTACCAACCTATTATTGTGCTCCACTAACAGTTCCCCTACCTGCCTTGCCTTGGTGACTGGGATCACCTCCTATCTTGCTCCCCCTCATGTGGAAGCGATGATTCTAATAGTGTATTAATGTTGCATTGATCACATCAGTATACGTAATCAATGTTGGGTTATCGATCAAGTGATGCCTGATCCTCCAGGCTAAACCATCTATAAACCTCGCCTTCTTCCGCTCCTCATTGCTCAACTCGTCTGGCATAAAATTAGCCAAATGGGTGAACTCTTCCTCATACTCTGCCATGGAAAAATCATACGGGGTCACCTCGCTGAATTTTTTCCATATCTCAATCTCCACTACTAGCAAAAAAATACTTGCGGTCAAACCGCACCCAACAATCAGCAATCGTTATCATATCTCTCTCCTCGACGGTGGTAACGAACTCCCACCACTGTAATGCCGCTCCAGCATGCCTGAACATAGCTAGCATCTGCTTCTATGTATCACTACACTCTACCATGCACAGATGGAGTTGTATGTTCTTCTTCCACTGACATGCCTCAACCACATCAGAGCTACCCTGAAACTCGGGCAGGTGACCCTTCTAAAACATCTCTATGACTCTCTGCCAAGTAGATAGCCTTGTGTGGCCCTAGATCACCGGTATAACTTTCGACTGTGGCTGGGGTCATGGGAAATGAATGGCCATAACTATTATAGCAATGGTGACCGTCTAGTCCACAATTCTGCCACCTGTGTAGTCGAGATCATTTTCGGTGGTGGTCGTGATACCTGTGGCTCCTGGTGAACCTCTCTCACTGCATCCCTGACCTCTTCCCTAGCTGCTCGCTCTCTCCTTGATGGCATTTGAAAACAGATCGAATTGTATAATTACACAATTTATATAATATCTGATAGCAAAAGCACGATATCTCTAACACTCAAAGATAAATGCAACAGTCCTAATAATAAGGTTTCATACAAAAAGAACGATATGAAAAAATCATAATAATTCGTACAGATCCTATGGACACAAGAACCTGATGCTCTGATATCATCTTTGACACCTCGCTCAGTTAAATACGAGTCGATCATTCCTTTATTAAATTTAAAACAGAATTTCTATTTGGTTCATTCTTAGCATCACTGTCGAAAAACCATATTAATTACTAACCACCTAATTAAATAATTAAACTGGTACCAAATTTTATCTTTCACTAAATAAATAAGTATACATGAGGAATAAAATAATAAATCCATGCACACCATCACTAAGTTCAAAAAATCAAAGATGGACAAATAACTAAAAGACTGGCCTAATAAACTATCGACAGTAAATCCAAATCTAACATAATAATCCAACGAATAAATAAGTAATCCAAAACTGAATCTGAAAGTAAATAGACAACACGCCCTAAATGGAACTATAACTGAACTGAAATCCTGAATCTAGAATTGAAGAAAAGACGCGTCTAATCCAACTCTTTCATGCATCCACATATGTCGCAGCTGTGTAATCCCTGGAATATAATCTCAAGTCTGGCATCCCTGTAGCTGGAAACCTAATTTTTTTTTAAAAATATTTGTAGCAAGGGTTCGAACCCAAAACATTTTGAAAATATTTAGCAAGTGATTAAATTTACAGTAATTAAAATGCATGAATTCTCTTCATATTTAAACAAGTGTCGCACTCACTTAAGTTAATACTCACCCCTCAACTATTGTTCACACCTACCGCTTTTCCTCATAACCCTCCTAGCTACACTACCCCGTCTAATTATCCTTGTTATAAGCGTTGCCTGAAACCTTACTCTAGCCCTAGTAACTTTTAATAATGGCTTATAAGTTATTTCTCACGTTAACTTAATTTCTAATCTTTAAATAAATATATTACAATTTCACTAGTTATATACATAATACCATTTCACTCTAGGTGTTTCACCTGTATATAATTATTTGCACTATTATATACCTATAAATATACTACATATTCACACACATGTTGTATATATATATATATATATATATATATATATATATATATATGTATGTGCATGTGTGTGTGTGTGTGTGCATCCATCCTCTAGAGTAAGAACTCACCGGATGCTTTCTCTAAAATGCTATCATCGTAGGTATACTCAATCCAACCCGGGTACCGCGAGATGGTTCACACACACCGAATCATAAGATATATAATAAATGTAGTGAAGGCGGTCATAGTTCGCCTAGTGATACTGAATCATACCCAAAGCATCTCACCTAAAAAAGATTCACAACATAAAATACCGGACGCTATGACATGGGGATTATACTCGCCTTGCATTTACTAGCCAGGGGATTCACCCACATTGCGCAACCTCATATGATAGCACTAGAGGGGCATGTAATTATAATAATATCGTACACGGATATTTAATGAGCGCACAATAATATATACATAAACAAACTATTTATATATACATATATATTTAATAATTTAAACCCGGCTAACCCGCACCTAACTCCCGTAGCACTAGCCTAAGAATACCTGAGTCTGTATCTCGACTCTCATTTTAATTAATTTCACATTAATTAAATTTATTTAGGTAGTGTCACTCAACTACAATACCCGGACACATCTACTCAGCCCAAACTTCAAGTTACACGAAGTCTACTTCACTTAATCCGTTAATAAATTAAATCACAAATTTATTCCCATAAGGTAAAATGATGTCCCGCAATTTTCCCAACAAGTTTGTGTCATCCTTGCGTTTAAAACTCCATTGGAAACCCCTACGTTTTAACCCCACAACTAAATGGGAAAAACTGTGCTGTCAGGCCCCCTCGAATCGGTTCGACCTGACCCCCGAACCGGTTCGCCCCCACATTCGAACCAATTTGCTGCCCTAGATTGCAAACCTTCTTCTTCCCAGATCCATTTTTTCCTCCATTATTAAACCTTTAAGCTTTTTATTTCCTCTTAGATCATAACCCAATCATAACCAACATTTTAAACACTTAGAAACAGGCTCTAATCATCCTAGAAACCATTAATCACCAATTACTTTTAATATAATCTATATTTTCCAATTTGGGTTATATCCAGGTTTTATTCAACTTATTACGAATCCGACTTTATCATCAAAATTTTGTCATCAATTTCAACTTGATTTCTCATAGCATTCATATTTCTACATCCCATAATCATTTAGCATCACCAATTTCACTTTTAATCTCCCCAAAGTGTCCCATTTAAGGAAACCCAATTTCATGCAATTTCCCACCCAAGAACGATTTTTTAATTACACATACTATGATATGAATCGATTTTCACAGATTCAAAATAATAGCAAGTTAACCACTTGCCTCTAATGATTCGTAGTGTGTGATCCTTTTGAGGTGGACGATCACACTTGCTCCCTTTTGATCTGGCTCCCCAAATCTCTCCTTTTTCACCCTCTTTTCTTCTCTGTAGAACTAGGGTTTTCTTTTTGAGTTGTGACTACCACAAACTCTTTAACTTAGGTTCTATTATGCTAATCCCAAAATTATGCTTATAGGCCAAATTAAAATGGTCCGAACACCCCCGTGTGGACTCGGTTATGTCTAAAAATGTCCCGAGACCCATTTATTACCCCCGAGTATTCTTTTTCGACTATCTCGACCTATTCGGAATCAACCGTGCACTCATAATTGTCATCTAAATTACTTTATTAAGAATCCCTATCCCGACCTCAATATAGTCTATCCCTGACTCCTAGTTGAGATTAAATAATACCACGTCACTATCACTCATTATGACGTAAATAATTTATTACTATTCGCTTAGTAATTATTTTCCATAAATATTAACCATTAACTCTCCCGATTAATGTTTAAATAAACTCATAATAATTAATTCACTTAAATTACAACACACATGTAATTTCAATTAGCCGAATTAATTCAATACATAATGCTTAAAAAATATCTAATTTTATAATTGGGACTATCAATTACAACTGGTAGAGCTATATGTGATGACTCGTAGCAGAATGTTATTTGCAAAGCTCCTTCCGAGGCTTAATACGAAGATCTTGTCATCCACCCTTCGGTTGGTTAAGAGTGCGGAATAATAATCTTCTCGAACCCGAAATGATTCATGGCACGTCTGCAAGGATTGAGTTAATCTCTATCATTTTTATTCAGTTCAGGAACGTAGTGAGAGTTACGTCACCATGAATCGAAGTTTTGAAGTCTTACATGAGTGGTTAGGGGTTGCTGTCGGAATCTACCATAATGGGAGTCACGTGTTTGGCAACAAGGGAATCGACACCTATAAAAGTGGGTCATTTCCTAACATAAAGATAATAGAGCCAGTGTATAGGCTCGTCTTTTGCGGCACGATATGAACGTCCTTGTCGTTTGTCCATTTTCTGGTTAGAGGTGGGGGACAACAAGTTGTTAGGGCCAGAGATAATTTAGGATATTACTGCCAAGATTGAGCTAATTCGAGGGAACATTCATATAGCTCAGGACAGGTAGAAAAGTTAAGCCTATGCAGATAGGAGGCACATAGAGCTTGGAGGTTGCTGACTAGGTTCTGTTACAGGTTTCTCCTATGAAAGGGAATCATGAGGTTCGACAAGAAAGGGAAGTTAGCACTGAGATATGTGGGATATTTTTTTATTATTGAGATGGTGGGACCAATTGCATATAGGCTAGTTCTATAGGATCACTTACAACGAATTCTCGACGTGTTCCACATGTCATCATTGAAGAGTTAACGGAGGAGTGAGAGAGCTTTTTAGCATGTTCCATTAGATGAGATAGACTTGTAGTTAGATATCTTGTACGAGGAGAGACCAGGGGTGATACTTGATCATAGTAAGCGTAAGTTGCGGCCTAAGGTGGTACCCTTGGTTCGAGTTAAGTGGGGGCACCACAATGTTGACGAGTCGACATGGGAGCGGGAGGATGACATGCGTGAGCAGCATTCAGAGTTATTCATTGCAAATATGTCCCAATTTTGAGGGCAATATTCCTTTGTAAGGGGGGAGTATGCAACAACCCATATTTTTTAGTATTTAAAAATTTAATTAATTTGGTTATTTTAAATTACACATGTGACGTAATTAAATTAAATTAAATATTATATGTTTATTAAAATATTAATCGGGAGACACAATGATTAATATTTACGGAATAAAGTTAGTAAGTGAATAGTAAATAACTTGTGAAAATTCTTATACGTCGCAGCGAGTGATATTAACGTGACTCTGTTATATCTCAACCGAGAGTCGAGTGTAGACTATATGAGGTTGAGATAGGAAATTTATGTAGGGTGACTCAAATGGCGATTTTGAGGTTACGATTGGTTCCGAATGGGTCAAAATAGTATACCCGAGGGTAATAATTGGGTCCCAGGGCCTTTTTAGACAAAATCGGGCCCACACGGGGTATTTGGGTCATTTAAACTTGTCCCGTTAGCCCAATTTCGGGATTGGGGATGAAGAGCCTAGGTTTAAGAGTTTGAGGAAGCCACAGTTCATATTCTAAACCCTAGAAATTGAGAGAAAAGATAAGGAAGAAAATAGGAGAGCTTTAGGAGCCAAAATCAAAGGGGATTTAGGAGGTCAATCATCAATTCGTCTTTTACAGAGTATAATTAGACCCTACGAACACAAAAAGGAAAGTGATTAACTTTCTTCTGATTTAATATTCAAAAACTCATGTTCATATCATGGTAGGTGTAAATAAATCCATTTTGGGTGGGTTGTCACATGTAAATGGGTTTTTGGTGAATTGGACATCTTGAGCATATTAAATGCTTAATTGATGATGAAATACTAGCTAATGTTGCTAGAATCTGATTTATATTCAAAACCCAGTAGTTAACTTTGTTCAATTTGGATTTATATAAACGAATGTAATGAGATTATTGAACGAACTTTGTAAAAACCCAATTCGTGAAATAATGAGTCTTGATAGAAACCAGTGATGTTTGATGGTTTATATCATGATTAGAACCTATTTAGATGTGTAATAAATATTGGGTATGACCAGGTTGAAGTTTGGCAGATATCCATAGAGGTTGGAAGAACAAACATGGAGGAAATTGAATTGAGGAAGAAAGGCTGGCCGCCCAGCATCTATAGATCGATGGAGGCCATTTTCGCCCAGTTTTGCTTATTTTAATTTTTGGCCATTAGTTCGTTGGGATTTGCTCAAGGATCACTTATTGGTGTAAAATAAAAAGGGAACCTATTACTTGAGGACTTCGTATGAATAGGTTGGGTTTAAAAATGTGAGATATGTTTGGGTTTAAAAATATGAGAAGTGGTGAGAGATTTAATGGAACAAATTAAGTGAAATGAATTCATAAATATTTAAAAACAGGCCGATTTTGTGATTCCGGTATTTTATCAAGGTGAAGCTACATGAATTATTTAATTAATCAAGAGTCCAGGAATAGACTCGGGGATTATAAGCTAGTGCTACGGGTGTTAGGCACAGTTTATATATATATATATATATATATATATGGGTACTTTATAAATATAATTGTACATAATATTTATGTAAAAACATACCACTTTAGTGTTATCATGGGAGGTTGCGCGATGTGGGTGAATCCCCTTGTTAGTGAATGCAGGGAGAGTATAATCCGCAGGTCATATCACCCGGTATTTTGTTATGCGATTTATTTTTTGAGGTGAGACACTTTGAGTATGATTCAGTCTCACTCTCGGGGGAATATGACCGCCTACACTACGTTTGAGGTTTTATTTACCTATTTCAGTGTGAGTTTATGGTAACCGGATTAGAGTGAGTATGCATGGGATATGATAACATTGTAGAGAAAAGCATCCAGTGAGTTGTTTCTCGGGAGAATGGTTATTATACACGACATATGTGTGATTGTTGTGTATAATTATACGTATATAATAGAGTAGATAATTTTATATGGGTTAAATATATGAAGTGTGATGAATTACTTATATAACTAGTGTGAATGTCATACAACAAATCAAAGTGGAAATGATTAAGTAAGTTAATGAGTAAAATAACTTATTAACCAAAGGGAGGAAGTACTCGGGATAGAGTAGGGTGATAGAAAGATTTGTAATAGGTCTAGTTAAGTGGGGTAGTTTAACTAGATGGGTTAGGTAGTAAGCATTATATGTGCACAATAGTTTAAGGATGAGTAATATCTCAAGAGAGTGTGACGCCTGCTTAAATATGAAAAGTGATAATGCCTGTTTAATGGTTGCATCTTAATTACTTGCAAAATATTTTTTAAAAGTTTTTGGGATTTGACCCGTGTCAAAAACATTTTTCAAAACATTTTAGGTGTCTAGCCACAGGGACGCCAAGATTGAGGCCTCATTATAGGGATGTGTAACTGCAACATTTTTGGAGGCTTGAAGGATTTTGTGTAGATGCTTCAATTATTCAATCCTATATTGGGATTTATAATTCAGTATTTCGTTTGGGCATATTGCCCCTTTAGTTTTATTATCAGACGATGTATTTGAATTCGACTTTATTTCTGTAGACTTATGGTTTGGATTTTATTTCGGAACCGATGGTGTATTCGGTATTCAATATTTATCTATTTATCATATGATGATTCAGACTCTTATATTTGTGTGGATGAGTTATATTATTTCAATTTTTTGCATGTTGTTACGTTAATGAAAGATAAAATTGAAACCAAATTAATTTAACATAGGTGGTTAGTAATTTAAAAAGTTTTCGACGGTGATGCTAAAAAATTAACCAAATGAGATTCCTGCTTATTTTGATAAAGGACTGATCACCCGTGATTAAAATAGGAGAGGTGTCATAATTTAATTGATGTAAATATGGGTACCAAGTCTCCCCCTGCACGCCAATCGGGCAATGATAAAGATCGTGTTCTACCGGTGAGTAAAACGAATGAAGTTGGGGCTCCTAACAATCCCATTGGCATTAAGGATTAACCTTCCAAGGATCATGATCCCCTCTCAAAGAAGTTTAAGAAGGATCACGCTCCTCCTCCCCTACTGGATATTATGGGAAAATCAAATGTTGATAAGGGAAAGGGTGTTGTTTAATCTATGGTTACTCGCCCCAACCTAGCATGAGACTTTATTCGGTCAGGGGTCTTTCTTGCTGATAGGGCAACTTCTTCTGCCTTATCCCATGGTCGGATTTTTTAACGTGAACTAGAAGAAAAAGGTTTTTAGGGACGACAAAAATCTGTCTTTAAAAGCATTTTGTCATCCCAAAAGAGTATTTAGAACGCATTTTGCAACGATAAGAAACTGTCATTTATACTTGACGCCGTCAATGCTTTAGGGACGAATTTTACCGTACTAAATTATAATTCATGGATGCTTTACATTTGGTATTGGGGATGGATTTTTCCATCCCAAAAGGTATTCCCATGAAAAAAAATCGCTCTCGCTCAAAGAAGATGAAAAGTTTATCCGTCCATAATGCTCATCAAATTATGGAAAAAATAATTAGGACGGTTTATAACCGTCCCAATTGATAAACCAATTAAGACTGAAAAATCTTCCCAAAAGGCATTCCCAATTGATACAGAAAAGGAAGAGAGACGGTTTATTACCGTTCCAAAAAAATATTGGCATAAAAAATTATGTTATTGTATCTTGTATGTTACAATGATAAAAGATATATAATTTGTATTACAAGTCAAGTCATCCAACCACAAACACAATATATCAACTTCATTTATTGAAACACGTGTCCAACAACAAATTCTTCCATTCAACTACATCCAACAACCCATAATAAACCTTTAAATCAATAAGTACAAATAATTACCGCATAGGCCAACTTAAATAATTGCAAAACCATACTGATTAATAAGAAATCAAATTGTCAAAAGAAAAATTATCAATAAATTAATATGATATGTATAGTAGCTAGATTCAAAAACTTCTCTCTTTGTTATACATATAATAGACATGCTAAAAAACATGTCTTTTCAACTACTCTTATATAACCTGCAAACAATAAATAATCATTTATCAAAATAAGATTATAGTAAAATAAAATTTACATACTGAAATAAGATTAGAGTAAAATAAAATATGTAAATATATTAGTTATTCGTATCGACAACTCTTTATAATTTTTAAAACATTTAGGTAGAGTCTCCTTTGTTTATACATGAAAACCAACTTATTTGATCATCACAAAAGCCCACACAACCATAAAAAATCAAAAACAACAATCTCGAATGTCAACAACAACAATAAATAAACAATATACCTGGTGTAAACCATTTACTTATTCATGTCTTCTACATGGATAAACGTTAACGTTGAAATGTTATCCTGCAAACATATAAGGCACAAAACTGAGAAGATATCAGTAATCAAATAATGTTTAAAAAGTTATATTCAAGCATAAACATTGCATATAATAATCGTCATAAAGTTAAAGTCGTGAGATTGGTAAATTTTCATCATATTCTTAAAGCGGGAGTCCCGTGACTACGTGGTTAATTTCTACGAGTTACATTGATTTCGTGTGAGGTGTTCCTGTCTCTTACGGGGCCATTTGGTGGTTGTTTCACATTTTTTCCCTCTGATGGATGTTTTCAAGCCTAAGTCTTGAGATATAAAATTATCATCATATTCTGAAACCGAGATTCCCATGAGTATGTAATCAGTTTATATGAGTTTCATTGGTCATGTGTCAGGTGTTCGTGCCTTTTATGGTGTCTTTTGGTGGTTGTTTTGCATTTTAGCCCTTTAACGATATATTTTCAAGCCTAAGTCTAGATATTTACAAATTTTGATCATATTCTCAAATTGAGAGTCTCTAGACTACGCGGTTAGTTCCTATATAGTTTGGTGGTTGTTTTGCATTTTTGCTCTTTAACGGCATATTTTTATACCTAAGTCTAGAGATTCATAAATTTTCATCATATTCTCAAATCGAGAGTCCTATTACTATGTGGTTTGGTCCTATGAGTTACATTGGTCTCGTATGAGGTGTCCATACCTCTTACGGGATCATTTGGTGGTTGTTTTGCATTTTCTCCCTTTAACTACATATTTGAAGCCTAAGTACAAATATTTACAAATTATCTTCATATTTTTAAACTCTGAGCTCCATGACTACGCGGCCAATTCCTAAAAGTTAAACTGGTCTCATACGAGGAGTTTGAGCCTCCTACGGTGTCGTTTGGTGTTTTTTTTGCATTTTTCCCCTTTATCGACATGTTTTTAAGCCTAATTCTAAATATTTATAAATTTTTGTCATATTCTCAAACTAAGAGTCCTGTGACTACGTAGTCAGTTCCTACGAGTAATATTAATCCCGTGCGAGGTGTTTGTACCTCGTACGGGGCCGATTGTTTTGCATTTTCACCCTCCAAACGACATGTCTTTAGTCTTAAGTCTAAATATTTGTATATTATAGTCATGTACTCAAGCCGGTAGTCCTATGACTACGCGGTCAATTCCTACGAGTTACATTGGTTCCGTACGAAGTGTTCGCGCCTCTTACAGGGCCGTTCGATGGTTGTTTTGCATTTTCTCCGTCTAACGGAAAGTTTTTAAGCCTAAGTATTTAGATATGAAAATTATCATCATATTCACAAACTGGGGTCCCATACCTATACAGTCAGTTCCTATGAGCTACCTTGGTCCCGTGCGAGATTTTGTGCCTCTAATGGGGGCCGTTTTTTTTTTTTTTTTTTTGCATTTTCACCTTTAACGGGGTCATGTGAATACGCAATTAGTTTTAAGGAGTTACATTAGTCCCATGCGAGGTGTTCGTGGATCTAACAGGGCCGTTTCATGGTTGTTTTGTATTTTCACCATTTAACAACATGTTTTTAAGAATGAGTCTATATACTTTCAAATTATCATCATATTCTCAAACTGGGAGTCCCATGACTACGTGATCAGTTCCTACGAGTTACATTGATCCCGTGTGAGGTGTTCCTGCCTCTTATGGGGGGTCATTTGGTGGATGTTTTGTATTTTCACCCTCTAACGGTAAGTTTTGAAACCTGAGTCTTGAGATATGCAAAAGTATCGTCATATTCTCAAACCAGGAGTCCTGTGACTGCGCGGTCAGTTACTACGAGTTGCATTAGTCCCGTGAGAGATGTTTGTGCCTCTTACGGGGCCATTTGGTGGTTATTGTGTTTTCTTCCTTAAACAGCAAGTTTTTAAGCCCAAGTCTAGATATTTAAATTTTTTTGTCATATTCTCAAATCGGGAGTCTCATGACTACATGGTCAGTTCCTACGAGTTACATTCGTCCAGTGAGAGGCGTTCGTGCCTTTTACAGGGCCGTTTGGTGGTTATTTTTCATTTTCACTCTTTAACGACATGTTTTTAAGTATAAGTCTAAATATTTAAAAAAAATCATCATATTATCAATCTGGGAGTCTCGTGACTACGTGATCAATTACTACAAGTTACATTAGTCTTGTGCAAGGTTTTCGTACCTCTTCTGGGGTCGTTTGGTGGTTGTTTTGCGTTCTTGCCCTCTAACAGCAAGTTTTCAAGCCTAGGTCTTCTAAGCAAATTGAAATTATATTACTATCATGAAGGTAGAAAGAAATAACAACACTAAATAATGACAACAAATTCAGTGGGAACCAAGATTGATCAAACCAAAAGATCTTATAAACTAAAGAAACATAACAAAATAGAGAAACTTAGATATAACGTTCATTACTTAATGTCATGGTTTTCAGCATAAGAAACTTAGATAAACAAAAGAAACATAATAAAACAAGTATGAATTTTTGTGCGGTTCTTGTACTGTATGAAATTAAGGACAATGGTCTTTGATATGAACCTACATTGGTGTCGTTAATGATGCAGACAGTAGCTTCATTTTTTAAATAGTAGTAGGATGCAATAAGTCCAAAAAATTCCTCATTGGAATGAAAATAAAAATATAATAAATGCCATTTACAAGAACATAAACCAACCTTAGTGTATCATATACTCCCTCCACACCAAATTAAGAGTTCGCATTCAAAAGTCAAACTAATTTGTGGAAAATTAAAAGAATGATATATTATTTTCCTGGGGCAAATGTTGGCCTTTAAAAAGAAGAGAGAGTGATAAAATACTAAAATGAGGCAAACTTTCATTGTTCATGAAGATTATTTACATGATATCAACACTTTGATCCAAAAAAAATTGAAATGAGAACAAATGGCAAAACTGACTCCACACTATCATAGCATACAAAGTTATAGTCCCTTCTTAGTGCAGGCTTCGTCACACAATAGCAAGATTTTAATTCTTCTCCAAAAAAATTAGCCAAATTAAAAAAAAGTGTCAAATGTAAATGACAAATTTTAACATTAATATATTACTACCTCCATCCCAAATTGAGAGTATTGGTAGTCTGGCTTGAATGACACTTTTGATGAAAACCTTAACTTCATCGAATTGACATCTAATATTAAAACTTACTTGCATGTTGTTAATTATGATACATTAATTTTCAAAGTGGGCTATTCATTCGGGTCGTTCCAAAAAGGAAAGTGGGTCTCTTAATTTGCCAAATGGAAAAATTGAACGCTTTGGGTAACAGTAAACATTCCTCACAAAACAGAATAAAAAAAATGTGACGGAAACATAAAGTATTGTCAAGTAAATTAAGGAAAATATAGACAAAATTATATAAAGTAGCTTACCTATTTGATGAGTACTCTACGTTCCAATCAAAAAATTGATAATTCCTAAAGGTTTCTGAAAGATGGACACGGTGTTCAGCTAAACCGAGCAATAATAGTCTGCCAAATGCCAATGAGGCTAATAATGATCATAACAAATATACAAAAAAAGTTAGGATTGAGAAGAAACTTATCTTCTTAAAATGAAGATTCACCATTGCAGAGGCGTTCGAAATGCAGTTAGTAGATCATGTTGGGAAAATGGCCCATCTTAAAAGGGAATCATTTCCTTTTAATGTAAAATCCGCATGTGAACTAACTAGAAACCATTCATCCCAAAGTAAAATGAAGCTCAATAGAAAATTAAAAAAGGTCCCTTGTGAAAATTCTTAATTGAGTAAAATTTACTTAGCCTTTGTCCACACTAAAACGTCCCTTGGTGAAATAGTACTTTCGGCCATTTGGATGCATTTAAGATACTTAACCGAAGACATAAATACCTTATGCATATCTACAGGTATCTGGACCACATTCCAATAGCTAAAAGTCTCTGGACTTTTTTCTAACAGTTGTTTATCCAAGGACTTATTTTTGAAAGGCCCTAAACTGAAAATGTCAATCATAAAGTAAAGCACGGTAATGACAAACTAGAATTAGTCTATTTACGAAGCATTTACATTCAGCTCCTGATCCATGAACTGAGCAAGCTTCATGATAAAAGGCTTAAGATCTGAGTAGTTGACACTCAATGACATATAAAACGTTATCAGTCCAACTTTAGTTCCCCTACAAATAAAAAAGATTAAATATCCCCAGAGACATCGTTGTTTGTTATCTCAGCACTTTGTTATTTCTGTGGCAAAGTCAATTTAACCACCAAATAAATACTCCTTTCGTCCCATATAATAATCACTGTTTGAAAGTCAAACATTTTAAGAAAAAATATAACTTTTCAAATTTATCCTCCTAAAATGATGAATGCCTTTAAATGTAAGACATACACTTGAATCATTATTCTATCATGCGTACTATGTATTACTTGAATGTGTAATTTTTAACCTCACCTAATTTTATATAATATTTAAAGAAACGCAAATATTAATTTGGGACGTACTAAAAAGAAAAGAAAGAATTTCAATTTGGGACAGAGGGAGTACTAAAATTTCTTAATGAGTATTAAATGAATGCAATCTAACTACCAAAGGAAAAGAAATGTAGAAATAACCATTCTACCAGGATCACGTCCCTAAAAAAATCATCCTTCATTTTCTCCCATTCTCAACCATTAGTGGGTGGTACGTGTATGTTAAGAGTAGTTGACACTAGTTTGGTGCTGTTGCAATTATTCTTTGGATCATTTGGGTACCATTTGCAGTGTATTCTAACCCAGGTATAAATTATAGCCACAATTGATTTACGGTCATCAGGGATTATAGAGTAGTCCTCATCCACGTAGGCCTCAAAGAGTAGAGAACCAGATTGACAAAATAGACCATTAACTGGTGAGTGTTTAAAATAACATAAGATACATTTAACTATTGCCCAATGTGTGGTAGTTGATGAATATACAGGTATACATGATTCACAACAAAAGAAGAATCTCGTCGAATGATTGTCAAGTATTGGAGATCCCCCTCCCACAATGTTGCAATACTCGTTAGAGTCAGATTATAGATCAGAGTAAGTCATTTACTGTTGCGCTAAATCAAGACTATCTCTAGCGACCAAGACGATAAAACTCACTCGGAAATGTTATCAAACACTTGGTGTGCGAAAAACAACCAAGACCTTGTTCTCAAAATGAACTAGTGTCCAAACTCCCAATCAATTCAACCAAGCATCAATGAAGAAACAATAAGAACATACAAGCAATCATCAAAGCAAAACAACAACGATATACCGTGGTTCACCCAAATTTGGGCTACATCCGCCAAGGAGGATTTCTTCTTTCTATAGATAAATGGAGGAACCCAAAGGTTAAACACACACACAATTTATCTCTCTTAGAAAGTCACTCACAACCTCAAAAGAACTCACCCCTCAAATGGAAGCTATATCTCTCTTTAGCTTTGATAACTCTCAAAATAGCTCTCAAACTTGTCCTCTCCCAAAACCTAGAAATAACACTTGTATTTATAGATTTGAGTCAAAATGGAAAATTTGAAAATAAACCAAAACTGAAAAAATAGGAGAGCCAAAACCAACAAACTCCACCTTGGCAATCCTGACGATCCAACCAATCTCTAGAATATTGAAATTGAACCCGCTTGAAGACCGTCCCACCATCTACCAAGCTAATGCGATTCCCCCAGGCGATCCAACCAAACTTGAAACACAAACATTAAATCCTCTCGAAGATCATACCGACGTCTAACAAGCCAATACGCTCCACCCGACGCTAAGCTACACCAAACTTCAACCATAAAGTGAGATACCGCAAGTCTTTACTCCAAGACTCCAAACGACTCCACCCGCTGAGGAACCAAGTTCTAAACTAAGAACTCTCCATCTCATGCATCTGAATGCTTCCCATGTAACCATACGACGAAGCTCGCTCCTCATGTAACCCGGTGAGTACACCCCCACACAATACATATAGCATACACCCTCTTTACACGAAACATTCAGACACATCAACACCATCTTCCACCTTGAGAAATAGCCACGGATGAGAGGGAAAATTCCACACCCCCCCACACCCTCTAAATCTCACCCTCGAAAGATGTACCAATTCTTTATCACAAAAAACTCCCATTTGCCAATGCTCGCAAACAATAACTCATCAGCCTTCCTTGAACTAGCTACACACACCTCGAATATATCACAGTCCTACACCTCCTCAATTCCAATCGGCCAATGCATGTGTGAAACTAAACCGGGTCAACATCAGCCGTTGGCCCTGGAGGGCGACTTCGATCCATTCCCTCCACTAGTAGGTATTATCTCATCACTACCGTTTACTCTCGAAAAGCTAGCACTCAATGTCTCCGCTTTGTTCACAAACGAGACATACTTCGAATGTTCGATCACTTGTGCACACCGCTTCCCCATCTTTTTCGAAGTCTGATTTAGATGATACAACCCTTCTCTCTCCTCTCCCCTCACTAGGACCATACAATCGCGTGTGAAGTTCAAGACTCCACCCGCCACCGACACTCGACAACCCTTAGAATCCAAACGGCTAATGGATATCAAATTCTTTCGCAACTTTGGGACATAGGCCACACCACCCAAAGTGCGTTCCACCCCATCGAACATCTTGAGTTTCACCATCCCGATACCCTCAACGACAACCTTCTCTCCGTTAGACAAAGACATAGAACCTTTTCCATTTTTCGTGAAAGTATCAAAATATTCCCTCTTAGAGTAAACGTGATCCGACGATCCCGAATTTAATGTCCAATCATCTTAGGAAAGAGAGTTAACCTTGGAGATTGTGAGAAGTTCTCAAAGTTAATCTTCATAATTCGCACTCGCTACCGTTGCCTTCTCGGAATCAACCTTGCCCTTAACCTTGTCATTACACAAAGGACATTCTCGGATCATATGACCCCATTCCCGGCACTTGTAGCATTTCGTCCCTTTACCACCAACACCTCTCAATCTAGACCTACTATCGTCATTAAATCCCCGGTTGGAGTTCCTCCCGCTATTTTTCCCACCTCCATCTCTCGCCGTAAGGCCTTCATTATGGGAATACCCGTCACCTCCACCTTTCTTTTTTCTCCCGCCATTTTTCCCACCTCCGTCTCTCGCCATAAGGCCTTCATTATGGGAATACCCGTCACCTCCACCTTCCTTCTTTCTCATCGTGATATGAGATTGAATATCTTACATAACCTCGTTGCACCGGAGCGTAGACTTCCCAAACATGAGCGTGGTCACAAAATGCTCGTATGAATCGGGTAATGATGCAAGCAATAACAATTTTCGATCCTCCTTAATGAATTGAACGTCTATCCGGTTCAAGTCATTTATCAAGACATTAAAAACGTTGATATGCTTCATCATATCCTCACCCTCCTTCATCTCAGACTTGAATAGTTTCTTCTTGAGGAACAATTTATTTGACAATGACTTTCCCAAATAAATCTCTTCTAGCTTATCCCACATTCCTTTAGCCGTGGTCTCCGCTATCATGTTATTCAACACATCATACGTGATAAACATCTCAATACACGAAGTCGCTCTTTGATCAATGTCAATCCACTCGGCATCGGTCATGCCTACCGATCATCCCTCTACCCTCAACAATGCTAATTGCAACCTCTGTTGGACAAGAACGCCTCGCATTCGTCTTTGTCATAACCCGAAATTGATCTTCTCATCAAAAGCCTTCATGTCCGTCTTCATTGAGCCACTTGGTCCAAAACTCGGATCCCATCTCTTAGAGCCTCCGCTCATAGAGATTGATTCTCGACTACTCTCCACATTTTCCGTCATTTGGAATAAAAACAAAAGCTATGCCAAAATTGATTCAACCTCGAACCAAAATACCGGGAAAACAATGCAACCAAATCTCTGATACCACTTGTTGCGCTAAAGCAAGACTATCTCTAGCGACCAAGACGATAAAACTCACTCAGGAATTTTATCAAACACTTGGTGTGCGAAAAACACCCAAGACCTTGTTCCCAAAATGAACTAGTGTGCAAACTCCCAATTAATTCAACCAAGCATCAATGAAGAGACAATAAGAACATACAAGCAATCATCAAAGCAAAACAACAACGATATACCGTGGTTCACCCAAATTTTGGTTACATCCACCAAGGAGGATTTCTTCTTTCTATAGATAAATGGAGGAACCCAAAGGTTATACACACACACAATTTATCTCTCTTAGAAAGTCACTCACAACCTCACAAGAACTCACCCCTCAAATGGAAGATCTACCTCTCTTTAGCTTTGATAACTCTCAAAATAGCTCTCAAACTTGTCCTCTCCCAAAACCTAAAAGTAACACTTGTATTTATAGATTTGAGACAAGATGGCAAATTTGAAAATAAACCAAAACTGAAAAAATAGGAGAGCCAAAACCAACATTTACCAATCATAGTAGGAGATGAATAAGGTTTAGCACGTTAAAGTTTGGTCGAATGTAGAAAATCCAAAATGTATTTGGATTGTGTCAATAAAGCATTCTAAACATTTAATTCCTTTATAATGAACTGCCAAAGCAAGCACATAACGAGTGGTAGTATGCTTTACAACTGGGTTATATGTCTCTTTGAAATAAATCCCTACCTTTTAGTGATATCCATTTGACATTGATCGATCTTTATAATATTTAATATACTCATCGGAGGGACAATGAGTTTTAAATACCCAATTACTAGGTAAAATAATCATCTGACCAGAACCCTTTTATAATATATTAAACTCAGTAATCATAGTAGTACACCATTCGAGTTGTTTTATAGCTTGACTAAAACACGCTAGCTCAACTAAATTGGAATCATATGATAGGAATAAGATATATTTAGGATTTGTCACCTGAATACCATCTTTTGCTCTAGTAACCAAAGGGTGGGAATTAAGTGGGGTAAGAGAAGATGAAGTATTAGGCCATAATCGGGGCAGTTAGTGGAAGAAAAATCTAAGGGGTCTTAATCATCATAGATCATGCTTATATTTATGTTTTCTATAATAATAATAATAATATATGGGAGAATTACAGTGGCATCCCTAATAATTTAGGGTTTATTACAATTACAAACACCACTCTTATGTTTTGGGTAATTATAAGGATCTCCCCTATGTTTAGAATATCGCAATATTGGCACCATTTTCTATCATATTTGGAAGCTCCTTTACAAGGACAATAATATTCACTATAAAGAATTATGCATAAATCCAAAACATATGATAAGTCACTATCATTGTCCAATTGCATATCTTATAAATAAATATAATATTATTAATAGTAAAATATCAATAAATGTTATTGAATTGATTTAGGATCCAACGGTACAACACGGAAATTAGATAGCATTAAAGGAGCATCATCAATGGAGGATTCATCAATAGGTGCAAAAAAATACTTGTAATGGTTGATAAAATAACCTCAAGCCTAAATAAGGCTTGTTTTATACATGATCAATACAAGCATAGATTCATTAAATGTTAAATTTCATAAGAAAAGCAAAGCAAATATTCAACATTCAAAATTAATCTATTGATGCGAAGTAGTTTATTGGTTTGCCAAATGAAAAATAATCAACGAGAATGATAGATAACATGCAAGATATTTTTGTGGAAAGCCCTAATGATTTGAAAAGTGACATGCAAAATATTTTCACTTCTAATGGTATTAAGACCTTGAATTTTATCAATTATTAAATGGTAATCACTTTAATATTTCTCAGCATCATCCAAGATATTACCAATATACCCCATGCATAGTTGAGTATTCATTGAATTTTTCCAAACACCTCACTACTTAATTAATCACCATACATATATGTGCATACATATTTGTGTGGGTCTGGGTTTGTACATACACATGTTATGATTTTGTCACACATAACTGATTTGAATAGCTAAACAACCTTCCACTATTATGAGTTTGAAATACACATATAAATAGTTGGGGTTGATTGCTTATCCACTACCATGAGCAATAGTTTAACATTATCATACATATTTGAATGATTAATGAATGCGTAAGTATAGTATTCATAATTTGGAATATATGAGTTCACCAAATGATGTCGCGAAAATTATAATTGAAGAATCATATTACATATACATATGTTTTAATGTGTGTTATAACATTCAACATTCATTAAAATTGAAGAACATAATGGCCAATCAATGTGATCGGTGCTATATTTGTAATAAATAATTAATAGATAATCCTAAATAGACATGGACTTGAAGTGTTTAAAACAAAAACCACTACTCGGAGATAATGACACAAAAGTACATAAATTCTCCCTCTCTGAGTCTACCACACATCACTACCACCAACCCCAATTGAGCTCATCATATTTGAGTTTTCAATTGGCTCACCCTCAGCCACCTATCACTGCAATAAATCCCATATAAACAAAATTAATGAAATATGTAACATTATTAAATGTTAAAACTTGTACAAAGAGTGCATACATGCCACAAGAAATGGTACACTCATCACTGATGGCGCTAGCTTGATTAGCATTGCACTCTATACCTAATTCAATCAAAATACATTAATTCCCCCACAAACTACACAATTACATTAGATGTACCCATGTCTTTAAATTAACAAACTGCAATATAACAATAACAAGTTGGATAATAGCTAATTACGAACTTTAACACCAGATGAAAACTATGTCAAGAGTGCTTTAGTGGATATGTACCCTCGTGAATGATTTTGACAATGATCGTCCAAAGAAATGAAACTGGAGCTATACATCGTATGTATACTCTGGACATAATAAATTCTTATTGGCAAGATTTATCATTATATATATATATATATATATATAAAGAGAGAGAGAGAGAGAGAGAGAGAGAGAGAGAGAGAGAGTGAGGGAGGAATTAATAGTAAAGAGATGAAATCTTGCACATTAGCTATCTTGAGCAGTTCAATGTCTCAATAGATTACCTGATCATATGGATTCTTTTAGGTATCCATGAAATCAGGAAATGTAAGACAAATAAACAATACACATACCAACTAATAAAAGACTTAAATAAAATCTACAACCCTAACATAAAAGCATTAACAATTTTTTGTAAATTATTAACATCAACTAGCAATGTTATTCCACATTATCAATGGCAAAATAAGAATACACATCCCCAAATCTATACTCAAACCCGACTTTCTACAAAAGAACACACATCCCCAAATCTCTACTCAAATCCATATGTGCGGGGTAGGGAAAGGTTAAGCAGGAGCGGGGGAAAGACAGGGAAGGAGTGGGGCGGGGCGGGGCAGAGGGGGTCGCTGGAGAGGGAGGGGAGGGGGAGGGGGAGGAGGAGGAGAAGGGTGAGGGAGAGGGAGAGGGATATCAAGAAGAAAGGGGTACAAAAGAGAGAGGTCGGGCAATCAGAGAAGTGGGAAAATGAAAGGCAAAAGACCTAGTTTATCAAAAGGGACAGTTTTACTTTCATCCCTTTCACAATTTATTGAATGGGACGGATATTCCGTGGTATAAGCTATACCAAATAAAATGGTTTTTAAAGCCTGTCCATTTTGTAGTTAATTAAAAGGGACGGTTTTATAAATTTATGGTATAAAGTGACTCAAATGGGACAGTTTTTAAAATCGATGGTTTATATTTGTCTGGAAAAAAAGCACTAAAAATTTAACTCACATAAGGGACGGTAAATAAAAATCATCCCAAATCAAAAAATATATATATATATATATATATATATATATATATATATATATATATATATATACTTTAAGGGTCGATAATTAAAATTCGTCCCAAATGGTCCTTTTAAGGGACAGAAAGACACGGTTGTCCCAAATACCCCCGTTCCTAATAACCATTTTTCTTGTAGTGGTGCTAACCACAATCGCTCTCTTGTAACTTCATTATTTGTATTTCCTTTTACTTGCATTTATATTCTCTTGGATTTACTTACCTCTGTTTGCCCACTCCCTGGAAGTTCTTGATTAACTACAATCTGTAGACACCCCATTCTGTTACCACTTAAACTCCCCTTAAGTCCTTAGCACCTCCCTGCATCACTAAAAACCTAGGTCATACCCTGAGTTCTGACCTAGAAGCCGTCAGGCACTCCCAGGCTCCGTTTGACCGAAATTCAAAGTCTTCAGCTTGATCGAGACTGAATGAATTCTTTGAAGGGCCCTGAAACTCCTTTTCAATGGTTCATCCCGTGTTCGATTCTGACTTACCATGCGGACAAACAACCCGTTTTCCCCCGAAACTCAATCAAGAGGCCATCGAGTGCTCCCGGGCACCATTTGACCTAAGTCAGCTCTTCAAATCGACCAAGACTGAATGAATATTAAAAGGGCACTGAAACCCCTTTCCAACGGTCCACCCCGTGAGTGATTCTGACTTATACTACGGACAAATGATTCGTTTTACTCCAAAAGGTCATTGAATGCCTCCAGGGCCCGGTTGACCAAAGTCGACCCCCTGAACCGGATCAAACTCTTTGCAATGTAGAATTACATCTCCTAAACTTTCGAACGGTATGCCCTGTGCGAGATTCAGACTTACCATATGGACGAACGATCCATTTGCGTCCGACGATTCCCCGTCCAATAGACCGACGAATGCTTCCGAGCCACATTTGACCCAAAGTCAACTCCCAAACCTGGGAGAGGTCCAAAGGACGTTCGAAGGTATCTGAATTACCTTTCCAACGGTCTACCCCGTTCATAATTCGGATCAATGGTTTGCGCATGGTGACTAATTTTCCAAAAAGTCCTGAAAGACACTTCCAAACGGCATGTCCCAGACCCTGCCTATCGACAGTGTGCCTAAACGTACCTGCCGATTGGCAGGACCAGGGCTATGCCGATCGACAATGCCCTGGTCCTATAAAAAGGAGGTCTTGACCTCATTACAAAAGGGCCTAGATCAGAAGCATATCACTCTCAGCAAATCCAGAAAACCTCTCTCGAAGTCAACGTGGTTTCCACATCAAAATCCCTTTCCAACCTTCACTTTTTATCATTCTTTTCATCAAACTTGGTGAATTAACCACTCTCCATCATCATCCAAGTGCAAGGGCTACTCTCCAACATTCAAGATCAAGCTCAAGATCTTCAAGAAGGTCCAATTTTCTCAATTCTCTCCTTAAATTCGCATTACCTTGTTTTATTACTTAACACTTTTATTCTCTCATCTCACATATCCTAATATACTTTTTATTTAGTATTATTGCACATCTCTTATTTTCATACAAATAAAAAACCAAAAAACAAGAAAAAGAGGATTTGCTCATAAATTCCAAATGGGAATTCTCACACTTTTCTTCACTTTTCTCACAAGTAAAACACTTTTTCTACACACACACACAAACACAAATAAGATAAGCCCTCAGTTGGATTTATGGGATAAACCCCTCCCCTTGTTTTGCATGCGACTACGTGGACTTTGATGTCTCTATAGGCTACGTAGACGTCTCGGGGTAAAATCCGAGTTTCGAGTCCTATTTTTACTTTCTCTCTCTCTCCTATTCTCTCTAAATTAAATTCTCATAGATTACATATATTTGTTCTTAGTGGCGTATTATTCCACATGCTTTGTCATTCCATCGTAATGATCAACGTAAGGATAATCGCATAAATCCTATTTTCTAATATTTTTATACCTTCCTATGGATGACTCGCTTTACCTCTTCCATGGTACAAGACGATAATTCCTATCTCCACAATATATACACACGCACACATATCATGGGGAAAATGAAGGAAAATAGCAAAAACCCATGAGAGACCGTAAGGGCGGAATGGGTGCCTAACACCTTCCCATTTCGTAACGTAGCCTCGAAACCCTTTGTGAATCATTTTGGTTTCGTATACATCAGTATGTCTTTGGATGCTGTCCTTCAGGATGACTCCCTTTCTTTTGTCTGTTTTGAGTAAAATAGATTGGCGACTCTATCTCTCTACATTTTTCACCTCACCCAAATGACGCCAGCCGAAGCGCTCCCGAGAGGGACTCATAGGACCTAGTTTCCTCCCTCACGTCGCCCGCCCATCGCGAGGATCGGGGATGGCCACAGTGGCGAGTCTGCTGGGGATTATATGAGGGCTAGACTCTATTTACATGGGTGTTATATTTGTTTATATTTTTCCCCTATTTTCATGTTCCCCTTTATTACTCATGTGTACCCCATGCTTATGCTTCTATTCACACACTTGTAGAAAATTCTCCATGTACACTTCGCACCACGTGCACCTAGGGTCACATATATCCACATGTTGCACGCATCACCCATCCATACTTGGTGTACCATTGGTACTTGTACTTTGCTCCCTGTTTGGCATAATCAAGAAATACATTCTAGTAAGATACTAATAAGAGAATCATGCATGATTCACACGAAATTACCAAAGAGCATTGTGATTGACCAAATTTTACCTATTAACTGGAGAGTCACTTAGTGATGGGAGCTAGTCCGATAGAGCGCAGTTAGCATAAGAGATATGACTCTCACCTTCCATTGATCAAGTACCTTCAATGTATATCGAACGGTTCCCCCGCATCGTACCGCTTGAACGAAGTCATGACGAGAGGTATATCACAGAGAACTCGTTCATGTATGCCGACTATATTAAATTCGCTCTCACATGTACCCACGAGGTATATAGTGAGGCAATTCACGTACACTCAGGTATATCAAATGGCTTGTCCACACGTACCGATTGCCCGCAAGAGCAAGACGTATATCATGGAAGTCACGCCAAAGGGGGGAACTCTTTTTGATTCACCCAACCAACTGCATACCCGCATATAGGTGTCAAGCCTAGGACACACATATAAGATTGCTGGTTTTAACCCGAAACTCTATCGAAATTTTGGGTCGGCCTGCCTCCCGAATTCTCACTCATTTTTAAAATGGGACCCTGTCCGTGAGCCAGGTCACAAGTCCATCCATAGCTTTGCATATATTACAAACCCAATTTTTCCAGGCTCGGGTCCCGTCCGGCATTTTATTTTGCATTTCGAAGAATTAAATACAAGTGAAAACATAATAATTATAATAATCATGCTTAGATTGTCTCTCCTTTCTTTATCAAAAAAATTAATTTCTCCTCTCTTTATCAAAAAGCCAAAAAACATTTGTCTTCCAATCTCAAAAAGAAAAAAGAAAAAAATGTCAAAAATATTTTCATCCTTTTTTTCCCTCAAAATAAATCCCATTTTTACGCCTTCTCAGGTCGATCGCAAGCCCTTGGTCTGACTCCTTATTGGCTTCGGTCTTCAGTCAAATCACACCGGAGTTCCGTCCGTTCCCCTGTTACACCTTCTGAGTTCAGTATAGCCGAATCTGATGGCAGTCCTAGCTTAACTTGTGTCCAAGATTGACAACCTCCAAATTGAGGTCCGAGAGATGCAACGAAACCATGTTCCTATTCCTCAAGAGCCCGAGGCCCTATTTCCTCGTGCTATGGTTCCATCTGAGCTTATCTGGGTTTCCCAAGAGTATCAACACGCTCCATGTGCCCCTCCTGCTAATGGGCCACCACCTGTCTAGCTTCCAATGCTGAACCTTGCACAACCTGGGGCCAAATTACCTATAATCATTGATCCGAAGGAAGAAGAGCTGAACAATGTCAAAGAGGACCTCAAGATTCTCACTAAGAAGTTTGACCAAGTCAAAATCTCGGGGAATTACATGGACTACACCCACATGTCTCCTTATTCTAAAGAGAAGTTACCCGAGAAGTTCAAGATGCCAAATATCGAGAAATTCGGAGGAAGTGGACCCCCGATTTTTCATCTCCGCAGCTATCACCGTTCCATGACTCTACTGGGGGTTTCATAAGAAGTGATGGCCCAAATGTTTCAGCAAACTTTGAAGGATAGAACCCTCTGATGGTTTTTGTCTCTCAATGAGTCTAGAATCCGTAGCTGGGAGGATGTAGCCTGAGAATTCACGTCGCAGTACAAATACAACGAAGAACTTGAGGTCACCCGCCATGATTTAGAGCTTCTCAAACAAAACTTTGGGGAATCAGTCAGTAACTTCATAGCCCGATGGAGGGAAAAAGCAGCAACCATGACCAATCAACCTTTAGAGGAAGAACAAGTCAGCATAGTGAAGAAGAACTTCTAACCCCAAGTCCGAGCAACGATGGGAGGATAATACTATCCCTATTTCCGAGCTCTCAGAGAAGCAGGAGTAGAAATCGAGGAAGGTTGATGCGAGGGAAATCGAGTGTTCGTGTAGGGACACTGTCATTGATTTTGGCTCCCGCTCTATATGCAAAAAACCTAAACTACAACTACATTTGACAAGCAAGCAGAACGGTAAGTCGGGTATCGTAAGAAATCCACAGGGAGTGATTGAATTTTAGATGTTAATTGCTTTAAAACTTCAGGAATAAAAGTGTAAAATAAATAAAAGAAAAGGTGATGCTTGGGAATGGTGGAAAAAGAAAAGAATAAGTTACGCAACATAAAAGTAAAGCGAGGATCGGGATCGCATCCTACCACACGGATCGAAACAACTACTAATCAAGATTCCGGCTCGAAAGCAATTTAATTGATCATTTTCAATTAAGCATAAACATCACACAATAAGGAATTTAATCCAAAGTTGCGAAATTAAACATTTAACGGAAAATGGTCACACGCGGATTGAATTCGGAATATCGCTATAAACACTAACGTTACGTGACAAAGAAATTTAAACGCATAATAATCCGACTTTAATGCGCGAGGTTTCAATTAAATGCAATTTCACACAAAACCTAACTTTCGAGGTCCAAACCCGCAAATGGCGGAACACAATCCCGACCCTATTTATCTAAGGGCAATACATGAATTAAACTAATTAAGCAAGAAATAATTTAATCTAGGCAAGAAAGTAAAGAAAGCAAGTAAATTAAAGCATGGAAATTAAGGAAGACAACTAAATTAATGTAATTAAAGTTAAGGTACAACTTACAAAACAAATAGTACAAGAGAGGAGTAGGGAAAATCTCCCAAGTTTACAAACCCTAAAATCTAAGACAAAATGAAGATAATGAATCCCCTCCCAAAAGTGAGAGAAGAGAGTATTTATACCCAAAAATATCCCATGGCAAACTTGTAAAAAAATGAAGAAACAAAAGATATCTGCAGGACCGAATCGATTTGGGGTGTCCGAATCGATTTGGTCAAAGAGAACTGATCACACTGGTCCAAACCGAATCTATTTGGAGTGTCCGAATCGATTCGGTCGAATCGATTTGGGGTGTCCGAATCGATTCGGTACCTACAGGTATGAAATTTGCAGCTTGTCCTGTTTTACGGAAAATGCCGTCATTTCTTCGTTATAGCTCGGAATTAGGCACGGTCGGAGGCTACGCGAAGATAACTCAGAGGGATACAAATCCAAGAAAACATTGGACCAAAAACCTAAATTATGAAATGACAAAAATGCCCTTGAATGTGAACTTAAGTGTGAATTTAAAGTAAAAACCATCCCAAAAATGCCATAACTCCATCGATACAACTCGGATTCATGCACCGTCGGCGGCCACGGGAAGAGAAATAAAAGGGCTTCAACTTCCGTGAAGAGCTCGGGATTCAAAACCGAATGCTGAAATTACAAAAATGCCTCCGAAACTGCAATAGTCGACGAAACTTTTCCGAAAAGCGTCCGAACTTCATACTAAGCATCCAAATACCTACAAAATCTCAATTAACCCCTGTAAAACATGTTAACATAGAAATACGAGGTTTTCTGGTTAACGAGTATAAGTATAGGGATTAAGATACACAAGGGGGCTAATAAGGCGTAGGTTAACGGGTGAAATACACAATATTTGCGCCGTATCACACCCCCTAACTTACACATTGCTAGTCCCTAGCAATGAAATAAGAAACTACAAGAACTACAAGTAAACCAAAATCAGGATATAAGTACAAAATGGGATGAAAAAGTAATAAAAAGCTAAGGCCACTTTCGCGGGCGAACGATTGCATTTAGCAAATGCAATAAGCCGTTAAACCCCTAGGTTACCCTAGTGGACGAGTGTCGTCTCGTGAGGGTTTTCAGGGATGAAACCCACAAACATCATATAGTTTCCTCAAAATATGCCCAACCTAACATGCGACAAACTCAATAACAACGAAAAAGATTTCAAACGTGTTAGTAGCATATTGAATGAATTCAAGCTAAAGTCCGTTGTTATTAACAGGTTGAATGCACCTCATAGAATTGAAACTTTAAAAGTGGGAGGGGGAGAGCAAATGCAAAATATGATTTGGTAAAAACTTAAATAAATCGGATAAACATAAAGAAAGCATATATTCAATCCTGACGGGCATTACGCTCATCAAATGAATTCACTAAAAATGGGAGGTAACACGCGAAACACGCGGGCATAAAGAGTAAATGTAAATGGAAACTAGGCCGCGCACATGTTACAAATGAAGAACGCTATATATAAAATGAAAACTGTAATCTCAATGAAAGGATACTGCACATTAAAGGAGCGAAATGCATTTTCACAGATTATCAAAACTATTTTAACTTTTAAAATAAATGCACCCTAAGATCACATAGGACTTTAATAGGGTTGTAATGTAGGTTTGGCTAGGGTACAAAACGAAGGATATGTATGTACGGATTCAAAGTGTTCGGGATGAAAACTTGGGATAATGGGAAAATGCGAGCAATAACAATATTGGCAAAAACAAGTTCCAAAAGGGCATTAGATATATCAACGGGGAGAGTAATCAAAGCTTATTGAACTATATACACAACATATACAACTTTCTCTTTTCTTTTCTTCTTTTTCTCATGTTTTCTTTTCTTTTCTTTTGCTTTTCGCTTTTTCTTTTCTTTTTCACTACACTTTCTTCTCTTTTCTTTTCTTTACTTTTCAAACTCTCATATGCCTAAATTGCAACCGACATCACAACAACAACATTCAATCCCAAGTAACATTCCAAACAAAGGTATGGAAGGTGTATGTATGGCTTAAAACTTCAATTTCGAGTTGGTTATGGAATTTTGGGTAATGAAATGAAGGGCTAGTATTTAGGCTCAAAGGGGTTGACTAGGGAAACATATCAGGTGAGGTCAAGGCTAATATGGGTGATATAACAAAGATGGCCTATGATCATTTCATAAAGTTTACGCAATTCTCGAGTCAAAACAATATATGAAAATCATGCTCAAGTAACACATTTCAAGATATAAACTCAATTAATGAACGATCAATGAAAGAATAGAGAGATTACCGACGAATTCAAAGTTTTCAAAGAGGAATGAATAGTGTATACACTCACAAATGACGAAAGGTACAAAGCTTACTCGGTGTAAGTATATACAATGCAACAAAAGATTACTGAGTTATAAAAATCTTAAACCAAATTAATATAACAAGGAAAGTGCATATGCTCATGGGATAAAGTTTAATTCATGAAGTTATTCACAATATCAATGATTTGAGGACTAAAGTCTAATAACTTCTAAAATCGAGAACATGCATCATTGAGTTGTCAATCGGATCGGGAAATTATTAAAATTTATCATCGGAAACAAGGCAAAATTCCCAACAAAGGAGAAAAAAGAAAGAAAATATTTTTGAAAATTTTCAAATTTTCACAAAAAGGCATACTTAGTAACTAACAAGTAAGCAAATCAATGGATAGAATATCCTACACTCCCCAACTTAAATGTTGCATTGTCCTCAATGCGCATTAAGAGAAAAATACAAAGAGAGGAAAAGAACGATATTACCCAAAATTGGAGCGATCTCCATAAGCACGAGTCCAATGGAATCTACAAAACAAGTTAGTACCGAGCATAGCAAAAACAAATAACAAAAAGTTAAATAATTGCACTAGACTAAATTAAAAGGAAAGAAAAATAGGAAAGAAAGAAAATTAAAAAGATAATTATTTACAACCTACTATTTAGACTACACACTAACTATACACTAGAAGTCTAAATAGTTGAGGGTCCACCCAAAAAGGTATTTGACTTTGAAAGATCGACGATGGACCCTCCAAAGTGAACATTCCTCCTGAAAAATAATAATTCCGTTTGAACAATGGAAGGCATGTGGGTGGTGAAAAAAGTGAACCATCGCCAATTTGAAATTTTGGGCGGACGATGGGGGATTTGGATACTACGGGGGACAAGACTACATTAGTCTCAGAAAAATCAAAATCACATCCCCAAGATTCTTCAATTGGAAGGGGAAGTGGGGCAAGTGTAAGTGAAAAGCCCATGAGATGAAGCATCTCAAAATAACATTCTCGTTTAAGAATCCGGTCAAAGTCCTCAAGACTTTCAACCGATTCTTGCGATAAATTTAATTATTTGGGAATAGTAGGGAGTAAAGGAAAGGAAGGACCAACAACCTCAATACAATTGGAAGAATTAATAAGAGGTTTAAAATCGAAAGTGCTAAAGTTGGCTCACTCTCAATTATTTCTTCCACAAAAAGGGGTGGAGATAAAACGCAAGTTTCAACCTCAACCCGATTTTGTGAAGAAATAATCTCATCGAGCATGACATCCGTTTCTAGAAACCAAGCTTGTGAACTTTCGGATCGGTCATTAATTTCCTTTATCATTAACTGATAATTAAACGAACAAGAAGACATTTCATCTTCTTGTGCGGGTTGCTCATAGCTAATGGATTCCCCGCATTCCAAATTACCAGCACAAGGCGATGAGGGATCACATACATACTCTTGAATTTCATGCTCAATGCGCTCATCTTCAAGAATTTGTAGGCATTCTCTCATTGTTTTGGGAGTATAACTTGGAAAACAATTCTCATAACAATTAAGGTTATCTAAAGCATAATAGCTAGACATTTCAAAATAAGCTATTTAATAAAAGCGACAAGCACCAAAGTTTCAATTTCTCGAAACAATCTACGACAAGTCAAAAAGAAAGGGGAAAATAAAGAATACAAATATGAATGAAAGAAATACTACGAAAAAATAAAACAATTACAATCCAAAACACACTCCCCGACAACGGCGCCATTTTGATGCGAGGGAAACCGAGTGTTCGTGTAGGGACACTGTCGTTGATTTTGGCTCCCGCTCTACATGAAAAAAACCTAAACTACAACTACACTTGACAAGCAAGCAAAGCGGTAAGTCGGGTGATGATGCTTGGATTTAGCACCACCAGATAAGTGATAGTGAGCTCAAACAGTAGCAGCCATGACAGCCATAGAGATGTATAAGTGTATAAGTATGTAGAAGGGGATGAGTATAAGAGGAATTAGGACAATGATGTATAGTGGTTCAGCCAATTTGGCCTACATCCACTGTGAGTGTGTGATCCACTAAGTATGGGCGCTAATGGCCTTGGATACAATGCACATAACCCTCTCTATCTCTCTACTATGTATACAAGAAGAGTTTAGGCTAGGGCTACTGTTCATGGATCGATCCCTTGTAGGGTTGTAGGTGACAAGTATATATAGGTCTTGGGGGGTGTAGTGTACCCCCCAAGTATGCATGGTGCATGTGAATGATGATCTAGCCAATTCCCTGTTGACACCTGTAGATGCCAAATGATGACATAATATTCCCTCATGTGAGGGTGTGATTTTGTTATAACGGTCTACCACGTGTCATATGAGCCTGACGCGCACTGTTCCACGCGTCTCCCAAACCACGCGCCGTCATGATATCACCCTCGGCCTATGAGCCGAGGCAGAGGGCAAAGTTTCTTCCAGTAGTGAGCCTGGCCCAATTCTGGCCTCGTACTGTCGGCCCCTCGTACTGTCGTCTGAAGCCTGGTAGAGGGTCGGCCCCTCGTACTGTCGTCTGAAGCCTGGTAGAGGGTCGGCCCCTCATACTGTCGTCTGAAGCCTGGTGGAGGGTCGGCCCCTCGTACTGTCGTCTGAAGCCTGGGCGAAGGGTCGTCAAGAGATTGGTGAAGGATCGTCCCCTCGTACTGTCGTCCGTTTTGGAGGCAATCCTCATCTAAGCCGAAGATATAAACGGGTATATCAATCACCCCCCAGCCCTTAGCCATAGGTGCTGCTGAGATGGATGAGGGATAGTGTTTTAAATGAGATGCATGTATGATCATTTAGATGAGTGACACCTGGGCAGATACTCATTGCTGTTTCAGTTCCTAAAGTCATGGCGGCTGCGCAGTGCACTTGGGGCCTTGTGCCCTAATTATACCTTTCTTGGTAAACGGGTCCACTCATTACCAAAGTATTTAAGAGATTTTCAAACTCTCTCTCTCCTTCTTCTTCTTCTTCATGCCCAAGCCTTTTCTCTCTCTAGAACCAGTTCCCATTACCATTTGTAGCCTCTAATTTGTCAGGTCTCAGCAGCATTTTTTGCCCTCGTTATCAGGTACTCTCCTTCATTAAGCGCTTTCCTTTGCCTTCATTTCTACTTGATTTTCTAGGGTTGTGGGGCTGCATTCTCTTTAGGTTGTGCCATAACCTTTTCCGGCGACTTTTTCGGTAACTGGTTCTTGGTTGTTCTTGACAAAAACCCATTGAGTTCCTTTGTTTAATCCGAAAGTCAATCCTGGTCAATTTCCCCCTTGTTTGTAGCTAAGTTAGGTGAGTTGGGTGTAATAGCTAAGTGTAGAGTCTTCCCCTTAATGCTTAGGAGGCTTTATAGCTTAGTATCTGAGTTCCCGTCTTTGAGAGAGAAGCTCTTTATCGAGATCAGACGAATAGAGGAAGAGGAAGAGAGGAGACGAGGGGCCAACCCTAATTGGGTACGACCCATCTTTCCCATTCCTCTTGCCACCATAAGACCATCTAAACCTTCTGAGTCTTGTGGGTCGTCACCTCGTCCTGCCGAGACACCCAACCCAAGTGAGATGGACGAGAGAGTCTCCTCACCAACTGGTGCTGGAACTTCTGGTAGAAGGGACACACCTGACCTTAGCCCAGGCTAAGAGGCCGAGGGTACGGCCCCCTCTGAGGCTGTCCCTGTGACAACCCTGTCTCCCCACGCCTTCCAAGTGGCTTTTCCCCAGGGTCCTCCTGCAGGTGGCGAGGGGGAGAGAGCTGAGGACGAGGACAATGATACAGATGATGAGGTTGATACCTCCCACGCCTCGTCCTTTATCTCCTCTGTTAGGGATCGAGACCTCCTGATATGGAGGCATATTTATGGAGTGCCCTCCGGGGTAACTATGAGGGTTCCCTCTGAGACTGAGAGGGTTTTTGATTGTCAAGAGGGAGAGGTTGCAGTCTACGAACAAATGTTCAAGGTTGGAGTCAGGCTCCCTCTGCACCCTGCCATTGCAGATATTCTATTTGCCCTCGGCGTTTCCCCCTCTCAACTTCCTCCTAACTCTTGGAGGACGATCTTGGGCTATATTTCCTTGTGGAAGAATGCCTTTACCGACGAGCCCTCGGCTGACCTATTTCTGGGCTGCTACAACATCACCTCCTCGTCCAAGCAGCCTGGATATTATCACCTGGGGGCAAGGAGGTCTGAGAAGAAACTCCTCCATGTGGCACAAACTTCCAACCATGATTGGAAGAAGAGGTTTTTCATTATCTCCGGGGAGTGGAAGCCCGTTGGCGATAGTCCGAGGGTCCCCAGGAAGTGGTCTAACCCCTCCATGAAGGCCAGGTCAGACCCTGGACTTAGTCTGGGGGAGAAGGATATCGTAGATTATCTGAGAGGACGAGGGCGAGAGGGTGAGCTTGCCAAATTTGAAGACTTGATGACCCCTCGGTTCCTTAAAGAAGCTGGTCTGAGGGTCGGCCCTCTGACTGAACTATGTGAGTTATATTGAACATTTCCTATTCTTTGCTTTTTTCCAAGTGTTTCCTCTTTAGATCTGCATTTTTCTAACGTATCATCCTCTTATCAGATCATCCTACAGGTACACCAGACTATCTTTGGGAAATGACGGCTCCCAGCTTACTGTCTGGATTGGCCAAGAAGAAGGGGAAGGAGCCTCAGCAGGCTCCGAGGAAGACAAAGGCCGCTGGGCCGACGATGGTGGAGCCGACCACTGACAGCAATAAGAGGAATGAGCCTGAGGAACCTGTTGACCCTCGGCCTGATTTTTGGACGAGGGCCATGGTCGAAGCCTCATAGGGGACGACCTCTTCGTCTAGTATGGGGGCCTTCTGGTCTCAGAACCTGGCGCATCTGAAAGACGATCCTTCATTGCTCATTGCAAATCTGAGGGCAGCCAAGGCCTCAATGTTCTCTGCACCCTCGGCTTCTGACTACGACTTCTTATCAAAGATGCCTCCAGCCAAGGTGTACGACTATGGTCTGCACTCCCTTGCGCAGGTACTGGTTCTGACCCACATATTAAATTTCATTCTTTCAATAAACTATTTTCTCGGCCCCTCTTGATATTTGTTCATTTTTTGTGCAGTCTGTTTGTGCCCTCACCTCAGCCACCAAATGGATGGCCGAGAATCAGATGAAGTTCCACGAGGCCGAAAGGGCTATTCAGCATGAGGCTGACTTGCAGACAGAGCTTGATACTGCGAGGACTGAGCTTGATACTGCGAGGGCTGAGCTTGAGAGTGCTAGGACTGAGCATGCTAGGGTCCTAGATGAGCTGATGAGGCAGCACGATGCCGACCTGCAAGCCAAGGACTTGATCATCAAGGATAGGGATGAGGCTTTACTGAACATGGAAGTCAAGCACAAGACTGATCTCGCAGAAGCTGTCGGAAAAGCCGAGGCCAACGCTGTTGAGGCTTACAAGGTTTCTGACGAGTTTCAGGGCTTCGGCCTTGAGTATCTGGAGAGGGGGATCAGGACGGCCTGCCGATGGGTCATTCTTAAATTCGGTGATGTTGTCTCCTCGGTTCGTCCTTCATTGGAGGCAGTTGGGTTGGATGACCCGCTGATCGCCGAGGCTCTGTCCCAAGTAGAGTCCCAAGTTCAGGTTGAGGGGGTCGGCACTTCTGAAGATCCTCCAGCTCTGGTTATTGAGGAGACCATTCCTATAGATGTTGAGGCCCTGCCCTCCGATGTCGTCCCATAGGGTGGCTGCCTGTAGCCCATACCCTTTCAATGTACTTATCATTTTTGTGCTCTGTATTGTAAAACACTTAAATATTTTCTCTTTTATCAATACCATCGTCTCTTCTTCTACTGCCTTCCATATTTACTGCTTTTATGGTTTGCCCTTTGTTGGTTTGCTCTCTTTTCTTAATGTCACAAACCTCTCCCTCGTCTTTCTTGAGGGCAGTGGTGGGGTTGTTCCCTCCACTGGCCCTCATTATAGCCGAGGGTTCAAATTAACCAGTTTTCAATAAAGTCTACCCTCGTCTTTCTTGAGGATAGTGGTGGGGTCATCCCCTCCACTGACCCTCATTATAGCCGAGGGTTCAACTTACCAAATTAATGGTTTTTAAAGCCTTCCCTCGTCTTTCTTGAGGACAGTGGTGGGGTCGTCCCCCCCACTGGTCCCCATTATAGCCGAGGGATCAACTTACCAATTTAATGGATTTTAATGTCTTCCCTCGTCTTTCTTGAGGACAGTGGTGGGGTCGTCCCCTCCACTGGTCCCCATTATAGCCGAGGGATCAACTTACCAATTTAATGGATTTTAAAGTCTTCCCTCATCTTTCTTGAGGATAGTGGTGGGGTCGTCCCCTTCATTGGTCCCCATTATAGCCGAGGGTTCAGCTTACCAAATTAATGGTTTTTAAATCCTTCCCTCGTCTTTCTTGAGGACAGTGGTGGGGTCGTCCCCCCCACCGGTCCCCATTATAGCCGAGGGATCAACTTACCAATTTAATGGATTTTAATGTCTTCCCTCGTCTTTCTTGAGGACAGTGGTGGGGTCGTCCCCTCCACTAGTCCCCATTATAGCCGAGGGATCAACTTACCAATTTAATGGATTTTAAAGTCTTCCCTCGTCTTTCTTGAGGGCAGTGGTGGGGTCGTCCCCTCCACTGGTCCCCATTATAGCCGAGGGTTCAACTTACCAAATTAATGGTTTTTAAATCCTTCCCTCGTCTTTCTTGAGGATAGTGGTGGGGTCGTCCCCCCCACTGGTCCCCATTATAGCCGAGGGATCAACTGACCAATTTAATGGATTTTAATGTCTTCCCTCGTCTTTCTTGAGGACAGTGGTGGGGTCATCCCCTCCACTGGTCCCCATTATTGACGAGGGATCAACTTACCAATTTAATGGATTTTAAAGTCTTCCCTCGTCTTTCTTGAGGGCAGTGGTGGGGTCGTCCCCTCCACTGGTCCCCATTATAGCCGAGGGATCAACTTACCAATTTAATGGATTTTAAAGTCTTCCCTCGTCTTTCTTGAGGGCAGTGGTGGGGTCGTCCCCTCCACTGGTCCCCATTATAGCCGAGGGATCAACTTACCAATTTAATGGATTTTAATGTCTTCCCTCGTCTTTCTTCAGGGCAGTGGTGGGGTCGTCCCCTCCACTGGTCCCCATTATAGCCGAGGGATCAACTTACCAATTTAATGGATTTTCTGTAGATGTTTCCATATGTGCTAGGACTGACAACCACAGGATGAGGGAAACACTGATATTTCTTATTAATTTTGCAAAGTGTTCTGTTGGAGAAACTCTCATTACAATTATGGCCTTTCAAGACCTTACAACACTACTGATAGTATTTCTTCAAATGATCTGCATTCCAGGGGTTGGAAAAAGGTTCCCCTTCTAGGTTTTCTAGTCTCTAGGTCATTTGGACAACTTCATCGATGACCCTATATGGGCCATGCCAATTAGGATGGAGCTTGTTGGGCTTTTGCCAAGTCTTCTTGAGAACAAAGTCTCCTACTGCTATAGGTCTCTGTTTCACCATCTGATTATAAAACCTTGCGGTCCTCTGCTGGTAGGAAGCCTGTCTTATCTCAGCGTCCTCCCTCCTTTCCTTTATCAGGTCCAAGTCAAGTCTCCTTTCTTCCGCGTTTCCCTGGGGGTCGTACATTTGGACCCTATGAGTAGGGAACTCGACTTCGCTGGGGATGACGACTTCTGATCCATAAGCCAGCATGAATGGGGTCTCCTCAGTAGAAGTCCTCACTATCGTCCTGTATGCCCACAGTACGACATATAACTCCTCGACCCATCTTCCTTTTGCTTCCTCAAGCCTCTTCTTGATTCCATCTAGGATTGTCCTGTTTGTTACTTCGGTTTTCCCATTGGCCTGAGGTCGGCCTGGGGTGGAGAAAAATTGTTTGATATTTACCCTCTCACAGTACTTCTGCAGAGAGGCATTCTTGAACTACGTCCCGTTATCTGAAATGAGGGTGTTGGGCAGACCATATCTGCATATCACATTTTTCCAGATGAACTGGAAGGTCTTCTTCTCTGTAATTGTGACCATCGCTTCGGCCTCTACCCACTTTGAGAAGTAGTTAATCGCTACAATGAGGAACCGATAGTTATTGACTGCTCTTGGTAAGGGCCCTACCAGGTCAATCCCCCACACTGCGAACGGCCACGGAGATGTAATGGAAGTAAGAGGCTGATGGGGTTGATGAGGGATGGTAGCAAATCTTTGGCATTTATCACACTTTTTTACATATGCTGCGGCGTCTTTCCCCAAGGTCGGCCACCAGTACCCCTGGGTGATCACCCTCTTCGCTAAGGATTTGACCCCGATATGGCTTGAGCACGATCCTTCGTGCACATCTTGCAAAATGGAAGGGACTTCTAAGGGATGCGCACACCTAAGTAAGGGGAGCAGAAACCCCTTTTTGTACAAGGTGTCTCCGATGATAGTGAATTTTGCAGCCCTGTACCTCAGCTTCTTCCTTTCCTGCCTTGCTTCTGGCATCTCACCCTCTTTAATGTATCTAATCAGGGAGTCCATCCACGAAGCTTCTTGAGAGACATTCAGGCAATTACCAAGTGTTCCCTCGGGGTCCTCAATAGTTGGCTGAAGCAAAATTTCCACTAGGACCGCCCTCCTGATGTCTGTCCTAGTCGCCGAGGCCAATCTCGTAAGGGCATCAACACGGCAGTTGTCTAGCCTAGGTATCCTCTTTAATTTTACTTCTCTGAAGCCTTTCAGTAGTGACCTCACCTTCTCGAGGTATCTAGCCATTCTCTCGTCCTTAGCCTCATAGGCCCCTAGTATCTGATTCACCAGTAGCCTTGAATCACTATGGACCAGAATCTGGCCGATACTAAGAGACTTGGCCAAGGAGAGGCCTGCCACTAAGGCCTCATATTCAGCCTCGTTGTTGGAGGCTTTGAAGTTGAACCTCAGGGCGTATTCGACGTCTGTGCCATCGGGTGCTGACAGTATCAGTCCAGCCCCACTTCCACTGTCATAGGAGGACCCGTCAATGAAGAGGCTCCACAGAGTCTTTCCCTCTGAAAAATTTCCTCAGAGAGGGACCCCTGTCTAAAGATGTATTTTCCCTCCTCGTTTTCAGTCGCTTTCTTTCTAGCAGTGTCTGTCTCGGCCCTATCTGCGGGTGTGTCGGCGGGTCTGCCTTCTGTATCCGTCATCCCAAGGGTCTCACCTTCGACCTCATCATCTTCCCAAGTAAACTCATCCACGAAGTCTGCCAATGCCTGCCCCTTAATGGCAGTCCTAGGTTGATACACAATGTCAAACTCCCCCAGCTCTATAGCCCAAGCCATCAACCTACCTGATTTTTTTGGCTTGTGTAGGACCTGCCCAAGAGGAGAGTCGGTGATGATGACCATTGTATGGGATTGGAAGTGCGGCTTCATCTTCCTCGAGGCATGGATCAAGGCGTAGGCCAACTTCTCCATCCTCGGGTATCTTTGCTCTGCCCCCTGGAGTGCCTTGCTGTTAAAATACACAGGCTTCTATATTTCATCTTCGTCTCTCACAATGGCTGCGCTGATGGCCGACTCTGAGACGGCGAGGTACACGTAAAGTCGTTCACCCTTCACGGGTCGGGACAGCAGCAAGGGAGACCCTAAGTATGATTTTAGCTCCTTGAAAGCCTCATCACACTCTTCACTCCATTGAAAGTCCTTCCTGAGGATCTTGAAGAATGGTAAACACCTGTCTGTGGCCCTTGACACAAACCTGTTCAGGGCAGCCACTCTCCCTGTAAGCCTCTGAACGTCTTTAATGGATTTGGGGGTGTTCATCTCAATAAGGGCCTTTATCTTTTCAGGATTGTCCTCGATGCCTCTTTGGTTGACAATGAACCCCAGGAACTTCCCTGCTCCGACCCCGAAGACACATTTGGCCGGGTTAAGCTTCATCTGGTATTTGTCCATCGTATTAAAGGTCCTCTCCAGGTCTGCCACATGATCCTCTGCCTTCAAACTCTTGGTCAGCATGTCATCCACGTAGACCTCCATAGACTTCCCAATTTGGTCTTCAAACATTTTGTTTACGAGGCGCTGGTACGTTGCCCCCTCATTCTTTAGGCCAAAGGGCATGACCCTGTAACAGTATGTCCCCTTGTCAATGATGAAGGCGGTCCTCTCCGAGTCTTCAGGGTTCATGAAGATCTGGTTATACCCTGAGTAGGCATCCATGAAGCTCATGAGCTCATGGCCTGCGGTAGCATCTACCATCTGGTCAATGCGGGGGAGAGGGAAGCTGTCTTTGGTACAGTGCTTGTTGAGGTCTGTGAAGTCCACGCACATTCTCCACTTGCCGTTGGCCTTTGGGATAATGACTGCATTGGACAGCCATTCAGGGTAGATGACCTCTCTGATAAATTCAGCGTCTTCTAATTTTTTGACCTCGTCCCTGATGACCTCATATTTTTCTCTGGAGTAAATTCTCCTCTTCTACTTCACCGGCTTCACTCCCTCTACCACATTGAGCCTGTGGCACATGACTTCGGGGTCAGTCCCTGGCATATCTATATGACTCCAAGCGAAGACGCTTCGCCTTCTCCTCAATAGTTAAATGAGGTCTTCCTTGATGTTGGGCTTCAGAGACTGGCCAACTTGGACGGTTTTTTCCGTGTCATCCTCATCGAGGATGATGGATTCTACCTCTTCCGCAGCCTCTCTTTTCTTCAGCTTCGTTTCATCCCCGGGGTCTAGGGTATCAATATTATAAGTGGTTGTAACCCTCTTGTGTGCCTCCCTCTCTTCAGTGGAGTTGTAGTAACATTCTCTCGCCGTCGTCTGGTGACATGACTCAGAATGTGTCTCTAAAGTGTGTACTCTCTAGGCTCAAGTGCAAGCCTGTCGTTCAAGTAATAATCCGACAAGTCGGGTATCGATCCTCAGGGAGAAAGGACAACGAAGTTGTGACGACGGGATAAGACAGAGGAATCCTAACGATGACTCTAAAGAAAAAGAAAAAGATTTGATTTTGGTTTTGGGAATGATTAATCTAAATGCAATTATGTAATTATGAAAATGTGCAATTACACTAAATTACCTAAAAATGTGAATGAAAGTTTGATTTGAACTTTTAAATGAGATGATGAAGAAAATAGGACGGGAATACAATCCCCCAACCCTAGTGTACTACAGTTATAATATTAATCGTAAATTTATCTAATTAATTTGACCCAGTCTTTAGTACTCCCAAGCATTACGTATACGAGGTTCAAGCCCGCGTCATACTTAATCAAAGGATGAGTAAATCAGTATCACGATAGTGACATTCGAATTATATTCTCAATCATCCCGGTTACCCAGGGGCAAACGAGATATTTAGATCTACAATTGTTGTGTCCCTACGCAATACGGTCACAATTAATTACTAAATTCAGAGGATTAACTTTATACGTGCAATGACCACATCAGGTTGGGTTCATGTATCCCGGCCTTAGAAAATCTAGCCTAACATGATGAAAGTGATGAAAACAGTGTTTAATATGCAAGTGTTCATGATTAATCTACGGACAATTGATGGAATACTGTAGAATATAATCACAAACAAGAAACAACTTACTAAAAATTACCCAAGGAATAATCGCAGCAATAAATAAATTGGTAATCACACAACTTTGAATGAACCTTCAATCCTTGAATAAAACTGGAAATTGTATCTACAACTAGGGTTTATGGAAGAATAAGAGAGATTAAACTAATCCCCTCCGTTCTTGCCTACTTTACAATGAAAATAATTCGGGTTTTTATACCCTACATGAAATTCCAAGAAGTTGAGTATAAGTCGGAGTCTTTAGAGGAGAATCAGAAAACAAAATCTCGATGGGCGGACCGGTCCAGCCCTTAGGCGGATCGGTTCGCTTCTAAAGCAGATCAGTTCTTTTATTTTCCAGGCGGACCGGTCCGGGGGCAGATTGGTTCTTTTAATTTTTGCCTCCTTCGGTTCGCAGTTCTCTGGAGTTTGCACAGCGGACCGGTCCGGGTTGAGGGCGGACCGGTCTGCCTATTTGACTTTTCCTTCAATCTTTGATTGCCCATATCTTTTGCTCCGGGTATCCGATTGAGGTGCCGTTTCTTCCTAGGTTCTTGTGAAGATGATACCTTCAACTTCTCTTTAGGTACCTCATCCGGATTCTGGGTAGGAATGACTCTTTTGCCCTTTTGACTTTTCTTGTTGACTTTCTCTATTCTTCCGGTTTCCTTCTTCCATCTCTTGACATTAGATACCTGTAAAATCATAACGAAATACCAAAAACTCGGTGTACTTGTTAGGATAAGTCAATAGCAAGATTATGAGATAAAGTCAATCCAATTACGTTGTTCGAGGAGATTAAAGTACCGAAATTAGGGGATAAATTGGGAAGAATTTATGCCTAATCAAACCCCCCTAACTTAGAACTTTGCGCGTCCCGAGCAATGTAAAAGAATTCTCGCAAGTCTCAACTCTTGAAAAACATTTTATTGGGATAAAATACCTCTTTCGCGGGCACGCGATTGCATTTAGCGTATGCAACAAGCCTTTAAACCCCTAGGTTACCCTAGTGGGACGAGTTGTGTCTCGTGAGGGTTTGCAGAGAATATACCCACAAAATTCGACTAAAAGAACTTCAAAATAACCAAAAATTGTATAATTCAAACTCTTCCAGAAAATAGTCATCATTAAGTCATGTTTACAAGTCTCAAGCTATAGTGCGTGTGTGCGAAGCCAGAAATATAACCGCCGATTTCCACCGATTAATCATTACGTTACTTATCCGAAAATTCGTTTTGATTTCAAATTCTCACGGGAAGCTCTCTCAAACGAACCACTCGGAATATGGCTTTTCTCTCGATATGCGTGATATAAAGAGTTAATATAATGGACGCAACATCACGCATACAATTAGAAAGACGGAAATTTTATGGCGAAAGGATCTCTTCAACGGATTACGGTTTTAAAAACGGGAACATTGCCTCTATTTCGCGCATATTTCATCTCTTATACTATCTTTTGGTGTCTTAGCTCTCCACGCGGTAATCAATTTTCGCAATTTGGACTCGGTTAGGACTTTTTCGGGTTAAAGGTGTATTTGGTAAAATGAAAATGGTAGGGAAGGTTGGAATTGGAAAATTTATTTATGATGTCCGTTGGTGCTTTTTCTGGGCTATTGCTCATTTTTTCTTCTTTTTCTCTATTTTTTTCTGTTTTTCACTTCTTTTCTTTTCTCACTATTTTTGTTGAGCACATTTATTTAATTTTTTCTTGCCCCTTTTTTATGCACTCTTCGGACTCAAATTCTGGGATTTTTCAACTTTCACAATTCCGGCTATTTGGGTTTTTCGGGTTGTCAAACGAAAAGGATAACTTTTATTGGCTCAATTTGGGTTACAAAAAGGGTAATTTTTTGCTACTTTTTCTGGCCAATATTTTTGGGGTGACAAACGAGGGCCTACTTCATTGTCCAAAATGCCAATTGCGTTACCATATGCGTTTCGAGGTGAATTTGAGTTTAGAGACTAATTTGGCACATTTTTCAAGGCAATATTACACACATTTTTCAAAACCGATCAAAATGAAAGAATTAAGATCCTTGACAACTTATTACGCGCTAAAAAGAACTTTGAGTTAACAATTAACTCGGATTGATTTAAAATCTCGCAAAACGTGATAGGCTCGAATCTCACCGGGTTTGTTAATCTCCACATTTATTCGTTAAGTCGTCAATTTTCACTCAATTTCCATCTTTGGTCAATTTCGGCTTTGTGTATGTTGGATATTTACAATTTCAGACTCCAATTTGACTTTTAATGATATTTTTGAAAAATTTGAATTCCAATTTTTATTTATTTTGAACAAAAATATTTTTGGATTTTTCAAAATTTTATGATTTTTTTGGAAATTTTTGGGCATTTTTGAAAATTTGTGAAGTTTTAGAAATATGCACTTGTGACCCCCCCTAACTTAGACTTTTGCATTGTCCTCAAGCAAAAAGGACTAAAATCTAAATAAGGCAAAATAATAAGTGCAATAATTAAAACAAACAAATATAGAAAAAAAATGCAACTTTTAATATCATAAGACTGTGGTACAAACAGGAATACAGCATATGTAGGATATGAGAAGGAATACATCAAAACAGTCCATAATCAACAAAACATCACGGGGGAGGGAAATGGGATGAGCTGGGCGCGTCGGGGCCATAGGAGTCATGAAAATGTGATGGTAGTGGCTCATTAGGGTCCCTTAGGCGGTGGTAGATATCCGCTTGCCTTCGAGCCACCCGATTCTGATCTCGTTGGTAGTCGATCACAAAGTTCTCGAATCGGTTCTCAAGGGTGGACAACCAGGTCGAGATATCGGTACCCGCCCACTCAAAGTCCGGGTCATCCTCCTAGTCTGCCGACTCGTCGTCGGCACTGACGTCACCCATCTCAACGTCTGCTTCGGCGGCCTCCTCATCCGCGCTCTCTTCCGAGGCAGCCTCTTCCTCGCTATCATGCCCCCGCCGTGCCCGGATTATGGCGAGCTGTTTGGCACTCTTAGTGCGAGTGCCCTGTCCAAAGGGACCGAGAATCCGGGTGCGGTCGGCAGGGGCCTCAATGCCGGCGTCTTGGAGGATAGACGTGATCAAACGGGCATAGGGCAAAGGGGCGGTACCCTTCTCATCCAAAGAAGAGGCGATGATGTCGGCATACAATGTGCGGGCCAAATGGATGGAGGTTTGGGGATCGAAGAGATGGTAGGTCAAGGTGGCTTGCCGAGGCCTCATGGCGGAATCGTTGGACGTTTGAAGAATGTTGGCGCATACAATTTGGAAAGTGAGGCGCTGTTTCGTTGAGTCGTCCAACAGCGATTGTTTGGCCCGCCCAAGCCACGTTTGGAGCAATGCACTCCATGATGACGTCCTTAGTGACCGGAGGAACGTTCCTAGGATAGGTGAAGTCTTGGGGGTCCGGGACACCAAAGGTGGCCAATTTGGCCGTGAGGAGGGCTAAGGAAAAAGGAACGACCATTCCATCAACGTAAGCTTGGGCCTCAAATTGGTCCGTCCGCACAAGCGTGCCATAGAATAAGCGGACCTCGGAAGCCCACACGGCGTCATGGGGTTCGTTGAGGAAACGACACCACCCCCGGGCCATGAATAGGGCCGTGACAGAATTGGGCAGCGCGTTCCATTGAACCGCGCGCTCCATATGGAGTTTTCGGCTTGTCCCGAAGAAGTTGGTGCACCATCGCTCCTCTTGGCGGGAGCGGAACTCGTTTCTCCCGGAGTGTAGGATGTCGGTGGATGCGTATTTGGTGGGGGCAGCACGGGGGGCCATGGAGGCAGAGAGGATAGAACTCACAAAAATCTGGAGAAGGAGAGGAGAGAAATTTTGTTTGAGGTGTGAAGAGAAGAGGAGGGGTAGGGTTGAATTTATAGTGGAGGGAAAGGATTTGAAGGGAAAAGGTGGTTGGAGGGAAAGGTATTTGGAGGGAAAGGGTGTATGGGGATGTGGGAAACCGAATGGGAGGGAAGGATGGTAATTGGGGGGAAGGGGGGAGGGGTGAATGGGAGTGGGGGATTCAACGAATCTGCAGAAGGCGGACCGGTCCGGTCCAGGGGCAGACCGGTCCGGTTTTTTAATTTCCAGAAAATTCGACAGGCGGACCGGTCCGTCCTAAATTAAAGGAACCGGTCCGATGGCGGACCGGTCCGGCCTTAAATTAAAGGAACCGGTCCGGCTTGGGGATTTTAGGCTGGAATTTCCCCGAAACTGGATTTCAACCTCTCTTCCTCGAAATATTGCACTTTTAAAATGCGCTCCTCACCAAATATAGACTAAGGACCTCTCAATAACACCGGCCACCCGAATTGACCCAATTCCCGAACATGCACATGCTAAACCCGAATGTACCAAAATCCTAACGACACTCACTAACGTACACGACACACACGACTCTCACCCCATACGTGTCGGGGGTGCGACGACCTAACTGAAACCGTTCACTCTACCCCGTAAACGGGGTCCGACAACCAAACGGTGTCGACTTCCTCACCGCACGCCTCAAGATATGGCTTTAGGCGTTGTCCATTCACTTTGAATGTATTTCCTCCTTTTAAATCTTCTAATTCGACAGCTCCGTGGTGGAAAACATTCTTGACAACAAACGGACCAGACCATCGCGACCGCTACTTGCCCGGAAAAAGATGAAGCTGAGAGTTATAGAGAAGAACTTTTTGCCCGGGAAGAAACTCTTTGCGTCGAATGATGCTATCTTGTGCGAGTTTCATCCTTTCTTTGGCAATTTTGGCATTCTCATACGCATCATTGCGTATCTCCTCTAACTCATTTAGTTGAAGCTTGCGAGCTTCACCGGCTTTATCCATGGCATAATTGAGCTCCTTAATTTCCCAATACGCTTTGTGTTCTAACTCCACGGGGATATGGAAAGGTTTTCCATACACGAAGCGGAAAGGGGACATTCCAAGCTAATTTTTGTATGCAGTGCGATAGTCCCATAGCGAATCGTTCAGTCTAATTGACCAATCTTTCCGGTTAGGATTGACGGTCTTCTCGAGAATGTTCTTGATCTCACGATTCGCTAGTTCGGCCTGTCCATTTGTTTGTGGGTGATACGTCGTTCCAACCTTGTGAACGACGCCATACTTTCTCATAAGCTTTCCGAATGGCCAATTGCAAAAGTGCTTGCCATTATCACTAATTATTGCTTTCGGAGCACCGAAGCGGGAAAGTATGTGTTCCTGTAGGAACTTTATCACCACCTTGTTGTCATTTATTTTGGTAGCTATCGCTTCTACCCATTTAGAAACATAATCTACCGCAACAAGGATGTATAGGAAACCAAAGGAAGGGGGAAAGGGGCCCATGAAGTCAATACCCCAACAGTCGAAGATCTCAATGATGAGTATGGGGGTAAGAGGCATCATGTCTCGTCGAGTAATGGCTCCCATCCGTTGGCACCTATTGCATGATTTTCAAGCATTGTTCACATCCCGGAATAATGTGGGCCAATATAGACCGCATTGCATAATTTTAGCGGCCGTCTTTTTCGTGGAAAAGTGGCCTCCACACGCTTCTGAATGACAAAACTGGATGACTTTCGGGATCTCGTCATCCGGTACGCATCGTCGGATGATTTGGTCGGCGCAATATTTAAACAAGAATGGGTCATCGTATAAGAACATGCGCGACTAAGTAAGAAACCTCTTCTTATCTTGCGGTGTCCAGTCGGGAGGGACGACTCCCGTGACAAGGTAGTTTACTATATCCGCAAACCAAGGTAAAGAAGAGGTAGCAAAAAGTTGCTCATCCGGAAAGTATTCGTCTATGGGAATGGGATCACTAGGTACGTCGGACGAAAGCCGAGACAAATGGTCGGCAACGACGTTTTGTACTCCTTTCTTATCCTTGATAGAGAGATTGAACTCTTGTAGGAGTAGGATCCACCTTATGAGACGCGGCTTGGCGTCTTTCTTCACAAGTAGATACTTTAAAGCCGCGTGGTCGGTGAAGATAATTATAGGAGAACCAATGAGATACGATCTGAACTTGTCAAGGGCAAAGACTACTGCTAGCAACTCCTTCTCCGTGGTAGAGTAGTTGAGTTGAGGTCCGGTAAGGGTCCGGCTAGCGTAGTAGATGACATGATCTTGTTTATCTTGACGTTGGCCCAAAATGGCCCCAATCGCGTAATCTCTTGCATCACACATAAGTTTGAATGGTAGGGACCAATCCGGAACTTACATGATGGGAGCGGACACGAGCATGTTCTTTAATTTGTCAAAGGAGCTTTGGCATGCCTCGGTCCACTCAAACGGGCTGTCCTTCATGAGAAGGTTGCTTAAGGGTCTAGCAATAGCACTAAAATCCTTAATGAACCTTCGATAAAACCCGACGTGACCCAAGAATGAGCGCACGTCTTTAAGCGATCTCGGTGGGGGAAGGTCAGCTATGACATTTATCTTAGCCCTATCAACCTCTATGCCTTTAGATGATACTATGTGGCCGAGAACTATTCCTTCAGTGACCATGAAATGGCATTTCTCCCAATTCAGCACTAAGTTCTTCTCCACACATCGAGCAAGTACTTGTTCCAATTTTTCTAGACAAAGATCAAAAGAGGTGCCAAAAACGCTGAAATCGCCCATGAACACCTCAAGTCCTCTTTCGACCATGTCACTAAATAGGCTCAACATGCACCTTTGAAAAGTCGTGGGTGCATTACACAAGCTGAATGGCATACGTTTGTAGGTAAAAGTACCAAAAGGACAAGTGAAAGTCGTTTTCTCTTGGTCAAGTACATCTACCTCAACCTGGTTATATCCGGAATAACCATCAAGGAAGCAATAATAAGGGTGGCCCGCAACTCTCTCAAGCATTTGATTAATGAATGGCAAGGGGAAATGATCTTTTCTTGTTCCCGCATTGAGTTTCCGGTAATCAATGCAAACACGCCAACCGGTGGTGGTGCGTTGGGGCACAAGCTCTCCCTTAGCATTCTCAATCACAGTCATACCCAACTTCTTCGGGATGACTTGAATAGGGCTCACCCATTTGCTATCCGAGATTGGGTAGATAATCCCGACATCCAATAGTTTAATGATCTCGGTTCTCACAACTTCTTTCATGTTGGGGTTCAGTCTTCTTTGCATTTCTCTAGAGGGCTTGACATCCTCTTCGAGGTGAATCTTGTGGGTGCAAATCAGAGGACTTATCCCCTTCAAATCATCTATACACCAACCAAAAGCACTTAGGTGCTTCCTCAAAATTTTTAACAACTTACCCTCCTGCTCGTCATCTAGGCTAGAGGAGATAACAACAGGAAATGTCTCATCCTCTCCTAAGTATGCATATTTGATATGGGAGGGGAGTTTCTTTAATTCAAGAGTTGGAAACGTTTCGTCGGAGGAAACAACGAGTGTATCCCGTAGTGGTAACTCCTCGAATTTAGAAACCCAATTCACATCTCTCGCGTCCTCATCCGACGCTCTCTCATCGAGTAACTCTCTTAACTCCCCAATCTCCCTCTCGTACTCAGTATACGTCCCCTCACTCTCATTGCTCGAAACCAGACAGGATCCTAAGGCATCGCCACAACAATTCTCCTCAATGTACTCCTCTACTATCTCATCTATGAGACTCACCGCGTGAATATCATCTTCCTCTCCCGTATGTTGCGCTATGTTGAAGATGTTGGTCTCTAATGTCATATTCCCAAAAGTGAGCTGCATTCGCCCATTCCTTGTGTTAATAATAGCATTAGCTGTCGTTAAAAATGGGCGCCCGAGAATGATGGGAACATGATTGGTCGAGATTAAGGAAGGCTCCGTGTCCCAAATGACAAAGTCTACCGGGAAGTCGAAAGTGTCAACTTGAACGATCACGTCCTCTACTACACCTCGTGGGACCTTCATAGTTCGATCCTCTAATTGGAGAGTGATTCTTGTGGGCTTGAGGTTGCCCAAATCAAGTTGCCGATAGATGGAGTAAGGGAGGATATTGACACTTGCTCCCAAGTCAAGTAAGGCTTTTTCAATTTTGTTCTCTCCAATGATGCAGGAAATGGTGGGTGCACCGGGATCTTTGAATTTAGGAGGGAGCTCATTGAGTAAGATGGAGCTCACGTTCTGTGCTAGGAAAACATTCTTCTTTACTTTCATCTTCCTTTTTACCGTCAACAAATCTTTGATGACTTTTGCATAAGCTGGAATTTGTTTGATGGCATCGAGGAATGGTAAATTCAGCTTTACCTGCTTTAGTGTTTCTAGCACGTCATCACGTGGGTTTCCTTTCTGGGAAGGAATCAACCTTTGAGTAAACGGTTCCGCGGAGGGTGGTTTCACTACTACCTCGGGCTCACTAGTGTCATCTTTATCACTCTCATTCGAGGGGACATCTTCGGCCTCTTTCGTGCCGGGCGAAATCACCTTGTCTTTGGTTGTGTCGTGCGGAGGAGGTGATAAATCAACAACTCTCCCACTACGAAGAGTGGTCACAGCTTGACATTGCTCCTGATGATTAGTAGAAGTGGAGCTAACACTAGTTTGACCTTGGGGAGGTCTTTGGCCCTGGGCAGGAAACTTGCCCTTCTCTTGAACGCTCAACGAGGATTGAATTTTGGACAGGTTCGCATTTATGTCGCCAATTAGACGATCATATTTGGCATTATTTGTGGTCTGGCTAGTGATGAATTGATTCATCGTATCCTCGAGAGTTCTCCGCTGTGGCGGGATATAATTTCCGTGAGGTGGTGGTGCTTGCACATGTCCTTGCATGTGTGGAGCTTGTTGAAATTGTTGTGGAGGAGGAGGGGCAACATGCGAAGGAGGGTTCATTGCGGCATGTTGTTGCCCGTAGCTAAATCCGAGATGATTTTTCCACGAAGGATTGTATGAATTCCCGTGCGGGGCACCGAAATTACCCTTAAAGCCTCCTATACCACTAACTTGCTCCTGCAACATTACTTTGCAGGCGGGTATCGTCGGACATTCCTCAGTTGAATGACCCGCCTCACAAATTGCACACACCTTTTCGACGGGATTCTTGATAGATCCAACTACCTCGCATAAATCTCGAAATCCTTTCTCAAGGGTGTCCATCCGACAGTCCGACATAGAGGTTTTATCTACATGGTATAGGCCGGACGCCGATGGAGTGGCGGTCGCTTGACGATTTCGATTCTGAGCATTAGGATCAGAAATATCCCATGATTGGGTAGTCTCGGCGACATACCTCAGGTGAAGCTCAGCATCGTGGCAATCTAGCTCGATAAACGGACCACTACCCATGGTTTCAATGAGTTGCTTGGAGTTAAGGTTCAACCCATTATAGAGGAAGGAAATGATTTGAGCTATATCAAATCCATGATGGGGGCACGAAGCAGTTAACTCATTGAAATGCTCATAACATCGATGGAACGGCTCATTATCCAATTGCCTGAACGATTGAATCTGAGCCTTTATGGAAATTGTTCGATGTGGTGGAAAGAACTTCTTGAGAAATCTGGATTGTAACTCGTTCCAAGATGGAATCGAGCTCGGAGGTAAAGACCATAGCCAGGTCTTAGCTTTATCTTTTAACAAGAATGGGAAGAGTTTGAGGCGAATCACCTCTTGTGTGCAAGTTTGATCGTTGAGAGTATCACACACGTCCTCAAATTCCCTTATATGCAAGTATGCCTTATCAGAATCCATACCGTGATAGTGTGGTAGCATCTGGATCATCCCATTTTTGAATCGGAACTGCCCGGCATTATACGGGAGTATAATGCATCCCGGATTGACAGTGCGCTCGGGATATAAGAATTCTCTCAACGGGCGATACGGAGGCTCTTCCTCACCGGTAGATGCATTACTATGTTGCGACATCTCTCTCTCACTTGACGATTCGACGCTCTCACTGGGTGTGCACGACGTGTGTCCTACGAAGGAGAAGGGAGTGTTGCTAGAGATTGAGTGTGACGGTGTGGGAGGTGGGATCCAGAACTGTGGGGCTTGGGGAATGTGGGGACTATCAGGATTATACTCAACAAGTGGATTTTCGTGAATGCTGGTTGGAGTATTATGGAGTGTGGGAGTGGTTTCAGAATTTTGCATTAAGTTTGTGAGAGATGGTGGTGAATCTTTTTGTGCTTTTTATACTTTTTTATGTTTTTGGATTTTTGAATTTTTGGTCAAAGCTTTGGATTGACTCGATCTAATCCTAAGTCTACCTAATTCCCCGGCAACGACGCCAAAAACTTGACACGACTCAAAATGTGTCTCTAAAGTGTACTCTCTAGGCTCAAGTGCAAGCCTGTCGTTCAAGTAATAATCCGACAAGTCGGGTATCGATCCTCAGGGAAAAAGGACAACGAAGTTGTGACGACGGGATAAGACAGAGGAATCCTAACGATGACTCTAAAGAAAAAGAAAAAGATTTGATTTTGGTTTTGGGAATGATTAATCTAAATGCAATTATGTAATTATGAAAATGTGCAATTACACTAAATTACCTAAAAATGTGAATGAAAGTTTGATTTGAACTTTTAAATGAGATGATGAAGAAAATAGGACGGGAATACAATCCCCCAACCCTAGTGTACTGCAGTTATAATATTAATCGTAAATTTATCTAATTAATTTGACCCAGTCTTTAGTACTCCTAAGCATTACGTATACGAGGTTCAAGCCCGCGTCATACTTAATCAAAGGATGAGTAAATCAGTATCACGATAGTGACATTCGAATTATATTCTTAATCATCCCGGTTACCCAGGGGCAAACGAGATATTTAGATCTACAATTGTTGTGTCCCTACGCAATACGGTCACAATTAATTACTAAATTCAGAGGATTAACTTTATACGTGCAATGACCACATCAGGTTGGGTTCATGTATCCCGACCTTAGAAAATCTAGCCTAACATGATGAAAGTGATGAAAACAGTGTTTAATATGCAAGTGTTCATGATTAATCTACGGACAATTGATGGAATACTGTAGAATAGAATCACAAAGAAGAAACAACTTACTAAAAATTACCCAAGGAATAATCGCAGCAATAAATAAATTGGTAATCACACAACTTTGAATGAACCTTCAATCCTTGAATAAAACTGGAAATTGTATCTACAACTAGGGTTTATGGAAGAATAAGAGAGATTAAACTAATCCCCTCCGTTCTTGCCTACTTTACAATGAAAATAATTCGGGTTTTTATACCCTACATGAAATTCCAAGAAGTTGAGTATAAGTCGGAGTCCTTAGAGGAGAATCAGAAAACAAAATCTCGATGGGCGGACCGGTCCGGCCCTTAGGCGGATCGGTTCGCTTCTAAAGCGGATCGGTTCTTTTATTTTCCAGGCGGACCGGTCCGGGGGCGGATCGGTTCTTTTAATTTTTGCCTCCTTCGGTTCGCCTTCGGTTCGCAGTTCTCTGGAGTTTGCACAGTGGACCGGTCCGGGTTGAGGGTGGACCGGTCTGCCTATTTGACTTTTCCTTCAATCTTTGACTGCCCATATCTTTTGCTCCGGGTATCCGATTGAGGTGACGTTTCTTCCTAGGTGCTTGTGAAGATGATACCTTCAACTTCTCTTTAGGTACCTCATCCGGATTCTGGGTAGGAATGACTCTTTTGTCCTTTTGACTTTTCTTGTTGACTTTCTCTATTCTTCCGGTTTCCTTCTTCCATCTCTTGACATTAGATACCTGTAAAATCATAACGAAATACCAGAAACTCGGTGTACTTGTTAGGATAAGTCAATAGCAAGATTATGAGATAAAGTCAATCCAATTACGTTGTTCGAGGTGATTAAAGTACCGAAATTAGGGGATAAATTGGGAAGAATTTATGCCTAATCATCTGGTCTCCTTGAACTTCCCCCACCCCGTAAGGGGTTGGAAATTTGATCATCTGATGGACCGTAGATGGCACGGCTTCAAACCCCTTAAGGGACACAGGCCCCTGTATGATTTTGTAGGCCGAAAACACCTGCTTATCCATCATAAAGAAACTGACCTTCTTGGTGAGCCATCTCGGCCACTCGTCCCCCATCCTCACATCGGCCTCATATACCCCAAGGGGATTTAGTTTTTCCCCACTAAACCCGATCAACGGATGATGGTAGGGGACAAGTCTAGCACGGATGAGACCCAAGGCTTTGAAGCATGGCCAAAACATCACATCTGCAGAGCTACCCCCATCTACAAGGATCCTCGGCACCTCGCATCCGTGCACCCTGGTAGTGATGACGAGAGGGTCATCATGCGGGGCTAAGAGGCCTTTAAAGTCCATCCTTGAAAACCCTACTATCAGTGTGTCCATATCAACCTTCTTCCTCTTTTCTGACTTGACCTCCAAGGAGGTTGCGTGTACCGTCTTCGTCACTGCCTTTGCCTCAGCCACATGGGCCTTCCTGTCGACGACCTCGGACCCTCCTCCTGCAAGTCCCCCGGAGATCATTCCCACTCCGATCGAGATCATATTAAGCCTCTTGACAGGGCCATGGTTGTCTCTCGGCGGGAGGTCAGGGTCGTCCTCATCATCAGAGGGGTCGTCCCCTCTTTTTTGAGGACCTTCTCTGCATGTGTCGCCTCGCTTCTTTCTGGGGTCGTCCCCTCGACCCCTCTTGAAGGCGCCTTTGTCGACGTACTTTCGGAGCTTCACTTCCTTCAGCATCTTCTCAATCTCGTCTTTCAGAGCAAAGCATTTATCTGTTACGTGGTCGTGGTCTTGGTGAAATTCACACCACAGGTTCTTATTCCTCTTGCCGGGGGCTGCCCTCAGCTTCTCAGGCCACTTCAGCGACCGGTCATTCTTTATCTCATTGAGAATCTGTTCACAGCTGACCTTCAGAGGAGTGTACCCAGCGAACTTGTCGTCTGCGGATCTCTTCTTCCCCTCTCTGTTCTTCCTTGGGTATTTACTCCCACTTGCACCTCCTCTTTCGTCCTCATATTTTTCAGCCATCGCCTCTTCGGCGTTCATCACCTTTCCTGCTGTCGACAACAGCTCAGCCATCATCCTCGGAGGGTCTTCAGCAATCTTCCATAACAGCTTCCCCTTTTGGAGTCCTCCAATCAGGGCTGTCATAGCTATGCTCTCCTCATAGTCTTCCACCTCCAGCTTCTCCTTATTGAATCTGGCTATATAGTCCCTCAGACTCTCACTCTTCCCCTGCTTAACATAGAGCAGGTGGATGGTCTTCTTCTGTGGCCTCACCCCAAATTAGAAATTATGGATGTACATGTCTGCCAACTGCTTAAAGTTTCCAATGGAATTTTTTGGAAGAGACGTGTACCAGACATGCGCAGCCCCTGTCAGGGTACCAGAGAAGGCACGACACCTCATCTCATCTGAGATAAAGTATATGTCTGACGCTGACTGATACATCTCCACGTGGTGGACGGGGTTGGTGCTCCCGTCATACCTTGGGGTGACCATAGGTGGCTTGAACTTTGACGGCGTGGGGAAGTTGACTATCTTTGCCACAAAGGGTGAGCCTATGGTGTATCCCCTCTGAAGAGGGTCTCGGCTCTTCAATATATCACCAATCTTATCCTTTAACCGTTGGATTGAGTCATTCCAGGGTCTCACAGGGTCGGCCTGGCCGATGTTATCCCCTGCTGCCTCTCCGAGGTGGACGGAGGGTTCTGCTGCAGGAGGCCTGTGTCGAATGTTCACTTCCCTTTGGCCGTCATCTCGTCCTCGGGGTCGGCCATCTGCTGCCTCCCTCCTGGATCTTGCAGCACTCCTTGGCCTGGACAATTGTTCCCGAAGGTCATTTACTGGGCCTAGCCTCTCAAAGGCCGACCCCCTGCTCAAGCGATCAAAAGCAGAGCCTCTTGGGCGATCATCAGGGTTTGGTCTCCCGCACTTTCCCCTACTATCCTGGAGGGGTCGCACAGTGTTGTTGGAGACCTCGTAAGGTTCCCAGCACTCTATAGGAGCCTCCTCTCCCTCCATATCTCCATACCTATCCTCAGGGCAAGGGTTTTCTTGCCTCCCCAGGCGTAGACGCCGGGGGTCAGTAACATCCCTACGCCGCTGAGGGGGTGGCAGGTCTTTGCGTGGTGCCTGGGGTGGTCCCCTGGCCTCATGCTGCCCTGGAGCTGCTGCCGGAGTAATCATCTCAGGCGAAACCCATGGTGCTCTTAGTATGTTCTAGCTTAGAGCTGTGAACTGCTCCTGCATCATCCGCTGGCTTGCTGCCAGAGACTTTAGGGCTTCCGCCACATCAGCCATCTCAGACTGAGGCGGCGACTGACTGGAACTGGGTCTTCCCCCCTCATCCAGCGGGGGAAGTGGTGGCGGTGGCATCTCAGGTGCCATGTGCTTGAGCTATGAAAAGTTGAACTGAAGAAAATACTGTGAGCTTGGGAACCTTAGTGGGTCACTTTCAATGGTGAAACACCTCCTCTCAGGGGGAGTGTTGGTTCACCACCAGAGTGCCCAGTGAGGTCAAAGTGTACAAAGGAAGAGATGTCTTCTCATTCCCGCAGACGGCGCCAAACTGATGATGCTTGGATTTAGCACCACCAGATAAGTGATAGTGAGCTCAAACAGTAGCAGCCATAGAGATGTATAAGTGTATAAGTATGTAGAAGGGGATGAGTATAAGAGGAATTAGGACAATGATGTATAGTGGTTCAACCAATTTGGCCTACATCCACTGTGAGTGTGTGATCCACTAAGTATGGGCGCTAATGGCCTTGGATACAATGCACATAACCCTCTCTCTCTCTCTCTCTCTCTCTCTCTCTCTCTCTCTCTCTCTCTCTCTCTACTGTGTGTACAAGCAGAGTTTAGGCTAGGGCTACTGTTCATGGATCGATCCCTTGTAGGGTTGTAGGTGACAAGTATATATAGGTCTTGGGGGGTGTAGTGTACCCCCAAAGTATGCATGGTGCAGGTGAATGATGATCTAGCCAATTCCCTGTTGACACCTGTAGATGCCAAATGATGACATAACATTCCCTCACGTGAGGGTGTGATTTTGTTATAACGGTCTGCCACGTGTCATATGAGCCTGACGTGCACTATTCCACGCGTCTCCCAAACCATGCGCCATCATGATATCACCCTTGGCCTGTGAGCCGAGGCCGAGGGCAAAGTTTCTTCTGGTAGTGAGCCTGGCCCAATTCTGGCCTCGTACTTTCGGCCCCTCGTACTGTCGTCTGAAGCCTGGTAGAGGGTCGGCCCCTCGTACTGTCGTCTGAAGCCTGGTGGAGGGTCGGCCCCTCGTACTGTCGTCTGAAGCCTGGGCGAAGAGTCGTCAAGAGATTGGTGAAGGGTCGTCCCCTCGTACTGTCATTCGTTTTCGAGGCAATCCTCATCTAAGCCGAGGATGTAAACGGGTATATCATCGGGTAACGTAAGAAATCCACAGGGAGTGATTGAGTTTTAGATGTTAGTTTCTTTAATACTTCAGGAATAAAAGTGTAAAATAAATAAAAGAAAAGGTGATATTTGGGAATGGTGGAAAAATAAAAGAATAAGTTACGCTACACAAAAGTAAAGCGAGGATCGGGATCGCATCCTACCACACGGATAGAAACAACTGCTAATCAAAATTCTGGATCGAAAGCAATTTAATTGATCATTTTCAATTAAGCATAAACATCACACAATAAGGAATTTAACCCAAAGTTGCGAGATTAAATATTTAACGGAAAATGGTCACACGCGGATTAAATCCGGAATATCGCTATAAACACTAACGTTGCGTGACAAAGAAAGTTAAATGCATGATAATCCGACTTTAATACGCGAGGTTTCAATTAAATGAAATTTTACACAAAACCTAACTTTCGAGGTCCAAACCCGTAAATGGCGGAACACAATCCCGATCCTATTTATCTAAGGTCAATACATGAATTAAACTAATTAACAAAGCAATAAACTAATTAAGCAAGAAATAATTTAATCTAGGCAAGAAAGTAAAGAAAACAAGTAAATTAAAGCATGGAAATTAAGGAAGACAACTAAATTAATGTAATTAAAGTTGAGGTACAACTTACAAAACAAAGAGTACAAGAGAGGAGTAGGGAAAATCTCTCAAGTTTACAAACCCTAAAATCTAAGACAAAATGAAGATAATGAATCCCCTCCCAAAAATGAGAGAAGAGAGTATTTATACCAAAAAATATCCTATGGCAAACTTGTAAAAAAATGAAGAAATAAAAAATATCTGCAGGACCGAATCGATTTGGGGTGTCCGAATCGATTTTGTCAGAGGGATCTGATCACACTAGTCCAAACCGAATCGATTTGGAGTGTCCGAATCGATTTGGCCGAATCGATTTGGGGTGTCCGAATCGATTCGGTACCTACAGGTATGAAATCTGCAGCTTCTCCTATTTTACGAAAAATGCTGCCATTTCTTCATTATAGCTAGGAATTAGGCACGGTCGGAGGCTACGCAAAGATAACTCAGAGAAGACATTGGGACAAAAACCCAAATTCTAAAATGACTAAAATGCCCTTGAATGTGACCTTAAGTGTGAATTTAAAGTAAAAACCATCCTAAAAATTCCATAACTCCATCGATACAACTCGGATTCATGCACCGTCGCGGCCACGCGAAGAGAAATCAAAGGGCTTCAACTTCTGTGAAGAGATAGGTATTCAAACCCGAATGTTGAAATTACAAAAATTCCCCCGAAGCTGCAATAGTCGACGAAACTTTTCCGAAAAGCGTCCGAACTTCATACTAAGCATCCAAATACCTACAAAAGCTCAATTAACCCCTGTAAAACATGTTAACATAGAAATCCAAGATTGTCTAATTAACGAGCATAAGTATAGGGATTAAGATACCCAAGGGGGCTAATAAGGCGTTGGTTAACGGGTGAAATACACAATATTTGCGTCGTACGCCATTTTGATGCGAGGGAAACTGAGTTTTCGTGTAGGGACACTGTCGTTGATTTTGGCTCCCGCTCTACATGAAAAAAAACCTAAACTACAACTACACTTGACAAGAAAGCACGGCGGTAAGTTGGGTATCGTAAGAAATCCACAGGGAGTGATTGAATTTTTTATGTTAATTGCTTTAAAACTTCAGGAATAAAAGTGTAAAATAAATAAAAGAAAGGGTGATGATTGGGAATGGTGGAAAAAGAAAAGAATAAGTTACGCTACACAAAAGTAAAGAGAGGATTGGGATCGCATCCTACCACAAGGATCGAAACAACTGCTAATCAAGATTCCGGCTGAAAAGCAATTTAATTGATCATTTTCAATTAAGCATAAACATCACACAATAAGGAATTAAACCCAAAGTTGCCAGATTAAATATTTAACGAAAAATGGTCACACACGGATTAAATTCGGAATATCGCTATAAACACTAACTTTGCGTGACAAAGAAAGTTAAACGCATAATAATTCGACTTTAATACGCGAGGTTTCAATTAAATGAAATTTTACACAAAATCTAACCGTCGTGGTCCAAACCCGTAAATGGCGGAACACAATCCCGACCCGATTTATCTAAGGGCAATACATGAATTAAATTAATTAACAAAGCAATAAACTAATTAAGCAAGAAATAATTTAATCTAGGAAATAAAGTAAAGAAAGCAAGTAAATTAAAGCATGGAAATAAAGGAAGACAACAAAATTAATGTAATTAAAGTTAAGGTACAACTTACAAAACAAAGAGTACAAGAGAGGAGTAGGGCAAATCTCCCAAGTTTACAAACCCTAAAATCTAAGACAAAATGAAGATAATGAATCCCCTCCCAAAAATGAGAGAAGAGAGTATTTATACCCAAAAATATCCCATGGCAAACTTGTAAAAAAATGAAGAAACAAAAAAATATCTCCAGGACCGAATCGATTTGGGGTGTCCCAATCGATTTGGTCAAAGGGAACTGATCACACTGGTCCAAACCGAATCGATTTGGAGTGTCCGAATCGATTCGGCCGAATCGATTTGGGGTGTCCGAATCGATTCGGTACCTACAGGTATGAAATCTGCAGCTTATCCTATTTTACGGAAAATGCCGCCATTTCTTCGTTATAGCTCGGAATTAGGCACGGTCGGAGGCTACACGAAGATAACTCAGAGAAGACATTGGGACAAAAACCAAAATTTTGAAATGACTTAAATGGCCTTGAATGTGACCTTAAGCGTGAATTTAAAGTAAAAACCATCCTAAAAATTCCATAACTCCATCGATACAACTCGGATTCATGCACCGTCGGCGGCCACACGAAGAGAAATCAAAGGGCTTCAACTTCTGTGAATAGATCGGGATTCACACCCGAATGATAAAATTATAAAAATGCCCCCGAAGCTGCAATAGTCGACGAAACTTTTTCCGGAAAGCGTTCGAACTTCATACTAAGCATCCAAATACCTACAAAAGCTCAATCAACCCCTGCAAAACATGTTAACATAGAAATCCGAGGTTGTCTGATTAACGAGCATAAGTATAGGGATTAAGATACCAAAGGGGGCTAATAAGGCGTTGGTTAACGAGCGAAATACACAATATTTGTGTCGTACGCCATTTTGATGCGAGGAAAACCGAGTGTTCGTGTAGGGACACTGTCGTTGATTTTGGCTCCCGCTCTACATGAAAAAAACCTAAACTAGAACTACATTTAACAAGAAAGCACAGCGGTAAGTTGGGTATCGTAAGAAATCCACAGGGAGGGATTGAATTTTAGATGTTAATTGCTTTAAAACTTCAGGAATAAAAGTGTAAAATAAATAAAAGAAAATGTGATGGTTGGGAATGGTGGAAAAAGAAAAGAATAAGTTACGCTACACAAAAGTAAAGCGAGGATCGGGATCGCATCCTACCATACGGATCGAAACAACTGTTAATCAAGATTCCGGCTCGAAAGCAATTTCATTGATCATTTTCAATTAAGCATAAACATCACACAATAAGGAATTTAACCCAAGGTTGCGAGATTAAATATTTAACGGAAAATGGTCACACGCGGATTAAATCCGAAATATCGCTATAAACACTAACGTTGCGTGACAAAGAAAGTTAAATGCATGATAATCCGACTTTAATACGCGAGGTTTCAATTAAATGCAATTTTACACAAAACCTAACTTTCGAGGTCCAAACCCGTAAATGGCGGAACACAATCCCGATCCTATTTATCTAAGGTCAATACATGAATTAAACTAATTAACAAAGCAATAAACTAATTAAGCAAGAAATAATTTAATCTAGGCAAGAAAGTAAAGAAAACAAGTAAATTAAAGCATGGAAATTAAGGAAGACAACTAAATTAATGTAATTAAAGTTGAGGTAAAACTTACAAAACAAAGAGTACAAGAGAGGAGTAGGGAAAATCTCTCAAGTTTACAAACCCTAAAATATAAGACAAAATGAAGATAATGAATCCCCTCCCAAAAATGAGAGAAGAGAGTATTTATACCAAAAAATATCCTATGGCAAACTTGTAAAAAAATGAAGAAATAAAAAATATCTGCAGGACCGAATCGATTTGGGGTGTCCGAATCGATTTTGTCAAAGGGATCTGATCACACTAGTCCAAACCGAATCGATTTGGAGTGTCCGAATCGATTTGGCCGAATCGATTTGGGGTGTCCGAATCGATTCGGTACCTACAGGTATGAAATCTGCAGCTTCTCCTATTTTACGAAAAATGCTGCCATTTCTTCATTATAGCTAGGAATTAGGCACGGTCGGAGGCTACGCAAAGATAACTCAGAGAAGACATTGGGACAAAAACCCAAATTCTAAAATGACTAAAATGCCCTTGAATGTGTCCTTAAGTGTGAATTTAAAGTAAAAACCATCCTAAAAATTCCATAACTCCATCGATACAACTCGGATTCATGCACCGTCGCGGCCACGCGAAGAGAAATCAAAGGACTTTAACTTCTGTGAAGAGATAGGTATTCAAACCCGAATGTTGAAATTACAAAAATTCCCCCGAAGCTGCAATAGTCGACGAAACTTTTCCGAAAAGCGTCCGAACTTCATACTAAGCATCCAAATACCTACAAAAGCTCAATTAACCCCTGTAAAACATGTTAACATAGAAATCCGAGATTGTCTAATTAACGAGCATAAGTATAGGGATTAAGATACCCAAGGGGGCTAATAAGGCGTAGGTTAACGGGTGAAATACACAATATTTGCGTCGTACGCCATTTTGATGCGAGGGAAACTGAGTTTTCGTGTAGGGACACTGTCGTTGATTTTGGCTCCCGCTCTACATGAAAAAAACCTAAACTACAACTACACTTGACAAGAAAGCATAGCGGTAAGTTGGGTATCGTGAGAAATCCACAGGGAGTGATTGAATTTTTTATGTTAATTGCTTTAAAACTTCAGGAATAAAAGTGTAAAATAAATAAAAGAAAGGGTGATGATTGGGAATGGTGGAAAAAGAAAAGAATAAGTTACGCTACACAAAAGTAAAGAGAGGATCGGGATCGCATCCTACCACACGGATCGAAACAACTGCTAATCAAGATTCCGGCTCAAAAGCAATTTAATTGATCATTTTCAATTAAGCATAAACATCACACAATAAGGAATTAAACCCAAAGTTGCCAGATTAAATATTTAACGAAAAATGGTCACACACGGATTAAATTCGGAATATCGCTATAAACACTAACTTTGCGTGACAAAGAAAGTTAAACGCATAATAATTCGACTTTAATACGCGAGGTTTCAATTAAATGAATTTTTACACAAAATCTAACCTTCGTGGTCCAAACCCGTAAATGGCGGAACACAATCCCAACCCGATTTATCTAAGGGCAATACATGAATTAAATTAATTAACAAAGCAATAAACTAATTAAGCAAGAAATAATTTAATCTAGGAAATAAAGTAAAGAAAGCAAGTAAATTAAAGCATGGAAATAAAGGAAGACAACAAAATTAATGTAATTAAAGTTAAGGTACAACTTACAAAACAAAGAGTACAAGAGAGGAGTAGGGCAAATCTCCCAAGTTTACAAACCCTAAAATCTAAGACAAAATGAAGATAATGAATCCCCTCCCAAAAATGAGAGAAGAGAGTATTTATACCCAAAAATATCCCATGGCAAACTTGTAAAAAAATGAAGAAACAAAAAAATATCTCCAGGACCGAATCGATTTGGGGTGTCCGAATCGATTTGGTCAAAGGGAACTGATCACACTGGTCCAAACCGAATCGATTTGGAGTGTCCGAATCGATTCGGCCGAATCGATTTGGGGTGTCCGAATCGATTCGGTACCTACAGGTATGAAATCTGCAGCTTATCCTATTTTACGGAAAATGCCGCCATTTCTTCGTTATAGCTCGGAATTAGGCACGGTCGGAGGCTACACGAAGATAACTCAGAGAAGACATTGGGACAAAAACCAAAATTTTGAAATGACTTAAATGGCCTTGAATGTGTCCTTAAGCGTGAATTTAAAGTAAAAACCATCCTAAAAATTCCATAACTCCATCGATACAACTCGGATTCATGCACCGTCGGCGGCCACACGAAGAGAAATCAAAGGGCTTCAACTTCTGTGAAGAGATCGGGATTCAAACCCGAATGCTAAAATTATAAAAATGCCCCCGAAGCTGCAATAGTCGACGAAACTTTTTCGGAAAGCGTTCGAACTTCATACTAAGCATCCAAATACCTACAAAAGCTCAATCAACCCCTGCAAAACATGTTAACATAGAAATCCGAGGTTGTCTGATTAACGAGCATAAGTATAGGGATTAAGATACCAAAGGGGGCTAATAAGGCGTAGGTTAACGAGCGAAATACACAATATTTGTGTCGTACGCCATTTTGATGTTAGGAAAACCGAGTGTTCGTGTAGGGACACTGTCGTTGATTTTGGCTCCCGCTCTACATGAAAAAAACCTAAACTAGAACTACACTTAACAAGAAAGCACAGCGGTAAGTTGGGTATCGTAAGAAATCCACAGGGAGGGATTGAATTTTAGATGTTAATTGCTTTAAAACTTCAGGAATAAAAGTGCAAAATAAATAAAAGAAAATGTGATGGTTGGGAATGGTGGAAAAAGAAAAGAATAAGTTACGCTACACAAAAGTAAAGCGAGGATCGGGATCGCATCCTACCATACGGATCGAAACAACTGTTAATCAAGATTCCGGCTCGAAAGCAATTTCATTGATCATTTTCAATTAAGCATAAACATCACACAATAAGGAATTTAACCCAAAGTTGCGAGATTAAATATTTAACGGAAAATGGTCACACGCGGATTAAATCCGAAATATCGCTATAAACACTAACGTTGTGTGACAAAGAAAGTTAAAAGCATGATAATCCGACTTTAATACGCGAGGTTTCAATTAAATGCAATTTTACACAAAACCTAACTTTCGAGGTCCAAACCCGTAAATGGCGGAACACAATCCTGATCCTATTTATCTAAGGTCAATACATGAATTAAACTAATTAACAAAGCAATAAACTAATTAAGCAAGAAATAATTTAATCTAGGCAAGAAAGTAAAGAAAATAAGTAAATTAAAGCATTGAAATTAAGGAAGACAACTAAATTAATGTAATTAAAGTTGAGGTACAATTTACAAAACAAAGAGTACAAGAGAGGAGTAGGGAAAATCTCCCAAGTTTACAAACCCTAAAATCTAAGACAAAATGAAGATAATGAATCCCCTCCCAAAAATGAGAGAAGAGAGTATTTATACCCAAAAATATCCCATGGAAAACTTGTAAAAAAATGAAGAAATAAAAAATATCTGCAGGACCGAATCGATTTGGGGTGTCCGAATCGATTTTGTCAAAGGGATCTGATCACACTAGTCCAAACCGAATCGATTTGGAGTGTCCGAATCGATTTGGCCGAATCGATTTGGGGTGTCCGAATCGATTCGGTACCTACAGGTATGAAATCTGCAGCTTGTCCTATTTTACGAAAAATGCTGCCATTTCTTCATTATAGCTCGAAATTAGGCACGGTCAGAGGCTACGCGAAGATAACTCAGAGAAGTCATTGGGACAAAAACCAAAATTCTAAAATGACTAAAATGCCCTTGAATGTGACCTTAAGTATGAATTTAAAGTAAAAAGCATCCTAAAAATTCCATAACTCCATCGATACAACTCGGATTCATGCACCGTCGCGGCCACGCGAAGAGAAATCAAAGGGCTTCAACTTCTAGGAAGAGATAGGTATTCAAACCCGAATGTTGAAATTACAAAAATTCCCCCGAAGCTGCAATAGTCGACGAAACTTTTTCGAAAAGCGTCTGAACTTCATACTAAGCATCCAAATACCTACAAAAGCTCAATTACCCCTGTAAAACATGTTGACATAGAAATCCGAGGTTGTCTGATTAACGAGCATAAGTATAGGGATTAAGATACCCAAGGGGGCTAATAAGGCGTAGGTTAACGGGTGAAATACACAATATTTGCGTCGTACGCCATTTTGATGCGAGGGAAACTGAGTGTTCGTGTAGGGACACTGTCGTTGATTTTGGCTCCCGCTCTACATGAAAAAAACCTAAACTGCAACTACACTTGACAAGAAAGAACAGCGGTAAGTTGGTAATCGTAAGAAATCCACAGGGAGTGATTGAATTTTTGATGTTAATTGCTTTAAAACTTCAGGAATAAAAGTGTAAAATAAATAAAAGAAAGGGTGATGATTGGGAATGGTGGAAAAAGAAAAGAATAAGTTACGCTACACAAAAGTAAAGATAGGATCGGGATCGCATCCTACCACACGGATCGAAACAACTGCTAATCAAGATTCCGGCTCAAAAGCAATTTAATTGATCATTTTCAATTAAGCATAAACATCACATAATAAGGAATTTAACCCAAAGTTGCCAGATTAAATATTTAACGAAAAATGGTCACACGCGGATTAAATTCGGAATATCGCTATAAACATTAACTTTGCGTGACAAAGAAAGTTAAACGCATAATAATTCGACTTTAATACGCGAGGTTTCAATTAAATGCAATTTTAGACAAAACCTAACCTTCGAGGTCCAAACCCGTAAATGGCGGAACACAATCCCGACCCGATTTATCTAAGGGCAATACATGAATTAAATTAATTAACAAAGCAATAAACTAATTAAGCAAGAAATAATTTAATCTAGGAAATAAAGTAAAGAAATCAAGTAAATTAAAGAATGGAAATAAAGGAAGACAACAAAATTAATGTAATTAAAGTTAAGGTACAACTTACAAAACAAAGAGTACAAGAGAGGAGTAGGGAAAATCTCCCAAGTTTACAAACCCTAAAATCTAAGACAAAATGAAGATAATGAATCCCCTCCCAAAAATGAGAGAAGAGAGTATTTATGCCCAAAAATATCCCATGGCAAACTTGTAAAAAAATGAAGAAACAAAAAAATATCTCCAGGACCGAATCGATTTGGGGTGTCCGAATCGATTTGGTCAAAGGGAACTGATCACACTGGTCCAAACCGAATCGATTTGGAGTGTCCGAATCGATTCGGCCGAATCGATTTGGGGTGTCCGAATCGATTCGGTACCTACAGGTATGAAATCTGCAGCTTATCCTATTTTACGGAAAATGCCGCCATTTCTTCGTTATAGCTCGGAATTAGGCACGGTCGGAGGCTAAACGAAGATAACTCAGAGAAGACATTGGTACAAAAACCAAAATTTTGAAATGACTTAAATGGCCTTGAATGTGACCTTAAGCGTGAATTTAAAGTAAAAATCATCCTAAAAATTCCATAACTCCATCGATACAACTCGGATTCATGCACCGTCGGCGGCCACACGAAGAGAAATCTAAGGGCTTCAACTTCTGTGAAGAGATCGGGATTCAAAACCGAATGCTAAAATTATAAAAATGCCCCCGAAGCTGCAATAGTCGATGAAACTTTTCCGGAAAGCGTTCGAACTTCATACTAAGCATCCAAATACCTACAAAAGCTCAATCAACCCCTGCAAAACATGTTAACATAGAAATCCGAGGTTGTCTGATTAACGAGCATTAGTATAGGGATTAAGATACCAAAGGGGGCTAATAAGGCGTAGGTTAACGAGCGAAATACACAATATTTGTGTCGTACGCCATTTTGATGCGAGGAAAACCGAGTGTTCGTGTAGGGACACTGTCGTTGATTTTGGCTCCCGCTCTACATGAAAAAAACCTAAACTAGAACTACACTTAACAAGAAAGCACAGCGGTAAGTTGGGTATCGTAAGAAATCCACTGGGAGTGATTGAATTTTAGATGTTAATTGCTTTAAAACTTCAGGAATAAAAGTGTCAAATAAATAAAAGAAAATGTGATGGTTGGGAATGGTGGAAAAATAAAAGAATAAGTTACGCTACACAAAAGTAAAGCGAGGATCGGGATCGCATCCTACCACACGGATCGAAACAATTGCTAATCAAGATTCCGGCTCGAAAGCAATTTAATTGATCATTTTCAATTAAGCATAAACATCACACAATAAGGAATTTAACCCAAAGTTGCGAGATTAAATATTTAACGGAAAATGGTCACACGCGAATTAAATCCGGAATATCGCTATAAACACTAACGTTGCGTGACAAAGAAAGTTAAATGCATGATAATCCGACTTTAATACGCGAGGTTTCAATTAAATGCAATTTTACACAAAACCTAACTTTCGAGGTCCAAACCCGTAAATGGCGGAACACAATCCCGATCCTATTTATCTAAGGTCAATACATGAATTAAACTAATTAACAAAGAAATAAACTAATTAAGCAGGAAATAACTTAATCTAGGCAAGAAAGAAAAGAAAACAAGTAAATTAAAGCATGGAAATTAAGGAAGACAACTAAATTAATGTAATTAAAGTTGAGGTACAACTTACAAAACAAAGAGTACAAGAGAGGAGTAGGGAAAATCTACCAAGTTTACAAACCCTAAAATCTATGACAAAATGAAGATAATGAATCCCCTCCCAAAAATGAGAGAAGAGAGTATTTATACCCAAAAATATCCCATGGAAAACTTGTAAAAAAATGAAGAAATAAGAAATATCTGCAGGACCGAATCGATTTGGGGTGTCCGAATCGATTTTGTCAAAGGGATCTGATCACACTAGTCCAAACCGAATCGATTTGGAGTGTCCGAATCGATTTGGCCGAATCGATTTGGGGTGTCCGAATCGATTCGGTACCTACAGGTATGAAATCTGCAGCTTGTCCTATTTTACAAAAAATGCTGCCATTTCTTCATTATAGCTCGGAATTAGGCACGGTCAGAGGCTACGTGAAGATAACTCAGAGAAGACATTGGGACAAAAACCAAAATTCTAAAATGACTAAAATGCCCTTGAATGTGACCTTAAGTGTGAATTTAAAGTAAAAACCATCCTAAAAATTCCATAACTCCATTGATACAACTCGGATTCATGCACCGTCGCGGCCACGCGAAGAGAAATCAAAGGGCTTCAACTTCTGTGAAGAGATAGGTATTCAAACCCGAATGTTGAAATTACAAAAATTCCCCCGAAGCTGCAATAGTCGATGAAACTTTTCCAAAAAACGTCCGAACTTCATACTAAGCATCCAAATACCTACAAAAGCTCAATTACCCCTGTAAAACATGTTGACATAGAAATCCGAGGTTGTCTGATTAACGAGCATAAGTATAGGGATTAAGATACCCAAGGGGGCTAATAAGGCGTAGGTTAACGGGTGAAATACACAATATTTGCGTCGTACGCCATTTTGATGCGAGGGAAACTGAGTGTTCGTGTAGGGACACTGTCGTTGATTTTGGCTCCCGCTCTACATGAAAAAAATCTAAACTACAACTACACTTGACAAGAAAGCACAGCGGTAAGTTGGGTATCGTAACAAATCCACAGGGAGTGATTGAATTTTTTATGTTAATTGCTTTAAAACTTCAGGATTAAAAGTGTAAAATAAATAAAAGAAAGGGTGATGATTGGGAATGGTGGAAAAAGAAAAGAATAAGTTACGCTACACAAAAGTAAAGAGAGGATCGGGATCGCATCCTACCACACGGATCGAAACAACTGCTAATCAAGATTCAGGCACAAAATTAATTTAATTGATCATTTTCAATTAAGCATAAACATCACACAATAAGGAATTAAACCCAAAGTTGCCAGATTAAATATTTAACGAAAAATGGTCACACGCGGATTAAATTCGGAATATCGCTATCAACACTAACTTTGCGTGACAAAGAAAGTTAAACGCATAATAATTCGACTTTAATACGCGAGGTTTCTATTAAATGCAATTTTACACAAAACCTAACTTTCGAGGTCCAAACCCGTAAATGGCGGAACACAATCCCGATCCTATTTATCTAAGGGGAATACATGAATTAAACTAATTAACAAAGCAATAAACTAATTAAGCAAGAAATAATTTAATCTCGGAAAGAAAGTAAAGAAAGCAAGTAAATTAAAGCATGGAAATAAAGGAAGACAACTAAATTAATGTAATTAAAGTTAAGGTACAACTTACAAAACAAAGAGTACAAGAGAGGAGTAGGGCAAATCTCCAAAGTTTACAAACCCTAAAATCTAAGACAAAATGAAGATAATGAATCCCCTCCCAAAAATGAGAGAAGAGAGTATTTATACCCAAAAATATCCCATGGCAAACTTGTAAAAAAATGAAGAAACAAAAAATATCTGCAGGACCGAATCGATTTGGGGGTGTACGAATCGATTTGGTCAAAGGGAACTGATCACACTAGTCCAAACCGAATCGATTTGGAGTGTCCGAATCGATTCGGGGTGTCCGAATCGATTCGGTACCTACAGGTATGGAATCTTCAGCTTATCCTATTTTACGGAAAATGCCGCCATTTCTTCGTTATAGCTCGGAATTAGGCACGGTTGGAGGCTACGCGAAGATAACTCAGAGAAGACATTGGGACAAAAACCCAAATTCTAAAATGACTAAAATGCCCTTGAATGTGACCTTAAGCGTGAATTTAAAGTAAAAACCATCCTAAAAATGCCATAACTCCATCGATACAACTCGGATTCATGCACCGTCGGCGGCCACGCGAAGAGAAATCAAAGGGCTTCAACTTCTGTGAAGAGATCGGGATTCAAACTCGAATGCTAAAATTATAAAAATGCCCCCGAAGCTGCAATAGTCGACGAAACTTTTTTGGAAAGCGTTCGAACTTCATACTAAGCCTCCAAATACCTACAAAAGCTCAATTAACCCCTGCAAAACATGTTAACATAGAAATCCGAGGTTGTCTGATTAACGAGCATAAGTATAGGGATTAAGATACCAAAGGGAGCTAATAAGGCGTAGGTTAACGGGTGAAATACACAATATTTGTGTCGTACGCCATTTTGATGCGAGGAAAACCGAGTGTTCGTTTAGGGACACTGTCGTTGATTTTGTCTCCCGCTCTACATGAAAAAAACCTAAACTAGAACTACACTTAACAAGAAAACACAGCGGTAAGTTGGGTATCGTAAGAAATCCACAGGGAGTGATTGAGTTTTAAATGTTAATTGCTTTAAAACTTCAGGAATAAAAGTGTCAAATAAATAAAAGAAAAGGTGATATTTGGGAATGGTGGAAAAATAAAAGAATAAGTTACGCTACACAAAAGTAAAGCGAGGATCGGGATCGCATCCTACCACACGGATCGAAACAATTGCTAATCAAGATTCCGGCTCGAAAGCAATTTAATTGATCATTTTCAATTAAGCATAAACATCACACAATAAGGAATTTAACCCAAAGTTGCGAGATTAAATATTTAACGGAAAATGGTCACACGCGAATTAAATCCGGAATATCGCTATAAACACTAACGTTGCGTGACAAAGAAAGTTAAATGCATGATAATCCGACTTTAATACGCGAGGTTTCAATTAAATGCAATTTTACACAAAACCTAACTTTCGAGGTCCAAACCCGTAAATGGCGGAACACAATCCCGATCCTATTTATCTAAGGTCAATACATGAATTAAACTAATTAACAAAGAAATAAACTAATTAAGCAGGAAATAACTTAATCTAGGCAAGAAAGTAAAGAAAACAATTAAATTAAAGCATGGAAATTAAGGAAGACAACTAAATTAATGTAATTAAAGTTGAGGTACAACTTACAAAACAAAGAGTACAAGAGAGGAGTAGGGAAAATCTCCCAAGTTTACAAACCCTAAAATCTAAGACAAAATGAAGATAATGAATCCCCTCCCAAAAATGAGAGAAGAGAGTATTTATACCCAAAAATATCCCATGGAAAACTTGTAAAAAAATGAAGAAATAAAAAATATTTGGAGGACCGAATCGATTTGGGGTGTCTGAATCGATTTTGTCAAAGGGATCTGATCACGCTAGTCCAAACCGAATCGATTTGGAGTGTCCGAATCGATTTGGCCGAATCGATTTGGGGTGTCCGAATCGATTCGGTACCTACAAGTATGAAATCTGCAGCTTGTCCTATTTTACAAAAAATGCTGCCATTTCTTCATTATAGCTCGGAATTAGGCACGGTCAGAGGCTACGTGAAGATAACTCAGAGAAGACATTGGGACAAAAACCAAAATTCTAAAATGACTAAAATGCCCTTGAATGTGACCTTAAGTGTGAATTTAAAGTAAAAACCATCCTAAAAATTCCATAACTCCATCGATACAACTCGGATTCATGCACCGTCGCGGCCACGCGAAGAGAAATCAAAGGGCTTCAACTTCTGTGAAGAGATAGGTATTCAAACCCGAATGTTGAAATTACAAAAATTCCCCCGAAGCTGCAATAGTCGACGAAACTTTTCCAAAAAGCGTTCGAACTTCATACTAAGCATCCAAATACCTACAAAAGCTCAATTACCCCTGTAAAACATGTTGACATAGAAATCCGAGGTTGTCTGATTAACGAGCATAAGTATAGGGATTAAGATACCCAAGGGGGCTAATAAGGCGTAGGTTAACGGGTGAAATACACAATATTTGCGTCGTACGCCATTTTGATGCGAGGGAAACTGAGTGTTCGTGTAGGGACACTGTCGTTGATTTTGGCTCCCGCTCTACATGAAAAAAATCTAAACTACAACTACACTTGACAAGAAAGCACAGCGGTAAGTTGGGTATCGTAACAAATCCACAGGGAGTGATTGAATTTTTTATGTTAATTGCTTTAAAACTTCAGGATTAAAAGTGTAAAATAAATAAAAGAAAGGGTGATGATTGGGAATGGTGGAAAAAGAAAAGAATAAGTTACGCTACACAAAAGTAAAGAGAGGATCGGGATCGCATCCTACCACACGGATCGAAACAACTGCTAATCAAGATTCAGGCACAAAATTAATTTAATTGATCATTTTCAATTAAGCATAAACATCACACAATAAGGAATTAAACCCAAAGTTGCCAGATTAAATATTTAACGAAAAATGGTCACACGCGGATTAAATTCGGAATATCGCTATCAACACTAACTTTGCGTGACAAAGAAAGTTAAACGCATAATAATTCGACTTTAATACGCGAGGTTTCTATTAAATGCAATTTTACACAAAACCTAACTTTCGAGGTCCAAACCCGTAAATGGCGGAACACAATCCCGATCCTATTTATCTAAGGGGAATACATGAATTAAACTAATTAACAAAGCAATAAACTAATTAAGCAAGAAATAATTTAATCTCGGAAAGAAAGTAAAGAAAGCAAGTAAATTAAAGCATGGAAATAAAGGAAGACAACTAAATTAATGTAATTAAAGTTAAGGTACAACTTACAAAACAAAGAGTACAAGAGAGGAGTAGGGCAAATCTCCAAAGTTTACAAACCCTAAAATCTAAGACAAAATGAAGATAATGAATCCCCTCCCAAAAATGAGAGAAGAGAGTATTTATACCCAAAAATATCCCATGGCAAACTTGTAAAAAAATGAAGAAACAAAAAATATCTGCAGGACCGAATCGATTTGGGGGTGTACGAATCGATTTGGTCAAAGGGAACTGATCACACTAGTCCAAACCGAATCGATTTGGAGTGTCCGAATCGATTCGGCCGAATCGATTTGGGGTGTCCGAATCGATTCGGTACCTACAGGTATGGAATCTTCAGCTTATCCTATTTTACGGAAAATGCCGCCATTTCTTCGTTATAGCTCGGAATTAGGCACGGTTGGAGGCTACGCGAAGATAACTCAGAGAAGACATTGGGACAAAAACCCAAATTCTAAAATGACTAAAATGCCCTTGAATGTGACCTTAAGCGTGAATTTAAAGTAAAAACCATCCTAAAAATGCCATAACTCCATCGATACAACTCGGATTCATGCACCGTCGGCGGCCACGCGAAGAGAAATCAAAGGGCTTCAACTTCTGTGAAGAGATCGGGATTCAAACTCGAATGCTAAAATTATAAAAATGCCCCCGAAGCTGCAATAGTCGACGAAACTTTTTTGGAAAGCGTTCGAACTTCATACTAAGCCTCCAAATACCTACAAAAGCTCAATTAACCCCTGCAAAACATGTTAACATAGAAATCCGAGGTTGTCTGATTAACGAGCATAAGTATAGGGATTAAGATACCAAAGGGAGCTAATAAGGCGTAGGTTAACGGGTGAAATACACAATATTTGTGTCGTACGCCATTTTGATGCGAGGAAAATCGAGTGTTCGTTTAGGGACACTGTCGTTGATTTTGTCTCCCGCTCTACATGAAAAAAACCTAAACTAGAACTACACTTAACAAGAAAACACAGCGGTAAGTTGGGTATCGTAAGAAATCCACAGGGAGTGATTGAGTTTTAAATGTTAATTGCTTTAAAACTTCAGGAATAAAAGTGTCAAATAAATAAAAGAAAAGGTGATATTTGGGAATGGTGGAAAAATAAAAGAATAAGTTACGCTACACAAAAGTAAAGCGAGGATCGGGATCGCATCCTACCACACGGATCGAAACAATTGCTAATCAAGATTCCGGCTCGAAAGCAATTTAATTGATCATTTTCAATTAAGCATAAACATCACACAATAAGGAATTTAACCCAAAGTTGCGAGATTAAATATTTAACGGAAAATGGTCACACGCGAATTAAATCTGGAATATCGCTATAAACACTAACGTTGCGTGACAAAGAAAGTTAAATGCATGATAATCCGACTTTAATACGCGAGGTTTCAATTAAATGCAATTTTACACAAAACCTAACTTTCGAGGTCCAAACCCGTAAATGGCGGAACACAATCCCGATCCTATTTATCTAAGGTCAATACATGAATTAAACTAATTAACAAAGAAATAAACTAATTAAGCAGGAAATAACTTAATCTAGGCAAGAAAGTAAAGAAAACAATTAAATTAAAGCATGGAAATTAAGGAAGACAACTAAATTAATGTAATTAAAGTTGAGGTACAACTTACAAAACAAAGAGTACAAGAGAGGAGTAGGGAAAATCTCCCAAGTTTACAAACCCTAAAATCTAAGACAAAATGAAGATAATGAATCCCCTCCCAAAAATGAGAGAAGAGAGTATTTATACCCAAAAATATCCCATGGAAAACTTGTAAAAAAATGAAGAAATAAAAAATATTTGGAGGACCGAATCGATTTGGGGTGTCTGAATCGATTTTGTCAAAGGGATCTGATCACGCTAGTCCAAACCGAATCGATTTGGAGTGTCCGAATCGATTTGGCCGAATCGATTTGGGGTGTCCGAATCGATTCGGTACCTACAAGTATGAAATCTGCAGCTTGTCCTATTTTACAAAAAATGCTGCCATTTCTTCATTATAGCTCGGAATTAGGCACGGTCAGAGGCTACGTGAAGATAACTCAGAGAAGACATTGGGACAAAAACCAAAATTCTAAAATGACTAAAATGCCCTTGAATGTGACCTTAAGTGTGAATTTAAAGTAAAAACCATCCTAAAAATTCCATAACTCCATCGATACAACTCGGATTCATGCACCGTCGCGGCCACGCGAAGAGAAATCAAAGGGCTTCAACTTCTGTGAAGAGATAGGTATTCAAACCCGAATGTTGAAATTACAAAAATTCCCCCGAAGCTGCAATAGTCGACGAAACTTTTCCAAAAAGCGTCCGAACTTCATACTAAGCATCCAAATACCTACAAAAGCTCAATTACCCCTGTAAAACATGTTGACATAGAAATCCGAGGTTGTCTGATTAACGAGCATAAGTATAGGGATTAAGATACCCAAGGGGGCTAATAAGGCGTAGGTTAACGGGTGAAATACACAATATTTGCGTCGTACGCCATTTTGATGCGAGGGAAACTGAGTGTTCGTGTAGGGACACTGTCGTTGATTTTGGCTCCCGCTCTACATGAAAAAAATCTAAACTACAACTACACTTGACAAGAAAGCACAGCGGTAAGTTGGGTATCGTAACAAATCCACAGGGAGTGATTGAATTTTTTATGTTAATTGCTTTAAAACTTCAGGATTAAAAGTGTAAAATAAATAAAAGAAAGGGTGATGATTGGGAATGGTGGAAAAAGAAAAGAATAAGTTACGCTACACAAAAGTAAAGAGAGGATCGGGATCGCATCCTACCACACGGATCGAAACAACTGCTAATCAAGATTCAGGCACAAAATTAATTTAATTGATCATTTTCAATTAAGCATAAACATCACACAATAAGGAATTAAACCCAAAGTTGCCAGATTAAATATTTAACGAAAAATGGTCACACGCGGATTAAATTCGGAATATCGCTATCAACACTAACTTTGCATGACAAAGAAAGTTAAACGCATAATAATTCGACTTTAATACGCGAGGTTTCTATTAAATGCAATTTTACACAAAACCTAACTTTCGAGGTCCAAACCCGTAAATGGCGGAACACAATCCCGATCCTATTTATCTAAGGGGAATACATGAATTAAACTAATTAACAAAGCAATAAACTAATTAAGCAAGAAATAATTTAATCTCGGAAAGAAAGTAAAGAAAGCAAGTAAATTAAAGCATGGAAATAAAGGAAGACAACTAAATTAATGTAATTAAAGTTAAGGTACAACTTACAAAACAAAGAGTACAAGAGAGGAGTAGGGCAAATCTCCCAAGTTTACAAACCCTAAAATCTAAGACAAAATGAAGATAATGAATCCCCTCCCAAAAATGAGAGAAGAGAGTATTTATACCCAAAAATATCCCATGACAAACTTGTAAAAAAATGAAGAAACAAAAAATATCTGCAGGACCGAATCGATTTGGGGTGTACGAATCGATTTGGTCAAAGGGAACTGATCACACTAGTCCAAACCGAATCGATTTGGAGTGTCCGAATCGATTCGGCCGAATCGATTTGGGGTGTCCGAATCGATTCGGTACCTACAGGTATGAAATCTTCAGCTTATCCTATTTTACGGAAAATGCCGCCATTTCTTCGTTATAGCTCGGAATTAGGCACGGTCGGAGGCTACGCGAAGATAACTCAGAGAAGACATTGGGACAAAAACCCAAATTCTAAAATGACTAAAATGCCCTTGAATGTGACCTTAAGCGTGAATTTAAAGTAAAAACCATCCTAAAAATGACATAACTCCATCGATACAACTCGGATTCATGTACCGTCGGCGGCCACGCGAAGAGAAATCAAAGGGCTTCAACTTCTGTGAAGAGATCGGGATTCAAACTCGAATGCTAAAATTATAAAAATGCCCCCGAAGCTGCAATAGTCGACGAAACTTTTTTGGAAAGCGTTCGAACTTCATACTAAGCCTCCAAATACCTACAAAAGCTCAATTAACCCCTGCAAAACATGTTAACATAGAAATCCGAGGTTGTCTGATTAACGAGCATAAGTATAGGGATTAAGATACCAAAGGGGGCTAATAAGGCGTAGGTTAACGCGCGAAATACACAATATTTGTGTCGTACGCCATTTTGATGCGAGGAAAACCGAGTGTTCGTTTAGGGACACTGTCGTTGATTTTGGCTCCCGCTCTACATGAAAAAAAACCTAAACTAGAACTACACTTAACAAGAAAACACAGCGGTAAGCTGGGTATCGTAAGAAATCCACAGGGAGTGATTGAGTTTTAAATGTTAATTGCTTTAAAACTTCAGGAATTAAAGTGTCAAATAAATAAAAGAAAAGGTGATATTTGGGAATGGTGGAAAAATAAAAGAATAAGTTACGCTACACAAAAGTAAAGCGAGGATCGGGATCGCATCCTACCACACGGATCGAAACAACTGCTAATCAAGATTCCGGCTCAAAAGCAATTTAATTGATCATTTTCAATTAAGCATAAACATCACACAATAAGGAATTTAACCCAAAGTTGCGAGATTAAATATTTAACGGAAAATGGTCACACGCGGATTAAATCCGGAATATCGCTATAAACACTAACGTTGCGTGACAAAGAAAGTTAAATGCATGATAATCCGACTTTAATACGCGAGGTTTCAATTAAATGCAATTTTACACAAAACCTAACTTTCGAGGTCCAAACCCGTAAATGGCGGAACACAATCCCGATCCTATTTATCTAAGGTCAATACATGAATTAAACTAATTAACACAGAAATAAACTAATTAAGCAGGAAATAACTTAATCTAGGCAAGAAAGTAAAGAAAACAAGTAAATTAAAGCATGGAAATTAAGGAAGACAACTAAATTAATGTAATTAAAGTTGAGGTACAACTTACAAAACAAAGAGTACAAGAGAGGAGTAGGGAAAATCTCCCAAGTTTACAAACCCTAAAATCTAAGACAAAATGAAGATAATGAATCCTCTCCCAAAAATGAGAGAAGAGAGTATTTATACCCAAAAATATCCCTTGGCAAACTTGTAAAAAAATGAAGAAATAAAAAATATTTGGAGGACCGAATCGATTTGGGGTGTCCGAATTGATTTGGTCAAAGGGAATTGATCACACTGGTCCAAACCGAATCGATTTGGAGTGTTCGAATCGATTCGGCCGAATCGATTTGGGGTGTCCGAATCGATTCGGTACCTACAGGTATGAAATCTGCAGCTTGTCCTATTTTACGAAAAATGCTGCCATTTCTTCGTTATAGCTCGGAATTAGGCACGATCGGAGGCTACGCGAAGATAACTCAGAGGGATACAACATCCAAGAAAATATTGGGCCAAAAACCCAAATTCTGAAATGATTAAAATGCCCTTGAATGTGACCTTAGGTGTGAATTTGAAGTAAAATCCATCCTAAAAATGCCATAACTCCATCGATAGAACTCGAATTCATGCACTGTCGGTGGCCACACGAAGAGAAATCAAAGGGCTTAAACTTTCGTGAAGAGCTCGGGATTCAAACCCAAATGATAAAATTATAAAAATGCCCCCGAAGATGCAATTGTCGACGAAACTTTTCCGGAAAGCGTCCGAACTTCATACTAAGCATCCAAATACCTATAAAATCTCAATTAATCCCTTCAAAACATGTTAACATGGAAATACGAGGTTGTCTATTAACGAGCATAAGTATAGGGATTAAGATACCCAAGGGGGCTAATAAGGCGTTGGTTAACGGGTGGAATACACAATATTTGTGTCGTATCAAAGGTCTTGCTAAAATAGATGTCGAATCGAAGAAGGTGTTCGGATAATTCAATCTCAGGAAATATGATAAATCTGCCTATGTTGTAGTCTCAACCTTCAATAACATCTCCCAACCATCCTCATCATGGGCACCGAAAAGTCGTCCTGTCCCAGTTCAAAAGGAATACACCGAGCTCCACGCTTCCCTCTCCAAAGTCTATCAAGACCTGCTAAGCCGAAACCTTATCAAACCCTTGGATTCTCGCCCATTGCCAAATCCACTCCCAAGAAACTTCAAGGCAGATGCCCATTACGCCTTTTACCAAATAGATGGCCATACCACTAACCAATGCTTTCACCTCCGAAACATAATCCAAGTCTAATTGGTCGGGGTACCATCGCCCCACCAGCCAATCGTAAGACAAACACTACTCACAACCCACTCTCAAATCATGTCAATGCCATCTTCCTAGAAGAGAACCCAGAATTTGATCCCTCAACTCAAATCACACCCATACACTCTCCCAAACCTCTCCAAACTTGCCCATGTGTCCTCCTACACCCTGCTAGCCTCGTTGATTAGGTACTGTCACTCCTTACCAGAGCATGCATCGCTATCCGTATCTATTCTGAAAATGGAATTATAAAATTATCAGAAGTCTTAAACCAACTCCTAGATAATTGATTGCCAAAGGTTCAATACGCTATTCTTAGAAGCACGGAAATGGGCCCAAGAGTCAGATAGTTGGGTAGTACCGATCGATGAAGTCAGCCTGGATGATGTTATCCAGATTATGGCAGAATTATTCGGACATACCAATAAAATTTGCAGTATAACCAAGTTATTCGATGCTCTGAAGCTATAAGGGCACCTGGTCCCTTCACCCTTACACATCCCCACCGATTGGGAAGCCTTGTATGAAGAAGGCATTGAAGTTGTGGAATGTATCGAATTTATGTGGAAAGACAAAATTGTTGCCACCGGATGGGGGGAAGAATTTGAATATTCGAATGAAGAGTAAGCTTCAGAGAAAAATGGCCTAGTAGTCGACATATGTGGGATGGTATCATTTTAAGAATTTCTCAGAGAAATAAATAAGGTGGTGGAACAACTCGAGGTTGATAAGGAAATGGAATTCATGTGCTTCCTTTCTTCAATAAATCATTTGACCAGATCATGGAGGCATTACCAGATCCCAAGCTCACTACCAGCCAATGATAAGGGTAAGGGCATGGAAAACCTTCCTATGCCAGAGATGACCCTCGAGGACAGTAATATCCTCGATCAACTAAAGAAAATTCAAGCTAACATCACTCTATGGGGGATTTTCATGTCTTCTCAGTTGCACATAAATGCTTTGATCAAGTTGCTCACTGAACCCACAGTTCCTCCTTCTACCATACCAGAAGAAGCGGTAAATTTGGTAGAATCATTGACCTCTAGCCGAATTCTATCCTTTTTCGAAGAAGAAATCCCCAATATTGGGCTAAACCACAATCATGCACTCAACATCTCCGTCAAAGTTATGGGGAAGGTCGTGTCATTCTCTCTTGTTGATAATGGATCCGCCTTGAATGTCTATTCACTAAGAACCTTCAAATGTTTAGGACTGAAAGAAAGCGACCTCGCTCCAACCTCCACGGCTGTGCATGCCTACGATAATACCCGTCGGGAGATGATGGGATCCATGAATCTTGTAATAGGGGCTAGCCTAGGACGACTGATGATTACGTATTTCATCCTCCGAACCTACGTATTTTAGCCCCCTCGGGTATCTTATTCCTTATATTTATGCTCGTTAACCAGACAACCTCGGATTTCTACGTTAACATATTTTGCAGGGGTTAATTGAGCTTTTATAGGTATTTGGATGCTAAGTGTGCAGTTTGGATGCGTTCCGCTCAATTTTCGTACACAATCACATGTTCAAGGGAATTTTAGTCTTTTCATAGCTTGGTCACCTGGCCCAACATCTACACGAAATTTGTATCCCTCCTCTCAAGCTTTGCGTGGCCGCGAACGATGCACAATTCCGATTCAGAACGAAAAAGTTACGGGAGTTTCAGCGGACGAGAAAGGCAAACATCTAAAAATAGTAATGCAGTGTGCTAATACCTGCTTGATCGATCGATCGATCAAAAGGATCAACAGATCAATCCTTCGAGACAGTGGGCTATGTTTTTCAGCATCGATCGATCGACGTTTTGGGTCGATCGATTGATCCCCTGTTTTTAGGAGATATTTTGCTTTTCTTTTCTTTCTTCTTTTCTTATATTCCAACCTACTATATAAAGGGTTTTTGTTGTAATAATCAGATATTAAGTTTTAGAATCATTTTTAGGTTATAATAGCTTAGGGTTTGGAGGATTTGAAGGGTTCTTCTTTGATTCTTCTTGGTTTGACACCCAATTGGGTTGTAAGTTTCACTATTCATCTTCCTCTCCATTAATATATTTTTTTTTCATTAATTCTTGTTTGATTAATTAGGTTTACATGCTTTCTTTACATGCTTTCTTTAAGTTCTTTCTAGTGTAGATTTATCGCGTTTTTAATATGCTTTCTAGCTAATTTAAATTAGGTTGTGTTTGAATTGAACTCACTCGGGTTGACGCGTTGCTTGGCTTTGGTGATGGTGTTTACGGGTCTATTTCGGGTACGTTGTCCTAGTTTTGCGCCTAGAATATTTGACGGGGCATATCATGTATGTCCCGTGCTTACGACCTTTTGTACGTAATTTTTGGGATATTTATTGACGCCAAAATCTTATTAGGCTTTTATGCGGATTTAGGGGCTTGACAACCCTTGATTCAATTAACTGTCGAAACGAGACGCATTCTAAATAACTCGTAGACCCATGTATCCATATTATACAAATTAACTTGGGTGAGGGATATTCGATGCAACCTATAGTTTTTACTGCTTTGTTAATCTAGTTTCATTTACCTTGCCTAGATAATCATTTACCTTGTATGCATCTTTTTCCATTTTGTTGTAATTTATCTTTTACACTTTTATTTCGGAGCACTAAATCATATAAATTCTAGCAGCTCGTCCCTGTGTATTTTCGATACCTGACTTACCGCTGTGCTTGCCTCACAAGTGTAGTCGTAATTTAGGTTTGTTTGTATTATCGTGGTGAAACAAAAACAACGACTGTACACTTACACGCGCACACTTTTCTTGTGCAATAAAAATGGCGCCGTTACCGGAGATGATTTTTTTTAATCTTAATTGGTTCAGTGCTTTGATCCCGACAACTTGCTTGATCAAAATGACGCCGTTGTCGGGAACTTGTTTGTTTTAGACTTTATTTAATTTAGTATTTCATAGTATTTTCTTTCTATTTGTATTATTTGCTAACATTTTTGCAGGAGCTCGAATTTTTCCCGTGCGCACCTACTTTGTAGAATTCGCCATTTCGAGCCATTTTTGGGGTAAGCATTGTGACACCCCATCTAAGTAAATACCGGGTAGCTACTCCTTTATTAAATTAATACAGAATATCAAGTTGGTTCAGTCTTATCATTACTGTCGAAAAATATTCAATTAATTACTAGCCATCTAATATTTAAAAAGAGAGATGTCAAATTTTATTAATTAAGTTATCAAATAACCAAAAATTAAATCATTAACCATCAATCGCATAAACAATCTCATATGAATAACCAACAAAACGAAATCAACTGAGCCTGGAGTAGACACTCCAAAATAATGCAAGAGTAAATAAAGTCCCAATACAAGAGTCGGAATAAATAAACCAATAACTGAAATAATGAAAGTCTGTAACTACAAAATCTAAATAAGAATGGGCGACATGCCCTAAATGATACAAATGACTCTGAAGGAACCAAGGATAAATATGAAGGCATCTAATACCAAGATCTTGTAGCTTCCACAACAACTACAACACGTCATTAGAATGGAACTCCTATGCTTGGCGTCCCTGTGGCTGGGCACCTAAAATGTTTTTACAAAACAAAATAGATTTGGAGAAAAACGGGTTAGAGCCTGAGGTGAAAACAGTTTAAAAGTTTAGAAAGTGTTTAAATTAAAATTAAACAACACATATTAAAAACACGTTAGTTGCGTACTCTCACATGAGTTTCTCACCTCTCAACTAATGTGCACGCCTAACGTATGCCCTTAACCCATCCTAGTTAAGTCGCTAACTAACTAGTCTGTACCACTTCCTCTTTCGCATTCTACCATAGGATGTCTACTCTTAATATCCTGATAAGATATGTTCATAACCCATATTCGCATTCATTAAATTACTTATCTTAAGTGTTAATTAAATTCTCATTCTTATCCCTTTCAAACATCTTAGTTATTCACATTTACTAAGAAACAATGAACCAGTCAAAAGTATATAAGTATAACACTCTCAGTACATAAATACATATATGGAACCCCTAGGCTAAGCTGCGGTGCTCGCATACTCTACTATCGAATCCCCATACATCACGTACATAAGGACTACGAGTTTCGAAACTCTCAAGAACCGTTTCAATAAGCAAAATCACACATATTGGAGGCGAACATAGTTCACATACCCATGGGTCATGCACATACCTACGCTCCCATGATCAGCTGACTTATCAACTCACAAATAAGTCATTCACATTCCTATGTCCTTAAGGTACCAGTCTAAATCCCCACCGAAGGCACACAAGGATAAGAGGGTCCTTTACAAAAAAAAACTAACCTCCCATGATAGCAAGTATGGTAGGTACGTCATACACATAAGAAATCCATTCACTAGGCATTCACACAACCTTAGTAATCATATTTCAACATTGATATTCACATTCTATCTAGTAAGTCTCGTACGTAGTAAGATTATCCCGAACATCATACGTAATTATATATTTAACTTGATATCTTTCTCTCGTCGTGTCAATTTGAGTACCTAAACCTACCCCAAAACGTTACTATGCCTCCTATTAGTTTCTAATGTTATCTCAGTAACTTAAAGCCCCTCCATTTCTGTTCTTATCCTTACTTCAACGTTTATTCCCATTATAGTTTTAATTTGAAACACTTTTTAATCGTAACTTACTCGGTAGCCCCTCGTAAGAAATAGTATTCAAATCCCTAAGATAATCCATTTTTTGGGCTTCAACTAAGACCCTACTGTCCTTAACTAAGTCACAAAATATTATATTAATAACCCTAAGAATCAATACCGGCTTTGGAATATTCATTAAACCTTAAGGGAAAACAATTGCCAAAAATAGGAGAGGTTGATCGATCGACATTCTTGGATCGATCGATTGATTAAGCAGGTACTTGCCCAGATTCTCTTAAACAGTTACGAGTTTCTTCCTTTTTACACCTCTAAATCTTCATTACAATGTCCCAAACTCCCAAGAAAGTTTACTAAATATCCTATTAACATATTAGTATCATCTTTAACGTACTAGAATCATTAAATCATCATGAATCATCAGTTTCTTAAATAAAAAACACATATTTTTCCATAAAAACCCTATTTCTTTCAAGATCTTCACAACTCCACATAAATTCCCAATTTTCTAAGCATGAATCATGGTTTCATAACTAGTTTATGCCCAGAAGTTTCATCTACATGAATCATACCCATATTCAATATTTAAATACTCCAATTTCACAATTAATTCACTTATTTATGATAAATCATCAAATCTAAATTTATCATGTAAAATATATGCTTTCAATCTTTGCAAGATAAATCAATTGCCTGGAAATTAAAGATTCTGATCCGTTGATGATGGTAGTGGTTGTTCCCCCTTCTCTTTCCGGTCACAAATCCGGCGATGTGGTGTGTGCTGGTTATGGCCATGAAAACCTTGGAACTTCTCCTCTCTTCCTCTCTAACTACCATGATGCTTTTTGGTTGTGAAAACCCTAAGGGACTCAAGGGTTGGATGATAAATATTTCCTAATTTTCGTGGGTCAATATTCACCAAAAAATAAGAATGACTAAAATACCCTCTCGGGTTGCCGGTTAGGCCTAAAAAAGACCTAAGACCCAAACTAAACTCTCGGCTAGTGTTTTCTGACTATCTCGATCCTTCCGGACATGTTGACGCACTCAAAATGCTCATACAAGTGACATAAAAATAAAATACTTTTAAATCTATTAAATTGGGTCCTGACACGACTGACACGCGCGTCCCATCTTAATTACCGAAACTGTCGTATTTTCAACTCACGACAATTTTAATAACTTCAATAATCACATATTACCATAATCACTCAATAATATTCAACAACATTATAATAATCAAATACTAACTCTTGTCTCGCTAGTATTTAAATTCGGATTATTTTCCAATTAATTATCCCAAATTAATTTTAATAAATCTCAAAATTCAAGGCAATTTAATTTATTAAATCATATAATTAAAAGCCATAAAAATACAGAGTATTACATACTTCCCCCCTAATAACAGAATTTCATCTCAAAATTTAGAAAAATAGGCATACCTGGACAATTTAGGTATCCTCCAGTACTCAAAACAAAATACAAAGAAAGGCTCAATCACTACAGTCCTCACTTCACAACAAGCTTGTGGAACAGTCTCAATACTTTACCAGTTATAGGGTTACACCTCAATAAATGTACCTCATGTTGTGCTCTTACTAAACAACATTCGAATAGGAATAGCGTGGCCGCATTATCTCAATATTATTGTGAGTTCGCACCTCACTACGTATTAACTCTCACGTTTATCTGAACACAACTCCCATCCTGGGAGAAACCTTAAAACATAGGACTACTCTTATCCGTTATTTGAATCTCGATTCCCGACATTGTGACTTTTATACAAGGGACAAGCCACTTAAGACGGGTTGTGATTATCCTAATGTAGTCATCGGACTCTAACTTCTGACTGATCCGAAACTCTAATAATCCTCTCACCTCTAAGCATCCAGAGGAAGGATAGTATGGTTCGTTTACACCAAACATCTGCAAGTACCTTGTTCACTATGAATAGGTATGGGTGCTGTCGCACAATTCTACTATTAGGTAACATCCTTACCTTATTACCATATTATACTTCACTTACTAGCGATATCCACTATGGAAATTAAACGGTCTTTATGAGTCCAAGATTACTTTCATAGGGTTCCAGGAGTCGTCAATCACCTTGTACCTATTCCTCGGGCTATCGGTGGTACAACTTTCTTAAATGAAACTTTTTCCACTACTTCCTTATACCCTATAATGAAGGTGGGTTTCGGGGATTTCATCTTAGTTCAGAATAATACTAGGTAGGACCACATACCGTCACGGTCACTATATCAAGTGTAAATCACCCAAGGACATAACAATTTCTTCCCTTCTTGACAACCCATTCCATACACTTGAAGGAACTCGATACTTAACTTTATGATTGTAACCCATCAAAGAAATTTACCATCTTGACTCTTCCGCTACTGTAATTATCAGCTCGTCACCAAGTTTCTGGTTATTACCCTTAATGCAACCAATTTCTATCAATAGGTGGTGCTCGGGAGGACTACCCATTATGTCTCGCTCAACACCGACTTCTACTTATAACTCCTACCATTAAGTGGTACTTAATAACCCTCTTCTTCCTTCGACATATACCAAATGTTTTGGCCCGTGAACTATTCACCACATTGTGCACATCTGGACTCTTTATACATTATTGATATCCTTATTCTATTTACGCATAAGCCACCCTTAGCCTTCGCTTGGGTGGGACTCCGCTTCAAATCGCCCGTAATAGTAAAATATTTGTCTTCTCAAGGGATACCCCCTTATAAATGGCTTCCCACTACCCTTCAACCAATTTTGGACGTGCTACTTTTATTGCACCTGAATCTATAGATTTTCATCCTTCTCACAATGCACCTCAATTTATTGCACCTGAATCTATAGATTTTCATGAGTTTCTTAAATAAAAAACACATATTTTTCCATAAAAACCCTATTTCTCCTATTTCTTTCAAGATCTTCACAACTCCACATAAATTCCCAATTTTCTAAGCATGAATCATGGTTTCATAACTAGTTTATGCCCAGAAGTTTCATCTACATGAATCATACCCATATTCAATATTTAAATACTCCAATTTCACAATTAATTCACTTATTTACGATAAATCATCAAATCTAAATTTATCATGTAAAATATATGCTTTCAATCTTTGCAAGATAAATCAATTGCCTGGAAATTAAAGATTCTGATCCGTTGATGATGGTAGTGGTTGTTCCCCCTTCTCTTTCCGGTCACAAATCCGGCGATGTGGTGTGTGGTGGTTATGGCCATGAAAACCTTGGAACTTCTCCTCTCTTCCTCTTTAACTACCATGATGCTTTTTGGTTGTGAAAACCCTATGGGACTCAAGGGTTGGATGATAAATATTTCCTAATTTTCGTGGGTCAATATTCACCAAAAAATAAGAATGACTAAAATACCCTCTCGGGTTGCCGGTTAGGCCTAAAAAAGATCTAAGACCCAAACTAAACTCTCGGCTAGTGTTTTCTGACTATCTCGATCCTTCCGGACATGTTGACGCACTCAAAATGCTCATACAAGTAACATAAAAATAAAATACTTTTAAATCTATTAAATTGGTCCTGACACGACTGACACGCGCGTCCCATCTTAATTACCGAAACTGTCGTATTTTCAACTCACGACAATTTTAATAACTTCAATAATCACATATTACCATAATCACTGAGTAATATTCAACAACATTATAATTATCAAATACTAACTCCCGTCTCGCTAGTATTTAAATTCGAATTATTTTCCAATCAATTATCCCAAATTAATTTTAATAAATATCAACATTCAAGGCAATTTAATTTATTAAATCACATAATTAAAAGCCATAAAAATACGGGGTATTACAAGCATGTCTTATTCCAATTCTTTGGGTAATCATTATTATAATTCTCAAAATTCTCGCAAACCTATGACTTTCAGTGAATACTTAGAATCCCAAAGTATAACAAATTCAAATATGACTTTCGGCGAGTTTAATGAAAGTCAAAACTTAGGTTATTGGAATTTTGATAATGGTGATAATGATTTTGGGCCTTTACATCCTTATAATAGGAATTTTGAAATGAATTTGAATAGTTTTCAAAATTCCTATAATAATGAGTTTTCGTTTAAGTCCGATAGCAACTTTCAAAGTTCCCATTTTCATGGATCCGCACCTCGACCTATGACATTCGGTGAGGGCTTGCGTATGTATGAGAATGAGAAAATTGAAAATCTTTATCGGGAAGAAAATCTTGCGTGGGAACATGACTTGGATTTATTATTTGAGTCCGACGACGATTTTGCTTCCGAGACTTTTGAAGTCGAAAAATGTTTTGAACCAAATGAGGTACTTTTACCAACTTTGGAACAAATCATTATGGACTTTGCCCATCGTATAATAGATATTGAAAGTGAGGATAAAAATGACGTAATATCTATTTTCAATGAAATGATTTCTTCTTTGGCCCCCAAAGAAGAACATTTCATTAAAAATGATATTATTTCATTCGAAACTCAATCTTCATGCGATGATGATTCATCTCAAGAGATTAAATTTCTTTCATCCCCATTTTCATTCTCTATTATCACAGCGTCTCAAGTACCCGATGATTCGGTTTCGAACTTTAATGTTTTAAACCTTTTCACCGATGAGGAATACTTGCTCGAGTCGCCTCCCATGATTGCATCCGTGCCTTTGTGTGCGCCGCCTACCATTCCAATTTCAAAATCATTGGGAGGATATTTGGCTTTTCTCGGTCCTCACATGTTTTTTTCACCCGGGCAATCCAAACCCTCCATCGTCCCGCCAAAAATTTTAATTGGCGATGGTATCTTTCTTTCGCCTTACACATGCCTTCCGTTGTTCAAACGGAATTCATATTTTTCAGAAGGTATGCTTGTATGTGAGGGTACACCAATTATCGTCCAAAGTCAAATCATTTTTACAGTGGGCCCTCAGTTATTTAGACTTCTAGTGTACAGTTAGTCTGTAGCCTGAATAGTAGATTGTATATAGTTAGCTTTTTATTCTTTCTTTCTTTATTTTTTCTTTCCTTTTTAATTTAGTCTAGTGTAATTAGTTAACTTTTTATTATTTATTTTTGCTATGCTCGGTACTAACTTGTTTTGTAGATTCTTTGGACTTGTTCTTATGGGAACCGCTCCAGTTTTGGGTAATATCGCTATTTTCCTTTCTTTCACTTGGTTCTTAATGCACATTGAGGACAATGTCAGGTTTAAAGTTAGGGGGTGTGGGATATTCTATCCATTTCTTTATTTAGTCTATGTTTTTTCTCACATGTTAGTTACTTAGTATGCTTTTCTTAGAAAAATTCAAAATTTTCAAAAAGATTTTCTTTCTTTTTTCTCCTTTTTAGGCATTTTGCCTTTTTTCGATGATAAATTTCAATAATTTCTCGATCCAATAGATAACTCAATGATGCATGTTCTTGATTTTTGAAGTTATTAGACTTTAGTCTCAATTATTGATATTGTGAATAACTTCATGAATTAAACTTTAATTCCATGAGCACATGCACTTTTATCATTCTATTGATTTGGTTTAAGATTTCTATAACTCGGTAATCTTTTATTGCATTGTATATACTTACACCGAGTAAGCTTTGTATCTTTTGTCGTTTGTGAGTGTATACACTATTCTTTTCTAATTGGAAACGTTGAATTCGTCGATAATCTCTATATTCTTTCATTTGATCGTTCATTAATTGAGTTCATACTTGAAATGTGTTACTTGATCATGATTTTCATATATTATTTTGATTCGAGAACTGCGTAAAATTTTGGAAATGATCATAGGCATTCTTTGTTATATCACCCATATTAGCCTTGACCTCACCCTTATATGTTTACCCTCGTTAACCCCCTTGATCCTAAATATAGCCTTTCGTTTCATAACCCCAAATCCCATAACCAACTCCAAATTGGAGTTTTAAACCATACATACACTTTCCACACCTTTTTTTGGAATGTTACTTGGGATTGAATGTTGTTGTTGTGATGTCGGTAGCAATTTAGGCATATGAGAGTGTGAAAAGTAATGAAAAAGTGAAAAAAATGATGAAAAAGAGAAAGCAAAAGCAAAAGAAAACAAAAGAAAACATGAGAAAAAGAAAAAAAGAAAGAGAAAGAGAAAGTTGTAAATGTGTACATAGTTCAATAATCTTTTATTACTCTCCCCGATGATATATCTAATGCTTATTTGGAACTTATTTTCTAATTTTGATATTGCCCGCATTTTCCCATTATCCCGAGTTTTCATCACGAACACTTTGAACCCGTACATACATCCCTTTCATTTCATACCCTAGCCTAGCCTACATTACAACCCTAGTAAAGTCCTATGTGATCTTTGGTTGATATAATTTAAAAGTCATAATAGTTTTGATTATCTGTGAAAATGCATTTCGCCTCCTTTAATGAAAGGTATCTTTCATTGAGATTACAATTTTTCAGCTTATATATAGCGTTCTTCATTTGTGACATGTGTGCGGCCTAGTTTCCATTTGCATTTACTCTATATGCCCGCATGTTCCGTGTGTTACCTCCCTGTTTCGAGTGAAATCACTTGATGAGTGTAATGCTCGTGAGGATTGAATGTATGTTTTCTTTAATGTTTATCCGATTTATATAAGTTTTTCCAAATCACACTTTGCATGTGCTCGCTCCCCTCCCACATTTTAAGGTTTCAATTTTATGAGGTGTATTCTATAATGTTGATGATTTGTAATTTTGTTTGAATTCATTCACTTTGCTAATAATGTGAACGAAATCTTGTTCGCTATTGTTGGGCTTGTCGCATGTTGGTTTGGGCATATTTTGAGGAAACCATGCGATGTTTGTGGGTTTCATCCCTGAAAAACCTCACGAGACGACACTCGTCCACTAAGGTGACCTAAGGGCTTAACGGCTTATTGCATACGCTAAATGCAATCGAATCGCCCGCGAAAGTGGCCTTTTTCATTTATACCATACTTTTGTACTATCTCCTACTTTTGGTTTGCTTGTAGTTCTTGTTGCATCCTATTTCATTGCTAGGGACTAGCAATGTGTAAGTTAGGGGGTGTGATACGATGCAAATATTGCATATTTCATCCTCCGAACCTATGCATTTTATCTCCCCCGGGTATCTTTTTCCCTATATTTGTTCTTGTTAACCAGAAAACCTCGGATTTCTATGTTAGCATGTTTTGTAGGGGTTAATTGAGCTTTTATACGTATTTGGATGCTAAGTGTGAAGTTCGGACGCATTCCACTCGATTTCCGTATGCGATCACACATTCAAGAGAATTTTAGTCAATTCAAATTTTGGGCAACTTGCTCATTATCTTCACAGAAGTTTTATTCCTCCTCGCAAGCTTCACATGGCCGCGAATGGTGCGCGATTCCGATTCAGAACGAAGAAGTTACGATGATTTCAGCGGACGGGAAATGCAAACATCCCAAAACAGCAATGCACTGTGCTCCTACCTGCTTGATCGATCGATTGACCAAAGGGGTCGATCGATCCTTCTTATTTTGACAAATCTTGGGAGACAGTGGGATCATTTTCTGAGCATCGATCGATCGAGCCCAGGGGATCGATCGATCGAGCCCCTGTTTTCTGAGATATTTTAGGCTTTTCTTTTCTTTTCTTTTTTCTTTTCTTTTTTAATTTTATTCCTTTTACTATCATTTTGATTACGCTTGAAAAGTGTGCGCGTGTAAGTGCACAGCCATTGTTTTCGTTTCACCGCGGCAATATAAACAAACCTAAATTACGGCTACACTTACCAGGCAAGCACAACGGTAAGTCGGGTATCGAAAATCCATAGGGACGAGTTGCTAGAATTTATATGATTTAGTGCTCTGAAATAAAAGTGTAAAAGATAAATTACAACTAAAAGGAAAAAGATGCATAAAAGGGAAATGATTATCTAGGCGAGGGAAATGAAACTAGATTAACAAAGCGGTAAAAACTATAGGTTGCGTCGAATATCCCTCACCCGAGTTAATTTGTATAAAATGGATATTTTGGGTCGACGAGTTATTTAGAATGCATCTCGTTTAGACAGTTAAATAAATCAAGGGTTGTCACGCCCCTAAATCCGCATAAAATCCTAATAAGATTTTGGCATCAACAAATATCCCAAAAATTGCACATGAAAGGTCGTAAGCACGGGACATACATGATATGCCCTGCCAAATCTCCTAGGCGCAATAACTAGGACAACGCACCCGAAATAGACCCGTAAACACCATCACCAAAGCCAAGTAACGTGTCAACTCGAGTGAGTTCAATTCAAACACAACCTAATTTAAATTAGCTAGAAATAATATTAAAAACACGATAAATAAACGCGATAAATCTACACTAGAAAGCACTTAAAGAAAGCATGTAAATCTAATTAATCAAAGCAAGAATTAATGGAAAACAACTATATTAATGGAGAGGAAGATGAATAGTGTAACTTACAACCCAATTGGGTGTCAAACCAAGAATAATCAAAGAAGAGCTCTTCAAAATCCCCCAAACCCTAAGCTATTCTAACCTAAAAACGATTCTAAAACTTAATATCTGATTATTACAACAAAAAACCTTTATATAGTAAGTTGGAATAAAAGAAAAGAAAAAAGAAAAGAAAAGCAAAATATCTCCTTAAAACAAGGGATCGATCGATTGAACCAGAACGTCGATGAATCGATGCTGAAAAACATATCCCACTGTCTCGAAGGATCGATCGATCGATCAAGCAGGTATCAGCATCCTGCATTGTTGTTTTGGGATGTTTGCCTTTCTCGTCCGTCGAAACTCCCGTAACTTCTTCGTTCTGAATTGGAATCGTGCATCGTTTGCGGCCAAGCGAATCTTGTAAGGAGGGCTAAAAATTCCGTGAGATATTGGTCCAGGTGCCCAAGCTGTGAAAAGACTAAAATGCCCTTGAACGTGCGATCGTGTACGAAAATCGAGCGAAACACGTCCGGACTTCACACTTAGCTTTCAAATACCTATAAAGGCTCAATTAACCCCTGCAAAACATGTTAACGTAGAAATCTGAGGTTGTCTGGTTAACGAGCATAAATATAGGGAATAAGATACCCGAGGGGGCTAAAATACGTAGGTTCGGAGGATGAAATACGCAATATTTGCATATCATCACACCCTCTAACTTACACATTGGTAGTCCCTAGCAATGAAATAGGATGCAACAAGAACTACAAGCAAACAAAAAGCAGGAGATAGTACAAAATTATGGTATAAAAGCAAAAGGCCACTTTCGCGGGCGATTCGATTGCATTTAGCGTATGCAATAAGCCGTTAAACCCCTAGGTCACCCTAGTGGACGAGTGTCGTCTCGTGAGGATTTTCAGGGATGAAACGCACAAACATCACATGGTTTCCTCAAAATATTCCCTTACCAACATGCGACAAACCCAAAAAATGGCGAAAAGGATTTCATACGCATTATTAACACATTGAACGAATTCAAACAAAAGTCCAAATCATTAACATTATAGAATGCACCTCATAGAATTGAAACCTTAAAATGTGGGAGGGGGAGCGAGGACATGCAAAGTGTGATTTCACAAAAAACTTATATAAACCAGATAAACATTAAAACAAGCATATATTCAATCCTCACGGGCATTACACTCATCAAATGAAATTCACTTGAAATAGGGAGGTAACACACAAAACATGTTCACCAAAGAGTAAATGTAAATGGAAACTAGGCCGCACACATGTCACAAATGAAGAACACTATATATAAATTGAAGAAACTGTAATCTCAATAAAAGATACCGCTCATTAAAGGAGGTGAAATGCATTTTCACAGATTATCAAAACTGTTATGACTTTTAAATTACATCTACAAAAGATCACATAGGACTTTATTAGGGTTGAAATGTAGGTTATGCTAGGGTACGAAATGAAAGATATGTATGTACGGATTCAAAGTGTTTAGAATGAAAAGTCGGGATAATGGGAAAATGCGGGCAATATCAAAATTGGAAAAAAAGTTCCAAAATGACATTAGATATAACGTCGGGGAGAGTAATCAAAGATTATTGAACTATATACAACATATACAACTTTCTATTTCTTTTCTTTTCTTCTTTTTCTCATTTTTCTCTTTTGTCTTCTTTTGCTTTTTGCTTTCTCTTTTTCATCACTTTTTCACTACTTTCTTTTCTTTACATATCAAACTCTCATATGCCTAAATTGCAACCAACATCATAACAACATCATTCAATCCCAAGTAACATTCCAAACAGAGGTATGTAAAGTGTATGTATGGGATAAAACTCCAATTCGGAGTTGGTTATGGGATTGGGGTTATGAAACGAAAGGCTAATATTTAGGCTCAAAGGGGTTAACGTGGGTTGACATATAAGGGTGAGGTCAAGGATAATATGGGTGATATAACAAAGATGGCCTATGATCATTTCACAAAGTTTACACAATTCTCGAGTCAAAACAATATATGAAAATTATGCTCAAATATCACATTTCAAGTATGAACTCAATTAATGAACGGTCAATGAAATAATAGAGAGATTACCAACAAATTCAATGTTTTCAAAGAGAAAAGAATAGTGTATACACTCACAAATTACGAAAGGTACAAAGCTTACTCGGTGTAAGTATATACAATGGAACAAAATATTACCGAGTTATAAAAATCTTAAACCAAATCAATAAGGCAAGATAGTGCATGTGCTCATGGGATTAAAGTTTAATTCATGAAGTTATTCATAATATCAATAAGTGAGACTAAAGTCTAATAACTTCTAAAATCTAGAACATGCATCATTGGGTTGTCTATTGGATCGGGCAATTATTAAAATTTATCATCGGAAACAAAGACAAAATGCCCAATAAAGGAGAAAAAAGAAAGAAAATATTTTAGAAATTTTTGAATTTTTCTAAGAAAAGCATACTAAGTAAGTAACATGTGAGAAAAAACATGGACTAAATAAAGAAATGGATAGAATATCACCCTAACTTAAAACTTGACATTGTCCTAAATGTTAATTAAGAACCAAGTTAATGAGAGGAAAAGAGCAATATTACCCAAAAGTGGAGCGATCCCCATAAGAACAAATCCAAAGAATCTACAAAACAAGTTAGTACCGAACATAGCAAAAACAAATAACAAAAAGTTAACTAATTACACTAGACTAAAATATAAAGAAAGGAAATGATAAAAAGAAATAATAAAAAGCTAACTATATACAACCTAATATTTAGGCTTCACACTAACTATACACTAGAAGTCTAATTAGCTGAGGGTCCACCGTGAAAAATATTTAACTTTGGAGGATAAACGGTGTACCCTCACTCACAAGCATGCCCTCCGAAAAATATGAATTCCGTTTGAACAATGGAAGGCATGTGTAAGGAGGAAAAAATGAACCATCGCCAATTAAAAGTTTTGGAGGGACGATGGGGGGTTTGTCTTGAACGGGTGACAAAAACATGTGGGGACCGAGAAATGACGAATATCCTCCCAAGGATTTTGAAATTGGAATGGGAGATGGCGCACACAAAGGCAAAGATGCGATCATGGAGGGCGACTCGAGCAAGTACTCCTCATCGGCTAAAAGGTTTAAAACATTAAAGTTTGAAACCGAATCATTGGGTACTTGAGACGGTATGATAATAGAGAATGAAAATGGGGATGAAATAAATTCAAACTCATGAGATGAATCATCATCGCATCATGAGTTCAAATGAAATAATATCATTTTCAATGAAATGTTCTTCTTTGGGGGCCAAAGAAGAAATCATTTCATTGCAAATAGATATTACGTCATTTTCATCCTCTCAATCAATATATATTACGCAATGGGAAAAGTCAAAAATGGTTTGTTCCAAAGTAGGTAAAAGTACCTCATTTGGTTCAAAACATTCTTCGACTTCGAAAGTCTCGAAAGCAAAATCGTCGTCAGATTCAAATAATAAATTCAAGTCATTATCCCACAAATGATTTTCTTCCCGATAATGATTTTCAATTTTCTCATTCTCATACATACGCGAGCCCTCACCGAATGTCATAGGTCGAGGTGCGGATGCATGAAAATGGGAACTTTGAAAATTACCATTGTATTTAAACAAAAACTCATTGCTATGGGAATTTTGAAAACTATTGCAATTCGTTTCAAAATTCCTATTATAAGGAGGTAAAGGCCCAAAATCATTGTCATCATCATCAAAATTGCAATAACCCAAATTTGACTTTCGTTATACTCGTCCAAAGTCATATTTGAATTTGTTATACTTTGGGATTCTAAGTATTCACCGAAAGTCATCGGATTACGAGCATTTTGAGAAATATAACAATGATTACCGAAAGAATTGGAATAAGACATGCTTACCCCAAAAATGGATCAAGTGGAGAATTCCACAAAGATATGCATGGCAATGACGTCATTTTGATCGAGTGCGAAATGCGTGCGCGTGCAGGTGCACGTACGTTGTTTTCATTTCTCCTACTCAATACAAACAAGCCTAAATTACGACTACACTTGTGAGGCAAGCACATCGGTAAGTCGGGTATCGAAAATCCACAGGGACGAGATGCTAGAATTTAATTGATTTAGTGCTCTGAAATAAAAGTGTAAAAGGTGATTACAAACTAAAAAGGAAAAGATGCAAAAAGGGAAATGTTTATCTAGGCGAGGGAATTGAAACTAGATTAACAAAGCGAGTAAAAAATATAGGTTGCGTCGAGTATCCCTCACCCGAGTTAATTTGAATAAAATGGATACATGGGTCGACGAGTTATTTAGAATGTGTCTCATTTCGACAGGTAATTGAATCAAGGGTTGTCACGCCCCTAAATCCGCATAAAAGCCTAATAAGATTTTGGCGTCAACAAATTCCCCAAAAATTGCGCATGAAAGGTTGTAAGCACGGGATATACATCATATGTCCCATCAAATCTCCTAGGCGCATTACCTAGGATAACGCACCCAAAATAGACCCGTAAATACCATCACCAAATCCAAGCAACGCGTCAACCCAAGTGAGTTCAATTCAAACAAAACCGAATTTAAATTAGCTAGAAAGTATGATAAAAATTCGATAAATAAAGCGGTAAACAAATGCGATAAATTTACACTAGAAAGCACGGGAAGAAAGCATATAAACCTAAATTAGAAAGCATGTAAATTATCTAGAAAGCAAGAATTAATGAAATACAAGAAATATTAATGGAGATGGAAGTTGGTAGCACAAATTACAAGCCCAAATTAGTGTTAATACAAGAAGAAATGAAGAAATGAGCTCTCAAACCTCAAAAACCCTAACCTATCCTACCTAAAATGAATTATATGTGTTTTTACATAAAAATTCCTTTATATAGTAAAAGGAATAAAATTAGAAAAGAAGAGGAAAAAGAAAAGAAAAGCCCAAAATATCTCAAAAAACAGGGATCGATCGATCGATCCCCTGGGCTCGATCGGTCGATGCTCAGAAAATGAGCCCAATGTCTCCCACGATTTGGCAAAATAAGAAGGATCGATCGATCAACCCCTTTGGTCGATCGATCGATCAAGCATGTAGGAGCACACTGCATTGCTATTTTGGGATGTTTATCTTTCTCGTTTGCTGAAATCGCCGTAACTTCTTCCTTCTGAATCGGAATAGTGCATCGTTCGCTGCCACGCGAAGATTGCGAGGAGGTATACAATTTTCATGAAGATAATGAGCCAGTTGCCCAAAATATAAATTGACTAAAATTCCCTTGAACGTGCGATCGCATACGAAAATCGAGCGAAATGCGTCCGAACTTCACACTTAGCATCCAAATACCTATAAAAGCTCAATTAACCCCTACAAAACATGTTAACGTAAAAATCTGAGGTTGTCTGGTTAACGAGCATAAATATAAGGAATAAGATACCCGAGGGGGCTAAGATGCGAAGGTTCGGAGGATGAAATACGTAATATTTGTGTCGTATCAACGACCTTGGCTCCACAGTATCAAGGGTGTGTCTTCCTCACTCCATCAAAAATTAAAGTTCTTCGCTGACGGACGAGTCATCACCATTTTAGGCGACGACGATAATGCCGAGGGTTTAAGTACCAGCATTCCCATTCTTGAGATACAGCACGGGTCAAATGAATGCTTCTATAAGGATTCTGAGTTGAACCACTCCTACTCCTAATAGGGGACGACTTCAAAGAAAGGGTTTTTCCAGAATACGACCCTCATGGAAACGTCAATGTGATTCAGATGTTCAAAAATATGCATTTCATGCCCGGACTGGGGCTAGGACAAAGACAGCAAGGGATACTCGAGCCGATTGAACTAAAGATGGCTTTCCCTCCTTTTGGTTTGGGGTATCAACCATCAGAGCATGAGCTCAAAATGATCTGTTAGTCTCGACCAAAGAGAGGAATAGACAGTGTCCAAACTATCCTAGGTGATTCCTTGAATGGACGATTCATCAAAGAGGGCGAAGACTTCCCCTTTTGCGTCTTTCCAGAACCATGGTATCACCATACAAACAAGAAGATGAAGCCTGGAATAGAGATCTTTTTCCAAGGCATCTACCCATAGGCCGAGAGTTCCCAACACCATGTACAACCGTTCATCAAAGATACCGAAGAGAGTGAGGAAAGTGACTCCGAAGATTCTTTAAACTTACAGACGCTGGGGCTAACACTCTGCATGGTTCACTCAGGCACTACATCATCGGATACGTCCCAATTGATTAAAGCTGCTGATATACCTCTCCTCAACTGGCATACTGCACCAGTTCTACCTGCTAAAACCTCCCTTAATCCTAATGTTTACCCCATTTATTCTTCTGTTGTCTATCCTTGTTCAAATGTAATCGAGTCCTCCTATGATGAGGTTCTTAATGCTGTTTTTTCCTATCAATGAAATAAATGAAGATTTTGAGTATCTTGTTGTGCCTTACATTAACTTTTTGGATTCTAATCAAACTTTTGATGATGATAATTTTGTAAATGAACAATTCTTAACTGATCTAAATAAGGTTAATAATAAACAACATAATCGCATTCAAGTTAATGAAGAAGAGATTATTGTTATTAACCTCGGTTCTAGTAGCCATCTGCGCGAGATTAGGATAGGGGCTACCCTTAACGAGCATGAGTGTGCACAACTCGAAGAATTGCTAAAGGAATTCGTGGATGTCTTCGCATGGTTCTATGACGATATGCCCGGCATTGATCCTGAAATAGCTCAGCATGATATCCCCACTCTTCCAGATTACAAGTTAGTTAAATATAAGTTGAGAAAGATCCGCACCGAATGGTCACTCAAGGTCAAAGAAGAGGTGGTAAAAAAGTTGTACATAGGTTTCATCCGTGTGATCGAGTATCCCACATGGCTAACCAACATAGTGCCCGCATCGAAATCAGGAGGAAAAGTTCGGATGTGTGTAGACTATCGAGACTTGAATAAAGCCTCTCCAAATGATGATTATTCGTTACCCAATATCGACATGATCGTAGACAACAAAGCTAGTCATGCTCTCAAGTCATTCGTCGACAGGTTTTTCGGATACAACCAAATTAAAATGCACCCAGACCACTAAGAAAAGATCGCATTCATCACCCCATGGGGAACCTTTTGTTACACTGTTATACCTTTTGGTCTCAAGAATGCCGAGGCTACCTACTAAAGGGCTACCACAACCATCCTACACGATTTGATTCACAAAGAGGTTGAGGTTTATGTGGATGATATGATTATCAAATCCAAGACTAGAGAATGTCATGTTCCCTCTCTCCAAAAGTTCTTCGAACGACTGCGACAGTATCAGATGAGACTCAATCCGTAGAAATGTGTTTTCGACATTATAAAGGGAAAACTCTTGGGATTCGTGGTTAGTTAGAAAGGGATAGAAGCAGATCCTTCTAAGCTGAAAGCCATACTTGAAATTACACCTCCCCAAATAGAGAAAGGGGTCTAAGGTTTCCTTGGGAAATTACAATACATCAGTCGATTTATCAGCCAGCTAACCTCCATCTGCGAACCTATCTTCAAACTCCTCCGAAAGGATTCAACTAAGGTTTGGAATGAGGCCTACCAAGAAGCTTTTGACCGAATCAAATAATATCTTACCCAACCCTTGGTACTCATGCCGCCACAGCCTGATCTCCCTTTGCTCCTATACCTTACCATAACCGACACTGCAGCTAGGGCTTTGCTAGCCCAATACCTTAAAGATTCCCGTAAAGAAAGATCCATCTATTATGTCAGTCATAAATTGGTTGGATACGAGGTTAACTACACTGCTTTGGAAAAGGCATGTGCCACGCTTGTTTGGGTCACCCAAAAGTTGCGACACTACATGCTAGCCTTCCCTATCAAACTTGTATCCCGAATGGACCCCATCAAATACTTATTTGAGAAACATGCCTTGTCCATCCGAATGGCCCAATGGTTGATGCTCCTAGCCGAGTTCGATATCATATACGTCACACAGAAAGACATGAAAGGAAGAGTCATCTCTGACTACCTCGCTGATTACCCCATGGATGAAGTCGATGTCTGGGTCTCCAAATTCCCAGATGAGAATATTATCTGCACTGCCCAGGACAACCTCCGATGGCAAATGTTCGTTGACGGCGCTGCCAATAAAAAGGTATATGGCATTGGGATACTCCTTATCGCCCCAGATGAATCCCACACTCCAATCGCCATCAAGTTGGATTTCCCTTGTACCAACAATATGACTGAATACGAGGCATGTACGATAGGCCTCAAAGTTGCTCTCGAGAAAGTAATTCGATGCCTAGATGTCTACGTGGACTCTGCTCTCATCATTGGTCAGGTGCTAAGAAAATGGAAAGTCAAGTGCAAAAAACTCCAACCCTTCCATGCCCACTTAGAAGAAATAGCCTCTCAATTCAAAGACATCACCTTCCACTACCTTCCTCGAGCAAAAAATGACCTAGTCGATGCCCTTGCTACCCTAGCCTCCATGGTCAACATGCCCGAAGGAATAATAATGGTCCCCTTCCTGATCCAAAAGCAAGACGAACCAACCCACTGCTATCACATTGAGATCATCACTAAAGAAGATCTCGAGCTAGCCAACTGCTGGTATTATGATATTTAGCACCTCTTCAAGCATGGTAAGTATCCCGAGGGTTCCAATAAGAAAGAATGTGTAACCCTTCGAAGGTTGGCTGCCCAATACATTATCTGTCACAAAGCACTATTCAAAAGAAACTTCGATGGAACCCATCTACTCTACATCGCAAGGGCTGACATGGAAGAGGTTATGCAAAGAATCCACAGTGAGGAATGCGGATCTCACATGTACGGTCACATGATTTCCAAGAAGATCATCCAAAAAGGTTACTACTAGACCACCATGACCCAGGATTGCACTGCCTATGTACATAGATGACTCAAATGCCAACAGTTCTCCAAGCTTCAGCATCTGCCTCCGTGCAAATTATACAACATTACCTCTCCCTGTCCGTTCTCCACCTGGGGCATCGACATCATAGGGAAGGTTACACCGAAGTCTTCCAACGGCCATGAGTTCATCCTAGTTTCCATTGATTACTTTACCAAATGGGTCAAAGATGAGTCATACGTAGTGCTAAACACTAAGAAAGTGGCCAAATTCATCAAGAAAAATATCATCTGCCGATATGGGGTCCCGCATGAGCTGGTGTTAGATAACGAGTTACATTTGGAGGCCGAAGTTACATAAGTGGTAAACGAGTATGGGATTCAGAGACACAAATCTTCTCCCTACCAACCTCAGACCATCGGTGCAGTCGAAGCTGCTAATAAGAACCTCAAAGCCATCATCAACAAGATGATCGAAAGATGTCGGGATTGGGCCGATCGGATCCCGTACGCCCTCTG